>CM031238.1:611348227-612841977 GCA_018340775.1 Taxus wallichiana var. yunnanensis
GTGATTGATTTTGGTTGTGTAGAAATATAGATAAACCACTTCATTTAAATAGCGCAAACATGAGGTCTAACCTTTAAAACAATTCAATATGAAAAAAGTGATATAATTTACAAAGCTTTGGATGGAAACAACTATACATTGCATGGTTCTTTCTCGGCATTTGAAAACTATAGGTATTTGTATGCAGATATAATGAAGAAGACATTAAAATGTGTTGTTTTTGGTTTACATAAAGAAGCGAGCAATAGTAAAAAGGAAAATTTGAACATGTATGTTGAAAAGTGTTATTTTGTAAGTGTAGAAATATAGATGAACCACTTTTTTAAAGGTATCATCTCTTCATTTCAAACTTGTTACAAATTCGTACATATACAATTTCAAATCTTATATCATGAGTGATAGCATTTTGCGGACTATTTTATCTTGAACTTAATATCCATCTCTATTTTATTAAAGTTATTGTGTTCATTGAGAGTTGTCAAGTTGATCATGTATATGTCTGAAATCACTTCTCATTGTTTTTTTCCGTGGTTGTTTGTGGGGGTGTGATGCCTCTCTAGAGTGTCAAAGGTACCTTCCAGCAACAATACCAGATATAAAACAAAGACAAAGATGAATACCATATTCTTTTATTAATTTTTGGCCTCTTTCTAGAGTTTTGAAGGTATCACTCCTACTTGTTTATTTCATTGTTCTTCAAATTTGTTTTCACTCTTACCCTCCATTTTCTTATCCTATCCATGGTCCTCTGTTTTAGAACATTTCTTGTAATGGCTTGGAATATGTCTTGGTAATGTGATGGAGGAAATGAATACCTAGAGTTGTTGAGGAAACTCATTCTTCATAAGAATAATGAAGGACATTGGTTCCAAGGCTATAAAGGCCTTAACATGCGTGAAACAATTATTTCCTCAAGGCCAACATGTTAATTACAATAGGTATTCAAGACAACTGAGTTGCCAACAATTATAGCAGCGTGAACTTAATTGACAAGCAAAAGCCCTCAATTCTATTGTAATCTATGAACAAAATACAGACTCCTAGAGAGCACATATCTATATAACATGGTCCACATCTATAAGACACTCTTTTAGACCACCATGGGTAAGATGTTTAGGGCAGGAGACAATTGATTCAACCTCTTTATCTAAAACAATCTTACAAGAAAATATTTCTTGTTTATCCTCAGGCTCAAAATGAATATTAGATCTAAAAATCCTAGATACCCTCGGCCTCCTAGGATTTTTGTCTCCCTCTCTGCCCATAATCATCTCAAGGGCTTCGTCAAAGGAATTTGAGTTACCATCTTTGTCGATCCACTTGCTGTGAACAAGAGGTTGTTCTGGAAACTGAAAACTATTAGCACGACTAAAAGAAGAAAGGGACATGTTCTCCATTACCCTTTGACCTGCCTACATGTTCACTCTCATTGTCTATGTCCGTCCCAAGACCACTTTCACCCAGAAGGAACACATTTAAAGATTCAAGATCTTCCTTGGAATCCACAAGAAGCTAAAAACTTTGACCGTGCACCCCATTAGGAGGCTGAGGGGCTCGTGAAAGTCTTTCCCCGAACCTCTTATATCTGCTAGCTCATGGAAGAAATCCAGTTTGAAGAAATTGCCTCAAGTTAGCTTTATGCACCTCCAAAAGAGAAGAGCTCAACAATGAAGAACAAATTGACTTCATTAGTGAAATAAGTAGGGTCACTGCCCTCATTATGAAGCAAGTCTTCATTTCTTTTGTTTAGAATTCATCACAAAATTTTAGTAGAACAGGAAAGCCAAAGAGTATAAAAACAATTTGAGTGTTTTTGACATTAGAAATAGAAGTCGTCCCCATATATGACATTAGCAATATAAGTCATCCAAATATCTGACATTAGCAATACAAGTCATCCAAATATTATCCCATGTAATCCCTCTTCTAACAAAACATGACCATTTATACATGTTACCTTTCCAAGATTTCTTTGCAAAAAAATGTGCTTTATATTTTCAAGCACATGATACACCGAGAAGTTAGAAACCACCATTCCACACTTTCTCAGAACTTACGGAAACAACAAGCTTATGCCACATAGTAGTTACTATCTAAAAAGAGATTGATTTGATATAATAATAGAGGACCATATAAGATTAAAACTCCCAGCCCAATCTTGTTCTAGTGTCACTCACATGCCAATTTCATTAAGTTTGAAGTACTAATCCAATTTTTTGACAAACAACTGATAAAGATCATTAGAAGAAATCTTTTATAGAGGAGTGATATTCATCTAATTGGTGTTAGCCTAGTCTTCCTCATCGTCCTAGTCAATAACAAGATCATTATGTTTTCTAGGGAGAGCTTTAAATTAAATAAGGGTGAGTTCCTTTGGAACTATCAGGAAGCTTATACCCAATATTCGACTGATCCCACTCTAACCACTATCCATTTCTAAAAATCTACAAATCACTTGATGTCTTTCCTAGACCATGCTAGGGAAAAACAACCTCTAATATTGGCCAACCTTACATTCTTAAAGGCAATATTCCACCAAATAAACCTAAAAGCCTTGGTGCTTCTTCCCCATTTGAGAGAGCATGGAGATATAAAACAGCTTAACTCGAACCAAGATTTCCAAAATAGAAGATCCTTCATACTTTAAATAAAATCTCCAAAAAGGATATAAAAAATATTTCCCCCTCCCCATTGTTTCTTGCCTTGAGGAGAAGCTCTGCAAATATTGTTTCTAACAAGGACTTTCCTAGGAGCATTGCCAACCTAGGCTTTGAGGATCCATTACTCCATCATATTGCATGCCTCTTCTTACTTCCTTTCCCATCAAACCATAAGATAATCCCTCACAAAGTGTGCTAGTGATTGAAATGGGAGTTGATGCACATCCAACAAGAATCATAGTAGATATTATAGGAAGATAAAACTTTCAAGCACACCTGAATCCTACCAGCAAGAGATGACAAATTTATGTCACCTCCTCAGCTTCTTATTAATCTTTTTAAAAATCCATTCTCACACATCTTTGAAAGAGGGAACAAACACAAATGGAATCCATAAATATCTGACAGTATCTCTAGGACAATGCCACTGCTAGCCTTGACTTTGAAACAAACTTGAGGTTATTCTTCCCAACCAATAGCATGAGACTTAGACATGGAGATCTTAGAACATGCCAAGATATCTGCAACTTGTTCTCTAAGTTAATGAAATTTTCTTTGTCCAAAACCAGAAATATAGAAGGATTGTCAGCAAATTGAATATCAACGAGGATTTCATTATTAGGGAGTGATGCCTTTGACTTGAGGTCCAAATCTATTATCCCTTAAGAGGGCATGTATAGCTTCAGTAGCAATACCTTCCCTTTGAATTTTCAAAATATATTAGGTATACATAAATGTTTCTTGTTTTCAGCTTATAATCCAAAAATCCAAAATAAATTTATCTTCCAAAAAACTTGTTTGAGTCTTTGAAACAATCTTGGGCAAAGACTTCAGCAACTTGATGCACATATTGAGCAGAGTAATAGGTCCCCAATTTTTAATGTTGTTTATTACCATCCTTAAGGATCAACTTGATGACTCCTCTATTAATCTGATCCACCAAGGCGCCAATATTTAAAGCATGAGCGTATAGGATTAGAAGCTTATCCGCCATCCAATCCTCTATAACCTTATAAAATTCTGGACATAAGCCATCCCAACTAGCAGGTATTTATCATCTTTCATAGAACGTATGGCATGTCTAATTTCATCTTTGGAAATGTCTTGATCTACAGGGTTAGCCTCTTCTTTAGAAATCTTTCTTTTGACAACTTACTCACAAATTCTTCTATTTTCCCGCACCTTTTCACTATCACCTTCTAAGGAACATAAATCTTCAAAAGAATCAAGAAAAGCAAGAGAAATTTTCTCCAGGTCAGTGGTACATAAGCCATCTACTTCAATAGCCTCAATTCTTTCACTAGTCTGTTTGGCCATCTATAGTCCCTCTATCAGCCCCCTTTAACCAATTCATTTAGCTCTGATCTTATCCCCCTAGCCTTGTGATTCAATAAATCTCTAACCTCGGCTTTGACATTAACATATTCATTCAGAGCTTCACTATTAAAGGATTATTTTGCATTTTATGTTAAGCCTCAATCAATTGCTCTTGGGCATTCTTGAAGCTTTATTCCTAGCTTGAGCTTTGTATACCATAAAACCTTAATAATTTTTGAATGGCCTTTGTGGCTTCTTCCCATTTTGAATATGGATTTTATATGAAGAAATAGAAAAATAAATTTTCCAAATAGCCTGCATCGCTTCTGTACCTTCAGGAATCTTTCAAATGAGATACATTTAGCATGAAGAGCCCATCAAATTTCAACACTGGCTGATCTTGTTTTATGCCAATACAATCTCCATTTCTTGGATGATGATCAGATAAGGAAAAAAAGAGAACTTTCACTGCATGTTAATAAAATCCATTAATTTACATCCATAAACACAGAGCAAAAAATATTACCTGTGTTGGCGGTTTCAAAACAACTGAGTTACGAACAATTAATGAAGGAGAAATTTTAGACACAAAAAGATTGACATGATAATTGAACAAGAACGACACCAAGAGGAACCTGACGGCTGTCCAACACACCTTCTCGCATTTCCATGGCTTGAACCTGTGGCCTCATGATGACCAATATCCATAAAACAACAGTAACGCAGGTTTGAATCTTGTGGAAATCTGATCCTTTTTGAAGTCGAGAAAGGAAACCAAGTGGGACCCTGGCGTAGAATCGACATCAATAGCCACGTGAGCTAGGGCGGTGGTGAATCTGTTGAGAGAAAAACAAAACGTTACCAGTCAACGGAAATTACGCAAAGGAGCTCGAACCATGGGTGCTAGTAGTAGTGCAGACGGAGCCGAGCATGCAGGGATCCCAAAAAACTGTTAAAAATATCTGTAAAACACAAAAACATCCAGATGGATGTCAAACTATCAACTTTAACATAGTTGGAGAAATGTCCGGAAGGGCCTTTCCCATAGGGGAACGCCTTCACCGTAATTAAATGAGACTTAATTTAATTTCAATGTTTTTAAAAATATTTTATATTATCAAAATAAATTCAATTACAAATTATTTGACAAATCAAATAAATGTATTACGTAAGACAAGAAGTGCGGCCAAAAGAATAGATATACTCCAAGCTATTAAGCTTTCACCAAAAAGCTTTAACTTGAAATACCAATTTTACTAATCAAAGATAAACATTCTTCTTTGATCTCAATTCAACTTTATTTTTAAATAGATATTTTAGATATTTCTTTGAATTTAGTGTGTCTTACTTTTTTTTAAAAGGTTGAAAGATTAAAAATTGAAATATTTCAAACTATTAAGAATTTATACTCAATTTTATTGTTGAATTTAAAGTTTTTTTGAAACATTACAATATTTAATAAGACCTGATCAAACTTCTTTTTAAACATCAATATTTTAACTCCTTAACACCAAATAATCTAGTTGATAAATTGATGAAATTTGAGTACA
This sequence comes from Taxus wallichiana var. yunnanensis, assembly GCA_018340775.1. Classification (NCBI taxonomy): domain Eukaryota; kingdom Viridiplantae; phylum Streptophyta; class Pinopsida; order Cupressales; family Taxaceae; genus Taxus; species Taxus wallichiana. Next base: position 611,353,755 of record CM031238.1, read on the forward strand.
AGTTGTATGAGCCAAAAAGAATAGAAACATTTCAAAGACATTACTCTTTCATATGAAATGGATAACACTAATAACTAGCAATCATACGTGAAATGTACGATGGAAACGTTCAAGGGGATCTTTTGAAGGATCCATATTGGAAAGAGAGAAACATTGGGAAAGGAAGAGGGGTGAACATTAAGGGGTTAGAGGGTGGAAAAGTGTCGGGGCAGCGAAAATGGAAAGTAGAAATAATTTGAAACTGAAACGTCAGAAAACAAGACGTCGTATATAGAAATCTTTTGAAGGAGACCAAGGTGTTCTTGAAGACAATGTGGAAACAATTTATAGGTATATATGTGAATGTAAGGAGTGGTAGAAAAATATTTCGAAGTGAAAATGTGTTTGTAGATTTATCCATATAATTTAGAGACATGAAGATGTGAAGTGTAAGTGGCATCCATAGGTGGTGACGTCATGTGAAGTGCTCATGAATGATTTTGATGGCATCGTTATTTACCAATCACACAAAAAAGGGACAAGTGTGGGTTGTTGTGGATTTTGATTGGACAAGGAAAATTAATTACTTTCACGGACCACACCTTTTCCACAAAAGAGATTATTCCTCCCCAAGAAATATCTGGTACATGAGCTCAACTATATAGTAGATATTTCACATGGAATATTTCAATCTCGCTTGTATTAGTTACATGTGTGCAATTGGTGCTTCAGATGTGAATTTTCCATCATGTAGACTTTTATCACTTGGAATTCCAACCATGAGACATGAAACATAAAAAATGCACACATATTTCACCATCACATGTAGTTTGATGGACACATTTTCCTCTATTTTGTATTATTAAAATGGAAACTGGAGCGATAATGAAAAAAATTCAGCAATAATATTCCTTCAATGGTCAACAACTATATTTGTAAATTTAGTATGGATATATCTAACCCTAGATCATCTATCACTTTTAAAGGAATGTCTACAATCATAAACATACTCTCATGCTTTATAGTGGACATGTTATGAAGAAATGAACTATACTTTGATTTGTACATGTTATGGTTTGAATGTAAAGATCCATATGCCATGAATGGTCTCTATGGAGCATATGGAAGGTGCACTCTAAATAATACTCAAATATGCAATTGCATGGAAGGAATCATGCCCAAAGACAAACATGCATGGTATTTGGGAGAGTGGTCGAGTGGTTGTGTGATGTGTAAACCATTACAATGCTCTGCTACAAATGGCACCACCATATGTCCCAATTCATTAAGGAAACCTTTAAAAAGTTTGGAAATAGTTTCTCATTAATAATGCTTTATTTATATAACATGGAGAAATAGTTCACCTGATTTTTAAACAAAATTGATGCACTATTGTAGTGTTTAAATATATTTGATTAATTATAGTTGGTGAGATATGGTTTATTGGTTTAAAACTAAATTGAATTTATTTATATTTCACTTTCGTCATTTGAGATTCTGCTAATCATAAGGTCCATGGAAAATAAGTTATGGGCATAGATAAGTGAGTTGAAAATGTAATTGTGTACATTGTATATTTAGATGAATGAGTATTTTAGAGTCGTAGAAGCAATTCAAAGATGCACTTAAGAAACATATTAAATTTTGTTCCTTTAACATCTAAAGAAGACTTTCACACATATGAAGTGTATCCAACATTGGTTGGTTGGTTTGGTTTGCGATAACATATAAACCCTAATATATAATGATCCTTATGTCTATATTGGTGATGCCACAATGGATGTGGACCTCTTACTAAGATAATGGTTCATTGGTTGTGGGGATGAATATATTTTTACCCGCCTTCCCAACTCAACTCTAAAATTGCTCATTACAAAAAGTTTTATAATATATTGTGAAAAATTAATTAATTATTAAATTTAATTATAAAAATAATTTTCTAAACTATAAATCTCTTATTAGTTATAGGTGCTCTACCTTTCTTCAAAACCTTCACATGGATGAGGCACTCTCCCAATTCACATTCACGTAACCATCACTACTACAAGGGGGTGTATTGAGACATTAATTAGAGACAAAAATATATTTTTGTCTCTAATTAATACACTCTTATACTTTTGTCTCTAATACCCTTCCTAAAATGTGACACGTCCCTTTAATATAACATTTTTTAATTAATGTTTTTTTGCATATTCCAGCTATGTGGCGATTTCATGCAAAGGGGAAAAAATGCGGCAAATGAGCATAGGTAATATGCGGGAAAACTTCAGTACTGGGCGGGAGATGGCAATATAGCTGATTTCATTGTCTGCATGCATTAGGCACGGCAATAGCAAGAAACTGGTGCGGGTCTTAGGCCGAGCAGGTATCCGAAGGAGGCTGAGCACTAGGTATTCATCAATCCAATTTGTTTTCCCTGTTTTTCTGTACGGGTCTGCATTTTATATCTTTGATGATGCCTTGGCCATTTTTGATGATGCCCCCTATTCATGCTTGACCTAGTTTCAGGTTCAATATTTCTGGTAATGTTTTATTGCAGATTTCTTATGATTGTGCTCAGAAATGGCGAGGGTTTGGTTTTGGGGTTGGGCGGTTTGTTTTATGGTGTGTTTTACTAATGAAAATGCAGCGGCTTTTGTTTGTATGAAGATGGTATAACTAGGGTAGGGCCCTGATCTGCAAAAACAATGGATGATATATAGTTTCAGAAAGACCAAAGTCACCCTCAACCATGGAGGAATAACAAGATTGTATTTTAAACACCATGTCAGGGAATACCTCCTAACCAAGCTGAATAGAGATATCGAGATGGCCACCTTCAGAGGCAGAAACTTTTCAAAACTTTCTGCCCAGCTGTAGCACACATATCATCACAAAGCAGCCAATCCAAGAAAGCCTCAATCAGGATAAGATTGGGGGATCCCATATCAGAAACAACCATCACGCCAATTACCAATGAGCAGCAAAACCGGCACGCAATCCACCTTTATCATGGATTGAAGCAACCAATCCAAAATAGAATGAGGTTAATGTAAAAAATAGGAGTCTTCGGCATTAGAGATTAGGGCCCATATCAGAATCCCATAAAACCATCATGCCATTTGACCCATCTTAAGTTATATAAGGAAAATTTCATAAACTATTTACGAAGCCTATCACATAGTAAGATTACCAGACCCAATTCAGATACAACAAGAATTTCAATCTATGTTGTCTTTGAAAAGAATATGCTTGAAGTATCTTACAACTACCCATCTAATTTCCCTTGGATTTTGGACCATAGTTCAATTGTGTATTTCCCATCTCCTAATATAGCTTGTCTATCTCATCATCCTACTAGGCTCGATTAAAGAATTTGTCATCCCTTCTTTTAACCATCTTATCCTTGGCTTTTACTTCTGGAAGATGTCCTCACTTCTGTAGCCACTGTCAAGATTTTGAGTTGTTTCTTCATCTTATTTTTTAAGTTTCTCACTGAAGGCCTCTTGTTGGATTTTTTCTCTCTCTTCCATTTGGGCTTTAAAGATCTCCTATTTAAAAGTTTTGTTGAAAACTTCCTTCCAAATTTGCAAGCCTGCCTTGACTTCTTCAGCTTCCCAAAAAAATAATACATTTTAGATCATGTCTTTTGACTCGTAATCAACAAAGTCTGGGTGGCCTAACCGTATCTATTCAAATTTAAAGGGACTCTTTATAGTTGGGGACCTAACAATGCAATGGTGGCAGGTCATTGTATCTGGTCCTCCTTTGTCCATCACTTCTGACATCGGCATGTAATTGGTGCTCAACCATTTAGTTGTTCCTAAGAATTTGTCAAGTCGCTCTGCATTGAAGGCTACCTTTCTGCCTATTTGGAAAATAAATCATCCTAATGTCGGTAGCAAACTTCTACAAATATTCTCTATCATATGTCGGTAGCAAACGTGGTTCTTATGTCATATGGGTTTGCATAGTTGTAATGACTACATGGTGATGTTGTTAAAACCTGATTTCACATGGTCCTTATGTCATATCCTCAGATATGGACCCCTTTGCTTTCTTTTCTGGACTTGTGATTACCGCATTTTGTTATGGACAGACTTGTATTGTTGTTCTATTGGCCTTCTTGGTTGGTTGTATTTTAACTTACTGACACTTAATGGACCACTAGTTGCTTAAGTAGCATTTCTATTATGGGGGCATTTTCATTGATCAATGAATTTCTTTACATTTTAGTATTTACTATCAGAAGGTCATGATATTTATTCAATAATGAGACACCATTTTAGCTGTTGCTGATTTATGTTCAGCATGTGAATCATTCAGCTCTTGAGTTTCAGTTTACTGATTATGGGTACTTTAATATTCAACTTTTGAGTTCAGTTTATTGATTATTGGTACTTATTAATTGAGTATCTTGATCAGTTTTGGGTTACTCTCAGTATGATGGTTTTCAAAATATTGAGCAGACATGACTCAATTCAGCTTTTATGATTTCATTCAGTTTGGCGTTATTTATCTTGATTCAGTTTCACATGATCCGATTATCTTGGCACAAAGTTGTGAAATGGGTACTAGAACCAGTCCTAGGGAGACATGTCATCATAGATATGGTCTCTTGTCATTCTTGATTGTCCTAGGTATGGCAGTCCTATGTACTGGGTTTATTTGGTTTGAGTCCATTTTAATGATAGCAACTAGATTGCATCTAAAGAAGCAATGACTAGTCTTTGAGTTCATTATGTCGCAGTGCTCAGCACTCTCACATAAGGATTTGCTCGGCAGAACAACATTACCACAGCCAAAAATTTATGCACAGCATGTATTACAGCACACAGAAATTGGATCAAAAATGTCTCCTATTGACTCGTCATATTTACAGTCTGGATTCTTCATTATTCAATACAAGAGAAAGTTCCTATTAAATATGCATGAGAGTTAGTTTTCACATCCTTTAAGTGATAGGTGTGATCTCCTCAAAATAGGAGACTCCATAATATCAGTGCACTCAACAAGATATTTGTGCACAACATAGTTTCAACTCAACAAAAATCAAATGAACTCCCAACTAAGCTCAACCCCTTTTTGAGAGTGAACATGGCTCAACCCGTATCCAGACTGTCTTGCATTTCTTGTAGGATAATAATGGCTTGGTTTTCTTTTACAAATTTCTTATGAGTAGCCTCTTCTTCTGTGGGGTGCAGCCCCCATAATATTCTACGAAATAATCTTCATTTGGAAGATTTAATTCTCTTTGAACACCCTAGTATGAACTCTAACTCTATCTGGTTACCTAAACCCAAATTTGCTATTGTCTCCTTTTGTATCTTATCATTGATGCAATTCTACTCTTTTGTTTGGGTAGTTTCCTGGAGCTTTCATGGCATTTTGAGACTACCTCATTTCCAATCTCTTTAATCTTGGTCTTGGAGATTGTACATGCATCTAGTTATCTCTTGATTGACCTCCTTTGTCCATCACTTCTAACATCGGCATGTAATTGGTGCTCAACCATTTAGTTGATTCTAAGAATTTGTCAAGTCGCTCTGCATTGAAGGCTACCTTTCTTCCTATTTGGCAAATAAACATCCTAATGTCTGTAGCAAACTTCTACAAATATTCTCTATCCTGTGCGTTGTGTGGCAATTTCCCCTTGTGTTTTTGAGCAATCCAATAAGAAGTTACAGTCATCTCCGATGATCCAATTCTCTATAAGGGTGTTGTATCACAAAAGCTAATGCTATTCTTATCAACACAATAAGTATGCTCTAGATGAATGCTAATTTCCCTCCAACCTACATGTATTAAGATCATTGCACTGCCCAAGATATCTATTAGAATACTGACATTGTCAATGACTTTGTTGGAGTAACTGGAAAGGATTTATAAGAGATCCAGATCAAAAGTACCCAATTGCTTCGTAGATTAACAACCGGCATTGTTATCCTTATATATTTGACTATCTATCTGTAGACTGGAATCACAAAAAATATGTTTTAGCGTAAGACCTCTGTAAGTTTGCGGAGGAATACTCATGGAGACCAATAATATATCATCTAAAATCATCACATCCTCTTCGTTTTATTCATCCATTGTAGAATGTCTATTTTTTTTTTTATTACGTGGTAATATTATCTATTCACCAATATAAACATCATTGCAATCATATATCAATAATACAACAGCTTTTACCTCAACTAAGAAAGTAATCATACATTATGTAAAGTTCCATCATCAATAACAACATATTCCATTTCCAAGCTGCCACTATCATCATTTGATCATTATAATCCTCAAGTATTCCCGATTACGAGAATCCTTTATAAATTTAAAATATGGAACGTCTGTATGCGAAACAACCATAAAACATGCAACTAGATGGATTACAATTGTCTTGTTGGAAGGTGCACTTTGATCGATGCAACTTCGAGGGCAACTGCGGCTCTCGGATTGCCCCCGATTTTTGTAGTATGTCTTGTACCATGAGGAAATGCTCGAGAGCAGATGCATATCGGAATGTCCATCTATTCATCCATTCACTGATGTGTCAAGTTTGTATGATGGGCCTTTAGTCCAATATAGCCATAAAAACTAATTTAAAATCAATGGACTATTGTCACCTTGTCATAGATCAATGAATTTTTTGCACACTTTGTGGAAAGGAAATAGGACACTGATGTTTATTTTGGTGTCATGGAATTTGTATCAGCCCTTCTTTCAACTCTACTCAAATTAAGTGAGAACCCTTAATTCCTTATCAACGTCCTTTTCATGATAATACTTTCTCGGTGAGTAATTGAGTACAAGTTAAAACAGCATTATCCTTCCAATACTTACAGTGCCATTTTTATAAGCTTTGAAACATTTATGACAGAGGGCATGCGGGAAGAGAAAATCACTCGGGAAGCTGTTTGAAACATGTATTTAAATTGATCTTCTCAAGTGGGTTTAGGGGTATAATTAGGAGGAGGAGGATTATTCTTTGCAGCTTCTTGTTTTGAGTAAGGATTGCGGGGTTGAAGTTTGCCGACATTGCAAGCTCATCCACCACCTCGACCACATCTTTGAAGCCTCGCTACAATTTCCACCAATAGGCATGCAAACGTAGCCAATGAAAGTGCCTCTACAAACTCAACACTTTGTGTTTTGACATTGGTTTCTCATTAATAATACAATTAGCGCACTGTGGAAGAGTATGCCTATGAGGTTGTGTTTCTGTCTCACTATTCCTATCATGTTTTTCACCGTGCCATGACATCAATCTTCTCAAAACTTTCTTGTTTGTATCGAAACCAAATTTTACATATTCTCCTTCTATGCTTCCTTTTTCCAAGTATTTGTTAGTGGACCATCTTCTTGAATGAATTAAGAGCTTTGGGTGAGAATGCAAGGCATCCTGCAGATCCCAGAGTGCAAGTTTCAGTTGCTTCATCATCGACTCTAAATCGCATCTTCTCATGTGTTTGATGCTGCAGGACACCTCTCGCAATAAAATTAAGCAGAAAACATTAATGAGGAGATAAATGTCCCAATTTTCCTCCGTTGCTTCTCTGATTAGTGCCATCACTACCAGGGGGCATCATGTGATTAAACACCATTTCTCCACTAGGAGTGATTGGGCGAGTACTACTTCCAAGTGCTGCTAGCACTACCTCATAAGAACCTCCTCCCACTCTTGCTAGTTCCACTAATTGTTCTCTAATCAGTTGTTCTTCATAAATGTCTTGTTGTTGTATGGAATGTGACGCCTCACTCATTCCCATTCCCATGCCCATACATGTTCCCTGCATGGCCATTCCCATTCTCATTCCCTGCATAGCCATTCCCATGTCTGGAACCGATCCATGTATAGCCATGCCTATTCCTCTTTGCATGTCGAAAGAATTCCCTTGTTGAATCAAGGAGCTAGGATTCAAAATAGTGCCACCACTAGTGTAGCGAGCGAGATTTGCGTGGGCAGCCACCAACTCACATTACAAATGGTGCACCTGCCTCTGAAGAATGCAGATGGTTCCCACCAACCCATACACATGATCTTTTAGTCTGGCATCTGCTTCGAATGCTAGGGTATTCACGGCGACTTCCCTCTGATGTTGTGGCAACTATTTTAGCAGCTTTGTTATGTTGCTTTCGCCGAAAATTCTGTGAACATTGGCAAACTTCAGTGGCTGGTCTGGTGGAAAGTATGGTGCAAACACACACTTTTCCTTGCATTTTATTTGAAGAAATTTGCACGCCGCACAGGGATAACCGGATGACGATGATGCCATTTCTGCACCCAGTACAGTATATAGCACATCAAGTTCGTGCATCAAATCATCTAGCTATTTGCACCAAACAAAATCATATACATGCAACCCAATATAATAAACTCGCTACAAAATGAAACTTAATATAGTATCTAAAGAAGGCACGTCACTAGCAGTCATTGTATGATAGGTATGTCATCTAGGTGAAGGCATAACAAACTTTGAATAATACTAGCACTATCCTGAGAAAATAACCGTTAGAATAAGGAGAAAATGCCTAAGCTTGTGATACAGTGATTAACCCCACTTGTAACCCTAATGAGCACAATATCTCAAAACACAACAATACATGGAATCTAAATAAAATTACCCTCCAGTTGGGAAGAAGAACATTTGATTGACAAAATCTTCAATTTTGAGACTGAGCTGCCAAAGTGTGCAGTACTGCTTAAACGGTAAATTCGATGAACCGATTAATGAAAATCCTGCATTAAAAAAATCTCCATCAGAAACCTGTAACAAACATACTTTCTTCAATCTTCCGTCCTGAACTTCAATGCATCATCTACAATCTGCACCTTCCAACTTAGGCATTCAATACTGTTTGACCATGTTGCAAACAGTGTTCTTTATAAGTGGTTATTGGTTTTCTTTTCTGTTACCTGAATAAAGTGATTTCTGAAACTGTAGTTCTCCTTTTCTTTTCTTGTACGGTACTCCACGTATAGAATCTTTGATGAAACGCTATCCATTTCAGATTGATGGTTACTAATTCAAGTAACCTTTCTGTTAAGGAGTTAGCTCACACGCTTTCCACATAACGTCGAACTGATGTTCCTCTACAGTTGACACCTTCACCTTCAGCTCCGCTTCAGAATTTGACCACCAGTTCAGCGGATTATTAATGGAGTATTAATGGGGTATTACTCTAACACTGTTCATATAGGTACTTGATATTGTTCCTTCCATGCAAAAACTATGTCAATCTCCTATGTATAAGAGACGCCACTATACTTGCAAAAAAAATTATAGCAACAAGTTTCCTGCAGAATATGACAAGTTTCTGCGGTATTGGGAGGGACAAGTTTGCATAGTTTTACATCTCTTCTCAAGATTTACTCTGTATAGAGCTATAGTATGATTAAAATTTCAGTTTTTATTAGTTACATTATTCTTTGTGTGTGTGAATGTATCATATTCACTTTATGGATTTGTTGGTTGATCATAGTATAACAACATAAATTTCACTTGTTTATAGCACATAAGATTATGCAATGTGGATTAGAGATTGCCTCGATTATGTGGAACATACTAGAGGCATGTCAATGTGATGTAACAACATCCGGGTTCACAAACAATTCTTTATCATCCAAAAACATTTAGATCCACTTGAATACAAACTTGTAGAATGCCGCTCCACGTTTGAGCATGCCACTCAAACCTTAGTGCCTTGACTCTTTTTTATAGAAGCCACAGTTGCCTACCCAATCTGCAAAGGCTTAACCTTGTTTGCAAGCCTATACTTATTTGTGCATCGCTATTTGTGTCGTATGAAACCTTGGGACCTTGTCTCTTGTATGTGCAACACTTCTATCTTGCATGTTGAAGCCACGAAGCCTTGCATATGCTGCCCAAGCCTTTTCAATGCCATGATGTATTCTGGATGTTGCCTAACACTGCTGCTGATGTATTACGGATGTTGCCTAACTCTTTAGGCTTGATTAATGTTCCTCGTTGTTAGTATAGTTTTAATGTTATAATACATTACAGCTGAGCACACTGTAACTTATTCTCGGGTTTAGAAAATTCTAAGATCAGAAATAAAAGCTATATTCGAAAAGATTAAGTGGAGTAACACAATAATAAAGTAGAATAATCTCTTGTCATTATAATATATAATCACAAGATACGTGCTTTGATAAGAGGCTTTTCTGCCCTCCTTTCATTTGAGAAAGGAATTAAAATATTTCATGACTTGTACATTTGGGCAGAGAAGCCTCTTATCAAGGCACATATTTGGTCATTAGATATTATAATGACGGAGCTTGTAAGTATAAATTGGATTGATCTTTGGATCTTAGACAATGAAAAGCAATCTACTTTATTTGTAATGAAAACAAAGACCTATGATAAGTTCAAGATTCAAGTTTGCTTCAAGTTAACCTTGTAACTTATCATAGGTCTTATCACAAGCATGGTTTTGAATATGTGGACCTTCTCATGCTATTTTGTTTTCATTTTTAATAAATTAGATTGCTTTTCCTTGTCTAAGTTCTTTGTCTTTTCTTTTTTCCAGGTTTCATTGTCTTCTCTTGCTCTAGTTGGTGTGGAGTGGCTTTACTGCAAGAAGGTAAGATAAGATGGCATTCTAGTCCTAGATATATTGGTAAATAATTAGAACATGCAGATACTTTTATTCATTTTTTAAAAATATTTTTCTTTATTATTATCATGAGTGTTACTTTTTTTGTAGGACACTATTACCTAATTAGCCATTATTCTTGGAAAAAATGGAAAGACAGGTACTTTCATTTTCTGCCACTTGTATTATTTCTTTAATGAATTTAATTTCAATAAAGATTAATATTATCATAGTCATGAGTTTTTTTAATAATACTCAGATCTTAAATAACACTCATAATGGACCCTATTTTAGCTTACAAAAAATGGATTATGAAATGTGGCTTATTTAACAAGCCACGTTAAACAAGCCACGTTAAATAAGCCGCGTTTCGGACCCATAGTGAGCGTTTTAGGCATCTCATAGTTCAAACTAATGATGTTTTACCCATTACCCATTTCCAAACTATAAAAATAAAAGTCTCAAGTTGAGAGGTAGATGCTCATTATTTAAAGTATATGATTTATGCGGGAAAATAGTATATCTTCATCGAATGTTCGGATGAACATATACCAAGACCTACTCCGAGGGGACAAATGAATATTTTAATGAAATGATATATTGTACTTGTGAAAAGTGCAAAAATAGAAAATTAAAGAAGCGTCGACTCGTTGGTATCCATAGGTTGAAGTATGGAGCTTATATAGAAGAGGTATACTATAATGAAATTTCAAAAATGCTTGTTATTAAAAATATAAACTTTTCATATCGCATTGACTATTTTAAATGATATTGTAATGTTTAGCCAATCCAAGTTCATAACAATGTTGAGGAAAGGGCATATGACAATGATGATAGTGACACTCACAATGAAGAAGAAGACACATATATGGGTGATACCACCTCTCAATTAAATGAAGATGGGGTGAGCAATTTTTACAAGACTTCTACACATATCTTTGAAGAAGTTGATGATTCGCCCTAACTCAACTTTTAGGACGCCTCTATACCCAAATGCAAATTTATGTCCAGATTGGCAACACTTATGTTATTTTTGAACTTGAAAGTTATGCATGGAATGACGAATACATGCTTCACGATATCTTGAGGTATATTTTAAACTCCTCTAAACTATATCTCTCCATGTCATTCAAGTTTTGAATATTGTGTATAGTGAATAATATTAAGATCTTTTGTTGTTTTATGCGAGACTTTTGTGGATAAGATACTTCCAAAGGAAAATAAGATGCCTCGTTCACAAAAGGAAGTATCTTCAGCAATGAAAGACATTGGGATGGAGTACAAAACATATGATGCATGTCCAAATGATCATATCTTATACTATGGTGAAAATAAAAATTGACAATGAATGTCCAATATGTTTCACCAATAGATATCGTGAAGATCAAGTGTCAAGAAGGTTCCTTATAAGGTTCTACGCCACATTCCAATAACACCGAGGTTTGAGAGGATGTTCAAATGTAAAGATTTGGCAAAATTTATGGACTATCATGCACTAAGAAGGAGCCAAGATGGTGTCATGCGTATGGTGGCTGATAGCAAAGATTGGAAGGAGCTTGAAGAAAAATGGCCGAGAGTTAAGAAATGAGCCAAGGAATGCAAGACTTTCATTGGTAATGGATGGTGTCAATCCTTTCGGAGATCTTAGAACAACATACTCTGTTTGGCCGGTTTTCCTTGTTAACAATAATCTTCCCCCTTGGATGGCAATGAAAAAAGAGCATGCAATGCTAACTCTAATAATACCATGTATATGAACTTCTTAGTGTTATGTTCTCTTGAAAATGATGTACATTTACATGAATATATTTAAATTTTAATTCACATTTTCTTCATAGGAAAACACCAGGTGAAAGATATGGACACATACATGGAGCCTCTCATTGATGAGTTATGCGAATTATGGAAGGGTGTCAACATGTATGATGTATCAAGACCTAGCAATGATAGGATCTTCCTTTTTCGTGCAATACTTATGTGGACAATTCACGATGCTCTGGGGCTCTCTGTGTGTTGTGGTAATCTATTTATCATATTCATTTGTAATCATTCTATTTATGTTGCTGCCCATTAATTAAATATGGTTTCCATACTGATTTTTCAGGCCTACAAACTAAAGGGAAACATGGTTGTCCATCATGTGGGCCAAACACTGTATCTAGGCAATCAAAGGATCTTAAAAAAACCGTGTACGATGAATACAGACACTTCTTACCTCAAAACCATCGTTATCGCATGCATGAGAAAAATAAGTTCAATGGAAAGGAAGAGGAAAGGAGGCGGCCAAAAAGGATGAACCCTTTGAGGTGGAAATCAGCATATGACAAAAAGGAAGGGAGAGCTTATCCATTGGGAATGAAAAGACTATCTAAGTTTTATAAGTTAGATTATTACGAGCATCTCCCAATAGCTCATTTATTTGATACAATGCATATTGGAAAAAATGTGGCAGAGTGCTTATGGAAACATCTAAAGGGAACCAACAATGAAGACCAAATAAAATTAAGGAAGGACCTCAAAACCGTCAATATGATGCCAAACATGTGGTTACATGAAAATAACACATATGATCCTGCGCCATGGGTTCTTACAGTAGAGGAGAAACAATATATGTTTGATACTATGCGTGCCATAAGATTTCCAACTGGTTTTGGTGCGACATTAAAAACCGTATTCACAAGAGATGGTTCGAGTTTTACGGATGAAAACACATGATTGGCATAATTGGATAAAGGTAATTCGTGATATCTTATATTTCTTGATAGTATAATTGAAATTTTCAATATATTAGTAATGTAGAAGATAATATATATTTTAAACGCTATTTTTCAATGTTGGTGTAGTATGTGCTTCCTACAACAATACAAAGCACTTTCAACCATGACATCGCACAAACAATTTACAAATTGTCCAAATATTTGAGGTATTGTAAACCATCAATTGTTATTCAATAATTAATTTTTTTCCTTCTATAAATATCATTTTCAATGTCTTTATAATTGTTTTAACATATATTTTGCAAATATTATAACTGGTGATATGTTAATGCTTGTTAGTAAAATTTATAGGTGGGTATCTTCTAAAGAGATACATCCGGATGAGTGAACTATTGGAAGAGGAATGTTGCTCTTTTGATGTGTGACATTCAAATGTGTTTCCCTCAAGTTTCTTCAATTCTCAAGAGCACTACCTTATACACTGGTAGAAGAGATTGAACAATGTGGGCCCATCCATCTCGAGGACAATGTGGCTTGTAGAGAGATATATGAAGGTCTAAAACATTTTGTGAGGCAAAAGCTCGACTGAAGGTTCATGGTTGAAGGGTACATGGTTTTCAAACCATGGTTCATTTATCTGAGTACTTGCCTCAATTGCATCTGGAGGCTCCAAGATTATGGGGTGATCGGCAACCTCAATCCATTGGAGATAGAAAACTAGGGTCAAGGAACTTCAAAGAGGATAAAGGTAATCTTAAATGTTAGTAGTAGTTTTTAATCCTAAGTATTGTATGATGCATCCTTTAAAGAATGGTTAGATCAATGATTAGTTAAATACTTTTTGTTGTAGATGCTAAGGAGTGGGAGTCATTGCATTTGTATGTTGCATACAACTCTAAATTTATGTTACAATGGATGGAGAAGTATGTTGAACAAAAGAAAATAGAAGATGAGAAGGCATGGGCTGATATATATAATAGACATGGTCAAAACTCTAATAGAGGACTTCCTGCATGCCATAAAAGAAAATGGCCAGATAGATGCTCATGGCATTGGTTAAAGACAAATGTTGAACACGAGGCAACCAAGGGAATGAAAGCAGTGACAAAAAAACAAGTAGATTTCGTTAAAGGATCTATAAATGGGGAGGTAATATACAAATAAAGTATTATGATGAAAATTGTTTAATCTAAAGTTTTTTTATCGTTGAAACTAGTTAGTTAACTTTGTGTCCTTGAATCTAATTGGATAATATGTACATATGCATTTAGGTAACATATTACAAAGCAATGTGGATTAGCGGTCATCACTTTCGAATCAGGAAGATCGATGAGAAGCGGAAAACTTATGATAGTGGAATTTCAGCACCATTTGAAGTGGAGTGTCGTTCACATGCATATGACACAAACACAATCACGAGTACACTTCGGTATTATGGAGTGTTGGAGGATATAATAGAGCTTGATTTCACATCTTTTAAAAAAGTTATTTTTGTGTTGAATGGTATAGGCTCATTGAAGTGGGCCTTGACAAAACTATTTTGTTGCATGAGAATGGATTGATATGATAAATACATCGAGGTTTGAATCTACTTCTGAACCTTATGTGTTTCCAAACCAATGTAGTCAAATATTTCTTGTTCCAAATTTAGAACACCCTGGCTGGTCCTTTGTGATAGATTATGATCCAAGAGGGCGAAGAGTCACCTTTTCCGAAGATGTAGAAGGCCATGATGTAATTGAAGAGGTAGAAGATCCACTTGAAGACATAGATGACCAAGTGGAGGATGATGATAACATGACTACGATGATGAATATGAACAAGATGAAGTTCAGTGGGACAAGAAAAACATTTTGGTGATGAAATACATGAACATGATGAGTTTATTGATCATCATTTACCTATGGCTGAAGGGGATGAAGATCATGAGAACCATGGTATTAATTTATTTGTGGATCTAGGGCCCATTAATTATGGTGTATTCATGCCTCCAGATGAGGAAATTGTAATGTCAGATGAAGATGATTTTATTTAATCATAATGTAAACCTTAAATTCATTGTAAGGACATAACACTATTTGATATATTTTATGAGTGGATTCTTAATGTTTTTTCTCTATGTCAATGCATACATTGCACATGTTTGCTTGTTTCATTAAATGTTTCCTTATTGAAGAATATATGAAGATGCACACCTTTTGGTCCTTTTGAATATATATATTTTTGAATATAGGTTTTTTTGACTATTAATAATTTTGTTTTATGATATTTTGAAGGATCGTAGCGGGCCCTCTACATATGCACTAGAAAATCCTAACATGAGAGTGCCGTAAACAAGTAAATCCCGTACCATACTTTCTACATCCAACATTGAAACATTTAGTATTCCAATTCCGTCAAGCATGCCAACACATAATATAGCACGAGTTAAGGAGTAACCCTTCATGTGTGGGTTCTCTCGAATTCACCCTCAACACCACAACATGCTTCCTTGACAAGTATCATAGAATCACAAGCCAAAATTTTAACGCTCCTACGAGATACTCCTGAATTTTATGAAGTTAGGACGTGAAGTAATTAAGCAAATTCATGCATTGGAGTCTACATTGCTGGAAAGTACAGGTCTTGCTGCACCTGAACAGGTATGCTTATGATAATTAATTATGTATAAAATATTCCTAACAGTCCTAATTATCATTCATGTGCTATAAAACAGTCATAACAGCAATTTTTCATATTGCATGGTTTACAACAGTCCTAACAAACATTCATGCTCTATACATACAGGAAGAAAATGGCATGCCCCCTGATGTACCTAATGGGGAAGCTACTGTGACCCCTACGACTGCAACAATCTCCACAGTGAACACAAAAGGAAAGAAAGAGGTTACAATCTTGTTAACCTCGGATGGAAATGTCTTAAAAGATGAAATGGGGTCGAAATTTTTCCAATTTCTATTTCATCGCGCAGAATGCCTATTTGGAAATACCATACAAGTGGATTGGAGAAAGCAAGCCAATTCTAAGAAAGATGAACTCTTTGAAGATGTCATAAAAGAGTTTGGAAATCCCGGTTTTAACAAGGATTTCATAATGGATTATGCACGGAAATTCATTCATTCTAAAAGAGACAAAATAAGGTCAAAGCTAACAAATGACTTGAGATATCCCGACCAGCTTGGATCACTAACCAAACAACATGGGATGAGCTTATCAAAGATGCCAAATTCAAGAGAAAGTCCTTCAAAAATCCAAACTACATGCCATCTACGCACGAGAAGGAGGTAAAAGACGCCTTCGAGATACAACAAAGGCTACCCAAGCTAGGTTGTCAAGTATTGGGTCCCATAAATTGGGGTCGGGTGGGTATAATAGTATTCGTGGGAGCTTGGTAAGTGAATACTTTCATTTAATTTTTATATTTTTCGGTGACTTGAATGTATTGGATGACAAATGATACTTGATAAATTAAAATGTCTTTGTACACTTAGGTTCACCACTTTGAAAGGAAGCTTCAGGATGAAGATCGAAATATGCACTAATGCATGGTTCCCAAGGGCTCCGGTGACATATGATAGATCGAGGGGAGAAATTGGTCATTGAGCATGAATCGAGGTAAGTTTATTATAGTATTTGATGACATAATAAAACATTTAAGTATCAATGTTGTGATAATTTAATTAACTAAAGTATGTTGTTTAATAGGATGCGCAACAATCAAACTCCTTAAAGAGGTGCAGCGACGGTGAACATGAAGATGCCACGAGAAGGATGTGATGATTTTGTTCTTTGGACAAAATGAATCGATTGACCTTCTTGGAACTCATCTGGAAAACAACCCAGAAATCCAACAGACAAGAGTTCAGGATGATTATCATGTTGCACCATCTATTATAGTTCCTCGTCAAAAGAGGACAAAAAAGAATAGACATTTTTCCTATCCGGCTAAATAGATTTAAATTGATTTGTTATTTTATGAATTATTGGCTATTTCATTACCCGGTGAACTTATTGGTTTGTTTTATGAACTTATTGAGAGTTTGATCGGTCTATAAAGCTGCTCAAATGCGTGTCAAACACAGATATTTATGTGATAGCAAGATTTATAGTATGTATCTGTACATTTTAAGATGGCTTTTTTTGCCTCATAAGAACTTCTATAACCTTCTTTTTGATGAGATGGCTATAATATACTCAATAAGGTTGATTGATCTTTAATTCTATTATGGTCATTATCTTTTGGTTTGCAGCCCCCAGGTATTATCTTTTGGTTTGTAGACAAATGTATTGATCTCGTTTCAATAAGTCAGTAATGTATCTGTTGAATCTTCCATTGCTAATCATTTGCTTGCATTGATAGGTATGCAATTGCAAGTGCTCGTTCAGATGGTCTACTTTTGCTTTGTGGAGGAAGAGATGCAAGCAGTGTGGTAAGAATTGTAATTTCTGACATTTTATTACTGGAGAATTGTTAAATTGCATTAAGACCTCTTTGCTAAAAAGTTCTAAAACTTTCAGATGATCCGTTAGGCTTTGAGTTGTAGTTGTGATTGAAACAAGATTATCTGTGTATAGGAGTGGAAGAAATGGGTATATGCGGTATCGAAGGGAAGAACAGAGTAATTATCAAAAATAAAATTATGTACAGGACAAAAGTTTAAGTAGCTCTTTGTTGATTATTGTTGTAATTACAATGTACAAAGGAGAATAGTTTAACATGCTAGTTTTCAATAGCAGTTGTCCAAACCCAGTCCATATAAGACATTTGTATGTTTGTCCATGGATCTCTTGAAAAACCCCTCTTTCAATTTCATGAAAACAGAGGAAGTAAGCAGGCTATCAGACCCTGCTTGATGGCATATGCCTGTTCTCTCCACTTTAAGCAGCTCAGCCACTCTGTTCAGACCTCCATACAACCCATCACAAAACTTGATCATATGTTTGACATCATACACACTTGGAAAATACAATCTCATCAAACGGAAAAATCATTCTTGGGTGTGGGGCAAGTAGTTGCAGGTCAGAAGTTTGATCAAATACCCAAAATCATACGCACTGTGGAAAGTAATCCATCTCATATTCTCATTCAAAACAACTCCAGAGGACATCAGAAGCTCTGCAAAATGCTTAGAATCGATACCCAAGTGATTGTTTTTCTTGAAATCGATACCACTCTGTCTCAGCAGCTCGATGGAATCAGGGGCATGGATGTCTTCCCCGGGATTAAATTCTCTCAGATTGAATTGCCACACACAGAGCTGACCTGTACCACAATCTGGCAGGTTTCCTTCCTCATCAGAAAATGTCAATCCCAGCTGGATGAGTTTCAGGGTATCCACATTGGCTTTCAAGGTGTGGTAATGGTGCTCTGCCCTGCTGTTGAACCTCCCCAATGGCCTGATCACAACACCAGGAAACTCAGTGTCCATGGTGACATATGGGTATTGATCTACTACCTCCCTGATCAGCTCAAACTCTTCTTCCAGATTATCTGCCCACACCTCCCTAATGCAAACTGAATCTGCTTTCCCAATACAGTTAAACCATGGCTATGTCTGAGAGTGTGTTTGATGTATCTCACCAAGTCATGTTATGCTTGGGATCAAGCTCATCATTAATTGGAATGGCTTGTTTCTGAGTCTTTGTAAAACTCGACCCTGTCCATTGCACAACTCGGTCGTGCTTATGATTCAACTTGCCACTTTTTTTTGTTGCTGGCTCACACGAAGATGGTCACAACTGTTATCACTGTGAATAGCCTTACTACAGCCAGAGGAAGTTGCAGCCTGTGTAGTGTTTGAGGGTATATTTGAATATACTGAAATTTTCTAATTCCATAGGTTGGATGGATGTGTGAAAAGTACCAAAGAACCAAAAACAGATATAACCATAAACAAGCAGATGAAAATTGTGACCAATGTTTGGTATTTTGTATTGAAGATCAATTCATACATTGTCTTCGTTGAAGTATTGATATATATATTACATTGATACATGTGCTTTTTTAGAATTGAGACTCAAAACTGTATAAAAGGCCAATTTGGCAGCCTCTTTTAGTACTCCTTGTAATAACTGGCTAGTTACTGAGAATAAATTGTGTTCAAGAGTGCAACTCTGGAAGTGATAAGAAGCTTGAATAGCTGGTTGATTTTGTGCTCAAATGATGGTAGAGCCATCTCCAAGTCATGGAGTGCCATGTTAGTGGGAGAGAGCTGAAGGGGAATCAACAATTTGGAATTAGAATTAAGAACATTGTTGAGTTTTCCAAGAGCAATATCTAACTCCTCTAGCTCATGCAAGAACATTGAAGATGACGATGAGGATCTCCTTTTCAACCCAAATGCTTCTTGTCAGGGGAAAATAATCAAGATGCAGTAACTGGTACTGAGTCTGTTTCAATTTATCTTAGATTTGGTTGGATGTTGTTCTTGGCACTCAGAATCCATGTTTTTAGCCGGTTCAAAGACCTGGTTACTTGCACAAATGGTTTATTGTCAATTCTGGTAAGTTGCAGAAGACAACACATATTTTTTTGGTGCAATTGAGTTTGTGCAAAAGTATGCTCAAATTCATTAGTTATATATTTGACATGGCTTATTGCCCTTTGGTTTTTTTAATTGGAAGGAATGTCTATATGGCAGGCTATTCCGATTTTGCATGTTCCCATCCGATGCAGAAGCTTTTCCCTGAATGATTCTACACTCTTTGGTAATGTCTTCTGGATGTTGCTTGGAAAATTGGTTTTGCCTGCTGTTTGTTATTTTGGATTATTTTTCTTATTTCTGTTTAGTATGATTTAGAATAACATATCTGTTCTTTCAGTTAGGAAAGGTACTAAGGGAGTTGATCTTATATCATCGTTGTGCAATATCTATCAAACATCAGAAGATGATTTGCTAAAGATGATTGAAAAGGCTAATACCCTGGTAGTTGGTATTCTCAAGAAAACTCCATGTCCTGCTTCAGAATACCAAATTGAAGAGCTAAAGAATATTGATACAGGTTGTGATTTAAACCTTCAGTTACTTTTCATTATCCCATGGAATGGCTTTGAAATGATGAATTGTATCGTATTCCTTTGAATCTTGTAGATGGCTTGACGTATTTTCAAGATCTTGTGGAGGAGATCTCCATAATATCAAGCATTCGAATTCTAGAAACGGGTTATGAAGATGCGATCCATGATAGAGGGGAGCTCGATGAGCCAATGTTTGTAAATGAAGAAGACAACTTGTTTGGTTCAGGAAGTGTTTCAGAGGGTGCTGCTAATATATCTGGAGTAAGGGTATGAAATATCCAACCTTGAATATGTGTACATTATAAGGAAAACCTCCAGTGTTCCTCAATGTAGGCATCCTTTTTATATTTTGGTCAATTATGTATGTTACTTGTATCAGAACGCATGCCTAGTTAATTTGTTGAATGTTGCAATGTTGGTTGGTCTTTACATGATTTAAAAGCAATTGAAAATAGATTATTGTAAATTTATGTAGCCTGTGTTTGCATATTTTGTTTATTTTTGAAGTCATCACTTGATTTCTGTTTTCTTTTTTCATAATTTTCATTACTGGACATCCAAACCAATATTTTTGTTTCCCTATGAATGTTACCTTTCCGGGTTATAAATCATAAGAACTTACTATTTGTGTTGTCTTTAATATGGTGATAACATTTTGGCTTTTGCGTGTTTAGTCTTGAATATTTGATGTTTATTAGGTATAAGTTTTATTTGATATTTTTTTGATCTTTTATACGCATGCATATTATGATCTTGTTTCGTACATTTTCATAGTTCTACACACTGTAAGCACAACAATAACAACTGTAAAATGGCTACAAACTTTCATAGTTCACGTCTCCAGAAATAAGGAATTTGTTGTACCTGCTGCTCAGTTTCTGCATTTTTCTTTGGCAAACAATTTTATTCATTCTAAACAAATGCAAGGTTTATGTTCAACATTGCCGGTGCTTAATGATTCAGGAACCATTGTCCGTAAGGGTCAAACGAAACTTGTCCCAGCAGCCATAGGGAAGTGGGCTAAGCTAATGGGTAACAATAGATGGGCTGCACAAGAGGCTGTTATACTGTCAGATGATTACCTACAACTTCCGTCTTGCGCTGTTGGATTGACTGGCTGAGGACCTAATTCTCTCAAACACTTTTTCACCAATGGTCTTAGAGCAGTAGATATTCCAGACCTAAAACCACCAAATGCTGCAGTATCTGGATTTCCTTTCTCTACTGGACAAGAGGAAGACATTATCCTCTTACAGTGTATTCAGCACTTAGTAGTCACCTTTGGTGGGTCGCTGCCTAAAGAATTCAAAAGAATCGTAATGGAAGGAAAATGGTTTAAAACCCACATGGGATATCAATCACCTACCGTGTCTTTCTTGTTAGATGATGAGTGGAAATACGCTGGTCTGCAATCGAATGATCTTTCTTTCATTGATTCTACATTTTACAGGAATTCTATGAGTAGATTCAAGATTGCCTTGGAAGACATAGGGGTGGGGCTTAAGTTTGGATATGCATGTGAAAGAGTTGCCGACCATCTTGGAATGAGAGTGACAGTGTGTGATAAGTTAAGAAGCATGCTGACAAATCTTTAATGGTTCTTCCTGATGGGATATGATAAATAGGATACCTGAAATCCAGATCAATAAGGTTATTAATTACAGAAGTAAATTCAGAATAAGCGGAAGAAGGAAATTTTGATTAAACACCTCTGGGGTAGCTGTGTATGAATTTCAAAAACCCAACCTTTTGAGTCCTTCTAGGGAGCAGACATTTACAAAGATCTCCCCTAAAGAAAGGTTGGGAATGAAGGTTCAAAACATAGGGATTTTCAAACTCCTACACGAAACTCCAAAAGTATTTCATTACAATTAAAAATGTCATACAAGCCTGAAAGATAAACAATGAGATTATCTTAACGTATGCAAATGACCAAAATATGTCCATGGAATACAAAAGTGTAGACAGACAACACATCAATAAGAGGAGTACCATAAGCCTCCCTGATTAGGGGCGGCAAATCAGTTTTACCAAAAGAGGTTTATCTATGTAATTGAACAGAAAGAACACAAAATTCGGTATGACCTTGGATTGATTCTAAAAACTTACCAGGCAACTGCCATCCGGCTTGCTGGAGAAAGATCTACACTTCTCAAGGACATTAGCTGTGGATAACCTCGTGCAAAATCATTGATCTGAAGGCAAATGTCAACTAATAAATTAGAATTTACCTCTGCAATCAAGGGTCTGCAAGAACAAACTGTCAAATACAGAGAATTCCAAACAGTAGGGGTCAACTTCAGGACTCTGCCATTCATTTAGTTTGATAAGAATTGAGGGCGACCCTTACACCAGGCTTTTTGTGTCTTATTCTCCCTAGAAACCACATGAATGAATTTGCCTCTGTTAGGCGACGAGAAAGGATAGAACACGGTTGTTTCCAGACTAATTAACTATAATAAGAATATTAAGGTTTACCTTGTCAATCAGAGGCACTCTTGCATAAGGTTTTGATTTCTCGAAGTACTCAAAATAAAGGCTGCCAAACTGTCTACCATCACGTAAATGCCATGAATTTTCACGATCAAACCACTGAATCTTCATGTGACATCCTAGGTCCCTTGAGATCATCATTGGTATTGCTTAAAGAGCTAGATAATTTATCATTATCACTGCAATCACTCTAGGAATCAGTGCTGAGATACTTGAGTTCAGAGTCGCTTCCATCACTTTCTTCTCTAGGAATCCTGTCGTAGCACAACAATATGTTTTCATATATAAATCTAGATGCCAGGAAAACAACCATCTTTCACATTATGAATCAGAAAAGTAACATTGAAATTCCCCTGTTTTCTTACAGTCGTCAAATTCAGACGTACAGATTTCTTATTCTCTTCAGTATTCTCTCTGTGCTTTCTTTAACAATGGGCAACACCTACTGCTCTACATTTTGTTCCTCAGAAAATGAGATTGTAATAGATCTTACGACTGTTACAGAAATGGTGGAAGATGTCAATAGCCTCGACAACTTAATCTCTATCATTCAGGAATGCCTTGAAGCCATGGCCAACAAAAATGACAAGGTAAAGCACAACTTTTGTCTCTCTTACTCTCTATCTTGTAGTTATGTTACAACTTTAGAATATAATATTCATACATTTTGCAGGGCCAACACAATACAGCCGCACAAGAAGCTAGTAGTTCGTCTTGGTTTTCTTCTTACACAAACTTTGGCAAGAATTTAGTGGAAGAGGTGTTGAAGCGTGCAGAGAGAAATCGTTGCACGGTATTGAAGTTCATCACTTTGTATTATAAATGAATCCTACTTGTTCTTTTTGCTGATTAATATTTCTCTATTTTTGTAACAGGCGTGCTTTAAGTCTAGTTTTAATCGTGAAACCCAAAAAGTTGTTATTGATTTTTTCAAAGAAGCGTCTCAGATTCACTCCCTCGCAGCAGGGTTGTGTGTTGTCGGATATTTGTTGGACCAAATAGATCAAATTTCCAAAAACAGGGCTCAATGTGTACAACTCCTGAGATACTTGTGTGCAATGGACAGGCACGTGAAATAATTAGATGACCAACAGCAGCTCAGTCAAGCTGTGCATTTCATTTTCGAAGGATGCCTTCTATGTCTCAGACTAATGAAATCTCAGAGACTATCCAGGTAATACTTGGCTAATTTTCCACTGTATAAACTATCAAAAGACAATATTTTTAAAGCAAAATGTCATTTAAAAATAATTTATAATTGTTTGTTATTGTGTAGGCTTTTTTGTGCTTCGGTGGATGCTGGGGATTTACAAAACCTTGAATCCCAAATAAAACATACCTATCAAGATCTCACTTTGGGAGCTGTGATTGGTGTTTTAGATAATATGCCTCAATTTTCTCCTCCAACGCAAGGAGAAGATCCCTCCGCAGGTTCATTGGCTTTAACTTATATCTGATATTCTTTCACAGGTTTTAAATAATGTATATTTTGATAATTACATAATATGATCATATTAAAATAGAACCGAGAGAAGTATATTTTGAGATTGGAAATTACCATAGATAATGGGATTTTGGGTAGGATAACATTTAGTTATAATTATAATTTTATCTCATTTCACATCATGTCCGATTCTGAAGCAAAACATTTTATTTTACAGTTGGCATAGAAGAAGCCAAGTATAAAGTAATTAGGCTTCTGAAAGTGAATCCGATGGATGAATCAAAGAGATGTACACTGGCATTTTCAATGACAAGCTAGAAGTTCTCGAAGAAATGTATGAAGATGCTCTACTACCTTTTTTTTCTAATCATCTTGGGGTGCGTCGGCATCCCATAATTGAAGACTATTGCAACAAGGAGGTCATGCAAGTAAGCCTTGAACATTTTAGTGAGACAAGCAATACAATGCATGTCGGGCTCACCAGGAAACAACTCGATGTCTCCCTGTGTAATGAGCTTGTGTAGCATTACCTTTTGTATATATTGTATATATTGTATATCAAGGGTTAACGGAGTTTAGACACCCTTTTTGTATTTTAGCATTGTATTGCAAGGGTTAACGGAATTTAGACACCCTTTTGTATCTTATCTTATTTGATATTAATAAAATATTTGTGGACCCATTTATTGGGCACAATATTTAAATCAAATTGTTGTTAATTTATAAAATTAATTACCCAACCACTCCGACATTATAGATGATATGTAACTTCGTTGATTGCACTATATGATATTTGGTTGTGTAGTTTTAAAATTCATATTTTTCATTCTTTAAATTCATAAAAAAATAGAAATTAGTATTGTCTCCAGAGAGACAAAATGTTAGTATTCGGTATTGTCTCTAAGGAGACAATAATGATATTGTCTCTAGAGAGACGAAAATGATATTGTCTCTAGAGAGACAAAAATTATATTGTCTCTCAAGAGACAAAATATGTATCAATCTATATTGTCTCTGGAGAGACAATAATTAGAGACAATATTAGAGACACCCGCTTTGAGACAATAATAGAGACAATATACAACTTTTTTATTGTCTCTATTTGAGACAATTTGATCAAGTATTGTCTCTATTATTGTCTCAAAACACCCCTTGTAGTAGTGCATGTTTTATATTTTTGGACTATGCATAAACCGGTTTCCACCGTAGGTTTTCAATGCATGCCTCTGACCTACTACTGCACCATTGATATCCTGAAATGCGTCAATATTTTCTAGGCTCCACCCATATATACATTCTAACTATATACGTCTTTGGCACAAAAATTAAATAATACACATTCAAATCTTTCAATCATACAAAAACTAAACAATCTAAACTTTAGTACCGAAATTAATAAATAAAGAAATTAGTGGCAATAAATTTGACATCTAAAATACATATAATTATGTGGCCACCATTTCATCATCAATGAGTAGGCATTAAATTTGATGGCCACCAATGCATGTAAAACACTTTTTAGGTGGCGGTAAATTTCAAAATTTTCCCTTCAAAAATGTAACATAGTGTTTTTTATATTGTTAATAAGAATTATAAAAGATTATTCTATATATTTAACTATATCTAAAATATATTTGTATAGTTTACCAATAAATCTGTATAAATAATGACGGCCATACTTTAAATTTGAAAGTCACACATGACGTTTTTTTCAATATTTGCAAGTATTTTACGGCTAAAATAATGAAAAACATCTAAATGTTAACCCCTGTTAGTGAGGGCTCACCAAGCCTATAAAAAGATCCATTATAGTAGTCGGCACCCATTTAACGAGGACACCTTTCACCAAAAGAATTATGGAAAAAATAAAACTCAAACATTCTGAACTTCACTCCATACAAAGCAGTACATTCTCATTCACATGTACAACTTACAACTACATGATCGACATTATTTCATCAAATATAATTGCATAAGTAAGTATACTTTCATATGGTTTACTGAAGGTTTTCACAAATGATGTAGAAGAAGCGAACATATTTGTAAGTTCCAAGTTATTTTTTTGGTCATTATCATTTCTAAATTTTGATGATATATATATATATATATATATACGGCGAGGGCTCACCAACCCTATAAAAATCCATTATAGTAGTTGACACCCATTTAACGAGGCAACCTTTGACCAAAAGCATTATGGAAAAAATAGAACTCAAACATTTTGAACTTCACTCCATACAAAGCGGTACACACTACTACAAGGGGGGGCGGGGTCATTTGAGACATTAATAGAGACAAAATTTGACTAAATTGTCTCAAATAGAGACAATAAAAAGTTGTATATCGTCTCTATTATTGTCTCAAAGCGGGTGTCTCTAATATTGTCTCTCAAGAGACAATAATGA
Source organism: Taxus wallichiana var. yunnanensis (assembly GCA_018340775.1). Classification (NCBI taxonomy): domain Eukaryota; kingdom Viridiplantae; phylum Streptophyta; class Pinopsida; order Cupressales; family Taxaceae; genus Taxus; species Taxus wallichiana. Next base: position 611,380,401 of record CM031238.1, read on the forward strand.
TTGATACATATTTTGTCTCTTGAGAGACAATATAATTTTTGTCTCTCTAGAGACAATATCATTTTCGTCTCTCTAGAGACAATATCATTATTGTCTCCTTAGAGACAATACCGAATACTAACATTTTGTCTCTCTGGAGACAATACTAATTTCAATTTTTATTGTCTCTCTAGAGACGATACAAATTTAAAGAATGAAAAATATGAATTTTAAAACTACATAATAACCAAATATCATATAGTGCAATCAACGAAGTTACATATCATCTATGATGTCGGAGTGGTCTGGTAATTAATATTATAAATTAACAACAATTTGATTTAAATATTGTGCCCAATAAATGGGTCCACAAATATTTTATTAATATCAAATAAGATAAAATACAAAAGGGTGTCTGAATTCATTAACCCTTGAAATACAATGATAAAATACAAAAGGGTGTCTGAATTCCGTTAACCCTTGATATACAATATTAACACCTTCTCTCCACCACCAACTTCAAGTGATCCATATGATTCCCTAGTGCTACTTTGAGGTTATTTTTCTTCACTTTAATTTTGAGCAACTTCCTTTTTGAGCAATTGCCTCTCCATCGGCAGTAATCATCTTCATGTTCTTCACTTTGATTGTCTCAACTTTGATGCAATTCTCTACTATCGTTAGCAACGAAGGTGCATTGGATTCTAAGAAATTATGATCACATATTTTACTCCAATTCTGCCAAAAGTATTCACAAATTACATTTAAATTAGGACAATAATTAGTTTTTACTAAATCAACTGATCTTTACATTTTGTTCTAAAAAATTAGTTATCACTAACTCATTACTGTCAATCCATTTTCATAACTTATATCAAGGAATAACCTCAGACATTATAATCCCTGGAATTCCACACATGCCTAGTGAAAATGTTTCGATATAACCCTGTACAGAAAAACAAAAAAGAAGCCATTATTCATCTATTTTTTCTTTAGTGGATATTCTACACTACATGCATGAAAATTGAGTAAAAACATACAAGCATTATATACAAACAATGCCCAGTGAAACCATTGAGGCACAACACTCACCAATAGACCAATTAAAGCTACCCTGCTTCAAAGCAATTTCAAAGCAAATTGATGAAAATGCCCCTGTATAACAGAAAATGAGTCAAGATAATCCACAATAAACATGAATAATTGTGATCTTTGCTCTAATTTACGTTTTGCAATTTATACTTTTATGTACTTGGTAATTTTCTTAAGTGATTGATTCTCTCCTTGTGGACGTATGGAACATCAAAGCTCCATTGTCAATAAAATTATATTATATTCAACTACATTTTTTGTTTTGTCTTTAGATCAGTTTCTTTGCATGTTAGTTTTTTGTTGGATTTTCCTAAAGTCAGCAACATGGAGGAGTTAAAACTGATAACAAGCAACATTCTTAACTATGTAGAAGGAAGGGGTTTCATAGGGATTGCATGTCACAGGAGTGCAGGCATTTAGTGAATGTTCAAGAATCTCTTCGGTATGGATTGTGGTGGTACATGCAACTTAAGTGAGTGAGAATAATAGAAATAAAAAGACCAAATATTCTCTCAAATGATTAATTAGGTAGGGTGTTGGGATAATCAATCATCTTCAGGTGATGGTTTGCATATTAGTAAATATGGGTAATTGGAAACTACGAGGTGAAAAGGGCATTAAGAGTTGTCAGGTATGAAAATCTGTTAAGTAACGAAAGTTGTTAAGAGATATGTTAGTAGAATATGGAACGTAAAAGGTTGTGATTAGATAGGCCACCTTTATAATACAAACTTTTACATCAAGCAAATGCAATTGTTCCAGTATAACATGTAATAAAAGATGTTTGAAACAAGAAAAAGGAAACTAACCCTGACATGTGCAGACATGCAATTGGCCATACCTGAAATCCTTGGAGACGCATTTTCTCTAGTAAAATTTTATTTGCAGACTTCTCATCATAGCTACAATGTATGGTAAGAAGTCTCCATATTAGAATATGATATTTTGTGCTAACAATTTGAAATTTGAAATCAAGTAGCATAAAAATTTGAAGAATGATTATTTCTAAGCTATTCTATGAAAATGGTGTCAAAGACTTTGAAGACTTACTTCACATCCAATGCTTCAGGGGCGAGAATACCAAAACGGTCAATAAATTCATCAAATGTTCACCTTGTGGGGTATCCAGCACAGCTAATCCTGATTGCTTCCATGACACCTTGCAATGCAGATGAGCCACACATTCTAATCGAGATTCTATGTTTCTGTATGCTAACCTTTTGGCTGAACCAGGAAATTTCATACAAGTCATCAGAAAACTTGAATTCAAAATGTAATAATCTTAGGCCAAAGGCTGCTTACCCCACAACGTAGTTGTTGTAAAACATTGTAATTCTCAAAAATGCCTGGCTTTAGAACACTGTTCGGTTTCACACATCTTATGTAGTGAGGCTCTGTTGAGCTCAATGTTTCCAGGAGAGATTGCAGTTGTTGCTACATAGAATTTTAAAGGAGTTAATAATACCACAAACCTTTTGAATAGTATTCATGACAGCAAAATATTACAAGCATGTATCACTACCTATCATAATTTCCAGAAAGTGAATATTCAAACATTAACAATACGATAGTAGTTAGAAGAAAACAATTGCAGAGATTAAAAGAAGCAATGGTTTAGAAGACAAAGGGTGTATTGCACCACCAATGTAAATGAAAAAAAATCATATACCTTGAAGCGTGTGCCAATGGATGAGAATTTTGATGACTTAGAAGATTCCTTAGGCAAAGTAGGAAAGAGACTTGCAACAAAGGAACATTTTGAAGAACTTAATAGACCTTGATGCTCTACAACAACATAATCCTTGTTCTTGTCAAGGAACAGATCAGTTTGATATGTAACCTACCAGATGCATAAGACAAAAATCAGAATTCCCATGATACAAAAGGCACTGCTGGTAAGAATAGAGGGATTACAAATAACAAGTAAATCGAAGCAGTTTCTCACATCACCAACATAGTGACAAATAGTGAAGTCGGTACGTGAAAGTTTTGGTTTGCTGAAACGTTTATTATTCTTAAAGGTTTGGTAAAGCTTTTGCGCAAATGTTTCATGGGTTGATCTTGGAAACATACTGCAAGGCCAAGAGGGAGAAAGCTATTAGCGACATAAAACTTTATGCACATATGTATGGCATGAAAACTTCACAGCATTAGCATCTATCTCTTTATAATTGTAATTACGTATTGGCATATCCTGCTCATAAATCCTTTCATATCTGCCTCTAAATTGATGCACACACAAAACATCTAATATGATGCAAAACTCTCACTTTTATGTTAAACATAATAAACCTCCATTTGATCATCTCCTAATAATTAAGCAAACAATTTATGTTATCACGAAGCAAAATCAAAACCAAAAGCAAATTCTGTTTGCCAACTTTATTCAAATGTAATATTACTAAACTTAGCTCAAGTCCACTTTAAGCATACTTTCTTCCAGTTGATTGACACAACTATTATATTCCAATTAATATTTTCCTCTAACTTCTAAGCGTATAGGCAGAAAGCAACTCTATGTGTGTCACTCATTTGAAAGAAAAAAATGACATTTCTAGGGCAATGGTCACATCATATAATGTTTAAGGAACATCTAAAAGTTTGCAAAAATAAAGGGAACATATACATACCAAGCTTCATCTAAAAGAGCAACAATTCCCCCAGGTTTCTGTAAATATTAAACACAATATTATTAACATCGTGGCCCTGAAGAAACCAATGTTTATGTCTAGGAAAGCATGGACAAGATGTTTATCAAGAGCCAACATAATGACTCACTCAATATATGTTTAACTATGCAAACTCTATTTGCATCTAAAAGGAACTAACATAGGAAAGAAAAACTAGAAAAATACCTTTTCAATTAGATCCAGAACATCTTGATTGTCAACAAATTCAATGTAGCTCCAATCAATTTCTTCTTTTGTGTATTCATCTTGCTCCATCTTAAAGACATGTTGAACACAAGAACGAAAATTCAAGAAAAATTAAACATTTTATGCAACAAAATGGTACAAAGTTAGCTCGTCAATATAGTTGAGCAAAATTACCCTGCCAAAAATATCATGTAAAATGTACAATAAATATCTTGCTGGCTAAAACGCCGATGCTTTAATAAATATGGAATTGCTTTATGACCTGATTAAAGTGTTGTTGCAGCTTCTCATTTGTAAGATTGATGCAGAACTGCTCAAAACTGCAATGCAGAAGCAAAGCTGATAAAGGATAGGAGATGTCATTTTTTGACTAACTTAAGAGTTCAATATACATTTTACAATATTGAACTCTTACTCTATCTAACTCGACTATGGTTGCCATACATAATTTCAAAAAATGCCAAAGCAATCTTGCTGGCAATGAATTAAAGGTACATGTTATTCTTAAAACTTTCAAAACCATAAATGTCGAGAACTCCAATAAGAGTCTTTGAGTTAGGATCCTGGCCAATTGAATTATTTATTTTATTTACCAGCTTGTATGCAATAAAAAAGGAAATTATTAAGTAAAGCAATATATATTATCGATTATCCTTCAAAAATTTAGAAATATGCCTAACACTCTAATTGCATTCCTCTTTTTTAGATAATGTTGTAAACAAATTGTGGCCCTCACAAGTGAGAAACCATACCAGTCAAATAATCTTGAGTACACTATTTTTGCCAATGCATCTCAGCTTGTAACTGCAGCGACTGGGTCAAGAGATTTTGTAATGCTTTCATCACGAGTCACAATGAACATTTACAAAGAGAGTCTTCCAAACCCTTAACATCACACCTAAAAGAATATAAAATGTAATTCATTGAAATGGATCATTTTACACACTCAAGGTAGAAAGGGCACCAGTATTTGTAACAAGTATAAACACAAGTCATTCTTTTGAAATGTAAGCGTACATGAATAGTTCAGCTGCCATTTTAAGATGAAACATAGCTTTCTCATCTTTTGGTTTAGAAGAGTCAGCATCCTTTCCCTTGGTGAAATCCACATTGCCTAGATGGAGAATGGCTGCTACCACTCTAAATATTGCATCCTGAAAATATGAAGCAATTCAAAAAAAATGCAGAATATATTTTAATAACATGACCATTTCTAATTCACATTGTACAATATGTAGCTTTCAACACTAAGTGTACTTGTTCTTCAGGACTGATCCCCACAACATCCATTGCTCTTCTTGTTGCAAGGTACTCTTCAGCATCACTCACACCATCCAGTTGATAACAATTGGACTGGTTCAGATAATGAAATGAACTTGGATGTCCCAACTTATATTTCTCAGTATCCTGAAAAGAAGAACAAAATTTAAAAAGAAGGTTTAGTTACTGCTAGCATTCTATAGTTTAAATCAGTCACAAATAGATTTTGAATTCAACATAGAAATCAAACAATGCATTTATTGAGTTAATTAAAATTGCAATTACCAATATACCTCTGGTGGTGCGCAGCGCAGAGAAGATAGAAACAAGTGATAGTTTCTCTTGGGATCTGAAATTTGGCAAACATGAGACCTTTCTAGCAGGTATGTTCTTACAAAGTAGCCCCTGATATTCTTCCATTTTTGTCAAATTGGAGCTCAACAAATTTACCAAAACAGTTGTATAAAACATGCACCTTAGTAAGAATAGAGTTTTACTTTTTAATGAGTGAAAATTAACTTTTGACAGTCATCAAACTAAGCGAGATAGATATATTAACAAGTCAATAATTAAAATTTTCATGAATTTAAGTCCCTTCTATTATGCATAGAATAAACCATTTAGAATACGCCATTCACCTAGAATTTTTATTTCTAACTTGGTTTTTGCATTTCAAAGGCTTAGAACAATATTTGACTATAAACCATGAAAAGCGAGGAACTCGATGTAAGAATTCATGGTTTAGAATTGGAAGTAATCATGTCCAAAAAACTCTGCTGACAAGAATGCACATGGTTGTGGTCAGTGACACCATGAAAGAAAAGGTGATATAAAATTGCATGATCTCAGACCTTATAAACTTGACCAAATTATCTAGTTTCTTAATCCTAATTAAACAAATTTTAGTGCAGACATCATTTACCTTTTGGATTGCACTTGGTAGCAAAGATCTCATTCTTTCAAACAAGCTATTCATTCCTTTTCTTCTCTCTCTCTCTCTGATTGAATATGAATCTCCCTCTGGGAAATTTCCCTTGGACCATTTTGGTGGTGTAATGCACCTCTCTTAGTTGGCCTAAGATGTGTTGGTCTTGCTCCTATCAACCTCTTTGCAGGCATCTTGAGCAGACCATCCTTAGAATCATTCTCGATGGCCTCTCTAGGCTCTAAATGCACTATTGATCCATAAAAATCATGTTTTATAAGGGTAAGTGCAGGAATTTGATGGACAAATATAGGGTCATCTGTGGACGTCATATTGTAAAAAACAATGAAATCTCAACTTGTAGGGATTATTAGCAATATGTGCACTCAAAATTAGAAAAATTATATAAATATGAATCGTAGCATTCAGAATCTAGTTTCTAAAATACTAATTTTTTTAAAAATGGACAATTTTAGCTATATTAAACACTTAAAATTATATGACTTGGTTTTTTTTTTTTGAAAAAACTTATAAGATTGTAGTCCATTTGCCCGCATTTTGGATGATCAAATCTTGTTTTTTTTTCCTTTGGTGAAATGTTAGATGTAGTTTTCTATCTTGGGATGGATTTTATTTTGTATTTTTTGAGCAATATTTTTTTATAATGATTTTTTCGTGAAAGTGGTCTGAAAATATTTACAAAATAGAGCACTTTCCATTTGCCTGCCATAACTATATCAAAAAATATCAAAATCAAATATTTTTTTAACATGTATAGAATTTATCCACGCTTGGGATGGTATAAGTTTTACCACATTTCAAAAAGTGAAACAAAAGTTATAGTTTTAAACGTAGACATGAACATTCACGGGAAAAAATGTCTTAAAGACCTATTGTTAGTAAAAAATTATAAAATGATATTTATCTTATTCTATTCACTTTAAAATCAATATTTCTATGAAGCTAACAATCTTCCCTACGTGATGGCACCATTTTTGTGAAATGTTTTCAGTTTTTTAGCATGGTTCAAGTCTTTAGAAGAGAAGATTTGAGGCTTTTGACCTTTTACACTTCATAATGACCTTCCATAGCTTTGGTTAGGGAAAAACAAAGATTTCCCGAGGCTTAGGTTTGGCAGATAGATCCGCGATCGTGGTTTTTTTAACACAAACCGTGAGCGTGCTTTATAAACCATGATCGCGGTTTATAAAGCGCACTCATGCATTTATAAATCATATTTACACACATCCCAATGTCTGAATTACCATGTGATTTTTACTCTCTAACCTTACCATATGAATTACTGCAAAATTCTGTCTTTTTTTGCACGTTTTTCTTATCACCGGAAGCAAAACATCATGGGAGACAAGAAACAAAGTCAAAAAAGAAGTCATTAAGTAAAAAACACCAAATGAATTAGAGGCCAAAAAAATTCAAAATACGAGCGAATGCGAGAATCTTCGTGAATCAAGAAGGTTCATCTTCAACCCCAACTATTGTAAGCAATGAAGAACCGGCTAATGTTTCTCCATCAATGTTGAAGTTGAATTAAATACTCATGATGAAGATGTTATTCTGTCAATGTTGAAGAAGAATTAAATACTCATGATGTAGCAAATGTTGAAATTGAAGGAGACAATGAAAATGTGAATAAGAAAATTCATGTTGAAATTGTAGACAGACAAAATTTGACAAAAACACCTCCTAGGATTTTACGTAAGAAACCTAATTTTTTTATTGAAATTGATGAAAACATTTTGAAACCAATGTCTGACAAAATTTCTGAACGACAAATCAGAAGAAAAACCACTGAAATTTGGGATAATCATTTTAAAATTTTAAATGATTCCCAAAGATGTCAATTGTTGGTTAGTTTGATGAAATTGATTAAAATGAGACCTACATTAAACACCTTAGGATTGACAACATCTAATATACGTGGTCAAACCTCTACAATTGTTGAAAACCTTCATGATGCATATCACACTATTGGTGTCAAGAGATGCACTAGGGATAGTAATATTGTGTGTCATGTACTTACTACTAGTGTTGTAAGTGAATCAATAAAAAACAATGTTTGATTACGTAAACAAGTCAAATGTTGCAAGTTAATCGAAAAACTCTAATGAAAGCAATTGAAAGACGTAATATCCTTCAATCACTCAATAACACCGATTTTTGGGCATTTTCTGCTAGAGCACCACGTAAGGACAAAAATAATTCGATGCTATAAGAGAAGTTGTTATTAAATTTTGGCATGATAACACTAGAGTTTCACCTAATACAAGAGATGTTATAAAACGGAGAGTTGGTTCTACTAATTGTGAACCACATCCAAAGCATTTCTTAGATATGACTCAAACTCAATTTTTTTCGTAAGTTTGAATAAGAGAATCTGGAAATTAAAATTAGTCAATATTTTTTTGAAATGTTGAAACCATTCTATGTGAAAATCAACCACGCTCACACCACTTGTTGTTGTAGGAAACATGTTGAATTTGTGATGCATTATGCTAAATTTTTACGTATTCATTCTATTTTTCATTGAAACTATGTTATCAAAATGTGGTGTTCAAGTTCCACCAATATCTTTCAAGGATTTCATTGCTACTATATTTTGTGAAAAAGAAGTTGGACAATTTGTTTATAGTTAGGATTGTTTAGATGGAAGTTGTAGTACATGCGGCGGATTACCTAAATTGGAAAGTTGTCTCCATGAGCAAATTAAAGGTACAATAGGAAATAATTTAGTTGAGTTTGATAAATATAAATCAGTTGCATACCAGTTGAAAGATGGAAAAGAGTCTAAACGATGTGAGCTAGTTACAGAACAAATGTCTGTTTTCTAATTTTTGAGAAAATTTAAGGATGAAATTGTTTATGAGTATGCTAGGCATACACATAGAGCTCAATGGTTAGATGAACAGTTCAAGCTATACAAGGACACATTTCCTATTGGTACTATTGTTTCAGTGGTTGATTTTGCAGAGAATTACACATTACAACCACAAATGGAGGTTCAATCACAATATTACAACTCAGTACAAGTTTCCATTTTTGTGCATATAGCATTTCTACATTCTGACTGACAAAGAGAGAATGATCAATTTTTTTAAGAGAGTACCACTTTTATATCAGTGATGATCATACTCATTCTACTAAATTTGTGCAAGGGTGTTTCGGTTATTTTATGGAAACTTGTCGATAGGGACATCCACTTGAAACAACATTATATATGGTCGAGATAATTACATGTCTCGGTTTAAGAATGCACAAATGTTTTATTGGATGAGTAGAATGCATGTCAAGATGGGTGTGCAACATATTTGGATTTTCACCGAAATTTGGACATGGAAAAGGAGAGCATGACGGTGTAGGGGCATGTGTGAAAAGAGCTCTTGTAAAAGAAGAGTTGAAGTACAAATATGGTGCTAAATTAAAAGATACAAAGATCATAGTGGAATGGTTTATTGACAACATGGCTCGAGGTTCTCAAGAAAATTCCACAGTTCGCAGATATTTTTGGCTGATAGAGGAACAACAAATTGCTAACTATGAGGATTGTATGACACTCACTAGGTCCAGTGAAATGCACTCATTTTGTAGCTCAGACGCTACTTCGTGGGCTGTATGGACAATAAAGTTGACATGTTTTTGTGCATCTTGTATCAAATTTATCACTGCTGAGTGTGATTCACAAGAATGGGTGGATGGATGGATTTGTAGGCCTCTAACTCCGCTTCCTAGTTATCAACCTCCACAAGCATTACAACTTGTTTCTACAGATGAAGTTGCAACATCCAAGGACTTTGACGAAATTTTGATTTTGGTGTGACAAGGTATTTATGGTTATTTATTTAATTTTTGTATCAAGAGTTATGTCCATTGAAATTTTAATATGTAATTTAAATTTGAGTTGTTCAACCTTTGTTTTTGTAGGACATGTATTTGTAGTTTTTGTGATGAGAAGAAAATGAAGAAGGAACAAACTATTTCTTATGTCGTTGCATTAAGGAAAGAAAGAAGTTGAGTTCTCCTATTATAGATGGCGAAGATATTGAGTATCCTACAGGGTCAGTGGTAGTTACTATAACTTGGCTTCGACAATATCCATTAAAAACTCCTTTGTTTGGGTGTTTGAAGACTTTGAGACACACGGGAAAATACTCTTATATTCGCATCTAGTTCTAGCAACAAATATTCATCTGTATAGATATTGAGGAAGGCCTAATAACAAGATTCTTTGGAAGGTTCAAGAGTCAGATCATGAAGCAATCTTGTCTATTATTTAGAGTAGATCTGATCCTTATGGTTCATTTGAATGAATTTACAATGCTCATGTCTGGTATATATAATTTACGTGATATATATATATATATATATATATATATATATTTGTTAGTTAGATCTAGATTTAAGTTCATATATTTTATTTTAAATTTGTGTATTTTGTATATATCTAGTATATGGTTTTGATTTGAAACTTAAATTTCTTTGACTAACACTTTTATATTCAGGTTAGTGGTGCCAGAAAAGCTTCCACCTTCACGTGGTTGGCACTATTAGTAGAGAATTTTAAATTCTCGAAGCTAAGAGAAGCTTTCATTGTTTGAAAAAGTTGTAAATTTTGAAAAAGTTATAAATTTTGAAAAAGTTGTAAATTTTGAAAAAGTTGTAAATTTTGAAGCGATTACATAAATTTTGAAAAAGTTGTAAATTTTGAAAAAGTTACATAAATTTTGAAAAAGTTGTAAATTTTGAAAAAGTTGTAAATTTTGAAAAAGTTACATAAATTTTGAAAAAGTTGTAAATTTTGAAAACAACTCCTCCCCAAGTATTTACAAGACTATACCTATGGGTGTGCATAATCGGTTTGGTGCCATGACCCACCGTTTGCAAAATATAGCATTTGATAACCTTACACTGGCTCAAACTGCACTATTTCACGCATTTGCAAACAATAGGGCAGCGAGAGTACGATATAATAAGTAAGGAAAAAATCGAGAGATACTATTATAGAGGGTCCCTACGCTGAGGTTTTGGATCAGATGAGGTATCTCTAGGTGCCACGGAGTCCGAGTAGTCACCCGTCGAAGTTGAACGATATTTTGGTCTCAGGGCTCTTAAGGGACTACGCCCAAACGAAGTATCCTGGAAGCAACGACCTTGTCACAAACCGAAACACCACCTCCTCTAGCATTCACCTAGCCACCCGGATGTTTCGGCATAGTCAATTTGGTGCCACGACCCACCATTTGCAAAATATAGTGTTTGACAACCTTACAATGGCTCAAACTACACTATTTCATGCGTTTGCAAACAATAGGCAGTGAGAGCACCAATATGAGAAGGAAAAATAAGAGAGGCTATTGTATACGGTCCCCTATGCCAAGGTTTCGGGTTTACGAGGCATCTCTAGGTGCCACGAGTTCGAGTAGTCACCCGTCGAAGTTGAACGATATTTTGGTCTTAGGGCTCTTAAGGGACTACGCTCGAACGAAGTAGCCGAAGCAACGACCTTGTCGTGCACCAAAACACTACCTCCTGCGGTGTTCACTTGGCCACCCAGATGTGTTAGTGTAGTCGGTTTGGTGCCACTGACCCACCATTTGCAAAATATAGCATTTGATAACCTTCTTTGGCTCCAATCGCACTATTTCGTGCATTTGCAAACAATAGGGCAGCAAGAGCACCGATACGAGAAGGAAAAAAATGAGAGAGGCTATTATAGACAGTCCCTACACCGAGGTGTCGGATTAGATGAGGCATCTCTAGGTGCCACGGAGTCCGAGTAGTCACCCGTCAAAGTTGAACGATATTTTGGTCTCAGGGCTCTTAAGGGACTACGCTCGAACGAAGTAGCCCGGAAGCAACGACCTTATCGTGCACCAAAACACCACCTCCTCTAGTGTTCATCTGGCCACCTAAACATGTCAAAGTAGTCGATTCGGTGCCACGACCCACCGTTTGCAAAATATAGCGTTTGACAACCTTACATTGGCTCCAACTGCACTATTTCACGCGTTTGCAAATAATAGGGCAGCGAGAGCACCGATATGAGAAGGAAAAAACTGAGAGAGGATATTGTAGAGGGTCCCTACACTAAGGTTTTAGATCAGACGAGGCATCTCTAGGTGCCACAAATTCCAAGTAGTCACCTGTCAAAGTTGAACAATATTTTGGTCTCAAGGCTCTTAAGGGACTACGCCCGACGAAGTAGCCCTAAGCAACGACCTTATTCCACACCAAAACACCACCTCTACTAGTGTTCACCTGGCCACCCAGACGTGTCCGCACAGTCGGTTTGGTGCCACGACCCACTATTTGCAAAATATAGCATTTGACAACCTTACACTAGCTCCAACTGCACTATTTCACACATTTGCAAACAATAGGACAACGAGAGCACCGATTTGAGAAGGAAAAAACCAAGAGAGGCTATTGTAGAGGGTCCCTAGGCCAAGGTTTTGGATCAAACGAGGCAGCTCTAGGTGCCACAGAGTCCAAGTAGTCACTGTCGAAGTTGAATGATATTTTGGTCTAGGGCTCTTAAGGGACTACACCCGAACGAAGTAGCCTAGAAGCAACGACCTTGTCACGCACCAAAACACCACCTCCCTAGTGTTCACTGGCCACCCGGATGTGTCGGCGTATTCGGTTCAAGTACCATGACGTCCGAGGCATGACTGAACTCACTCCTCGCCTCCGTTCATTTCTAGGACTCAAAACATTCAATGTCACTTGTTTACCTTCCATCTCTCTTGTTCTCTTTAGACTTACCTCTCTGTCCTCTTAGGTGCTTCATCATTGTCCTTGCTTTCTGTCTTGAGCTATGTTGTTGTGGTGATCTCTCTCCATCCTCCTCACTTGCCCTGACTATGTGCTTGTACATGCTCATTATTTTTGCATTGTAATAGGATTCTTCATCACAGATCACTACACAAAATTAGGAGTATAAGTAAATCTCTACCTCAAATTGAAGCAATGTCTCCCATCTAAAACTTCAACCCCAGTTCATCAAACAAGATCAAGAATTCATACTGCGCAAAGAAGGACATGTGGCCATTGGGTGAGCATGATCCTTGAAAAAGGGAATGATCTATTTCTAAGATTATCTCTTTGTTTAGATTGTTCTTGGTCATATATTTGAAAATCAATAGGAATAGAGTTGAGATCAAGAAAGAGAAATTCCATTGGGAAAATAATCTCCCATTTGCGAGTGAGATGAATAATTTTGATTCTCATTCCTTGGTGAGCTCAGGTGTGTTTTCATCTGACTCAAAGAACTTGTATGACATTTTGTCCCATACCATCACCTAGAGGTTTGATGCTCTAAAAGAAGCCATTTCTAATTTTGAATCCCATGAGGAGAATGTATCAATTTTTTTGGAAGATCTTGGCACAAGAATGCATGAGCTTGGTACTCCTCTCAGGGAGAATAATTCCATGAAGAATCTTTAGGATTCAAATATTTGTGACCCTTTCCTTCAATAGTGATACTTTAGAAGCCCTTGTAGAGATCATAGACCTTATATCTCTAATCCTATGAAGAGTTATGAAAAATATTTTAAAGTCAATGTGGAAATATCAATGTCATTCCTGAGAATTGACTCAACACATTGGAGCATGTGAACATCTTGGAAGATGAGAAAGTTTCATTTGTAGTTTCCAGATTCAACAAGATGGTCTATGGAAAAGCCTCATCATTCAAGATCTTCCGCGGAGGAAGACATGAGTTGATTCTTCATTAGAGGAGGAAGAATGGTCAAGGATGAGTTAGAAGGTGAGTTAGCTAGGTTAATGTTAAGAGGTGAGTATAAACAAACACTTAGCCATTTTTTTAATCTCTTTTTAATATTTCCTTTTACTTCATTGTTGTTGTATATTTAGTTACATGCTACTAAATTTTTAAGAAACCTTATTGCAAAAATCACATTTTTGCTCATATCTCCTTCATTTTTTCTCCATTTCCCCTGTAATTTTCCCCGTAACTTCTACTCATGAACTCCTTGAAGATGATCTAAAAATATTTTCCATTAGTACCCTAAATTTTTATAACATCCCATTTAAAATTTCAGAGAAAAAACTTGCCTTTTTAGATCCTTGCAATTCTGGACATCGAAAACACTTGAAATTTGAAGCAAGAAACCATGTATGAAAATACCTAATATAATGAAAAAATTTCATCTCAATCCAAATACAAGAAGACATGATTATATTTATTATTAAATTTGCATATGAGCCTTACTAAAAATAATAAGTTTTGATAACAAAGAAAAAAATTTGAAACCTCTGTGTAATCTTCAATTCTAGAAATATGAAAATTGTAAAACTTGAAAATCGGGAAAATTGTAAAATCTTCAATGTTGCACCATACTTGTACCATAGTTCAAGATGAACTCTACCTCACTTATTTCTATCAATGTTCACATTAGTTGATATGCAACAGATGAGTGTTAGCTTTTAAAAAAAAAGTAATTGTATGTATTGCCCTTTTGTAGTTCACCTAGCATGGTTTTGCTTAATGGAATAGGTTTGCTTAACAATTGTACCATGTAGTGCTCCGGGACATGGTTTTTTAATTTTAAATCAAACATACATATCTAGAACTAATAAATGGTTATGAAAACATACATATAAGGATATCATACGTGCATGATGAAATCAAATCAAACATATAGTTCAGTAATATCGTTATGAAAACCAACACACATGGATATATAAGAATCAAACAAAGTGTGCTCCAGACGCACGTCTCTGAAAATATGTAAGTTCATAACATGTGTACATCTCAAACTAAGTGTGTCATAATGTATATAGGACCACATGCGTCAAAAGGCTATATATATACAATGGACTATATGAAGAAACATGTTCACTAGGACCAGATGGCCCATATATATATATGTGTGTGTGTGTGTGTGTGTGTGTGTGTGTGTGTGTGTGTGTGTGTGTGTGTGTGTATGTATGTACATCCAGGTGGACTATGAATCTACTCATGAAACATCTTCCCTCTCTTCGCCCTGCTAGAAGTAGCACATCCATGACACAGGGATGAAGTGGCGGGAGATGCCACTACAGATTTCATCCGTGTGGTCCTAGGCATCTCTAAGCAAGCCTGCAACCTAACCTGCACATTCATAAATAACAAGTTTTTAACACCCAAAATTTTAAAATACATTCAAAATTTAGAAACTTGTACAATTTAGTTAAAATGCATGTGAAATCTTACCGCAATGTCATGATCCCTATCAATTTGTTGTTGACGCATTGCAGGGACAACAGTAGACTCATGAGGGTAAGCTACATACAAATAATTAATTTTCAAATTAAATATTTCACATACATACAAAATTTGATATTGTAGATTTAAGTAATAAGAAATAACATTTGAACCTCCAAAATTTAACAAATTTGAAAAATTGTACCTCAGTTAGTGGATCTATAGATGTTATGGCAATATCTACAGCAGCCTCCACAGTCTGCATATATGGAGGAGTCTCTCTGCGGTCATAAGCTATACAAAAACATGTACAAATCAATATTAAAATCTATGTATGATTGTGCACCACATAACAGAGGTCCAAAGCATGTAATCCACGTGAACTTCCACAATTAGAAACAAAGTGTAAAGAGAAACTAACCTACGTAAAACTCATGTGAGGTGTGCCAGTAGCCTCAGTTCCCAGAGTAGATGATGACCCACCAGGCTCCTATGTATAAAAGACAAACATATTAATATGTACAACATATGTGCGTGAAACATTATAATAATAATCTAGTGCAATCTGAATGAAATTAAAAATGTAAGTTTGTACAACTTTCAAAACTTACGTTTGAAACATGCCCAGTGTAGTAGCTAGCATGTCGACGCCGGATGTTTCCTTCACTGGCTCTTGTTATTTAAAATAAAATAAAAAATTAGTTTTTACATGTATGTACATGACGTACAATCAAATACATATATATTAAAATCTCAAACATGTGAATTAAACTGTGTGTGTGTGTATATATATATATATATATTATTTATATTTATTTGAAATTTACCTATGAAAGACCAATATATGAGTGGCACCGGTTCAAAAACATCCCCCAACATCTCATCTATAGAAAAGAAATCTCGTGAACCAAGTAAATGATGTCTCACCTATAGTGCATACGGCACCACATGATCCACAGTGGTGTGGTGTGCTAGAACTGGTGCCTCCACCAACATGACCAGATGCAATCTGATCACTATGTTGGGTCAGAGTGTTAGTGAACTCCCTCAATGCATGCAGTGTATCAATCTCCACAACCTCCTTCACTATAGGAGGATAGCTCAAGGCGAGTGGGGGTTTTGGGGCATGGGGGATCATTGGTTGACCTATGCATGCACCAGGTCTACTTTTGTTGAGCCACCTCCTCGACCAAACAAGTCAAAAGAGTCAAAATAATTCGGGACCTCATTAAGCACGAACTCGCAATATAATTTCTTCAAAAAATAAAGAGGAACCTCATCGTTGTTGCATGGTGGATAATCAAAAACCATCCACCATCAGTCCCAAAATTTGTTTTTGATTCTGTCATCATGACACCAATGGATTGGGAACCGTTTGTAAGTAACTGTGAGGGGGCATTGGTTCTGGGGTCAGTAAATAATGCACAAATGAGGTCTTTTCCAAAAAAATTCTTTTACGGCCACATGGGATAATTTATCTGCATACCACCGCCTACAATCACCTCTAAATGTATTCCATCTATGTATTTGGTTGGTTGCGGAGTTGACTTCGCCAATCAATGTTTGCAATGTGTTGGCTAAAGTCATGCGGGATGGATTTGTGGCATGATTTTGTCTTATAGTCTGAATAAGGTTCTCAATGACAATTTTATTTTCTTGGATTCTTCTAATGATATTATCTTGTGTTCTTGCTAGTTCAATGGGGACAGAAGGAGCCACAGGAGGTGGATCTATGTTTGGAGGAGGGTTTTGAGGAATGTTCGGTGGGTTTTGAGGAATGTTTTGACAGTTTGCATGATTTCGAGCTTGCCGACCAACTGACAAAACAAAAAAATTGTATATATAAACAAACATTTCAAAAAACCCATGAAAATGAAAAAAAAAACCTAAAATGCAAAAAAATGATTAAAATCGGGGCTTACCTCCTCATCTTGGTGGCATGGTTGAATCTATCACGATCCAAAAGTCCGATGAGCAATTTTGAGGTGGTATTCAAAGCTCGAGTGAAAAATGTCTAGGAGAAATCACGGTTTGAAATGAAAAATGGGGAAAATGAGGACCCGCGGGACTGCTAATTTTTGTCTCAGAGTTCCGCGATCATGGTTTATAACCACGCTCGCGGTTCTAAACCGCGATCGGGTTTTAGGTTTGGTAATTTTGAACCTGAAATTTAGGAACCGTGATCGCAGTATATAAACCGTGATCACGATTCCTAAATTTCAGGTTTTTATGTCCATGGAATTGTCCACCAACTTCGTGCACTTACCCATAACATGACCCATATTATATCACGAGCGGTATTAAGAGACCTAGTGACATCTTGTAGAAAACTACCATGAGCGTTGACCTTACCATAAACATCATATTCTGTTGAATTACATTTCTTGACAAAAGCATTGAGAAAATCAAGATGGGGATCGGAAAATTTGCATTCGAGAAGTCTGCATGGTTATTATTTTCAATGGCTTTGCAGTCTCATGAGTTTGATCCAAACTTCCCCAACTGTCTATACAACCTATCTGATTAACAATTGTATCTATTTCTAATAAATCCAAGGGCATGTCATTAAATAGAACCGATCCCAAAGAAGAAGTTTGATAGAGGTGACCTTGATAGAGGCATATACAACCAAAGAATGTTGGCCAACATGGGCATTGGGGGCACCAAATGTAGCTAGGGTTGGAGCTTCAGACATGAGGGCACGCAACCAGCTGTGTGGGCATTGAGAGCAGCCAAAGGGGGTACATGGGGTCCAAGAGAGGCGAGGGTGAATCGGGAGTAACCAAGGTGCCAACAACAGGAGTTAAAGCAGCATTTGGAGACCGAGAGGAAGCCAAAACATGCAAAGTAGAAGCAAAAATGTCCAGACGAGATTCCAGAGCAGCAAAGTGGTGATTGGAAGCTTCAACGAACCATTCCAGGGTTTGTAGAATATCCACAGGAGGCAGAGAAAGAAATTTAACCTCCCCACGTGCTCTAGAGTGAAATCTATCTGTAGAGGAAGCCAATGGTTTGATTCTTTTGTGTTTAGATCCAGCAGGTACAGGGGACGACTCAGCTTCTGGGATAAATGCAGCTCGTAAAGGAGTATGAGTTGCATTATCTTCAGGTGAAGCAAAGTTCGACCTGACAAATTCTTCTTCAGTGGCCATCATGAAAAAATCACAGAAATTATAGTTTAAAATTTTATAAAAAGATGTGATTTCATGGACTACAATGATTACAGGATATGCACAAAATGGTGTTTTGGATGAGGCTTTAAGGATATTCAAAGAAATGCCTCAAAGAAATGTTGTCTCATGGAATGCCATGATTGTAGGATATGCACAAAATGGATATGTTGAAAAAGCTTTGGAAACTTATAGGCAAATGCAATTGGCAGGTGTAGAGCCAGTTTCCACAACCTTCGCCAGCATACTCCAAGCCTGTGCTAAAGTAGGAGATTTAGAACAGGGTATGAACATCCATCAAAGCATAATGGAAAGGGGATTTTTGTCAGATGTTGTAGTTGCAAATGCACTGCTAGATGTGTATGCTAAATATGGAAGCCTGCACAAGGCACGTCAACTGTTTGACAAAATGCCTCAGAAAGATGTGATTTCATGGACTGCAATGGTTACAGGATATGCACAAAATGGTGTTCTTGATGAAGCTTTAAGGCTTTTGAAGAAATGCCTCAAATAAAAAGTTGAATTTTGAATCACCACTCTTTCTTCTATAAAATCCCTTGCAGAGAAAATTGGTTTCTTCTCTGATTTGTTCAGTTGATCAACCTAGTCCATCTAGTTTGGTCTGATATCTGAGACATTATAAGAACAACATTCTTTCCCTATCTCATTCAAGTATTACACTCCATGTGTTCTTGACTATGACTGGGTTCTCTGTTAATGTAATTTTCACTTCTACTCTGTGATCTAATATTACAGTTGTCTCCACTTCATAAACAATGTTTCTAATTCTAGTAGGAGGCCAGTAGTAGAGTATAGATCTTCCCAATATATTTTCATAGGAAGTGGTCCTCAAACATGGGAATCATAGCTGTTATTGCGGTTGTCCCAAAAACAATACACAACCTTTACGTAAAATCACTGGATGCATCTCATATGTAGGTGGCTCAAGAATTAAATCTTCATTTTGATAACATCATTCACCGGTATCTTTCCATCACAAACTTCCATAATATCTCCTTACTTTATTACTATTGTTTTAATAAAGACATCGATAGAAGTATATCCTTTTTCTTGCAAAGCTGGGGTAGGCCTTTAAGATCACTATATTAGCCACATCTGGCATCCTAAAATAAAGAAACATTGGATTTCAATTCAATTGCTAGACGCTAAAACTCAAGGCTCTTCGGGAACCATTTACCTATGATATTTTCCCTTGCATCTCTACGCATGATTTAAACATGCCACGGTTAAACAATTCACAGGAAATATATATATTAGATCATAACTGCAAATTTTGTTTTATGGCTACGTTTTGTAGAGGTATTTTGACAAACAACTCACATGCTTTCCTCTCGTGCTCATGCAAGAACAATATATAGCATTAGAAAGCTTGTTGCATGACTAAATAGATTTCTATCTAGACATTTCAATCTAATCTAGAACTGATCAGGCTGCCGAAATTCCTAAAGAAATGTTCTATTTAGTCCAAAGGTGTGCATATTCAGCAATATTGATTTTGGGAAGACTTTGAATCGGGTTTTTAAATGCCCACGGAACTAACACAAGTCAATCAAGGGAACTAACACAAAACAGAAAATTTCTCAAACCCTAACCAAAACAGGGGCCCATAACAAAATAGAACAAAGAAAACAAATGCACAGGCTGAAAACAAAAACATGGAAAGTGGGCTACATACCTGTGCACAAAACAACTCTGATAGTTTCTCTCAGGACAGCAAAATCCATCCAACCTAGCACAACACTCCAAACTCAAACGGTGTCAATGCCATCTACTCATGTTATTCCAAAAGACAAGAAAACACACTCTAATTTAGTTGATGTACAAAACATTAAGTCTTAGATTACAGAACACAAATACAAAAATAGAAATTTGTTTACTTGGATTGTTGGTTGTAAATCTAATGGCTTTCCACCCACCAAATTGAAGTTGGCAATGTCACTAAACTACTAGAAATCAGCATAATAACAGCTTACCTTACACTCGCTGGTTTAGAAAAGATGAAAGGAACATTCCAAATAACTATTACCTTACATATGGTAAACATGAAAAAAGCTTTGGAATCACTAATAATAACTAATAATATACAAGCTTTGGAATCACCAAAAGTATTTTCAAGGAATGAAAACAAGTCATCTATGAATGAAGTAAAAGGAGGATCAAGGATTCATCTATCATTTCATTCAAAAAATTCTTTTCTTGACTGTTTCTAGGAATTTACAGTCTCTCCTTCATCAAAATAGAGTTTTCCATTACATTTTCTCTTTCTTTTTCTTCTCTCCCATGAGAATCAATTACTCCACAAATATAATATGCTCCCAAGTGTTGAGCTTTAAATCCAACATTCAATACATAGTTCATTGGTATACTTAAAGTTCACTGGTAATGAAATAGCCAATAATTCATTAAAAATAGTCATTTAATTCTATTTAGCCAAATATGAAAAATGCCTATTCTTTTTTGTCCTCTTTTGACGAGGAACTATAATAGATGGTGCAACATGATAATCACGTTGAACATCTTCATCATCCTGAACTCTTGTCTGCTGGATCTCTGGGTTGTTTTCCAAATGAGTTGCAAGAAGGTCAATCGATTCATTTTGTCCAACAACAAAAGCATCACATCCTTCTATGGCCTCTTCATGTTCACTATCAGTTGCACCCTTTAAGGAGTCGATTGTTGCACATCCTATTAAACAACATACTTTAGTTAATTAAATTACCACAACATCGATACTTAAATGGTTTATTATGTTATAAAATACTAAAATAAACTTACCTCAGATTCATGCTCAATGACCAATTTCTCCCCTCGATCTATCATATGTTTTCGGAGGCCTTGGGAACCATGCAATAAAGCATATTTTAGATCTTCATTTGAAGCTTCCTTTCGAAATTGGTGAACCTAAGTGTACAAAGATATTTTAATTTATCAAGTATCATTTCTCATTCAATACATTCAACTCACCAAAAAAATATAAAAAATAAATGAAATTATTCACTTACCAAGCTCCCATGAATACTATTATACCCGCCCGACCCCAATTTATGGGACCCAATACTTGACACCCTAGCTTGGGTAGCCTTTGTTGTATTTTGAAGGCATCGTTTACCTCCTTCTCGTGTAGATGGCATGTAGTTTGGGTTTTGAAGGACTTTCTCTTGAATTTGGCATCTTTGATAAGCTCATCCCATGTTGCTTGGTTAGTGATCCAAGATGGTCAAGGATATCTCAAGTAATTTATTAGCTTTGACCTTATTTTGTCTCTTTTAGAAAGAATGAATTTACGTGCATAATCCATTATGAAATCCTTGTTGAAACCGGGATTTCCAAACTATTTTATGACATCTTCAAAGAGTTCATCTTTCCTAGACTTGGCTTGCTTTCTCCAATCCACTTGTATGGTATTTCCAAATAGGCATTTTGCATGATGAAATATAAATTAGAAAAATTTCGACCCCATTTCATCCTTTAAGACATTTCCACCCGAGGTTAATAAGATTGTAACCTCTTTCTTTCCTTTTGTGTTCACCGTGGAGATTGTTGCAATCATAGGGGTGACAGTAGTTTCCCTATAGGTACATCAGGGGACATGCCATTTTCTTCTTGCATGTATAGAGCATGAATGTTTGTTAGGACTATTGTAAACCATGCAATATGAAAAATTGTTGTTATGAATGTTTTATAACACATGAATGATAATCAGGACTCTTTGTTATGACTGTTTTAGAAATAATTAATTATCATAAGCATACATGTTCAAGTGCAACAAGACCTATACTTTCCAGCAATGTAGACTCCAATGCATGAATTTGCTTAATTACTTCCTGTCTAACTTCATAAAATTTTGGATTGTGATTCTATGAGACTTGTCAAGGAAGCATGTTGTGGTGTTGGAGGGTGAATTCGAAGAGAACCCACACATGAAGGGTTACTCCTTAACTTTGGTGTTGTACTATGTGTTGGCATGCTTGATGGAATTGGAATACTAAAAGTTTCAATGTTGGATGTAGAAATTATGGTACAGATTTACTTCTTGGCAGCACTCATGTTAGGATTTTCTAGTGCATATGTAGAGGGTATGCCACAATCAGTTAATCCTCCAAGAGAACCCTTTAGGCACATTGTTGAAGAATCACAAAATATCATAAAACAAAATTATTAATAGTAAAAAAACATTTCAAAGTTGCATGTAACATTAAACAACTTCACTAGCAAATGAATGATAACATATGCAACACTAAATTTCCATCTTGATAGATATCTCCCGATGTATTATAGACTTCATCTAAAAGCATGGATCTCTAAATGTCAATGATGTGCAATGATAGGGAAATGGTTTATGAGAGCCATGATGAAATCGTAGATGAATGATGATAATACAAGATTAAAAGAAATATTATATTAATGTCCACTATTAATCGAAACAGGTCAATCGATTTATGAGGTGACTATCGATCAAATGGACGTTGAATTTAAAGTTGAATATAAAAGTGAACTACTCACTCCATTACACTCCACCCCTGCTGCCATTGTAGAGTGCCTCTTGGCGTAACTAGTTCCATACCAAAATGGGGAAATTGTAATAATCCTTTCACCGATGTGAAAGTGAAATTGCTTACCCTCTAAAAAGGCATTCTTGGCAATGTAGGTCTGCAGTAGCTGAAGATTTGTGGAAAAATCTAAAGGAGGTTTAGTAAGAAGAATGTCTCCTTTAAGTGACCCTCTCTACTTTGGTTGAATAGTTTGTTTATGAATGCTTGATTGGATTTGTGCATTGAATGCTTCACTTGAAGAAGCTTTTGTTTGGGTATTGCAAAGGCGAGCCTAACACTCTTGCTATATTTTATAGGTACTTCTACCTTACAAATATTATTGGCCCAGCTATAGCATAAACTGGAATTCATCTTGTGCTCTTGCAGAACGTAGATTGCTATGGTGTAGAGAGATGCATGTCTTGTTTAGGTTTGGACTAACTATCAACATGTTGGACTTAAAGTCTAAAATTAATTTGGGTTCATGCAAAAAAATTGTATATTTAAGGTGGAAAGTTATTAAGGTGTGCTTTGGATATGAACAAATACAATTTTATATGGACAACATGGGATTGGTAGCACATGTAATCCTTTCAATGCAGATTTCTATATGCATCCAAGGGAATGACATGGGCTTACAAAGTGGTGGCAGATTTTTATATCCACCAATTTACTCAAATATACCAGCAGCTTGGGTAGCAAGATATAAGAACAGCTTACGAGAGGGATATCAGGAAGTCTGATATTATGTTTAGATATTTTCAACTATGGTCCCCAACATCATGCTTCTTTGGATGGCCCTAGTGGCTATCACCAATACAAGAGACAGAAATTTAAGATTTAGATATGTACAAAACAACAACAAGGAACAATGAACAAGCACCACATAAATGTACTAAGCCTAGTCATTTGATATTTTAGAGAACATGCAGATTAAGGTTACTTTTATTTATGAAAACTAGGCATCCATGCTTTGATGGGACAGATTAATTAGGTTTGAGAGCTTTAGCTAGGAAGTACATTTTCATTATCGGGTGGATGGAACTACATGCATGATATAATAATGATTTTGAAATGTAATTGATAGGTTGCAAGAGTGATAAATTATTATGGAAAGAGTACAAATTATATGCCCCAAGATGGACATTAATAATATGCAAACATTTGTAGCACACAAGCGTTTCTCAGTCATTTCTATCAGCACTAGAAGAGTTTTGAGTTGGGGAAGAGGGTGGAGCCTGAGAAGAAAATGAGGCTGGCAAGGGCTCTACGTCTCCACCCAAGGCAAGTTTCCATTTGGTTTCAGAACAGGAGAGCCAGGTGGAAAACCAAGCAACTTGAAAATGACTTTGATATTCTCAAGCAAGAATATGACTCTTTCAAGGATTTTTACCTTAATCTTAAGGAAGAAAACAACAAATTACAAGTAGAGGTGAGCATTCAATTTACCTTAATTTTATTGAGTTATGTTGCTTTTATATTGAATTATATACAGAAATTCATCTATTTTCGTTTTTGTCATGATGTTCAGATCCATAGATTGAGCAATATATTAAAGAATGACAATTAGGATATGACTGGTGTGGATGTGATGCAGGAGCATCTTCTAGATGCTCGATAAAGACCAAATAAGGTTGAATAATCCTTCTCAAGGAAAGCTCAAAGCAGGTGTATAGAGTTTTCATAGTTTCTCTCCATGTTGTTCAAGTTTGAATATTTGGAATTCTATATGTAATTACTCTTTACATAAGAGTAAAAGTCAATTTTTGGTTGTCAAGGTAATATGGATATGATACGTAGGAAAATTCTTGGTTGTTCTAGGATATTGTGTAATCATGATCTAGTTGTCTTAGATCATGTTGAGTTGGAAAAACCACTCTTCCTATCTTTATGAGCTTGTTGAGAAAATCTCTCTTTAAGGGATGATCGTCTTCTTTTAGAATTAAGTTAGAGAATAATGGGTAAAAAAAGAGATATATTTTTCATGTAATGGGTCGAACTAGGTGAGAGAGAGAGAGAGAGAGAGAGAGAGAGGCTGGATGAAGTATGGAAGACAAGGCAGAGAAAAAAATAAAGACAAAAGGATGAGGAAATCACCATGCAAGTTGCAGAGTTGTCAAACTATGAAAGTCAAGATGGGGGCGTGGTTAGATAATTGATGTTTCCCAACTCCTCGAACATGTATGAAGGTATTTTACAATAATTGAATGCATATTCAAATGCAAATGTTCAATCTGTCATTATCCTTCTCCTAGTTGACTGTACTGTGCAACATTTTCACTATGTATAAGAAATAGAAGAAGCTTTCCATGCATATATGATTGTTTTAAAATATATATATATATATATATATATATATATATATATATACAAATACATAGGTTATTGAGCTTATCTCGAGACATTAGACATCAAATTCAAGAAATTGGAATGAAATCATCCCTCTCGGGCTCCATGGAAACCCTTGGTCAAGGTTTGTAGAGAAATGTTTATATCTTATGAAATATGATGAACTTAATCACCAAATCTGGAACTAATCATATTTGTACTCCCCTCAAGCATTTAGAAAGGGAATCAGGTCCTTAGGGCTTCACACGAGTGAACTGGGCATGACAGTTCTAGGAGGAGTATGAAAAATACAGTATTTAGGCGTAAAAGGAGAAGAACTCAAGAGAGCTGGCAGTGATTGGTGAAGAGGCATTGCATGAAACTTCCTAGGCATTTAAATCTCAATAATGGGTATCTAAAAATGTTTTTAAGTTACTGAGAAATTTCAAATTTTGCATTTTATAAGCAAAACTCGGTCTGAACTGTGGAAATTGTGCAAACCCAGTTTTAGGACAGCGTGCATAACTTTTTATGGAAGTATCATAAAGAGATAAAATTCAGACAGTAAGAGAACCTTGGAAATACAAATCCAACGAGTCTATTATGAGGTCGATTGGGTATGTATAGAGAAAGTTATGACCAAATTACCGACCTGCACTTCTGAGACAACTCAAAAGAAAAACGTATTTCAGTAAGTAAAATCATCATAAAGTGAAAAATAATCAGCCAAATCATCTGAAAATTTGAGATAATTTTTTCTGATAGAAAAGAACAAGTTTGCAAAAACAATGAAATTCCAAAACCTAAGCATTTTGAGAGATGGAATCTCGGTCAAAACCTAAGCATTTTCAGATTTAACAGTGACATTCTGATTTGAACTGTGCATGCCCAGTTTGGAGGGCCTAAAAGAAGGAAATTTCATAAAAGAGTCTTTAATGATATCTTTTGGAAGGTTGAGAAGCCTTGTACAATTGTGAAAGGTTAGAGGAAAGTTAAGAATCACATAATTCTTAGACTTGTTGCTTTGTTGTTACCATGAGCAAAGAAAGTAAGCACATGTAGGAGAGACTGAGACAATTTTGGGATTTGAAGTGTCATCAGATTTGTGAGCAAAGCTTGCAAGAAGTAAGGAGAAAATGTGGTGAGAAAGAGTAGACAAGGTGTGATGAAGTCTTGAGAGGAAGTGAGGAGGTATAAGGATAAATAGCATAACTCAGAACCTAGAGGCTTGATGAGGAGAAATTTAAACTCAGTCAATAGTCTTGTAGAGAAAATATGATAGTGACTTTAGAACCTAAGTCATTAATAGAAAAGGAATCAAATTTATTGAGGAAATTTTCAAGGGTGACTAAGGTTTGAAGAAGAAGTGATAATTCCTTTCGAGCATCAAAACAAAGATAAAAGCATATTGTCCTACTCTGAGACAGTCAAATGAATGAGAGGAGCCCTAAGGGAGCAAGCAACTAAGTGGAAGTACGTTAGAAAGGATATGATTTGTTGAAGAAAGGAAGGTGGTGAATTAATAAAGGGAAAGAGCCAAGCTCAAAGCTCAGAGGAGGAGAAACAGAGTAGAAGGACGTAAAGTGCTTAAGAGCAAGAACAAGGTCTTAAGAAGGACCAAAGTGTGAACTTGACAAGAATGATGATGGGAGAGTGTGAGAACTTGGAGAGGAGTTTAAACAAGAGTGAATAAGGTGTATGAAGGATTTTAGAGGGATTGAAACAGTGGTTAAATGCTAAACCTTAGGAATTTGACAAAAACCCTAGGTGACCTACTTGAAACATAGCAAAAAGGAAGTAATTTGAGTTGGAAGCATAGTAGAAGGACTTGAAAATGACCCTATAGTAGGAGGAGGATAATGGGTGCCCAAAACTATAATTAGTTTTCCTTGAAATTTTGTGGATCTCTCTGGACACAGTGGTTTGCATGAAAATAGGGCTAATTGGAGGGATAGTAGAAAGGAGAAATTTGATAATAACTTTGAATGGGAAGAGAGTTAGACTCTGATACTTGACATGCACCCTAATGACCCAAATGGATTTCTAAAAAGTTTACCAGTGAGGAATAACTCTCGAGTCTTTTGTTCTTTTGATAAAAAAATTTGATTTTGAAGGGCTATAAGGTCTTAAGGAGGTTTACAAGGGAAATAGTGAAAATGATGATATGAAAGTTGATGAAGTGTCCTAACATGATGTATTGGTGAATTCTAACAGGTTTGATGAGGTTTTAGCTCGTGATTCATTGATTTGTTGCATGTTAGCCTTTTGGGCAAAGTTCAGGCTACTTGGAAACAAGGTAAAAGATGCTCATTTGATGATTTTGATAAATGTATGTATTAACTTTTGTTGATAGTTGAATTTTCTGATTAGCTTTGCATAAAAAAAATTCAATATTTTTTAATAACCCTTCTGACATTTTTTTGACAAATTATAGAATACAAATATTGGAACAAAAAAAATGTTTTTTTAGTTGGGTGTGTTCTAGGTTCATGTTGGCTACAGTGTGCATTCACATAGGATACAATAGGGCATACCAAGGTACATTCTATCATACCCCTATGCATATCCCTAGTGAACCCTGGGACTTACCCAGACCTGGTACATACCATTACCCATACCCGAAGCCTGTAACATAGTTTTCTTTTTATTTGTATTTTCATATTACCCTGTCTGACCTGCATGCAATTCCACACACTACAGTTTCACCAAAAATTTAGCAACAACATTCAATACCTTACAAAATTTGTGGATTGCATTCATCATGAGATGATTTACTCACCTGAGAAAAATCCCACAAAAATTTTCCAATCGATGACTTTCTTCCAAACTTTGGCAATTCCAGTGACCTTCCACAATAGCTATGGCATTTCGACATTTGGGCATTTGAGCATCAATGATGGTCACATATTTGATGATTTGACATTTGGAAATTTGGACATTTGAGCACTGATGATGGTCACACATTTGACATGTGACAGTTACAAACTGTACATAGATCATTTACACAGTTGACATTGGGACAATTTACATTAAATTTGAACACATTGTACATTGTGACATATTAGACATTTGGAAATTACGACATTTATACCATTTTTAACACATTGGCTTTGTGGTGGGCTCATACGCACATAGGATGGCTTCACAAACAGGCCCAAATGCACACGAGGTTGGCTTCATGGTAGGCTCAAATGCACACAATATGGCTACTTGGTAGGCCCAAATACACATAGGATGGCAAGTGACAAGCCCAAATGTCATAGTTTTTATCACATTCAACATTTATTCCCTACACGGGACAATAAAGTGTACATATTTCATGATTTTAATTTAGTATTATCTTTTACCAATTTTATTAGCATCATCATTGGAAATTAATACACACTTTTGCATGTGGTTTGCAAGCTCACGTGCATGGCACAAGGAAATGGAACATGAACAATTCACACATGCATATTTTGAGTCCGTGGGGAGGTTTGTGTTTACTTTATTTCATTTTAATCCAACAATTTCAATCACTAGATTAAGATGGGGGAAATGTAGTACCCATATTTGGACCAAAGGCAATTGACATTAACTTTTTGGCATTATCCCAACAAATTATCTTCTTGCACACAATTGACTTGCGCTTACACACATCTTGCTCAATATAGCACTCCATAGCCACTAGGTCATGTTTTTTATCCATATTTGTCTTGTTAGAAATCCATATACTAGCTACAGAACACATCTTGGACACATTACCACCCTCTACAATTAATAAATATGAATTTTGACTCTCTTGGTCGAAATCACCCAAAAGGGTCAAAACCGGCAAATGATTTCACCCTCTCTTATTGCAATGGTTAGTTTTGCAAATGCAAAAGCTAGCCTGATCAACTTAGGGACCTTTGGGTAGGAAACCTTTCGAACAAGTCTATTATAAAAGCCCATACATGTTAATCATTTCGACCTAGGCAATACATAAGTGGTCTTTGACATCAAAGGCCTCCCACACAAATCAACACCCATTAAAAGCACAACAACATAATTCAATTCTCAACACATCCTATATTTTCTTCCCTAGATCATATTTGCATGCATATCTCACAGTAAATAACATTGCATTGATGGAGGCCTCATTGGGATACTCTACCTAACACATTGTTATTGTACACATCGCACACATGCACCGGATGGGAGAACTACATGTGGCTTGATCCCTATTCAGAGTATTGTTACATAATGCAACTACATCACACCATCGGGGATGGTGTGAGGTCAATCAAACAAACCTCCTTTTAGGTCTTCAAGGTGAAGAAAAGCTAGGGTTTTGAAGAAAGCACCAACCCAATCAGACTAACCAATTTTTAGGTCTTCAAGGTGAAGAAAATATAGGCTATTGAAGAAAGCAGAAGCCTTGATTTGCCACAAAAGTGTAAATCACCAGAATCTGAGCATAGAATGCAAAACTAAAAATATAGAAGATCACAATGCCATAACCAGATTTGAGCACAACTTAGCTAAGGTGAAAACCATCTAGCCACGATAAAACTATCTGGGTCATCTACCAAACTGTTGTTTTTTTCCTTCATACACTGCTAGGTCAGCACATTCTGCATAGAGCCAGTACACTGTCTACACATCCCATATCTATCATCACAGCTTTCAGAACAACATTCTGAGCCAGTTCAATGGTGCAAGCATTTCAAAACCATTCACATTTGTAACAGTTAAAGTCCATTTTGCTTCCTAGAAAAATGGATTTCCTAACCGAATGGCCACACATGGAGACTTGGCTTAACCGAATGCGCATTGTATAAACAAGGCTTAAAAATCAAACTTAAAACAGCAAAAGCAACAGAAATATGAATCAGAATTTTTATGACCTGTGCATGGGCAGGGCAAAATAAATGGGGAATAAAGCACCAAGCCAAAATCACTAGACAAGAAAATTATTCAATTATCACAACAAATTCTAAAATTGTCGTTAAAAAAATGATTAAGGAAGAACAAATGTGACAAAACAAGAATAACTGGCCAAATTTAGGTAAAGATAGGAAGAATATGACCTAAAATTTTGAAGCAGAGGGAGTTCCAACTTCCATCCCCATCTATACCAACACACTGAGCCTTCTTCAGTTCACCAAAATTTTAGCAATAACAAAAGTTGCGGATTGCATTCATCATGAGATGATTTATTTACACACCTGAGCAAAATCCCACAAAAAATAATAATCTAATCCTTTTCCAATCCGACGGCTTTCTTCCAAACTTTAGCCATTCCAGGAACATGATGGCCTCCCACAACAGCAACAACAGACTTACTTTCACTTGCAATTTTAAGCAGTTCACCACACATGTACTCCTCAATCTCACGATAAAATGTCTCACCAAGAATTGATGAATGTTTTTCCCCCGTGCGATCCTTATGTAAGTTCTTATCCTCCATTTGCTGGAGCCTCTCTGAATATAGGCGTTTAAAAAATTGGGAAGGTAGACAAAGAATCAGGAGGCTTGCAGCAGCATACTTAATTTTCTCTGAAAAATCCAAACATTCCCACGCCCTTCGCGTCGCTACATTCCAAGGCCGAGCACTGGAAACGACATTACCGTCGTATTTTGTCGCTTCTTCATATGTTGCGTGAAACTCAAAGCCCGGAGCTATTTGCATTGCCTTACTAATCCTTGCCTGAATCAGAGACACAACAATACCAGCGGCACTGAACTTACATTCCATCAATCGCTCCATTATCGCAGTAAAAATGGGCATCTCTGGTTTAGCGCCGCCATTAATGGCGCGCTGTAAGAAAATAGTCTCTGGTTTCAACAAACTAACGATAGCAAAGGCTAAGCAGGGGATTCAGGAACCCCAACAACAAGAGAGCGGTCCAGCTCAAAAACGCAAATCCAGAGAAACTCGGGGAAAGACATACGTATGTACAGATCATGATACCCATACGTAATGAGAAAAAGTCAGATCTAAAATGGAAATAACTTACCAGCAGGAGGAAGTAGCCAAGTCCAAATAAGTGATCTACCATGACATTGATGAGCCGTGGAAAAAGAAATTACGAGCCAGCAATGCCGAGCTCCAATAGAGCAAAGCCAGAGCTAGTTGTTTTGCACAGCCAATGGAGAGTGAGCTCGACCCAGAAAATCTATAACAGAGTCTCGTCTAAGGCACACTGAAACAGAGCAAGAGCATGGAAGATATATGCCTAAATGGAAACCAATACAGTAAATTGATGGTGAACAAACTAGAACAAATGCCCAGGCAGCCAGGGGCAAATGAAAATCAGATCCGAAGCCTCAGAGTAACTCTAGTTCTGAGCAGAAGGCTGGACTATCATGCTGAAACTGCCAGGAGATCTACCGCTTGGACTGATCAAAAAATGGTGCATTAATTTTCCCCATTTGGCTTCCTGCAATTTTCTCAAAAATGAAGTACATTAAAAGTTAATTTATTATTCAAAGTTTAAAATAAAAATAAGTTAGAGACAAAAATTAACTTTTAGAGACAAAAGTAAACTTTTGTCTCTAATTTTTGTCTCAAAATAGGGGTCCATGTAGTAGTGACATTCTCATTCACATGTACAACTTACAACTGCATGATCGATATTCTTCTGTCCAATCTGACTGCAAGTAAGTATACTTTCATATGGTTTACCGACGGTTTTCACAGATGTTGCAGAAGAAGTGAACATATTTGTAAGTTCCAAGTTATTTTTGTCATTATCATTTCTAAATTCTGATAGTGACATGTGTGTACTTAAAATATTCACATTAATAATTATTTGACAATTACTATTAATTATTAAATTTTATGCTTTCAATAAACAAAAATAGAAATTTAATACTTTGAATTTAAAAAAACAAAAAATAAAAAATTATTGTGTATTTCTTCATCAAATAATGTTCTCTCCACAAGTTTTAGGGCGTAAAAGGGTCTCGTACATAACAAATAATGCAATAAAATTTTATGTACTTCCTAAATTTTATTATAATTTAAATGCAATAAAATTATGATAAAGTCACCTAAATGACTTTTTTATCATTGATAAATATTACCTACCTTTTTAATATAAAATTGTTAAAATCATACAAAACCATCTAATTTTTATGTTATTTCTAGTAATCTTACATTGTCTTAATTATTTAAATCACCTAGCCTACACATTCAAATTTTTAATTCTAAAACTATTGTTGGTTTTAAAAAATCAATAACATGTACTTAATACCATGGTCTGCCTATACGTGGAGAAAAAGTATCTGAAAACAATTATTTAAAAGATTGCACAATATTTGTTGTTCATACATCTCAATAATCAAATACATGAAATCAACCGTGCATGAAATGGATATATACTGAAAAACAAAATATAAGAAGATCTCAACTAAGTATTGGTAAAATATGGTTCAAAAAAGAGATTAAATATTTAAAATCAAGGCCCCGGTTATTATGAATTAAACAATGTATTCGATGATGGGTATATAATGTGGGTTAGGAAAGTCTTATGCCACACATGTAGGAACAAACATAACCATGTGTGGAACTACCAATGAAGTGGTAAACCTCAATTTCACAATTATCAAAAAGCTTTGTTCTTATGGTTCTTCACCACAACAATAGGGCATTGTGCTTGGTGAACACAATGATCAATCACACTGCAACAAAACAACCTGCAAATTATGAGATCCAATTATAACCAAATTCTCTACAACTTATCAACTTTTGAAACATGTAGAGACATAATAAAAAATTGGCATAGCAAAGGACAACCCACGGGGGTTCACTTAGTAAAAGTATGGTATAGCACATTCGTTCGAAGGATATTAAAGAATACCCTTAATTCTAGTTTTTACCTCTAATTATTCAATTTATAATACCCCCTCCCGTTATATTATTAGAATGAAAATACCCCTATTTTTTCCATGTACCTTACTTACCCATTTTTCCATGAAAATTTTATTTACCCCTTTTTATTTCTACCCTAATATATTAAATAGAAAATATATCATATTTCTCACTCAATTTTTTAATATGCATTTTCTCTCGAAAGATAGTTTGAAGCCATTCAAGACCTATTACCAATTACCTTATAAATTGTAATTTTTAATCATTTATCAATAGTTCTTCAAATAATTAAGATGGTGAAATAATATCACTTGTGTTGAAAAACATACTCAATCCTAGTTTTCTACCATCTTATTATTTCTTGGTTAAGAATCTCTTAATTGATATTTTTTGTTCAAAAAGATATTATAATTTAACTTTATGATCACACTACTTAAATTACACTTTTAAGGTATTTAGTTTTAAAAACTAGAGTTCAAATGTTTTAGTTTTATATTAAAAGTAAACATCCCTTTCCTTTGGCCCACCTCTCTAACCTACCCCCAATACCTGATTCAAAATATTAATAAATTAAACCCTTTCACCCCCTCTTGTCTACTGGTATATTGCCTTTACTTTTATTAATTTTAATTACCTCAATATGAACTCACGTGTTAGGATATTGCCTAGCTAATGAACCCCCACCCACCATGCAAAATGAACAAGAAAATCATAAAAACATTGTGCAACAAATGTAATGCCTGTTTGGCGGTTACCCAGTTTCTTGGCGTAGTGACCTTTCCCTTGTTGGGCGTCGAACAACTGTGCGTAATTCTGTTGTCTTAGACCCTGTCTCAGCGATGTTTTAGCACCTTCCCTCTCCTTCTGGCATCCTCGAGTCGTTATCGACACCTCCCTTTTGTGGACTGTGTAATGTCCTGTGCGTTATCCATTTTACAAGGGGATCTTGTTGTCGCATTATTAAGCTCAATCGTTGGTCTAGGTTAATGTGGGTAGAAATTATATATATAATCATAATAGGTAATGGTAATGATGTTATTTTAATTTAATGATCGATCGGCCCTTATTTTATAAGTATTATTATTTTACCTTAATTTCGATCATCATCGATATTTTATATTAAGTATCTCTATAGCATTTCTTCTAGTTGTTTCGTCTAATCGTGTTGTAGGACGAACCCCATCCCGCGCTGAAGAAGGCGTTGCCTATCTTGGCGCCATGGTAGTCTTTGCTCCGTGTTCATCTTGAGTGTAACCTCTAATTTGTTCCCCCTTCGTGTCGTTGTTGACGCTTCCTGTGCTGGCCTCCGCGGCGACCGTTACTTTTTCCCTATTTAATGGAATTTGCGTGTTCGAAGCCTGGTAGATGGCTTGTATGGCAGGTTAGTATTTTAGGGTATGTTCCTTTTAAAAAGAGATTCTTATATTTGTTTTTACAAAGAGGGGGATTGTAATGAATAGTCGATCTTTGTCGTCTATTACTAGTGTCGATCTGGACTGTCGACATTATTAATATTTTTATAGTTTTCCTAGGTTGCTGGTAAACCCTTTTCGAAGGTTGATTGGGCTAGTAACTTTCCTTGAAGCCATTTCCATCCTGCTCCTATTCGTTGTCGAGCCAAGGACTTTAACCCATCGACATGGGTTGATGAGTTCGAGACGTTTGGTTTATTATCGCTTGGGGTTCGGTTTTTGTTATGAGTTGGGATAGAACCCACTGTTAGTTGCAGAGAATTAAAAGACTGAGGTTTTTCGACTTGCTTTAGCCCAATGAATAAACTTGTTACTGAGTTACTGTTGGAGATGTTCTGGTGACTCTGGTAAATTTGGATTATATACACTCCTTTTTAAGTATCTGTTGTTGCGTATTTCATTTACATGGGATTATATTTTAAAAATAAAATACCCAGAAGACATGGGTGTAGAACGATATATGTATTTATACACTAGTAAATCGAATCCTTAGATTCGAGTGTGTGGCTTTTAACTGATATGTTTTGGTTTGGGGAAATAGATGAGACCTTAAGCCGTGCAAGCCTCTTAACTTAGTGTGTTTTTCAATTAGGTTATGTTGAGAATTATATTGTAACCTTTAGCTTGGTCTTACATCGTGAAAGCAAGTAGCTTATAATTTTACAAATCGTAGGATTTGAATGCAATAAATACAGATTTATACCGATGGCTTAATTTCTATTCTGATTAAGGTTTGGAATATAATGATCAATGGGTACTGAAAATAAACAACTAAAGGAATGGAGGGGTTGCGTGGGAATGATGGGGGGGTAGGTGTGTGGCGCAGGTTGGAGGGGACAGTGTTTTAAAATCAAAATTCTATCTGCTTGTGCCTAAGGCCCTACCGTCCCTCACCCCCTTCCTGCCATCTAGACCTGGTACGTGGCCATCTCCCACTGGCCTTACCTCTGCCAGCCACCCCACCTTCATTTATTCCTATGATTTGCAAATATCTTGCGTCCTGTGCTACCTGCTCTCTTTGACCTATTCTGGCGCGTGAGCAAGGAGGAGTGTTACGCGAATGGAGTCTGAGCCTTCAACAAACTGAAACGAAGGGAACTTTCACCATGTGTGGCCGCTGCAAGTGTATGGTGGTTGGAGTTGAAGCCGCAAGCTAGTGAAGTAGACGTATTACCTCCTCTTCCTGGGGCGCTGTGAGGTGTGTTCTTGTCGGGGATCCACAGCAGAGACCCGCCACAATTTTTAGCCAGGCTGCAGGCACGTTACAGTAAGGAAGAAGCCCTTTTGAGCACCTCCAACAAAGGTTGTCCAACTATGATGTTATCTGTTCAGTATCGACTGCATCCTCAAATTCGGGATTCTCCTTCAAGGTATTTTTATCAAAATCGACTATGTGACAGTGAGAGTATTACCAGAAGACCTGATGAAATTTATTTCTAAGATTCTCTATTGTTTTCTTACTTGTCTTACGATGTAACTCATGGAAGAGGATCTCATGGAGGCGGATCTGTTTCATATCAGAATATTCATGAAGCACGATTTGCTTTGCAATTATATGAGCTTCTTCAACGAGTCACTAAGTTGGCAGGCATAAAGGTTTCTGTTGGAATTATCACCTTACAAGCTACAGCTGAAATGTTTGCACCGAGAGTTTGATGTTGTCCTCAAATCTGATGAAGGAAAAGGTTTATTTATCATTACGGTAGATGCCTTTCAGAGCCAGGAGCGTGATGTAATCATTATGTCTTGTGTCCGAGCTTCAAATCATGGGGTTGGCTTTGTAGCTGTTTTTCACCGCGTGAATGTGGCGCTAGCATGAGCTCGCAGAGCACTTTGGGTTAAGGGCAAGCAGCTGCATTGAAACAATCAGATGCATATTGAGATGGCGTTTTAAACCAGGCATGTTAAACCTACCCCTTGCAATCTTCTGCTACCCTTTTATTATGTCATGAATTGAATGTCCTTTATTTTTTTATCTGTTATGGCATTTAGAATGGGCTTCTGCTTTTTCCTTGTGAATCGACCCAGATTGAAGGAAAGGAAGGACTGTTGGGAGTTGTTTGTTTTTCATACCCTGATAGCAACTGTGATAGCATGTATACATTCCTTTCTGCCTCGTTTTCTTTTCGAAATAAAAGAGTAACTGCTATGTGATAGCAAAATAATGGTTGAAGTTTTATACTGTGGGTGTTAGATCTTTAACCTGGGTGTTTCTGCTTAATTCTTCAATTCGGGTGACATTTAGAGACAATAGTGAACAATGGCCGTTGAGTTCGATTTCTAAACCAGCAGTAGCAGATATAAACTTGAGCCATGAATAACATTAGTGGATATTTGTAGATTTGTCGACTCATGGCCAGTTTTAGGCTAAATGTTTGTTTTTGTCTTGGTAAAAGCTTTTCTTGGGCTGAATCTGTGTGTAGACCTCGCATAGTGAGCATGATGTTTTCTTAGAGGCCTACGTGAGTGAAATATTGACTGCTCAATACAGATCCTGTGACGTGAGTCACTGTATCATAAGATAAAAGAGTTCAATCGAACTCTGTAGTAGCAGATGTTTTCTTTGGAGCGACTATGAGGATAGGTCGAGTAGACAGTCGTGAAATAGATGGGTATGCCCAAGCTATTCATATGTTGTTTTAGAGACGGAAGAGAAGGCTTAGTTCGTAGGAAGAGTATTTTGCTTTGTATTCCTCCTTCGCTGACTGTAAACCTTGTGATTGGTGACTCGAGTTGGGTCACGGTAGAGGATCTTGTGTCGATTCACTTATATTTTCAACAGACTATCCCTTGCTTGTTTAAATTCAAGTATCGAATGAAATGGGTTTCTATTAAATCCATTATGTAGCTTAGCAAACCTTCAATAATTCAGGTAGGGACTTTCTGAGTAAGTGTTGACTGAGGCATGTATGAAAATAGAATGGTTACCTTTCTTCGAATTGGGTTAGACTTGTATGAAAATGGAAAAGGTAGGAATCGACTCAGTTACATATTTTAGTGAGCTAAGTCCTTAACTCTTACAATGATCATACGAGTGGTGGATTACGGGTTTATTACTGTTTATGTGATGTAAGATAATAACAACCTTTGGTGAAAAGACTTCTTCTTGATCCTTGCTTGTGTAATCCAACTATAGTTGTTGAATGTAATTTAGTTGGATAGAATCTAATTTATTTAACTTCTTGAAGAAAAATAATTAGGTTCGGTGAGAATTACTTGGCATTTTGAATCTTCAGATTCAGTTTTTGTGTTGTGAGTATTATATGTATGTTGGTTTATTCAGTCGAGTGAAGTTAACTTTAATCTTTGACTGATTTGTGTTCATATATGGTTGGGGCCTATATTCTTCCTAAAACAAGGATGTGTGTTAATGCAGTCTTGTTACCAAGCAATTTTGAATATGTTAAGTCATTTGACTGATCTTTATCTTTTTGGTTAATAATAATAGAATGATGTTTGGGTGTTAGATTTCAATCACGTAATCCATAGGATTACATGACTGAAATCTCAATACTCTCAGCCTTGTTGTCTTCACCAATAAGGTCTCACCTTGTTTGTCTTTGGAATATCTCTCTCACTTGAATATTGGGATTCCTCCTTGTTGGCTGGTATAAATCTCTTCATCTTGTGAAACATATTGATTAGTGGTTTGTGATTTGATCCATTCTTGAGTTTAGAATTTTACTTTCATGATATTATAAAATGTTAGCTTACTGTTGCAATGGGTAGTCTTAACATGCTCAGTTCTAGCGAACTGACTCTAGTTAATATTTGTGCAGATGGATTATGCGAGTAGACTAGAGGAAAAGAGTGTTAAAGGTTCATCTGTACAATTTATGAAGTTCCTTGTAAAAATGTCCAATGTGTTGTAAATTGTGTAACATTGCTTGCAAAGAGAGTTTATATGACCTCTTGCCTGGAATTGTTCGGAGAATTACGTGAAGAAGTAGTTTTGTCTTTTTTTGTAATTTGGCTGGTAACTCTTCTTAGTGAGAAATAATATTCAATCTCTTCACTGGCATAAGCATTGTAAAACTTTGATCTTGAGAATTAAGTGTTAATTTAAATCTTTCTAAGACTTTGTATTGATGGGTTATATGTAAGTTTTAATGGGGTGGCTTTTCCTTACAGAAGTTACCTAAAAGTTTTATTCAAATAAATCTGTTGTAGAGGAGATCCACTCGAGAACAAACAATTCCCTAAGTGATCAAGGGCGAGGCTATCCTTGCAATGTGATTTTATATAACGTGTTATCCCTAACTGAACTAGTAAACACTACTCTTTTTGGAGAACGCTAAAGACAAGCTTAAAGGAAAACAATGGTTAGTTTCTAATAAGATTTAACAAGTAAGAGAAGAAAATTTTGAAACCACTCAATTTATCTCTCAGCCTATTTAAAAGTAAGTAGCTTCCTCTTGATAAGCTCTTTCGGTGAAGCCTAAGTAAGAGCGCTAATAACTACGTATAAAACCTCAAGCTTCAATTAAACCTCAGTAAGAACTAATGACGTCTTAAGGGTGAACTCATTTGACCTTCTTCCTTTAACTTTATCCAGGGTACCTTGTAATTTTCTCTTAAGTTTGTTGAACGTGAACCGATGTTGTCATAAGGGCATGAACGAGTTCTAGTAACGTAAGTGTGAATAGATGGCCCTGTGGAATTAAATTACCATCTTTATCAAATAAATATATAAAACAAATAATTGTTATAAAGGAGAAGACTTTAAGTGAACTACTCTACAGTGTATAAGAACATAACTCAGTTGGTAAGATGATTTGTGCG
This sequence comes from Taxus wallichiana var. yunnanensis, assembly GCA_018340775.1. Lineage (NCBI taxonomy): Eukaryota > Viridiplantae > Streptophyta > Pinopsida > Cupressales > Taxaceae > Taxus > Taxus wallichiana. Next base: position 611,419,898 of record CM031238.1, read on the forward strand.
AATCATATATTGAATCCTTCTGAAAACTTAAGTCATGAGTTAAAGGGTGTCTTATCAAAATAAATAACCTCCAATCATTTCTGACTGTGGCTTGCCCTAGCTGTGAGAGTGTCTTGTGGTTGGGCTTCTATGTTATTCTGTCAAAAAAAAAGGGAAAAGTATATTATCCTTTTGGGTGTGAACGTTTCCGTGCTGACCTTGTGGTCATCCCCGTAACAAGTGGTTCCCAGAGTTGGTTGTAACTTTGTGACGACATGTTGTGTCGTGTTTTGTGTCGAAGCAAGTAAAAAATATATATATCCTGTCTTTTACTGTGTTGTTCGTGTGTTGAATTATTGGGTTATTTACAAACAATACCTCTTCATAGGTCCATTTCCATGACTTCTCATAACCAACATATCAACATTATACTACTTTACTGAAGTGCAGAGGAAATCTCTCGGCATCTCAAGTCACAACCACTATCTCTCTGACCACCTGCAATGGCAATAGAAATATTGCATGAAACTCCATTTAATATGTAAGTAAATCAAAGAGAAAAGACTTGAGAATGTAATTCATGGATTGGTGCAAGACTGTGTCAAGGTCTTGGAATTGGTGCTCCAATAATAAGTAAGAAAGATTGAAAGAAAATCTTAAGACTACAATTCATGTATTATTGGAAGACATTTCTTAAATCTTGGTTGATATACTTTAAATTATAGGAAGACATCGCTTAGATCTTGGTTGATATGATTTAATAAGTAAGAAATGCAAGGAGATAAGGCTCAAAACTACATGTTTTTCTACAAGACTGCTAAGATCTTGGATTTGGTATAACCTATTTTAAATTAGTAGAAGAGTAGAGAGAAGAAATTGAGTACTCCAATTCATGCATCAGTATAAGATTCTACTAAGAAAACACTCAAGGCATTAATTCATGGGCTGGTGTAATTATGTACCTAGATCTTGGAAGTGATACAATTTAATAAGAAGGAAAGGCAAAAGAGAAAAGGCTCAAGACTTCATTTTTTGGATTCAAGCGAGTTTGTAGTGAGATATTGCAAATTGTTCGCTCTAATAAGGAAGAAAAGTAAAGAGAGAAGGCTCAAGATTGAAAGCTTTGGATTGGTCTAAGAGTGACCTAACTTATTGCAATTGGTAGAGTCTAATATAAATGAAGGGAAAAGAGAAAAGGCTCAAGATTATGCTAAGATCCTAGAAATAGCACACACCTGACAAGCAAGAAAGGCAAAGAGAGAAGGATCGACTACATTTCATGGATTATTGTAAGCAACAAGACTATTAAGATCTTTGAAGTTGTACGGTCTAATAAGAAAGAATGTTGGAGTGAAAATCCTCAAGGCTACAATTCATAGATTGGTGGATGACTCTGCTAAGGTCTTGGAATTTGTACAGTATACCATGTAAGAAAGATAAAGAAAAGAGGGAAGATTGCAATTCATGGAGTAATATAATACTGTCTTAAGATCTCTGAAGTGGAACAACCTGTAAGGAAGGATGGGAAAGAGAAAATACTCAAGATTTCGACTCATTAATTTTTGCAAGAATGTGCTAAGTTCTAGGAATAAGTAAGAAGATCAGAGAAAATATTCGAGACAACAATTCATGACATTGTCAGACCTTGGCATTGGCACCCATGAACAATATGGAGACACAGTGGGATTGTAGCAAGATTTTACAAATATCTCATTATTTATATGATTGCATGAAAACATGACTTAACTATTGATTGGCCTATTTTTACTTTCACCTTCCTAATCACATTATTCTAGCACCCGCAGGGGAGGCCCTATTTTCTCTTGGGCAGGGGGTCAACTAATGGGCACTCACAATATTCAAGAAATTGAAATAAGCTAATCCATTTATCTCTGCAAGAACTTTTAGAGGACTCACTTGAGACCCAAATGCAGCCAACTCCAACGAATTATCAAGAATCGACAAGGTAACAGACCTAACCCTGATTTCAAAGGAAAATCTTAAGCCCTTATAAGCCCCAAAAAATGGAAACTGCAAAAGAACCTATAAAATGGTAGGAAATGCATACACGCACAGACCATATGAATCATATTGTTCCTAAAACCGACTTACTTTATTAATGGGTATTGAATGTAAGGAGACCTACAAGAAAATACTTGAGATCAACATGGGTAACAACAACATGGGTAGAATCAACATTCATTATCTGAGAAAATAACACCCAGAAATGACATCGTTAGTGTTTATACCTTTTCGTTGCATTTGAAAATATAGTGCCAGGGAATCCTTACCATGCCCATGTATTTGAAAGCCTCATATCATTTTACTCCATACAACATCTCTTTTGGGCATTTTATCAAACAATTATCGCACAACCACAACATTTCCACATTTTATACATACATATTAATTGAGTCTCCTTTCTGGGTGTTGATAGTTGTTCTTGAATTAAAATTGGTATATGAGTCTGTAAGAGACAGATATATCATTTTCCAGAAAATGAATCAAGAGACAAATATATTATTTGCATTGTGCAGTACTCACGAAAGTCTTAAAAATATTTCCCAGTTCACACGGCAAACTAAAAACAAATAACACCCAGATCTCCACATCTTTAAAACAAAAAAAAAAAAGACAAAAAAATAACTAAGTGTTAACCAAAAAACATCCATGCTTTTGTTAGATCTAAAACACTTGAATTGTGTCATTTTCATCAACATCTATGATCCAACAGAAGAAGAAGATGATTCCATTGGATTTCCTATGTGAGAAGCGCTAACCTCGCAGTTTCTTAGCCGTAGAAAAAACTACGAAGATTCCAGATCCCACAATAGTGGCAGAGTAGGTGAATGCATTAAAATGTAATAAACAAATCATCTGCAAAAATATAAAATGTGCACAGTAGAAACATGATCAACGGTGCAGACCATTTTCATGGTCTTGCATCTATACGGAATCACCATTGATCAAACAGTGGCAGGTCGACCCCGCTAAACCAAGCTCTCGTTTATTAAGGGCTAAATTAGACCTGCACATGCAGATAAATCTGTATACCTAGGTCATATTTTAGCACAGACTAGGAGTGCACTGACAATTGTAAACTGATCGGGTTGGAGACATGTTTATTGCATACACTTAAACTGTGTGACATAAACATTTTCCACGAGGAGTTGTCTCCTTCCAGACTGTCGTGGACCTGACCTGCCCTGTCTTTACAAAAATCTTGTTGCAAGTCCATCGACGTTGAGCACTATCTGCCATTTAGATTTCAATGCATGCACTGATTCGAATTTGTCCATTGATTTCAAATTGGGTGTCAAAGGAATGAGGTCAAGTCTCAAAGAAAAACACGTTCGGCGTAATGATTTGAATTGAAAGAGCATCAAACCATTTCAAGTCATCCATCTTTCAAACTTGGCCAAACATTCTTCAAATTAAATTTCATACTATTTTAATATTAATTGAAGTGAAAAACTTCTTTGTCCTCAAAGTGATTCCTATGTAGTAAAGTGTGCGAGTTAATTTGACACCTTAGGAAAACCCCATTAAAATAAGGCATATTGGATAAATTCAATTGAATACTGAAAAAAATAGATTTTTCCATCTATTTGTGATTGAATTCTATAATAAGATTGTAAGTGAATTAAAAGTATAGATTTTTCATGGTTTTAATAATATTCTTCTTCATTGAATTTTAATGAGTCAAAGAGTATTTTAATTATAAAGAAACCGTTTTAATCTTTCATGAATATTAAAGAAATATATTTTATTTGATAGGATTTTTTCATAATGAAATGGTTATTTTTGTGGATTGTTATATTAATGTTTTTAGCACAATGATGATATCACTATTTTTCAATTGTAATTATCTAGAAGCACATTTTTTTAGTGGTACTTTTGATTAAAGTGTTAGTTATTGTTCAATATTTTAACTTATAATAATATTATAGATATTGTTGGTAACAGTCCCTAAATCATTCATCATGACATGTTACAATTGTAGTCTAAGGAATTTATAGACCTTCAATCCATGTACAACCCTTAAAATTGTGCGTAGTAATCTAGGCTAACAAAACTTATAATTGCACAATAATAACATAGCATGAAAGTATAGAATGAAAACATATAAGTTAGAGAGATAAAGATCACATAAATTACATTGTATTATAATAAGAGCCAAACAAATATCAACTATATTCAAATTATAGATCGCAAACAACAATCTACCTTCTACTCAATGCACTTGCATTGATTTATACAAACCAAGGTGACTATCGGATTTCCGGTCCCTTTATCTTCCCTTTTCAGGCTAGAGGAGTGTTTTACATTCCTTTCTTAGGTTAGAGGAGTTTTACATTTCTTTTACTTTGTATTATCTAGACTATATATATATATATATATATATATATATATATATATATGTATATATATATATTATATACATATGTATTTATGTATATAATATATCCCAACACTTTATAGTACTTAATATAGTTTTCTATGTATATATATATATATATATATATACATATATGGAATATATAATATATATGTTATATATGTATATATATATATATATACCTCCTATATATATATATATTGTGTATGCAAATTATATATATATATGTAGTTGAACATGGAACACCATTTATTAGTTTTCATCCCATACTACTTAACTACTAGTAGTTTTCCTACTTAAAGAATTTCAGTTTTCAATCTACAAAAATTCTCTTAGAGACCACCCTTTTAAGTTTTGACCTATGTAGGATTTCTTACAAATATCAACCTTTCTCAATTATATTCAAAAAATTTACCTTTCCTCATAATTGTGAGGCTTTAGAGCCTACTTTTGTCTATAGATTATGATGGTGGAGCTTACTGAACTTGTGCTAGTGGAGGTACTGATGGAGATGATAATTCTTGCATTGCAAGGATTCTACAGAGTAGGGTGTGAGGAAATACATACTTCGTAGTGTTGTTCATGTTCTTTGTAGTTGGTAGAAATATTTCCAAGTCTTCCTTGTATATGTTCCAATATATGATAACCTCATCAACTCTTCCAAAGTATCCTTGTAATTGTGTCAAGGCTTGCATGAATTCAAATAAAACATATTCTTCTGCTATATCCATAATTTGGCCCTGAAAATGTATAGCATGTTGTATTTCCTTGATCGATTCCTCTATGTGATCTCTCAATCTTTAATCTTACCCATCACCAAAAGCAATGTGTGATGTATTCATTTCCTAGTCACACAATCTATCACTCATATTATCTCAAGCTTACAGAGAAGTTTGTAATGCTTGTTCCACTTTGTGATCATCCTTCACAGTTGGCATATGTCCCTAAAAATTCTTAGCAAGTTATGCATCTTCCTAGTTGTCATTCATGATTTCCTGCAATTATGGATTCAAATCCAACAATTAATTTTTTATTTTATTTTCTTAGGTTGTGAATTACTATAGGGTATTTTTATGTTTGTGAAAAATTGATATTACACCCTTAGCTTCTCTTGAGTAATTGGTTATTAAATTTGTGCATAGTCTATTGCTCCTACTAATTCTCCATGAGTTTACTAACTAGATTAGTTATTTGAACTTGTTCACTTATGATGTGTTTACGTATTAATTTGGTGACACAATTGTTCTCTAAGTGTTGTTTTACATTGTGTAGTTTTTTCTCTAATGAGGCCTTCTGTTGTGCCAATTACATAGAAAAAACACCAATTTTTACTTACAGAGTGTGCACTCCCTCTATTTTTGTTTGTAATGGAATTTTCTTGATGTTCACCTCAATAGTGTTGATAATTTCTTGTCTAGTGGTCACTTACGTAGTTGTTTGGGAAGTCTAGGGGATAAGAATGCATACATGGGATGAGAGGAGGATAAGATTGTGCTTCCAAGTTTTCAAAGTTGTCTATGATCCTCACCAAAATGTTTGAACATCCCCTCATATACCTTATATTATTTGAGTTGTGATTGGCTCATAGCTAGATCTTCCTACCTTTTTTTGTTATATCTTTTGGATTTTCATCTTCGTGCACACTTAGATAATATAGAGGGTTTTTTTTCTGCTAACATAGTCATAGCTAATTCTCCTTCCTTTTAGTTGTTATTTACCTCAATATTTACAACTTCTTACTCTTTCTCTTGTGTATATGTTTCTTTGATTTTTATATCCTCTTCATCTTTATGTTATTCCTCCTTTTCCTTCTCCTACTCCTTTTTCCATTTTTCTTTTCTCTTTCTTCCTCCATTATCTTCTCTTTTCCTTCTTTGTTATTCTTTCTCACTCCTCCTTCATAGTCTCCTCTTATTTTCATTCTTTATCCTTCAAATTTCTATCTTCCTCTAGCTTTTATGCCACAAATTTCACAATTAATTACTTTTATAGATTTTCCTCTTTTTCTTTGTGCTTTTAATCGTCTTTGTCTATCTTTCTTTTCTTCTCTTCCTCAACCTTCTTTCAGCTTCCTCTTTCTCTTCCTTATGATTTCTTTCTTCTTCTTTTTCTGCATAATTTGAACTTATTTTTATTTCTTTCTTAGGGCTTCCTTCTCAACTTCTTCTTATTTTTGCTTTCCTTCTTACTCTTTCTATAAAATATCTTTCTTTTTCAGCTCATTTTCTTTTCTACTTTCCTTATTCTTTTTTGTGTGCTATAAAGTTGAAGTTGGTTACATCAAAGGTTCTTATGTTCCTGTTATCATATCTTCATGTTTCACCTCCTTCAATTATGCAATTTCATTTTCAACTCATTCATATCTTAGAGGACTTGTTTATCTTGGTAGAAATGGAGGAGGAGAGGGAGTTTGGGAATTTTATTCCAATGTTGACTTACTGTCAACTTCTTTTCCTTGTCATCCACCGACTGCCTTTATGGCTTTTACTCCTTTGGTTGGCGTGGGGTTGAAGGTTTCTGTTTTTTTATTGTTTCCTGGCAAGTGGGGGGTGCGTGGAGGAGTGTATGGCCTCCTGCCATATCTTATTGCTTGACCAAATGAAAGATGGGGCAGTTGGCCGCCTGTCTCTTCTAGTAAACTCTCAACCACTTCTGACATGTAGCCTTTACGACCTGCTCTACCTTCCTTGACTTCTCGTGCCCCTGGTCCGCTTCCATGAGTGTTGCGTGTGTGTTTTCTGCCGGACCTTCCTTAGCAGACATTTTGCAGTTTGGTTGAAGCTTTTGAGTGCTTCGAACAGGTAGGTCGTCCATCTATGTTGCGTTCTGTTCAGTGTAGAATACATTCTCAATTCGGGATTCTCCTTCAAGCTCATGGAAGAGGATCTCATGGAGGCAGACCTGTTTCAGATCAGAATATTCATGAAGCACGATTTGCCTTGCATTTTTATGGGCTTCTTCAACGAGTCATTGGGTCGGCAGGCATAAAGGTTTCTGTTGGAATTATCACCCTACAAGCTACAGCTGAAATGTTTGCACCGAAAGTTTGATGCTGCCCCCAGATCTGATGAAATTTATTTACGAAGATTCTCCTTTGAGATCTTCTTGCTGTACGCTGTAACTCAAGGAAGATAATCTCATACAGGCGGATCTGTTTTTATCAGAATTTTCACGGAGCACAAATTGCTTTGCTGTGTCATTTTCTTTCCACTCTGCCCATAGATGCGATCTGTCTCCTTCTTGCGACTGATTCCGGTGACTTTGGTCACGCTTTGGCTCGCTTTTTTTGTTGTTGACCTATCAAGCTTGGCCCGTAGCAAGTGCTCAACTCGGCGAAGCCAATAATGGCGCATGCTTCCGTGTAGGTGACAGATCGCACCCACAGGCACAGGAGATCTATGCAATGTTGGAGAAAATGTCTTGGGAGATGAAGGTAGCAGGATATCTTTCAGATCCAGAACATACACTGAGTGTGTATCTCCAAATCGATTGTGTGACAGTGAGAGTGTTACCAGGAGACCCGATGAAATTTAGTACAGAGCTTCTCTATTGTTTTCTTTCTTGTCTTACGTTGTAACTCAGGGAAGAGTATCTCATACAGAGCAGATCTTCTCATGCGATTACAGTTGCCAGAGAGAATCCGTTTCCCCCCCTCTTCCACCTCAAGTGAAAATAGAAAGTGCCAATGACGTCACCAAGGAGGCAGTAAAGACTGCACTGATTCGAGCCATACGGTTTTATGCAAACATTCAAGCACATGATGGGCACTGGCCTGGTGATTATGGTGGTCCTATGTTCCTTAGGCCAGGTTTGGTTATTGTCTTATATGTAACAGGAGCACTAAATGTTGTTTTAGCGGAAGCGCATCAAAAAGAAATGTGTCGTTACTTGTACAATCATCAGGCATAATGAAGGCGGTGGATGGGGGTTACACATTGAAGGTCACAGCACAATGTTTGGGACAGTACTAAACTATGTAACTTTGAGACTCCTTGGCCAAGGGTCTGATGGAGGAGATAAAGAAGCAATGGAAAAAGGTCGTGTATGGATCTTGGGCCATGGCAGTGCTACTGCTATACCTTCAAAGGGAATCACCTTGAATCCCATCACCTCATTGTACTATGTTGCACCCTGTTGTCTTGTGTTCTTGACTGTACCCTGGTTGTTTGTTGAATTCCCTTTACTCAAGGATAACTCTACATTCCACTTGGACTATGTCGTGTTTGGCACAAATTCTGTCTGTGCCTTTGCCCTTAACCTTGCAGTTTTTCTCCTGATCGGAAAGACTTCTGCTTTGACAATGAATGTTGATAACAGTGCTTTGAAGCAAAGAATTGCTGCTCTTGCACAAGACAAGATTTTAGAATGCACACTGTGAAGCATTGAAAAAGGAAGTGTCAAGGCTAAGACAACTATATCACGAGCAGCAGCAACATTCGCAAAAAGAAATGCATGCATCCTCAACAGGGGCATATGACTTACAACAGCAATTTGGTAAGCTAGAGTAGGGTTCATCTTCACAGATGATGGATCAAAAACCCGAGATCTCTGATCCTTCTCCAAGTCATCCGAGGACTTCATCAGGGATTCCAGACCATAGAGAAAACAATGCTTCCCACAGCCATACAGCCCCTGGTTTTCAGATGTTGAAAAGCATGATGCCTTCAAGCTGCCCTATGGGAAAAGAGCAACAAGAGCTTGGAAGAAAGAACTATAATCAGGCATGTTAATTCTACTCCTCGTAATAGTTTTCTACCTTCTTTCAGTATCTTGAAATGAATTTTCTTTCCTCTTGAATGGCGCCTAGACTAGATGTTTTCGTGGTTGTTTATATCACTGCCTGATTGTGTGGTTGTTCCTTTAAATCTTATTCCAATTTCGCTGATTTTGCTTGGAATGTTCCTTCCTCTCTTATAGCTTACTCTATTTCATATTTGTCTAAATGGGTTACTGCAATTTTGAGTGATGCAGTCTAGTTCGTAGGGAAGGAAACATTATTGAGTTTTGTTTGCTTATATGACTTTCTTTTAAAAAGAATTCTGTGATGGTAATTATAATTGAAGGTTACTAAATAGAAGGTTAAGCCTACATACCTCTTTTGGTTGAATAAATACGCATTTCCTGTTTAGGGCTCTCTTGTTTTGCTAAAAGGTACATTAATAGTGACGTTGTGTCTGAAACTTGTTTAAGCCTATGGGCATTCCTTACTTTATGTTTGATTAGAAAATGGCATTTGGGGTTTGTTTTAGAACTGTACATGGTTGACTGTTGTACCTAGTCTAGATGAGGGATAACCTGGCATCTATTTTGGCCTCCACGTGTTGAGAGTATTACTATACCTAATTCTTGATGTAAACTCTTGTATTTAAGTTTAATCGAATGAAATGTCTACAATTTTTATTAGGATTAAGCAAGCTTTTACTAGCTATTTGAAACAAAAGTTGTAGGTGAATCCAAGTCTTGGACTCGTGAACTGCGTTTCTGTTAGATGACAGCTGATTTTAGTGATAATATCATAGGTGGCATTTATTTATCATTTGATATTTGCTAAGACTTTTCTCAATAAGCCCACATGGATCGGGTAAAATTTTCCATCTTCTTTACCTTTCATAGAACTTTTAATTGTTATCTACCTAACCTTCACGATAGCTATGTGCGTTGGTTCTTGGTTTGTCTTGTACTCGTAGTAAGGTCTTTTGATTTGGGGCACTTGCGTGATCGAATCCCTTTGTTTTTGAACTCGAATACCTTATACTTCAAACTTGGTTCTTCCCATTTTGTGGCCTTGTTAGGGAAATCAATTTTTATTTTAATGTTTATTGACATTGTCTGAATTATATAAAAATTATTAACGACTTTTGGGTTTAGTCTTCCCTTATATTATGTGGAGAAGTTGATGATTAGGATAGGGTTTGTGGGTAGAATAATGGCCCTTTCTGTGTCCCTTTCGTACGCTTTTGGAAAAGTGGTTTTGTTTTGGTTAACTAGTACTACGTTTTAAGAAATCCGATAAGGAGGTAGTGGTAAACTCCTTGGTTAAAACCAAAACTATAGTTGTGTTCTTTTAAGGGCATCGAACCCATATTACTTTGAAGCCCTGGAAGAATTGGATAACGTCATTTTTCTTAACCTACATCATATTCTCGCTTTATCTTTCTTGGACCCTTTAGTTGGATGGACTAAATTTTGGATTCCTATCACGTAACCCATAGGATTACATGAAGGAGATATCAGCACTCTGAGTTCCCAACCCCACAAAGGTCTTGCCTTGATTTATGTAATTTTGTTCTTACTAGTATTTGGACTTTCTCCTTGTTGGATGATTTAGTTTTCTCTCTCATGAGATTAATATTGGAGTTGTGAGTTGTGTTTTAATCCATTTCTGAATTTAGAATATTCCTTTCTTGATATTTTTAATTGTTAGCCTACTATTGCATTGTGTAGCCTTAACATGCTCAGTTCTTGCGAACTGACTTTAGTTAATATTTGTGCAGATGGATTATGCGAGTTAGAAGAAAAGAGTGTAAAAGTTTCATCTTCCATTATGAAGTTCTTGTAAAAATTTCAATGTGTTGTAAATTGTGTAACATTGCTTGTGCAAAGTTGATATGACCTCTTGCCTTGTATTGTTTTTTGAAATAAAGTGTCTTGTTCTTGTGTAGTTTCCTTGTGAGAAATGGCATTCAATCTTTACATTGATATGAGTATTGTAAAATTTTCTTGAGAATAAATTAAGTTAAATCTTTCTAAGTCTTAGCGACAATATTTTATAAGTAAAGAAAAATGAGTCGGTTAACCCTTAAAGAAGCTAAACAAAAATAATGATTTTATATTCAACAAATAAATGTAAAGGTGATCTATTTGAAATCAAATAATTCCATGAGTGATCAAAATGAAAACATCCTTTGTGAGGTAAACTTTTATTAATCGATACCCCTAGCTAAACTAGCGAACACTATCCCTTTGGGGTGAACTCTTAAACAAGCTTAAAGGAAAACAATGGTTAGTTTCTGGAAGATATTAAGATTTAGTAAGTAGGAGAAGACTTTAAGTGAACTACTCTTCAGTGTATAAGAAATTAACTCAGTTGGTGAGATGAATTTGTGCAAACCATATATTGATTTCCTTCTGAAAACTTAAGTCATGAGCTAAAGGGCGTCTTACCAAAATAAATAAACCCTAACCATTTCTTACTGTGGCTTATTTAGCCAAGTGTGTCATGTTGGACTTTCATGTTGTCTTGTCAAAAGAAAAATAAATTGTCTTTGATAAGTGGACTTGACCTTTAGTCTTCCCCCGTAACAAATGATTCCAAGTGATGAAATGACGACATGTTGTGTCGTTTGAGTCAAAGCAATCATGTATTTCACCGTGTTGTTCTTGTGTTGGTAATTTTGGTGCGTTACATAGGGACAATGGTTTTCTACCACTGCGTGTTTTCATCTTTTACATTTTTGGTGCTTGTTCCTCCTTTTCTTTCACTACTTTTTTTTGTCTTAATGGGTGTATTTTCTAGCTCCCAAATCATGTCCTCTACAATGAGAGACATTGTTATCCATATGGTAACTCTTTATTTTATAGCCATGAGTTCTTCTTTAATGCGTGACCTACATAACAATTTAAAGGGGGTCTCTTCCTTTTATATTTTTATCCTCTGTCTAATCTTCTACACTTTAATGGAGACACAATTATAGTCTCTTCTTCCCTAACCAAATGAATTATCTACAATTTTGATTTGAAAAACTTTCATGTATAGTTCTTATTCTTTTAGGCCTTGCACAATATTTTGCAATAATTTCTCTTGCATTACATTTTCTCTATGGACCATTATCATGAAAGAGTGGGGAAGAGGTGGAACTTGAATCATTTATTCATCCTTTAGTTGTTTGATCTTTTTTTCTCACCAAATGGATTTCCATGCAAACCAGTCCTTCTCCTTGAGTGTGTATAAACTTGTTCCCATGTCTTTGAGTGTGATGTTGTGTACTTTGATCCTGTTTACTTGAATTTGTTCAAAATATAATTGATAAAACCACCTTGGGATCCTAGGTTCTATTTCCACCTAAATATATTCTTTATTTATTTATGTAATGACCTTATTCATAGTATTTTATCTCCTTTTTATATTTTTAATAGGGTCTTACTCATGGGTTGTTACTTCTTCATCTACTCTGGTTTATGTGGTTGGAGTGGCTCATAATATTCCTGTAGCTGGTTGTGATGGTGCTTGAGTGCGCAATGATAGGACATTAGTTAGTACCATACCCTGATTCCTACTCAAATTGGTCGTTACTATGTCAGTGTTTAAGAAAAAATGTAATTTTTAGAGTTCTAATCAAAGAGTGGATCCATCATGTATTAATGTGAGCTTCCCCTCAAGCATTATATAAGTGTGTACTTATTTTTTCATCAAATTGGTGCTCAATGTTTCTCTAATCTTCACAAGCTAGGGACCTAACTTTTATGTGTCCTTAAAAGTAGTATAAGGCTTCGGGAGAATGTATTTCATAAATATGTCTTGTGGATAATAGAAATATTTTACCTTAATAATCCCTTATAGTGCTCTCTAGTGTGTGAATCACAACAAAAGAACAAGTTATTGGTACATGAAATTCTTGGTCACAAAGTCTACAACACTTACATTTAACTTGTGTGTCAAAAACTCAGGCCATTTGAAGTTCTATTTTTTCGTCCACATTATTATCGCAATATCCATGGCTCCGTATGATGGTTGTTTACATCTTGATTTTCTTGCCAAAATACTTCTGATATGAGCTTGAGTGGTTATACGTAATTGTTCCTAATGGGATTTATCGTCCTTTATATAATGATCCATATGCACATTTTTGTAGTCTACAAAACAAGAGGTATTTTAGATTTATATATGAGCATGAAAGTGTCTAGGTTTTCCAAACTAGTGGCCCTAATGATTTTGGCGGCATTAATTGGTACCTCATCTTATGCACTGAACCAGATTGTGTGATTGTTCTATCTGCTTATTAAGTTTTTCATGACCTCATGATGATTCCCCAAATATGGTAGCTTTGGGAACTTATCCATATATTTTTTGTATAATAGGTCCCTTAAAAACCAGTTCACCTCTCGTCGCCTCTATGTTCACTAGTGAACTTTCTTCTTGTCCATTTCTTGCAAATCATGATGTGGTGGATTACTCCATTCAGTTTTCTGGAGCATCACATTGATTCACATGTCCTATTTTTCTACATCACAAAGGTGTAATAATGTGATCCCTTGCTCCTCCATAATGCTCTAAATTAAAGTTTTGACTGGTTGTGTAAAGGGATATACCATCTTTCATTGTGTGATGTGAATTTGTTTCATTCCAAATATTGAAATCTTGTTTGAAGTTCTCAATCTATGGTATTTTTATTTCCTTATCATTCATATGTTCATAACATTAATGACAAAATGGCAGTTTTTCCTTGCCACATGCCCCCTTTTATATATTTTTCCCTAAATTTTCTTACTCCTATTTGTTCCTTGTTTTGGATTTTGTTGATTGGATTTACCACCTTAAATGTAATTATCTATTAGGCCACTTACCATATTTTATACCAAAATCCCTATTTACTTCACTTGCCACAAAATATATTACATTAATTTTTATTATTCCACTTCCCTATTTACTTCACTTCCACAATATCTATTAGATCTAGTTGTGTGATTAGTTAAGATGGATCTATGAATGGGTTTTAAAATGTTGGGGATGACATTTAGGCCTACACACATTATGCACTACCAAATTTTCTCAATGAGTGCTAGTATCATAATTATAGAAGATAATAGCCCCAAAACTAATGTAGTTATAGGTTTCCAATACTTATACCTAAGATAAAGAGAGGTATCTAACTAAGATTTATAATAAGAGTAAATCAAGATATGGACAAAGCCAAAGTGCATAGCATAATAAGAAAAAAAACAATAGATCAAATCAAATCTATATATACCTTAATATAAAAATGAATGACCAACCATCCACAAAACAAAAAACAAGGAATAAGGGACATCAATGGGCTAGATATACTTATTCCACTGTGGATCTTGATGCATGATCCTCCCCAGATAAAACAACACCAAGAGGGAATCACTATGGGTAGAGAAGGGGAAATCGCAAGAAGAATACCTTGAGTACTAGCTCACTATGGTGACCTAAATACAAAAGGGAAAGTCCAAAACCTCAAGTCTAACAACTATGTACAAAAATATGTGCAAGTATATAATGTAAAATCAAGTATAGCATTTTAGAATGATGAATGATTGATGATAAAATGGAAAAAGAAGATGGTTATTTATACTCCATATGACTGCTTGTGTGTGATGGAGTTGTCCATGGTAGTAACTAAACTTGAAACCATTTCCCATGGGTGATGATGTTGGCCTTGTAAGAAACCTAAGGTCAAGAGGGTGGAAAGCAATGTGAGGTGAAAGCTAGAGGATTTAAATGGAGGTGATGATGACCTTGTCCAAGATGACCAAAAGTATAGATAAGAACACACATGAGTGTAAATAAGTGGATATAATTAGACAAGTAAATATAATGGGCATATTGTGTGAACAAGAAAAGGACATAAAGAAAGGATAATTAAACTATGACATAATAGAAAAATCTCTCAAGTGTCATGTTCTAGCTCATGTGACCAATTCTTATCAAACCCCAATCCTAGGAGGTCCCTTGAGGCAACCACTAAGGAGGAAAATGCATCAACAACTCCTGCATAAGAGAAAAGTTCAGCAATCATAAAAATTGAGGTGTCTAAATATTCACCAACTAAAGATCAATGCATGTCAAAATAGTGAAACATGATATGTTCTTTGGAAAAGGTGGGATATAGGATGAGGTCTTATTCACAAATGTGGAAAATAGTGGAGGATTAGATTTATATGGTAACTTGGGGTCTTAGTAAGATCCTCACATTCATAGGAATATAAATAAATTTAGTTTTTCATATCTTTAATTTGGTAAATTGATGCGCCAAAATTAGCAAGAACTTGACAAGGTCATAACTTGAGCTCTGCGTGTGTCCATTTGAGTCCGTTTTTTTTAAACCACATGTTTTGATGAGACGAACGCAGGGGTAACCAGCCCTATCAATTGGGGCAAGATCCGGCACATTTTCGGGCCCTAAATCTACCATCTTAAGGATGAAAATTAGGATTTAAGTTGTAGTTTGGTTTTTTCCTATTTTTGGGCATTAGTTAATTTTAGTCTATTAGTTGAATTATGACTTAGAAAGTTGGAAATTCGTCTAATTTATGAATGTAGAAGATGCATGGCAATTTTTGTACCTGTACGAATAAGCATGTGAACTTACTAAGAATAGCAGGTTCTAGTAAACTGCTAAAAATAGTAATTTCTGCAACCTAGAGTAGATTTAGTCAAGTTAGTTAGAGTTTTCTTGGCAACTTGAGTTGGGATTTGTTTTCCTATTTAGGAAACATTGTAATTCATTATTCAAGAACAAAGAAGGAGATCTATTTTCTCTTGGAGTTCATACTATTTGCAGAATATCAAGATTGTTCAGAATTTGGCTACATTATAAATTCTATCATAATTTTATTGAGGATAATGTTCATTATTTTTCACTTATATTGTATGAATAAATGGTTTGAATTGAGATTGAAAAAAATTACACCACAAAGTATTTTCTTTAATAATTTTTTGAAAGGAATAATGGAGCAACTTACACTGAATCTAAATTGGTTGAGATTTATTAGGAATACCTTAAGTAGTAACATATGTTTGGCAGAATTTTTTCGAAAAAAAATCAAAAAAATATATACATGAAAAACTTGAAATTGACACTCAACTTGGGGTGGGGTAAGTTTCAAACTAGCTTCCATATAATATTTTGGACTCATAATATTTTAATGCAATTAACAAGCCTCTAAATATGTAAATGGTATGATACCAATCTAGATATAGGGTCCTAGAATGTGAGTAAATGATGTTATAATATATTTAAAATGGAAACATATACATGCACACTATCTAATTAGAGAAATAGAGTATATCACATTATTATATATGAGGTGTCATTAAATGGTTAAAAAGAGTTGTGATTATGAAGTCAAGGCTTTTCATACAAGAAAATATTATAACAAAAATGGAAATGGAAACAAGTATGCATTATACGCTCAAATAAATACAACATATAAGGTATTCACAAACCACCAAAGTAAAAAAAGGGGCTCAAACATACTCACCTATAATTGAATTTTCCTCACATTATCCTCCCTCTTGGCTTTCAACACTTTGAGAGAGATTCTTGTGGATGAAATTAAAATGAATAGAAGAAACCGTAAGTATACCACTATTGAAGAGTCCAAAAATTTGGTGTAACTCGTTAGCTCAACCCCTTGTTCTTGATATTTTTAGGGATTTTTGTTATGAATCAATTTTCATTTATTATATATCCTTTGAACTCTTATTTATGTTCATTCTAAGGAGAATTATACATGGAAACATAGAAAATTATATTTTTGTCTATCAAGAAATGTTAAAGGAAAACTTACACACACACACACACATTCCTAACATCAAGATTAAATTTTAGTATTTGTTTGTGGTGTAAAAATAAATCAAACATCGTCAGCTAAAATGAGGTTAAAAAGGATCAAGCTATGATAATATGATTGTGATACTAGAAAGAGACAACAATGAATTGTGAGGAGCTCGATCTATGCAAATACAAATGCATACTCACAAAATTATTTATTTTTCTATAACCTTTCCCATGAAGGATTCACAATCCAAAACCTTACCTATAACATGAGTTCATATAGTTGTTTTAAATATCAGTAAAAATGGACACAATATATTGCCCCATATTCAGATTTAGTATAAGGAGTTAAACTATAAAAGATTTTCAAAAATAAATTGGGGGTGGGGTATGTGGAGCAATAGGGATGAGGGAGGAGGATTAGTTATGTAGCAAATGAATAATGCTTAAATTCAGATAATTTTCATTGTGTATTTTTTCAAAGTAGCGGCATGTAATTTTAAAGAAACAACATATATTTCTAGAGTAATGGCACTATGTAGCTCTCAATAGATAGGGCATATTTCATAATATCATTACTAGAAGATATATTATTTTCCATTCAATTAATTTTTAAGGAAAATGAATGTCATGAAGATTAATAAATTTAACTAACAAGAATGCAACCACATATGACCCTTCACATTACTATATAAAGTTTTATTAGTGTGACAAATGTAGATAGAAAATAAAGGAAGAGAGATTGAATTACACATATTAAGAGTGTACTTTTCGAGTCCAATATGAATTTCATCAAGTTTTCAAGTGTAAATATTATTAATGTTTGTTTGGAAGTATAAGACATTAAATCCAACACTAAAGAGGTGGAAATAAAAAGATTATTAACAATGTCATAGATAAAATGGGTTGTTTGGATATATGATAAAATAAGGGATGTTTTATAATTTAAAATTTGTATTGGGAGGATGTGTTAATAATAGAAGACTTAGTTGTAAATTAAGAAATAGTGGTATTATTTAGTATCCTCGTTGATTTTAAATATATTGCACATGAATAGATGTGTTAAAAATGAAAAAATACTCCACGCAACATGATAGTCTTTATGTAAGGAATAATGGAGCAATCTACATATAGACTTGTTAGAAAACCTTAAGTGGTGCGTGAAAATGACTTAATTTGGTTTAGGATTGCTTAGGAAAATTTGGTCATAACAAAAAAATAAATATAAAGAAGCATGCAATAAAGTATCAAATAAATAGAATAGATAATGTACTATTCACAAATCATGTAAAATATAAAACTTACGCTTAGGGGCCAACCACAATGAGATATTCTTGAGGGTTATTTATTTTAAAAGGACATCTTGCAATTCTTAGCTTACGTTTTCAAGGAGGCTCAAGATATGATTCATATAATTCAACTTGCCAAGCCAAGTTTATTCCTTTGACACTGAGTAATTATCTTTAAATCTTCTCTATTATGACATTTATTTGCTTAATTCGTTTATCAAGAAAAAGGAGTATTTAAATTCCACAAGGCCATCTGCTCACCACTAACGCTACTAAGATTCGTTCTTGCCCACAAGACAACATGGTTTTAAGTTCAACACACTTAAGAGAAGAGATACAAGGTGCCTTGAAAAAGGGTTAGAGGGAGAAGGTCGAGATGAAACATCTTTAGGACCTCATTAGTTATTGCCAGTATTTAATTGAAGCTAGGGCTCTTAACCAAAATTATCAACAACTTTACTTAGGCTTCGCTAAAAGTATTAACAAGGAGTAAAAATTTACTTTCCAAATGGCGGTGAGAAAGATGGTGAGGTCTCCAATTTGTTTTCTCTGGCTTATTAAATCTTATCATCTTCAAACAACTAACAGTTCATTTCACCTTAGGGTCATTTTACAAATTTCACCATAAAAGGAATAATGTTCACTAGAGGAGCTAGGGTTATCATGTTATAAAGTTTACTTGCAATGATAGTCTTGCCCTTGATTACTTAAAGAATTTCTTGCTCTCAAGTTGGTGACCCCTACGTTACTTTATTTGAATACAACTTTTAATTTAACTTCCAGAAGTATTAAACAATCCCATGTTAGTTTACTTATGACACTTTATTACTAAGTCATATCAAGGTTTAACTCAAAATTTATTCTCAAGGCAAGGTTGTAGCAACACTCATTTACAAGAACAAAACAAGATTACATCAATTCTTAAAATACTGATACTCCAACAAAGTCACTCAACAACAATAACCAAATTTTCTTATAATTTCAATGATGGTCAAACAATACAAGGTTTCCAAAGTTCAGATGACAAAGTCCACAATACTTTATACTAAGACATTAATCCTCTTTTAAACTTTCCACTGGACGTTAACAATAGTTGAACAACATAAAAAGGTTTCGAGCAAAGGATCTTCTCAACTGAGGTTGATGACAAAAGTCTACAAATCTATCCCTCATCTACACGCAAAATCCATCTGCAGCAAATTTTCTACAAGAGTCAGTTCACGAGAACTGAGCAAGATAAGGCTACACAAAACCACCATAACTATTATCTAACAATATCATGAAAAGGAAGCACTTTATTACAAGAATTGGTTCAAACCTCTAAACACTATCAACACATCAAGTTATAATAAAGTCTTCATCATGCCAATCAAAGAAGGAGAAGACCTTGTACTTCAGTTAGGAGTAAAAGCAACGAAAGTATAACAATCGTAAGAGAATGGCCCTTGGCCCTATAAGGAGAAAACAAACAATCTAGCAAAAACAGAATTCCCATCAAGTAAGTAATTAAACAATAATTACAAGATTGAGATTTGATATATATACCAACCATCTAGAAATTTATCAAAGGTACCAAACGCATAGGCTAAAATAATATATTTCTAAAAGAACAAGAGTTGATCGGCCCAAGAAAGGGGAAACACGGGTTTCAAAAATTAACACAAAAAGCCATGTATAAATGAGTTTCAAACCGGAAATCAAATAGAGTATACACACAACATAAGTTTCGAAGCGAAGGCAAAGTATACTAGTTTTGACCATTAACTACAAAGATTTTCCAATCATCCAAGAAGGGTCAAAGTCTTACAGGCTAGTAGCAAACACGCGAGAGAAGAAGGGGGTTCCGTCCAACAAGAGTATACAATAATGTCATCAACAAATTTTTATAACACTAAAGATTTGCAAACCTCCACTACAATACTAATGTTTGGTTAATTTAAAATAAATTACCCATATCCCAAAACAACCATATTTTAAGGCAACCCTTGGTAACACAGTCAACCGTCACACAAAGATACAAACATAATTTCTAAGTGACATTATCAAAACAAAACCTTCCGCTATGAATCCATAAGACTATCAAATGAAAGATGAGTTTTTTTTTCCCAAGGTTAATCACATTTAAGGAAATTTCCATCACAAACTATTACGGTAATTACGTGCATAAAAACCGACCAATATTAATTAATAGCGTTAACATTACAAGGGAGAAAATAATGCAAGTTAGGAAAAATAGAAGAGCGCCATCAGCAATAATTCTGAGAGGGGGATTAGACCAAACTATTCTAGTGTCAACGAGGTACTGGATTCGCACAATGAAACCTCCAGCTTAGTTGATCCGAAAAGCTAGTTATGGTTCAAGTTGATAGGGATGGTCAAGGTACTTCTTGAGGATGGCCTTAAAAGCCTAGAAACAAGATGAAAGATAGTATAAGAGTCTAAACACGCGAGACGGAAAACACATTGCACACAAACCTTTTCATTCTACCAGTTTTAATACCAAAACTCTAAGCTGGCTAGCCCACGCATTGATCACACTAATCCTACAACCTTTCTTTCTCGATGCCAAAAGGTTATCAAAGGGACTTGCGAAGGAGCTAACAAAAAAACGTCAAAAGACAACTTGGGTGCTAGGGAGGAGTTTCATAGTTATCGTAAACTTACTTCCATGATATCGAAAATACTAGTTTGATCAACATAATAACTTGCAACTCAATCGCAGAGAAGAATTAATACATAAACAAACAGACGAAGGTCTATCATTCGAGTAAGAGAAACATAACATTCAGAGGAGAGGGCACACACATCCTTTCGACCCACATACTGTCAACGATAAAAGCTAAAACAAGAAGAAACAAGCAAAAAGGGAAATCTCCCATCATGACATCCAACTGACAAATCAATGCAAGGAAAAGTGGTTCGATTTCACAATAATTTTAAATAAAATAACAGTAGAAAAGTGTAGAAATATCTTGCCTTTTTCTCCAGCTTCAACAGTCGCATGCACTCGCACTGCACGGGTCAAAGCATAAGAACAATAAAGAGTAGGAACAAGGATGTGAGTGCATCGCTCGCCATGATTAAGCATTTGGGTCCACATTCACGATCCGCGAGACCATGCAATGAAGAGGATTTTTGTCAAAAAGTTCATCATCATGAGTTGTATCATTCAAGTGACTCCATCTCACCACTTGCTCAACTATTGCTTTCCTTGAGCTTTTACTTCTTGGATGGATTCGACAACTCAACTCACATACCATTCCATTATGCTACCACAAACACAAGTGATCTACACAAGATTCGGGAGGAGATATTTTCAGAGAAGAACTCAAGGATGTCTCCAAAGACAAAATTTTTTTTTTGTTAAAAACCAAATTCAACAACATCCATTTCAACTTCCAAAATGCAATCCCTCAAAAAATACAGATCGACAAAAATTTCATCAACATTCTCGACTTTCAATCCTTTTCAATTCATCATCAAAAAATCAAATGAATTTACAAGACATTTCTTCAAATTCATTAAGGATTCAAACTTCATCTTCAACTAATATCAAACACTTTCATTTTCAATACATTCAATTCACATTCCAAGAAATTCAACTTCAAGCTTTTCAAAGAATATTCAAGCTTTAACATTAAATTCAATCCTTACATTTCTTTTTCAAATATCCAGAATAAACATCCTCATCAAACTTCATCTCACAAACATGAAACAATGCACAAAGGTGGCAAATCATTGAAATCAAAAGATCAAAATAATGATTCATTGCCATTTTCAAAATTTAAACAATGCAAATGAATTTTTTTTCATTTGAATCTAGCTATTTCAAGTGCAAATTCACAATCTTACATCTTCGATAACTTAAACTTTAAAATTTCAAAGAGGTCAAAGCCCTTTTCACACACTCATTCAGCAAATTTTGCAAAATTCAAGCATCATCCATCAACATATGAATATCAACCATTTTAAACATAATGAAAATAAGACCTTGAATTCAAGACAACTTTTCAACTTTCATCAAAATTTCAATCACATGATTCTTATAATCAATGATAATTCCCATCAGAACACCTAAATGCACACAAGGATTTTCAAAGTGCTTCTCGTGAGAGCAAGCCATCATCATAATTCATAAAGCATCAAATGTAATGATTGAGAATCAACATCATGCCAAAATTCATCACAATCATTTAACACAATATTTCTCAAGACCAAACAAGGCTGAAAATCAGAGAATCATCAGCCTCAAATCTCACTTTCATCCAAATGGATTCACTCACTCATCATTCTCCATCACACATCACTCTCTATCATGCTTCGATGGACTTTCAATTTCATCATTTCAGCCTAGTGTCTATGGAAATTCCAAAAAATGCATTTTGCATGCATGAAGCTCTAATGCACTCATACACATCTTCGGAGAATAATTTGACGATTCCTTCCATGAGGTCATCATGAACTCATCACAGCATCATCTCAATCAAAAACAATGATCAATCATCATAACATGCATTCACAAATCACACTATCCTCATTCTCTTCAAGCATAATCAAAGGCACATAGTGCCTAAAAAAATAAAGCCATTTGATGCCGAATATAAAACCTCCAAGAAAATAAATAATTTTGCTCTCATGAAACATCTGAAAGTGAACAGACAGCAAAAGAGAAGCTCTTCTTCAAATGAGGAAGACTTCAAGATACAAAAGAAAATGTAATCTCATGAACAATTGCAATCACTTCAATGCCTCAAATGATTCTCATAACACTCTCATTCAAAAGTAAGATGCAAAGAAGTATCTTAAAGAAACATTGCAAAAAAGATGCATTAAAAAAACAAACCAAATCCAACCAAATCACATGCTCACATGTAAGACATTCTTAATAGCTAAAAAGAAACTTCAGACTTCAAAAATCATCAGCTCATGCAACAGCTTTTTTAAAATTCAATGCAAAATGGAACACAAAAGCTCATCAAAGGACAGTAACCAAATTCAAGATTTTCCCAACAAACATAAAACATGGGACATCTTGACTTACATTTCAAATAAAATTGCAAATCATCAAACTGCTGAACATAATGCAACAACCATCACTTTTCCGTGCGCCATTTATCAAAAACTTGAATCCAAGATCATAAGTCAAAAGGATGAAAACTCCTAAGATCAAAACCCTCTCCTCATCGAATCTCATTGGATCAAGTTTCACACACAACCACAAAAGAATTGAAAGTGAATCATCAAAAGGAAATGCACTTCGAAGCCTTCATCCTCAATCAAAACCACACCTCAAAGGAAGATTGACACAAACCCTTAATTCAAAATCATGACTAGCAAATCAACCATCAAGTCTCTCAAAAAATTAAATAAATGTAACTCACAAGGAAAAAAAAATGCAAACTCATTCAATATTACCGAACTAATAAATGGAACAGATCCATTACATTCAATAAAAATAAAACAAAAAACTTGACATATCACTCAGGGAACTTAAGTTTAGCATAGCTCAAGCTAATTAAAAGCAAATTATATGAGGAAGCTATCATGTCAAATGCATCAAAGGAACACAAAAAAAAAAGAATCAAAAAGAGATCATTCCCAAAAAAGCGACTCCACTCCACTCCCAAAACATCCTCACCAGATAAGACAAAAAAAATGTGACAAAAAAAATGCACAATCAAGTGTTCCATGGTTGGGAGCACAAATCCACATGTCCAAAGGCAAGGAATGTCCAAAAGAATGGAAGAGATGTAACGTAGAACAACGGGCATTACATTCTCCTCCCCTTAAGAAAGCATCGTCCTCGATGCGACATAACACAAGGAAAAGAAATGGTTCGCAACCAAGAACAGGTAAAGGAGAAAGTACACCCTATGGTTTAAAATTTTAGTTGATTAAAGCACGGCCACAAGGTAGCCTTAGGAACATTTGGTAGAAATTTTAACTTTCAATGTTCTGTGAAGATTGGCAGTTCCTTCTTATTTATTATTTTCATTAGTCTCTTTCCATTAACATTATTCTTAGTTTAATTTCTTTTAAAATTTCATCATTGAAGAGTTTTGGTTTATTCCTTATTGTGGGTGCCCAACATGAACTGCTAACACAACACCCTATCAGTTCACAAGACACTACAGATTCACAAGCACACAAGTATATACTTCAAGATTGTATTACACCACAAAAGGTTACTCAAATACGGAATGGAATAGGCACAGTCCACATAACATAGTACTCGACACACATCAATGACTGACATACAAAATACTCAAACAAAAGAGTACTACAATCCACCAGACATTTCCTCAATTTGCATCAATGAAAAATTCACATAACACCAAACCATGCTACAGGTACATAGTGTCCACAAGGGAATCAATGACATATCCACAACATCACAACACATATCCATCTGACATGAGTAACACATACATCAAAAGACCACTACCAAAACATCACAATAACTCAACATATATCCCTGAAACATCAACCATACACACAAATATCATAAGCCTCCCTCAAACTCTTATGCCCTCCTCTTATGCCTCCTCCTCTTATGCCTCCTCAAGTCTCTTATGCCTCCCTCAAGTCTCTTATGCCTCCCTCAAACTCTTATGCCTCCCTCAAGTCTCTTATGCCTCCCTCAAGGAGGCCGGTTGACCCTATGGTCCAAGACACATAGAGTTCGAACACTCCTAACCCAAGTGACATAATAACGCGTGGTTCAACAACCCGCTAGTTATATGTAACTCCTCGGGGCGCATACCCCATACAACGAAGCGGGTCCATAGGTCCAACCATTCCATGGTGCATCCCATGACCCTATTCCACACATCACGACAATAGAACCAGCACAACAATCCAATCAAAGTGCCAAGTGGCAAAGTACAAGCCTTGGGCAAGGCGGTAAAATTCCAAATTTAAAAGAAGACCCAAAATCAAGCAAAATAAATGGCCAAATAGCCATAGTTAGTATCAAAATCCCCATGTTAGTGCCACAAACCAAGGAAATGCCCAAAATTGTAAAGCATGGCAATCAAGAAAAGCTGCTGGTCCTTACAAAATAAAGTAAAAAGCTCAATTTACGAATAAAATCAACTTATAATAATGTCACATTACGATAACTGTGTGGCCTTATCTAGCCACCAAAGGGGTACTCAACGAGTTGCTAGCACTTGGAACATCGAGCCTCAGCTCGCAAAATACATATCAATAATACAACTGTCATCACCTCCATCTGAATCATCCCGCCACCACTTCGACAAGGCTAAACATAGTCATAGTTGCACTTAGGTTGCATACATACAACCACATAGGGAGAGAGGAAAGAATCACATGTTATCTACTAAACCGAGTTTTGGCTCGAGTTATTGACCCATGGTACACCATTCCTCACTCTCAACATACACTTCTACCGATTCCCTTTAGGGTCGGTTAGCGTAAGGTTCACAACATAACATACAACAACATCACTAACATAATGGTGGCACACACATAACTACCATAACGTCTTACATATGGTACATATACAGGGTAGATCACGATCATACATTCACTGAGTGTAACACATCACTTTACCACATTCTGCACCCAAAGTGCAATCACCATACGATAGGGTTCATACACTCACCGTATGACCCAAAATCACAACATGAAGCATTACATATTACACACAAATCATACATACGATGAACATAGTACATCACAACATAACATCCATTGCTACATAACAAGGTGGTACACACATTTCTTCAAAACATGGTAAAAACATCATGATACAACTCATTTCTTTTAACATCAATCTAGTCATACAACACATTGATACACCTACATATCACAATATGTCACAATGCTCCAACACTACGTCATCCACATTATAATTCTTTTCACACATCACAAACAATAATTCACACGTGAACTCTTCATAGAATCCACAAGAAGGAGAGAGAATACTCCCATCCCCAACATATCAACATGATCACAAACACGCACAAGGTGACATACACATCATGTGCGTTCACAATATCACAATTACGACAATAATCACATCACGCTTAAAGCACATTACTCTTCCAATATCTACCACCATCATGCAACATCATCATCATCATGCAGTATCATCATGTAACACCACCACCACCATGTAACATCATCATATAACACCAATCCGGCCCATAGGTTCGAGAGCATGAACCTACGCTCTGATACCAAGTGTAACGACCCAAAAAAAAAATCCACACACGAACAACACAGTGAAATACAGGATAACTTTTTTTTTTTTTTGACTTGCTTGACACATAACATGACGCAACATGTCGTCACCAAGGATACAACTAACACTGTGAACAACTTGATACAAGGATGGCCATAAAGGCAGCACGGAAACGTTCACACCTATCAAGGACAATTTACTTTTCTTTTTGACAAGACAACATAGAAGTCCAATCACATAACACACTTACAGTTAGGGCCAACCACAATGAGATATTCTTGAGGGTTATTTATTTTAAAAGGACATCTTGCAATTCTTAGCTTACGTTTTCAAGGAGGCTCAAGATATGATTCATACAATTCATCTTACCAAGTTAAGTTTATTCTTTTGACACAGAGTAATTATCTTTAAATCTTCTCTATTATGACATTTATTTGCTTAATTCGTTTATCAAGAAAAAGGAGTATTTAAATTCCACAAGGCCATCTGCTCACCACTAACGCTACTAAGATTCGTTCTTGCCCACAAGACAACATGGTTTTAAGTTCAACACACTTAAGAGAAGAGATACAAGGTGCCTTGAAAAAGGGTTAGAGGGAGAAGGTCGAGATGAAACATCTTTAGGACCTCATTAGTTATTGCCAGTATTTAATTGAAGCTAGGCTCTTAACCAGAATTATCAACAACTTTACTTAGGCTTCGCTAAAAGTATTAACAAGGAGTAAAAATTTACTTTCCAAATGGCGGTGAGAAAGATGGTGAGGTCTCCAATTTGTTTTCTCTGGCTTATTAAATCTTATCATCTTCAAACAACTAATAGCTTCATTTCACCTTAGGTCATTTTACAAATTTCACCATAAAAGGAATAATGTTCACTAGAGGAGCTAGGGTTATCATGTGATATAAAGTTTACTTCTGCAATGATAGTCTTGCCCTTGTTTACTTAAAGAATTTCTTGCTCTCAAGTGGTGACCCCTACGTTACTTTATTTGAATACAACTTTTAATTTAACTTCCAGAAGTATTAAACAATCCCATGTTAGTTTACTTATGACACTTTATTACTAAGTCATATCAAGGTTTAACTCAAAATTTATTCTCAAGGCAAGGTTGTAGCAACACTCATTTACAAGAACAAAACAAGATTACATCAATTCTTAAAATACTGATACTCCAACAAAGTCACTCAACAACAATAACCAAATTTTCTTATAATTTCAATGATGGTCAAACAATACAAGGTTTCCAAAGTTCAGATGACAAAGTCCACAATACTTTATACTAAGACATTAATCCTCTTTTAAACTTTCCACTGGACGTTAACAATAGTTGAACAACATAAAAAAGGTTTCGAGCAAAGGAACTTCTCAACTGAGGTTGATGACAAAAGTCTACAAATCTATCCCTCATCTACACGCAAAATCCATCTGCAGCAAATTTTCTACAAGAGCCGGGCTCACGAGAACTGAGCAAGATAAGGCTACACAAAACCACCATAACTATTATCTAACAATATCACGAAAAGGAAGCACTTTATTACAAGAATTGGTTCAAACCTCTAAACACTATCAACACATCAAGTTATAATAAAGTCTTCATCATGCCAATCAAAGAAGGAGAAGACCTTGTACTTCAGCTTAGAGTAAAAGCAACGAAAGTATAACAATCGTAAGAGAATGGCCCTGGCCCTATAAGGAGAAAATAAACAATCTAGCAAAAACAGATTCCCATCAAGTAAGTAATTAAACAATAATTACAAGATTGAGATTTGATATATATACCAACCATCTAGAAATTTATCAAAGGTACCAAACGCATAGCTAAAATAATATATTTCTAAAAGAACAAGAGTTGATCGCCCAAGAAAGGGGAACCACGGGTTTCAAAATTTAACAAAAAGCCATGTATAATTGAGTTTCAAACCGGAAATCAAATAGAGTATACACACAACATAAGTTTCGAAGCGAAAGCAAAGTATACTAGTTTTGACCATTAACTACAAAGATTTTCCAATCATCCAAGAAGGGTCAAAGTCTTACAAAGCAAGAAAGCAAACACGCGAGAGAAGAAGGGGGTTCCGTCCAACAAGAGTATACAATAATGTCATCAACAAATTTTTATAACACTAAAGATTTGCAAACCTCCACTACAATACTAATGTTTGGTTAATTTAAAATAAATTACCCATATCCCAAAACAACCATATTTTAAGGCAACCCTTGGTAACACAGTCAACCGTCGCACAAAGATACAAACATAATTTCTAAGTGACATTATCAAAACAAAACCTTCCGCTATGAATCCATAAGACTATCAAATGAAAGCTGTTTTTTTCCCGAAGATTAATCACATTTAAGGAAATTTCCATCACAAACTATTACGGTAATTACGTGCATAAAAACCGACCAATATTAATTAATAGCGTTAACATTACAAGGGAGAAAATAATGCAAGTTAGGAAAAATAGAAGAGCGCCATCAACAATAATTCTGAGAGGGGGATTAGACCAAACTATTCTAGTGTCAACGAGGTACTGGATTCGCACAATGAAACCTCCAGCTTAGTTGATCCGAAAAGCTAGTTATGGTTCAAGTTGATAGGGATGGTCAAGGTACTTCTTGAGGATGGCCTTAAAAGCCTAGAAACAAGATGAAAGATAGTATAAGAGTCTAAACACGCGAGACGAAAAAACACATTGCACACAAACCTTTTCATTCTACCAGTTTTAATACCAAAACTCTAAGCTGGCTAGCCCACGCATTGCTCACACAATCCTACAACCTTTCTTTCTCGATGCCAAAAGGTTATCAAAGGGACTTGCGAAGGAGCTAACAAAAACGTCAAAAGACAACTTGGGTGCTAGGGAGGAGCTTCATAGTTATCGTAACTTACTTCCATGATATCGAAAATACTAGTTGATCAACATAATAACTTGCAACTCAATCGCAGAGAAGAATTAATACATAAAAACAAACAGACGAAGGTCTATCATTCGAGTAAGAGAAACATAACATTCAGAGGAGAGGGCACACGCATCCTTTCGACCCACATACTATGACAACGATAAAAGCTAAAACAAGAAGAAACAAGAAAAGGGAAATCTCCCATCATGACATCCAACTGACAAATCAATGCAAGGAAAAGTGGTTCGATTTCACAATAATTTTAAATAAAATAACAGTAGAAAAGTGTAGAAATATCTTGCCTATTTCTCCTCCTTCATCAGTCGCACAGCACTCGCACTGGTCAAAGAAAATAAAACCGATAGTACTGATGAATAAAAGGATGTGAGTGCAGGCTCTAAGCGGTTCACATTCAATCCGAGACCATGCAATGAAGAGGATTTAAACAGTTCATGAGCAATTGTCTGTATTAGTATCCAAGTGATCCTTTTCACAAATCACTCACTATTCTCTTTATCTTGAAAACTCTGTGGGAAACTGCTTTTTGGCAATTAAGACAATGCTCCTTTCAATTCAACCAACACATGCCAACCACCCAACCACAATCCACAACCTCAAGTGATCTACACATGATTTTTGCATAAGGAGATCATTCTCAGATCAAGAAGCACGAGTTCTGAGCAATACCAAGAGCAATTCAAATTTTCAACCATTATGCCAATCAATTCATCCAAACTTTCAATTTCAAAAATCCATATTTCAAAACTTAGATCACCATGATCAAATCAATCAAAATCATTCTTCAAATTCTTTTTCAAAATCATCAGAAAATTTCACTTCAATCATCTTGTCAAATCACAATCTTCAAACAATATCACTTTTAAACATTCATGTCATTCCATTGCTTCATGATTTCATTTAAACATCAAACAAGACTTTTTTTCTTTTCAAATTCAATAAAGCCATTTATCCCACAATTTTTCATAAATCACATCAATGCCTCAACCATCTACTTTCAAAATCTCAAATTTCACACAAATGCCAACTCACATCTTTGAGAAAATCAAATGCAAAGCATTTCAAAAAAATTTCATGCTCCAATAATCATCCAAATAAACATGAAGCAATCACTTCAATGTAAAAAAAATCTGACATTACAATCAAGCACATGATCTCAATCTAATATCCTCAAAAGACAATTTTCAAATCGCACTTTACATTATCTAAGGAATCCTTTCCATTAACTTGCATTAATCCATTTCAATTTCAAAACGCAAATCATTACAAATTCAATATATCAGCAAAAATCATATATATCTCATAAACTTTCAAATCCTTCATCAAATCTCATCAAATCTTCATCACAAAAAATTTCACAACATCAGCATTTAAATGTGATAAATCAACAAAACTTTATGCACTTGCCACATTTCAATTTCACACTCATTCTCATGTAAAGCTCATAATATTTATCTGTCTCATCTCATGTGATTTGATAAGAAAACCAATGGAAGGCGATCATCAATTGATGCTCAAAGATCAAATCTACCACATTCATTCATCATCCACAAAAAACAATTCAGCTGCAAAAACATTTCATCACTCTGAATTTCTCAAAAATCTCGACATTTCCTCTCAAAATCCTTCATGACCTTCATAAACAACACTTGTATTTTTCAATGGATAGCCAATACAACCAAGCATGAAACTTCGAAATCAATCATGATGCTAAACTTCAATGCTAAATCTCTGACAGAATCTGAATCAAGAATCTTCAAATCAAAAGCATCATCAAAGTCCATCATTTTCCAAAATGAGAAAAATCAATCAAATTTCAAATGCAAACTCATTCATTTTCAAAAATCATTCGAATTCAAAATAAATGCTTCTCAAAATCCAAGCCATAGATCATCAAAATAACCATATCAAATTTCTCCATCAGCAGAGCATAAGCAAGAGCAAGTTCATCTTCAGAACTCAACCAACATCCAATAGCATGACATTCCCATGCATCCATAAATTTTCCTCCTCAAGTTGCATCCACATCACCACAAAAAACAAGGCTATGCATCTGAAAATCAAGAAAGACAAAATGCAAAAAATCAAAGCTTCAGCCTAATCAAATAATCCAACTCCAACATGAAGAAAATGCAATGAATGAAATCATGAGTGTAAGAAATCTAAATCATTGCAAACTAACTCGCTAAAAAAATTTTCTCAATCCGCTCACATCAGGCAACCTGAACTTCCCAAGACAATTTCTCCGAAACATCAAAAGTCATCCACATCTCCATGAAAGTCACAAGATCAATGTGCATCAAGGATCAGCATTTACAAAAACAATTAACCATTTCAACGATGAATGGCAAACATGTTACAAACAGATTATTAAATAGCAAATGCAAATCCATGAAACTGATCACCATTTAGCAAATCATCACATCAATGAAATCATTTGAACATCAACTTTCACATAAGGTGATTTTCACCCAATGCAAGATGAGGATGGCAATCCCTCAGCCAAATCAATCATGGGCACAAAACCAAAAAAAAGAAATCCAACTAACACTTAGTATTTCAACAATCAAATACAAGCTCATAAATCAATCAACAAAAAGAAACTGGAATGATAGCCAAATTTGGAAAATCAAAGAAATCCAATCACATCACAGCAATTGAAAGAAAAATCACAATGCACAATCATTCAATAAAGAACAAAGCAACGTCACAAACCAAATAAGCAACGCAAAAAACTCAAGCAAAAAAATTCACACTTGCAAACAAACTAGTCACAACAAAAGTTGAAAGTTTCAAACATCAATGAAGATCACAATCAATAATGATTACAAAGAAGCAAAAAGAAGAAAAATCAAATGAATTTCAAAGATCAAGAAGAAAAAAACCAAGACTCCATTATTACTCCCATCTCTCAAAATCCAAGAAATAAATGGGAAAATGGGATGTATACACCACAATCCCACAACAAATGCAAATCACAATCTAAAGGGGTTTAGGCAGGATTCCAACAATGGTTAAGGCAGGATCGTGAAGGTGGCAAGAGAAAGGCGTGAAGCCGATGCCCAACGGGCAATGGGGCATTACATTCTCCTCCCCTTAAGAAAGCATCGTCCTCGATGCGACATAACACAAGGAAAAGAAATGGTACGCAACCAAGAATAGGTAAAGGAGAAAGTACACCCTATGGTTTAAAATTTTAGTTGATTAAAGCACGGTCACAAGGTAGCCTTAGGAACATTTGGTAGAAATTTTAACTTTCAATGTTCTGTGAAGATTGGCAGTTCTTTCTTGTTCATCATTTCATTAGTCTCTTTCCATTAGCATTATTCTTAGTTTAATTTCTTTTAAAATTTCATCATCAAGAGTTTTGGTTTATTCCTTATTGTGGGTGCCCAACATGAACTGCTAACACAACACCCTATCAGT
Organism: Taxus wallichiana var. yunnanensis; assembly: GCA_018340775.1. Classification (NCBI taxonomy): domain Eukaryota; kingdom Viridiplantae; phylum Streptophyta; class Pinopsida; order Cupressales; family Taxaceae; genus Taxus; species Taxus wallichiana. Next base: position 611,452,641 of record CM031238.1, read on the forward strand.
TCACAAGACACTACAGATTCACAAGCACACAAGTATATACTTCAAGATTGTATTACACCACAAAAGGTTACTCAAATACGGAATGGAATAGGCACATTCCACATAACATAGTACTCGACACACATCAATGACTGACATACAAAATACTCAAACAAAAGAGTACTACAATCCACCAGACATTTCCTCAATTTGCATCAATGAAAAAATTCACATAACACCAAACCATGCTACAGGTACATAGTGTCCACAAGGGAATCAATGACATATCCACAACATCACAACACATATCCATCTGACATGAGTAACACATACATCAAAAGACCACTACCAAAACATCACAATAACTCAACATATATCCCAAACATCAAACATACACACAAATATCATAGCCTCCTCAAACTCTTATCCTCAAACATCCTAAGCCTCCTCAAACTCTTATGCTCTGCCCCTCAAGTCTCTTATGCCTCCTCAAACTCTTATGCCTCCTCAAACTCTTATGCCTCCTCAAACTCTTATGCCTCCTCAAGTCTCTTAAACTCTTATGCCTCCCTCAAGGAGGCCGGTTGACCCTATGGTCCAAGACACATAGAGTTCGAACACTCCTAACCCAAGTGACATAATAACGCGTGGTTCAACAACCCGCTAGTTATATGTAACTCCTTGGGGCGTACCCCATACAACGAAGCGGGTCCATAGGTCCAACCATTTCATGGTGCATCCCATGACCCTATTCCACACATCACGACAATAGAACCAGCACAACAATCCAATCAAAGTGCCAAGTGGCAAAGTACAAGCCTTGGGCAAGGCGGTAAAAATTCCAAATTTAAAAGAAGACCCAAAATCAAGCAAAATAAATGGCCAAATAGCCATAGTTAGTATCAAAATCCCCATGTTAGTGCCACAAACCAAGGAAATGCCCAAAATTGTAAAGCATGGCAATCAAGAAAAGTTGTTGGTCCTTACAAAATAAAGTAAAAAGCTCAATTTACGAATAAAATCAACTTATAATAATGTCACATTACGATAATTGTGTGGCCTTATCTAGCCACCAAGGGGTACTCAACGAGTGCAAGACTCTAACATCGAGCCTCAGCTCGCAAAATACATATCAATAATACAACTGTCATCACCTCCATCTGAATCATCCCGCCACCACTTCGACAAGGCTAAACATAGTCATAGTTGCACTTAGGTTGCATACATACAACCACATAGGGAGAGAGGAAAGAATCACATGTTATCTACTAAACCGAAGTTTTGGCTCGAGTTATTGACCCATGGTACACCATTCCTCACTCTCAACATACACTTCTACCGATTCCCTCAGGGTCGGTTAGCGTAAGGTTCACAACATAACATACAACAACATCACTAACATAATGGTGGCACACACATAACTACCATAACGTCTTACATATGGTACATATATAGGGTAGATCACGATCATACATTCACTGAGTGTAACACATCACTTTACCACATTCTGCACCCAAAGTGCAATCACCATACGATAGGGTTCATACACTCACCGTATGACCCAAAATCACAACATGAAGCATTACATATTTGCACAAATCATACATACGATGAACATAGTACATCACAACATAACATCCATTGCTACATAACAAGGTGGTACACACATTTCTTCAAAACATGGTAAAACATCATGATACAACTCATTTCTTTTAACATCAATCTAGTCATACAACACATTGATACACCTACATATCACAATATGTCACAATGCTCCAACACTATGTCATCCACATTATAATTCTTTTCACACATCACAAACAAGTAATTCACACGTGAACTCTTCATAGAATCCACAAGAAGGAGAGAGAATACTCCCATCCCCAACATATCAACATGATCACAAACACGCACAAGGTGACATACACATCACGTGTGTTCACAATATCACAATTACGACAATAATCACATCACGCTTAAAGCACATTACTCTTCCAATATCTACCACCATCATGCAACATCATCATCATCATGCAGTATCATCATGTAACACCACCACCACCATGTAACATCATCATATAACACCAATCCGGCCCATAGGTTCGAGAGCATGAACCTACGCTCTGATACCAAGTGTAACGACCCAAAAATCACACACACGAACAACACAAGTGAAATATACAGATAACTTTTTTTTGACTTGCTTGACACATAACATGACGCAACATGTCGTCACCAAGGATACAACTAACACTGTGAACAACTTGATACAAGGATGGCCATAAAGGCAGCACGGAAACGTTCACACCTATCAAGGACAATTTTTTTTTTTTTGACAAGACAACATAGAAGTCCAATCACAGAACACACTTACAGTTAGGGCCAACCACAATGAGATATTCTTGAGGGTTATTTATTTTAAAAGGACATCTTGCAATTCTTAGCTTACGTTTTCAAGGAGGCTCAAGATATGATTCATACAATTCATCTTACCAAGCTAAGTTTATTCCTTTGACACTGAGTAATTATCTTTAAATCTTCTCTATTATGACATTTATTTGCTTAATTCGTTTATCAAGAAAAAGGAGTATTTAAATTCCACAAGGCCATCTGCTCACCACTAACGCTACTAAGATTCGTTCTTGCCCACAAGACAACATGGTTTTAAGTTCAACACACTTAAGAGAAGAGATACAAGGTGCCTTGGAAAAGGGTTAGAGGGAGAAGGTCGAGATGAAACATCTTTAGGACCTCATTAGTTATTGCCAGTATTTAATTGAAGCTAGGGCTCTTAACCAGAATTATCAACAACTTTACTTAGGCTTCGCTAAAAGTATTAACAAGGAGTAAAAATTTACTTTCCAAATGGCGGTGAGAAAGATGGTGAGGTCTCCAATTTGTTTTCTCTGGCTTATTAAATCTTATCATCTTCAAACAACTAACAGTTCATTTCACCTTAGGGTCATTTTACAAATTTCACCATAAAAGGAATAATGTTCACTAGAGGAGCTAGGGTTATCATGATATAAAGTTTACTTGCAATGATAGTCCTGCCCTTGTTTACTTAAAGAATTTCTTGCTCTCAAGTTGGTGACCCCTACGTTACTTTATTTGAATACAACTTTTAATTTAACTTCCAGAAGTATTAAACAATCCCATGTTAGTTTACTTATGACACTTTATTACTAAGTCATGTCAAGGTTTAACTCAAAATTTATTCTCAAGGCAAGGTTGTAGCAACACTCATTTACAAGAACAAAACAAGATTACATCAATTCTTAAAATACTGATACTCCAACAAAGTCACTCAACAACAATAACCAAATTTTCTTATAATTTCAATGATGGTCAAACAATACAAGGTTTCCAAAGTTCAGATGACAAAGTCCACAATACTTTATACTAAGACATTAATCCTCTTTTAAACTTTCCACTGGACGTTAACAATAGTTGAACAACATAAAAAGGTTTCGAGCAAAGGAACTTCTCAACTGAGGTTGATGACAAAAGTCTACAAATCTATCCCTCATCTACACGCAAAATCCATCTGCAGCAAATTTTCTACAAGAGTCAGTTCACGAGAACTGAGCAAGATAAGGCTACACAAAACCACCATAACTATTATCTAACAATATCATGAAAAGGAAGCACTTTATTACAAGAATTGGGTCAAACCTCTAAACACTATCAACACATCAAGTTATAATAAAGTCTTCATCATGCCAATCAAAGAAGGAGAAGACCTTGTACTTCAGTTAGGAGTAAAAGCAACGAAAGTAACAATCGTAAGAGAATGGCCCTTGGCCCTATAAGGAGAAATAAACAATCTAGCAAAAAAACAGAATTCCCATCAAGTAAGTAATTAAACAATAATTACAAGATTGAGATTTGATATATATACCAACCATCTAGAAATTTATCAAAGGTACCAACGCATAGGCTAAAATAATATATTTCTAAAAGAACAAGAGTTGATCGGCCCAAGAAAGGGGAACCACGGGTTTCAAAAATTAACACAAAAGCCATGTATAATTGAGTTTCAAACCGGAAATCAAATAGAGTATACACACAACATAAGTTTCAAGCGAAAGCAAAGTATACTAGTTTTGACCACCATTAACTACAAAGATTTTCCAATCATCCAAGAAGGGTCAAAGTCTTACAAAGCTAGAAAGCAAACACGCGAGAGAGAAGAAGGGGGAGTTCCATCCAACAAGAGTATACAATAATGTCATCAACAAATTTTTATAACACTAAAGATTTGCAAACCTCCACTACAATACTAATGTTTGGTTAATTTAAAATAAATTACCCATATCCCAAAACAACCATATTTTAAGGCAACCTGGTAAACACACCAACCGTCACAATAGATACAAACATAATTTCTAAGTGACATTATCAAAACAAAACCTTCCGCTATGAATCCATAAGACTATCAAATGAAAGATGAGTTTTTCCCGAAGATTAATCACATTTAAGGAAATTTCCATCACAAACTATTACGGTAATTACGTGCATAAAAACCGACCAATATTAATTAATAGCGTTAACATTACAAGGGAGAAAATAATGCAAGTTAGGAAAAATAGAAGAGCGCCATCAGCAATAATTCTGAGAGGGGGATTAGACCAAACTATTCTAGTGTCAACGAGGTACTCGGATTCGCACAATGAAATTCCAGCTTAGTTGATCCGAAAAGCTAGTTATGGTTCAAGTTCAAGTCGATAGGGATGGTCAAGGTACTTTCGAGGATGGCCTTAAAAGCCTAGAAACAAGATGAAAGATAATATAAGAGTCTAAACACGCGAGACGGAAAACACATTGCACACAAACCTTTTCATTCTACCAGTTTTAATACCAAAACTCTAAGCTGGCTAGCCCACGCATTGCTCACACAATCCTACAACCTTTCTTTCTCGATGCCAAAAGGTTATCAAAGGGACTTGCGAAGGGGCTAACAAAAAAACGTCAAAAGACAACTTGGGTGCTAGGGAGGAGCTTCATAGTTATCGTAACTTACTTCCATAATATCGAAAATACTAGTTGATCAACATAATAACTTGCAACTCAATCGCAGAGAAGAATTAATACATAAACAAACAGACGAAGGTCTATCATTCGAGTAAGAGAAACATAACATTCAGAGGAGAGGGCACACACATCCTTTCGACCACACATACTGTCAACGATAAAAGCTAAAACAAGAAGAAACAAGCAGAAAGGGGAAATCTCCCATCATGACATCCAACTGACAAATCAATGCAAGGTCAGTCATTTCTTATGCTTCAGCATGCCTTCATGTCTAAAAATACTTTCAGAGGCAGCCCTTTTACCACTTTGGAGCAAAAGCATGGCATCTACCGTAATGATATATATATAAACCTTTTCCTTCATCAGATTGGGGACAACATCAAACTCTTGGTGCAAACATTCAGCTGTAGCTTGTAAGGTGTGATAATTCCAACAGAAACCTTTATGCCTGCCAACTTAGTGACTCGTTGAAGAAGCTCATAATATTGCCTCTCATCTTGTAGTGATTGATAATCATGGCAGACAGAGATGGAGTTGGATTAAACAAGCTGCAGTTCACCACAAGAATCCTGCACCAATATCCTTGGGCCTCACTCTGCTTTTCTCAAACATTCATCCAAGGCACCAAACATCACCATCTCTGCTTCTGCACGGGCTTCTTTCATGGTTAGCCTAGGTGGAGAAGCCAAAATGGCTCCTGGAAAGTATGAGTGCTCACCTATGCCAGATCTCTCAAGAATCTTCCTCTGGAACTCCAGGCTGTTATCATCAAAAAGCCCTGAATCTCTAGAATGAGACATGAAATAGTCTCTGGTAACCCTGAACTCATCAGAAGGCTTATAGCAGGCAAAGTCCACCAAATATATGGCTCTTGGACTACATATATAATAGATGCAAGCAATGTATCCAACCAGGCCAGATACAGAGAGCAAGCTCACAACATCAAAGGTGGGCTTCTCCCAAAACTCCATAAATTATTTCTCCTCAACGTTCCAACCTCTGCACTGAATAACACCAGCAGAAGAGGGACAACAAAGAAATACAGAGCATTTCTAATCAAATAATGGTAGCCCAACTTGACATGCCTGAGATTGACAGAGTGTAAGAAATCAGGTAATCTTCTCCGGACTCTAACAGAGAATGTTTTGAATCCTGCATTGGGACCAGAGCTCTCCCAAGACATTTTCTCCAACATTGCATAGATCTCCCGTGCCTGTGGGTGTGATCTGTCACCTACACAAAAGCATGCACCATTTTATTGCCTTTAATCCAACTACATCCGAGTTTCTTTTTAATTCCTCTATCCTTCATCGATCTCCTTCCTGTACCCTCTCTTTCCTTTCACCCCTCGCCATGAGAGCCTGCCTTTTCTTGGCCTTCTCATCCCCATCAGAAGCCCCGACACAAGAAGATTGACACCGTCCCCATTGGTAGTGATGGAAATCAGATTCAACCCATCGCCGCAGTAAGAATAGCCGTCAATGGATTTTTCGTGCCTTGTATATGCGAGGGACTCACGCACATTGACTACACAAACAACTAAAAATGACTCCATCCATTCTCCTCACGCGGCCAGGGCAGGAAGAAGGAAGGCGTCCAGGAGGAACCAAGAAGAAAACACCTCCTCACACGCCTTCTTCACTAGCTATCACGTCAATTCAGACTGCGTCCAAAGCATTGAATGAAAGGATCAAAAGGAGATCCTGGTGAAGAAAAATTCCTCCACCGACTCCCATCTCCCTCACGCAACGTAGAAAAACGTGACAGTCATAATAGTTGGCAGGTTGGGTGGTTGGGAGGAGGCCAAGGTGGCAGTGGAGGCGGTGTAGCAGAAATGGAAGCCGATGCCCAACGGGCATTACAAATATCATTTGTGTTGAAAAGCATACTCAATTCTAGATGAATGGCATAATTCATATTTTTTATTCAAAAAGATCATAATATAATTTTATGACCATGAACCTTTTGCAATTGTAAAGTATTTAGCTTTTAAAACTAGGGTTCAAATGTTTTAGTTCTATATTAAAATTAACTCCACCTCTTCTCTATCCCACCTCTCTAACCTTACCTCTTGATATCTAATTCAAAAATATTAATAAATTAAACCTTTTCACCCCTATCATATATTGACTTTATTTTTATCGATTTTAATTGCCTTAATATGAATAAACATACTAAGATATTGCCTTACTAATAAACCCCATGTGATTTAAGGATAATAACTTTAAGAACTGAATTTTCAGCACATTAAATTCAGTTATTTCTTTGAACACTTTGTAAAAAATTATTACCAATGAAATCTAGATAAATAGAAGAAACCATAATTTTATATCACTATTAAAATTCCAAAAACATAATATATCTCATTGTACCATGAATATCTAAATTCTTAAAAATTAAAAAAATAGGCCTTTTATTACAAATTTATCTTCATTTTATTTAAGCTCCTAAAGAAAATGGCATGCAATAGCATAACAACTTATCTTGTTGAATCAGAGCTTAAATACGGGTACATATCCCTTGAAGCAGACTCAATTTTAATGGATTAATAATTAATTTAATGGATTGCAATCCTGCATACTATTGAATCAGAGTTACAAGGAAATACTTGACAAATACCATGGCAAGCATCAAATTATTTTTTAATAAAAAGAAAAATTACATAGAATACTTCAAAATAACCAAAATAAGCCCATAAAATAAAGAACAAAAGTTTCCTGTATTCAATAAATACAGAAATGAATGAAGCTTTCACATAATCCCCCAACTCTTCTTCTTCTTCTTCTTTGTCTTCCCCATTGCTTTAACTAGTGGTTGAGATGTATTTCCATTACCACTCTTGCTATTTCTAATCTGTTTGTTTTTCCCAGCTGGTTTGGCCGTCACTGTTACATGAGTGGAATAAATGCGGAATGGCCAGTAACATCCACAACTCACGCGACACATCTTTAATTAACGCCTGCTACTTCTCAAATCTTCTTCTCCAAATCATCATTTTATAGAGTCGGAATGTTTGTTTGCTTGTTTCTTTCTTGATGTCTTTACCTCGGCCGGCTTTCTTTCATTAATTTTGTCACTTTCTTCTTGTCCTGGTTTTAAATACATCAAATACCTGTGCTCTGATTTTTTCTTTTATTTCGTTAAAAACTGTATGTGTGTGTTTATATATATATATATTTGGAAAAAATTAAAAGCAACCTACAAAAAAAAGGGTATTATTATTATTTTAAATATTTTAAACATATCTATATAAGCATTAGGTAACGATATTAATATGGAGATGTTTATTAGAATTATATAATTTTTAATTGAAAGAATCTTCATTTATTAATGTGATTAGTGATAAATGGTCCAAATTTAATGATAGTTACTATAACTATATTAGAGTTTTTTAATATAAGAAAATACAAATTAAAGTATATGAATTGTAGAGTGAAATTAGTATAAATAAACATTCCCTAAAACACCCTTCCAATTTATAGAATATATTAAATATATAACTTAAATGATATTAAAGATGAAACAATTTTTCTTCTAACATATTTATTATAAAATGATAACTAGATCTAAACAAAACAATCAAATAAAATCTAGAGATTTTATTTAGAAACAACTCTTCAAAATAATTAAACACTTAACTTTATTAATTCATCGAAAAGAAGTTTATCGTTATTATGTTAAATGTCTTTTCTCCCTTAATTTTTTTGTTTTTTTCCCTGGCTACCATTGACACTTGATATGCCATTACAGAAGTATCCATCATGTTCATTACACCATTTAGGATCTTGTGATGTGCACCGTAAATCACCAAGTGTTATTCACCTATGGTCTACTCTGCAAAAACATGGAAACAACATACCTCATTAGCAACTTATATAATATTCCAACATACAACATCAAAATCTATTTTATCATAACAACTAACTTTGAGGCTCACCTAGCTCAATGGGATCTACTCAACCGCGATGGCTCCATCTACTTGGCCTCCCAAAATTGCCCCATCATCATTATACCTTGATTGGTGGGACCCTACCAGTTGTGTCCACCTATCTCATTGTACCAATGTCATCTATAACCTCCTCCAAGCCTCCACTCTTTTCCCGAGCCACACCATCATATATGTTGCAATATGGGTACCCACTACTGACAAATATCCTCCTCTACGTCTCCATAATCATCACTTACTATACCACACCTTGGTTTCTCCACTCTTTCCTCCTCCTCAGTAGTCTATCTCTCAAGGTTGTCCCCCATCTCTATCACCTGATGTCCCTCTAATCCTCTTGCTCCCCTTTTTCACTACCACCTAGCAACTAGCTATGGGGTAGGCCTAACTTAGTGTGGTATCAATGATAGAACAGATCCCTCTAGCCCTTCTCTCCCTCCTCTCTTTAGCAGGTTTTCAACAATACTTTAGAAGGGATGGGGCTACCACACGAGCTACGTGCCCATAGTGCAAGGGAGGTCTATCTACTAGGTGAGTCTCCACCCACCACACATAATGACATATGAGCTCTAATGCACCCTTGGCTACTACTACCATTGTTCAATCATGAAACTCTTCCATTATCCCTCAGTATGGATCCCATACTACCTAATCATGTGTAACCTAAACTAATCTTGTTGTGCATCTAGTTTAACCATACGTGTACATTGAACTTATGCCACCCTAGCATGCTCCAAAAATTGTATCTCTCTCTGTTGACCTTTCACACTAAGATAGGAAACCTTAGTGCACTCACCGAGGTGCAATACATTCTAGATTCCCATCATGTTTAGCATGTTGACAATGAAGTATTTAACAATAAAATACATTAGATCATTCATATTCAAAGCAACAGAGAGAAAAAATATACACACTTGTCCATGCATAGAATGTAACCTTAATATACTATTGGATATCCCATATCGAACAGTAAAACATAACTCCCATACAGTAATCATGAACTCTACTCTAAACTTTTGATCCATGTTCTAAACATCAACAACATAATAGTGTAGCTCTCTAAAGTTACAGTTTCCACTTTACAATGCTCCCCAAGGGGAAATTTTACTAGTAGGGAGTTTCCCTTCACTAGTTGAAAAAGAATTATATTTATCCCTTGGGTTCCAAAATTTATTCCTAACTATTAAAAATAGGTGGTGTTTATGACAAATTTCTTCATCTCCTGGTTCTTTAACTTGCACATGGAACTCTTGTTGCTCCTAGATGTTCACTTTTCTACCTTGCATACTTTCTGGATCTATTTTTAGGATCTCTATTTTTAATCCCACTATGTTTCTTCAAGCGTCACTTGTTTTTTTCTTTGATGCAAGTGTCCACATCAATGCTTTTCTATCGTTAGCTCACCTATTTCTAGTGTGCCAACTTTCTTTCCCATGCAACATTTATACGGTCCAGATTTTTCCACTAAATCTGTGTGTCTAAATATAGCCTTTTGTTTTATTTTGTGCTTGTTTTTTTCTCCGGATCATGCAGGAAACTATTCATTCTTCTCAAATTCTTGAACACTCTAAAGAATAGAAAGAATAAATAATAAAGAAATAGTTCCCAATGTGGAACTTAACCAATAAATGAATATAAGAATTTTGGGGCTCAACATTAACCTACACTAACTCCATTTTACACCCTTGAGTAATGCTTTCTCTACCTCCTCAAAAAATATTGGGACCTCTTTTCTTAGTATATTTTCATGTGTCTTTCAATCATATAAGGCCTTCTTAAGGGCAGGACTTAACTAGTCAATCCACTTAGCGAGTTCAATTAAGGATTTGGCACCTTTCTTGGCATTGTCTAACTTAGCTTGCAATCTTTACAAAAAAATTCCGACCTCTATGGATGTTATCTATAGTTTGGTATCTTCCTAGAGGTTAGCTTCCTCAGCTCACCCAATCACTTCTTTATTTTCTCCTTCTTTTTGGTGGCCTCTCCCTCCAATTTTTCAAATTCTTAGAGGATTTTATTGGGGTCATCCTTGTTGGCATCATCAATCTCCATTTATTTATCCATGACATCTTATTTTTGGGTGTTAGGGAGCATTCACACATATATTATCTTGGAATTCTTGAATAATCCCTTGACTAATCTATTTGTGTCTTTTCTCCAAGCTTATTCACCAAGTCCACGCAAGTCCATAATTTCTCAGCATAGATAACACTTACATTATTTGTCTCACTTTTACATTATTGTTCTTTATTCTTCTTTACTTCCATTTTCTTGAGTAGGAGGCTTATCAATTGCTCAAACTAATTTATGCTTGTTTCATGCTCCAATGGGTCTCATTTTGTAAATTTGGGTTCATTAAAGATTATCCTCTTACCTAAATCTTGTGCCTTATTATCAACACGTGTGTATTTTTCTTACAAGTTTTTATGCTCCTAGTCAAGTCCACAACTTTTTCTTTATTTCTTAGAGCTCCTTATTCACCTCGGAAAATTTTCTCCTCTACAAGTGATTAACTATGTTATTTGTGAGATTGTGTTAGACCACCTTACTAGCCATTTTAGCATCATTTCCCTTATTTGTGTCTCGCACATTTGCAAAGTATCTACGAGGAAATTTTTCTTCACCCACAATTCCAATAGGAACCTTGTGTAGGCTAGAGAACGGGAACTCAAATATGGGCTCCTCCGTATAGGCATCCAAGAAAAAAGATAGTACCTTCTTTTCCCTTATTTTCCCTATGATATCCTTGACATTGTTCCATGAGAATAATTCCTTACACACCTTTCCTTGATGGTTGATGTGTTGCTTGATGGTTTGCAAAGTTAATTGATATTGCTCATATAATGGATAATGAATGTTAAATGGTTAAACAAAATTGAAGTAAAAGTTTTAATGGCACACTGATTCACCGTCCCCCCACCCCCATCAGGGTTTGTGCTTCCAAAAACATGCGGGGCATTGGTTTAGGTCATCTTCCTTGATGTGAAAATTAATGGAGGATTGGATATATATAGTAACTTAAAGCCATAATGAAAGCCTTGAATTTATGAGGAATATAGAAAAAAATGATTTCTTCATCTTGAATTTGGTATATTCTATCATAACCTTAGTAAGGATCATGTTCAATAAATTTGACCGTAGTGCATTCAAATACATGCTTTTGATTGATATTGGTTAAATTTACAACATGATATATTTCCTTTGATAGTGTTTATAGAAATAATAATGAAACAACCTATATAGAATATAAATGGGTTAGGACTTGCTAGGAAAACCTTAAGTGATGACATGTTTAAGAAAATGTTTTTGAAAAGAAAATTGAAGTAATCTATATACATTAAAGCATGAAATTGACCTAATTTGGGGTGGGCAGAGTTTCAGACACTATTCCATATAAGAATACATTTGGCCCCTAATAGTTTTAATACTTGTAACAAGCATCTAAATAGGTGAATGGTAGAATACCTATCTAGATCCGACACATACTTGAATGTCATTTTACAATTTGACTCAGAGGTATAGGGCTAGACTATGAATAAAGGAGACCTTAGATGTACCTAAAAGGGGAAGGTCTATACATACAATTTGTATTTAGAGAAATAAGTTACATGGCCTTAGTATATGTGGGGTGTCAGTAGTTTGTAAAAAGAGTTACACCAATAATAACAAGGATTTTCATATTGATATTAAATTAAATGACAAAAACATACATTATACTATCGAATAAATAAAACACATAACATATTTACAAATCAACCAAAGTACACAAGAAAAAATGCTTAAGGATATTTACCTAACATTGAATTTTCAATATACATTAATTACCTTTTGGCTTAACAACTTTGTAAGAGATTATTACGGATGAATTCATAATGAAAAGAAGAAAATATACTATTATTGAGAATAAAAAACTTGGTATACTTAATTAACACAACTTGTATTCCTGAAAATTTCAAACCCCTTTTATTGCAAATTTACATTCATTTATTTAAGCTTATTAAACCCTTATTCTTGTTCTTCCCAAGTAGAATTGCATATTAAAACATAACAAATTATCTTTTGTTCTATTAAGAAATGACAAAAGCAAACCTATAAATATAGGTATAAATCTGTAAAATGAAGAAATAAATCAAACATGGTCAACCTGGGTGATGATGTTGTCTAAAATGGAAGTGCTAAGGGAACGATCAATGACATCAATTATAAATACTCAATAAAAAATGAATAAACAAATAAAATCTAGTTGATAAAGAGGAAGTTTTATATGATTTAATATGAATGTAATAGTAAGAAGAGAAACCTATCATGTATCTATTTAGATATATATTAATACTCATGGTTTTATTTGTCATTCTACACCAGGTGCTTTCGAGGTGGGGATTCGACCCTCGCACCTCCCTATTTCAACTATCGCGGCTTGATCAGTCTTCCTGTGTGCGTTATATGCATGTTTAATGACTGCAATTATTTTTAAATTTAGATGTTTCGACAGCTACCCAAAATATTTTGTTGCTTCTGCCTGACAACGCAGCAACCGTTTTTGCGTGCTCGATAAGGCTCTCCTCATTCTACAACATTTTTTAATGGAATTTTTTTGTGAATTATTTATCAAAAACAACATCCAAAATAAAATATATATATATATATATATATATATAATAATACACTTTTATTAGTAAAAAGATATAGTATACCGCTAATCATACAAACCCCTCTCCAAATAGCCTAAATAAATTAATCTTTATTACAATACCAATAACTTATATTTCTTCCATATTATTGAAGCATAGTTATAAAAATATTCATTACAAACATAGCAAAGTAGAATCTTATCCCTCGACACTCCATTGAATAAATACAGAAATTAATGAAGCTTTCAAATGTGAAAATCACATAATCCCCCAACTCTTCTTCTTCTTTGTCTTCTCCATTGTTTTAATTAATGGCTGTTGAGATGCATTTCCATTTTCATTACCAGACTTGCTACTCTTCATCTTCTTTGTCTTCTCCGTTGCTTTGTTTGGTTGTTGAGATGCATTTCCATTTCCATTACCAGCCTTGCTACTCTGTTTGTTTTCTTCAGGCTTGGTACTCGTCACAGTTATACGACCAAAAGATCTGCGAAATGGCCAGTCACAACCACAACTAATATAACACATCTTTAAAATGGCCTGCTTGCAAAATGTTCATGTGCAAATCATCATTTTATAAAGTCCCCACTGGATTGGATTCAATGTTTGTTTGTTAACGTCTTACCTCGGCCGGCTATCTTCATAATTTTTGTCGTTTTTTTCTTGTCCTCTGGTTAAATAATTCAAATACATCAAACACCATGATGTCCTAAGGTTTTCTCTTTTGTTTGTTATATTATATTTATACGTACACCCAAATAACAGGCTTACAATCGACTATTTTATTTTTTCGATATATTTCCAGTTCCATACCATATTTTTCTTATATAGCCTTTAGTGTAGTATTGAATAAACCTTTCGATTCAACCAAAAAAACAAATAAATGGAGTTTGGAAAGTCACCTCCGGTTTTGAAAGATACCTTTGGAATTAGAATTTATATGGATACGTTTAGCTGTAAGTTCATATGATGTCTTAGTCCGACTTTTCAATTAAAATAGACTAGCAAACCACAAAAGTGCAATGGATATGCCGATAGGGGAGGCAATGATTGTTCGGAAACAGTAAAGTGCATGGAGAGAAGGAACTGGAAGTGTGTAGAAGAAGATGAAAAATTGAATAGGGGAAGAACATGAGCAGAAAAGAGGAAGGAGGAAGAATGTGTGTGGAGGGAGAAGTTATGGCTTTAAATCTGTAAGGAGCTTTGCAGATGAAGCAGTCTTTGTTCTTATAATTCGCTCTCGACACATATGTGCTAAGAGCTAACTTGGAGCACCTGTCAAAAGAAAATGTTGGGTAGATACAAAGGTTCTTGTAGGCATCGTAGTATTGAAATAATTATGAATGTAATGCCTGGCATTCAACATCTCCAATGTCAATAGTTCCCCTGTGTAAAGTTAGGACTGGAGATATATGCATTGTGAGGGCGCAAACCATGTTTAGTGGGAGTTGCCTTCGAGGCCCAGAGCTCCTGTTATGCTTCAAGTTCCTGCACAGGTGTCTAGAGAGAACTGGGAAATTATTGGTCACCTATCAAACAAATTAATTTCACATGGACAACGAATTTATGGATCATCACATTACAGTAATATTGGAGCAAATATGTACACGTCTGGAAAAAATCCAAGAAAATATGTGGGTTGCAATGAGGAATCTATGAAGCAAGCAAAGATTCACTTCAAAAAAAACAAAAAGAAAGGTCTGCAACTGCAAGGATCTAATCAGACTAATTAGATCTCATTATCAGGATCTTGATGACGGTGGAAATTTTGTAGGTCAACTGGAATGGTTGCAGGATGTTGCAGAACATTTCCCAGCTCTAGATGAAAACTACATGAGGATGACAACACTCTCTTTGTTGAATACAATCATAATAATCTTGCCTTTTCACAGGGGGGTCGATTGCCTAGCAAAAGCTATTGAAGCCTGTCGGCAAGCTTTGGATCTGATGACTTTTGTTCAAAATTGTGATTCTCAACATTTGAAAACCATTAATTTACTTAATGTTATCGACATTAACGCTGATATAATATGTATGGTTGCTTACAATGAATTCAAAAGGCTCCTAAAATTGCACAAGCAAGTTCTTGATTCTCTAAATTTGTGCCCATCCCTCTTGTGGTCCTTGTCAAATTGGCATTAGAAAACAAGTTAACATGTAAATTTAGCAGTGATTGGAAAGTTGCGGCGAGTTCAAACTTCTACCCTCACAATAATTAAATAAATGGACGTTACGTGAACTGTGCTAAATGGAGCTCTCGCTAATAGTCGTCCCAAAACCAATGCCATTATGGGTTAAAACAGGCATGCAAACAGAGATAAATTTGTGGCCCAAGGGTTCAATTTGACAGCCATTTAGACATTTTTTAATACTCTTGCCTTTTCACACGGGGGTCGATCGCTTGGAAAAAGCTATTGAACCCTGCCGACAAGCTTTGGATCTGATGACTTTTGTTCAAAACTATGATTCTCAACCTTTGAAAACCATTAATTTACTTAATGTTATCAACATTAACACTAATATAATATGTATGGCTACTTACAATGAATTCAAAAGGCTCCTAAAACTACACAAGCAAGTTCTTGATTCTCTAAATTCGTGCCCATGCCTCTTGCGGTCCCTATCAAACTGGCATTAGAAAACAAGTTAACGTGTAAATTTAGCAAGTAATTAGATAGTTGCAGCAAGTTCAAAGTTCTACCCTCACATAATTAAATAAACAGGACGTTACATGAACTGTGCTAAATGGAGCTCTCGCTAATAGTCGTCCCAAAACCAATGCCATTATGGGTTAAATTGGCCATGCACACAGAGATAAATTTGTGGCCCAAGGGTTAAATTTGATGGTCATTTAGATGTTTTTCATGATTTTAACCGTAAAATACTTGTAAATATTTGAAATAACCATCACATGCGACTTGCATATTTTATGTATGACCGTCATTTTTTCTATAGATTTATATATAAACTATACTAATATATATTCAAAATAATTAAGTATATATAGAATATTTTAAATGTATTTTATTAAGAATGTAAAAATAACATTATTTTACATTTTTGAAGGGCAATATTTAAAAATGACTGTCACCTAAAGATTGTGTGAAAGGCATAGATGGCCATCAAATTTAACACATGTTGTTGCCCTAAGTTCCAAACCTTATAATTCTTTCTTCCTACGTATTGAACAACAAAATAAAAGTTAAGTGGGAAAGTAGAACCATGTCAAAAAAACCCTCCAAACGGATTAAGCGCTTTTCAAAACCCAAAGCAAACCATGGAGAGGACACAGCCCACGTGGCCTTACAAATAGGACACAGACCATGGAGAGAACATGCTAATTATTTAAGTATAACCTGAACTTGACACGTGTCTCTCTATTGAGGCAACATGGCCTACGCATCCAGCCAGGGAACGCAAGCACCTGGAAAATATTTATCCGTTCATTTCTTCCATCGAACGAACAATGACACATCGTAAAGAAATGGCGAATTTTTTGCATCACATTGGAAGAGAAACTCACGACGTACAACGCCTTGCTAAATTTTACGAGGAGGTGTGTCCTTCATATATTTTTGAATCTTAAACAAAAGTTATTTGAATTATAGGCTTTTAGGGTTTAATTGGTAGGTTTTGATTGCAGGTTTTCGTGTTATATTGTTAGGGTTTGATTGCAGACCATGAAGAGGACACATCCCACGCGGACTTACACACCTGTCATTTTCCTTGCATGATAATTCTCTGTCATGTCAAGATTGCTGACATCTCAGGAAAAGGATTTTGCAACCCCGTTGACAGAAATTTAACCATTGCGAAAACCTACGGCTAGATTAAATTCGTACTTTGTTGCATGTACCAATTAAAATAGTAGAACCATTGATTTACTATGCAGGTGTCATAATTCAGTCACATTGGCATAAATATCTCCTGATTATATTAATAAAAATGCGCTTTTCAATCAAAAAAATTAAAATAGAATATATTTTTTGAATGAATTAAATTTTAAAAGTTTTAGCAAAAGTATATATTGCAAAACATATATATATATATATATATATATATATATATATATATATATAAAGTTTTAGTACGAAAAATAAAATAATATAATTATTCACAAAAATGTTGGTTGTATGGGAGCATGTCATGAGTGCAAAATCAGCCTAAAGGTATGGGAATTGAAATCAAAATCACATGAGCCCAAAGGTTATAAATAGATTGCAAAATCAATACATATACCAAAAATACATGAAACTTAGGCAACATCCATGGAGACATCAGAAGGCTCTTCATGTCAGGAAGTGACAATGGTTTCAGCATCTTCATTTTTTACTTCATTATTTTATTCTCGGCCCCGAGGCATTCGAAATCTTCAAAGGTAGCCAAGGGAACTTATCTATCGTGGAAGGAAAATCCTAATTGTTATGACATGGTGACAACGAGAACCACCTCTCATGTTAATTTTTTGGAGGAGAGTGAAAATGAGGTGGCTAGCCCCATTTAGAGAAATCCAAAGTGATTGCTAGAGAGACAAAAATGCCTACTATGATGTCAACCCCTACCTCTCGTTGTGTCACTTCAAGAGGATTAGGGTGGCAAAACCCAAGCAATTATTCAAAGGGCATTACTTAGTGGTCCAACACGGTCTTGGGGTGAGAAAAATCTAGCACCACCTTCCACAATTACACTTGAATTTACAAAAAACATTAGACATAATCATTACTTTATTAAAAATCGAAAGATTGCAATCCATAAAAACATGAGGAAAAAATATTTGAGTTTCTTTCTTTTTGAATAAAAAATAATTTGTACTCAACAAACATGCCAAACTTGGGTGAAGGCCACTAGCATGCCTTCCCAATCCCCTAATAGGATATGTTACTAGTGGAAAGGCTTAATATAGTCCACCTAGAAGAACTCATGAATGCAATTCCAAATGTTTTGGGATTTTTGGCAAAACTAGAAGAGGTGCAAAAGAGTTTCAATGTACCAAGAAAATGGGCCATGAGGTTTTGGGACACCGAAATAAATTAAGAGCTAGTGGCAAAGTGGTAAACCCTGGTAAATAAAACACTAAGAAAACTAAACAAGCTTCCGTTTTATAATCACATGTACTCGATAGTGGAAAATATGTGTTATCAATAGCACACAAAAAAGTGTAGAGACCAACGAAAATTGAGTTTGTCCGTCATGGGAAGCTTTGGTGCCAGAAGCTCATATCCTTTCTTGGGCATGTAGTTTTGAAAATGTTTACGTAGAAACCATTTCTAATATTTCCACCACTGATGGGAAGAAAAAGCCCCAATTTTTGTGACATTTTCTCTAGAATAACATCCACAATTTCCTAGAAATATTCTCAATCACAATTGGCCTAAGAGAATTTGAGTTTACCTTCTAGCCATGAAAATATTTATCTAGACTATTTGATATAATTATCTTGCACTATGTGAATCCCTCGTCTAAAAATATTAAGGGAATGCACCCATGATACATCTGCTAATGGTGCATTGTAAAAGTTAATAATCAGGGATCAAAACACTAAATGATAGTTGATAGATATCCCACTTTAGAACTCACTTCCATTTCATAGAAACCAAGGTTTGATTTCTTTCCCAATCATTCTAAATGCTTTGTGTAATGAACAAGCTCACCACTTTCAACAAGGCTTTGATGATGATAAATTTCTAAAATCCTCACCCTTTCCAAGTCTTGTGCCCTTACAGAGAGCCTTTTGAGATGTAATATTGCAAGAGGATTTTCCAAGCTTCCTTCCCTTCATTAGCGTGAATGATCCATTTGGATCAAAGGATAGTTCCTTGATGCCCAATGTCCAGCAATTCTAGGCCACAAAACTCCTTGGAAAGGAAACAAAGATCCAAATCAAATCTATGAAAACGTTTTCCAAGCTCTGAGCTAGCCCTTAGAAAATATATCGATAAATGACTTAAGTTTCTATATGAAGCTTGAGAAGGATTCCAACATGATGAGAGAAAAAAGTTTGGCAACAAGAACCTTGTAGAAAATTTTAAATTTACCCACTAAGGAAAGAGCTTTGTGATCCAATAGAAGAATTTATTCTCTTCTCTTTCAACCACATACTACCAAAGGAAAGAAAGGGTTGCTTAAAATGTAAAATGAATGCCCAGAAATCAAAATATTTCTCCATTTTGAATCTATTTCCATTGTAAAAACATATAGCCAACGAGGTGGAGACAAAAGGGATTTTTTATAACATTGGGCATTTCTCTATTGAATGATTGAGATAGAAGGTATAAAATAAACTTAAAGGTAGTGTGTAGCGTGATGAAAATTATTATCATCTTCTAGAAAGAAGATAAATGAGTTATCTATGAATTCACTACTGACAAGCTATGTATGAGTAAATCTCGGAAGAGATACTCTTTCAACCATCCCTTGCTGAGAGGCATTGACTAGGAGATAGGAAAATCCTTTAGAAACTAAAACATACAACACAAGCACAAGAGGGTAGCCTTTTCAAATTGAATGAAATAGGACAAATTGTTTAGAGCTAACACCATTAATAGAGAGATAACCCAAAGTGTTGGAAAACAACATTGATACTAAACGGATAAATTTTAGACTAAAACCAAGCGCTTTGAACATTTCTGGAATGAAGTACTTTTCAATCATGTCACATGCTTTCTGAAAGTAAATTTTCACAAAGAGAGATTTATCTTGGGACCAGCATGCCCATTCCATACCTTTCTAAACTATAATAATATTGTCTAGGATATATCTACTTTGAATAAACCATGTTTGTTTTGGAGTAAAACTTGCATGAAGTAGGTGTCGGATGCATATCAATGCCAAATACTTCATAATGATTTTGTAAGATACATTGAGAAAGGTGATAGGCCTTGAATGGAAAATAATATTTGGGTCCCATATCTTGGGAATGAATTTATTTGGCCCTGGTTAGTAAATAGTCCAAGCAAAATGGAGTTAAAATCTTCAAGAAAAACTTGAAATAGCTCTTTTCTAACCCCATCCTAAAGGATTTTATCAAATTTTCATATAATATGATCCTAGCCCAGGGCTTTATCATTAGCTATATGGGAAATAGTCTTGTAAGGATATTCAACTAAAATCAATCTATCACATTCCACTCTTTGAGTATAATAAATCTTGCAAGCTATAATAACAATGCATTTATTGAATGCCACTTGTCTCTCTAGAGAAGTTTCTTAAGATTTGAAACTATTTATAATGGTGGGAAAAAAACTTCACAATAGCTAGAACCTAATAAAGGAATTGATTTCTTCCTAAATGGCCTTAATTCTTTAGTGTGAGTGCTTGTATTTCAGGCATTGGAAGAATTATTTGGAAATTATATCTCCCTCTTTGATCCAATGAAGCCTGTATTTGATCTGGATACCCCTGGTATTATAAGCATCTGTGATTTTGACATGTATTTGAGACTTGCCACCTATCATTGCAAGGGCTCATGAAAGATCACTTTCTGTAGAGTGGCTCAACTCAAAGGTGGAGGATAAATAGGCTTTACACCGAATGAGTTCCATCTAACACCAAAATTTTTGGAGGAAGCACATTAACTTTTAGATTATGTCTCTTCACTACTCTATCCTACGTGTTAAGCTAGATAGTGTTGCCACTAAGCTCCATACTCTCTTTATATGATTCAATGTGGGCTTATGCCAAAGAAAGGAAATATTTATATAATACTTTGTGGTATGGATTTTTGGCTATCGGAAAATTTATTCTATCATAAAGCAAATTGGAAACTGGATAGAGATAACCATATCTAGATCAACAATTCTACTAGTAACTAGAAACACTTGGCAAAGGAAAAAAGGTTAAGCTGATAACATGGCATGATCCAATCCTTTTAAGAAATTTTTCAAATCCTTGGTGGAAATTACACCATGTGTGTCATATGACTGATTTCAAGTGATGGTTAGAAATGGGGTCATAAAAATAAATTTTAGTATGCATGTACATCCAATTTTCTCTTTTTTCATCTATCCAATGCATGGGTAGAGGACTAATCTTGTCTACTATAAACTCAACCATAAAAATCAAAATACAATACCCAATGATCATTAGGGATATCATCTACTATCCATTACCAAAACATCATCTTTTCGGTCACGTCATTAGATGCATAAACATTAATACCTCCAAATAAGTGGTTATCAATGTTAAATAACACCCAAAGGATGTGATGTGTCGGGTCACATCCATGAATATAAGAATGAGGCTACAATTTTGGGGTGACAAGTCACAATTCCTCCATGGCTAGGCTCATAATTTCTAGTCAGATATAAAACTATTTATGTCGTATCATGAGGTCTAAACACCTAGCGGTGGTGGTTGTACACTCTCATAGAAACCCTAGTAGAGCACCTATTTTCACTCTCCAAAATCGTATAGATAATTTAAGTCATCACGTAATAATTATGATTAATCCATTTTCATCTAAATAAAGGTAATAAATATTTAGAAATAAGTTAAACAATAAAAAATATAACAAGAACATTGTTATTAGGTTAGATATCTTGAATATATTTATATGAGAAACACCTAGACATATCAATATTGAGATCTCTTCTCTTTGACTTCTCGAATTCCTCGTCAATCAATCATTTGATCATCATACTAAGATTAGTGATAGATGGCTTAAATGTAGTGATAGACCACATTGAAAAATGATAGATGGCCTCTAAAATAGTGTATTGGATTTTTAAAATTTATTTCATAAAAACAATGGTCAACTAACATAGAATTTAAGGTTATCCTATTACATTGGTGACAAGATTACAAGTGTTTCTTTCATATGGAAAATTAGAAAAGAAAATTGTGATTTCAAAATTCCATGAATGATTTTAAATACATAGATTTGAATAACAAATTACAATCCAACATATAAATAACAATTTGAGAATGGCACCAAGTATTGGACTTGTATTACTTGAATTGTGACATGGAGGTAGTTTTTGTCTCTATGCTTCCCTCTACATATTTCTTCTTTCACATTCACCTTCTCATGACTAATTTTGGTGTTATGTGACTAAATCTTGTAAAAAGGTGATAGTAAAATAAAAGGGGATCTAGAAGTACTACATGTGAAAAGAAAATAAAAAAGAAAAGTTGTTAAAATTAATTAGGTGAAGACTACATGTATTATTCAAATTATAAAGTTTATATTAAACTTTGTATTAAAAGTACACCAATTAAATGTAATGAGAGGTTGCACACATTAGTAACTACCTCTTCCTCCATATAAAAATAACAAAAAGAAGTTGGAATTTGATGCCCAGTTATTATATTCAACTCAATGTTGTGTATAGAAATATCTTCAATTAGGTATACCTTTTGAGATATTGAAATCAACAAAAAGAACATTGAGTACAAAAAAATGGAAAAGTAACAACACGTTCTCAATTCTTTGACACTAGGTGTCATCAAAACTATCAACCATACCATAGTGGCCAAGTTAGATAAAAAGAATGTATTATTAAAATAATGGATTAAAAAGTATGCTTTATCACACAAAACCTTCAATCATAAAAGGGGTCATGACAATGTTTATTGATGGCTTCTCATGCAAATCATTTTTGAAAAAATGTGAGAAAAATTTTGCTGCATGAGACTTGTTCTAGAATTTGGTGGAGGATTTTATTGATATTTCTTCAAGACTCACTTACCAAATTGATATTGATGGCACAAGAGGAAACAAACACAAACTTATAGAAAATTTTCACTAAAAATATATGTGAAGTTGGACCAATGAACATCTCCTATAAATGGGAATTTAGAGAGTATCCCAACAATTTTTTCACAAAATGCAAGCAACATATTACTCAAACGTGATTATAGCCGAATAAAATGAATATAGAAGATGTAAGACTTGTCTCTTGTTTTTGGAACTCAATAAAATTGGTCACTTAACAAAAATCAGGAATAATGCCTCGAGAAGGAATTTGAAACACATTCATCATAAATAGTTACTACAAGAATTTTGTAATACACCCTAAAAATGTTTTCCAAACAATATTTAGATGAATTCCTTAGCACCATATACAACAAAGTGGAATGACACAACATTTGGTCCAAGTATAGTGAAACAAAATGTAGTTACAAATAAAACTATAGAAGTATCAATGGCAGGAATTATCACACATGGACATGGTATAGGTGGATTTGAAAAATTATTCTTGTCTTATGTTTTAGGAGGCTCAAAATTCACAATAACATCATTAAAAAAGTGTTTAAAGGATATGGAAACAATTTTCCTTGATAGGCGTGGTTCTTTTCTATACACACCAATAACATCAAAATACTAGTTATATGATGCTCTTCTAACAAATAATTATTATCAAAAATGTGAAGAATGTGTGAGAAAGGAAAAGAAATAATATGTATAAATAAGAAATTTCCATCATGGCTACATCTACAACTAGACAATTGTTGTTGAGATGATAGAAATAGGTACTTCTTTTGCATTGTGATTACATGTCCCATATTTATTTTTGCATTTTGATTCATGACTTGTTAATATTGACCTACAAAAAGATTTATAGTTTGGATATTGTTAAAGAGTTATGTGGAAAAATAGTTGGGTATCTGAATAATGTTAACAATAGTAAGAATAAATACATTAATTACAAGGTATTGAAAAAAAAAGCTTCAAGAAATACGTATTTGCATTGACACTACTTAATCGCTTTTAGATATTCTATTATTGTTTCTATGCAAGTATGTTTTGAAGTACTTATCACTTATTGTCTACAAACAAGTTTTCCTTGAAAGGTTGGTTTCCTTCCTTTTGGACACACCCACAAATACATTAACAGAAATTTTGGAAACCTTTCGGATTGTATAAAATGGAAATATATTGGACATTGGATGAGGAAATATGAGACTACGAGATACTTTGTACCGTATATCATAGAAGAGGTTATATAATTCAAACAATATGTGTGTGACTACCATTGAAAGGACCAAAAACATTATTGGCTTGACAACAGGCACTATTTTATATTGAAAGTAGAATATGATCATCTAATCATGTGATGCAAAAACTCAATAGTGGATATAATTGGTCTCCTGTGGGGAATTAAGATAAATGGTGAACCACATGTACTAGAAGGTAATCCAGGTAAATTTTAATTCAAATATTTGGGTGCTATTGAGAATCCACAAGTTATCTCGCTGCAGTAAAACCATGATAAAATAAGGAAGAAAAGTGATAAGGAAATCAAGGAAAATTACATTAGTTTGTCATACAATTTCAAGAATTGGGGTAAAACGGAGTGTAACAGTGGAATGTACTAGCAAATTATTATTAAAAAATCCAGGACATGATAGATGGAAACATGTTCTAACATCATGTTAAATACTCAAGTGATTTTTTCCAAAGACTAAGAATGAGAGGGTAACTAATAACTTGGACCTTCATGATATCTTGCATGAATAAAGATTAAATTGAGGAACCAACAACTAAAACATTTGTCGGTCCAAGATGTTGACAAGTGGATCGTAACATAGAGGCTTTACATATAACTTTAAATACATGTGGTATGATGAGAAGAAAGAAACAAGCACACAAAATTGTTATGACATTACAATGTGATACAAAATGCATTTTATGTTGTGAGGTAATGCACAACATTGCAAAAAAGGTATGAATGCTCCAAAATGGGTCAGTACAAGACAACATTAACTACTAATGTTGTGGTATGCTTGTGTTGAACAACAAAAGACAAGAGTATTGTGAAGCGAGTGTATGAGATTTTAGAAGATGCAAATGCTAGATCAAGTGTGTACGATGAAGCACATTAGATTATGATACATTATGAGTATGCAAGATATTACGATGCCATATGCATCTTGGCACTACAAAAGCATTCAAGGTCGTGCATATGATCTCTATGTATGTTGCATAGTGGTGATCCTCTTTTGAAAGCCTAAATCAACATGTGGTATGTTGTAAGGCACTGTGGAAGTACATAAGTTTACGTGCGCAAGGGTATGATGCTTCAAATGATTGGTGATGTCATGATGAGGCAAAAGTTATGTAGTAGATCATGATCATGTGTGACATTATATGGAAGGTGCGATGTGTCCTTAGTGCTTTACCTCAACTTTGGGTGACCAAATCAAGATGAGTGAAGTTTTGTAAAGATTAACTTGTATTTTAAGCATCGGTGTCATACGCCACCTCAAATTGTGCCAATAGAGTGGAGCATCATAAAAAAATTGACTATGATGTTGTCAATCTTAGGTGACCCAATCAAATGGCATAAGCCAACTTGGAGTATGCATGAAATTTTTGGGTATGCTTCAATAATGGACTAGATAATATGTTTTTAGAAATATTAATTCATTATCTATAACTTTACCTAGCTAAAGCCAAGTAAAGTTGAGTATCGATTCTTCTTCAGATCCAAAACACTCTAAACGTCTCCAAAAATGTCATGCTTGATTTGTAAATTTTCACAAGAGATGAGAGAGGAAGGAGTTGCATAGCTCTACCCTATTGCACAAAGATCATTTTCCACCCAGTTAAAATGTTTGGCTAAAACAACACTTGGATGGTTGGTGCATATTTAGATGTCTGCAAGGATATGGAAGGTTTGTTTTGAGTACATGAGATGTTCCTCCTATGTCCGACTATAGATAAGGATGTCATCAATGAAAAAAAGATGAACTTTACACTAGGTCCTTAAATGTTGGTAGAGAATCGGTGAGGTTGAATGGCATGGCCTGAAATTCATAACCTTCGTGAGTTCAACAGGATGTCTTAGGAATGTGTTCGTCTTTCATGTGGATTTGATGATAACTTGACCTAAAGTTAAAATTTAACAATAAGCAAGCTCCATTAAATTTGTTCATGAGTTCGTTGATAACGAGAATGGGCAAATTATCGATCATGGTGATTTTATTTAGATATTGAAAATCAATACAAAGTCACAAGGTGCCATATTTTTCCTTGAATAGTAGTACGGAGAAGCATATGGGCTTATACCCAATCTAATGTCTCTTGTCTCTAATAATTCCTGCAACATTTTTCTTTCTATTTTCTTCTTTTACAGAAGGGGGTACCCTGGGAAGGACAAACATTAGGAGGTAGATGTTGGTGAGGTAATAGGGTTATCAAAGAATGATGCATGCTTAGAAAATAAGTTCTTATAATTGCAACACATGATTGGGATCAAATAATTCATTGATCATGATAGCAAGAACAATAATAAGCCCATTCAATACACATTTGACCACATGGAATGATCTATCATTTATAACTTCCGAGCCATTGTCAAGAATCTAGAAAAATACAAAAGTTTCCACCACCTATTTTTATCACAAATTTGTGCATCTTCTTTTTAAGAGAGAATCCTGTACTGCAGAAATACAAAATAGAGAAGGAATTAATAAATCTTTAAATGTGAAACATGATAATTATGAATTACATAAACCCCCAGAGCTTGGTTGTCCTCCCCAACGCTTCTTGCTTATCTGTTTGTTTTTCCCAGCTGGTTTGGCCGTCACTGTTACACGAGTGGAATATATGCGGAATGGCCAGTAACATCCACAACTCACGCGACACATCTTTAATTAACGCCTGCTACTTCTCAAATCTTCTTCTCCAAATCATCATTTTATGAGTCGGAATGTTTCTTTCTTTCTTTCTTGATGTCTTTACCTCGGCCGGCTTTCTTTCATTAATTTTG
Organism: Taxus wallichiana var. yunnanensis; assembly: GCA_018340775.1. Classification (NCBI taxonomy): domain Eukaryota; kingdom Viridiplantae; phylum Streptophyta; class Pinopsida; order Cupressales; family Taxaceae; genus Taxus; species Taxus wallichiana. Next base: position 611,479,943 of record CM031238.1, read on the forward strand.
TCACTTTCTTCTTGTCCTGGTTTTAAAGAATACGATGTGCTCTGGATTTTTCTTTTATTTGGCATATTATATATATACCAAATTATAATATCATTTTATTGAAATGAAAATTATAATATCATTTTTTATTGAAAAGTGTATTTTTATTAATAACAAATGTATAATACAATACTAATTTATCGGAAATGGATTATAATATATTAATAATTTATATGAGGTAATGGATCAAATCTTATAAGTAGTTGATTGGTTGTTGATTTATTAATGAAGTTGTTAGGCTCACGAAGAGTCTACTACTATCAATCTTTGTTGAGTGAACTCCCAAATACTATAATAAGGGATGAGGTCAGGATCGTACCCCAAACAACTTTGATGGAATAGATATACCTCAAACCTTGGAACTAAACTAAAGAAAGCCAAAAAAATTCTGAACCTTCGAAAAAAAACTTCTAACCAAAATAAATTAGACTTAAAATTATTATTTTTAAATGAATGAAAATAATAATTCTTAAATATACTTTAAAAAACACAACATTAATAATTATGAAAAAAGCAATTAAATGAACATTTAATTTTAAATGATGACAAGTTTGCAATGTTTTCTCTCATAATGTGATTTCAAAAGTATGAATTAAATTATACGATGAAATTAGTGTAGATGAACACAAAAGTTCAAGGAATATGGAATATGTAACTTAAATGATATAGAATATACTAGCAATCATACGTGAAGTGTATGATGGAAATGCCGAAAGGGATGAAGCGAAGAATTGCAAATTGAGAAAGCGAAAAGAGGGAGAAGATGAGGAGTGATTGAAAAGGGATTTGAGGGAGGGGAATGACAGTGTGTTACATTATTTTTCTATATTTGCAAAAGACGAAAGTAACAAATTACTCCACATAATAACCTAGTGCTCCTACATATATGTTGCCCAATGCGTAATCATGCCTATAGCCAATCTTTGGAGCTTCGATTCAAAAGCTTCAAATACTTTTAACCACAATAATACATAATTCATGGTAGAAACATTTTCTACAAAGGTCACTTATGAGACATTATTTTAAAACATGAAACAACTTATAAGCATTCAAATACACAAAATCGTGCCATAAATGAAATTTGATATCGTTACATAATGTTGATATACCCAATAGATGAAGAGAACAGGCACCCTCTGTAACAAATACATTCTTGGTTTTACTTCCACAAAGTTGTGGAGTAAAACTTAGCAACCTATTTTACAAGCTCTAACCGAAGCTGTAAACCAAAAAAAAAAATCTTGTCAATTTTGTCAGCATATTGCACATGAAAGTTGATTTCGTACAGGAGCAACATACAATTTCCTTACTCAAATAGAAATTTCCGTTGGTACTACCTCAACTTCACCATGAAAGAAACAAATTTCAAGCTTAATTAAAATAAGATATGCTAATGGTAATTTAAAAAGTAAAACGTAACCATTAGAAAAGAAATCAAACATGCAATTTAGAAAGGATGAAAACTCACATGGGCACTTGTATGTTAACAATGCTTGAAAATTTCATTAATGCAGTAATGACATGAACTAGAGACAACTTTGGATAGCCTTGCTTATTAGGATTTACATCAATAATTTACAAATCTGGAATCGCCTCTGGAGGAAAGAAAATGTACAATTACAGAGAGCACGTTTTCTTCTAAGTAAAATATTATGGGAAAAGGATTTCTACATTTAAAATAGTGTGTAAACTAAAATAAGATGGAAAACTGACCAAAAAGGCACTCCCACTCGCTCGGTGATTATACAAGCTAAAGGTCCCAAGTTACTTCTCTAGACTAGATAAGCGAAGTTACATTACCTGGTATATAAGGGGATGTGAAAAAGAGATATGTCAAGGCACTGGTATAATTGGCTTGGTTTTGACAACCAACCAAGAAGAAAATGATACAAAAGGGGATTTCAAGCTTCTTTTGCCAACAAAAGAATGGCTCTAGAAATCGGGGTTTTTGTTCTCTGCAACAAATGCCCAGCCAAATCTACAAAAAGACTACAGTTTAAAAAACAAACTAATTCTTTCTGACACACAACTAATTCTATATCTGTGTATAATCATTCTATTTCTTCAGTAGTTACCATGAATACTCTATTGAGATGTAGTCTCTACTGAAGTGGTCCACATTTTTTTATGTTGTATATGTTATATTTGATGTAAATAATGAAGGATGTCATCTTGTGCAACTAAAAGTGTGCAACAATTCAAATCCTAGTCCTATTGGAACATCGTTTCTTGCTTATAAACTCTTCATAATGAATGTGAATTTATGATATATTTTTAAACTTGTAGAAAGATGAATGATTTGCAATTTTTTTCAACATGTTTTATGCTTTTCAAACATAGCCAAACAACTAAATATTCATAATGAAGATGATAATAAGAGCCTCTGAAATATTGTTTTGCTAATAAGGGCCTTAGAAATGTTGTGTACTTAAATTCAATACTGTCATAAAAATACTACCAAATATTCATTTACATTCACCCACTTTTAATCTTTGTTCCATCATTTAAATTCTTAGTCAAGATTGTTTGTTTCGTGGAGGCATTGGCGCATTGGCAAAAAAAAAGACTTAATATTTCAAATAGGACACTTAAAGAATGGAAAGCACTCGTTCCATTAAGCACTTGTATGTTAACAATACTTGAAAATTTCATTAATGCAGTAATGACATGAACTGGAGACAACTCTGGATAGCCTTGCTTATTAAGCTTTACATCAATAATTTACAAATCTGGAATCACATCTGGAGGAAAGAAAATGTACAATTGTAGAGAGCATGTTTGCTTCCAAGTAAGCAAGAGGGTAATTACCTTCATTTATAGTAAGCACTTGTCCCGACCCTACTATATATAAATATCTTCACCTAAGCTATTCTCTAATCATAAATACTGATATGGAGGGAGGATCCAGATGAATGCCTATTGTAATCTATCCTTTTGTAGCATTTCCTTGCAATCCTCCTGCATCTGTCCAGAATAGAAAGAATTTTTAGTCGCTCCTTGTCAAAATAGATGTAATTGAGATATCAAAGAAGTGCCAGAGAGGGTCTCCCTGTTGGGTAATAAATTTACAAACAATAGGGCATAGATTCAGAAAATAGGTATTAAAAGACTTATTTTCCTAATCCATTTCGACCTTACTCTTAGTTGTCCAACCCTGGAGGAGTTGGTCTGCAACTGGCACTAGTGTCATATATTGTTAGGGTTTTCTTAAGAAAATTTCAACTAATAGCAATAAATACTAAGAAGAATACAAATACACCTTCTTTAAGAGAGTACATATGTTTATGCAGGGAACTATAATTTCCATGCAGAGATAGAAACAATAGGAGTATCTTTCCACGCAAGAGTTATAGAAAACCCATCTTGGTGGAGCTTAAAGAAGTCGTTTGAATATAAACCCAATAAGATATTAGCATGGTATTAGCTATAATGACCAAGAGGGGATTCCTTAAAGTGTGAATGGCGAAGAAATTTTCATCAGCTATCAATACAAGCGGGGATAATTTTAGCGGTGAATATTTGTAATATGGCGAAAATTTCATTTTAGGAAAATTTGAAAAGGTGAATTATTCAGAGTGGGTCGGTGTCCTGTTCACCTAAAATATATAGTATATTTTTTTTGGGGGGTCGGCTTCACCTTCATTTGAAAACATCTCCTATAAAAACCTAGGTGATTCGTGGGTAGTATACCTCAAGTAGCTTACCAAATTACCAATACTATGAAATTTGAACTCACATACCCTTAAGCACCAGAGATTCAGATTACTATTAGCCTATGATTGTTCGTTGTGGAAACGCGACAGGGACATTGTTGATGCACGACAAATGCGGTGTTGACACATACGACAAGGGCATTTTGACGTGTGTGACAAGAGTAGTTTTGCGCGGCAGGGGGAAGTGTGATTGCGCGACTGGGCATAGCAGTAATTGACACTTCGCGACAAGGGTAGTGTTGACGCGACGCGATAGGAATAGGTTGTTGATGTATGCGACAAGTGCATAGTTGAATGTGACAAAGACCTCGAGAGCGATGCGTGCGAGACCTCGATGATAAAGGATGAGTCGCCACTCATTCTTGGTTCTTTTTTGAATGACGTAAGACTCTCTTCAGAATAATGGAAGGTGCTAGCTCAAAGAATGTGAATAACCTAAAAGTAAGTAAGAAATCTCAGAAATCACTCTTCAAGTATTTTGGAAACTCTGCGGATACAGATATTGAAAATACCAACCATATAGATGCCACCCCAAAGAGTCGAATATTGCATTTGTGTGGAAGGTATTATTGAGGTGGACATGCATTCTACACAATATCAAAGTCAAACAAATGAAACCTATGATAATATGCCGAGATTGAAGATATTGTTCTATTGGGGTGTAACGAAGTGCATCTAGATATCTGAATACAAACACTCGGCAAAATGGAAGACATAAATCAAAATCAAACTTCGGTCCAAGAAAGAGGAAACCAGGTGATTGTGATATTGCTCAAAATTCTACTCAAAAAAGTAAAGCATTAGCGAACAAGAATATGTGGACCATTGGTAGGACATACAAGTTTTATTGGGCAGCTAAATTTCCGTTTATTGAACCTGTATAATCATCTAATTCTGAAGAGATCCCATCTAAATGTACATGTACAATATGTACGTGGAAATTGGGAAAGCAACAAAAAATGCAACTGAAGTTGGACACTATAGAAAAACATTGTGGAAAACAATATTTGCTGTAATGGGGCGGATGGCCATAAAATCAAAACACATAGGTGGAAAACTGAAAAAGAATGCATGCATGTTAGATACGCAGCGGAATATGAGGCAGAGCAGAAAAAACACAGACATCTGTTGGAAAAGGGAGGAACGATCACATCACATATTGGTAAGATGAAAGAAACAAATCTACATGCAAAATTCATACAATTCTCTACTCTTTTTCAAATACTAAAAAAAGGAAGAGCGATTTTGGATTTCCTCGATTTCAAAGTTTTGTATCAATTTAACGAAATGCTGAATGTACCTCAGTCTCATTGGTCTGAAAGTAGTGGATGGGAAATGGCAAAATGCCTCTCGATGATAGAGAAGGAAGATTTGAAAGAGAATGTAAAAAAGAAAAATTTATCTCTCTTTCAATTGATGAAGTGACAACAATCGACAACACCGCATGGGTATGTATCCACGTCTATACTTTAGAAAATCATATAAGGACACCTCATCTATTGGGTGTTATGAAAATGGTTGAAAACTGCAATGCCAAAAACCTACATAAAATAGTTGTTTCTCATTTGAAAGATGTTGCTGGAATGATTGATTATGAAATTTCTATGAAGTTGGTATGCGTTAGAGCAGATGGTGCATCTGTCATGCAGGGTCACCGAACAGGGACATGTGTTAGATTACAAACAACAGTGGCCCCATATATGCTACCAATTCACTGTATGGCTCACAGAATGAATTTAGCGTATAAAATGGTAAGCAACCATGAAAATGTTGCTAAATTAGAAGACCTTATAAGAGAACTTCATGCCTATATGTGACAAAGCGGCTGCCCAAAGCGATTTCTCAAGTTCCAAAATTTGCAATTGGAATTACGAGATGGAAAAAAACTTGAAGGATGTGGAGACTAAATGGATCTCTTTGTATGAACTGCATGTGCGAGTTCGTGAGGAGTATCCTTCATTGGTTGGTTTCATGCACAAATACCGTCATGAAGTTGATAGGCAAGGACTTGTTGTTGTTTAAGCGATTTGGAGACATTGCTTACATTGGTTGGTATTCTTCCAATGTTAAAGGAGATCAATACACTGATGAAGCATGCACAGGGCAGATTAATCTATATTGTGGATTTTATACAAATGAGAAAAATGGTATGTCAAAGTCTTGATATATTGTACTGTTCCCAAGATAGTTTTGATGCACCTATTTTTGAGAATTGGAAAGCTTTATTAGATCTTAAAAATCCTAACACCTTTTTGAGATTTAATATCCATGATCACCTCTGCATCATTGTTAATGGGAGGGAAATACCACTTGCACATTTTGTAAAATCGTCAAGATATTACGAGGATCGGAACGAGAAGATGTTCTCGTGACACGTAATTTGTTTGAGTCATTATAGTTGAAACAAGAATAAAGCTTAAAAAACTTTTAGAAACCTTGTCATCAAAAATTAGGGAACGCTTTCGTAAATATAAAATTTGGAAGCCATGGGTGTGATAAATCCTAATTTTGGAATATGCGAAGGTGGCCGTGTGAGACTTTTCGAAAGCATTTCCATAAATCAATGGGTACAAATAATGGAACAATTTACAAAGACTTGAGCTCAAGGGTATGGAAATCAAAGGTATCTTGAATGTCGATTTATTAAAGATCAACAAATTTTTACAACAACGATGAGGAACCAATATAAGAATTTAGATCAACCTTGAAAGTGGTGCTATTAAGGTGTGGCGAGGAATCTATCAAAGTTCTATCTTACAAGAAGATATTAGTGAATATTTCAGATTATATGAGTTATGCCAAACAATGATTTTGGGGTCTGTGGAGGATGAAAGGGTTTTTAGTGCATTGTCATTTATAAAATCAAAGCGAGAAATAGGTTGGATAAAAATCGGAAACTTGCATGAGGTGTTATGTTTCTTGATACTCCATCGAAATCTTTCCGTTCGTGAGCAATTGTGCATTGGAATTCCCTTTGCGAAAGAAGAGGTGTGAATAATATGACTACAAGTAAAAATATTCCCAACCTTGAGAGTGTAATTGGCTCATCGCCACATTCTACAAAAGACAACATTGAGTTTGATGAAGCTATTGATAATGGATTGTTTCAACTATAAATAGGTATCTTCTTTATCTTTATCTTTATCATTAAAGATGTTACATGTCTATATATTTAAAGTTATTTAACTACAATCTTTTTATAGGTCCTTCTAAGGATTTGAAAATGTAGACAATTCACCCATCTATCTACTAATCCATTTCTCGTGTTGGGTTTTTTTCTTAAAACACAAATCTAGCTCATTACAGGTGCATTGATGATTTGACTTTAAGGAGGTAATTTTCCCTTTAATCTTATTGTTTTGTTACTATTCATTTTTTTCAGCTCTGGTTATCATTAAAGATGTTACAGTCTATGTATTTATATTTAGTTAAATACAATCTTTTTATTTTTGAAAACGTGGGTTGACATCCATCGAGGAAGTTACTTCTTGGGACTGACAATATGATATCGTGCAACTCACCCATCTATCTACTAATCCATTTTTGTGTTGAATTTTTTTAAGACAAAGATCTAACACATTACTGAGGTGATGATTTCAATTTTGAATAGGTATCTTCTTCAACATAATCTTATTGTTTGTTACTTTACATTTTTTCAGCTCTTGTTATCATTAAAGATGTTACTGAGGTCTAATTCTATATATTTACATTTATTTAAAGATGTTGATGGTCTATATATTTAAAGATGTTCTTTGGCACTTTGTTGGTAAATCAAATAGGACTTTTAAGAAGAGCAACAGTCAGGGGACAAGAAGTCCCTCCTCTTTAATGGGAGAGGTTCCCTTATTCAGAAACGAACTTATTTACAAATGTACAAAACATTATTTTCTGGTTAAACTTGGATATTACGAAAGTGTTTTCAATGAGGATGTTCAAGTACAAAAGGACAGAGGAATGAGAAGACGAGAATGAGCAGAAAGGCAACATGTAGAATTATAGAGAATCAGAGTAATTCATTATGTATGCGAAGTTACAGTGAATTGAAACAAGATCATTTGCATCGTATGAATAAGATGGAATTCAAAGACACAAAGTTCTGTAAATAACATCTGCTAGAACACAAAGTTTCTTAACATAACACAGACTCATTAATCAAGGACACAAAGTTCCTTCTTGGTTATACAAGATCACCGTGCTTGCAAAGTCGAAGAGTATGCAATCGGCAAGACTAATGAACTTGAGACAAATGATCTTCACAAAGAAAATAAATGAAAGCTTAGGAGTAACAGAGATCAGATAGACAAAGAATGGAAAGTCCTTCTGTATTGATTTCTTTATGATCTATTTACACTTTCAGAAAATATGCCAAATTCTTCCTCCCCTTCAGAATGGCGTAAGGAAGGCCATTATATAGCTTACAAATCAGTTACTCTTCGTAACCGCTTCTTTAACCAAGAACAGTTAAGGACCGCCAATCGCAATACCTTAACTTCTTACAAAGAAAACAAAAAAGAAAGGGAAGAAGAGAAAAGAACAAGGAGAAGAAGACGGTGGCACCAGAGAGGACCCCGACTTGAGAATCCGCTGCTTGAATTTCCTTAACACCTCAGCTATGTCTCTGTCACGAGGACCGAGCGTGTTGGCCAGTTGGATCGAGAGAGAAGGGTGATCAATGCGCATTTAATGCATACCCACCAATTTGAATAAGCGGGATATTCGGGTAGAGCGGAAAAAAATGGTACGAATAACACTTTGGGTTCACTTGGGACATGTGAGGCGTGAATGCGCGAAACACGCGGCTCGGCAAGAGGTCGAAAGCAGGAGAAGATGCCAAATGCATTTTGGGACATCTGGGATGAAAACGCGTGAAGGGCGTCGTTCGGGTGAATCGGGTGAAAAGGTGACAATGAGTCGGAAAAGTTTGGGACATTTGGAGCGCAAAGTACGTGAAATACGCGGTTGGGCGTTTCAAAGTAGAAAATGGAACAAAAGGCCCATTTGAACTTGGGACATTTGGGACATGAAAGAAGCGAAATGCTGCGGTTCGGGTGTTTCGGCCGAAAATGGAACAACTTGCACTTTTGACTTGGGACATCTAGGACAAAAAGTTAGAAATCTGTGACTTCAAGGCGGTTCGGGTGAAAATGGAACAACTCGCACGAAAAGTTTGGGACACTTGGAGCGTGAAAGAGAAGCGAAATCACGCGGTTTAGGTGTTTCACTGATCGAAACAGGCGTAATTTTGAACTTGGGGACGAGTTGGGACGAAAAGCTGAGCGGGCGAAAATGGAACAACCGAGGATTTCGACCGATCGGGAATAAGCGCACTTGAACTTGGGACGGTTGGGACAAAAATGTCAAGCAGAGCCCAAACACACACAAAATGACCCAAAGCTATGCAGACTTTTCTCAATTTCACGACTTTGGTACATTAGAGAAAACACTTAAACTCAAAATTTTGAAATTTTTACTTTCATGAAGCGGGAATTTTGAGTGGACAACATTTGGCTCATACAGGGATGACTTGGCATAAATTCAAGGAATGAGACAAGGCAAGAACTTAGACAAACTCGGGAAGCGGAGACCATTACCTTATCCATTGGGCAAACGGAGTCAAAAACAGACCAATCTGAGAGGCAACACACCAAAACACAAAGGAAAGAAAACAAAAAACGTTGTACAGAATATCTGAGGACTCCTAATCACCTAGGACTTGAACAACTTGAGATCTTCGCCCACTATAAGGAAGTGGGAGAGTAGAGCCATCCATGTAATCAAGATAAAAGGAATTCTCACCAAAGAAAGTGTCACGATCTTGAAAGGTCCAGAGCCACGAGGAATCAAACTTTCCATGGCTACCACGAGGTTCATGTCTTTGTCCCATAACGGCCACGGTGTCTCCAACTTGGAAATCTCGAACCTAGCTTTCTTGTCAAACAAGACCTTTACCTTCTTTGGTGAACAAATATCCTATCAATGAACCATCAATCTGTCCTCATTCGGTTTGTGCAGTACATAATTCTCTTGTCAAAGCATCTCTCGAAACTAGTATCTCAATGGCCTTCATTAGGTGCAAGGTGGCGGTTCACTTTCATCACTTTGGCAATTGAGCTTCTACTCCATATACCACTTGAAAAGGAGACATTCCAAGAGCTCTCTTTGGTGTAATCTTATGCACCGAAGAGCATCATGGAGCTTCTTGTGCCAGTTTCGTTGAGACTCATTGACCAACTTCCTTATGATAGTCACCAGATTTTTGTTAGTGGATTCTGCTTGCCCATTTCCCTGGGGGTAATAATCTGAAGAATGAGCCAGGGAGATGCCATACCCATGAGAAATCCATTATCTCGATTGAAGAGAAATTGAAGCATTATACGGCCATTACAATCTTATTAGGTACACCATACCTTACCAAGATGTTCTCTTTAATGAAGCTGCACACCACTTCAGAAGTAGTACTCTTGACTGGAATAGCTTCCACCCATTTGGTGAAATAGTCAGTGGCAATTAGCACATGAGTGTGACCAGCACTAGAAGCAGGATTAAGTGTACCAATGAAGTCCAAACCCCATTGTTGAAATGGTTCCTCAATCACAAGCGGCTTGAGAGCGCAAAGAATCCAATTTAGGTCTTCCCACAAAGTCGACAAGCCTCACATTTATCAACCCACTTGGATGCATCTACGAACAAGGAAGGCGGTAGTATCCTCCACGGAGTATCTTATGAGTGTAACCGTTTGATGAAAGTGCCCTCCACATGCACGATCATGAAAAGGCGAGAGCAACTTTCTATGTTGTTCCTTGTCCACACACTTCAAAAATCTCCCATCTAACCCACGCTTGAACAAAGCATTTTCCCACAATACATATTGCACTGACCTCAATTTAATCAGTCCTCTTTTCTTTGGCAGTTAAATGAGAGGGGCATTCCCCATAGGTGAGAAAATAGGTGATGTCAGCATACCATTCATCAAGCGAGCTAAGAGCGAGCAGTAGGAATGTGACTTTCTCCTCGGCAATTCATGTTTAGCTCCTTCAGCAATGAGCTCACAAAGGCCTTTTCCATGAACCAGCTTGGTCGGTTTGATGTCAATGTCATACTCTTGGACCTTAGCAACCCAGTTCCCTCTCTTGGATCCAAATTCTTGTTGTGTGAGAATTGACTTAATAGTTGTATCTGGAACCAGCACCATGGAGTGAGAGTTGAGGATATAAAAACGAAACTGCTTAACAGCTTTGACCACTGCAAAAGCATGCTTCTCCATCATGGTGTATTTCAACTCATGATCTTTCAGAATATAGCTCATGAACGCAATTGGGATTTCATGCTCATTAGAGTCTTCTTGAGTTAAGGCAGCCATGAGGTATTATCATAGCATAGCGATAGATGATGAAATCTTTCTTTGAAATCGGGGACAAAGCAAAAGCAGGAGTTTTAGCAATAGCTCTCTTGATACCTTCAAAGGATTCCTTTCCTTCAGAAGACCAACCAAATGTTTGCTTCCCTTTCATCATCTGAGAAATATTCAAAGTTAACTCTGTAAAATCAGGGATGAATCTTCTCAAGAAATTTATCTTACCAAAGAAGGAGTGCACGCCCTTTTTGCTGGTTGGGAGAGGAATTTGTTGGATGGCTTGAACTCGTTCAGGATCAATCTTAATACCATCCTTGGAAACGATGTGCCCTAATAACTTTCCCTCAGTGACACAAAAGATAATTTTTAGGGTTCCAGAGAGATCCCATGCTCTATGCATCTCGTGAACTGTCTCTAGGTGCTCAAAAATGATCCGCTCTTGTCTTAGAAAACAACTCATCAAGTCATCAAGATATATGACAATACACTTCCCTTTCAAGCTTCCAAAAGCGAGATCCATGGCTCTCGAAAAGTGGCACCAAGCATTAATGAGCCCAAAAGGCATCCTCTTGTAAGTAAAGGTACCCCGAGGAGTAGTGAAAGCTATCTTGTGCTGATCTGCAGATATCAACCTCTACTGATTGTATCACGAGAATCCATCGAGCATGGATAACATTTCAGAGACCATGGCGCTTGCAAGACTGATCCATCATAGGCAAAGGATAATTATCTTTCAAAGAGCGCTGATTGAGTTCTGAAATCAACACAGATGCGGATCTCACCATTTTCTTCCTAACGAGCACAATATTTGCAATCCATGTTGAATGGTGAATGGGAAAAATGATTTTAGCCTTCTTGCAACTCCACGAATTTCCTAAAAGTTGGTGTCGACTATTTTGGGATTATACTCCCTCATTTACGCTTAAAAGGTTTAATTCCTAGTTTGAGAGGAATCGAGTCTTTGCATATCTTTTGGTTTGAAAGCTTTCAAATCTTCATAAGAATAAGCAAGAACATCCTTATACCTCTTTAGAAGATCAATTGCTTTTCTCCTCTCATCTGCTGTGCAACATTTTCCAATATTCACTAGCTTAGGGTCATTAGAACTCCCAATATTGATTTTGTCATACTCAGCTGATTGCTGAGGTCCAGTAGAAGCTCTAGACTTCACATACCTGTCATGTTTATCAAACAGTTCCTCTAAGCTTACCAATCCTTTAGGAATCTTATTCCCCTTGAGTTTAATGCACCCTTCCTGACCTGTTTCTTCCCCTTGGGTGACTGCTTTGTCAAAGGGCACACTCTCACGAGGTAGGTTGTCACTTCCCTCAAAATACAGCTATTCGAAATTACCCTTGAGTTCCAGGAAGGAAAGAAAATGTTGATCATCATTGAAAACCTGCCAGTTATTGGTGTTATCAGGTACACTGGGTCGATGGATCATCTCAATGGTGAACTTGTCTTGAGAGAAATCAGGATGAGGAATCAGTAGCGACCCTGAGACAGCTAGTGAATCAGCCCTACTATTCTTTTCCCTAGGTACTGCTTCGATAGAGAAAGCATCAAGGAATTCAATGGAATCCCAAACTGATTAGGTAATGTTTGACCTTCCATTTTTACTTGAAAAAGGTTTCGGCTGCTTTACAATCAATTATGCATCACCACGAGCCAGAAGATTCTTTACACCTTGTTCTTTGGCCACTTGCAATCCGAGAATGAGAGCCTCGTATTCTGCTATGTTATTAGTATTCTCAAACTGCAACTTAAATGAAAAGGGGTGTAGGCTTCCTTCAGGTGACACCAACAGGACACCGGCTCCAGAACCAGCTGAGGAACAACTTCCATCAAACTCTAAAATCCAAACCCCATTAGGATCTTTAGGAGACACTTTGGGGGGTCGGATTTCATCAGGGGACATAATCATGTAGTTACCATGCCCCATATCCTCGTAGAGTATTTGTGCTCTAGGATCATCCATTTTCTGCACAATATACTCAGACTGCTTCTCAGGCAGCAACTTCTTCATTTGTCCATTGACAGGCATGAGTGCATGTGACCAGTCCATTTGGATTTCCCCACCCACGTCCTTACAGAAGTTCCTACTTAGCAACATCCCGTATGAAGGGGGAATATCTGCCACTAAGATGGTAGCCAACACTTTCTTCTCGGGCAAAGCAGCAAAAGCTACTTGTGCATCTTTAATTCTCGGCCTAAGGGCACTTCTTTACCCTCCATGGAGTAACAGATCCATAGGTGTGTGTGAGGTCGAGGCCTAAAGCATGAGCTACCTTAGTGAGCATCACATTATCGAGGCTCTGAGTCAATGACATATCATGAGCCTATGACCATTTATAAGAAGTGTTATATAAAAGGCTTGATTTTGTCATTAGGTGAGGTGGCAAGCTGCGGACTAGAAGGCTGTGGTGCAGAAGGAGGAGTGGGCAAAAGGCCTTTAGAGGTGGTCTTAGAGTGGGAATTGACAAAGTGGATCATTTTGGCAAAAGCTTTGGGATGGGTTTGATAGTACTCAGCTTCTGAGATTTGGACCTTGGTCTTTTTCAGGTGATCAACAATATCAAAGGATCCAGAAGTGGACGGGCCATCATCATTTGGTACTCTAGGCTTATCAACTTTAGGAGAAAAAGAAGAAGCAACTTTGGTAGCAGGATTGATAGGACTCACCTTTGGTGTAGACGAAGTAGGGATAGGAGATCCTCTTTTTGCAATCACGGGAATAGTTGTCGACTGCTCCTTAGATTTCTTGATAGGCTGCGTCACTTTCTCCCTCTGATTTGTCTGTTCTCGAGTCATGACAGCGAATGATTCGCTATTCATGTCCGCTACCACTTCGTCATAATCATCTCCATCATCAATGCCCTCGGTGGTGAAGAAATTTACTCGAGATCCCTTGAATTAAATGTCCGCCGTTATCAACTTCTCTCATGCAAACTCTTATGCAAGTCCGTTATCTTCATCGTCATCTGGTTCTTCCACCTCGCAGTCACATTGATAGGGACTTTGGGGGAGGTCCTTCAAGTGCTAATCTTGTTGAGAAGGGAAAACGATTTACGGGCTGAAAATTTCTCCTTGGGCGTCTGCGTAAGAAGCGTCTTTGAGCAATTGTTTCTTTATAGCAATAAGATCATTTGCAAGTTTCGAACTAATGGATCGAGTATTAGGTCCGAGGGGGTGGAAGAGGAAGAAGCAGAGACTTAGATTTGGGAGGGTCTCTTCTCAACTTCCCTGACATGATCAAGTCATCCTCGATACTAATAGCGAGAGTTTGATCCTCGACCAATGTTGCGAGATTAGCCCTTCTTAGTGCATAACTAACTTTGGGCGATTGAGCATTTAGGAAGAAACATTTTTGAATTTGATCAACAGGTCGGGTAGGCTGCGGAATTTTATTGATCAATTTGTTGAACCGGGCCACAAATTCTCTCATGGGCTCTTGTGAATCTTTCTTTATCTGAGAGATTTGGGCTAGCAAGGCATGTACATCTTCTGCCGGCTTGAAACGGTTTTCGAACTGAGTTCTCATTGTGTCCCAGTCGGTGATAGCGCCAGCCGGAAGGTGGTAGAACCAATCAGCAGCATTATCTTGTAACGTCTCAATGAACAGCCTTACGGAGACGTCTTCATATTCGACTCCCAGAACTCCACATGCAACAACGAAGGCTGCGATGTGTTCATCAGGATGCACTTTGCCATCGCCTTTGAATTTGGGGAAGCTCTTCCGGTTACCTCTGGGTAACTCATGCAAAGGCTGAGTAAGGGCCAGGGGCCCGACACGATGACCCCATGGTAATGGCGCAGCCATTCTTGGAAAAACGGCTTGGAGAGGGACTGCAACACCAGTAAGAATCAAAGCTTGAAGGTTAGGGCTAGCTGGCTCTGAAGGAATACCACCCGTAGGAATTCTGTCTTGGGTAGGTGGAGTGCTTGTCGAACGAGTCCTTCTATTTCTTGTTGAAGGGAAAGGAAAACCGTCTTTGCTCAAAAGTCAAAGCAGAGAATCTTCAACACCAAGGGCCCTCCTCCCTCGAGTAAAACACGGAGTCACCAGATCAAAGGATGATCGAAAAATTACAGAACTGGAATATGATTTTCCCCAGCGGAGTCGCCAAAAACTGTTGGTCGTCAAATAGGACTTTTAAGAAGAGCAACAGTCAGGGGACAAGAAGTCCCTCCTCTTTAATGGGAGAGGTTCCCTTATTCAGAAACGAACTTATTTACAAATGTACAAAACATTATTTTCTGGTTAAACTTGGATATTACGAAAGTGTTTTCAATGAGGATGTTCAAGTACAAAAGGACAGAGGAATGAGAAGATGAGAATGAGCAGAAAGGCAACATGCAGAATTATAGAGAATCAGAGTAATTCATTATGTATGCGAAGTTACAGTGAATTGAAACAAGATCATTTGCATCGTATGAATAAGATGGAATTCAAAGACACAAAGTTCTGTAAATAACATCTGCTAGAACACAAAGTTTCTTAACATAACACAGACTCATTAATCAAGGACACAAAGTTCCTTCTTGGTTATACAAGATCACCGTGCTTGCAAAGTCGAAGAGTATGCAATCGGCAAGACTAATGAACTTGAGACAAATGATCTTCACAAAGAAAATAAATGAAAGCTTAGATAGTGAGAGATCGAGATAGACAAAGAATGGAAAGTCCTTCTGTATTGATTTCTTTATGATCTATTTACACTTTCAGAAAATATGCCAAATTCTTCCTCCCCCTATGAATGGCGTAAGGAAGGCCATTATATAGCTTTACAAATCAGTTACTCTTCGTAACCGCTTCTTTAACCAAGAACGATTAAGGACCGCCAATCGTGATACCTTAACTTCTTACAAAGAAAACGGAAAAAGAAAGGGAAGAAGAGAAAAGAACAAGGAGAAGAAGACAAACGGTGGCGATCAGCGAGAGGACCCACCGACTTGAGAATCGGCTTGAATTTCCTTAACGCCTCGGCTATGTCTCGCCACGAGGGGGCGCGTGTTGGCCGTTGGCGAGAGAGAAGGGTGATCAATGCGCATTTAATGCATACCCACCAATTTGAATAAGCGGGATATTCGGGTTAAGTAAAAGTGGTACGAATAACACCAGGTTCACTTGGGACATGTGAGATGCGAATCTTGAAACACGCGGCTCGGCCGGTCGGCGAAGCAGGGAGAAGACGCACAAATGCATTTTGGGACATCTAGGAGGAAAGCGCGCGAAGACGCGGTTCGGGCGAATCGGCGTAAAGGTGACAATGAGTCCAGGAAAAGTTTGGGACATTTGGAACGCAAGTACGTGAAATACGTGGTTTGGGCGTTTGGTCGAAAATGGAACAAAAGGCCCATTTGAACTTGGGACATTTGGGACATGAAAGAGTGAAGTGCTGCGGTTCGGGTGTTTCCGAAAATGAAACAACTTGCACTTTTGACTTGGGACATACGGGACAAAAGTTGAAGTGTACGCGACTCGGGCGGTTTGGGTGAAAATGGAACAACTCGCACGAAAATTTTGGGACACTTGGAATGTGAAAGAGCGAAGTACGGTTCGGGTGTTTGGCCAATCGGGAACAGAGCACAATTTTGAACTTGGGACAGTTGGGACGAAAAGCTCAAGCGGGCCGAAAATGGAACAACTTCGGGGATTTCGGCCGATCGGGGAACAGAGCGCACTTCAGAACTTGGGATAGTTGGGACAAAAATATCCGACAGTTCGAAACACACACAAAATGACCCAAAGCTATGAGACTTTTCTCAATTTCACGACTTGGTACATTAGAGAAAACACTTAAACTCAAAATTTTGAAATTTTTACTTTCATCGAGCGAGGGAATTTTGAGTGGACAACACACTTCTCGGGGCCCGACAATGTCAGGCAACTCACCCCTCTATCTACAATGTCAAGTAAAACAAAGATCTAGCACATTACCGTTGATGATTTCACAGCAATCTAATACGCAAGAGGTAAGCTAAACCCTATCATATTTGCAATTATGTTTAATTTCTTACTAGTGATGATTCTTTCTTGATTTCTTAAAATTATATTTAATTTATTTTTTATATGTGCAAAATCCTTTGATATATTTTTTTAACTGTGGGATAAACAATACATTATACAATTTTAAATATAAGTCCACATAAAATTCCTCATCATCCATATATATCATATCATCACCATATCATTATCATAATCCTGAGTCCTGACACTACAATTATTATTAACACAATTATTTATCTAATTTAAATTTATTAAAACAATTCCATTTTTTAAAACAATTCATAATCATATCATTACAATTATATTCGTTCTAATCTCATCTATATCCATTCTAATCATTAATGTCATCTATATCCATTATAACACATTCCATTTATTTATCATCTATATCCATTCTAATGACATTATGATCATATCGTTACAAGTATAGAGAATAATTATCTTAAAACAAGTTCAAAAGTCTAGAGAAGAAGAATTAAATTGATCATCGTCCATATATATCATATCATTATCGTCATTCATCATCTATCATTAATTATCAATTATCATCATTCATCATCTACGTCCACATACAATTCATGACAATGCAAGTAAACAAGAAACATACATATAATTCATGATAATCACCATCTAATGCAATCAAAATTAAAGATTGTATATAAATCCATATAATTAAATTCAAATACCATACTCAATATTAGAAGTTTTCAAACTCAATATTTAAAGTTTCCACAATAATAAAAGTTTCTAGTTTTCAACCCTCTTTTTCTTTATCCAATTGTACTCCTCTGCTCCCTTCCCCAACGGCTTCTTCCACTGTGGTTGTACCCCTTTCCCCAATAGCAAAAATAACCCCTGAACTTATAAGATCTTCTCAGCACTGTCTAGATTTTTTAAAATTCTTTCTTCTTGATTTGTCGCATCTCCATGCGACAACAAATTTGGATCAGCTGCTGCTTTAGCTTTGAATAATATGTCAGGGTCGAAACCGTGCTCTTTAATTATCCGCTTTAGTGTATTGTTTTGTTTGTTAACCAAAACAATATTTTGCTTCAAATTTTTTGCTGCGGATAAACTGTTCTTTGTTGTTTCCAAGTGAACTTGCAATACCTTCACCTGACTCTTCAAATTTTCATATTTCAACTGCACAAAAAGAGTAATGTCAATTCAAAATATTACTAAAAAATGAAAATTTCAAATTAACAAGAATGATTGTTTGAAAGTAATAGTACTTACAACCGCTCTATCTCTTTTGGCATTTGCAATTGCTACCAAATCCTTGTCCTTGGACCATTTGTTAAAATATGCCTAGGCCTCGGCACTAATATTTTCCAATTTGTTTAATGACTTATCTAAAATGTCATCTTTATAGTTGTTATACATGAGCGATGTCCCACTTCTTACTTGGGTAAGTAAGGAATCCATCTTTGCAGGTTGATTCTGAGACTGCAACATATAAACTATCCGTTGCCAATAATTTTCATAATGACTAATAATATCATTGATAAGAACTTTAGCCCTTCTCTCCCATTCTATAAGCTGATTGATATGAGGAAGAATAAACTCACTGACATGGGATTGACAATCATAACCAATTAAGTTCTCCAAAGGAAAAGGTAGCAACTGTTCACTATCTGAATCTGATGAAGATGATCTTGCTAGAGAAGTATGGGGGCTTTCAGCAAGATCAACTACTACTTGTTTCTACCTTTGGGTGGGCTGATCCTGTTTGTGAAAAAATTAATCAAGATTTAGATAAATAAATTTAAATCGAAATGTAATTCAAAATTGTAAAGCATATTTAAATTGAAATTTGAAGTATACCTGTTGGCCTTGAATCATCTTGCTGGTATTGAAAAAACCAGTTGAGTCATTGCTATCAATGCCCAAATAATCTTCATCTAAATTTATATTGTTCAAAATTGATATGCCCATTGCACTGGGCAAGCCACCAAGTGAGAGAGTTGGAATTCAAAAGGAGGAGGCAATGTTTAGTGTCCCACTAGGGGCCGGAGCAAGTGGCATGCATTTACCAATGTTCTTTTTCACTATTCCTCTGGTTGGCATTTTAAAAATTATTGGTTGAGTGGGTGTCGGTGCCGCGGTTTGATCAGGACTGACATGTGCTGAAAAGTACAAGAAAAAAATGAAAAATAGGAAAACAATTCAAAAAGGCAAAACTACGAAATTAAACGTACTATCGAAAAGTTGTACCTTGTTGTCGAGGGGTAGTTTTTCTCGGTGCTAAGGGTGGCCTTGTAGGAGTTGTATTCAGTGTTTGTTCAGAAGATATGAATGCATGCGACTGTATGGAGTGAGTTGGGGAAGAAGGTTGAGTTTCTGAAACAAGTGTATGTTCCAAAGTCCCTGCAATTCATCAATATTAAATGTTGTCAATTCATTTGGTTAAAATTTAAATTGAAAAATAAATATGCAACTTTGGAATTTGTAAATAATATATGAGAAGGTATTACTTCTCTGGCGTTTAACGAGTTCAAACTGTTGAGGGTTTGGAGAGGAGTGAGCTTCCATTTCAGATTGGGAGTCCCCGAAGCCTCAGCGTGTTGTTGGCCTCTTCCTCTCGATAACGCCTTTTTTCGGGGAAGGGCTTCAATAAATCTTCTCTGCAAAACATTAAAATTTAAGTGTTAATAACTATGCGCAGTGTAATGTCGAAAATTGAAATACAAACTAAATAGTTTATACCTGTTGTTCTTCAAATGGAATTGACAACTTCATCAACTCCTCATCAGTGCAAGTAGGAATTTTTTTATCTTTTAAATTTAAAAGTGCCTCATAATAAAGGCCGAGGAGATAGTTTGTTGAATAAATGATAGGTTTTTCTGAAAGTTTTGAATTTGTTAGGTCAGTTCTTATTTTTTTGGATAGATAGGTGCACCAATCGAATTTTTGTTTTGAGATAGTGGCAACAATGTATGCAATGGCCCAATTTGGTATATCTATTTGGTGACCCTGCAAAACAATTCTGGATTGAAAAAATGAAATAACTGCAGCAAGAAAGTGGTGTGCAATTGATTGCATATCCACACCATGCCTGGATTTATTGACATGGGCTGCAAATGTGAAACAGTGAAAATTACTATAAATTTATAACAACAAATTGTATCAGAATAAAAAATATGAATTAAAACAAATTATACTTATAATCAACATGGAAACCGAACGTTGATTTGAGAAATTTCTTGTCTTCTTCTAGGAGTGTTGCCTTGGTTGTAACAATTGGTAAATTTCTGAACGGAAGGCCCGTAAACCGATGGATGTCATTTTCTTCGATACTGAATTGGAACATTCGGCCATCGTTCAAAGTCACATAAAAAAAGTCCATCCTCTGAATTATGTAGGATGACATAAGGTAATTAAAATATCCATATCTATTTCGAAATGGGGCATATTAACGAGCCCTATAAATTCACACGCATCCATCAAATCTTTATATTGAAGACATCTTTAAAACAGTATGGATGTGAGGGCATAAGGGATTCCTGTAGATGATCTTGGCCATGGATTGAATTGGATTCTCTTCTTGATTTTTTTCCTGAGCTTGCAGTTGGGAAGCATGTGAAGTCGACATTATAGTTGTACTTGCGTCTTTGACAATGATTGAGACCTGCAAAAATTCAAGAGCGAGAAGGTGTAAATGAGAAAATGACCGGTTGAAGGGTATTTATAGGCTAAATCACGTGTCAATGGTCTTAGTTTCAATGCGTCGATCAGCTCCGATCCACGTCGCGTCAATTGGTTTATTCGACGCGCGTTAATGGCTCCAGTTGTCGCGCATCAATTGGTTCTATTGACGTGCGTCAAGATCGATACTATTGTTGCGCGCATCAATAAATCCTGTTGATGCGTAATATACTTCGCTTGACGACGCGACAATGAATAATTAACGCGTGTGACAATGAATACATCGACGCATGACAACCGAATACATTGATGCGTCAACAGAATCTATTGACACACGTCAACAGGCTCTATTGACGCGCATCAATGGATCCAGTTGTCATGCGTTAATGTACTCGGATTCAATTTTCGCGTGTCGATAGTGTCGACCGACGCACGCCACGTCAATAGAGCCTATTGACGTCGACAACTAAAGCCATTGACGCGCATCAGCCAAGACCATTGATGTTCCATTGATGTGCGTCAAGAATGATTATTGACGTCTTGTTGTCGCTCATCAATGATGCAGCCAGGAAAAACTAGGTGAAAATTTGGTTTTGGCATACTGTCAAATTCACCTTTCGCTGAAACTGGTTCCGGGGATATTCGCTAGGTATTTTCCACCTAAAATTTTATAGAGGTGTCTTAAAATGAACCCCGATACAAGCATGTCTAAGTCAATTCTCTTTTTCATCAAAAAGAACACTAGATATATTGGGTGCAATGTAAACTCTTTCAATCAGAACTCTTTCAGGATTATTTCTCTCCAAGGAGGCCTTAATGGAGTGGAATACAACCATATGGAAAATAAGACACTGGAGGAATGGGTCACAGGAGAAGGCATGTTCTGATTGCTTTACATTTCCATTATAGTAAGGATTACATGATTTAACCTTCTCAACAATGCCAAGAGCCCGTGGATTTTACCTGACTTTGCAGACTACAGAGTAATTCGCAGCTATAGTCTCATGGGCTTCTATATTGGTTCTCAAAGGTTGTCAAATGGGTGGTAATGGGTCTCAAATGGGTGTCAATAGGTTTTCTTGAATTCAATTCGTCTTTGATTCTATAGTCACTAGGAGGATGCTTAAAGCTTTGCAACCCACCTCCATTCCAGAACATGCAACCTAGTAGGTAAAAAATTCAATCATAAACAAATAAGTCTTCCACTTAAAACAATTATATCCAAATACCACATATCTAAGTCTGAAACTGATAAAACAAAGTTTTTCACCATGAGGAAAGGGTGCAAAGGATTTTTTCACATCCATGCGGGATCATCTGAGAAAACCAGAGACCCATTTGATGCACTTCCCCAGTGTAGTGCTACCCTGCCCTCTTTATCCCACAAAAGTAATATTTTTACCCTCAAAACACCAAATCTAAAAAACTGAAACACATGAACATGGGAAAAGGAAAATTAGTATAAATTGAGAAAGAAAGAAACCACGGCAACAAAGATGGTATGGCTAGAAGCATCATAGAGAACAAAGGTGAAAGCACTAGAGATTGAGCACTTGATTGGCCAAGTAAGGGCTCTTGTCATCTAAAACCTTGTAAGCCTCGATGACCACCATGTCCTCTTTGGCATTCATAAAGAATCCATATTGGCATCTGAGCACCGCCAAATTGTCCAGACACCCTACAAAGATGCAGATTATATTGTCAATGAAGCCAAGCATCTGGGCTTCACAAGGCTCTAGTTTTGGTGAGAACATGTCATAGCACTTGCTTCCCAAAATTTCAAACACACCACCTCTGGCCTCAATACAATAAACAAATCGATCATCTCCTTGTCGATGAACACAAGCATGTCATTTCATTGATGGAGAACACATCCATGAGGTTCTTTCCTTTGGAAAACAAAACAAAATCAAACCCTAGTTGGTTTGCACCTACGCCACGTGCACTATAACCATAAAGGGCACCTGTCACATAAAGCCCTATAAACCTCGATGACCACCATGTCCTCCTTAGCATTCATGTAGAGGCCATATTGGCATCTGAGCACTACCAAATTTTCCAAACACCCTACAAAGATGCAGATTATATCATCCAGCAAAGCCTGGCTTCTGGGCTTCACAAGGCTTTGGTTTTGGTGAGAACAAGCCATGGCACCACTTCCCGACTTTCAAACACACCGCCTCCGAACTTTGATACAACAAACAACTCGATCATCTCCTCACTAAAAAAATAGGAAGGGCATTTCATCGACGGAGAACAAACCACAAGGTTCTTTCCTTCGGAAAACAAAACAAAATCAAACCCTAGCTAGTTCCCACCTACGCCACATGTATTGTAACCATCAAGGTCTCCTGTCATGAAAAGCCCTGTAAGCCTCGATGACCACCATGTCCTCCTTGGCATTCATGCAGAGGCTATATTGGCGTCTGAGAACCTCCATATTGACCAGACACCCTACAAAGATGCAGATTATATCGTCTAGTGAAGCCAGGCATCTGGGCTTCACAGGGCTCTGGTTTTGGTGAGAACAGGCCATGGAACCCACTTCCCCAACTTTCAAACACACTGCCTCTAGCCTCGATACAACAAACAACTCAATCATCTCCTCGTCAATGAACACAGGCAGGGCATTTCATCAACAAAGAACACATCCACGAGGTTCTTTCCTTTGGAAAACAAAACAAAATCAAACCCTAGTTATTTCACACCTGCGCCACATGCACTATAACCTTTCCAGCATGATTTTTGAGGCAAACGGGAGCATTTGATTTCAACGTATTCTCTCTGCTAATCTTGGTCATCGATTTCGATGGATGTCAGAATAAGCAGGTTGCACTTCACTACAAGAACACCTTCATGTAAAAACACATTTCTTTCTAAAGTGTTTATTATAAAATAGGACCCAGTAGATAGTCAAACAAAGTATACAAGTTTTATTTAAAGTCTAAACATTTGTAAAAATAACTTTCCAAATTAATGAGTAATTATTATAGGATCTTAGAAAATAATTTTATGACAAATGTTGAATGTCATTTCTCCCCTTTTTAATTAATTATTTCATTTCAATCATATGTATATGATTTCATATTTTTGATTTAGAGTAGTTTATATGAGATGCATGCGAAGAGGTAAAGGATTTGAACAATAACAAAGTTGAGAAATGTTAAAATTATACTTTTGATTTACTGGTATTTCATATCAAATGTATGTGAAGAAGTGAAGGATATGAAGAATAAGAAAGTTGATAAATGTAAAAATGGCTATAAAAAGAAGTAAAGTTAGAGTCAAAGTAATTTATACATCCTAAAGATTAATTTAGTACAAGAAAATATATAATTGATCATCATTATCATAATAGAATGTAGAATATATTATAATTATAAAAATGGGTATAACCTCTTGTAGACATTTAATTTTAGTACAGAGTAGTTAATATTATGATACTTATAATTTATTTGTGACTTATCTATTATTTTTTAATTCTCGAATGGTGTTTTTGTTTGTATTTTTCAAGTTTTAACATTCTCCCTATGTATTTTGTGCAACTTTTGACACTTTTGAATTTGTATTATACCTTCGACTATGTCCATCATCTTTTGGACTCCTCATTCTTCTCTACATCTGATTCCCCTTCTCCTTTTTCTACCACCTCCCTTATTTTCTCTCTTGCCCTTATTTTTTGTTCTTATTTAATCAAGAACTACAATGGTATGGTTCGGCATACTAGAATCGAGCTAAGTTATTGTTCGGTAACCCATTTGTTTGTGCATTCTAACACTTATTTTAGGTTCCTCAAGATTTCTTGATTCATACCAATCCCAGGATGTTATGGGAATAATATTACTACAACTAGTTAAGTTTTGGGGGCCTACTTAAGTAGATATATTAATTTTAATAAAAGTAAAGGAATCTTATAAATAGATGAGAAATCAACCATTAGACATATAACACATGAGATTGGAAGAATATTTCCACTTATAATAAAATTAAATAATAGGTTCAAGTAAGTCAAGTGTGTGTGTGTGTGTGTGTGTGTGTGTGTGTGTGTGTGTGTGTGTGTGTGTGTGTGTGTGTGTGTGTGTGTGTGTGTGTGTGTGTGTGTGTGTGTGTGTCTGTGTGTGTGTGTGTGTGTGTGTGTGTGTGTGTGTGTGTGTGTGTGTGTGAAATTGGAGAGCATGCTCCTACGATCATAAGGGGAATACTTATTTACAAGTTTGTCTTTACTATGAATGATGAGAAATATAACAACAAGATCATGTGATTAAGGATGGTAACACATTCTATTTGATTTATCTAATTTCTATAAGGTGAACATTTAGATATTAGATATATAAGACATGTTAATATGTGAAAGAGATAACATATTGATATAATATACACAATGCATCAAAGGACACAAGATATGCACATGGCCAATTAACAAAGGAATTGGCCACCTATTTGTATGAGATGGATTACAATATATCATTATAAGAAATTTTTAACAACAAATAAAACTTACAGAACAAGATGATTGCAAGAGCAGTTCATTTTTTACCTAAGTGTTAGTTGGACTTATTGTAGGTATGGTGGTGAAACTTCTAGTGTGGGGTGAGTTAAAGGTGGTTTGACATGGAACAGGTGTGGAAATTTCCATATGGTTGTAAGATGTTGACAAGAGGATGTGCGTCATAATTTTTGTGCGTAAAACCAAAAAGATATTTATTATGTTAAGAAGTAAGACATAAACATGTGGAAGTATTGTAAGTTTATGATGTTTTTCATAATGTTGTGAATGTATCGATGTGTGCACAAAATTGTAAAATATTTAATTTCTATTATTTGGGTTAGTGCAATACTTGAGGAACTATGAGTGTTGTAGTGTGCTTTTGGGGAACTGTGTAAGTTACAAGTGTTTTGAAGTAACTGTATGTTATTTTTGAATCTAAAAATTCTATGAAGTGTGTGCAATGATGTGCATAATATTTCAATAGTTTATGCATGCAGAAGATCATACAAATTCATATACATCTTGGCATTGTAAGAATTCATATGATATGTATGAATTTCGTAGAGTAGAGATCATCCTCTAAAGATCTATATCAAGGTGTGGTATTCTACAAGGAATTGAAAAAGTATAAAATTGTGTGTATGAAAGGGTGTAATGCCAAAGATGACAAGTGATGTCACAGTGAAGGATATGTTGTGTAAGACCTCATGAGCATCTCTAACATGATGTTGATAGTACAATATGTTCCACTTTAATGTGGGGTGATCCAAGGAACCTAAGTGAAGGTTGTTAAAGATCAACATGTGTTTGATTCATTAGTTTTGTACACTATGTTGAGGTGTGTCAATAAGTTTGAGAGATCTAATAAGGAAAGTTTACTTGTGAAGTTTCTTATTTAGAGTTAGCCACTCAAAATGAAGGATCAATTTTAGAACACATACATTTTCTCGGGTATGATCCCATAGTGGTCTATAATATGTTATTGGAAATTGTATCCCATTATATACAAGTTCACCTAGCTAAAACTTGGCAATGATTCTTCCTGAGATCAAATAACAATCTGGAGGCTTCTAAAAATGTCATTCAAGTTATGAAGTTGTGAAAAATAAGAGAGAGGATGGGTATTCATTGCTTTACATGGATTCATAAGGATCATTCACCCTTTATCGAGGATAAATGGTCATCATTTCTTCTTGAGATAGATGTGGAAACTAAACCTAAAGACATGTTGAAGGTGTTAACACTTATTTTGATAGCATGTTGTAGAGCCTACTATGGATGTTTTCAAATTCCAAAGGACATGTGTGATATCCTTATACTCCAACATTGATAAGAGGTATGTAGGTGTACCCAATATAGCTTCTTAAAGGATGTTTGAAGACTTACTATATACACAATATAGATTATAAATGAAGCATATATATGTGTGTGTGTGTGTGTGTGTGTGTGTGTGTGTGTGTGTGTGTGTGTGTGTGTATGTGTAGACACCCCAAAATAACAGATACACATCATAATCATTCAAAATATCATTAAACCATTATCTATATCTAGAATTAATTTATTTAATTCTATTTACACCTTATCACCCTCCTTAGCTAATTTAATATCAAATTAAATAATAAATCCACATATCCACTTCCACATTTAAATAAATTAAATAATCACCATATCTTATCCACCTCCTTAACTCAAGTCATGACTAAAGCTAAAATCATTATTATAATTATTGAGCCCATGTCTATTGTATTCCTTTATTCCTTGTATTCTTGATTGGTTAAATTATTCTTTTAAGGTGCATGTAAATACACTAAAGGTGTGTGCGGGATGAAACTGGTGTAATACGTGATAAGTGTGCACGTAAAAAGGAGAAGAAACATATGTGCAAGTAAAATAGGAGGAACATGTGTGCAAGTGATAGGAATATTCATGTAAGAGGAATTATGGAGACATGCAAGGAAAATCAGGGAACATGATACATAGGAAAAAGATAAGAATACAAAGGACATGTAGGATAGCAAGGAAGTAGGGATAAACATGTGTCCATAAGTGGACTTATAATTCAGTTCTTGGTGCAGTATACGAAGGGAATGGATAAGGATAAAAATAGTCATAAGATAGACAGAGGATTGACATGCAACATAGGTTTATGATGGCATGAGCTATTTAGGTAAACCAACTTAAAATGGAAATTTAATTGAAGCAGTAAACTCATGGGCTATTCTTAGCCTTTGTAAGAATAGTGAAGGGAAAGTCCCCACCAATATAAATACCTATGAAAGAGTCATAGATAGAGAGATTTATTCGTAAATAAGGAAGATGATATAATTATGCATACATAGTGTTTTGAGAATTTTGTAGTGTTATGTATGGTGATGAATTATAAGCGAGAAAACAATACATATATGGAAAATGGAAATTTGTGTAATGTGCATGGTTTTATGTTAATATAGAAAAGAGTGTTCTAATTTGAATGTTATATAATAATTGGATGTTATAGTCAGTTTATCTTTGCTAACTTATGAAGATGTTGTTATCCAAAATTCACCCCTTAAGGTAATTTTGATAACATGCATCAGATTCTTTAGTCCCGAGCAAGTAGAATTGATTCAAGGCCAAAAATCATGTTTTGGGGTCCCTTGGCTTCTCTCTAACTTCCCCATCTAGGAAAAAACCCAAGAAGTTAGAGAAAATTGGAAAATCTAGAAAATGGGCTCATTCTAGTGTTTTGCAGAAAAATTGGACATTTTTGTCCCAGGCGGTCCACGGGACAGTTGGGACACTAGGACACGCGTAGGACATGAAAATGCAAAATCACCGCACAAGGAGCAAAGCTAAATGAGATGCGGTGAATGCGGAAGTCAACGGCCCTCACGGCCTAGAAAATAGTGGACGCGCGGGGAAAAGGGAGTCCTGAATCGGGCGATGCAAAAAAAAAAATCGGGACAACCAGGACACGCAGACCCAATTTTTGCCGAAATAGCCGCAGTGAAGAGAAAAGTCAATGTTTGACCTCCCGAACTTGAAATGGCCATAACTTTTGACTCAAGCTCTGATTTTCATAAAATTGGACTTTCTAGAACAAGCACGACATCCTCTGCATCAAAAAATATATTAAAATATAAGAAACATATTCAGCTCCAGTCAATTAATGCTCATTCCTGTCAAATGACAGAAAATGCTTGGCAAACCCAAAATAGCTGCTCGCACACTCAAAAGGCCATAACTTTTGCATTTCTTAATGAAATCACATGAAATTTGTACCGTTGGAATCATGGCTCTGATCCCAATGCACAGAAATCAAGAAATTCTAGATTTGATGAAGGATAGATAGATATTTTGTAGAAAACACGGCCAAGTTCATAATAGTGTTTTATTTGGTAGTTGGACGCATTCAATGAAGCATGGGCTAACATATTTCACTGCTGCAAGTCATGGGACAATATGGGGAGCCTTTAGTAAGAAATAGAACATCATTTCACTCCATTTAATACCTCTTACAAGTGGTTAAAGGACAGATTTCAGGATTTCCATTTTCCTCTCTCTCTCTCTCTTCTTATTTTCTATAAATTGGAGTGTTGGGCTCATTGAAAAAAGGGAGGTAGTTTTGTTGTAGCAAAGCTCTGTCAAAATTTATTTATGAAGCCAATGTGCTATAGGATCTTGTAGTGGACTCCTTGCATGGTGATTCAGGCCCTTATCTTGTAATAGATTGAACTATGCATATCATGAAGCAATAAAATATGAGTTTGTGGATGCATCTTCCCCTGTTGTGTTTGTTTTCACTCTTCTTGCCCTTTCAACCTTCATTACAAGAATATTGTGTCTATTTTTATGCTCTTGCAAGGACTCATTATTATTGTGCATGTATGAAATATTGTTGTAAATGCATTTTCCAGATTGTGGAGAACTGTTATCATCCCTTCTAGTATGCATTTTACTTCTATTTTTCACACGTTGGAAGACTACTCTCACACCCCTCCTTTTCTGGTGTATCACCGTTGTAGTGTAGGCTTTCATTTTTATGCATTCTCTCTCCTTGGTCCCTTGGAAAGTTAGATTAGGACAATTAGTTTTGCCTGCATTAGAGTAGATTGTGGCAGGTAGTTTAGGAGCAAGAACCAACTTTCTCTGGAGGTCTATCTCAAGTAGCAAGTCCCACAACTTAGAGATAGTACCCATGTTATCCAATCACACCGTGAGCTCAAGTATATGCACTTGTGTAAACATAAGGGTGTTGTGATTTGGTGATAACATGTACCTAGAAACCTCCCACACTTTGGGTGAGCACACCTAGCCTAGATAAATGTGATATACCAGCGTGGTGGTAAAGGAGAATTATGTGTAACTAGTTGGAGATATGTTATGTGCATAGGGCACCACACTAAACTCCAACATTTTGGTGACGTTTTTGGGACATTCATCATGATGTGAGGATGAGATGGAAAGAAGATGCAATGTTTAAATCAGGAAAACATCGAGGCATGGTTACATAGTATTGAGGATGCTTTCACAAAATGGCATCCAAGTTGGAAGGTTTATTCTCCAAGGAAGTGGGTGGAATATAATATTTATGACCCACCATATGAAACATTTTTTATGAACTCCTTGTATAACTTTATACATGGTTAATGGCTTATTACTTAGGGGAAAATAGGAATTTGGATCATAAGTATCCTTAGACCTCTGGATGAACAATGAAACTATCACACCACAACATCACTTGGACATGCGCGGTAGATTTTTAGTGGAAAGGGATGCTCAAAAGTTATATCATTGAGTACTCATTCTCCACATTTTCTTGTGTGGATGAACCATAGTATAAATTCTTTAGAGAACCTCATGGGACATAGTTAAAACATCTACCATTGGAGATTAAGAAGATGATGATTGATATGGGGATCAGGAATTTCCCAATGAAAGGCTAAATGCTCTCAACATGGGTGGCGTAAGGTATGAAAAGGATGATGATGGACATGATGGACTGAGCGCACTCATCAAAATATAATGATTTGAAGAGAAAAGGAGCAAGACATTAGAATGGGAGCTCATAAGAGTACATATTTCTACTCCAAGAACCACGAGAGATGACCAATAACATTGGTTAAGATGGGGAGAAAGTGGCAAGGAAATGGAGCTGCAGGAAGGAATAGCGTGCAGGTGCAATAGGCATCTTTACGAAATCCTAAGGATGAGGAGGGATAATATGGTGTTAATGACATCCTGATCATATATCTAGCACATGCCCACATGACCAAGTCAATAAATACAACACAAGTACTATTAGAAAGTGAAAGTGATGAAGAAACTAAACAAGCCAATGTGAAGAAAACTTTAGATAGTAGCTTATCATATGTGATACAATCACTACAACCCACACCAAAGAGACAACCATTAAGCTTTATTTTACTAAAAGCATAACGGTTCAAAATGATGAACATGACTCCAACATCACCAACCACCACAGGAACGTAAGGGAATATACCAACGTAACAGGTTTCTGGGACTAATCCCTTGTTAACAAGTGGAAGTGGCAATGTCATATATATGAACACTTTACCAACACAAAGAAGCATTGCAAACAACACGCAATAGATAGTTTTGCCAAATATATTTTATGAAATTTCATTACACCTTTCATAATATCATGGGGTTGAAAATGCAGCAGAGCATGTGCTCAAATGTGAGCTTATATGATGAACAGAGGGTTTAACCTCATTAGAGTGGAAGGCAACATAGTTTGCAACCACATTGCTTGTATGAGTGATTATTTATGCCATTTGGTTTATATCTAGACTATATGCATATGTTTAACCAAAAAAGGAGGAACATTTTGATAACTTGTGTAAGGTAATGAAATGTGTTTATCTTACTCATGGTTGTTGCTCGGGTTTTTGGGCTGCTCTAGCTAACTATGAGGGGTGAATGGTGGAGGTGGCATTATCTCGTGCTACTTTTATTCTTTGGAGGAGTATGTGCAAGAGAATAAATTTTGGTATGTTCTTCGTTGTCTTCCCAATTGGTAGAAAAGGTATTCCTTATATATATTCCAATATGTGAATGCTTCATTAAGTATATCTGCAATTGTGATATAATTCTTGCATGACTTCATATAATTCAATCTCCTTAGTATTGTTGATAGCTTGATCTTATAAAGGGATGACACTTTGGATTTCTTGATTCATTATTTCCAACCTACCCCACATTCATTTTTCCTAAACCCCTATAAGTGTATTGCATGGTACAATACATTCCCATTCTTATAGTCTCTTAATAACATTATTTCTCACTTGCAAGGATGTGTGTAATACATTTTCATATGTTGGTAATTTTTCCCTATTATTATATGATCTTGCATTGTATTTCCCGTGTTTATATCATTTTTTTTCCCTCCATGGTAGTTTGAAAGTATGTGTTCCAATCCAGAAGTTTGAATGTTAATTGTTTAGTTGTACTTTGACCTATTGTAGTATGATAACATATTCTTGTAGAAACAATATTATTTCCTTGAATTCCTTTTTCATATTGGCTACTTGTTCCTTTATTTTATTTTCCACCCCATTATCATTCCATTTTTCCACAAGCTTTCCTACCAACATAGATAACTACATTTTCTCACTCATTACTTGTCCACCTATGGTATCAGTGATAGGTTGGGGGGAAATTTTATAAATTTATACTTTTAGATTTTATAATTAATGTTCCTAAATAGGTTTTTTTGATACATTTGTAGCACATGTGCCCCAATTTTAACTTGTAATGAGTGAATTCCTTCCATCTACATGTGAAACGGTAAGTGCTCCAAATGAACCTTGACTATGTTAACTACAATCTACAAAATTGTAGCTTACGCACTTGTTTGGGTGAGTTGGGAAACTATCATATGAACATAGGATGAAGGTAATATTAACTTGCGTATTTGTGTTAGCGTAGTTGACTATTTTTCCCACCAAAATGTTCATGTATCCTCTTCTTTGGTTTCTTTAATTGTTGGTTGTTCAATGGTGGTTGTTCTACTTTTGTGGTCATTTCTATTATTTAAAATTGTTGTTTAGTAGTATATACTTGTACCACATTTTTTATAGTTTCCACAGTGTATTTTCTCTATTATATAATGTTATGATCTTCTAATTCTAATTTTACAGTGGCCCCGTAGTTTGTTGTGTTTCCTTGGCCTTTTTAGTTTTCTCTTGTTTTGATTATTTTAGCTTTTTATAAATATTTTCTTCTCTTCTTTTGTCCTCTTGTCTTCCTCCTACTTTATTTTCTCTTCCTCTATCTTGTTCTCTTATTTTTGTTTTTCCTTCTCCTGCTTCCTTTGGATTTGCTTTAGATTCTAGTTTTTATTTCTCTTTTTTCTCATCTCCTCTTCTTATTGTATTTTGTGAGCTTCAATGGCCTCATGTTCTTTGCTCACTCCATTTATATCTTTTTTCTTCCTCTTCCATTTCTTATGCTTCCTCTCTTTGTTCTCCACTTTTGATTTTATAGCTTCTACTTAGCAAAATCACACCTTCACTTCTTATTGCACAATTATTTTTACTTTAGTTGCAACTACATCATCATGTTCCTTATTCTTGAATGCTTCCTCTTATGGTTACAATTGTTATTACCCTTATAGTTGTGTGGTTGCCCCAAGTTCTTCCATAACTAGTTGCACACTGATGATGATTATAGGCTCTTCGTCTACTTATATAGATTTTACATTCATTCCCTCCTTTGTAATTGATTTAGAATGGGTACTCACATATTTTGGGGATGGAGGAGATGAAGGTGTACTCGATGTAAGTTTGAGAGGTCTTTGTGCATTTATATTTTTTCTCTATTTCACTCTTTTCTCTCTCATCTACAACTTTCTCTACTTCTTTATGTGATACAAGTTGTGGTTCTTACATTTTCTTGTACATTAGTGAATCCCTTCTTTATGTACTAAATCCCTACCTTGGGAGTGCACTTACTTCTCCTACAAGAAGGCACACTACTTTGAATGGACTTAACTCAGTATTTATTTTCTTATATGGGAAGGCTATCATTTATTCTCCTAATATTGACACATCCAATACTTGTTCCTAAATCCCTTTATTGATATTTTGGATGAGTTCATCCTATGTAACATTCTGACATCTTGAGCTGATCATGATAGAGTTTGGAATGGGTGGGAGTTGAACTATCTTCTGATTTGATCTTTTGATTTGCAACTTGTTCCGACATAATTTCCTTCTAAGTGTATGATTCTTGTTCATTTGGGAGATACATATCGGTTCTTATATCTCTAATTTCCGTTGTGTGAATTCTTTCTCTATCCACCTTAATCTCTTCAAAATATAGCTTGGTGAACCAGTTGGGTAATCTAGAGTCTTTTCTACCATTGGTGAGGATCTGCATGATTGTATAGTAGTGGGTTGTTTTCCTTTTTCCTTTCTAGTTGATTTTTTTCTTCTTGTGTTGATGGTTCCATTATAGCTGGAAATTGTGCGACTACTTGAGGCTACGAAACTTTTTCAATTGGTTAGTATGGATGTTATGTATGTAATGGTTAAATGTATGTTGCAATCAAGGCCATGTGATTTAATATAAATTTGGGTTAAATATTAATTGCAAAGTAAATATTGTAGTGTATAATATACAAGTAATAAAATATAGTAAATGGATAAATAACAAGTAAGTAATAAAATGAAACCCTAAGCAAATGAGAAAGATAGATGACTTAGTTGGTTTTTAAGTGATCGAGAAGTGTTCTAAACCTAGGAACTGTTGAAATAGAATGAGAAGAGTTTTCTTAGGTCTCAATGGAGGTTTTGTAACCTATAAATGTGTAGGGTAGAAGCCCCACGGGAGGATGGGGGCGTTAGGTGCTAGTGGCTAGATCGGGCACTAAAGTCTTCCCAAATGCTTAGGTTCTAATCTTTTTTGTACATAATGAGCTTCATTTTTTATCCCTAATTATTACTCGGTCTCACTTCAATTTCATTGATTGTACCTATAACCTACAAAAATGACTAGCTGCACATACCCAAAAACCGCATCAAATCCTAAAAATAAAGATGCAATATGTGGAGTCAAAATAACCCTGACGGTCACCTAAAGAGTGAACTTGGTACCAGGCGTTGCACTACATTTCAAAATCCATTTAGTTCTGTGTAGAAGTGTTTGTAATGATGCCCTAGGATGCCCTTACGCAAGTTTCATATTGATAGTGGGATAGATCTATAATGTAACAAAAGTATAGAATGTGTGAGATGAAATAGAATAAACTTCCCTCCTATGTTGTGTATGCAGAAGAATGTAGCCCTTATCCCTTGGTTGTATGTGCTAGATGGATGCTTTGTAATGTTCTTGTTCCTTTGGATGCAAGATTAGGTGATAGTAGATAATAGTAGTTCTTGGCCCCTTATTTGAGAGCTATAACTATGCATATATGATTCCCTTGTTTGAATTTCATAATTGACAACTAAAAGGCCAACCCAAAGTTGTAAAAGATTACCCAAAAATAAAATAGACCCAAAAGAGCAAGAATTAGCTATGCAAATAAAATCAAGACTAACACCTAATAGTCTCAATACAATGCTAAACTAAAATCTATGCACCATCATGCTAAGAGATAAACAAGTAATAAACATCAACATTATGCATTAGAACCTTGAAAATGAACTTCAAACTAACATGTAAACATTTATTGCTCTACTCTTTAGAAAGCTAAATATATGAAATAGACCTATGTAGATCCTTTAGCTATCAAAGGGTTGATAGTTGTTTGTTTGATCCAAGATGATAAAAAATGGAGGTTCATCAAGCCATGGCTTATTAGGCCTTTCTTGATTAACTCCATTGTTCTTCACAAAAAAATCTTGGATGATTGAATGCAAATGAAAGATGTTTAGCTCCACTAATGGAAGAATTCTCTAAGATGATAAAATGGCTATAGATTAGGCTCTATGCTCATTTAGGTGTAAGTAGAAAGGTAGGAGGAGGGATCCTTATATAGCCCAATGTATAAAAGAATCTCTACATCCCTTTACATGTGGGATAATAGAGAGGTTGGGTTAGTTGTGGATAAGGAAGGTTTAGGGAGGGTTGAGTCAACCTTAGGAGAGTTTAGTTTGTCCTCTAGTGACTCATGGGGATTGAGGGGGTTTATTAATTAACCAAAGTGATTAATTAATAGGTGTGCAAGCTTATAGAAGCTTTTAGAGGAATAGTTAGTATGATTTATGTTATGAGAGGATTTTAATCAAATAAATGACGATTTATTGATTAAATAAGAAGACAAAATTAATTAATTAGATAGAAAATCATTATAATTAGAAAATTAATTTAATAGAAAAATAATTAATTAATCTAGATAGAAAGGGGGGCTTAATTAATTATAAATAATTAATTAATCTAGATAGAAAGGGGAGCTTAATTAATTATAAATAATTAATTAATCGAGATAGAAAGGGGAGCTTAATTAATTATAAATAATTAATTAATCTAGATAGAAAGGGGAGTTGATTAACGGAAGGTCGTTAATTGGCATCGTTGTTGGATAGAAGAGTTAATTAACTAACGTAATGTAATTAATTAATGACGATAGTAGAGAAAATGTGTGATATTGACGATATGTCATCAATTTGTGGGAAAGGGTATAATTAGCACAATTTAAGTATTTAAATTTCTTGAGCTAAATTATAGGTGTCTACATTTTCCCCTCTTTGGGGTGGCGTAAGTGATGCCACTTCAAAGATAGTAGATAGATAAAATTTTGAAGGGGTAGAAGAAAAATTAGTAGAAGTGAGAGATGCCCCTCGAGTGTCGATGGGGTGATGAAAGAAGGCGATCGACGATAAAAAAGGTGAGAGAAATGGATAGAAGAATGGGTAGGGGAAGGATGCCCCAGGTGAATTAGAAGAATAGTGTTGATAGGAGAATGATGTAGAAGAGGAATGAAGATGAAAAGAAAAGAGCAAGATTTCATCTAGTGTATTGAAACAACTTTAGTGTCATCATATTGCCAAAGATCTACGTCATCGGTCCTTATTAAAAATATAAGCATACAAAAAAGTAGAATGACATGAAAATCCATACTACAAACAATTGTCCATTTCTGAAAACACCAACTCAATGCAACATACAAAAAGCAATGCAATATGAGAAGGAAACAAGCTCATTTAATAGGGAAACAAGTACAAACACACATACTCAAACCAACAATGGTCAAGACGGTTGTACAAATGTTTTGTTATCAAGCTAAAGATCCCCAAATGTTTGTGATTGATGACAAGGGTGAAAAATGATGCCCCTAGCAAGGATACATGCAAGGGAAAATGATGAAGGATGTCGGGTCCAATGATAAAGTGTTGTGCACAATGAAACAATATCAGGCAACTGGATGTGCCCCAAAGTACGATGAAGCAAACAAGTAAACTTTGTAAATGGTTGTAAATCTGATGATCGTGAGTCATTTGATTTGTGAACACGTGAAAATTCCAGCAAGATATGGAATGAATACCATGCAAGACACAAGTTTCAGCCACTATGGGTTGTTTACCTATTTTTGTAAATTTTACAATTTTTAGGATTTTTGAGAAATTTTGAAATTTTATGTGTTTGTATTTTTCTATGTTTTTTGAAAAAAAAAAATGATTTTTGTAATGTTTAGGGATTTTTATTTTTTAGAAGAAATGAGAAAATAGGAGATCACCTAAAATCAAAAAATTCCCTAGGAGAGAAAAGCGTGCCACCATGTAGCAAAAACATGCCCCGACATGGCAAAAAGGAGTTAAAATGATTATTTAATAAAAACAATCATTACGGTGGATAGAAGAAGTGTTAGAGTGATCACGATGGTCAAAACATGCCCCTAGGGCATCATGTGACAGTTAAAATAGCCAAATATACCCCTCGAGGGGATAAATCATCGTGATCATATATTTGCTACCAAACCCTACCAAATTTTTACCGTGAGTTACCGCGAGTGAGAGATGGCTAGGGTGTAGAATCATTATAAACGCATTGATACCATTCAAGAGTACATTTAGAATGAATGATGATGGACCATTTGTGAGTACCCCAACCCTTCCTGGTCTTTTTATGCATTTAATTTTGTATTTACTAGCATTAATTAGCATTTAGACATGCCACATATTTATATGATTCATGATGATTACTATGGTTATGGATAAGGATTGGATCATGATGTTGTCTGATTTTATTTCTTATGTATGTACCATGATGGATATTGATGATGTATCACATGTGTTTGATTTTTATGATAGATCCGTAGATGATATCAATTTTATTGTATATGTGATGTTCTAGATTAGTGGACGGGATGATATGATGATATTGGTGCGGGGGATAGATTTTGATATTTGTGATCCCTCTTGCCCCCATTTGATGATATGATATGTGATGATTAGCTTAGCATACATGTATGATGTACATGTAGCATTTTATTTATATATGATGTATAGATGATGTTAGATGTGATGATATAGATGGAGATATGATGATTTGATAACAAAACTATGTACATGACAAGCAAACACAATCAAATGTTAACAAACCTATCAAATATACATTTACTAAACAACATGAATTAACACAACTATGTATAATTATTTACAAGCATGAAAAACACACTTCATATGTACAAGTAAGAATGAATCTAATCTAAGAAAGAAAAATGAATCTAACAAAGTATGTTTAAGCGACAAACTATACAAATGTACAAGCAAGTAGAAACTATACAAGCAATCAATGTACACAAACTAACAAACAAAGCAAGAAACAAGATAAAAAAAGTAAACTAAAGCTATGTTTTTGTAAGATTATTTTTAGTGCATTTTGCGTTTGTGGGAATTTTGTGAAACAATTTTCTATTGTTTTTGTGTTTTGTGTTTTTCTATTGTTTGTGTGTTTTCTATTTTTCTATTGTTTTGGATTTTGAACATTTTTGAATGTTTTTGATTTTTAGCATATTTGAATGTTTTTGGAGATTTTGAATGTTTTTGGATTTTCATATTTGAATTTTTTTGGATTTTCAGCATATTTGAATGTTTTTGTGATTTTCTAAGGTTTTCCAAAGCTATGTATAGGAAACCAAGAAATGTGGATGCCCCCAACATTAGATGGAGAATATACAAGGGTATGCACCACGTATTTATAAACAGGAAGGTGAAAGTGCAAAGGTGCCCCCAATGTTAGATGGGGAATATACAAAGGAAATACCTTCACCGATTTACAAGAGGAGAAACAATCGGATCAAGGCTTGATAGGATAGGCTCATAGGGAATCTCGGATGCCATAGTGGAACTAGCCCCAAGGTAAGTAAAAGTACCCCTAAAACTAGATGCTTGTGAACAATGAGTCCTCCCAAGGTCCTAGAAGCCGGTTTTCACCAAGGGATCTATCCAAAGCACCACAATTGTGTGGTTTTCACATATGGATGACCTGTTTTCTCTTTTTTTTTTCTCTTTTTTGACTTTTTTGTATTTTGATCCTTTTTACTTTTTTTTTGTTTTTTTTTTTTTTGCACCATGTTTAAGCATAGAACCGCTTAAGGTGCATGGAATTCATAGGCTCGTGGAGCTCGTCTCCATTGGGATGAGCAATTTTGTATGCTCATGTTCCATATTTTTCCACAATGACGTAAGGTCCTAACTAGTGTGGTTTGAACTTTCCTTTCTTCTCTCTTTCTGCCCTTGTGTTGAACTGATTCTCTTTCATGACCAAATCTCGACCTCAAATTGACGAGGTTTGATCCTTTTTTATTTTCTATTTTATATACCTTGAGATGGTTAAGGGCACGGATGCACTTTTCATCTAGGAGTTCCAATTTTTCTAGCTGGCCACTCTGTAATCCTCATCTTTGTCTAGATAATCCCTAAGAGATATCCTTAGGGAAGGAAGCTCTATTTCTAATGGGATGATAGATTTTGTTCCAAAAACTAGGGAGTAGGGTGTCACACCAATAGGAGTGTGAATGGAGGTCCTATAATCCTAGAGGGTTGGTGAATTTACAAATTCCAGTTACTGACATGTCTTACTCACCATATTTTCCATGATCCGAACTAATGTTTTGTTAGTGGCTTTGGCTTTCCCATTACCCGAGGGTAATATGGCATAGACCACTTTAATCTTATTTGAAACCGGTGACAAATATATTTCATCATCTTGTTCTTGAATGATTTTCCATTATTGTCAGTAACTATGGCCACAAGAATTCCATATCGAAAAATAAGGTGATTCATGATGAACTTTGATATCTGAGCACCTATAACATATGTTAATGGAACAACCTCCACCCACTTAGTGAAATATTTTGTGGCTATGATGATGTGGGTATGACCATCAGATGAGGTAGGGGTGAGCTTCCCTATTAAATCTAGTCCCCATTTGGAAAATGGCCATGGTGTTGTAATTGGTTGTAATGGTTGTGACGACACATGGATGAAATTTCCATACTTCTAACATAGAACACATTTCTGACATGGTTGCAAGCAATCTATCTCCATAGTAGGCCAGTAGTAGCCCACCCATAACAACTTCTTTGTTAGGACCATTCCATTGTATGGGCGCCACACACCCCTTCATGTACTTCCTTGATCGCTTGGACCGACTCTGCTACATCTAGACAACGCAATAGATTCCCATCATAGCATTAGATGATAGAGTGTACCTCTAGGAGGGTGTAATGGGCTATTTGGTGGATAAGGATTTGTTTTTGAAATGGGAAATTCGTAGGGAAGGTATCACTTTTAAGGTAGTCATAGATAGGTGCATACCAAGGGGAGTAGGGACCAACAACTTCACATGCCAGACATGATTCTGGTATATCATATGCAGGTTGACATAGATTTTCAACAAAAATGGCATATTTCTATTTTTTTGGTGGAATCATGCAGCATAGAACCCATTGTCACCATTGCATCTGTAGATCGGTTTTGTGCCCTTGGAATTTTCTCAAAGGTAATATACACAAAGTATTCTTTTCATATTTTCCACTAGTTTCTTGTATGGGATGAGCTTGTCATCCTTGACCTTGTACTCATCGTTGACTTGTTTGATAATCAGTTGTGAGTCACCAATGACCTTGACATGGTGGATATTCCACTTGATCACCAAGCTTCAACCTAGCGATGAGCACCTCATATTCTACAATTTTATTTATGTAAGGAAAACCAAGATGGAAAGCTTGTGGTATGGGATCTCTAAAGGAGTGATTAGTACTACTCCTACCCCTGAACCATGGAAAGTGAATGATCCATCAAAGTGGATCTGCCACATGACAGATTCTTCAATATACATTAGTGATGAATTTGGCAACTCCAGACTTATAGGCTCTATTCCAGGTAAAGGTGCTTCTGCTAATTGGTCAGAAAGTACTTATCCTTTAACTAATTTCTGGTGTATGTATTCAATGTCAAATTCACTTGAGCAAAATGATCAATTAGCCATTCTACCTGTAAGGGCGGGTTTTGACAATAGGTATTTAAGTGGGTCAACTTTAGATATAAGCTTGGTTTTATTGTTCAATAGGTAATGGAAAAGTTTTTGAAAAGTAAAAACAACATAGCTAGACAAGATTTTTCAATTTGGGGATAGTTGAGCTCATAGGAAATCAGGGTATGGCTAAGGTAGTACACAACTTTTTATTTTTGGCTTAGGTCATATTGTGCAAGCAAAGCACCAATAACAAATTGTGTAGTAGATATGTATAGAAAAAAGTGGCTCACCTGGGGTTGGAGGCATGAGGACAAGGAAGATTGGCTAGGTATTTTTAAGCAAGGAAAATGCCTATTGTTGTTTCTCTAGTCCCCAAACAAAATCAACATCCTTTTTAAGCAGATGAGTAAAGGAATGACACTTATCAACAAGCTGTGAAATGAAGTGGTGAATGGCTTGTATTTTTCCTTGTAGGCTGTGTAGTTGTTTGATATTCTTGGGAGGAGGAATTTCAGTAATGGAAATGACTTTGGTTGGGTCTACCTCAATCCCTCTCCTTGATACAATGAAGCCTAGTAGCTTCCTGATAATACTCCAAACACACATTTCTTTGGATTCAACCTAACCTTATATTCCCAGACATTCAAAGATACGTCACAAAACTTCAGGGTGGTCTTCTCTTGTCTTGGAATTTTTGAGGATATCATCTACATAGTCCTCCATGATGTCATGCAAGCATATCATGGAATATTACTATCATGGCCCGTTGATAGGTTCACACCAGAATTTTTGAGGCCGAAGGGCATTACTTGATAATAAAATGTTCCCCAAGGGGTTGTAAAGGTCATCTTATATTGATCTTCTTTTGCTATCTTGATTTGGTTATATCTGAAAATCCATCCATAAGAGATAGCATTTCATATCTTGTAGTTGAATTGACAATCATGTCGATATTGGGCAAAGGAAAATCATCTTTGGACATGCCTTGTTGATGTCCCAAAAGTCTGTGCAAATTATGATGCCAACCTGGTTTCTTTTGTATTGGAACTACGTTTGATATCCACTCAGAGTAGTCAATGGGTCTAATGAACCCTACTACTAATAGTCTCTCTAACTCCTCTTTAACTAGAAGGGCCACTCGTGGATGTATTTTCCTTATCTTGTTTAATATGTTTTACGTTTGGATGCACTACTAAGTTGTGCACCACAAAAGTTGGATCTAAGCTGACATATCTTTATAAGACCATGTGAATATGTCCACAAATTATCTAAGAAGCAAGGTGAATGTCTTCTATTCTTGTGTTGAAAGCGAAGCTCCCAGACTTGACTATCTTTGGGTCTTCTTTTGTTCCAATGTTTATGTCAATGGTTTCTTCTACCAACATTTTTGACATATCCTCCATACGCGTAGGATCGGGAGGAAGGTTGAGATCTTCTTCCAAGGGTCTCTACATGAGATTTTCACCCTTAGCATGGTCACTTCTTTTGTCCATTAATTTTTTTACTTGTTTGTTAGCCAACACCTCAAAGATGTTTTCACTGTGTGACTTGGACTTTTGCTTTTGCCGAGGCTTTTTGTTGGAACTTTTTCCCTCACTTTTTCTTAAGTTTTTTGACCACGAAGCTCAGCTTCCTCTCCGAAATAGGCGTAGGTATCTAAGTCAATGTAGAAACCTTTCTTATGGTCCCTAATTGGAATTGTATCTCTTGTATGCCCATAAAATCTGCAATGGCCTCATCATTCTCAAAAAGGTCTAATGGAACATGACATTGTTGGTCCCAATCGACAAGGGAAGGGTAGACAAGGTCAATTTTAGACTCAGTGGGGGTTAAGGTAAGGACAACGGTATCCATGAAAAGGTTTGTGGAGGCAAGATCCTCATATTGGCTATAGTGGGAATCTGTGTCGTTGTCTAAATAATCAGAGCTATCCTCACACTCAGAATAGGTAGCATCTTGATCATTGGGGTGTGATCCATAGGGTCGAATGTCGATACCATATCTTTCCATTTTGAAATGTGGAAGTGGAATTGGTTCTCTTGGTCCTTGCTCATTCTTTCCACATCCTAGGCCCTTGTAGCCCATAGAATACATCATTCGGATAGACTTTTCATACTCAGGGATTTGGTAGTAGGTCGATTGAGTGTCCTCGGGACCCAAGTTGTAGGTGGGTCTAGAAATTTCTCTTCTACAAGTAATCCCCAAGTAAGAATGTCCCAATAGTTCATTCATCTCTAGGTCATTTGAAATGATAGTTGGGTCAACCTCTTGTTTTAGGTGACAAAGATAGGTCTGAAACTAGGAGAGCTTGTTGCACATTGTATTCTCCACAACCATACTCAGAATTTTCATCTCCCATGAATCAAAAGGAGAAGTAGATGTAGAATATTCTCGAGCACAAGTGTTGAGGGAGTCCGAATCAATTCATGATTCCATAGCTTCTGATTGAAGGGAATAGCTATATCAGTAGAAGGACATGCATATGTACCCTTACGAGCAAATCTATTGAGAGCTCTTGTAGTGAGCGAAAGGTTTTGGATCTCCTTGTATTGTAACAAGTGTGTCCCTCATGTTTTAACTTGATACACGATGGAATGTTGATGGTATGGCCTGCATGGCATGAATCCATGGGTGGCCAAGAAGCATATTATATGGAAGTTCCAAGTCTAAGATGTGAAACTTGGTATTGTGACAAGTTGGTCCTACCTCCATCGGCAATGTGATTTTTTGGTTGACTCCCACTCTCACATTTTCATAAGTGGTTATGGTAATAATATGGGACTCTAGATCTTCCTCTGTGTGTCCCAGTTGTTTAATTAGTTTCAATGTGCATATATTCAATCCCGACCCATTGTCCACAAGCACCCGTTTTATCTTTCGGTAGGTAAAAATACCTCTATATATAGGGGAAG
The DNA here is from genome assembly GCA_018340775.1 of Taxus wallichiana var. yunnanensis. Taxonomy (NCBI): domain Eukaryota; kingdom Viridiplantae; phylum Streptophyta; class Pinopsida; order Cupressales; family Taxaceae; genus Taxus; species Taxus wallichiana. The sequence continues at coordinate 611,523,531 of CM031238.1, forward strand.
ATTATGTGTGTGATCTTCATTGGGGATTTCCTTATGGTTAAAGGAGATATGTTCAGTTGGTGTAATGTTTTCCACGCGGATTGTAAATGTGAAGGGTCTACTTCCATTGGCACTCCTAACCCCTAGAGAGTTTTGTATAAGATGTCCTTATGTACATTTGATATCTTAAGAAGATCTAAGATTGAAATCTTGGTAGATGTCTTCTCAAGTTGTTCTAAGAGGTTATATTGACCATCTGAGGGGTTGATAGAGAGGGTTCTAGGATCATGAGATGGGCATGCCTTGTTACCGTAGCGTAATCCTTTCCTTTGATCCTAATGGTATTCACATGTTCATTAGAAGAGTGGACACATCCAATGAGTGAGTCATAATGATTATTGTCATTTTTGGTGTATAGATAGTTTGCAGCTTTGTAGCTTTGGGATGACTCTCCTTGATCGGCCTTTTCTCATCTGATTTTCCATGTTTAGGGAATGGTTCTTTGAATATCCCCATCTTTTGTTTGGTGTTTGATTTCTCTCTAGGGTGTCAACTTCTATCTCTCCATTGTCAATGAGATCTTGGATGTAGTGGCGAAGTCGTAGGCACTTTATCTGTCTTGTGTCCCTTTACATGATGAAAATCACAATATTCATGCTCTTTATACCATGATGGTTTAGGAGCATTTTCATCAAAAGGTTGTGTTGTAGGATAAGTCACCATGTGGACTGCATCTAATTGCTTCAATATTGCAGACAAAGACTCATTAAGAGGAGTGAACATTCTACACTTAGGTGGTGGTTGAATAGGTCCTTTGGTCAATTTAAAAGGTTGACCAACTTGAACTATTTGTACTCATTTGGAATCTGTGATTCCGTCTCCCACCACGTTCTTGTTTTTGTTAAAGATATTTGGCTTTTCCATTGGTTTGGCATTTTGATTATCTTTAGAAGGTGATTTGATTGTTCCTTTTACAATGAGGATTTTTCTATTTGTATGCCCTTTTTAATGACCTCTTCAAAGGTACGAACACAATGCATTTGTAAATGAAAAGTGATGTCTGGGTTTAGATTAGGCACGAAGATGCTATTACAAGCTTTTTTTCGAAACGTGCAAGGGAAGCGGTTGGTTATCCCTCGCCATCTTTGTAAGAAGATAGTGAATGTTTCATTAGGGCGTTGTTTAGTACTACACAAGTCTTCCATAGTTATGTCACTTTCTATGTTGTATGAGAAATGTCAAACAAACCTTTCTACTAGTTTAGGCCATGTGAAGATAGACCCATGAGGTAAGTGAGTGAACCATTCCAAGGCTTGTCCCCTAGACTCTTTGGAAAGAGTCATATGAGGTAATTTTTGTTATATGCCACTTCTTGGCATGCCATGTAAAAATATTTCACATGATCTCATGGGTCGCCTTTCCCTCTATATTTTTCAAATTTTGGCATGTCAAACTTCTTAGGAAAGGGTTGAAGTGTCATAGCTTTATCAAATGGATGGGACATAGCTCTTCGTATTGGTATTTTTGTTATTCCCAACATTACTTTCTTGAAGGCTTGTAAGTATTGCTTTCATGGATTGCATTTCTTGTGTAAGTAATTTCTCTTTAGTAGGAGAAGCAGGAATATATACACGATTGTATTCTATATTTTCTCCTTCTTGGTTTTCCATGTGAATTTCACTAACTTTGACCTTAGGCTTCACCTTATGCACATTTTGTTCATTTCCTTCTATACATGAGATGTTAGTAAAGCTAATTATCAACTAAGGTTTTGGATTTTTGTTGAATAGTGACTTCTTCCTCAAGAGGTTCTTCTTCTTCTTCATTTGTGGAGGTTGTTCTACATTTTCATGTTCTAATCTAACTCTACATGGCATCTTGATGAAGGGCATTTTATAACCCACCATATTATTGTTTCCTATGTTGGACATGGAAGCATGCCCATGTGTTAGGATATATTCCATGTTAATGAGAGGTTGTTCCTCTTCATTAGCCTCATTCATGGGTGGGATTGTCTCATGTTCTATAGGCATTCTAGCTCCTAATTCCACCACTCATGCTAGCACCGATCTTTGTTTCTATAAAGGAATTCATCTAATAAGGTGGGGTCAAAGTCAAATTCTGCACGTGGTGACCCTAACTCATCACCACTATGATCTACCATCTCCTCCACTTCTTTCTCTATGGAAAATAAAGGCCCGAGATCATGGCCAATAAAGGGATTTGACCCTTGTTTGTTTGAATTTTCCCAAGTTTGTGTTTGTTTCATTTCAAATGCTTACTTTTTGGCTCCCAATATTGTTTTAGGGGCCATGATGTATGAGAGTTTCACTAAGGTGTTTTGAATTTTTAAAAGGTATTGATTAATCCTAAGTGAAATGTAAAAAGAATGTCAATAGTTCAAGAGTTATAATGAATGTCAAAGGATAAATGTGCCCAAGTGATTGTTCTAAATGAGTAAGTCAAAAGGTGAAAATAAGATACAATCACATGATGCTTAGTTCCAAAACCAATCAACCAAATGATATACTTCCTAAGTCTGTTTCCAAAATGGTAGTTGGTGTTTTAAGATGATTAACAAAATGTCACTACTTATGTCAAGTTCAAATAAATGAACAAGGCATAAGTAATAACAAGGAGTTAACACGATCCCCAAAAAAGTATACTAAAAGAAAGCCTGAATCCAATCAAGACCTATATTCCAAAAAGTGGCAGTTATGATTGTGAGCAACACAACAATTCCACCAAGATATGTTAACCAAACTTTGTGAGAAAGTAAGGTATTAATATCAAGATGATATTGATATAATGTGCATAAGTGGTAACACTCAACACTTTTCAAAATTGAGGTAGTAATTGAAATCAAACTAAAGCTAGAGTATACCTAGGAATTGTTAAAGTGTATATAGTGTAACATCACAATATAGATATTTAGGTCAAGTTTACAAGAAACAAGACGTAAATACCAAAATTGTAGTGACACGATATAAATAAGATAACTAGTTCAAAGGAGATTCAAGGTGATGAATCAAGCCTAACTATGATGATGATCTTGACTTGGGTATCAAGATAAAAAAGGCTACCAATGATATGAAAATGTCTCCACACACTTTAGACATTTAACAACTTATCCGTAAACATGGATGAGTGTAAACGGACACAAAAGTGGTGAATACAATCAATTAACAACACAAGGGTAGTCACTCTTCTTCTAATCAACAAAGTGTCAAAAGAAAGTGAAGGAAGTAGATCAATTGGGGTGAAAAATGTTGGCCTCACTTTGGTAGAGTTTCGTCTCGCCTTAGGGTGAGTGAAAAACTAAGCAAAAGTAATGCTTCACACATTTCATGATGAATAATGGCTCTCAACTCAAATTGGTTTCGAAATGGTCAAAAGTTGGCTCCTGGTCAAAGATAGCTTCTTATGTGGTTCACTCAATTAGGTGTCAAAAGTTATCTAATATCGAGCTCGGTTTTCCAATTTTCTCAAGGATTATCTTGGCTTTACTTTATCCCCTTCAAGCAAAGTGGGTAATAAATGTGTCCATCATGTACTCCCATTGGGGTTGCGATACGGATAACTTTGACACTAAATCTCACATGTGTATACTAGTCAAGTAGGTGTGCGGAGCACTTCCCGTTTCGTCCACAAGGTTCCCTCTTGAGTGGACTACTTTGGGGTTCCTAGGACCACCCTCATTTTTGTAGCTTAAGGCTTATGCCAAAGGGGTTATGTCTTAGTTTTAAGCGGATGGGGTGTACCCTTATTTGAACCTACAAATCAAGTGTTTTGAATGTGGTGTGTTTTTAATCTTATAGACTTAATGTGGTTTAGTCGTTTTCCATTTGGCAACCTACAACACACGTGTAGTTAGAAAATTTTTGTCGAACTCCTTTCTTTGACAAGCGTTTTTAGGTCCTGCACTTAAGCGTTAGTAGTTCTCCAAGCAAATCACATTATTTGAAAGAGGATTAAGAGTTGATTTTGATTCTCAAGATCATCCAAGGATGCAAGAGAATAGCATAGACAACAAATAATCTAAATAAAAAGTAAAGGAAAGTTTTTAATTAATGAACCATACAAAAATCTTGATAAATGTTCATTCCCTTAAGCCAAAAATGAAAGATGAAGTTTCCAATTAACCAAATGTTAGAAAATGAAGACTAAAGTTGCTTTTGATTCTCAAGATCACCCTAAGATGAAAGAAGAGCATACACAAACTTTATCCCAACTAGATATAAATGGAAAACTTCAAATCAAAGGACCAAAAAAATGCTTTGTAAAAGGTTCATTCCCTTAAGCAAAAGGAATAATCAAATTTCTAAGTTAATCTAAATGTTAAAAATATAGAGATCAAAGTTGTTTTTTATTCTCAAGATCACCAAAAGGTGCAAGAGAAGAGCATACACAAGTTTTGGTCTAAATCAAGTAAATCATGGAAATACAACATTCATCAAAACATTAGACATGTTAGAAAATGACTAGTTTTACAATAAAGGAAAACTTGCAATTTTGTAAGTATAAATCCTTAATTTATGTTTTCATTGCATAGTTCACTTCAATACCTTTCCAACTCAAAAAAATGGAGTCATTTCGATTTTGGGAGAAAAATTTATGGCCTCCGGAAGATGGGTTACGCATATGCTCTTATGCTCATGGGTATGCACTTAACATGTACTCAAAAAATGTGAAAAAAATGTCCCTTAATCTACAAAAAGGTCAAATTCTTCCAACCAAGATTCAATTTTGACAAAAACCCATCACATTAGTATATTAATAGAAGACTCAATGCTATCAAACATTAGCATTCACGATCAAAAACTTAACATTTTCAAGAAATTGACAAAACTAGCATGTAGAATGATGAAAAAGTAAGCTCTAAAAATGAAAACATGGAGAAATCTTGAAATTTACTCACCAAGATTCAATTTTGATAGCAACCCACCACATTAATATGTAAATATAAGACTTGACATTATCAAACACTAACCTACATGCTCAAGAATTAAATATTTTCAAGAAATTGAAAAAAATTCATGTAGAATGTTAAAAAATGAAGCTCTAAACATGAAAACATGGAGAAATATTGAAATTTTCCCATAAAGATCCAATTTTGACAGCACTTCACCTCCTTTATACCTACAAAGAAGCCTTAACACATGCAAACTCAATAAAACAAGTTAGATCAACATGTGTAAAAGATGGTTAGGAACCAAAATTGAAACATAATTACAAAAACTTGAAATTAAGTACAAACTACAATGGAGTAAGTCTCACCGGGCATGCCAAATGTGTGCAAGAATTAGTTAGCTATGCAAATAAAATCAATACTAACACCTAATAGTCTCAATACAATGTTAAACTAAAATCTATGCACCATCATGCTAAGAGCTAAACAAGTAATAAACATCAACATTATGCATTAAAACCTTGAAAATGAACTTCAAACTAATGTAAACATTATTTCTCTAGACTCTTTAGAAAGCTAAATCTATGAAATAGAGGAATTAAAGTCATCTAAATCTAAGTCATTCCTCATTTTCTTAAAAATAGAATAACGATTGCCCCGATGATGTCCCTATGTATCATTTCATTTATCTATCAAAGGGTTGATAGTTGTTTGTTTGATCCAAGATGATAAAAAATGGAGGTTCATCAAGCCATGGCTTATTAGGCCTTTCTTGATTAACTCCATTGTTCTTCACAAAAAATCTTGGATGATTGAATGCAAATGAAAGATGCTTAGCTCCACTAATGGAAGAATTCTCTAAGATGATAAAATTCCTATAGTTTAGGCTCCATGCTCATTTAGGTGTAAGTAGAAAGGTAGGAGGAGGGATCCTTATATAGCCCAATGTATACAAGAATCTCTACATCCCTGTTACATGTGGGATAATAGAGAGGTTGGGTTAGTTGTCGATATGGAAGGTTTAGGGAGGGTTGAGTCAACCTTAGGAGAGTTTAGTTTGTCATGTAGTGACTCATGGGGATTGAGGGGTTTATTAATTAACCAAAGTGATTAATTAATAGGTGTGTAAGCTTATAGAAGCTTTTTAGAGGAATAGTTAGTATGATTTATGTTATGAGAGGATTTTAATCAAATAAATGACGATTTATTGATTAAATAAAAGAGAGAATTAATTAATTAAGAATAATTAATTAATCTAGATAGAAAAGGGGTATTAATTAATTAGAAATAATTAATTAATCTAGATAGAAATGGGAGCTTAATTAGGGAGCTTAATTAATTAATCGAGATAGAAAGGGGAGCTTAATTAATTATAAATAATTAATTAATTTAGATAGAAAGGGGAGCTTAATTAATTATAATTAATTAATTAATTTTAATTAATTAATTAATTGAGATAGAAGGGGATTTTATTAATGGAAGGTCATTAATTGGCGTCGTTGTTGGATAGAAGAGTTAATTAACTAACGTAATGTAATTAATTAACAACGATAGCAGAGAAAATGTGTGATATTGACAATATGTCATCAATTTGTGGAAAAGGGTATAATTAGCGCAATTTAAGTATTTAAATTGCTCGAGCTAAATAATAGGTGTCTACATGAATCATATATATAAGGACCTTGAAATGTACCCAGTGCATATATTTTGTGTCTACATTTTGCCCCCACTTTATGTTGTTGAGTGAATACTCGATAACATAAAGTAGATAGAAGATGCATACCTTGTAATCTTATAGAGAAGAGTGTAGCTGATAGTGTGTCGAGTGGACAAGTGAAGTGTGAAGTGATCGTAATGTGAAGCATGGAGACTAGGAAAGGGAAGTGGACCCTAGGGGTGAAGTGTATGTGTAGTAGCATGTTGTTGGAACTGTGCTTTTTGATGTGAGATTCTTCTTGTTACATATTAAGGATAGACATGTAAAAGAAGAGCAAGAGAGTAGTCAAAGTCCTGTGTATGAAAAATTTAAGTAACATGTGTATAAGTAAGTAAAGAGTGTAAAAGTGTGTAAAAGGAAAGTGTGCACCTAATATGTAAGAGAGTATGAGATAGAAAATTGTCCTATTTTCTTGGAGTTGCTGGATTTGAATGCCGATGGTGAGGTTTTTGGGTGATCTCATGCCAAGAGTGAGTTTTTAGGTGATCTCACGCCAAGGACAAGTTTTTTGGGTGATTTCATGCCAAGAACAATGTGTTTGGGCGATCTCATGCCAAATGAAGAGTGTTAGGAGAGAGGAATAGATTTTCTCTCCTTCGATGACACTTCCCGAATAAGCACCATTACGAGATGGTATGTTTATTATTTGTTTTGATGTTCCTTTTGTTCCTATTTTTATTATTGTAACTTAAATGTAACTTATAGAATGAATTCTATAAATGGAGGCAAATGCCTAGTACTTGGAGAACTAATATGAAAAATTGTTGTAAAATTTGCTAGAGTGATAAAATGATTTTATTTTCCCCCAAGACACAAGTTCCTAGGGGGACACAAGTGCCCAATGCCTACTTTCAGGGACTAGGTGCTAGTGTTTGCTCTATATTTTGGGCCTAAGTATGATTTTATCAAATATTTGATTGTATTCATGTGTTGATTGTATATTGTGTTGTGTTGTACTATAAGCTCGAGATAATGTAGAGGTTATTTTTTCACAAAATAGATGCCCCCTCATTTTGGGTGCATGCGATGATACTGGAGGAGAATGTGGTCCAAAGGAGAGGACCAAGATCTAATATGCATATCTCGAGTGTGGATACTGGGGAGGTAAGAAATGTGCATGGTAGAAATAAAGGCACGTGAAAATAAAATAGGTTAGTATCAAGTGTTAGTGTAAACAAATCTAACATGTAATAGAAGACAATGTAACAAGCAACTAGGAAGACAAGATAGACCGCGAGAAGTGGGTTTCATACATGGGACATCACTCATAATGTCACAAGATAATCGATAAAGGTGAAGCAACAAAAACATACAATGATCAAACAAGACTTAGGGCATAGCCCACAAACAATACCATACAATAGGAAACAAACAGTGAAAGATAACCATGGTTGTATATAATCCTATAAGGAAAATGCTACAAATGAAGCACCTGTTATCATGTTAGAAAGATAAGTAGTATGCCAAAGTGTGTTTAAATCAGCGAAAAGTAAAGTGATAGTAGTGAGAAATAGTGAAGAATGTAGCAATAGAACCTGTGTAGTATGTGATATTATTAAAATTAGATGCCCCCAAGAGCCTCGATGGGATTGGTAAAGAGTTGTGTCAACCATCATGCATCGTGTATGAATATGTGAAAGGTTATGTATTCACCTCAAGATACCAAGTGAACATGCATGTGTGTATATAAAAGATAATGACATACTAATAATCTGCATTTAGCATAGGAAATAAAGTGTAACATGTAAGTAAAATGAGCTAACAAGAGTAAATTCAACCAAGATATGCAAATATTGTGTGAAAGTGATGGTGTGGTGTGATATTCAAGATGTGTAGATGGTAGGAGCATTGTTTCCCTCCATTGGATGTGTATGAGATAAGGTTCATTTATAAATTCTCCCTCAACAATCAAAAATGAACAATAGAACAAGAGTATGTCATCGGGAAATAAATGTATTATGTGAGAGTGATGCTAGAAAAAATGTATCGTGAAGCACAAAGCATGAAGTTTAGATGATTTGAGTTTCATTGATAAAGTGTTCCCTCAATGTTCAAATGTGAAGCTGTAGCATGAGATTGTGTCATCAGGTAATGATGGTACAATGTTTGTACCAAAGAGTGTAGGGGTGCTTAGAAAGAGTAGATATGAAGCACAAAGCGTGAAGTGTAATATTAGACACTAGAGACAATTGATAGTGATGGAAGAGGGGGAGAAAGTAAAATTCCCCTCAAAGTGTGTAATGGATAGAGTATTATCGATGACAAGTGAAGGCGAGCCCCCACCCGATAATATACAAGGAGACAAAGGCATGTGACAATGATCTAAGGTTAGTGGTGTAAGAGAGTAAATATGTGTACATGAATGAGACTAATGTGGTGAAGGAGGTGGAGAACATCTATAGGAAGGGGCTGCCCAAGTAGGGGACTCTAGGCCAATGGGGTGGACTAGTGGACCGATGAGGACAACAAGGTCGCGATGTAGGTCATGTGTGAATAAGAGAACTAGGTGTAAAAGTAGCTTTAGATTTGAGAGGCGTAGGAGACCTATATGTCCTAACCGATGCATAGATATCAACAAGAGTGGGTGAGAAATGGTGTACATGGTGGAATACCTTTGATGGTGACAAATTGTTTGTTATGGATGAACTTGAGACACAAGTGATGCATAGAAGGGATGGCTTGTGTAGTGTGGAGCCAAGGAAGACCTAAGAGCATGTCACAGCCAATGATTTTAGAGGTAACCAAAAATAGTTTAAAAAAGTAAAAGACCCAATTATGATCGGAAGTATGACATGACCATAAGAATTAGGAACTGAAAATGTGATTAGAGAGGTTAGACATTTGATAGCTAATATTAGTGCCACAGAGCATGCATTGATAAGATCCGATAGATAGACCATAGTATTGTTAATGGTATAAGAACAAATAAAAGTGTTGATACACAATGAATCAAAAGAAAATGTAGCATGATAATCATGATCCAAGAATGTGACCTTTGGCGAAGGTAATATCATCGATAACAACAAGAAAATCAAGTGATCTCGAGGAAGGAGGAGGCACAATGTTGGGTTGGAAAAAAAGTGACTAAGTATCATGAAGGCACACAGAATATTGAGGCACACAATTCAAGGCACATGAACATGCATAGGGTCTAGAAAATTAGCGCGTGGAAGGATCACGCCCAAGAAAAACAAGTCCCATGACTTATACGGTTTTGCACATACTTGGCTAAAAATAGGAAAAGTGGTTAGAGTGTGGCCCAAGTAAAGATAAGAGCAAGAATACTTTGTGGATAAGAAAGAGATATTTTGGGATTAAAGAGAAGATCAAAGATCATGCATGAGACGAGCTAATAATAGGATTAAAGTAGATTTTATTTATAGGATTAATGTATTATTAGGCTTGTTAGGAAAGCATGCATGTTTTATAGTTGTTCTTATATGAGCGCATGGTTATTTTTGAGCATGAAGCCTATTTTGAGAATGCATAGGTGGTGAAGGGGAAGTCCCACCCCTATATATACTAGTTCTACTTCATTATTTTGGACACACGTGATGTATTTGAGTTATGTTGTTATGATGTTCTAGCGTGCATGACTCTCTAGTGACTATTTTTATGTATTCAGCTTCTATTATGTAATTCTTTTGGTTGTTAATGGATCATTGTGGTTGGATTTTGGTAATTGATGTCTCTGAGTATGGTGATATGTTGGTGTAAATGGTATTAATTATGATCTGATATATATGTTTCCTTATTATGTATGTTTCCAATTGAATGCATGCAATGAGTTTTTATGGTTGAATATGGATCTGCTTAATTATCTTTCTAGTTAAACATGCTAACATCTTGTCAATCCAGTACTAAAAAGGGACTTGGTAGCTTCGTGCACTTTGGGTGAGCATTCATATCTATCTGGATGAAGTTCCAAGTGTGCCTAGGCATTTGGGTATAGAAAACAAGACTACATTTTGGTTCCATTTTCGAGACCTCTTTTCAAATTGTTTGTCAGGATGTTGCATGACAGATGGTGTATCGATTAAATCTTAAAGGCATTGAAAGTTGGTTATAGGATGGACATGATAAGTTTGCACATATTTGTAGCATTATACCTTATTTCAATGCACACATGTGGGTGGAAGACAACCTTTATGATGTGATTTATGAGACTTTATTTTGCATCTTTCTAGTAGAATTGTACGAGTGGTTATCAGCATATGCAATAGGGAAGTCATGGGGTAGTATAGGCCAAGGCTATGGATGCATTAAGATTACCATACTCTTTATGATGCCAATGTGGATTGGATGAGATTTGTAGATCATTTATGGGCTAGAGTATTACGTAGTTATACATTGGAATATGCTATTTCTACCTACATGTGCCCTGAGGAAGCTAAATTTTAGTTTTTACGTGAACCTAAAGGATGATATTTGTGTGTTATGCCCTTGGCGATTAATATTTTGATGGTAGCATTGAACTTAGAGTGTCTACCTATGGCTAGTTAAACACCCACCACGCATAGGGGCAAAGGGCGAATGTGTGGAGAAGGATGGTGGACCTGGTGATAGCAATGGAAAGAGAGTAAAGAGACTTAGATATAATGAAGCATGAGAGAGGGAAATGACGAAATGGAAGAAAATTGAGGAATCCCTAGAGTTGAGGAGAGAGAAATCTCATGAAGGATTTGAATCTCTCATGGAATCTGAGGAGCCACAACATCTAGTTCTCCCAACATTGGGTAAGCAAGGTAGAGAATACCCTTTGGCTTCAGATGATAGTGCTAGAGGAGAGTGTGAGGACCATAGGCACACATATGATCCTACCTAGCCACCTATCCCTTGCTCTTGGTGTTATAGATCTAGAAGTATTCTTTTAGAAGTAGGTTAGCACAGGAAAATAAGAAGAGATGAGTAGATATCATTTTGTGTTGAATTCAAGAGATAAAGTTGGTAGTTCCCCATGTCATCACAATTAGGGCCATTGTTTAGTGGTGTTATGGTAGGATTTTTCCCAGATGCATTAGTAGGACATAATGTTGGTGTGTAAACCATTGGAAGTACTATAGTAGCTACTATGACCATACATAATTCATTGGTGTTCAGTCTATTACAATGACTAAGACACTAGGAAGCACTTCAACTAGTCTACATCCCGCTATCTTTGGTGGATCAAGAGGATCGGGTGGATTGGGTGGAGGAAATATTGGTGGAGGTTATGGTACTAGATCTAGTGGACAAGGCCCACATCCCTAGAAACCCCACATCAACCTCAGTAGGTTTACTATGCAATCTCTCTCCTTTTACCAAAATATAGGGTATTGAAGATAACAATGAGCATGTGCACAAGTGTGAATTACTAGGGTGCGCTAAAGTAATTACAGCCTCGAGACATGAAAGTAAGTCAATTTTGCTACTACTCTTCAAGGGCGCACACATAGCTAGTATAGGAAGTATGACCCACATAAAACTATGGTAGATTAAGATGATTTACGTTCTGTATTTCTGGAAGAATTTCACATTCTATAATTTAAGAAACAAAGCATCATTGCGCTAAAGGATCTCAAGAAGGGATTAGCTGAAAGTGTGAAGGAGTATGATGCACATTTCAAGAACTCTATTATCCAAATTGTCCTATGACATTCATCCTAGTCATCATGCACAATGATTTGTTGGAGGATTGTTGACTCCATTCCACAAAAACACTCTCTCATAATACATATGTGGATCCATGTGAGGATTTGGAAGTAGCCCTGTGTGATGAAGTAGTTAGGAGCATTGATACTGGAGTAGGCCCATTTTTGGAAGTACATATTGCATTTATGGAAAAATAGTTGGAGAAGATTCATGCCAATTCAACGCATGAGACACAAAGTGGAATAGGTGCACATAGATTGTGAAGTAGAGGTACATACTAAAGATAATTTCCCATGTAGATCAATGTGAACTTTACTATTAGATTGTGAGGTTTGTCAATTGAATCATGATTTCTAAGATTGCCCTCTTTTGCAACGTGCGCTCACTAAGAAGGTGTCCATGTATTGTAAGATTTGTAAGTCCCATACTCACAAAACCAATGACTGTAAAGTAATCGATCACATCCATGAATCTATTAAGACATGAGTGCACTAGACTAGTGTGGCTAGTGGATCAAAGGACAAAGAAGGCTCCACTCATGAACAACACAACCATGGAGATAATAGGAATAAAGCCTTTCGTTGAGGATATAGAGGATGAGGTCACGAGCGGTGGTAGAGGGGGATTTTATAGAGGAACTTGTTATACTTGTAGATCCCCTAATCATTATCAACATGAGTGCCCTCAGAATATTACTTATTCATGGTGTGAGAAGACACATAAGTTAGAGGAATACCTAGACTTATATGAGCACAAGAGTAAAAACTAGAAGCAGGAAAAGGGTTGGGAATGATTAAAGTGCAGCACGTTGTTGTAGATCAAGTGGATATCAAAAAAAGATACATGATCCTAAGATATAACTAGTGATGGTTACTATGCTTGTTGAGGCCATGTGAAACCATGAGAGCTATTGAAGAATAAGCCACTCATTTCAAGGGAAGAGGTGATACATGCTAAGTATCCAGATGTTGCACACCAAAAGGAAGTCTATCAGGATACCATGGAAGTTTCTAGGGCACTACAGGGAGAAATACAATGTTTAAAGGAGCAGACACATGATAGGGAGCATGCAAGGAAAGTTGAACTCTTGTATAATGATGTTGATAACTTGAAAGATGTGTGCAGGATGTTGTGCCAAGAGAACATCATTCCTCTCTGCTAGGGGAATGGCTACAAGAAAAGGTATCTCATGTTGGATCTAAGCATGAATGACATATACTTCATGAAAATATGCCACCTCAGAATCATGAATTTTATAAAGATATTACACTTGATGCAGTAATTGATGGGTGGTTATTACGTAACATTCTTATTGATACCTGGCATGGAAGTAAATGTGATAACTTTGGATGCTTAGAATCAAATGGGTAGACCACAATTGCAGCCATCTTTGAATGTGTTGTATATGGTGAATAAAACTAGGGTTATGCCTATTGGGGTCCTAAAGGATGCATATATTACTATTCAGGGGGAAAATTTACTAGAGACTTTGAGGTGTTGGAACTTGTTAAAGCAGACAACTTTCCAACATTACTGGCAACCACAGTGCTACGCGAACAATGCAGACTTGCGCTTTAATAAAAGGTACATCAATTTTGAAAAAAATGAGGAATGTGTGATTATACCTCTATTTGAGAAGAAGGTCAAGCCCTATGTTGAACCATTGAGCAAGGAAGAACTTAATAGAATATATGTACAGTCAGTGCATGATCCAAAGAATTTTGAACCATCGAAAGAGGGCATTTTCAGTGGGAGGATGTGTAGTCTATAAGCCACACTACGAACATATGAAATGGTTGGGTATGAGGTCAAAAGAAGATTCACTAAATGATTAGGCCACGCATGGTGAGGCGGTTAGGATGTAACTAGGTACCATGATATACTAGTGAATGGAACCCTGATGCATCTTTGCATGCGATGGAGACTCAGTGGCAAAATGAAGGGAATAAAATAAATATATTGGTCTATAATTTGTGTGGGATAGCAATGCATTGGTGGGAAACACATAGAGATGGCCTTTTGGAGTGGTAAGAAGTGAGAATCACTTTCTCCACTAGGTTTACTGGAGCAATGTACCTACAAAACATGTGAATTTCATGGGAAGTCTCCTGCCTCTCATCATGTCTAGGAGTGTGAGAGATCTTTGGGCACAGGGCAAGGAGGCATTACCACCATCACTCTAGGTGCATAAGTTCTACTCCACCTTAAGCAGCTACGTGCACACATGGTATGTCCATGCTGAGTTGAAAAGGGAAACAAAAAATTGGCAAGAGATGACCTCAAGTATGATTCAGACCTTTGATTACTTTTCTACTAAGCCTCCAATCCATGAAGAACTATAGATTATGAAGTGCTTTACATTGGGGGATAGCACAAAGGATGAATAAATTACACTAGAGTTGTTTGGGGAACCTGATCTTGAGGTGCTCCTTGACTTAAGGAAACAGATGAAGAAGAGATGGTCGTGGTTAGAAAGACAAAGAAAAGGGAAAATTGGTGTACATGATAGATGATGAGGAAGTGGATAACTAGATGTTGACCACACTAAGGGTACGCATAAGGTGATGGACACTATAGATGATAAGGTGTGCATGTATCATCACACTCTTATGAAGATAAATAAGGTTAACATTAGTATAGAGGAAGAGCCTAAGGAGGCCATTATTGATGATTACTAGTCAGAGAAAGAAGTGGCTAATATTATTGAAATCTTGTGCAACTTCTAGGATGTATTCCTAAGGGTCTATCATGAGTTGAAGGGAGTAAACCCTTCTTTAGGAGATGAAAATCAAACTGTAAAAGAAAGTGTGCGCCCAGTTAGGAAGAGGCCTTATAGGATGAATCCTAATCTGCATGTAAAGGTAAAGGAAAAACTTGACAATATTCTCAAGTCTAGAATCATTGAGACTATTGAAGAATCTAAGTGGGTTAGCCCCATGGTAATAAGCATTAAGAAGGATGGAAGGATAAGGATTTTTGTGGACTATAGGGAACTTAATGCTTCATGTGTGATAGATCCTTTTTCCCATGTCATTCATAGAAGAAATTCTGGAGGGAGTTATTAGGCGTGAGATATATTATTTTATAGATGGATTTTCCGGTTACCACCAAATTTGGATCACGAAGAAAGATTAGGAAAAGATAACTTTCACCACTAAGTGGGGAATTTTTACATATGCAGTCATGCCCTTTGGATTGAAAAATGTAATGGCATTGTTCTCACGCATTGTTGTGTAGGCCTTTCAATAATTTATTCATAAATTCTTATAGGTATATTGGATGATTGGAAAGTGTATGGTTTATTCAAATATCATTATGATAATTTAAGGCTCATGTTTGAGAGGTGCAGGAAGTTAAGAATCTCTCTCAACATTAAGAAGTGCATCTTTGCAACACCATTTGGCACTTTACTTGGGCATATAATTTGTAAAGAAGGATTGTTGATAAACCCATCCAAGATAGTTGTGATCTTGGGTTTGGAAGAACCTAACAATCAAAGTGAGTGTGTCTGATTCTTGGGACATACAAGATATTATAGGAAGTTCATTAAAGGCTATGAAAATATTATTGTGCCCTTGGAAGAATTATTGAAAGCTAAAGGAAAATTCTATTAGGGTGGTGCATGCACAGAAGCAAGAATTTGAAATGAAGGAGAGGTTGACCACCACACCTCTTTTACATTTTCCTTTGTGGGACAAACCCTTTCATGTTCATGTTGATACCTCTAGCATGGAAATTGGTGTAGTATTGGTATAACCAAGAGAAGGGATTGGGGACCATCCCATTTGTTTTACAAGTAAGATGTTGATACTTGGGAGCATAATTACACAACCATTGAGAGTAAGGCTTTGTCCATTATCTACACATTGTACAAGTTAGGAAGTACTTGTTGGTGACCCCATTTATCTTCTATACAGATCATATGGTGCTCAAGTACTTGGTCAACAAGCTTGTTTTGCAAGGGCACATTTTCAAGTGGATATTTATGTTTCAGAGTTTGATTTCACAATTTTTGTAAAACTTGGGAAGATTAATTCAAGGCCTGATCATTTATCAAGGATCAATTCTAGTGAGGATGCACATAGCATTGAGGACACAATACCAAATGAACAAATCTTCAGATTAAACCATGCACCACATAATTAGAGGACATTGCAGTATTTTTTATGCACTGGGAAGACACCTAAAGGAATAAAGACATTAGAGAAGAAGAAAATTGCAATACACATGGCACCTTATCATTTGATTGGTGGGGACTTATACAAGTTTGGTTGTGATGAATTTTTTTGTCATTGTGTTCTAGAGTATGAGCATGAGGGTATTATAGAAGAGGCTCATGGTGGAATTGTGGGAGGAAACTATGCAAGTGATCTACCACGCGTAAGATTCTAATGGTTGGACTTTGGTGGGAGACTTTGTATAAGGATACCAAGGAATTTGTGAAGGCATGTGATCATTTTCAGCACCTTGGAAAACCTGGACAAAGAGATGAGATGTCATTGTGGCCTATTGCATGCGCTAAGCCTTTTGAGAAGTGGGTTGTTAAATTTGTAAGTAATATTTCATCACGTGTGCATAAGACTAGCACCGCTATACTATTACTTATACAGACTATCTGACAAGGTGGATAGAGGAAACACCTACAAAGGACTGTACCAGTGCTACAACAACAAGATTTTTATGGAAAAACATTATTAGCAAGTATTGCTATCCATTAAGCTTGACAAGTGATAGAGGAACTCATTTCTTGAATGAGATAATTAAAATTCTATTGGAAGATTTTATGGTGGCACACCATAAGATTAATCCTTATCACCCATAAGAAAATGGTACCACATAATGTTTTAACATAATTTTGGGATAGACATTGACATAAAAATTTGATGTTGGGAGAAAATATTGGGATGATAAAGTATCAGTCATACTTTGGGCTTATAGGACCACTTATAAGAAGTTGAATAAAGCCACACATTTTCAGTTGGTGTTTGGTGCAGAGGTTGTATTACATGTTGAATTCATGTTACCATCCTTGTGTATTGCACACGTAGGAGGACTAGCTGATGAGCAAGTTGTGGAAGAGAACATTGATAAACTAATGTAATTAGATGAGCAGTGCGCCATTCATTGCGTTGGTTGAGCCAAAAGACTAAGAAGGCTAGAAAAAAATCATGGCATGATAGGAATATTAAGAATAAGACATTTGAGGTTGGAAAGATGGTCCCCTCTACGAATCCAAGTTTAAGCGTCATCTAGTGAAGTTAAAGGTACATTGGTTATGACCTTTTGTAGTAACCAAGGTACTTGAGTCAAGCATATGTCCATTGTAGGTGCTGGATGACACCATGTTACCCAGTTACTTCAATGGGAGTAGGTTGAAGCCCTACTATAAATAAGTCTTCTTGGTGTTTGTAATAAGGTAATATTACCACGTAGATTAGCTTTCCATTTTATGTGTTTCCTTTCAATCATTGTTATGCTTTGTCAATTTAGTTCCTTGTTTTGTTGTAATAAGCACGCTTGTACATGGGAAGCTGATTACTATCTATTGAGTTTATGCATAGAGGACCACACATAATTTTAGTGTGGGGTGAACCAGGAAAAGCGCATGAAAAGGATACCTTGTTAATACTTATAGGTGAGTTGAAGAGGATAAGAGATATGCGTGCATTAGATTGGTGTTCTGGTTGCAGGGTGCAAGTATGGAAAGAGGAAAAAGTTGCCATGATAAATGAGAAGGATGGTGATAATAGAATTTCTTAGCTAAAGACCACACATGAGAAAAGGATCGCGTAGTGTAATGTGAGGTAGGTAGTGACATAATGGACTACTTGGTATGAGGCACAGAGGGTTATGTACTTTGGCACATGGAGGCACATGGAAGGAGGTATGTGTCTGAGAAGTAGCAGGTGCACCATAAGGTTACGACTGGGGCATGAAAGAAAGCATGGAAAGCACAAAAAAATTAGAAAAATGTCATTAAAGATGGGTATGGTGGTAGGTGAAGAGAAATTAATGTGGAAAAATTGGAAAAATATATAAAAGGGGTTCATGTGACTTCATTCTTACCTTTCATATTTGAGTTTTGAGCCTTGGAAGAGTGAATTGAAGTGAAAACAAGAGTGAAGTGTGATTCCAATCGAGAAGATATCGAACCAGCTGAATTTGTTCATAGACGTAGTGAAGCTTCTGCATAGGTAGTTTGAGAATGAGAGAAAGGGCTTGCAAAGAGTAGGGTTTGAATCGCGGCTAGGACACATGAGTTTGGGGTTTTAGAAGTAGAAAAAGGAAAGGGTAAGGCAATAGAGGGTTGATATGGTGCCAAAGAGATCACCTAGAGAATCCATGAGAGGAAAGAAGAAGAATGAACCAAAAGTAGAGGTTGAAGATGAGCCAAAAGGAAGATTTCTGAGATGTAGTATCCTAAGGGAGTTATCATGGGGCATGACTTGGAATCCCATGTCAAAAAGAGAAAAGTAAGAAATTATAACCATCACACCAGAGTAAACATAGACTAGATAGAGAAGGAGTTGGTGAAATAATGAATTTATGTACTGAAGACAATAAGCTCATTTACAATGATGAATGCAAAAATATTTTGGAGAAAGTTGGGGTCTTACAAATCTATGAGATTCCATACTTTGGAAAACCATAGTGGCTTTATCAATGGCTAATGTCCAGAGTCCATGAGGACTTATTTTACTTTCAGGTAGGTGAGTGCGCATCATCACGTCTTTGATCGAGGGACTTACAAGTTTGAGAAGTTCAGATATTGAGATTGCGAGTGATTTGGATAATTAAGTAGGTGTGGAAGCTATCAGCTGTGGAAATGGCTTACCTAGAAAGAAGGGTGTGTTATTCATATATCCAAGGTAACCAACCTTGGTTTTAAAATTTCTACACAGCTTTTGAAAAATTTCAATGACCAGGAGCATTGGGGCAAGTGAACAAGAAATGGAACCATATTGTGAATAAGATAGTGGAAGGTGTTGTTTACAACCTTTATGAATTTATAGAAGAAGGTATAACTGAGGAAGTGCATAAGGGAGATAAAATTAGCTAGGGTGCTTATCCTTTTATCTATTCTATTGTGTTCATAGAAATTGGGGTTCTAGATGGTGCAAGGGATAAAATTTGGCAGGAGCCGAGGAAGAAAAAGATTTCACTTGCTGAGAGATTTACAAAATATACATGTGATGGAACCATGAGCGGTGCATATAGTCTTAGATTGGACTTATGGTACCAGAGGATGCGTGAGGCCTTTGAACATGAGTGGCACATACCAAAATACTTTCCTGTAATGGTTGATGGAGAGGTAGAGTTTGCAGTGTTCCAATACTATTGAGTTGGAAGATTTCAGATGAAGATAGGTAAATAGAGCCCTTGGTGCAAACTACCTTATGCATTCATAGCACACTACTTTCATGCTGCGGTGAATAGGTTCTATGATGCATGTAAGTTGATATTTGATGTTGAGAAAGTTGATTATGAGTACCATACTCTCCAAAAAAATTGTGTATCCAAGTAAGTCTTCTTATATCGGGACCATGATATTGGATGATATCATTATCAATTCAATGACTTTGGTAATTGGAAAATTGGTTGCGGCTAAGGTACATATTAACCTTAAGCCTAGAATAGTAAAGGGGAAGTACATTGAAGATGAGTTCAAACTCCCTGAGGTGCCAAAAGGAAGACACACAGTTGGCACAATGCAAGAGAATGAGCCCACTCCTCCCAAAACAAAAGAGGAAGGATTTAAGGATGATGAGGAGGAGATGAAGGATGTTCATGCGCTAGATCATGGCGCTAGAAGGAAACCAACTATAGGTACAAAGAGGATGTGAGAAGAAATCCCTCCCAACCAAAAAGAGGAAGAAGAGAGAATTGAGACAGAGGTGAAGGAGACAAAAAAAGAGAAAGGAGACACGGTTGAGCAAGGTGTTAGGATAAAGTTAAAAAGAACTAAGCCACATAGTAGCAATGTGGAACCACTTAGGAGGTTGTTGAGGTTATCACATATCAAACCAATCCCACAGAAGAAGACAAAGATAAGGCATAAGTATGTGCCTAGGGGTGATAAGCGAGGAAGACGTATCTAAGGAATCCATATAAAACACAAAGTCCACACCAATTATTGATGTGGACGGAGGAAAGGAGATTAGAGAGGAAGAATCTTGACATGACACAGAGGAGAATGATGAGTGTGAAGATTAAAAAGGCCCCACAAGAGAAGAGGAGGAAAAAGAGAAGAGTGCAGGTGAGCCATCAGAAGATCATGGGGTGCGTTAGGTGAGGCCCAATTCTAGGCACAGAGACACATATCCCTAAGGGAAAGTGGTCTGATAGGAATAAGGGAGAATAAATTTTGAAGGTGTTTGACTTGGGTTATGTTAATGATCCCTCAAAAATCATTTACGCAAGGTTTCAGAGAACCCTTACAATTAAATAATTATATAGGTGGGAGTGGATAGATCCCAAGGGTGTGAATATGTAAACTAGAAAGAAAATTTTGTGAGTATGCAAACACACATAGACAAACCTAAGTTTGATGTAAAAGAGGAAGCTTGCATCAAACACGGGATGAAGAAGAAGCCAAAAGTAGTTAATATGACAATAAAGTCAATTGAGTTTATAGATGAATAGGAAAGTAATTCCTTGATGAAGATAATGGCAGAGGTGGCGTGGAGGAACCTAGATAAGGCGGTCACACTTAGGATGTTGCTGGAGGATAATAAGAGCAAGGAAAAACAAATCAAGCAACTCACTGAGGTGCGCAAAAAGGGCTGAGAAAAAGAATAAGGAGATTATGGATTTCTCTGCCAAGATTGGGGGTGAAATTATAGAGGTGCAACCAGAGTTTGATGAGTAGACACAGAAGACCTACCCCTCAACCTTTCATTTTTTCAAGATTGCATCCATCTTCTACTTAAGGAAAAACCATTCGTATAAGGGAAGGCGAGGAAAAAGTGAAGGCTAAGAAATAAAGAGATAAGAAGATCATAACATGTCGGATAGTAGAATATGATGTCATGCTACAAACTCTGAAGGATGAATTGAAGAAGGCATGCTAGGCACTAGGAAAATGAGATGATCTTGAACAGATCCTTAAGGCATATATGGTGCAGGAAGAGAACAAAGTTGTAGCGGCCAAAAAGGAAAAGTCTTTGAGAAGAGAAGAAAATTTGGTCGTAGTTGTGAAAAAGTGTGACGCGTTAAAGGATGCAAGGGAACCGTATGAGGAAAGAATAAAGGATTTTGGTTCCTTGATAACGTGAAGGATGGATTATATGGAAGGCATGATCTCAGCCTAGGAGTCATAAGAGAGCTTAAATATAAAGGGGAAGATATGACTCTATATGAAATGGGGAAGGTACTTGGCGACATCCCGGATAAGGTGAAGAAGGGGCTAGGAGAGTAGAACGAGTTAGAGGTCGATCTCAATAAGGAGTACCCTGAGCTCTTAGTACCAGCAAAGGAGAAGGACACCGGCACATCTTGAAATATTTTTCAATATTTTTATTTTTATCTTGCATATTCATTCCTTATTATTTCATTCTTTATTCCTTGTACTTGGAGAGATAAGTTGAGAAAGCCCATTGGTGAGGGAAAAAATGTCATTAGTGTGGGGTAATATTGGGTTGGAAAAATTGACTAAGTATTAAGAAGGCATGTGGAATATTGAGGCGCTCAAGTCGGGTGTGTGAACACTCGTAAGGTCTAGAAAATCAGTGTGCAGAAGGATCGCGCCCGAGAAAGACAAGTCCTAAGACTTAGTTGGTTTTGCACATACTGGACTAAAAATAGGAAAAGCGGTTGGAGTGCGGACCAAGTAAATATAAGAGCAACAAGACTTCATGGCTAAGAAAGAGCTATTTTGGGACTAAATATAAAATCAAAGGTCACGCATGGGATGAGCTAATAATAGGATTAAAGTAGAGTTTATTTATAGGATTTATCTATTATTAGGCTTGTTAGGAAAGCATGCATGCTTTATAGTTGTTCTTGTATGAGTGCATGGCTATTTTTGAGCATGCATCCTATTTTTAGAATGCATAGGAGGTGAAGATAAAGTGTCCACCCCTATATATACTATTTTTACTTCATTATTTTGGACACTCGTGATGTAATAGAGTTATGTTGTTATGATGTTCTGGTGTGCATGACTCTCTGGTGACTATTGTTATGTATTCACTTCTCCTATGTAATTCTTTTGGTTGTTAATGGAACATTGTGGTTGGATTCTAGTAATTGATGTCTTTGAGTATGGTTATTTGTTGGTACAAATGTTATTAATTATGATCTGATCTATATGTTTCCTTATTATGTGTGTTTCTAATTGAATGCATGCAATGAGTTGTTGTGGTATAATATGGATATTCTTAATTATCTTTCTAGTTAAACATGCTAACATATTGTCAAGTCATTATTAAAGTGGGACTGGTAGCTTTATGCACTTCAGGTGAGAGTTAATATCTGTCGGATGAAGTTCCAAGCATGCATAGGCATTTGGGTATAGAAAACGAGACTACACACAATATGATAGGTATTTATTGGTTGTCAAACTTGCACCCTCATCTCGGATCTGGATGAACCGCATTGTTTGAGACAAAAATGGAACCATCTCCAAGTTGTGGGACCTTGCGCACTTGAGATGGATCTCCAGAGAAGGTTGGTTCCTCTACCTATTTCTACTACTACTCCTAATATTGAAAGGGAAAAATAAGCTAACAATGCCAAGGGACCAGGGATAGAAGGATAACATAAAGGAAAACTAAACTAAGGGAGGTGATAGCACCAAAAAAAGAGGGATGAACACTATATGTTTCGAGAGGAAATGATGGGAAAAGTGTCGAGGGAGGCTAGGCATGTGTAGCACACACTATAATGCATTTACCCAATCAGTTCCATAAAACACAACCAGAAAATGGAGCTGCAAGGGACGTAAGGTGACACAGCAAACACATAATAAAAAAGGAAAGAAGAAGGAATGCAAACACGTTAGGATAGATAATAGCCACAAAAAAATGCTTCCATTACTTCCACAAATGCACAAATTATTACAATGGTGAGAGGGGCTGATATCCACATGTACGAGCTAGATCTAGAGGTCTGCAACTCAAAATACAAAGATATGAAGTCCTTAGAAAAGAGCTTAAGGATCAAAAAATGTCCAACATTGACAATGATCCTAGCTCTTACATTTATAGATGAATCGATGGAAGAAGAAGAGGAGAAGGAGGGAAGACCCAAATTTAAAATATGACGACCAACAACAAGCATTCAATGTCTAAAAATTTGTCAAATACGCCTCCCTAAGTCTGGTTGGCATGTAGGAGAAGGAAGGAGGTGAAATCCATGTCAAATCAAGTTGTTAGAGCAATTAGATCTGCTCATCAATTCCCAAAACACATTTTCCCATTTCTCACCTACCAGATCTGCCAAAATTTTGAATTTGAATATCAACCATTGTAGCGTACAATGACTATCGATTAAGACTAGCGTGTGCCAATCAAAGCTCTGTAGAAAATGATATGGTTGTCAGAAGATTATCAGAGTCATTTGCACACGTAAGACACATGGCAGGCATGGATTGGCTGAAATGTTGGCCAAATGTTTTTTCATTTTTACCACGTGTCATACACCAATTAGTTGTAAGGATTCGGTGCCCAGCTGGCGCGTTTTGGTTGATTGCATGTAGCACACTCAATATTGTCAAAGGATGACATGGCATGGAATGGCACAAAATAAGGTGCGAAGACATACACATGGAATAATGAAGACGAGAGGAAAACAAAGGAAGGGCACGCACAAAGGTCACGTGTGTGGGATAAATGGGAGATATGCCCAAGGAAGAAATGTATGGTCAAGTAGCAACTATTACAAAGTAATGTGCATGGTGCATTAAAGTGCCAAGGACTTAGTTTATTTTGAAGCAAAAGCGCAAGGCACTTGCAGGATGCATGAGTTGTTGAAGAAGGCGGGTGGGTAGAAGTATGTATAAGGGGAGAAGATGGAACAAAGAGTAAAACACAAAAGAAAAGGGAGAGAAGAAGGCATGGAAGGAAGGAGTGCACGTAGTGCATGAGGAAATTTCAACCATGGGAGTGTACCAAGTGAACAAGTGAAGTGCACGCCAGCCTGTAATGTGAAACCGTAGAGCCAGAATGGGAATATGTGTTATCCAAATAACTAGGAGAGTTATTGTGGATAAAAATATGGTTTGCAGAAGAATCGGTAGCTTTCTTATCATACTTTGGTAAAGGGTCATTGAATATTTTTAGCTTTTGATTATTATCGATCGATTTAGAAGTAGGTAGTGTAGGGAACTCAATTTCATTATTATCAATAAGAACTTAAACTAGATGTTTAATCTTAAAGAATCAATCAATAGAATTCCCAATGATTGGTGGTAGTCACAGCGTGCATTTTCATCATAGTTATAATGGTGTGGGCAAGAAGGATCAAGGTTAAGTGGTAGAGGAAGAGTAATAAGATGCTTTTGATAAGTTGTAGTAATAAAAATTGAGGTGTGTAAGAAATTTTAGTAAATCTAAGCCTCATGGGTTGCAATTGAATCTTTTCAGGTGTCGAAATAGCATTAACAAATTGCCTTAGCTTCAGTGGGCTTAAGAGATGGTTTGAAGGTAGATTTAGCTTCAAACCTATTGGATGATGAGGATGAAGTAGCATTATAGTATTTCAATTTTCCCATGGATAAAATTTTTCCTTCATGAAATTTGAGTGTGTGGCATAAGTGATCAAAGGAGGGGGAAGTCTCAAATATAACGCTCTCTTGGAGTGGATGTGAGAAGCTTTGAATAAAAATATCTTACAATTCGGAATCAGCTAATACATTGGTCATCTTAGCAATATTGTTCGTGTAGCGCAACACATAGTCTGTTAAATGCTTGTTTGAACCTTGTTTTAGTTGATAAAGTTGTGCATAAGATACCTTAGTACCAATATTGATAGAAAAATGTGTAAAGAAAGCATCGGCTAAGTATGAAAAAGAGGTTACCAAAATAAACAGTATATCATTGTAGAACCATCGCATAGCGTAATATTGCAAAATTATAGGAAATAGTTTGGCTAGTATTTTAAGGTCATCTGCATAGTCAATACATGCCGCATGAAAATATCAAAGATGCTCCTGAGGGTCACCATGACCATTGAAGATTAAAAGCTTGGGTGCAATGAAGTTAGGAGGAAGTGGATAAGAGGATATGGTGGGTGTAAAAGGGCTATGAAGGAGAAGTGAGGAATCTAGGGATGGAGAGGAATGTGAAGTAGCCTATTGTGATTGATGGATTTGGGTTTGTAAATCCTAGTATAAAGAAACTAGGTCTTGAGTGCCTAAAGAGGATACTTGGCACATGTGAGAAGTATTGGGAGGAGGAGGAGGAGTGGTGGTTGTAGCTATAGAAATAGGAATAATGGAGGTAGTGTGGAGGCCATGGTGGCTGAGGAGGAACCCATGAGATGTTAAGAGGTTGTATCTCAAGCATGTTTTGTAGCTAGTAAAGCATTTAAGATGTGTAGAATATACATAGGGTGGTCGTGTAAAGTAGAATGAAAATTAGTGAGCTTGTCCAATTATTCTTGATCAACATTGGTCTCCTCATCATATGATTGTTCATTATCAGAAGTTTCAATATTTTCAAGAGGAGAGTTGTTGGAGTTAAGCAAAGGAATAGAAGATTCAGAATTGATTTATAGGACTTATGGACATATGGAGGAAGCTCAATGTGCTTAAGAGGACCAAAACGACCACTACGGGTGATGGGCATAAAAAGAAGATTTTAAAGGAAGGTAGGGTTCGAGCAAGTGGGTTCACCAAATGATTTAATATAAATTGAATTAAATCTAAATTTTAGAGTAACTACTATAGCGTATAATATATAAGTAATAAAATACAGTAAATGGACAAGAAACAAGCAAGCAATAAAACCCTAAGAAAATGAGAGAGAGATATGACTTAGTTGGTTTCCAAGTGATCAGAAGTCTTGGACCAAGGAATGGCTGAAATAGAATGAGAAGAGTGGCTTCAAGTCTCACTGGAGGTTTGTAACCCATAAATGTATAGGGAAGAAGCGCTCATGAGAGGACGGGAGTGCCCAGGAACTAGTGATTATATTTTGGTGCTAGTGTCTTCCCAAATACTTAGGTTATGATTTTTTTGTGCAAGAGGAGCTTCGTTGTTTATCCATGTTTGTCACTCTAGTCTCGCTTCAATGTCGTTGATTTTACCTGTAACCTATCAAACAAATGTCTAGCTGCACATATGCACAAACCATATCAAATCCTAAAAAATAAAGATGGAGTATGTGGATTTAGACTGGCCACGGTGGTCACCCAAAGAGTGAACTTGATATTGAGCTTGCACTACATTTCGAGACTCCATGAAGTTTTGTGAGTAAGTGTGTGTAATAATTCCATAAGATGCGCTTGTGTAAGTTACACAATAATAGCAGGCTAGATTTAGAATGTAGCAAATGTATGGAATGTGTGAGATGAAATAGAATAAACTTCCCCTCCTAGGTTTTGTATGCAAAAGAATGTATCCCTTGTCCATCGAGTGAATGTACTAGATGGATGCTTTGTAATGGTCTTGTGCCTTTGGATGAAATCTTAGGTGATAGTAGATAATGTTAGTGCTTGGCCCCTTATTTGAGAGCTATAACTATGAGCTATAACTATGTATATATATATGATTCCCTTGTTTGAATTTTGTAATTAACAATTGAAAGGAAAACCCAAAGTTGTAAAAGATGACCAAAAAGTAAAAGAGACCCAAAAGAGAAAGAAGAAAGTGAAGAGGTTCAAGATTGCCTGGAGAAGGGATAGGAGCATCTGGGTGCTTCTATCCTAAATTGGCACTATTGTTTGAGGCCATAAAATATAAATCATTCAAATACCAACAAGTTTATAAGGTGTATAAGGTCAATAAAAGTATAAAAGTCAAAACAAAAGGCCCAAAAGCCATTATTAACTACTAGTTTTCTTCTTAGGAATCATATATATATATATATATATATATATATATATATATATATATATATATTATATGCTCTATGGACTAAAAATGTACCTAAGTGCATATATTTTGTGTCTACACCATGTTGTCTGCTCAATTTTTCCTTTGATATTTCCAATATGATGAAAAATGATAGTGGCTTTGGATGTTTTTGCATTTGGAACTTTCAATCATAATATGACTCCATCAAGCAATAGTGTGATTTTGGTATATGAATCCATGTATGTTCACACTTCCCTTGATATCCGAGGATTTACGTTGAGTGTATGCCTTATTTGGAGCAACTAGTTGTTTAACACTTAGATGTCTTCATTGGTAGTGTATGGTTTCGATAGAATATATTGCATGAATTACTCATATGTATAGTAGGCATGTAGAACTTTGATGATTATGTTAAGGGCATGCCAATGTGTAAAACATAAACCTTTCCTCCTACTTGTATTACCTTATGCACAATGTTATTAGCTTCATTTATGAGGAATTCAACCTAGTTAAAATTAATACCATCCTCTCACATGCATGTGATTATTTCCACGATGCCCAATGACATTTACTTTCTCCTGTTGGTGGCTTGCTAGCAACTAGTTGTTTAACTTCTTCGGCTATAATTTTGGCTAAGATTTGAACTTCTTGATTTTGATGGCACCAATGGAATTATTTTTCCTTTATGCAAGGGACCATAAACAACTGTAGTTATTGGTTTAACAATTAGTTTGGTAATTTTGTATTGAAGGATCGATAATCCTTGATTTGGTAGTCCTTTAGCTTGGGTGAATGTGGCTACGTTGATGCGGACTTCATCTTGAGACAAAAACTAGATTACATCCTTGTAGTATTAAATCACGATAGTTTTTATGAGCTTGGGGTGGTCTACCATGTAAGGCATGATCAATTTTGTCATTTTTCCTTGCACTGAATCTTTTTGGATTATCTACCCTTGTGAATTTGTAGATTGATTGGTGGCATATGCATACCCCAAATTTGTTTAGCTCTTTTTTCTAGCTCATGATGTGGTGGATAAATCCACTTTGTTTGTCCGAGTATTGCAAAATACCCATGTCCTCCTTCTCAGAATAATTAACCGAGAATAACATGATACCTTATTGTAGACACTAAATCACACACTTTGGGTATTATTTAGTCTCGGTTTCATACTACTATTCATATTGTTTTTGAGTAAATAAAGGACTAATTAACCCCCATCTTTTGGCCATTTTATGTTTCTTTCTATCGTCACTGCTAACCTCCCGCACATACATACCCAACCTTTTTTATTGTTTTGTGTCAATTTATCCTTAATCGGGTGCCGGGCTAGTAATGGGGTGCCCACATGTGCCCTGGTTCCATTTGAGGCACCCCGGTCCCAGTCATGAGGCACCCCCTGGTCCTTTTTCCACTTTATCTCCATCTTTTGGGAACTTTCTAGCCATTTGATAATTCTATATTTTTGGTGATCGGCATCTTCGGGGTTAATTATGAAATTAGAACAAGAGAACCATATAAATACAAAGTTATGAGACCATAATGAGGGGCCAAGCACTAGGAACAACTATCATCATCTAAGGTTGCATCCATCTAGAGATCATTTACATCAATCTAGTTCCATCACAAGGGACAAGGTTGGTTCATTTATAGCCCACATCATAGGAGGGAAGTTTATTCTATTCCATCCACCATTATACTACATTTTTCTACACATTTATTTCTCACTACTTTCACAAAGTGTGACTGCACAAGAGCACCTAGGGCATGATCACACACACATTCACATAGAACTACATCAAGTCTGAGATATAGTGTAGCACTCAATTGGTAAGTCCGCCATTGTGGCCGCTAAGGACAATTTGACCCCTTAATATGCATCTTTCTTTTTTAAGGATTTGATGCTCATCTTGGGGTTTTTTGCAGTGATTCCTTATTACAGGAATTGCAGTGACATTTGATGCAGTTCAAGCAAAGTTGGTGCAACAAAGAGAGAACATAGGAGAATATCTAGTGACACCTTAGAGGAGGGTTTTCAAGTTATTTTTGCAGACCAAGGCACCCAAAATTTAGACTAGGGCACCCTGATCCTCTCCCACATGCCCCAGTCCACTCAGACTACTCAGATGCCCACTTCTTAGGACCTAGGAATATTTTTTTCATCCTTTTATTTCTCCAGCCAACTCTGCGACACGGTCTAGCAAGTTCGTCGAATCAACTAAACTCTATCTAACCCTTCTTGCCCTATAGGGTTTCATACATTCATAGCTTAGATTGTTTGGGTCTCTTTCTCCTTGTTTATTTAGCTTTTATTTACAACTTTACTTGTTATATTAACTCATAAATTCACATTTTTAGTTAATCATTTTGGTGAACCCGACTGCTTCCACGCTTAGGATCCTCATTTTTCCTCTATCATGGCTCCCAAAGTTGTTCAAGTTTTTTATCTGATTTACTTAAGTGATATCCCAATTGTCAAAGTTGTTTTGCAAAAATACTTAGACACCATGTATCTTGATGATAATAATCTTCCACACGAATAATTCCTATATTCACTCATCTATTTGATGACCCTAGTGTTCCTCCATCTAATCAACCCCTATTGGACTCAATTCAAACTCTACATGATTTATTTCAAGACAAATTTAATGTCATGGAATCCATGATTACATCTCTCAAATCTGAAATTCAACATCTTAAGGATGCTTCTCAGGCTCATGTTTGTTCTCCTTCTCCATCTCATTCTATGATTGATACATGTTCTCATATTAGTGAGCCCCAAGTTATACCATTACCAGAACCTTTCATTTGTGATCACAATATTAAGCAACATGACCTTATTACTGAGCTCCTTAGTCATCACTTGGTCACTTTACCACCTACTCATTGTTATCCTCCTTATCAACTAGCAAATTATCAAGGGCGTCCATATTGCCATTATCATCGAATCAATGGACATAATGATGATGATTTCCATGCTTTACAACAAATAATCAAACATCTTGAGCATCATGGCTTTATCTCATTCACTACACAACATTATCTTATATGCCTGCCTACAAAGGGTCCACCTCAATGGGTTCCTAAATTTGATTCCATCATGTCTAATGAACATCCATTCATCACTTCTATTATTTCATATTTTTTCACTAAGGTGCCACCTATGTAATCTACTCAAGTCAAACAACCACTTCTCAAAAGTAGTCTCACTCCCCCTCCTCTCAAGGCATCTACGGAACTAACAAGTAAATATAAGCAACATCCTTTAAAACTCGGTACAACTGGGACTCGTATCAAGCTTTCAGAAGTGTCATCAACACCACCAAAGCTACCACCATTCAAGATACCTCCCCATCCTGCACCACTTCAGCAGCTAATCATTTTTGTCAAAGAAACTACCCCTTCTATTGTTGGTCAAGACACATTACAAATTCCACCATCGCATATTCCTAATATTACTTTTTCTCACCATGTTTCCACCACTTCATGCAAACTAGGTCTTTGGTAGGTGACTCTTCACACCCTACCCCCCCGTGATGACACACTCATATTCTTATGGTTCTTATATGATTGTTGAGGGTTTTGTTACAATAACAAACCTCGTTTCATCTTGCATTAACACACACACACACACACACACACACACACACATTACATAACCACTCATACATATGTACCTCTACAATCATCTATAGTTCATCACGTATACCATACAATCTCTCATTATTTATCCCATTATTGAATCAATATTGCACAATATATGATACTTCACCACCTTCATACATCATTTATCAAATAGTACATGCATTACCACACACTTGTGGGGCATAACATTTACACATACCTCCCCCTCATATTACCATCAACACATCTTCCATACTTACATAATCATACAATCTCTTAGTGTAGTCATATTCAGCTACATTTTAAAATTTTCATTACGTGATGACACACTCTTGTGCTTCGGTTCACACTTGATTATTGAGGGCATACTACACATGAACCCCACACAATGCACAATAGTTACTACACATTGTGTCTCTTCACACATTCTACAATACATCTCGTATTTCACACACCACATCTTCATGTTCCTTTACATCATTACTATTTCGACATTTACGCATTTATACATCATATTAGTCTTCACCATACATATGTCACACCCTTATTGTCTATGAGTCTAGCATTACATCCTACTCACTCTACATAATGCATGTCACACATCTTACATTACTAGGCTATCTACACATCTTGCATTGCATTCTACACATTACATATATATACATTTTTCTCATTAAATGGTTGTTTAATCATCACACATCCTACATCTTCTTTTATGTGTTGCACTCACTACCCTATGATGCACTTTAGTCCCTCAATCCATACTTGACTACCGAGGGTTTACAAATCAAATATACCTTGTCTTCATCACATGTTCAACACTCAACCTTTTATCATGTGACATTACTAGGTTAGTGACATATGATATAGGCTAAATGGTCACATCTTCCTTCATCTTGTAGTGGTATACGTTTTATCCCACATCACCACTCTCTTTATTCATCTTGTAGTGATATACGCTTTAGGCTACATCATCACTCTTTCTATCATATTTTCGTGATATACGCTTTGGCTATAAGGGTCACACACACACTTCATTTCTAGGTCACATATTATCACCACACATACACCCTTATCACGGTGCATTAGCAAAATACACACTTCTACCATTTCCCAATTATGCACTCTCATTTACGGTTCATTCTTGATTGTTGATGGGGAAAGCCAAATAAACCTCACTACATATAACTCCATCCACTTGATGGGTACGTGGCTCCTATCATCCATTGCAACCATCCACAAACATTTGCATATCTTTGTTGATTTTATTCTTGCTTACTTTTGCTTGTGTATGGTTGTTTATTACAAATGCTAGTCAGATATCTTTTATGTCATTTATCTATACCATACACACATACATGTTCACATATTTCTCTAGTTGTGATCACAAATATAGGCCTATTACACATAAAGCATGGATGCTCACCTTCTACCACTCCTACAATGGTCATCGGGGGCATCCACATTCATACTCTACAAGTTCTATTGTTTCATTTTATACTTAGCACTTTACATTACTTGGTTATACATGCTTTTGACATACTAGTTATCTTTCTAACATGATAACAAGTGCTTCATGTGCAGCATTTTTTTTAGGATTATTTGCTTCCATGGATATCTATCTTTTTTTTATTTTGTGTGTCATCGTTTGCTCTTGTATATGGGCTTTGTCCTTTGTTTGGTGTGTGAAATTTTTTTGTATGCAGCCATTATGGCCTTGAGTGTCTTGTGACATCATGAGTGGTGTCCCATGTTTGCAATGTAGTCATAAAATCATGCACTTTAGACATTATTTATCCCAATTCATACTACTATTTAAAATGTTCTTGAGTGAAGAAAGTACTAATTAACCCCCATATTTTGGCCATCTTGTTTTATTTTATTTCATCATTACCAACCTATTGCACCCATATTCACAAGTCATCTTTTTCAACCCATGTTATTTTAGCCTTGATTGGGTGCCCATATTAGTATTGGGGTACCCATGGGTGCCCTGGTCCCACCAAGTGCGCCCGGTCCCTTTTGCACTTTCCCGCCACTTTTTGGGCTCTTTCTAGCCATTTGAGATCTTTATCTTTCTTGTGGTCGGAATTTTTGGGGTTAATTACAAAATTAGATCAAGAGAACCATATAAATATAAAGTTATGAGACCATAATGAGGGACCTAACATCATTCACTATTATCATCCATCTAGAATTGCATTCATCTATTGCATTGGAGATCACTTGCATCCACATAGCTCCATTAGAAGGCACAAGGCTAGGACATCTGCATCACACACTTCATAGGGGGATTCTATTATATTCCATGCACACATGCTATTACATTTTTACACATAGTTATTACTCGCTACTTCACAAAGTGTGACTGGCACAAGAGCACCTAGGGCACATTATGCACACACTCACCAAAACTACATTTGGGTCCGAAATGTAGTGCAATGCTCAATTAGTAAGCCCATTGTTGTGGTAATTGAGGTCAATCCAACCCATTCATTTTCATCTTTTTTTTTAGGGTTTTGATACTTCTTCGGTCTTTTGCAAGTCTTTACATCATCTTGGATTATTGGCGAAACTCATTGAAAGACAAAAAATCTGATGCAATAGACGGCGATGGATTAGAACCATCTACCAAACGGTGAAGATCAGTTTATGAGATTTTGTACAAACCAGGTACCTATTTTACATATCATATAGCACCCGCAGTGCCTTAGTCCCTTCACAGTGCTTCAGTCCATATCCATCCTTTTCGGAGCTTCTGCACAGTCATTGATACTTCTAAATTTTCCAGTCACCTCTACGACACAGTCCCATGAGCATCTATTATTTAGTGAGTTCTTTCCTCTTATCTCTTGCACATTAGGGTTAGCATTTCCTTTTGCATAGTTGTTTAGCTTACTTACATACTTCTTTATTACATTTATTTACTTTATTATAGTTGTTCATAGCTTAGATTAACTATCTCCACATCCCAAATATTAATTGATTTTAGTTAATCATTTTGGTGAACTCGACTTGATCATTTACACTTCTAGATTATCCATTATTTGTTTATCACCCTAGGGTTTGATCATAATGAGTATATCAATCAACAATTATTTGCTTGCCAATCTAGATTTACTACATAAAGTCCACCATTTTCTTACTACTACTTGCATTCATGTTGACATGCATCTAGACTCGGTTTATCAAGCCTTTTCTGATGCCTTTTCTTCACATATCATATTCAAATCTAACCTTCCCTCTGATGTTCACACTTTTGATAATGACCTGCCTTTGCATATCATATCTCGTATTTATAATGTTGATGTTAAGCGTATTTTGATTGATAATGGGTCTTAACTTAACTTGTATCCTATTTCATTCCTCAAATTGTTAGGTATTTTCACTCATGATGTTAGTCCCTCTAGTGTCTTACTGTGTGCTTATGATGGTTCTATCCATCCATGTTTTAGTCACATTACATTTCCTATCACTGTTGGTCCTAAGACTATCCACATTGTCTTTTTCATTGTTTATTTCCTAGTTTCTTACAACTATCTACTTGGTAGGCCATGGCTTCATGTCATGCAAGTTGTCACCTTTATTGTCCATAATTGTGTAAAATTCTTACATGAGAGCATTGAGTACACTATTTTTTATGACCACGATCCATTCAGTATGGTGATCGAGATCCTAATACTAGTCTTCCTATTCCATGAGCCAAAATTATAGACAAGTCCCAACCTATAGAAGAACCACCACACTTACCACCCCTTAATGGTATCATTTGTATGATAGATGTCGTTTCTTTTGTGCCACCTACTACTACTATTGGTATTATTCCTTATCAAGTGCCTGTCCAATCCATGGACATCACTCTATCACATACACCTTCACATGTACCATTTCCTTAGCACACCCACCATTTACTTGCACAATTTTCATGAATAATTCATACTGCGACCACATTCAATTTGATCCTACATGTAATGACACTATATGTATACATGAGGGTCTAGATTGCTTAGGGTTTTCTTTTAGGACCTCTCTCCTACATCACGTGTTCCTCATCTTTATTATGCCTTTGTTCATATCATTGTTGCTTATGGTTTGCATTTCTTTCATCTTACAGTCTATCAATCGCGTAATCCTCACTCATCATCACTTACATTAGGACAATCATGGATTGATTATATTGGGGGTACACTAGATCTAGATTATATAGACATTTCCTTTCCTATGCCTTTTGGATGTGTTTTCATCTGCAATAGCTCTTTCTTAGGATACATACCAAATCTCACTCGTTGGTACATACACGGTTTCCCAATTCCTCCATACACCAATGAGGAGTATCTTATGGATATGTAAAATTCATGCCTCAATGCTTCATTACGCAATCCACCCGAAACTATTGCTTATCAAGTCACTAATTCTTACCCATTCAACTATGAACCTGAGAGCAATGATCTTATAGATGACATTACATGATATCCTAGTTCACCACGCATACATTGGGGGCATAGTATTCACATCCCCCATTCACCATCATAGACACATTTCTTCTTATCATTTACATCCTTACATCATACTATATCACACTCTTTATATTTTCACATACTTCACCTTAGTATCATCTCATCTGGGCATCGATACGCATACATTTTGTCATCATATGCCTTCATCACCACATGCATTGCATGATGGACCTTCATTCTTCATTTTTAGTGGTTAGCTCAATTCATGACATGGGGGGCATAGCACTTAATACCCCCCCCACTCACTCATCATAACATTCATACATCTATCATCCTTGCATTTTCATATAGGCATTTTCATCACACATTCTAGCAACGAAAACTACCTAATCACACACCCTTTTGCTTTGATTCACACTTGACTATTGAGGGCTTACTACACATAAACCCCACACACTACACTGTAGGAATTACACATTGTGTTTCATCACATATCATGTGTCATATAGCATACATTATACATTTAGTCTACAACACTTTGACATTTATACAACATACATCATACTAGTCACAATTATATCTACACCATTGTCTATGCATCTTACATCTTACACTACTTATCTTATATACTGCATTATTTTTTATCTACATGTCATACATATTACACCACACATTTTTCACACATATTCTACATACTATACTAATATGCATCCTTTTATGAGTCTAGTATAGCATCATCTTACATACTACATTACTAGTCCATCTACATACATGTCATTTTACACATTCTACACCTCTTGCATTTACATTCTACATATCACGTATTCACACGTTCTATTCACCTTGCATTTTACACATTCTACACATCTTGCATTTTCATTCTACACATAGCATATTTACACATTCACCTCATCATATGGTTGTCCATTATCATCACCTATATGGTATTGTCTTCTACGCACTGTACTCATCACATGATGACGCACTTTAGTTCCTCAGTCCATACTCAACTGCCAAGGGTTTACAAATCAAATGGACCTTACACTCATCACACATTTACCATTCGACCTTTCATCATGTGACATTCCCATCTTAGTGACATACACTTTAGGCTAAATTGTCACCTATTCTATCATTTTGTAGTGGTATACACCTTAGGTTACATCACCACTCCCTCTTTTCATCTTGTAGTGATATACACTTAGGGATAAATCATCACTCATCCATTCATCTCATAGTGATATACACTTAGGCTAAATCATCACTTACACATTAATCTAGTCGTGATATACGCTTTAGCTATAGGGTTCACGCACACATCATTTCTAGGTCACATCTCATCAATACACATACACATTCATCACAGCACGTTAGACACAACACAAACTTTGACCATTTCTCGATAATGCACTCTCGTTTAAAGTTCATTCTTGACTGTTGAGGAGGAAAACTAAATAAACGTTACTTCGCATACATTTCCATTCACTCGAGGGGCACGCTGCTCCTATCACTCCATTTTGCATTCCATCCCATCCATCCACATCATACTGTATATTATGGCTTCTTTTATTATTGCTTACTTTTGCTTGTTCATGGTCACTTTATTACACATGTTAATTATCTTACATGTATGTCAATTATGTCTATCATACACACATCCACGTTCTATTTAGTTGTGATCACAAATATAGGTCTCTTACACTCAAAGCATGGATGGTCACCTTCTACCCTTCCTACACTGGTCTCGGGAGCATCCAAATTCCTCTCTCACAAGTTTATTGTTTCATTTTGTAGTTAGTACTTTACATTCATGAGTTATACACACTTTTGACATACTAGTTATCTTTCTAACATGCTAACAGGTGCTTCATGTGCATCATTTGCTATGCAGAGATATTGTCTTCGTACTTGTTTGTTACATTGTCTAATTTTGTTTGCTATTGTCTATGGGATATGCCTTATGTTTGGTGTGGACACTTATTTTTTGTTTGCAGCCATGATGGCCTCACATATCTTGCGACATCAAGAGTGATGTCCCATGTTTGTAGCCCACTTTTGTGGATTACTTTGTCTTTTTTAGTGTTTCTTACTCTACTTGGTAGCTTTTACATTATTTACATAGATTACACATATGCATGCATGTTTGTTTACACTTGTCTTAGTTAGCCTTCTTGTTTGTGCATGCCTTGGTTTCTACCAAGCACTTTCCAGCATAAATGTGGTTGGTCCTCTTTTGGGGCTGCATTTTCCTATCAATGACATCGTATGCACCCCAAAAGAGGGGGCATCATTTGGGGGTTTTTACATACTAACACAGAGATTCTACATCGGTTCGGTTTAGTTATATATAGCGAGTGGGTTCAGACCAGTCTACGAACCCCATACACAATGGATTTTATAGGAAATTATATCCTTAACATTCGAGGGAGTAGTTAATGGTTGGAGGATACATCAAAATTCCTCCCAATACTTATTCTACTAGTGGTGTCAAATCACCCAAAAAACCAGGACAGGACAAAGATCTCTACACACACATTCAGGGAAGTAGTTACAGGAAGGAGAATAATGCACCTTCCTCCCTACACTTCTTCAGCTAGGGTGGCATGAGATCACACAAAAAACTCATTGTACAAGATATCCTTCTACACTTGTTCTCTCGACATGGATCAAGTGCACATGTTCCATTTAAAATTTTCATTTGTGTACTTTACATTTAAACACATATGCATGCGTATTTTACATTGTGTTTTTACACATACATACATACATACATATTTAACTACTTGATCATTTTCTCCTTACAGTTCGTAGTATGAGAAACAAGAAATCAAATGGGGGCAACAAAAACAATGTCAACAACACTTCATGATAGCACACACTATACTAACCATGCAGGTACATTCCACATCAACAGCTACACACATGTTTTTTTCCCTTGGTTCACTCTCATCACTTTTTCTTTGCACATTTTTCATCTTTAGTTTCCACGCTTCTCCATCTTTTTGTGATTACATGCTTTGTCCGGTCCTTCGAGTGTTATCTACATCACTTTGCATCGGCATTAGGTATACATCTCTATCTACTTTATGTTACTGAGCTTTCCACTCACCAATATAAAGTGGGGGCAAATGAAGTCGCAAAATCATGCACTTTAGACATTATTTATCCCAGTTTCATACTATTATTTATAAGGTTCTTGAGGGAAGAAAGTACTAATTAACCCCGTCTTTTGGCCATCTTGTTTTATTTTATTTCATCATTACTGAACCTCTTACACCCATATGCCCAGTCAACTTCTGTCATCCCGCATTATTTTAGCCTCGACTGGGCACCCAAATTAGTATTGGGGTGCCCGTAGGCGCCCTAGTCCCACCAGGGGTGACCAGTTCCTTTTACACTTTCCCGCCACTTTTTGGGCTCTTTCTAGTTGTTTGATATCTTTATATTTCTTTTGGTTGGCCTTTTCATGGTTAATTACGAAATTAGATCAAGATAACCCTATAAATATAAAGTTATGAGATCATAATGAGGGACCTAGCATCATTCACACTATCATATCATCCATCTATTGCATTGGAAATCACTTGAATCCACATAGCTCCATCACGGGGCACAAGGTTAGGACATCTCGCATCACACACTCCATAGGGGGATTCTATTTTATTCCATGTACACATGCTATTACATTTTCTACACATATTTATTGTTTGTTACTTAACAAAGTGTGGTTGGCACACGATCACCTAGGGAACATTATGCACACACTCACCAGAACTACATTTGGGTCTAAAATGTAGTGCAACGCTTAGTTATTAAGCCCATTATTGTGGAAGTTGAGGTCAGTCTGACCCATTCATTTGCATATTTCTTTTTTATGGTTTTGATACTTCTTTTGGTCTTTTACAGGTCTTTTCATCATCTTGGATTATTGGAGACACTCAGTGCAAGACAAAAATTTGATGTGACAAATAGAAAGGGATTCAAACCATCTTCCGAACCAATAAAGATCAGTTTCAGAGCTTTTTCACATACTAAGGTGCCTAGTTTACAGACCAGATCAGTCGCATGCACCCCAGTCCCTTCCCAAGCACTCCAGTCTAGGAAATCAGTCTAGATCCATCCTCTTCAGAGCTTCTACACATTCGTTGATACTTCCAGATTTTCCAGTCACCTTTGTGACATAGTCCTACCAACATATATTATTCATCTAAGTTCTTTCCTCTTCTCTCTTGCATATTAGGGTTAGCATTTCCTTTTACATAGATTTTTATCTCACTTACATACTTCTTGATTACATTTATTTACTTTATTTACAATTTTTCATAGCTTAGATAACTATCCCCTCATCCCACATATTAATCGATTTTAGTTAATCAAAGAACCCGCTTTGATAGTCTACTTTGTCTTCTTGTTTTTTTACATTACTATATTGCTTTATAGCTTACCCATTGTTTGCGTAGCATACACTTATCTTCTATATGCATGCTTGTTTGTACTAACACTTTTTTGTGGCTAGCCTTCTTGTTTGTGCCCACCTTGGTTTCTACCAAGTGCATTCTTTTCCCCCTGTAAGGTACAGTTTATGTTGTTACTCCTCTTTTGGCGCCGCATAATCTTATCAGTGACGTCGCATGAACTTCCAAAGAGGGGGCATCATTTGGGGTTTTACATACTATAAAACACTTCTACATCGATTCAATTCAATTTAGTTTCCACCCTTGGCATTGTGGGTTATATAGTGAGTGAGTTCAAACCAATCTACGAGCCCCATACATAGTGGATTTTACATAACATGGTTTTCCTTACCATTCTGGGGAGTAGCTACACGTTAGAGGATACAATGGATTTCCTCTCTACACTACTTCAACTAGTTATGTCCAATCACCCAAAAACTAGGTAGTACAAAGATATCTTCACTTATATTCAAGGAAGCAGTTACAGGTTGGAGGATACAATGGAATTCCTCCCTACACTTCTTCGGCCTATGGCTTCGGATCGCTAAAAAAACCAGGATAGGATATCCTCTCTACACCCTTTCACTCATCATAGATCAGGTGCACATGTTCCTTTTAAATTTTTCATTTCCATTACATGTTTTTTACTAAATACATGTGTCTTTACATGCGATCTTGACATGTATACATGTGTATTTGACTACTTGATCATCTTCTACTTGCAGGTCTAACCGTATGAGAATAAAGGAGTCAATAAAAACAACGACGATGACATTAACAACAACATTCTATGGCAACACACGCCATACTAACATGCAGGTACATCACACACATCAGCAACTACACACACATTTTTTCCCTAGGTTGACTCTCATCACTTTTTTTTTCTCTTTTGCATCTTTAGTTTCCACGCTCCATCATATTTTTTTTATTTCACACTTTTCTATTCCTTCGACATGTTTTCTACATCACTCTACATTGGCATCAAGTACGCATCTCTATCTACTTTATTTTACTAAGCGTTCCGCTCACCAACATAAAGTGGGGAAAATGTAGACACTAAATCACACACTTTAGGTATTATTTATTCTTGGTTTCATACTACTATTCATATGGTTTTTGAGTGAAGAAAGTACTAATTAACCCCCATTTTTTTGCCATTTTACTTTTCTTTCTATCATCATTGTTGACCTCCCACACATACATGCCCAGTCTATTTTTGTCATTTTACATCATTTTAGTCTTGATCGGGTGCTTGGGCAAGATCTTGGGGTACCCACAAGTTCCCTGGTCCCATTCGGCATGCCTTGATCCTTTTCCACTTTATCTCCATCTTTTGGGCACTTTCTAGCCATTTGAACATTCTATATTTTTGGTGGTTAGCCTCTTCGGGGTTAATTGTGAAATTAGAACAGAGAACCATATAAATACAAAGTTATAAAACAATAATGAGGGACCAAGCACTAGGCACTACTATCATCATCTAAGGTTGCATCCATCTAAAGCTCATTTGCATCCATCTAGCTCCATCACAAGGGACAAGGTTAGTTCATCTGCATCACACATCATAGGAGGGAAGTTTATTCTATTCCATCCACCATTTTATTACATTTTTCTACACATAGTTATTGCTCGCTACTTTCACAAAGTGCGACTGGCACAAGAGCACATAGGGCATGATCACACACAAATTCACATAGAACTACATCAGGTCTAAGATGTAGTGTAGCGCTCAGTTAGTAAGTATGACATTATGGCCGCTGAGGACAGTTTGAACCCTTCATATGCATCTTTCATTTTTTAGGGATTTGATGCTCGTCTTGGGGTTTTGCAGTGATTCCTTATGGTATTTGTTGATTTGTGGACCTTAATTTCTTCACAAATAGTATGTTTTACAACTTTCAGGTTTACACAAGAATTAACATCAATCGGCTAACTAAAGCATCGGTCAACTAGTAGGAACCAACATCAGTTGGGGTAGTTGGCGTCGGTCTCCTATGCATGAAATGTTTTTATTTAAGTCACGGGATTAGATCTAAAATTTAATTAAAATATGATCTAATGGTTTTAATTGCATAGCTATGTTTCCCTAAGTTTGTATATACGTATATAATCTTGAAAGCTAGGGTTAGAAAGGTTAG
Organism: Taxus wallichiana var. yunnanensis; assembly: GCA_018340775.1. Taxonomy (NCBI): domain Eukaryota; kingdom Viridiplantae; phylum Streptophyta; class Pinopsida; order Cupressales; family Taxaceae; genus Taxus; species Taxus wallichiana. Next base: position 611,565,459 of record CM031238.1, read on the forward strand.
ATTGTGAAAAATTGATCATGATTGTAAGAAGGAATTATTGGAGAAAGCTGAGAGAAGGAAAAGTACTATACATCCAAAGAAGGTGTGGAATATTGAAAATCTTCATTTTATTTCCTCTGTAAAGCAAAGAATAATAGATTGGTTGTTTCTTGGTGGACGCATCGCACAGGGGGTGAACCACGTTATATCTTGTGTATTGTTCTTCTGGTTTATTTCTATATTTATTACTTGTATGTTTAATTCTAATTATAGATCTGTATAACAAGAGTTTGTTAACCCCAACCACTAGTATCAAATTTTTTTTTAGGTTTTTGTGTGTTGATAGATTTAGCCACAGAGGGATTTTTGATTGAGTGGGAGCTATAGCAATGGCAGAAGATTGAAAATGCATAGTTGAGAAATTTGATGGCCGTAATTATTAACTATGGAAGATGCAAGTGGAAGATTATCTACATCAGAAAGATTTATATTTACCATTGGATGTGAGTGTGAAGCCTATGAAGATGATTGATGAAGAATGGAAGATTCTTTGCGTAAAGGCTGGGATCTATAAGATTGAGTCTAGCAACATTTGTAGCTTCTAATATTACTAAAACAACAACTACGGTAGACTTGATGAAATTTTTAGTTAATTTATATAAAAAACCAAGTGCTTCGAATAAATTTTATTTGATGAATAAATTATTTAATTCTAAAATGCAAGAAGTTTGATCTATATCAAACCATTTAAATGATTTCCGTTCTATTGTAAATCAATTAAAATCAGTTAATATTCCATTTAAGGATGAAGTGAAAGCACTTTTATTCTTATGCTCTTTTCTAGATAGTTGGGATAACTTGGTAATAGTTTTTAGTAATACAACTTCTGCTTCTAATATTTTCAAGTTTGATGATGTGGTTAGTATAATCCTAAATGAAGAAATACTTAGGAAAAGTACAGGAGAGTCATCATCTAGAAATGCTTTAAATGTATAAAGCATGGGAAGGAAAAAGGAGATATCCAAGAGCAAGAATAATAGGAAATCAAAGTCTAATAATGGAAAATATAAATCCAGATGTAGAAGAATAACCTAATGGAATTGTGGAATGATAGGACATGCAAAGAAGGATTATTGGTTCAAGGAAGATAAAGAGAATATACCAGAAAAAGGTAAAGAGGAAAATGTTACAACTGAGGTAATGCAAGATTCCCTTATTCTCTCCTTAGATAATAAAATATAATCATGGATTTTAGATTTTAGATTTTCTTTCCATGCTACCCTTAATAAGGGTTATTTCAAAAATTATGTCCAGGTAATTTTGGGCATGTTTATTTAGGAGATGACGAACCATGAAATATTATTAGTAAAGGAGAAGTTCATCTTAAATTGTAGAATGGAAAAACATGGATATTGAAATATGTGAGGCATGTGCCAAGCCTCATGAGAAATATAATTTACTTAAGTCAACTAGGTGAATCTGGTTGCGTGGTTACATTCATAGCCGACTCTTGGAAAGTTACCAAGGGATCTCTTGTTGTATCAATAGGAAAGAAGGTAGGAACATTGTATTTGTCTACCTATATTACTGATTCCTTTTCTGTGCTATCTACTTTATATTCAGATGCAAACATGTGGCACAATCGGCTAGGCCATATGAGTGAAAAGGGAATGCAGATCTTAAAGGCAAAGGGTAAGTTATCATATCTGAAATATGTAGATCTTGATTTATGTGAGCATTGTATTTTTGGAAAGCAAAAGAGAGTGAGATTTCTCAAAGTTGGGGAAACAAAGAAGAAGCATAAATTAGAGCTTGTACACTCAGATGTGTGGGGACCAGCCCAAGTAGCTTCTCATGGAGGATCCCAATACTATGTGACTTTCATTGATGATGCCACAAGAAAGGTATGTGTTTATTGCATAAAGCGTAAATATGATGGTTTTGAGAATTTTAAAAGATGGAAATCCTTTGTTGAAAATGAATATAATTTAAAATTAAAATGCCTTAGATCTGATAATGGTGGTGAGTACTTTGGAGCAAGGATTTTGATGATTATTGTTCAATGAATGGAATACACAGAGATAGAACAGTTCCTAGAACACCACATGAGAATGGAATTGAAAAAAAAAATGAACATGACTATTATGGAATGTGCAAGAAGAACGAGGATACATACTTGGATTATCCTTGTAGTTTTGGGCGTATGTAGATACAATAGTGTATTTAATCAATCGTGTGCCTTCAAGTGCACTAGATGGTGGAATACCAAAAGAAGCTTATACTTGAAAAGAGGTAGATCTTTCTTTTATTAGAATATTTGGTTCGGAAGATTTTGTGCATGTTGATTAATAAAATAGAAAAATATTATATGCTAAATCCAAGAGATGCACTTTCATTGGTTATGGCTCTGGTGATTTTAGATTTCGTTTTTGGGATTTAGATGATTCTAAAATTGTTAGGAGTTGTGATATTGAATGGAATGAAAAGATATTGTACAAGGATCGTATTTTGAGACCCAAAGATGAATCAGTGGAAGATTTTGTGAAAAAAATGCATTCTCAGATTTAAAGCAGTCATCTATAGGTACCAACATTGATGATGAGGGCAACCGGTGTTGGCAGCCTAAATCGGTGTCGATTCTGATCAGCAGAACTAGTGTTGATTTCAAAACCGGCGTTGGTTTCTATAACCAATGTCGGGTTGCGAACCGGCGCGTCGATTTCAAAACTAGTATCGATTTCAAAACCGGCATCGGTCACTATTAGAGGTTGATACTAATGTACAGAATGACCAGATTGAGCCTGGCACCCCAGATCTTAGTAAGAAGATCACAAAGGGTAAGGACCTCCATAAAGATTTACACCTTCCTTATTTTATCTATTATTGACTAATAGTGGTGAACCATAAAGTTTTGAAGAAGCAATGCAGGATGAGACCCACAAGCAAGTGGGAGCATGACATGGATGAGGAGATGGACTCCTTGGAATAGAACCAGACATGGTATTTGGTCAATTTTCCAGTAGGTAAAAGGACATTGCAAAACAAATGGGTTTACAGGATCAAGGAAGAAGAGGGTGGATAGAAAATATTCAAGGCAAGGCTTATGGTAAAAGGATTTGCACAAAAAGCGTGTATTGAATTTGGTGAGATTTTTTCTCTTGTAGTAAAAATGAATTCCATACGTACTGTTTTGAGTTTAGGTACAATAGAATATTATCACTTAGAACAACTTGATGTTAATATGGCTTTCCTTTACAGTTATTTGGAGGAAGAGATATATATGCAGCAGCCTCTTGGGTATTAAGTCAAGGGTAATGAGAAACTTGTGTGCAAGTTGAAAAAGAACTTTTATGGGCTCAAAAAATCCCCAAGGCAATGGTATATGAGGTTTGACAGTTTTATGCATGAGCATAGTTATAGGATATGTAAATTTGACCATTGTGTTTATTTCAAGAAGCTTGAAAATGGAAGCTATATTATTTTGTTATTATATGTAGATGATTTACTTATTGCAGGATCTAGTATGCAGGATATTTTTTAGCTTAAAGAAAATTTAGCTAATACATTTGCAATGAAGGATTTAGGAGCTGCAAAGAAAATCCTTGGCATGTAAATTCTTAGAGATAAGAAGAACATGAAATTGTATTTGTCTCAGGAGAATTATATCAATAAGGTGTTGGAAAGGTTTAAAATGCGAATTCAAAACATGTAAGTACACCTATGGATGGACACTTCAAATTAAGCAAATATCAATGTCTTACATCACATGAGGAGGTTGAGTACATGGCATGAGTTCCATATGCTTCAATAGTTGGAAGTCTTATGTATGTTATGGTTTGTACCAAACTAGACATTGCATAGGCAGTGGGATTTGTGAGAAGATTTATGGCCAATCCAAGTAAAGAGCATTGGAAAGTAGTCCAATGGATATTTAGATATTTGAGAGGGACATCTAGCATGCATTTATGATATGGAGGGTTAAATACTTCTTTATGTGGCTATGTTGATTCGGATGTTGTGCCCTAAATTAACTAATTCCCAAGGAAGAAGGTGTGCGTGCATAAGGCAAAGCAAGAAGGAAGGTGCTCAAGGAAAGGCATGTGGGAGAAAAGTTGGAGGTAGGGAGCAGAAGAGGGTTTAAAGACTTAGTTGCATTTAGGGTGGTATCGCAGGAGAAACATGTGAGGACCCAAGTAGGTAGGATGAATGGATAAGGTGTCAGCCTGGAGGCTTGGAGGTCAAGAAAATAATATTCCACGTAAGGAATATTCCTAGGAGGGTCATTACAGTTAGTGGAGGCCTTTGCAACCTAGCATAAATACTCAATCATGGATGACCACAATTCCACTTGGCATGTGATCTGCTCATGGGTAAAGCTATGGAGGTGAATCCAAATTCTATTTAAGGGAATTCTTGGGTCCAAAATTAAAAAAAGTTGGAGAGGCAGTGAAGTGCTGCAAGAATGTTGTTCCTAGGAATAAATGTGTGCACTCGGGTTTGAACAAGGGTTGTAATGGGAGAAGCAAGATAGGACCTCTGTTCAGAGTAGTTTTGTAGGGTTGGAATGTTATTTCATGATGTATATGGTCTGAGATGACCATTTTTATGTAATATGGCTACTATAAATGGATTTAATCAATATATGGAGCTTTGTCTTACATCTTTATGTCTATGGACTAAACCCTAATATGTTTTCATGTTGATATGAATCAGATCTAGTTTCTTTTGCTTAATACAATGTTCATTTCCATTGATGATACATTTGTGCTTGAGTCAGTATCTCGTACTTTCTATTGTTAAGTGAATGCATACGTTTATGCCCATGTAATCCATCCTCCATTATGTTGTTGTGATGTTTGTGTTTATCTCATGGAGAATTCCTTCTTCGAACTAAATCCACTACCTCTATGTTAGATTAAATGCATGTGTTCTTATTCTACAAGCATGTCCTCCATTAATGGTGGAACATTCTCATGACCCTCACATAAAAGAGGGGCTTGGCAACTGCACGTGCCTCGGGTGAGTGCCCAACACTTGGGTGATAGGCTGGTGTACTTGGGGTTAAAGAAAGATTAGAGGATAGAGGTAAAAGAGACTACATCAGATATGGCTAGATATTTAGATGGTAGGAGAAGTGCCACTTGATATGTATTTATAGTAGGTGGCATGACAGTTTGCTAGATTTTGAGATTACAAAGGTTGTGGCCTTGTCTACTATAGAGGCATAATATATTGTAGCTACAGAGGCTAGCAAAGAGATGATATGGATGAGTAGGTTCGTGGAAGATTTGGGAAAGGAGCAAGAGGATTGCATATTGTACATAGTGATAGTCAAAGTGTGATTCATCCGGAAAAGAACTCAGCATTCCATTCAAGAAAAAAACACATTCAGTTGAGATATCACTTCATACGCGCAGGTGTTGGAAGATGGGCAATGAAACTAGAGAAAATTCATATAAATGAGAACCCTGTGGATATGCTAATGAAGTTGTTGGCAAAGGAGAAGTTGGAGCTACACTCCACTTTTGTTGGTCTTCGATTTTGAGAGTTAAAGAGGGAGAAACATGCCAAGTAAAGGATCCAATGATGGAGTTGTACGGTACATTGCAGAAATTTATCTCAAATTGGGAGATTGTTAAGTTGTGGAGCTTAATTGCTTCACAAATAGCATGTTTTACAACTTGCAGGTTTACACAAGAACTCAAAGAAGATCGGCCATGGTGTTGGCGTCGGTCAGCTAGTAGGAACCGGCATCGGTTGGGGTAACCAGCATCAGTCTCCTATGCATGAAATGTATTTATTTAAGTCACGGGATTAGATCTAACCTTTTATTAAAAGATGATATAATGGTTGTAATTGCATAGTTATATTGCCCTAAGTTTGTATAGGATTATATAAGCTTAAAATCTAGGGTTATAAAGGTTAGATTGTGAAAAATTATCATAATTATAAGAAGGAATTCTTAGAGAAGCTGAAAGAAGGAAAAGCATTGTACATCCAAAGAAGGTGTGGAAGATTGCAGATCTTCATTGTATTTCTTTTGTAAAGCAAAGAATAATAGATTGGTTGTTTCTTGGTGTACGTAGCCCACACTGGGTGAACCATGTTATATCTTGTGTATTGTTATTCTAGTTTATTTCCGTATTTATTGCTTATATGCTTATTTCTGATTATAGATCTGTATAACAAGATTTTTTTGACCCCAACAGCAGGCATTGCAGTGACATCTAATGTAATTCAACAAAGTTGGTGTGACAAAGAGAGAACACAAGCGAATATCTAGCGACACCTCATAGGATGGTTTTTAGGCTATTTCTACATACTATGGCACCCAAAATTCAAACTAGGGAACCCACATGCACCTTGATCTCTCCCACGTACCCCAATCCACTCAAACGCTAGATCCGCACTTCTTGGGACCTCGCACGAGTTGTTTCCTCCTTTTGTTTCTCCATCCATCTCTAGGACACAATCCAGCAAGTTCTTCGAATCAGCTAAGATTTATGTAACCCTTTTTACACTTTAGGGTTTCATACATTCATAGCTTAGATTAATTGGGTCACTTTCTCCTTGTTTATTTATCTTTTATTTACAATTGTACTTATTATATTAACTCATAAAATTCACATTTTTAGTTAATCACTTGTTCCTCCATCATGCCTTGAACCATTTGTCTGATGGATTGGTTAAATGGATCATGCCATGACTCTTCTATGGGTTTTGTCACAGTTTTTCACTCTTTCTTTGAAAGTTTCCACTTATGAGTTCTTACTTTCTATGTTTTTATCTTTTCTTCATTTTTATTTTCTCACCTTTTATAAGACTTGTTATAAGCTTGATATGATGTTTATAATTGTTTCTAAATGCATAGTATCCATTTTTATTCATTCATCTCTTAATCCACACCCTTAATTACTTTTTTCCACTGTGAATTTGGTTTAATGTTGTAAAAATTGTCATATACTACGCTTTCCATGTGATTTAGGAGTTTAATATGTTGATCGTACCGATATCTGGAGTGATAAATTTTTCATCATTTCAAACTTTTCAATTTTGCTTTTATCTTATTTCCTATGTAGATTTCCCAAACTTATTTGATTTCCTCCCTATGTATTTTATTTTGGTTCCCGCATTTTAGTTTTTCAAACAATTTTGGTTGATATTTCGAACCTTCTTTACACTACACACACTCGAACAAAAATTGATTAACTACACAAAAATGCTAACTACCATATTGCAAAGACTTTGAAAATTCCTATTCTAATTGATGTGCCAAAGGAACATATTATTACTTTCTTTTTGTTACACAATTATTCAATGTAAGCTTTTAGCCTACACCTATTGATCCTTCTTGGAAAGATCTTTCCTTGTAAGTTTTGTGATACAATGGTTTCCTACTTGGTGATGTGATGAATAATGTACGGCCCTTTCCACCTTATGCGTAATTTACTTGGATCTATTATAATTTTGTTTTCATATACCAATACTATTTATTTTGTGTGGAATTCCTTGCTACATAGATTGTGATTGTATCATACTTTCTCGAATCTACTTATGGGCCTTCGATTCTATTTTGTAGTTGGCATGTATTCTTCCATCTTCTTCTAATCCAACAACTTGTTTTCTATGGATTCTTTCTCTTAACCATGTAACTATTGCGATGTGAATACTTAGTATAATATATTTCATTGACATAATTGCTTCAATTCCATAAACCAGTTAGAATGGTGTCTGCCATGTACTTCTCTTATAGTTTTTTGTTGTACACCCAGAGTACTACAAGTATTCGATCTTCCCAATCATCTCTTTACACATTGTAAATTTTTGTTAATATTCTTTCTAACACCTTGTTTCTAGCCTCTACTTTTCCATTCACCTATGGATGATATGTTATAGTTTTGTGGTATGCAATCATAAATTCTTCTATGAGGATTTTAATGGTATTATTCAAGAAGTGTGTTCCCTGTGATGACTATGTAGGAATCTATATCTAGTTATGATGTTTTCAAAATTAGTTTTGTCTATTGTGTAATTTGGTGTAATTACCACTTCCACCCATTTTGTGAAATATTCTATGGTTTTAATGATATATCTGTCTCTAGACCTTTTTAATGGTGGATGAATTGGACCAATGAAATATATCCCCCATTATTCAAATGGTTATGCCACTAAAACGAGTGAAGAGGAATTTCATCCCTTTGGTTGGGTGTCCCCACTCTTTGAAAAATATCACAATGTGATACACATCTTGAAAAAATTGGTCGCTTTGTTCTTCTTTGTATTTGATTCTCATGCAAAATGTCCACCTAATATTCCTTTATGTGTTTCTCAGAGTATTGAGTCCCTTCCATTCTCTAATTCCACTCTTCAAAATATGTCATTTTTTGGGGTTAATCACACAAGTTGTACGAATATATTATTTAGATATAAGAATACAAACAATAAATATGGAAGTAAACCATAAGAAATAATACACAAGATATAATTTGGTTCACCCAATGCAGGCTATGTCCACTAAGAAACAGCCAATATATTATTCCAGAGGATATACAATTGAAGATCTACAATCTTCCACACCTTACACGATGTACAATACTTTTCCTCTCACAAGCTTCTTTGAGCTCTCTCCAAGAATTATTTCTTACAATTCTCTCAATCTTAATGAGTTCTCACCTTCTAACCCTAGCTTTCTAGCTTATATAGGCATATACAAACTTAGGGCACTTTAGCTATTCAATTACAACCATTAGATCAACTTTATAACAAAGGTTAGATCTAATTCTTGTGACTTAAATAAAAGAAATCACGCACAGGTAACCAATGCCAGTTACCCTAACCGATACCAATTCCTACTTTCTTTTACCGATGTCGGTCCCCATGTGACTGACGTCGATTAATGTGTATTCCAACTTAATAAATTTTGTTATTTGTGAAGCAATTGAGCTCCACAACTCAACAATCTACCACTTAGAGATAAATTTGTGCACTTTATACCTGCATCAGCATCTTGTTTCATTCTTAGATCCTTTCCTTGGCCTGTTTCTTCCTCTTCAAGTCTCAAACTCAAAAACCAAAAAAATTGGAGTGTAGCTCCAACTTCTCCTTTTCCAATGGCTTTGTTAGCATATCCATAGGGTTCTTATTTGTATGAATTTTCTCAGTTTCAGCTTGCCCATCCTCCAACACCTACCGTATGAAGTGATATCTCAACTGAATATGTTTCATTCTTGAATGAAACACTGAGTTCTTTTCCAGATGAATCGCACTTTGACTATCATTGTACAATTTGTAATCCTCTTGCTCCTTTCCCAACTCTTCCATGAACCTACTCATCCATATCATCTCTTTGCTAGCCTCTGTAGCTGTAACATATTCAACCTCTATAGTAGACAAGGCCACAACCTTCTACAATCTAGAAATCCAGCTAATTGTTATCCCACCTACTATGAATACATATCCATTGGTGCTTCTCCTACCATCCAAATCACTAGCCATATCTGAATCAACATAGCTACATAAATAAATATTTGACCCTCCATAGCATAACTACATGTTGGATGTCCCTCTCAAATACTTAAGAATCCATTGGACTTCTTTCCAATGTTCTTTACCTAGATTGGCCATAAATCTTCTCACAACTCCCACTGCATGTGTAATGTCTGGTCTAGTACAAACCATAACATACATAAGACTTCCAACTGCTGAAGCATATGGAACTCGTGCCATGTACTTGACCTCCTCATGTGATGTAGGACACTGATCTTTGCTCAATTTAAAGTTTCCAGCCATAGGTGTACTTACAAGTTTTGAATTCTACATATTAAACCTTTCCAACACCTTATTGATATAATGTTCTTGAGACAAATACAACTTCCTATTCTTCTTGTCTCTAATAATTTGCATGCCAAGGATTTTCTTTGCAAATCCTAAATCCTTCATTGTAAATGTATGAGATAAATTTTCTTTAAGCTCACCAATCTCTTGCATACTAGATCCTGCAATAAGCATATCATCCACATATGGTAACAAAATAATATAGCTTCCATTTTCAAGTTTCTTGAAATAAACACAATGTTCATATTCACATCTCATATAACCATGCTCATGCATGAAACTATCAATCCTCATATACCATTTCCTTGGGACTTACTTGAGCCCATATAATCTCTTTTTCAAATTACACACAAGTTTCTCCTTACCCTTGACTTCATAACCAAGTGGTTGTTGCATATAAATCTCTTCCTCTAAATCACTATGAAGGAAATTCATCTTGACATCAAGTTTCTCTAAATGTAAATCTTCTACTACAACTAAACTCAATATAGTACGAATAGAATTCATTTTTACTATAGGAGAAAATATCTCATTGTTGATAGACAATATTGTCCTAAGGAGAAGACACACGTAGGATTCGTGTGTGGGAACAAGGCGTACTTGAAGGTGTGGAAGGATAGGGAAGGAAATGCGTGCGTCAGACAAGTTGATTCGGGACTTAGCCATTTTCATGGATGTGGGCTATTTTTGGAAGGTAACGTGTGGAGCACACATTGGGATGGAGACTTGCGTGACACAAAAATGCTATTTTGGGAACGAGCGTCTGATAAGTGCCATGCATGAGTTCAAGATAATAATAGGATTACTTCTTCCAATTAACTATAGGATGTCTATTATTAGTGCACTTGCATGTGTGCATGTTATTGTAAAGGTGCATGGCTATTATCAGCATGCAACCTATTTTGGGAAGTGCGTAGGTGGTGAAGGGAAAGTCCCCACCCCTATAAATATGTAGTGAATTGTGTAGTTAGATAGAGAGGTTGAATAGTGAATTATTGTAGAGTTATGTTATTGGATTTGATACGCGCATAACTTATGGTGATGCTTTGTAATGTAAGAATCTTCTATGTATTACAATGTTTAATATAATGGAGTATATTGGATGGATAATGGTTTTAAACATGACTATAACTGGTTCTTGTATGGTTAATCTTATTATAGTTATTGTTTAATTCATGATTCTCTAAGATCTAGATTTGGAATATGCTTTGTGGAATGTTTATGCTTATTTACAATTCTGAATATGATGTATCTTCATTACACTAACATCCTACATAAGCAACTCTAAAGAGGGGTCTGGTACCTTTGCATGCTTCGGGTGAGCACTCATCTTAGGATGGGTGATGTGCCAAGGCGCACCTAGGTTTATCTCGGGTTTTATATAGTAGATGTTAGGCTACATCATTGGTTCCATTGTCGGGACCTCTTTTTTAGTTGTTTTCAGGATGTTTCACGATGAAGATGTACCAAATGACCTTAGAAAGTATTAAGGAGTGGATAAAGGATCGGAAGAAGAGTAAACTCGAGGTTAAGCTTTGGATTAGAGTTTGATGCACGCACGCACATGGGTGGAGTAGAATTTGTATAACGGTCTGTATGAGACCTTCTTTGTTATATTTATGGTAGAGTTGTATGAGTGGCTTGTTACTTATGCAACTAAAAGGAATTGGAGGTATCTCACACTTATCTGAATGCAGGAATAATTTCAAGCCCTTTATGATGGTGATCTGATTTGGATGCGCATTATGGATACTTGGTTCCATGGTGTTTTAAATAGCTATATTTTCGAGTACTTGATTTCCACTTATTCTTTCCTAGAGGTAGTTGAGTTTCATTTTTATTTTATCCAAGGGAACTTATTTGCAAGGCATTCCATTAACGATCAAAATCTTGATGGTAACCCTAAACTTGGAAGAAAAAATGATGGCTAGTTAAACCCCACCACGCGCATGGTAGGAACAGGTTTGGTGAAAGATGGCGGACCTAGTAGTAGAGAGGTAGAGAGAAGAAAGGTGTATTAAGTATAATGAGGTGTGCAAGAGGGAGATATAGAAGCAACATGATATTGCAGAGAGGATGGCATTGAGGAGAGAGATAGCTCATGAAGGATTTGAAGCTCACGCAGGAGGCGTAGAGCCATAGCATCTAGAACTCTCCCATTTGGGCAAGCATAATAGGGAACCATCCTCGACCTCACATGGGAGCATGCCATAGAGAAGATATGGGCCACGGTGCACATCTGAATCTACCTGACAACCTAGACCTTGCACTTGGATTTCCAGTATCTAGTACAACCAGTAGAAGTGCACAAGCTAGTTTGGTAAATAGAGAGCAGGAGTAATTCAAATAGCAAGTACATATATGGCAGGTCAAACATCTTTTTTTTGTTTGGAGGTACCTTTTTAGGTGCATCATCAGCATAGAACTTAAGTGCACAGAATTTTGGACTCACTTCTGGGAGTAGTACCACTTCACAGATTGTAGGAGTTCAGTTTAGTACTATTGTTGGGACACAGGGTAGTACATCCATTGGTCTGCTTCTTGCTATAAGTGGAGGATTAGGGGGCATAGGTGGCTCTAGTTCTGGTGGATCGGTGGTTCTAGAGGAAGAGGTAACACATGAGGTTCTGAATCAAGTGGGCAGGGTCCACACCAACCCCAAAATATTTACATGGATATGTCTCTTCATCTTGAGTATAGGGGCATAGAAGATGTTGTTGAACATGTGCACATGTGTGAGATATTATGGCGTGTAAAAGGAGTTATGGCTTCTAAGCGCAAGGAAATTTAGTTTGTAACTACATTACAAGGACGCGCACATAGTTGGTACAAGAAGTTTGACCCTGATCAGACTTGCGTAGATTATGTAGCATTAAAGGATGTTTTCCTTAAGGAGTTTCATATCCTTGAGTTTGAGCAAAAGAGTATAAGCACACTCAAGGATATTAAATATGGAACTACTAAGAGCGTTTAGGAATATGATGCTCGTTTCAAGACATTGTTGTCTAAACTTTCTTATGATATTCATGCAATCCAGAATGCATAGTGGTTCATTGGGGGCTTGATCAAACCTTTTAGGAGGGCATTGTCACATAAAACTTATACAGACCCACACAAAGCACTTGAAGTAGCTTTGCACGTTGAGGTAGTTAGAAGTTTAGACACTGGAGTGAGCTCATTCCTAGAGGCACAAATTCAGCTATGGAAAATTAGTTGGAGAAATTATCAGCAAATTCGGCACATGAGATGCGCACTGGGATTTGGTGTACATATTGTGAAGTGGAAGGGCACACCAAAGATATTTTTCCTCATAGATCAGTGTGTTCATTGTTGTTGGACTATGAGATATGTCATTTGAACCATGATGCAAGTCATTTTCCATTGTTATAACACATGATAAGGAAGAATTTATCTTGTTATTATAAAATTTTCTGGTCCACGACTCATGATACAGAAGACTACAGGTTGATTGGTCAGATCCATGATGTTATAGATATTGGTGTGCAAAAAACTGGAGTATCAGATAATTCTAAAAGAAATAGTGAGCACCATGATCGTGATCACACTCAAGCGCGCTATGATCAGAATGAAGGGTGCTTTAAAGGAGGTCATGGTAGAGGTCGAGGATACCGTGGTGGATTTGGGGGTCGACGTTGTGGTGGTGGATGAGGTGAGTTTCCTCGTGGAACATATTATACATTCAGATATCCTTACCACTACAGGCACAAATACCCTCAGAATATTACTTGTTCTTTTTGTGTGAAGAATCACAGCTATGAAGAATTCCTAGACTTATATGAGCATCTTAGCGAGCAGCATAAACAGGAGAAAAAAGGTGCATGGATGGTTAGAATACAGTGCATTGTGGAAAATCAGTGGATGCCAAAGCTAGCACCAGAACCTGAGGTATTACCTGTGAAGATTACTACATGTTTTGAAGCTGCATGTGCCAGAGAGGCATTACAGCAAAAGCCTACCATCACCAAGGAGGAAGTTTTACATGCAAGGTACCTAGTGTAATGTCCCCCTTTTCAATAAAAATTAAAATAAGAAAAAAATGATTTGGACATGTGAGTTAAAAGAAATCAAATATATTTTTTGTTTAAATCAATTATAAGAGGGAAAATCGATTTCCTTGGGATTATAAATATTTGTTTTTAGAGGTAAATCAAGCTACCAAGCAAATCACATTTTCTGGGATCATTTAATAATTAATATTTGGGATAAATTGATTATTTCTAAGCATGGGTCGATTCATATGGGCATATTTTAATTTAAATTCCCTATGCATTTAATATTTGTTTTGAGTTTGATTTCCAGACACTTTTTAAATTGATATTCCCTCCTACCTTTTGGCGCCAAAGATGGAGAGATAACTTTGGAGGATGTGCAAGGAAAATATATTAAAGAAGATGTGAGTACTCATTTTTCTCATGTTGACGGTTTATCAAAATTATTTCATGCTTGAAGAAGGGATGTATGACCACTAATGATTTAAAATAAAATGTTCTCTTCAACACCACCTTTGAGTGAAATTGTATGCTCTTTGAGCTTGAATTGATAATTTATTTGCATCTTTTCTTCCATATATGTAAGTCACCTTTTTTGGAGAGTGCATGAGCTTGTTGATGAAGGTTTTTGAGGGGATTTGTGTGAGGATTTCAATCTGATTTTTATAGCTGATTATTGTGCATTAAGTCGACTTCTGTGGGTGATGTTTGTGGTACAAATCGGTAGTATTTGAAGCAAGTTCAAATATGATCATTTCCAACTTGTTTATTTAATCAATATGGCCATGATTTGACCATTTCTATGTTTATTTATGTGGTTAGTAATTACCTTTGCTAAATCGAATTATGTAGAGGGTTTTGGAAATCATTGAAAGATGTTTTCTAATATTTATGAGCTTTATTATAAACTAATTATTTTTAGAATGAAAACTAATTTATTTTGAAGAGTGAAGGAAAAAGGCTAGCGACTTGCTGAAAAAATTGATTAAAAATTATCATTTTGGTTTCATTTGAAAGATCTTAATTTATCTCTCATCTGCATTTGGTTTCATGCAAAAAGAGTTAATATTGTGGGATTTTTGAAGAGTCATTTTTAGCTATTTCGGACATATTAAATTTATTTTTCTATATGTAATTTTATTGGTTAAAGAAGTGCAAATTCTAACTAGATGGTCCATCTAGACCCTTACCTTAGCTCACGCCAACTCCATTTTGGTTGTACACGACATTCCAAGGTTAGTTGAGGTAAACCTGAGAAGGGTTTTTTCAAGTTTGTTTCTTTTCAAGTAGATTAATAAAATTAATTAATATCCCAAGGATATTACATCCAAATCCTACACATCGAGAAGGATATTTATCAAGAAACCATGGAGGTACTCAAAATCTTTGGGTAAAATGAAATACATGGAAGTGTTTGAAGGAGCAGATCACGAAGTTAGAACAAAAGAAAGGAAGAAGGAGTTGTTAATCGGATATGGATGATGAAAGAGGTATGCAAAATGCTGAATTACTAGGGAATTACTTAAAGGAAACACTCTGCACGTAGGTATAGAGAATGGACAGCATATCTAAAGCCTAATCTTCCCCCTTATAGCTTGGATTAATGACAAGGAGATCACTCACGAATGTTGTTGTGGATGGGTGGCTCTTGAGTAATATATTGATCGATACAAGGTAAATTAATGGGCATACTTTAGATGCATAGACCTCCATTACAACCATCCTCTAATGTATTGTTCATATCCAATTGAACTAAGGCCACTCCCATATGAGTTTTAAAGGATGCATCCATTACTATACAAGGGGCTAAGTTCATTGGGGACTTTGAGGTCTTAGCACTTGTAGAAGACAACTTCCCAGCTCTACTTGGGAACCCTTGGTGTTATGCAAATAATGTTGATCTATGGTTCAACAAGGGGTATATAAGTTTTGAGAACATGGAAGAAAGAGTGATTATCCCTTTGACAGATGGGAAATCTGCACCTTATGTTGAACCTTTGAGCGAGGAAGACCTGAATAGAATTTATGTACATGTCATTTGGGACCCGAAGTACTTGAGCCATCAAAGGAAGGAATCCTCCATTGGGAAGATGCACAATCTATTAGTGATACTACAAGTATTGTTTGTGCAATTGGTCACATGGCACCTATGAGATGGTTGGGTACACAAGTAAGAAGCGTATTTGCATGGAGAATAAAACCTGATGTATTTGGAGGATAGGTAACAACCCTATACCTTGATACACTGGAGAAGGAGATCCTACGGTATTCATGCACGCCATAGAGGAGCAGTGGACAAATCAAGTGGAAATAAGTAATATGTTAGTATATACCTTGCGTGGGACAACAAAGTGACATTGGTGGATGGTTCACAAGGATAATCTTATGGAATGGAATGAAATTGCTCTGACCACTTGATTCTTCAAGAGCAATGCGCCTACTACAATCTGCATGTATCATGGTAATCAACTTGTTCAACACCACGTTTAGTAGTGTGAGAGACTCTGGAAGAGGGGCAGGAAGCTTTACCACCTTCACTTTGGGTGCACAAACTTTATTCCACTTTACAAGGTTGCACATGAGTCAGGGTATGTTTATGTAGATATGTATAGAGAGATTTGGCAAGAATTAATTGCAGGAATGACCCAAAATTTTGACTACTTCTCTACTAAACCTCGATGGAAGAGGCATTAAGGGTTATAAATTACTTAACTATGGGAGACAGTGCAAAAAGCAAAAATAATTTAGGAGTTATTTGGTGAGGTAGAATTAGGACGTTTTGATGAAGTAGAAGAGACAGATGCCACACTAAATAAGCATGCTTGTATGAGAAAGAAAAAGGAAATATGGTCTACATAGTGGATGATGAAGAAGTAGAAAATATGGATATAGATCATTCAACAAGTACACATGAAGTGTTAGACAATGTAGATAAGAAGCACACACCTATCATGAACCTATGAAGACCAAGAAAGTGAACATTGACATGGATGTTGAACCTAAGGAGGCAATAATTGGGGATTATTGGGCTGATTCTGAAGTGGCAAAGATAATTGAGTTACTACGGGATTTTCAAGGACTTATTTCCTAGGGGCTACCATGAGTTAAAAGGAGTGCATGAGTCATTAGGAGAGATGAAGATTAAGCTAAAGGAAGGTGCACGCCCAGTTAAGAAGAGACCTTATAGGATGAACCCTAACCTGCACATCAAAGTTAAGGAGGAAATTGACAAAATGTTGAAATCTGGCATCATCAAGCCCCCTAGAGGAATCGAGTGGGTTATCCCCATGGTGATCAGTATAAAGAAAGATGGTCGGATTAGGATTTGTGTGGATTACAAGGAACTAAATGCTGCATGTGTGATTGATCCTTTTCCTACACCTTTCACAGAGGAAATATTAGAAGGTGTTGTAGGGCATGAAGTTTATTCTTTTACAGATGGATTCTCTGGGTATCATCAGGTTAGAATTGCACAAGAGGATCAAGAGAAGATGAATTTCACCACTGAATGGGGAAGTTTTACATATATTGTGATGCCCTTTGGTTTGAAAAACATCCTGTTGTATTTTCACGCATAGTTGTTCAAGCATTCCAAGATTTTATTCACAACTTCCTGCAAGTTTACTTGGATGATTGGATGGTGTATGGACTTGTTAAGGATCATTATGACAATTTGCACTTAATGTTTGAAAGATGTAGACAATTAAGCATCTCTTTAAACATCAATAAGTGTGTGTTTTCTACACCATTTGGAACTTTGTTAGGGAACATCATCTGCGGAATGTTTATTAGTGAATCCAACTAAGGTTGCGAGTTATTGTAGGCTGGAAGAGCCTACTAGTCTAAGTGGGTGCATGGATTCTTGGGCCATACATGGTATTATATAATTTTATCAAAGGATATCCAAATATTTCCGCACCCCTAAAAGAGTTTCTAAAAGGAAAAAGGATGTTTTATTGGGAGAACTAGAGAAAGCGCACATTTAAGGCGTTGAAGGAGAGACTTACAACAACACCTATTTTGCATTTTCCTTCATGGAACTAACTATTTCATGTACATGTGGATGCCTCTAGCACAACCATTAGCGTGGTGTTAGATAAGCCTATAGAAGGTATTATAGATCATCTTATATGTTTTTCTAGTAGAAAGTTGACTCCTGCAGACTAAAATTATACAACAGAGTGTGAGGCCTTGTCGATGATCTATGCGCTGCATAAATTCTTACTTGCTAACAACACCTTTTATATTCTATATTGATCACATGGCATTAAAATACTTAGTAAATAAGCCCATTTTATAGGGGCACATATGTTGATGGGTGATCTTATTCCAGGAATTTGATTTCACAGTTATGGTAAAACCAAGTAAAAGTAATTCTGGCCCAAACCACTTATCAAGGATTCAATCAGGGGAGGACATGCAGATAATTGAAGATATAATGCCAGATGCATAATTGTATAGGTTACATTGCGCGCATTCAGAATTGGAGGATATTGCTATCTTTTTATGCATGGGTATGGCACAAAAGGAATGAAAGCATTGGAGAAGAAACAACTTGCAATTCACATGGCACCCTTTATGTTGATCAGTGGAGATTTATACAAAATAGGTTGAGATGAAGTATGTGTTCGGTGTGTACTAGAACATGAGCACATAGATATCATGGAAGAGGCTCATGGTGGTATTGCATGTGGGCATTATACAGGTGATGCCACTGTGCAAGATTCTACTCATTAGATTATGGTGGGAGACCTGTACAAGGATTGTAAAGAGTATTGTAAGGTGTGTGATCACTTTCAACACCTTGGAAAACCTAGGCAAAGAGATGAAATGTCTTTGAGGCCTATTACTAGTGCAGATCCATTTGAGAAATGGGCTATAGACTTTGTAGGTCCTATTTCACCAATCATACATAGAACTAGATCATGTTATATCATCACTTACATAGATTATCTTATAAGGTGGGCAGAAGCAACACCTACAAAGGATTTTATACAAAAACTCACAACAAAGGTTCTTATGAGAAAATGTTCTTACTAGGTATGGATGTCCATGCTAAGCTTTTACAAGTGATAAGGGTACACACTTTTTGAATGAGACAATCAGGATATTATTTGATGAACTTATAGTCGCACACCACAAGACTACACCCTATCACCCTCAAGAAAATGGTATTGTTAAGGCCTTCAACAAGATATTGAGCCAGACCTTGAAAAAAAATTGTGATGTTGAAAGGAAAGATTGGGATGATAAATTTTTTTGTTGTGCTTTGGCATATAGAACAAACGAGGTGAAGAGGCCAATAAGGCCACACCCTTCATGGTTGGTATTTGGCACAAAAGTGTGTTGGAGGTCTAGTTGATGAGCAAGTGTTAGAAGAAATAATTGGGGGTAATATATTGGATGAGAGGTGCACCATGGCACGTTAGAGTTAGAAGCAGGAAAAGGCTAGGAAAAAGGCATGGCATGACTAATACATCAAGGACAAGAACCTTGAAGTTGGACATATGGTACTACTTTATGATTATGAGTTTCTACACCATCCAAGCAAGCTCAAGGTGCATTGGTTGGGACCGTATGTTATCACTCATATACTTGACTCAGGTGCTTTCTAGTTAGAGGCACTTGATGGAATGTGATTACCCGGTTACTTTAATGGGAGTAGGCTAAAGCCCTACTATAAATAAGTCTTCTTGGTGTTTATAATAAGGTAGTATTTCCATTTAATATAGGTTTCCCTTTCTATATTTCCTTTACTGTATTTCCTTCTTCATCTATGCTTTGTCAATTTAGTTTGGTGTTTTGTGTAATAAGCGCGTTTGCATGAGCTAGAAGCTAATTACAATCTGAAGTATTTTTATGCAGAGGACTGCAAATACCATTGGTGTGGGGTGGTTGTTATTTTTTATTCACAAATGGGTACACATGAGAATAAACTATTATAGGTGTTATTCGAGTATGGAAAGGAGCTGTTAGAAAGGAGATTGCTTCCAAAGAAGACCATAGATGGAAATGAATGAAGGATAGTATAACATGAGGTAAGTAGTGGTCATGGAAACTACTATGAAAGGGCATAGTGATGAGGTATTCAGCACATGGAATCATGTAGAAGAGAAGTCTATATCCAGAGGGTAAGAAGGCACGCTAGAAGGTTATACTTAGGGGCATGAAATTGTATCGTGCGAAAATTTTGGAAATTTTGAAAATGATCAATTAATGAAAGGATTTTTGGTAGGTGAAGGAGTAATAAATGCACTAATTTTTGAAAATTTATATAAGGACGTGATGCGGGTTCATTTTTACCTTTGCAATCACAAGTATTCGAGTGAGCTAAGTGCAATCGAGCCAAGTGAATCATGTTAAGGTGTGGAGAGTTACGAAACCATACGTGGAGAGCATATTTGTGCAGAAAAGGCTTGCATCCCCATTGGTGAAGGGTTTTAGCAAATCAAAAGCGTTGAGAAGGATTGGGTTTTGAGCTAGCACACACAATTTCAAGCTAGGGTTTGAACTTACTCAACACATAAGACAAAAGGTGGGATTTTTATAATGGCATCAAGAAAGCACTTGCAGCAGGCACAAAAGGAAAGAAAAAGGTGGAAGTTGAGGTTGAAATTGCTCCCGAGAGCAATTTTTCAGAGATGTAGTACCCAGAAGGAGTAAATCGAGACAAGATTGGGATTCCCACATCCGCAGTGTAAAGTAAGTGACTACAACCACCGCACCATTGATAACAAGGGAGAGTTAGATGCTTTGTTGAATAAGAAGACCAAAAAGCACGGTGGAAGATATGCCAGTGTATGATGATGTTGGGAAAAGTTTCTTAAGTAGGTAGGATTTTATCAACTGTATGAGCTCCCATATTTTGGAAAATATGAACCTTTATACCAATGGCTTATGAGCAGAGTCCATGAGGACTTCTTCTATTTCACCAGGGATGAAGGGTTAGGATCACAGTGGCCCTAATTGTGACATTAACAGGATTGAAGGGCACAGGGATAGACATTGTTAGTGATCTGACTGATAAAGCAATGGTTATAGCCATAAGAAAAAGTTGGGGTATACCAAGGGTCTACGTGGAATGGACATCTACATATTGAGGAAGTACCTTGTGGTGCAGGTAGTTGCGCATCTACTCACCAAGTTGAATGATCAAGGAGATGGTCACAGGTAAATACAATGTGGCTTTATGTTGTAAAGAAAATGTCCCAGGAGAAGTCTACAACTTAGCAGGCTATATTGTAGAAACCATTGTTAAGGAGAGGTGGCAGGTGAAAAGATAAGTTTTGGTGCCATCCTCTTATCTCTTGTATTTGTAGAAATTGGAGTGCCCGATGGGCCAAAGAACAAAATTTGGGAATACCCCACTAAGAAGAAGTCCCTCGTAGATAGGTTTGAGAAATATTTATGTGAAGGATCAATGAGTGGCCCGTTTAAGAAAAGGGTAGAAATGTGGTATGATCATCTTTGTGTGGCATTTAAGGATGAATGGTGCATTCCAAAGGAACTACCTTCGATGGTAGGCAAGGCATTATAGTTCACAGTGTATCAACACTTCGCATCATGTAATTTTCCATGAAAGATGGGACATGGAGTCTATGGTGTAAATTGCCCTATGTCTTCATAGCGCACTACTTCCATGCCTCAGTTCATAGATTTTTTAATGTGCGTAGGCTAAACTTCAACTCAAACAAGGTAGATTGTGACTACCACACCCTCGGAAAAACATATGTATATCTATGTCCATCTACCTACATTGAGAGGCTCCTTTCAGACGTCATAAGTATGAAGCCAGTAAGTTTGGCTATTGGGTATAATGGCGCCGTGCTCATATATCTTCAGCTCAAGCCTAGGCTGGAGAATAATAAGTATGTGGAGAATGAGTTCATGCTCCCAGGGCCGCCTAAGGGCAAACATACAATGGAGAATGTGCCAGCTCCAAAGCCTACTGCGACCATACATATAGATGAGGAGGAAGAGGAACATGAAGATAGTGGAGGCTTAGATCATAGAGGTAGAGGCAGCCCACAAAAAATTGGAGAGTGAGCACGCACATACTCCACCACAGGCACAAGAAGGAGAAGAGGACTTGGACGTGGATGCAGTCCCTAAAGAGCATCGATTTAAGAAGGTATTAAGAAGAACTAGGACCCAAGGCATGGGAACACCACAACCTGTAAGAAGATCACCTAGACTCTCCCCTTAGAAAGAGGCACTTGAGAAGAAGAGAAGGAGAAATTTGAAGTTGGATGAGGAGGCGGAAGAGTCTGAAGAGAGCGCGCCTGGAACCCCAGTGCAACCAGAAGATATGGAGGAACCCAAAGATGAAGAAATGAAAGATGAAGAGGAAGGGATGAAGGAAGAGAAGAGATGGTGCAAGAGCAACCCAACATGCATGTTACTACTCAGGAAGAAGAAGGGCCAACTCCAAACCTTGGCACTTAGGTTCCTAAGGGGCCAAGAACAAAGAGAACAAGTGAAGAATATGTTGTGCCAAGTATGGGCTATGCTAAGGACACAAGAAAAATCATTCGCGCCTAGTTTCAGAGCACAAGTAGGCCTTAAGGAATTGTATGGATGGGAGTTGATGGATCCAGACATGGCCACCACATGCATAAGGAAATAATTATCTGGTCCATGTAGACCCATATGGATGAGCCATATTTTGATGTATGCGAGGAATCTTGTGTATCAAGGAGAGTGAAGAAGGCACCCCAAAGTAGACACATGATAGTAAAGCCTACTCTAATGTCTGATGAGTAGGTGAGCAATGCTTTGGTTAAGGTATCTGCAGAGGTGGCATAGAGGAACATTGATAAGGCTGCCACCATTAGAGCACTACTTGAAGATAACAAGGCAAAAACTGCAGAAATAACACATTTAAAAGGAGAAAAGGACCTAGAATAGAAAAAGAATGAGGCCTTCATTAGCATGGCAGAAGAAATTGGTGACTACGTTCTGAAAGCAAGACCTCATCTTGAGTCTAAGGTACCTGAGAATTTTCCTTCGACTATGCATTATGTGCGCACATTGGTTGATTTGGTGCTAGAAGATGGACCAATTTGAATGTCAGCACCAAAGGATCCTGAACAAGAAGTAGAAAGAGCAAGGGCCTCCATGGTTAGGAAAATTTCAAATTATGAGGCATTGCTCCAAACTCTGAAGGATGAACTAAAGAAAGCCAACCAAGCTCTGAATATTTGTGTGGCACTAGAAGCAGTGATAAGGATCATAACTCTGGTTGAAGATAATGATGTTTTGAAGGCCATGAAAGATGAGACACTGGGACATGCGTAAAAAGATTAGCACTTGTGAAATAGAAGCACGAAGCCCTTGCAGCAACCCAAGATCCACATAAGGAGAGAATAGATGAGATTGGGAAGCACATAATGTAGAAGATGGATCTTAGAAGGAATGGTGATTGTTATGGCCAATGTTGTCCAAGTACTACAGAATGAGAAGGAAAAGATTACTTAGGATGAATTGGAAGCCATTGCCATAGACATTCTAGAGAAAACAAGGACTACGCTAGATGAATGATAGACATTGGAGGCTAAGATTAAAATAGAATATCCAAAATTGATCCTCCCGGTTGAAGAAGAAGGTGTTGCAGAGTAAAGGTCTATTCTTTTGTATAGTGATTCTTTACATTCTTTCCATTCTTATTATTTATTGGGAACATCAACAAGAATCCCCATTTTTGGGACAACAATGTAATTTAGTTTGGGGTAATGTTGAGCAGATAATATTTTCCTAAGGAGAAGGCACACGTAGGATTTGCACGTGAGAAGAAGGCATACTTTAAGGCGTGGAAGGATAGAGAAGGAAATGCGCGCCAGGACAAGTTGATTCAGACTTAGCCATTTTCATGGATACGGACTCTTTTTGGAAGGTAACGTGCAGAGCACACATTGGGATGGAGAATTACGTGACACGTAATTGCTATTTTGGGAATGAGCATCTGATAAGAGCCATGCATAAGTTCAAGATAATAATAGGATTAATTCTTCCAATTAACTATAGGATGTCTATTCTTAGCACACTTGCATGTGTGCATGTTATTGTAAAGGTGCATGGTTATTATCAACATGCGACCTATTTTGGGAAGTGTGTAGGTGGTGAACGGTAAGTCCCCACCCCTATAAATATGTAGTGAACTATGTAGTTAGATAGAGAGGCAGAATAATGAATTATTGTAGAGTTATGTTGTTGGATCTTATATACACATAACTTATGGTGATGCTTTTTAATGTAAGGATCTTTTATGTATTACATTGTTTAATATAATGGATTATATTGAATGAATAATGATTTTAAGCATGACTATAATTGGTTATTGTATGGTTAATCTTATTATATTTATTGTTTAATACATGATTCTCTAAGATCTAGATTTGGAATATGCTCTATGGAATGTTTATGCTTATTTACAATTCTGAATATGATGTATCTTCATTACACTAACATCCTACACAAGCAACTCTAAAGAGGGGCATGGTACCTGTGCGCACTTCGGGTGAGCGCTTAGCTCAATGATGGGTGATGTGCTAGTACGCCTGGGTTTTTCTAGGTATTATAGTCATTTTTACTATATGAGAAAATATCTCACCAAAGTCAATACCTACTTTTTCTGCCAATCCTTTTACCACAAGCCTTGCCTTGTATCTTTTATGTCCACCATCTTCTTCATTGATCCTATAAACCCATTTTTCTACAATGTTCTTTTACCTACTGGAAACTTAACCAAATCCCAAGTCGATTTTATTCTAAGGAGTCCATATCCTCATCCATGTCATGCTCCCACTACTTTTGGGTTTCATCCTGCATTTCTTCTTCAAAACTTTCTGGTTCACCACTATCAGTCAATAATAAATAACATAAGGAAGGTGTAAATCTTTCTAGAGGTCTACTCACCCTTTGTGACCTTCTCACTAAGATCTAGGGTGTTGGAGGTTCAATCTACTCATTCTGTAAATTTTTATCAATCTTAGACAATGATCGACATCGGTCACCTCTTTCGAGGCCAATTCAGATAACTGATGTCGGTCCTGATCTTATGTAACTAATGTTGGTTCATGTGACCGATGTCAGTCAAGGGTCAATTGAAACCAGTTACTATGTAAACCTGTAGTGTCAATTTTAAATCCGAGAATGTATTTTCATCCACAAAATATTCTATTGGTTCATCTTTGGGTACCAAAACTTGATCCATGTACATTCTCTTTTCATTTCATTCAATGTCACAACTCTTAACAATCTTAGAATCTTCTAAATCCCAAAAAGGAATCCAAAATCACTACATCCATAACCAATGAAAGTACATCTCTTGGATTTATCATCCAACTTATTTCTATTTTCTTTATCAACATGCACAAAAACTTCTGAACCAAATACTCTAAGAAAAGAAAGATCTACCTCTTTTCCAATCCAAGCTTCTTCTAGTATTCCACCATCCAGTGCACTTGAAGGCCCGTGGTTAATTAAATAAATCATCGTGTCTACTGCTTCTTCCCAAAACTACAAGGGTAATCCAACATGTATTCTCATGCTTCTTGCATGTTCTATGATTGTCTATTTATTCTTTCAGCAACACCATTCTCATGTGGTGTTATAGGAACCATTCTTTCTCTGTGTATTCCATTCACTAAACAATAATCATTGAAATCCTTGTTATAGTACTCACCACCATTGTCAAATCTAAGGCATTTTAAATTTGAATTTGATTCATTTTCCATAAGGGATTTCCATCTTTTAAAAGTCTCAAAAACATCAGATTTACATTTAATACAATAAACCCATACCTTTCTTGTGGCATCATCAATGAAAGTCACATAATATTGGGATCCTCCATGAGAAGCTACATGGGTTGGTCCCCACACATCTGAGTGCACAAGCTCTAATTTTTCTCCTTCTTTGTTTCCCCAAATTTGAGAAATCTCACTCTCTTTTTCTTTCCAAATATATAATGCTCACATAAATCAAGATCTACATCTTTTGAATCTGATAACTTACCATTAGCCTTTAAGATCTGCATTCCTTTTTTACTCATATGGCCTAGCCAATTATGCCACATGTTTGCATCTGAATCTGAAGTAGATAGAACAGAAAAGGAATCAGTAATACATGTAGACAAATACAATGTTCCTACCTTCTTTCCTCTTGATATAACAAGAGATCCCTTGGTAACCTTCCAATAGTCAACTGTGAATGTAACCATGCAACCAGATTCACCTATTTTTCTTACAGAAATATGATTTCTCCTAAGGCTTAACACATGCCTCACATATTTTAATATCCATGTATTTGCATTCTACAAATTTAGATGAACTTATCATTTACCAATAATATTGCATGATTCATCATCTCCTAAATAAACATGCCCAAAATTACCCTAGACATAATTTCTAAAATAACCCTTATTAGGGGTAACATGGAAAGAAGCTCCTGAATCTAAAACATGGGATTCTATTTTATCATCCAAGGAGAGAATAAGGGAATCTTGCATTACCGCATAAGATGTAGCATTTACCTCTTTACCTTTCTCTGGTACATTCTCTTTGTTTTCCTTGAACCAACAATCCTTCTTTGCATGTCCTTTCTTTCCACAATTCCAGCAAGTTATTCCTTTACCTCTGGATTTAGATCTGCCATTCTTAGACTTTGATTTCCCATTATTCTTGCTCTTGGATCTCTCCTTATGCCTTCCTCTAATTTCTACATTCAAATCATTTCTAGATGATAATTCTTTTGTACTTTTCTGTGTATTTCTTCATTTAGGATTATACTAACCACATCATCAAACTTTAAAATATTAGTAGCAGATGTTGTATTACTAACAACCATTACCAAGTTATCCCAACTATCTGGAAAAGATCATAATAATATAAGTGTTTTCTCTTCATCATCAAATAGAATATTAACCGATTTTAATTGATTTATAATAGAACGGAAATCATTCAAATGACTTGATGCAAATTCACCTTCTTGCATCTTTGAATTAAATAATTTCTTCATCAAATAAACTTTATTTGAAGCACTAGGTTTTTCATATAAATTATCTAAATATTTCATCAAATCTACCGTGGTTATTGCATCGGTAATGTTTGAAGCCAAAGATAATGCCATGCTCAATCTTATAGATCCCAAAGCCTTTATGTCAAGAATTTTCATTCTTCATCAATCATCTTTGTAGGTCTTGTCTTCTCATCCAATGATAAGTATAGATCTTTTTGATATAGATAATCTTCCACCTGCATCTTCCATAATTGATAATTACAGCCATCAAATTTTCCAACTCTTTATTTTCCATTTTCACATCTCCCACTCAATTAGAAATCCCTCTGTGAGTAAATTTTTCAACACACAAAACCCTCAAACAAAAAAATCTCTCGATACAATTTTGGGGTTAATCACATAAGTTGTACAAATATATTATTTAGATCTAACATATAAACAATAAATACGGAAGTAAACCGAGAAGAAAAAATACACATAACATGGTTCACCTAGTGTGGGCCAAGAAACATCCAATATATTATTCCAGAGGATATACCATCAAGATCTGTAATCTTCCAAACCTTACATGATGTACAATACTTTTCCTCTCACAAGCTTCTTTGAGCTCTCTCTAAGAATTCTTTCTTACAATTCTCTCAATCTTAATGAGTTCTCACCTTCTAACCCTAACTTTCTAGCCTATATAGGCATATGCAAACTTAGGAGCTTTAGCTATGCAATTACAACCATTAGATCAACTTTATAACAAAGGTTAGATCTAATTCCCATGGCTTAAATAAAATCAATCATGCACAGTAACCAATACAGTTCCTACTTGCTTTGATTAATGTCATTCCCAGTGACCAGCATCGGTCTACATCGACCGACACCGCATCGTATTCCAGCAAGTTAATAAAGCATGCTATTTGTGAAACAATTGAGCTCCACAACTAAACATCATATTTCCCTAATTTATACATGAATATATTTATAATGGTATAATGCTTTAGTAACCAAGTATTTTTCTCTTTTTTATGTGTAATGATCTAGTAGAATGTCATGTTGTAGAAAGTGCATAATTTCTTCTAGTTGTTTTGGTATTACGATGACTTGAAATAAGTACGCGTCTCAGAGAATCTCCATCCAATTCCTCTAGTTCTTCCCCTATATTTACGCAGCTCAAGTGGTATGGACCCATATTTAATCTTTTGGGATTTGTATTTATTTTAACTTGTACTCTTAAAATAACATCAAACATATTGATATCCTTCCTCTTAATAGTATCTTATTCACAAGGTATCACAATGATTGATGATCTATAAAGAACTCAAATTTAGTTGTTAGTAGATATTGTCTAAACTTTTGAAGTGTAAAAACCATGGCTAGAGCCTATCTATTAGTGGTTTTGTGGTTATTTTACTTGCAACAACTTACAATTGCAAAATGAATGGTATGATTGATTCCTCCTTCTCTTTGTTGCACTAGAATTTCTCTAATTGTGTTTCTTGATGCATAAACATGCACATGAAAGATATTTGTCTAGTCCGAAAAACTAGTATTTGCACACTAACCACAAATTTTCAATTGCATGAATGCATTTTAGCATTCCATTGTCCATTCAAAATTTATGCCTTTCAAAAATAATTACTCCATCGATTTCATAATGCTAGTATATCCTAATAAATTTCTTATAATACTCAAAGTGTATCCTAGAAATGCACAAAATTATGAGGGGGTTGTATGAGGTTTGAGGCCAATTACAACTATGATTTTTATTGATATACTTAAATTCCTTCTTTGCATACAACATGACCAATTAATAATCCAAAAGGTGTAAAGAAAAATATTTATTCAAATTTAAGGAAATGTGTAATGCTCTACATTGTTCTAACATTAATCGTACCTTGGAGATATGTTCTTTGAGTAGAGAGAAGACTACCCAATCATCCAAATATACTTCTAAGAAATCATGAATGAAGTCTTTAAATTAAATAACAACTCTAGAGAAGGTTGTGGGTGCATTTTTTATCTAAATGGCATCGCCTATATGTGAAGCTACCCCATTTGGTTATGAAAGTGGTTTTGGCCTGATCTTCTTGTGCAATCAGAATTTGGTGATATCTATTGAATCCATTTGTAAAAGAATACACCTCATGCCCTGTCATTCCTTCTAAGATTTCATTTGTGCATGGTGTAGGAAACAAGTCATTGACACATGTATCATTTAGGGATTTGTAATCACCATAAATTCTAATATCTAATATTTTCTTAAGTCATGACTACCGGACTCACCCAATATAATTCTTCTATTGGATAGATTAGAACTTCTTCTACCATATGGCTCAATTTTTCCTTAAATTTCACTTTTATGTTTGGATTTAATCTATATGGTCTTTTCTTGATAGGATTTTCTCCTTTTAATTCAAAGAACATTTCTTTGAGTGATGGGCCAACCTCCTTTATTTCAATGAATTTAGTGGAAAACACATCCTCATAATCCCACAATAGTTGTAATATTTTTGACATCTCCTTTTCCATCCTATAATATCCAACTAGCTAGTTTTAGTGTTCCTGTTGTCTCAATGTATTCTACTCTTTTGTGCATTAGGTCATCATATATCCTAGCCTCTCCCTTATTGTGAGTGTTTTCTATCGATCAACCCTTCTTTTCCTTTTATATTTAAGTTTTGTAGGTGTTCTTCTTCTCTAGTACACCATTCTTTCTCTATAGGTATATCATCCAAATGTTCTAGTTCCAACATTTCAACCAGCTCTGTATCTTCATTATATTCATGTTCATTGCTTTTCTCCTTTTTAACCGCTATTGCTAGCTAAAATTACACCCCATGTAATTTTAAACAACATATCCAAAAGGGACTTAACCACTTTCATGATCTAGACAAGCCACCGAAGACTAGTACAATCTACCACAAAAGTAGGAACAAAGGAATGAGCACAATGGTAGGTGGGAATAAGTAAAATTCAATGTTGTGTGGCATTCTCTCAAACTCAGTAAGAACTAAGGAAATAATTCTATAATAGAGAAGATAAAAATTTGAGTATCATAGAGTTCCTTATCCACAGAGGAATCAAGGAAATTTACTGAGTTTAAAATCTTTCGAACACTAGTTTAGTCTTCCATGATTTCACCAAATTTTAGTGTCCCATGGGTTTTCTCAAACCCATGGAACAAAGGAAAATATCTCGCAAGGTAAAATGGTCACGGATCAAGATTGCATCCTCACGGGTGGAATGAAGTTCTCCCCATCATCAAAAAAGGTAGAAGGAAGTTTTTGAGGGTCAATGGGACAAAAAAGTTGAAATAATGTGGTGAAAGTCACGCAACACAACAAAATCCTTGATGAACTTCAAACCAGAGAACCAACCACCTCAACCACAAAATTTAATGAAGAAGGATTTTGTTCTAAATAATCGATGGTGTGAGATAAACTCAAATCTCATGCTAGAGTTGGTGGCTAAAGTGGAGGTGCCCATACTGTACTCTAAGAAAACTTGAACAATAAAGCATGGCACCCACACTCATTAATGCAAATTTAAGAGGTGACTAGTTCTAGCTCGAACGTCCTTTTCCCTCTCTTTCTTCCCTTCTTCCATTCCACAAATGATATAAATATAAGTGTTTTGACACATAAAAATAGTTTTCCTATGGAGTTGTAAACTCTTGTTTTAAGATTCCATGCTTTGGACCTCTATAACTATATTGTGGGAAGTCACCAAACCTATGCTTTATAAATGCAAGTAATATCATTTAATGAAATGTAATTGTGGTTTTCCTTCATGCAATGCATATTGAATGTGAATCTTTACCCTCTTGTCTTTCTTTGAATATGTGTATTCTTCCATTATAGAACTCTAGGTTTTTTTATTCCTTGCATGATAGTTTTAACCATGTCTACAAACTAGGTTTGAACCATGTTTTAGTTTTATGCATCACCTTTCTTGATTTTGTAATCCTCTTTTCCCTTCTTCCCCAACTCTAGACCCTGTGAAAACCTAATTTAGATTTAGATTAGTTGCATCCTTATGTTGTAGGTTGGTTGTCACGAGCTAAGACACAAAGGAACCAACCTTCTCCAAAGTTTGATCTCGCTTCACAAGTCCCACACTTATGAGATCATCCCATGTTACCCAAAGTTCTAAATATTCATTCAAGAGTATCCAAGGGCACAACTTTTGGTGTTAACACCCTACTTTGTGACACATTTTTATCTTGTACTTTTCTCGAGTTCACTATTTCAATCCTAGTGTTATCTATTACATAATTCTCATGCTTCCTTTTCTAGGGTCTAGAAATTCACCTTCTCCTTCTGAGTTAATAGTTCCATAACATAAAAATGTTTTAATTTTTTGAAGGGTTGTATCTATCGTGGGGTTATTGTCTTTAAAAGTAAATGTTTGGATAAAGTCATGTTGAACCTACCCCCAATATGATGTTTCTCTCCTCCTTTCTTGAGGAAATACTATTCCTTTAGTAATGGTGTCAAGGTTTTAGGAAAGATATGCACCCACCACTTTGGTTTTATTTATTATACTTTCCAAGCCACAATACATTCATGAATGTGCAATTCTAAGCATTTTTATACACAATACTATGGCCAATCCTTTGTTAACTTAGTATCTAATGTGAATTGTGCTCACATCATACTTATTAATTTGATCCATTTAAGATTCTTTGACCCATGTACAACACACCATGATGATTCCATTCCTTTTAGGGAATGGTTCAAAGGCATGATCCTAATTTCTTCTTAAGATACATGTTTTTAAAATTCAGCTAAAATGCACTTAGATTAAAGCTCTCGAAAAACTATGGAGTTTGTTTTTGTTATACATGCACCATTCTCATAGGTTTTATTTCATGCTCTATACGCATTCAATGATTAAATCCTTCATCCAAATCTACGCATCAATCAAGATGCAATTTCCCATAGAATGTGAATTTCTCCACTTTGGTCAACATAATCCTATTCATGCCTCCAAACTCTATAGCTACAATATTTCTAACTTATTCAGAGACTGAATGCTATATTGGGATTCTTCATCTACAAAAGGATTCCCGATGTGTATTTCGATAGAAATTGTGTTGTTAGTGAAATCCTTTTTTTCTCTTTATTGTGTGTTATGGAGCTATAAATTTTTCTTTATGTCCTACCTTAAACCAAATTTCAACATCATGTGCATATGGCGACATTGGTTCTTTAGGGATAGTATAGGTTTTCTATTCATACTTATTCATTGGAATGATAATAATAGAGTCATTGAGGTGTGCTTCCATTTGGTTGGTTACTGTGTTGATTGTCATGTTGCCATCATACACCCACTTCTTTCCTATCAATATTGGGTAATGTGTTTCATTATTTTTCATGTCAATAACTTCAAAATCCCCTTTCAAACTTAAGTCTCCTACTTGTATTTCAGCATCCTCTAATTGGCCAATCGATATACTCTTCTATAGTCTATGAGGCTAAGAGTAACATGACTATATGTTAGAACAAGGGCTCCCATAGCTTCTCAAGTGGACCATGGAATTATGTTTATCTTACTTCAAAAGTCAAATAATACATATTTTAGCTCATAACTTCCCATAATTATATTTAATTAGTTATCCAAATTTCATGGTTTTTTAGTACTTATGTACCATATTGGTTTATTTTCTTGCACTTCTTTGATTGATGCACTTTTTAATAGGATTCTAAGCAAGTTAGATATGTTTTGTGAAATATATTCACTACATAGGACATTCACTATGGTTAGGAGATCCTATAAAATTGTAAACACTCCTTGTTGTTTTAATATTGTCATCATTTGTTTGTAAATTTGGGCTTCAACTTCCCCATATTTGTGTGTCCATATATTTGTTATGGATTGAGTGAAGCAATCCTTTAGCTTCTTTAAGCAAAGTTTGCCTTCTTTTTTCGATGGGTCGGGTAGATGTCTTTCTACGCACATCAAATTTGGGTCTCCATGGGATCTCCACACGCTCCAAGCCTTGTTATTTCCTCTATGTTCTCAGTAACAACTTATAAGCTTCTAGTTTATCCGGGGCACCGTGTTTATCATCTTAACATTATGAAGTTGATTTTCCTTACTTTGCTTCTCTAATGCAGAACAATATTTTGTATCAGATCGCTCACGCACCCTACAATATACATATAATACTTCCTCTTAGGATTTGAGTAAAATTCCGCACAATGTGGTTTGGATCTCTACAAATATATTTAATTACTCCTTGTATTTGTGGTTTGGGTTATGTCTTCCTTTGTTGGTAACCAACAAGGTATCCTCCTTACTATGCAATAGGGTCTCTATGGAGCATTCCAACCTTGTTTTGGCCATGATAAATTTCATATGGTGCGCATGTGGTACCTGGTATGTTCCATCCCAATATTGATGTGGGAAAGGATGTGCCCATTTTATGATATTTTGTAGAGATGGTAGAGCCCAAACAAGACCAGCTTGTGGGGATTGTGGCATTCATCGTGGGGTTGTCTGTGGTGAAGAAGGAACCCAATGTGCACTTAGTTGAGGGAGATAATCATTTCTACCTCTGTAATAGTTGGTTGTACTTTAGTTTCTAATTTATTTTATACTATCAACACATTCCTAGTAACTTCCTCCTTCAAATCCATCAAATCCCTGCAGTCCTTAGCTTCATGGGTAATAACTTTGTAGAAGCTACACACCACATTTTGAGGTTATTTGACATAGTGTTGTAATATGTGGCAATTGGAAAGAGAATGGCCCCATAACCTCGTATACTTCAAAATACTCTCCTCATCCTCCTAATTTTTCCTTAGTATAGTCATTTTTATGGTGTCCTTCATCTACGCATTCAACGTACCATATGGTGAGCCTAGGTTTCTTTCCTTCTTGTAGTTCCTCCAATCTTCGCATTACTGCATCAAACTTTACTTTGGTTTAATAGTTAGAGGTACCATTTTCACCATAGTCCTTTATTTGTTCTACATGGATAACCGATTCGATGACAATAAATTTAGTTTGAAATTGTTTTTACACAATTACAAATTGAATATTATTGCAAAATCCCTCCACAAACCAAACAACCTTGCTAGATTTTTGTCAAAGTTAAAATTGGCCTTGTTCATTACTTCAGAGAATCTCATGTCATATTTTGTGACTGCTTTTCTTCTAGCTTATGCTTTATCTCCTCCAAATCCTTAATGGTTTCCCTACACATTTCTTCCTTTTGAATTCTTGGGTTAAAGCATTACGCACATCCTGTAAATATTGTGCAATCAATTACCTTTAATATATAAACTCCAAGGCTTATCCACACTATACTCCTATAAGTTAACACTTATTAGTGTTCTCATTTATAACTCCTTTCACCCCCTAACGCATATCACAAGTTTGGAGGTAATATTCAGGATTGTTCGATTCCATCATAACATTCGCAAACTTGCAAAAGGATTAGGAATCGAGACATATTCCCCTTACGTAATTGGTTCTGGTTGACCATACACATTACTATAACTCAAGTTCTAGCTTAGATTCAATTACATTCCTAGTTGATTGGTATTTGTATCAATATTTATACCGACCTCCCTAGGTTGTGGTTTCTCTTCTTCTGATTCTTCATACTTTAGAAATCTCACCTTGTGTTTCATACTTATAGGACTATAGTTATTATATTTCCTAAAAAAAATTAGAATTTCCTCTTAATGCAATCCGCACAACAAAGGGTTTCACAATGAAAACTCTACTTCAGTAAATAATTTTTCCACTCCTATATCATAAGCTCTTGATTGCATCACTACATGGGTTGTAGATTGTTGTCTTGATCTTCTTTACAGTTCTTGAAAAAATTAAATTTCTCCAAATCCTTTAAATAATCCCATGTAATAAATTTTTTTCTAGATCTCATGATATATCCTAGTAGAGGGGTACTATCATCTTCTATGGGGATTTGTGGATGTTGTTCCGTTTCTTTCCAATAGTATACATTTTCTTGATTTTCACAATACCATGGTATCCATGATGGTTTTTTGGGGTTCATTACCAATTGCTTCATAAATCTACTTCTAACTACTTCTAGTCATCTCTTTTGATTATTTCTCTAGTTCCTCGTTTCCTTCTTGGCTTCACAATAAGAGGCCACACCTTTTTGTGCACCCTCTTAGTCATTTCGGCTTCCTTCTTTGACAATATTTGTGATCTATTTAAGATGTTCCTTTCCTCCTTCTATGACAACCTTCACTACCTTATCCTTACTCACAATTGGCCTTGTATTCCCTTAATTACCATAACCTCCCATTTATTTCATTGTCTAGCTTCTCTTTGTAAATTTTCAATCTTGCACTTTTCTTATCTTTGCTCTTTTATAGACCCTCTAGATTCCTCTTTAATTATGGCCCCTTCCTCTTCATCCTCCCCTTCTAGGATTATATCCCTTCGCACCGTCTCGACTACTCCATACTACGTGGAATTGGTACCATGGCCTTTTCCATAACTAATATGTTAACTAATATTGATAATTATTTTTAAAAAATCCTCTTAATCCAACTAGAAATTGTGCTTCACTAAAAGGAATGATAACTAGATCATACCAAGCCAATAACTCGATGCTAATCAAACACCGCGATCAATAAGATGAAAGCAATTCGCTAGAATAACTTTACATAAACCTTTGCAAACAAATGAGCAACAATATCATATATTATTATGGAATTCAATGAAATACAATAAGAATGGGCCTTGCTTATATATGAAAGGAATAAAATCTAAGAACAAGTCAAGGTCGTAGATCAAGCCATAAATCAAGGAAAAAACTAGTCATTAAAGAACTAGTCAAGACCACAAATTTAGAGATAACTAGATATCAAGGATCTAGTCAATACCATAGATCAAGGAAAGAACTATACCTAACAACTAGATAATATCCCCTAATATCTAAATAAATAAAAGAAATATCCACACACATAAGTGGGTGAGGATAAATACAATAAAGGTAAATAAAGAACCTAGGTGAACATGAGCTAAGGTAAATACCTACTCTAACATCAGAAAATTCAAAGAACAAAAAAATTGGACAATAATTTTTATTATCTACCCATCAATAGTGGTTTTCATATAATGGTCAATAGCACAGGTCCATGTAACATCCAATTTACGTAACTCTTCAATTTTTCCTCTATCCATTTGTATTCCTTTTTACATTCATATCTAAAGCAATAAAATTCCAATTGAGATAAAAAGACAATTAGTTGTTCGGGAGCTCAATATAATCCAAATGCATCTTTTCAACTCGGTATTCTCATTTAAATATCTTTAGCTTCCAAAAATTGTTTCATCTTCTCTTAAAACCACCTTTCCACATCTCTTCGCCTCGATAGCCATCTCAACGTTTTTAGATCTTGACAATAGATCCATTTTTAGCAGAGGTTCCCTGGATCACTAGTTTAGAACATGCAACATGTTGTAGTCTAGGATAATTCATATTTGTCTCGTAAATAAACCCACCTCATGGTTTGCAATATAATTTTTTTAAAGAAGATGAGAAAACATAAAACAATTAGAACTACTTGTAGTTTCAATTTGAACACATAAAATGGAAAGAACTTGAAATAACTTACTATTGGGATCCAAGATCAACCTTTTACACAATGCACTTACATAGTTTTATACAAAACAACATGACTATTGAGTTACTAGTCCTTTCAACTTCTTCTCATACATAAAAAGGATTATCCTATTCTTTATCTATCCTTAGAAGATGTTATACATTCTACAACTTGTCTTATATGAAAATATGCTTATACAAGAGGTTTGTACTAATCATACAAGAGGTTTGCACAATCAAACAAATTATATCGATGTTAGCTTTTTAAGTCATTTTATACTCCAAAACAAGGCTTGTAGGAGAAGAAGTTTTTATGAATATAAAGAAGTGTAGTTTCATGCACAAGGAGTTAGTTTATTTGGGCTTCGTAATATCTAGGGAAGGATTTCAAATGGACCAAGAAAAAGTGTGCATGATAGTAGAGTGGTCGTCACTAAGATATGTGACTGAGGCACAAATATTTCATGGATTAACGAGCTTCTATAGGAAGTTTATAAGAAACTTTAGTGGAATATGTGCAAAGTGATCATGGAAACAATGAAGGGAGATCGTAAGGAGTTTAATGGACATAAGAGTAGAGTGTAACTTCCAAGAATTAAAGATGAGGATTACACCGTAACCATTATTAGCATTACCAAGTTTTGAGAAGGTATTCCAAGTGGATTGTGATGTAAGTGGAACCGTAATTGGTGCAATGATAAGCCAAAGAGAGATACCCATTACCTATTTCAAAGCAAAGTTAAACGATATAAGGAGAGAATATATTCATTCTATGATCAAGAGTTTTATGCAATTGTGTAGACATTAAAGAAGTGGAGGTATTACTTGTTACCAAATGATTTTGTTTTGTACACTAATCATCAGACATTGTAGTTTATCAATAGCCAAGAAAATTTGAACCAAAGGCACATGAAGTGGGTAGAGTTCCTACAAAGTTATTCATTTGTGTTGAAACATAGAAGTGGGAAGTCCAATAAGGTTGTAGATGCACTAAGTAGAAGAGTGTTGGTGTTGAAAGAAATGTACAATGAAGTCATGGGTTTTAAAACCATGAAGAAGCTATATGTGTAAGATAATGATTTCAAGGAAGAATGGGAGCCACGCATGGAACCTACGCACACAAATAGGACACCATGGCTAGATTATTTCATCCAAGAAGGAATGTTGTTTAGAGGAGCACAATTATGTATACCTCAAGGGTCAATATGTGAAAAAATAATTAGGGAGAAGCATAGTGGAGGCCTAGGAGGTC
Organism: Taxus wallichiana var. yunnanensis; assembly: GCA_018340775.1. Lineage (NCBI taxonomy): Eukaryota > Viridiplantae > Streptophyta > Pinopsida > Cupressales > Taxaceae > Taxus > Taxus wallichiana. Next base: position 611,603,131 of record CM031238.1, read on the forward strand.
ACGTTAGAGGTGAACAAACTTTAACACAATTAGAAGAAAGGTACTATTGGAAAAAAAAAAAATGAGCATTGATGTGCATAAGCATGTGCAAAGGTATAAATTTTACCAGTTAGAAAAATGATGTAAACAAAACACAAGCTTGTATCAACCTTTACCTGTACTAAGGAGGCTATGGGAGAATATCAACATGGATTTCATGCTAGAGTTTCCAAGAACATAAATAGGAAATGACTCCATGTTTGTGGTAGTCGATAGATTTTTAAAGATGGCACATTTTATTGCATGTAAGAAGATTAATGATATGTCAAACATCGCACATATATTTTTCAAGGAGAGTGTGATTACATTATTTTCCATTGAGAATAATTTCTAACAAGGATACAAAGTTCCTAGGTCATTTCAAGAGAACCTTATGAAGGAAAATGGGAATGAGGATGACTTTCAACTTAACATACCACCCACAAACTGATGGGAAAATGAAGGTTGTGAACCAAATCCTAGGAAATTTACTATTTAGCTTGGTTAGAGACAAGACAAAACAATGGGATATGACGTTGGCATAAGAATAATTCACCTATAATAACTCACCTCACAAGAAAAAATCTATTTTCAAATTGTTTATGGAGTGAGTCAAGATGAGTCATAAAATTACGTGAAGTTGTGGAAAATCAAATCATAGAGGGTAAAGAATGTGCTAAATATATGCTCAAGTTACATGAAGAAGTTCACAAGAATTTGGAATGAAGTAACCAAGGATATAAGGAGCAATTGACATGAAGGCAAAAAGTCAAGGAGTTTGAGGTAAGAGATTAAGTCTTGACACATTTGTACAAGGAAATATTTCCAAAATAGGTATATAATAAGTTAAAGTAGAAGAAAATTAGACCATGTGAGGTGTTATAGAAAATAGGGCCAAATGCATACAAGATCGAGTTACCAAAAGAGTTGGATATCTCACCGATATTCCATGTTACAAACTTGTATGAATTTCATGAAGGAGGAAGTAGTGCACAAGATGCAAAGGATTAGTGCACGGAAGAATCAAATAAGGACACAAAAACTAAGAAGGCCTTAGATTGGAGAAGGAAAATACTAGAGAAGAAAACTGAACAAATTGAAGCCATATTGGACTCAATGATAGTAAAGAAAACACACAAAAAAGAATACAAAGAATACTTGGTAAAGTGGAAGAAACGTGCAGAAGAAGATGTAACATGGATAAGTATAGAGGAGATTGGTCAGCTTGGCCATACTCGAGCCTAACTCGTGAGGTGGATCTCACTTTTGTCTTACCTGGGGTGTTTAATGTAAGAGCATTTTGGGAAAATGGAAGACTACATGTGTTTTGAAGTTTTGACCTGAGCATCGAGTGTGCACAAGAATTGAAGGTTAGCAAGAAAAAAGGCACAACAAGATATTGAGTGAAAATGTGTGGAAGTTGCATACAATGGGTGAAACTAAGAGGAGTGTAGTAAAATGGTGTGAGATGTAAGTATAAGGAGAGGTGTGAAAATATGCGCAAAGTGTTGAAGAAGGGCACATAAGTTTTGATAAGGCACAAGATGGTGTAATAGAGAACATGCCAAGGGTGCGCATATATTTTCCAAAGATTTGCATGTGAAATTTGAAGGAAGGTAGATTAATTGAGGAAATGGAGGCAAAGACAGAAAATGATAAAGTGGTAATTGAATTACAAAACTACCAACTTAGCCAAAGACATGGAACTTCCCAGACAAGTTTCTCTTAACTACTAGATTAGGGTAGTTGGACACCATAAATGCACAAGAATTCAAATTCAAGTTTCACCAAGGCTAAGGAGAGGATTCTAGAAGGGAATTTAAAATCCAAATGAGTGGGAATAAAGGTCTATAAAATCCCACTCAATGCCTCATTTGAGCGTGATTGGGAATTATTGGTAACTTTTCTTATGTAACTTTGGTGAGAGATAAAGCCATTATTAAATTTGTATTAGAAGAGGGCCTTATAACCCATGAAACATCACCACATATAGTTTTTAATGTCTTTTACAAGATCTATAATCACCCCAATAGAGGCAAATTGATTGTAGATGTCATCAATGCCTTTAAGTTAATGAAATTGGTGTTGTGTTAGAGTTATTTCCATCGTGTTTTAATCTACAAATGATACGAGATCATCTCGACCCACTATGTTGTCATCATTTGGGGCTCATAAACTAACATTCATGCATCATTAATTAAAATATCAAAACACCAACCATGTAATATTAAAATCATTACAAGATTACATGTATCCACGCATAATTCTACATCAAACATTAAACAAATTGTCCTCTTCCAAAACTACTAATCTTAATACAATTTCATGAATACATGATTATCATTGCCCTTATCTCCTCTTAAAATTGAATTTTGTTTGTGTACTTTAACTTCTTCTCATCTTAACATGTTCCTCTCTTCTCCTTTTCCACTATCCTAATATCTGATATCTCTCGGTCACTCTGTGTGTCTCAAAAATTGGACTTGATCCTCTATTTATAGTATTCAACCTATCATTATATTCTTGTGAATATTAATCCCTAGTGAGGCCAATTGTCATTTGACTACTACCTTCATCGACATGCACTACCGGATCTTTGTCATCTTGATCATCCATAGATATATGCTTCATGTTGTAGACATCTATAATTTGGATCAAGAAATTTAAATACTTAAATTGCACTAATTACACCCTTTCCCACAAATTGACGACATATCATTAATAATGCACCTTTTCTCTTCTATCCCCGTTAATTAATTACATTACGCTAATTAGTTAACTCTTATATCAATCAAAAGCATCAATTAACAACGTTCTACTAATTAGTCCCCCTTTCTATCTAAATTAATTAATTATTCCTAATTAATTAACTCTCTCTTCTATTAGATTAATAAATCATCATTTATTTGATTAAATTCCTCTCATAGCTTAGATCATGCTAACTTTCTTCTAAAAAGCTTCTATAAGCTTGCACATCCCTATTAATTAATCACTTTGATTTAATTAATGCACCCTCCTCAATTCCCATGAGTCACTAAAGGACAAATTAAACTCTCCTAAAGCAAACTCAACCACTCTAAACCATGCTTATCCATTACTAACCTAGCTTTGCTATTATCCCACATACAATAGGATGCAAAGCTCCTTCAACCCAGAGGGTTATATAAAGAACCCTCCTCCTACCTTTCTTCACACACCTTTACATGCATATAGCATAAACTATAGGCATTTTCATCTTTGAGCATCTTCCATTAGTGTTGAGCTAGGTATCTTCATCTTGCATTTCATCCATCCAAGCTTTTGAGTCATATGGAGAGAATCAAAATGGTCTTGTAGCCATGTCTTGATGAGCCTCCATTCTCAAACCCTTGAAGATCAAACAATCAAATTTGATTTCCATGGATCTATCTAGGTTCATTTGTAGTTGCAATCTAAAGAGTAGAGGTTAAATGCTTAACATATTAGTTTGATTTTCCTTCAAAGTTCTAATGCATAATGTTGGTAGTTAGTCTCTTTAAGCTCTTAGCATGATGATCTTTGTGTAGTTAGCTTTGTTTTGGAACTATTAAGGTGTTAGTTTCAATTCTCTTAGCATAGTTAACTAATACATTGATACATATGGCACGCTCGGTGGGACGGATTCATAGTCTCTTTGATTTTCATGAGTTTTACTAGTTTTTCTCAAGTTTTGCTAACCCAAATCATGCACATGTGAAATAAGTTTAAATTCTTAGGTTATTTCACTAACTTTATATGCATTGAGTCTCTCTATGGGGTTTATTGTGATGGGTTGTCATTAGATTTGAGCTAAATTAGGAAAAAATGAGCTTTTAAAGTTGCATATGCAGAACTCGTATTATGACATCATTTACACGTGCACGTGTAGGTAAAATTTACAAGGATGCATACACACCAAAACTTGTGCGCATGTGTTCAAAAGGGAGCGTACATACTAATATTCATGCATATGCATTATGTCGCTAATAGTACCATGTGTGTTTTATTCAAGCCCTGTGTATGCATTAAAAAGGGCACGCACACATTGTTCTACATGCATACATGAAATTTCATCCTCTGTGTTGTCTTGCATTTTGTTTGTCCACATATGCACTTAAACCCGCGTGAGCATCCATATCTATGTGTACACATCTCGCTAAGCCTCGGTTTGACTTTTCTAATGATAGGTATGTGCATGCATCAAAACCCCCATACACAACTCTTTGGACACATACATGCTCAAGCTCTCTATCATTTTAGCATAAGCGCGTACACATCTATCTCCACGCACACACATTGAAAATGGTGTGTAGGTGTCATAATACTGATTTGAGGTCTACTTTAAAATTTGTAAAAGATTATGTTCTTAATTCCTTATAGGTTTATTTGAGATTAACTTCTGTTTTGCAGGGTATATTTACATGTTTTTGCTAATTTTATTTGTTTAAGGTTAATGAATGTTGCATGTTTGTCTATGAGATTAGAGTCATGTATGCTCTTCCCTCGCACCTTTTAGGTGATCTTGGGAATTAGAAATGATTTCTACATCTTTTCTATGCTTTGAAAAACACTTGTTGCTAAGGGAATGAATGTCAAAATTGGTTAAAATGAACAAATTGTGTGTTTAGGTTAAGTATTTTTCCTTTGTTGGTTAAATAGTTAGATTCTACATCGTGTATTCTCTTATCTTGCGTCTTACGATGATCTTGAGAATTAGAAATGACATCTTATCCTCTTTTGTTTGTGGAAAACTACTAAAATCTTCGTGCATGACCTAAAAATGCTTGTCAAAGAAAGGAGAAATCGAAACAAACTTTATAACTACACGTGTGTTGCAAGGTTGCCAAATGAAAACGAATAAACCACATTAAGTCTAAAAGAAAAAAAACACACCACATTCATCACATTGTATATGCAAGGTTCAAATAAGGGTACGCCCCATCCACTTAACTAGGACATAACCCCTTTGACATAAGCCTTAAGCTACAAACAATGGGGTGGTCCTAGGAACCCCAAAGTATTCCATGCAAGAGGGAACCTTGTGGACGAAACGGGAAGTGCTCCGCACACCTACTTGACTAGTTTTACCTTTGTGAGTTAGAGTCAAAGTTATCTATATTGTGACCCTAGTGAGAATACATGATGAACACATTAATTGCTCACTGTATTTGAAGGGGGTAAAGTAAAGTTGAGATAACCCAAGACTAATTAGTGTGACTTTCTTGGTAAATCACACTGCATTAGATAACTTGTGACACATAGTTGAGAAAACCACTTAAGAAGCTATCTTGACTTGGAGCCAACTTGTTTGTACCAAACCAATCGTTATTGAGAGATTTCACAAAGGGAGAAATTTTTCAGAGTTGAAACTTTGTTTATCGAACAAAGGAGAGTCCATCAAAGTTCAAACTATGCGTCATTCACCACGAAATTTGTGAAGCATTACTTTTACTTATTTTTTCACTCGTCATAAGGCGGGAAAAACTTTGTCAAAGTGAGGCCAAAAACTTTTCAACCCCACTTGATCTACTTCCTTTTGCTTTCTTTTAACACTTTTTTGATTAAAAGAAGAGAAAACATATGTGTGTTATCAATCGATCATGTCCACCACTTTTGCACCCATTTACATTCATCCTTGCTTGAGATTGGATGGTAAATGTTGAAAGTGTGTTGGTATGTTTTCATATCTTGATAGCCATTTGATCTTGATACCCAAGTCAAGATCGTCATTGTAGTTAGGCTTGATTCTTCACTTGATTCTCCTTTGAAGTGTTACATTGTTTGTATCGTATCACCACAATTTTGATACTTACATCTTGTTTCTTGCAAACTCGACCTAAGTGTCTAGATTGTAACGTTACGCTATGCACATCTTAATAATTCCTTGGTATACTTTAGCCTTGGTTTGATTTCAAACATTACCTCGATTTTGAAAGGTGTTGTTGTTACCTTTGTGTCGTACTAATATTATTTTAATACTAATACCTTACTTTTATGTAAATTTTGGTTAATGTATCTTAGTGGTATTGTTGTGTTGTTCATATTTGTAACCCCCACTTTTTGGAATTTAGGTCTTGTTTGGATTTAAACTCGCTTTAAGTATACTTTTTTGGAAATCATATCAACCTCTTGTTATTACTTACGCCTTGTTCATGTTTTTGAACTTGACATAAGTGGTGACATTTCATTGATCATTTTAAATGTCAAATTACCATTTGGAAACAACTTAGGAAGTACTTCATTGATTGATTGGTTTAAAACGAACCTTGTGTGATTGTGTCTTACGATTATTTGTCACTTTGACTTATCTATTTAGGACAATCACTTTGATCCCTTGATTTATTGGAATTCATTATTCTTTAGACAATTGACATTCTTTGTGTGACCTTAGTAAAAATCTCATTCTAAGTCTTCACTTAGGTTTAATTGTACCCTTGGACAAATTCAACAAAAACACCTTAGTGAAATCCTCATTTGTTATGGCCCCATAACAAGAATGGGAGCTAAGAGACAAGCATGGGAAACATCGACCAAACAAGGGTCAAATCCCTTTATTGGTAATGATCTAGGACCTCTCTTCTCTACATAAAGGAAGAAGAGGATATAATAGACCACAATGGTGACAAATTGGGATCACCACACGTGAAGTTCTAATTTGACCCCTCCCAATTAGATGAGTTCCTCTTTCTAAACAAAGATAGAGTACTCACAAGATTTGTAGAATTAGGTGCTAGAATTCCAATTGAACATGAAACTATTCCACCTAAAAATAATGAGGAAGAATGCCCCCTCATTAATATGGATGAAATTTTGGGACATGGACAAGATTCCACCTCAAACACTCAACATGACAACATAGGTGGTTTTAAAATGCCACTCATAAAAATTCCATGTAGGATAAGAGTGGAACATGAAAACACGAACAACCTCCTCAACATGAAAATGAAGAGGAACCTCCAAATGAAGAAATCACTATACAACAAAAAATTCAACACCTTAGTCAACAATTAGCTTTCCTAGCATCCCATGTGCAAAAAGAGACAAACAAAAACGTGCATTAAGAAAAACCTAAGGTTAGAAATAATGAGTTTCACACAAAATATCAAGAGGGAGAAACATTGAAAAATAGTCACGTGTATATGCCAACTTCCCCACTAAGGAGCAACTTCTTTACACAAGAGATACAATCTATGAAAGCAATGCTTACAAGCCTTCAAGAAAACAATGTGGGACATAAAAAAGTATCAATACAAAGAGCTATGCCCTTATCCATTTGATAAGGCTATGTTGCTCCAACCCTTTCCTAAGAAATTTGACATCCCAAAGTTTGAAAAATATAAAGGAAAAGGTGATCCATGAGATCATGTAAAATATTTTTACATGGCATGCCAAGAAGTGGCATACAATGACAACTACCTCATATGACTATTTCCAAAAAGTCTAGGAGGACAAGCACTAGAGTGGTTCATTCGTTTACCTTGGGGTCTATCTTCACATGGCCCAAACTAGCGGAAATATTTGTGTGACATTTCTCTTTTAATGTGGAAAGTGACATAACCATGTTAGACTTATGTAATGCCAAATAGAAACCAAATGAAACCTTTGCAAGTTTCCTACAAAGATGGCGGGGTTAGCTAGTCGCTTCCCTTGCTCGATCCCTAAAAAACAACTTGTTAGCATCTTTATACCAAACCTAAATCTAGACATTGCCTTTCATTTACAAATGCATTGTGTTCAAAACTTTGAAGAGGTCATTGAGAAGGGCACACAAATAGAAAAGGCCCTAATTGCAAAAGGAACACTCAAACCATTTTCAAAAGACAATCAGTCTTCCAAACCTATGGAAAAACCCAAGATATTTAATAAAAACAAGAATGTCATAGGCAATGGAATCATGATTCTAAACACATACAAGCAATCTAAGTTGGTCCACCTTTTAAACTGACCAAAGGGCCAATCCAACCACAGTTAAATGAAGAGCATTCACTCCTTTGATGGACTCCTTGTCCACAATCTTAAAACAACTAGATGCAAGTGAACATGGTGACATATCCCATAATGACACCCTTTGATGAAAATGTTCCTAAACCTTCATGGTATAAAGAGCATGAGTATTGTGATTTTCATCATGTAAAAGGACATAAAACAAAAAAATGTTTAAGACTATGCCACTTCATCCAAGATCTTATTGATAGTGGGGAGATAGAATTTGATTCACCAGAATCAAATCAAATCAAATCAAAAGATGGGAATATTCAAGGAGCCTTTCCAAAACATGGTAAACCAGGAAAGAAAAATTTGGATCAAGGAGAGTCTTCCCAAAGCTATAAAGCCACCAATTATGTTTATACCAAAAATGATAACAATCAATATGACTCACTTATTAGATGTGTTCGCTCCTCTAACAAGTGTGTTAATACCATTAGGATCAAGGGTAGAGATTGTGTTGCGGTAACAAGGTGCGCTTCTCTTGCGATCCCAGAACCTCCTCTGTCTACCCCTCAGGATAGTCAATACAATATCATAGACCAACTTGAGAAGACGTCTGCTAAGATTTCAATCTTAGATCTTCTTAAAATATCAAACGTACATAAGGACATCCTTTATAAAACTCTCTAGGGGTCAAGAGTGTCAACTGAAGTAGATCCTTCACACCTACACATTTGTGGTGGAAAATATTGCACCAAGTGAACACATTGCATTCAACCACAAGGAAATCCCTAATGAAGATCATACACATAACCTTCCTCTTTACATATAAGTATTTATTACCATAACACTTAGGAAAACACAAAATATAAAGAGGGTAGGGCCCACTTGTATCAAATTGAGACACGAGGGACACACTATTACTATTCAAGGAGATCAAATTGAACATGAGGACACACTATTACTATTGTATATCTCTCAATAGCTTTACACGAATGAATGCACAATGTCCCTTCATTGATATTGTTGCCCCCCTTCAATCGAAAGCTCTTGAGTCACAAGTTGATTCAGACTCTTTAAGTTCTTATGCTCATGATGCTACTACATCTACCTCTCCCTTTGATTCATGGGAGATGAAAATTCTTGAGTACGGTTGTGGAGAATATAATATTCAATAGGCCCTCCTAGTCTCAGATCTATCTTTGTCACCTAGAACAAGAGGCAAGCCCAACTATCACTTCAAATGGCCTTGAGATGAACAAAAAATTGGTACATTCTTACCTGGAGGTATAATTACAGAAGAGAAATTACTAGACCCTCCTATAATTTGGATCCCCACAGACACTAGCCTACTTGCACTCAAAATCCAGAATACACAAAGTCTAGTAGAATGATGTACTCCATGGGTTATAAAGGCCTTGGATGTGGAAAATTTGAACAAGGGATAAGGGAGCTAGTCCCACTTCCACATTTCAAAATAGAGAGATATGGTGTCGGCATTCGACCCTATGGATCTCACCCATGGATCAAGATGTTACCTTCTCTGAATGTGAGGATAGCTATGTTTATTCGGATAGCGACATAGATTCCCACCATAGCCAATACGAGGATCTTGCCTCTACAAACTTGTTTATGGATACCGTTGTCCTTACCATAACCCCTACTAATCCAAATATTGACCTTGTATACCCTACCCTTGTCGATTGGGACCAACAACATCACGTGCCCCTGGATCTCTTTGAGAATGATGAGGCTATTGCAAAATTTATGGGCATACGGGACACTATTCCTATTGGAGATCAAAAAGGGTTTCTTCATTGACTTGGATACCTGCGCATACTTTGGAGAGGAGGTTGAGCTTTGTGGTCAACAAAATCTAAGAAAAAGCGAGGGAAAAGTTCCTCTACAAAGCCTTAGCAAAAATATAAGTCCAAGTCACACAGTGAAAACCTCTTTGAGGTGTTAGCCAACCAATAAATAAAAAAATCAATGGACAAAAGAAGTGACCACACTAAGGGTGAAAATCTCATTGAGATGCCCTTAGAGGAAGATCTCAACCTTCCTCCCGATCCTACGTGTATGGAGGATATGTCAAAAATGCTTGTGGAAGAGACTATTGATGTTAATATTAGAACAAAAGAAGAACCAAAGATAGTCAAGCTGGGGGCTTCACTTTCAGCATAAGAACATAAAATGTTCACTATGCTTCTCAGAGAATTTGTGGACATATTCACATGGTCTTATGTGGACATGTTGGGCTTAGATCCATCATTGGTGGTACATAACTTGGTTGTACATCTAGACGCAAAACCCATTAAACAGAAGCTACGGAAAATGCATCCTCGAGTAGCCCTTATGGTCAAAAAGAAGAGTTAGAGAGACTATTATTAGCATAGATTTATTAGAATCATTGACTACTCGAGTGGACATCAAACATAATTATAGTTCAAAAGAAACCTATTGGAATCAGAATCTACATTGACTTTGAGACATCAATAAGGCATGTCCTAAAGATGATTTTCCTTTACCCAACATCGACATGATTGTCGATTCAAATGCATGTTATGAAATGTTGTCTCTTATGGATGGATTTTCTGGCTATAACCAAATCAAAATAGTAGAGGAGGATCAACATAAGACTACCTTTACAACCCCTTGGGAACATTCTATTATCAGTAATGCCCTTTGGCCTTAAGAACACCAACACAAATTATCAAAGGGAAATGACCGTAATATTCCATGATATGCTTAATGACATCATGGAGGACTATGTGGATGATATCCTAGGAAAATCAAAGACAAGAGAATACCATCCTGAGGTCTTGAGGCGTATTTTTGAGCATCTCGGGAATATAAGGTAAGGTTAAATCCAAAGAAATGTGTTTTGGAGTATTATCAAGGAAGCTACTAGGATTCATTGTATCAAGATAGGGGATTGAGGTAGACCCTGCCAAAGTGAGGCCATTACCGAAATGCCTTCGCCCCAAAACATCAAACAAGCTGCACAAATTGCAAGGAAAATACAAGCTATCTGCCACTTTATCTCACAACTTGCTGACAAATGTCACTCCTTCACCCATTTTCTTAAAAAGGACGTTGACTTCATTTGGGGACCAGAAAAACAAGCATTTGCCTGCTCAAGAAATACTTGGAAAATCCACCAGTCCTCATGCCACCAACTCTAGGTGAGCCACTTTTGTTATATATATATGTAACACAATTTGCTATTGGTGCCTTGCTACTTGCTAGTATGACCTAAGTCAAAAAGAAAAAGTAGTGTACTATCTCAGTCATACCCTAATTGCATATGAGCTCAACTATCCCCAAATTGAAAAATATTTTTTGGTCATTGTTTTTACCTTCCAAAAACTTCACCATTATCTATTGAATAATAAAACCAAGCTTATATCCAAGGTTGACCCGCTCAAATACCTATTGTTAAAAACCCACCCTTACTGGTAGGATGGCTAATTGGATCATCCTACTCAGTGAATTTGATATTGAGTACATACACCAAAATTTAATAAAAGGATATGTGCTCACAGAACAACTGGAAGAGGCACCCTTACCAGAATAGAGCACTGTGTGTTTGGACGACAAATACATCATTAATGTACATTGAAGAATCTATCATATGACAAGTACACTTTGATGGATCCTTTACTTTCCATGGTTTGGGGCAGGTGTAGTGCTAATCACTCCCACAAGAGACCCCATACCTCAAGCTTTTCATCTTGGGTTTCCATGCACAAATAACATTGCAAATTATGAAGCACTCATCATTGGGATGAAATTGGCTATAAAAGGAATATCCACCACCTTAAATTCATTGGAGATTCAAATTGATTATCAAGCAAGTCAATGATGAGTACAAATTCAAGGATGTCAAGCTCGTCTCATATAATAAGTTGGTAGAAACTATAAAAAAATATTTTGTGCACATCACCTTTGAAAAAATTCCAAGAGCACAAAACAGATCTGCAGATGCAATGGCAACAGTGGGTTTTATGCTACGGATTCCACCAGAAAGCAATGATATGTCATTTTTGTTGAAAATCTACATCAACCTGCATATGACATGCCTGGAATCATGCCTGGCATGTGAGGTCATTGGTCCCTTTTCCCATGGTATGAGCCCATCTTTAACTACCTCCAAAGCGGTACCTTTCCTCCCAATATCACCCATTCGAAAAACAAAGCCTTATCCACAAAATAGCTTGTTATACCCTCCTAGGAGGCACCCTCTATCATCGTGGCTATGATGGGAATCTATTGTGTTGTTTAGATGTAGCAGAGTCAAGTATAAACAATCAAGGAGGTACACAAAGGAGTGTGTGGAGCCCATACAAATGGGATGGTTTTAGAAAAGAAGTTGTTGAGGGTAGATATTATTGGCCTACCATGGAGACAAATTGTTGCAATCATGTAAAGAAGTGTGTGTTATGCTAGAAATACGGGAACTTCATCCATGCACCATCACAACCTTTGCATCCGATCACAACACCGTGACCATTCTCTAAATGGGGATTAGATCTAATAGGAACCTCACCCCTACTTCATCGATGGTCATACCCACATTATAATGGCCATAAAATATTTCACCAAGTGGGTGGAGGTTGTTCCATTGACATATGTTACAGGTGCTCAAATATCAAAGTTCATAATGAACCACCTCATATTTCATTATGGCATTCTTGCCACCATTGTCATGTAGAAAATGGTAAATCTTTCAAGAACAAGATGGTAAAATCTCTATGTCAGTGCTTTCAAATATAATTAAAGTGGTCCATGCCATATTACCCTCAAGGTAATGGGAAAGAAGAATCCACTAATAAAACACTTGTTGAATCATGGAGAAGATGGTGAGTAAAACAGGTCACAATTAGCATTTGAAAATTCACCCACCCTCTGAGCTTATAGGACCTCCATTCGCACCCCTATTGGTGTGACACCTTATTCCTTAGTGTTTGGAACAAAATCCATCATCCCTTTAAAATAGAGCTCCCTTCCCTGAGAATATCTCTTAGGGATTATCTAGATAAAGATGAGGATTACAGAGTGGCTAGATTGGAAGAACTCGAACTCTTAGATGAAAGGTGCATCCATGCACTCAACCATCTCAAAGTGTATCAGAATAAAGTGTCACAAAGCTATAATAAGAGAATCATACCTCATCAATTCGAGGTCAAATATTTGGTGTTAAAGGAAAACCAATTCAACAAAAGGGCGGAAAGAGAAAAGAAAGGAAAGTTCGAACCTCATTGGTTAGGACCCTATGTAATTGTGGCAAAATTTGGGTCAAGAGCATACAAACTTGCCCATCCTAATGGAGATGAGCTATGAGAGCCCATGAATGCCATGCACCTCAAGTGGTTCTATGCTTAAACATGGTGCAAAAATCATAAAACAACCAAAAAAGTAAAAACTATGAAAAATACAAAAAAAAAAAAAAAAAAGAAAAAGAGAAAACATGTCATCCAAATGTGAAAACCACGCAATTGTGGCACTTTGGATAAGTCCCTCGGTGAAAACAGTTTTCAACACCTTGGGAGGATTCATTTTCACAAGCATCTTGCATCTAGGGGTACCTTTACTTAGCTTAGAGTTAGTTCCACACCTGCACCCGAGATTCTTTGTGAGCCTATCCTGTCAAAGCCTTGATCCGAGTTGGTTCTCCTCTTGTAAATCGGTGAAGGGATTGCCTTTGTATGTGCCCATCTAACTGAGGGGCACTTTCACGCATTCACCTTCTTGTCTATAACACGTGGCATCTACCCTTGTATATTCCCATCTAATGTTGAGGGCATCCACGTTTCTTAGTTCCTGTAAATAGCTTTGAAAACCATTGAAAATCACAAAAACATTCAAATAAGATTTAAAAAACCCAAAACATTAGAAAATCATAAAATACAAAAATAATGGAAAATTGTTTTCACAACTCCCAAAAACAATACAAAACAGGTTGAAAACAGTCTTACAAAAACATAGTAGTGGTTTACTTGCTTTGTTTTTTTGTGTACATTGTTTGTATAGTTTTACTTGCTTAGTACATTTGTATAGTGTGTTGCTTAAAAGATTGATCTTTTCTTGCTTAGATTAGATTCATTCTTATTTGTACATATGGAGTGTGTTTTTGCATGCTTGTGAATAATTGTACATAGTTGTGTTAATTAAGTTGCTTAATGTGTATATTTGGTAGATTTGTTAACATTTGTTTGTTCGTTACTTGTACATTGTTTTGTTATCACATCATCATATCTCCATCTATATCATCACATCTAACATCATCTATACATCATATATCAATAAAATGTTGAGTTTACATCATACATGTATGCTAAGCTAATCATCACATATCGTATCATTAATGGGGCAAGATAAAATATCATACAAATCATCATGTGGACTAATAAAAAACATCTCATATACAATACAAATGATATCATCTAAGGATATATCATAAATCAAAAACATGTGATACATATACAATAACATCATAATATAGAGTCCAATCATCATCATAATCATCATACATGTCAAAATCAAATGTCCATATACATATGTGTCTCCAAGTATGCATCATTTGGATACAAAATATGCCATCATAGGCATGAATCAAAGTAAGCCTTCATCATGAGGCATGATCAAAACTGATACATCATACATCATCGATCAAAATTGAGCCTTCATAAGAGGTGTACATCAGAAATACATACATATGTGTATAAACAAAAATGAGTCATGTCTAACTCGATCCCTCATGGGGACTCGGAGGCCTATGATCTAGTGGAGGGTGCATCACCTGTGTACTCTTCTCTCATGTTTGCCCACCCTATGTGGGGATCTCGTGGCTACTCCATAGATCTCGTCGATGCCTGCCTATCAGTCTCGTGACCTTTGTGATTTTCCCATCGATTGCTCACTAAAGCTAGGTACTCTCTGACCCTCTGGAACAACATCATAATATAGGGCCTTGTAGTAGGAATCCTTTCCATTGGTTGCAGCCAAGTCCATGTATATCCACAAATGTCATGGTAGCTCCATCATCACTTGAGAATGAAGGCACCTTTACTGTAATTCGCTAGCTTGACACGACTCTCTGTCCTCTCGCCACCAATCGGTCCCTCTCTGTAGTAATGGCCTACACCTATGCCTGTGACTATTGTAATAAACTCATAATTTGTGAACTATGGGCAGCCATCTGTTGGACTTATTGAAACCGGGTAAGCACCATCTCCTCCACCCCCATGGTGGCTTGCTTAGATGTAAGAACACGAACGTGTGCCCCTGGCATGATCCCTCTTGGCCATCCCACTGGAGTGAATGGATATAACCCATCAGAATGTTGATGTAGATCCCAATATAGATGTACCGGTATAGATGTGCCAGTATGCACTGGCCCCAATAATATCTCTCGCCTCGTAGCAATCCACGTATCACACTAATAAGGTCGAGTGGAAATGAAGCACCGGTCTTGTCAAGAAGAATAAATCAACTAACAAGGGCCATCAAGTACACGGGTATTTGATGTAAATTGGGATATGCGGTACATCGGTGGTTAGATGAACCATTATACCTCGATGAGGTATATCAACACGTCTAAAAACCTCAATAAGGTACACTATAATAACAACATCATCATTGACATACTCGATCAACTACCCAATGATCGGAACTCGTAATATATGTTATACATCCTCAAGTGTAATAATCATCTCCCAATAGGGACCTAGAAATCACCGACTCTTAGAGTGTCACCTCTTAGATAAGGTTGTGAGTAGGCCATGATCCAAGGTAATCGAAGGCATCTAAGCTGCGTAAGATAACCCTATGACCTCTAATAGGATATCCATCATCCACCTATGTTGTTGATGGAAGCTCGCCTCTATAGTGACTAATTGGCTATGCCGCTCTCTAGTCTATATCGATGATGACAGTCATCTTTGAAAAATAACACGAAATGTTATGAATTTCTTATTCTTTTATTTCTTCTTTGGTATCACTAATTTTTCATCTAAACTATCCTATCCATTAACTAATTTTTTTCTAAAAAGTCTAATGTTTCTTTTAAGTCATGAGTTTTCCCTATGCCTACATGCCCTTTCTAGTATGTGCGTGCCCAACACATATACACGCCATCTCTAACAACTATGCACTCGTGTTCTCATGTGCGCTCCCAACCTATCTAACCCCACCCACCTTGTGCCTACGCACCCTTTTGGTCGGATGCGCTAACATTTTCATGTGTATGCCTAAGCGCACACAATTTCCAACCTTGGACGCATGCGTGCCCATTTTGGTGCCTACGCATGCATGCATACACCATTTTGACATGTATGCCTACTCGTACATACTTTTTGATGCCTACGCACCCCTAGGGCACACGCACACAAAACTAACCTACTAACTACCCTAATAAATGCAATTAAAAGCTAAAATTGATAGAGAGGGATGAAGTACTCATGAATGGTCCATCGTCATCATCTTGGACATGCTCTTGAATGGTGTCAGCACTCCTTTGGTGGTTCTACACTCTCGCCATCTCATTCGTCGCTCGTGGGGTCTCATGGTAAAAAGTCAATAAGGGTTGTGGTGAAAATAAAATTGATCGTGATAGTTTACCCCACTTTGGAGGGGTATATTTAGCCGTTTAACCCGCCACGTGTTTCCCCTCGGGCATGTTTTGACTGCCGTGGTCATTCTAACATTTCTTCTATCCGCCGTGATAATTATTTTTTATTAAATAATTATTTTTAACTCATTTTCGCTACGTCGGGGCATTTTCTGATACTTGGTGCCCATTTCTTCTCCTGGGGCATTCTTCTCGCTTTCAGGTGATCTTCCATCCTCTCATTTCTTCTAAACAATCGAAAATCACTATAAAAATTTACAAAAATCAAAATTTCCAAAAATTAATTAATTAGAAAAATTCTAAAAATTTCAAAATGTTTAAAACCTCAAAAAAAATTGTAAAAATTTGCCAAAAAAATTGGTATGAGGCCCATAATACGGCTGAAATTCGTGTCCTACGCATGGTATTCATCCCATATCTTGCTGGTATTTTCATGTGTTCAAGAACCAAACGACTCATGGATCATCAATCTACAACCATTTACAAAGCGCACTTGTTTGCTTCATCTATACTCTAAGGCACATCGAGTGCTTGTAATGCTTGTTTCGTAGCGCCAAAGCTTTATCATTGGACCTGCGTCCTTCATCAATTTCCCTCACATATATCCTTGTTTGGGACATCATTTTTAACCCTTGTCATTGATCATGAACATTTGGGGATCTTCATCTTGATAACAAAATATTTGTGCAATCGTCTTGACCGTTGTTGGCTTGAGTATGTGTGTTTGTACTTGTTTCCCTGTTAAATGAGCTTGTTTCCTTCTCGTATTGCATTAATTTCTATATGTTGCATTGGGTTGGTGTTTTCAACAATGGAAAATTGTTCGTATTATGGATTTTCATGTCGTTCTACACTTTTGTCATATGCGTATATTTTTAATAAGGACCGATGATGTAGATCATTGGCAATATGATGACACAGAAGTTGTTTTACTACATTGGATGAAAGCTCGTTCTTTTCTCTCCATCTTCATTTTTCTTCTATATCATTCTCCTATCAACATTATTCTTCTCATTCAATTGGGGCATCCTACCCCTCCCCATTCCTCTTTCCATTTCCTTCATCTTTTTGATTGTCGATCGACCTATTTCATCACCCCATCGACACTCGAGGGGCATCTTTTACTCCACTAATTTTTCTTCTATCTCTTCAAAATTTTCATGTTTATATTTTTCTACTATCTTTGAAGTGGCGTCACTTACGCCACCCCAAAGAGGGGCAAATGTAGACATCTATAATTTGGATCAAGCAATTTAAATACTTAAATTGCGTTAATTACACCCTTTCCCGCAAATTGACGACATATCGTTAATAATGCACACTTTTCTCTTCTATCCTCGTTAATTAATTACATTATGCTAATTAGTTAACTCTTCTATCAATCAAAAGCACCGATTAACGACCTTCCATTAATTAGTCCCCCTTTCTATCTAAATTAATTAATTATTCCTAATTAATTAACTCTCTCTTCTATTAGATTAATAAATCGTCATTTATTTGATTAAATTCCTCTCATAGCTTAGATCATGCTAACTTTCTTCTAAAAATCTTCTATAAGCTTGCACATCCCTATTAATTAATCACTTTGATTTAATTAATGCACCCTCCTCAATTCCCATGAGTCACTAAGGGACAAATTAAACTCTCTAAAGCAAACTCAACCACTCTAAACCATGCTTATCCATTACTAACCTAGCTTTGCTATTATCCCACATACAATAGGATGCAAAGCTCCTTCAACCCATAGGGTTATATAAAGAACCCTCCTCTTACCTTTCTTCACACACCTTTGTATGCATATAGCATAAACTATAGACATTTTCATCTTTGAGCATATTCCATTAGTATTGAGCTAGGTATCTTCATCTTGCATTTCATCCATCCAAGCTTTTGAGTCATATGGAGAGAATCAAAATGGTCTTGTAGCCATGTCTTGATGAGCCTCCATTCTCAAAGTCGTGAAGATCAAACAATCAACTTTGATTGCCATGGATCTATCTAGGTTTATTTGTAGTTGCAATCTAAAGAGTAGAGGTTAAATGCTTAACATATTAATTTGATTTTCCTTCAAAGTTCTAATGCATAATGTTGGTAGTTAGTCTCTTTAAGCTCTTAGCATGATGATCTTTGTGTAGTTAGCTTTGTTTTGGAACTATTAAGGTGTTAGTTTCAATTCTCTTATCATAGTTAACTAATACATTGATAAACCTACATTACCACATGTCCTTATGCGTGCTTTTGGTGGATCTAGCTTGATTCATGCTTCATCTCACCCACATTTGTAATCTCACACGGTGATTTGTGTTTGTTTGCCAAAACCCATTATCAATAACTCATTTTTATTTGTGGAGTTTGGCTTTATTGCATTTGCTTTAAAGCCTCAATGACCTTCTCAACAAGCCCATTTTCTACATACCCTACCATCACAATAGTCCATGAGACCACAAGTTTTGAGGTATTTTGTTAAATAGTTCTTGTGCATGTTTATTGAAATCATTGCATTCCATGAGATGAAATCTCTATGAGGCATTTTTCAAACAATTCACATGCCTTGTATATCCTTCCAATTTTTCATTCATATCGGTTAGGGCACCTACTGATTGAAAACATCTAGAAAAAAGCAGGTTCCATTTTGCTTCAAAGCCCTTATTTTGCCACATGTCGGGTGCATGTTAGCAAAAGTGAGACAACCCCCAAAAGCAAAAGAAAAAAACACTTCCCATTACCCTTTGATTGGTGTCCTTGCCTTGTTTTCAAGCTCCCATTTTGGTTTAGTTGGGAGGATGATAGAACAAGTTTGAAATAGTCGGATAAAAATGGCATTTGTTTTCAATCAAGCGAGCTACCCACAGAGCCACTTGCCACGCTCCTTGCCGAACTTCTCAATGAAAGAAAAACCCAAACATGGTACTAAATGTCATGTGGGCTCACGCTTTACTATCCTAGCTCACCATGAGCCCATCAAAGCACATCTAAACTCCAATGCAAATCTTTTGTTCCACACAATCCATGTACAAGAGACAACACGGTAAAATACATAGTCAAAGTACAAGAGTACTATCTATAACTAAGAAATATGTGTGAGCAATAGTCAATTTACACGTGTAAGCACATGCAAAATTTTCAAAATGATTGTAAATTTTCTAGGATCGTACAATTCCAACAAATGACAATGTTAGGATAAAACTTTCCCACATAATATAACCTCTTAACTAATTAAAAAATATTAAACTTTCACATAAATTAATTTCTACATTCCTACTTAACAAAACTATGTGACCTCACAAAATTAGGGGTGATTATCTCCTCCCTTACCCTTCATTAAAATTCTCCTCTACGAAATGTTTTTGATTTAGACTTTTAATGCCTTATCAAAGTTCTTTTTATGAAAACATTTAATGAAAAGGCTTGAAAACAATGTGGATAAGATACATTTCGTGCTTGCAGGGAGATGAAGAAACAGACCTGCTTTCTTACTGTTGGCAATGGCTCTGCCATGCCATGTCAATTTCTTCTCCAACACATTCAGATCTCTTCCACTGATTGGGTCCATGTATTCTTCACCCTCTTTTGTTCAACAAAATGGAGATGTTCATCCTCTCTCGAAGTCCTGCAGAGGCCGAGAACCGCAGGGATTTTGGCGAGTCCAAGTATTGTAGTAAAGGCTGCACAAGGTGAGCATATTTCGAGGAGAGATGTGGGTGTGGCTACAATGACTCTCCTTTGCATCGCTGCATTGCTCATTCAACACCCTCATCAAGCACATGCCAGACAGCGCAGGAACACCAAATCCATACCCATTCAAGACTACAAAATCGGCAGTGAGTGTTTTTTTGCCCCAAATTCATGTTCGATAATGTTTACGATATGACAGAATTGAGCACCCAATTTTTTTATTTAAGATCAGAGCGCCTTAGTTGCAATTATGACAGGACTAAGCTTCTGAGCAGACAAAACTAAAGCTTTATAGCCCATTTGTTTGGTTAATTGGTTATTTTTTTCCTTTTTGTTGTGGGCTTAAGGGACACTGGAGATGGAAAACTTGTTAGGCCAGAGGCCAACAATCAGTTGGTGTTTAACTTAACCAAACTGGAAAAATACAAATTTAACACTAATTTTAAAAATTAAACTTAATATCTACTTTTCAGCGTGTAGGGCAGTCTCCATTTTTCAGGTCCAACCTTTTTCTCGCTTAAAAGTTAACAAAAATAGAAGCTATGGCTTTTATCATATATCCATAACACTCTTTCTTCTTTTATCATTCTCCTCTGATTGATCCAAATTAAAAAAGGCATACTGAGTGCACATACAGTCAATTTTTAATGTGCAGAAGTCTTTTCGTTTTTAATCCAGAGTTTAACAAATTAATGAAGAGCTTGCTTCTCTGAGGCGGCCTTATAAGATTATCCTTTTTGCTATGTAGCGAAAAGGATGAGTATAAACCATCTTGCCCAACTACTCCACCCTCTACCCACTCCCTGCCACGCCACTCCCAGCACTCTTGAAATTCTCTGTTTTCACTCAATTTCCTGAATGATATTATTTATAAACCAATTATTGCAGTGCCTATTTTTGACTGCTTCAATAATTAGCATTGAGTCCCCCTCCAATCAAAATTTTTGCATCCCTTTTTCCTACCCAATCTTATTCCTTCTAATAGAGCCATTGCGTATCGAGTGCCAAGTGGACCGAAAACATTAATAGAAGTTCTCTATTATCTCTATCGTTATCTCTAAAGATCCCTCCTCCTCTTTGCTATTCTTGATTTCCTTCTGCAGCTCCATCAAAATTGAGCTTATCCCAATCTTTAGGAGATTCCTTCCACACATCCTTGGGCCTTTTCAGCCTATGGGTATGACTATTTTTTCTCTTTATTAGCCGGCAAGATTTTCCAAAAACATTATCGAAGTTTTATATAAAATGTAACCGGTATGTCCTTTCTTGAATAGTTTTTTTTTCGCGTAGTAAATTTTGAGTAGGGTTATGAGCACCTTCAATGCAGTGTGGAGTAAGTTTGGACTATATTCTTCAGGATTTGTAGTCTTGGGTTGTGTTCAACTGTACCCCATAATCACTATACTACAACCTCGCCATATGTCCTCTAGAGTTATGTGTCACCCTCATTACTATTTTTGATCAGCTGGTTTGATGGCCTGATTTTCTTCTAGAGCTGTGCCCACAATCAAAGCAAATTATAATGGGAAGCCCTGGCAGTTTTCACCAGGCGACCTCCGGATCGGGTGGGCTCCCTATTCTATTGCTATCTTAGAATGTTCAAGGTGAAAGGGTGAAGAGATACACAAATACAAGAAAAATAAAAGGGCCGATGCACCAAAATAGTGCTATCTTCTTTCCATCCAAAAAGACAAAACACATAGCCGTTACCTAGTCTAATCTAATATTAACCTTTTACACAACTGATTGCAAAGGCCAAGAGGTTAAATACTATACAAATATACAATTATCTACATATAAAAGTCCAGATCAGGGAGAGAAACAGTCACAAAATCCCTCTTAAAATGCTTCTATCTACACAGTTGCAAAATCCTTATTAAAATGCTTCTATTATACACCATTGCAACCAGGTCTGGAAATCAACTAACATAAAACATAGGAAGAGCCTTTAAATGGCTAAAATGTCCATGATAGGACTCGTTAGAGTGCCTTTGATTACAAAAATGGGCCAAAAAGAAGATAATAAAAAAGATCCTTCCAAGTAGATCTCGAAGCTCAATATATACAGCGAAAGGAGAATTCAGTTGAATCACAAAATGCCATATGCCACCTATCCTCACCTTACAGCTCATAGGATATAACATGTGTCGGGTTGAGAGAGAGTATTTGCCTCATGCTGGATGGCCTACATTGCCATAAATCCACAATCTGAAGTCCTTCCTGTGGGATTCACACAGACTCTGTTCCCAAATTCCTCATTATCCCATTTAATGGGACTTCAATAGCATAGCACAATAGATGGCCACAGCAATAGAGGTCCATCCTACATCACTTTGTTAGAACCATGTATCTTCTTTACATATTCATAGGTTGAGCGCTTCTTTGGATTCCATTCGACATGAAGAAATTGACGATAAGGGGAACCTAAAATTGCCAACATGTTCCTGCAACTTCTAATTTCTTTGATCGCTATCCACATAGGTGGTTGAATATTTGTTTATTTGTTTGAGGGATTGGGGCCCACAAATCTGTGTGTATAAGGCTTGCATCTAATATATATACTCTTAATATCTTCATCCATGTCCAAGCTGTTGATCTCTTCAAGATTGACGCCAAGGGAACATTTGGGGATTGTTAGATTTGAATCAGTCCCAAATGTTCTGATCTCCGATCTGATCATTTGCAGTTGCACTCATCAAATGGTGCAGAATAACTGAGGTGTGGAATCTTTGTCTATGTGTTCTTAGGCGGTCGGGTCATAGTGCAGTACAAAAAGGGGCCGTTGTGTAGTACATATATTCCCGCCATTGCCATGGATGTGTAGCGACCACATTTTACATGGCAATTACAACGGTAAAATACCAGGATAATTTTTTGTTTTTGTTTTGACTTACATTGCTCACTACACACAACACAACAAGGGCTCCAAGAGAAACTCGATTCGCATACAACAATTACATAAGTCATCAACTCACATAGACACGTGAGAACAACATAGGCATGTCGATGCCACACTTTTCCCAATGACGAATACTAGTAATGACCCAACCACAAGAAAAATGACTTCAGGAATGGCGAACCCACAACACATCATTTCTTTAATTGTAATTTAGTTACGATTAACACTCCAAGAACATTATTGTGCAAGGATAAATTTCCCGATTGTCCACCTACAGATTCTTAAGTTCATTCTGCGGTTAAAATTACCGTTCGACCCTTTTAGGTGACTTCTTATTATTTACAAAATTTTACCATAACTTGCATACTTATTTGACATAATTCAACCACATATAAATTACTTAATTATCTTGTCTTTATGTTAAGAATATTTTCTCGAACATAAATTCAATGTCTACCTTTTTTACTCTTACAACACAAGTGGATGTGACTTGGTGTCCATATAGCGATATTAGGTTTAACGGAGATTTTAAATACAAGATAGTTTTTACCACAAAACATTCCTCGATCACGGTATAGTTATTTCCCTACCATAGTTATTCTAATTCAATGACTTGTGAAATTTCATTTTTTTTATATATGTATTTTGTTTTCTTGAAGGTTGAACACACCAAGGCAATTCATATTCTTTGAAACAAAAGAGTATTTTTAATTGAGATATAAGGTCTCCAAGAGTGGCATTATTCTGAACCTCAAATCCCGTTTTTACTCTTATATGCTTTATTTTCTACGTCACGTTATGGCCTTATTATTAGCATTGTCTTGTAAAAGGAGTTACGAAGTGTTTGTCTAACCTCTTGAAGACATATATGATAAGGAGACTTGAAGCTACACACGAACCCTAAGCCAACATCCAAATCAACCGAGGTTTAGATTAATTCCAACTTCACCTAAGGGTCTATCCCTCAACTAAATATGAGTTTTAAGCGAGCGAGACAAAATTATGCCAAACCACCTCCAAGAAAGGACCAAGGTGTTATATTGAGAGAAACCAAAGTAACACATTTTGCTGAGTGAAGCTAAGGAGTTCATTAGCAAGAGTTTAAGACCTAGAACAACTAAGTCACAACCTCCATCTATGTCGTCTGGATCCAACAGGGATTTCAATCGATGAAGAAATTTAATTTTAAAACTATCTTCAGAAGACAAGGTAGTCCACTAGGATACGAAGGAGGAGTTAGCTCTACATACTCAAAAAAGGTTTGATTGTGTCGCTCCTATCTACTAGGTTTATGACAATGTCACTAAACATACTGACGAAGACGATAAACCCATTCTTGGGCTCTTGTTTACTCAAACTAGGAGGTTCCATCGAGTGTAGAGTTTAAGTCCATCCTACGGTTTTCAATGTCTTCTACGGTAAGGAGTATCACACATGAAAAACAAGTTATGCTCCGATATTGAACAAGGGTAGAGTGTTTGATTAAATTTCTTTATTACATTTACAAAGTATGAATGCACAAGATGACTCGTTAATCATTTATTGAACACTAAATATGCACTACAAGATATTACTTCAAATTCATTTACTTTATATAAATATCAAACCTTTTTACCATGTGTACTATGAATCAAAATTGAACCTAAGATTAAATGCACATTTCCTAGATGTCCTTGAAACCAAAGCATCTCATACATATCAACAAATTATCAAATATAATAGTCTGTAACATGAGACAACATTATACATTTATTCATTTAGCAATGAACTATATTAATTACAAAGATAGATAAATGAATTACACATTGCCTTTTTTCGTCGTCATTCTTTTTCATCCTGCAAAACCACGTGAGCATGATATCGGCGATAATTATTGGGCATGGCATCCACCTAATCTAACATAATTATCGTTTTCGTTTTTCCATTTACATATGATAATAATTACAATTTGCAAATGAAAGAAAAAGGTTTAGAGACATGTATTCAATGTATTTCATTTCACTTCATTTTGTAACCCAGAGAGAGAAAGAGAAGGAAGAGAGAGAAAACACCGTTTTGTCAAAAATTCTAATTCACACAAGTTACACTATAGTGTTTTAAACAATTATTTACATGTGTCAAAAGTATCATGGGGTTTGGCAACCCGACGAGGTCTATGCAACTTCCTATTTTTACATTTTCTTAATAGCTACAAAAACGTTCAAAATGGGCTTGGAGGCTAAAAAGCCACTTCCAAAAGTTGTCTTCCGATGAGAACACATACCACGATTAAATTTCTACGTGTCCCCAGTTATACCAAGAGTTCATAGCAACTGACGGAATTGGGAAAAAGCGAACGGTTTGCATTTGGCGGCTAGTTTTAGGGGCCACTGGTCGTAGTTGGCTCAGTGCAAATTGAACAAAAGTTAGCTCAAGGCTCAGAAAACCACGTCCAAAACGACGTTCGATGGATGAGCACGCAACGAGACACTTCCTACAAGTTCCCTATATAAGGAGAATTCATCAGAGTCGATGGGACTGAGAACTAGAAAACCATTTTCAAACGGCGACAAGTTTTCTGGAGCGACAAGTCGAAATTGGTCCAGTTTGACCTCGTCAAACTGTGACCGGAGGCCTACAAAATGGCTTTGCCAAACTATCTAGAAAAGTGCTTTTCCCTAAACTGAATGTTCCATGCAATTGTCTAGTATAAACACTAGAGGTTTGCGAAGACGGGAAATAATTTCTCTATCTAGGTTTCAAATGGTAGTTCAAAATGAAAGCCAACTTTCTAGATTTAACAACTTTCTACTGCTGTAAACCAGTGTAACAAGGCTCCTATAAGAGCGTCAAAAAGATCACATATGTTCGTTCGGGGTCAATCCAGAGGTCAAGGTGACCCCTCACACAACAAGGTACACGAATGAAGCTTAACATCTCGTTTTCAGAGTTACGAAGGGTACTTAATGAGTCTCCGAAAAATGCAAAAATTAACTATTTAAACCGGGTGATGATCAACGTTATTACTGGAAAGTCAATTTCGTCTAGTCGATAAAACAATGTTGTAGCGATCCAGTTGGGTAGGAAGTTTTCTACATCACCTCAGAATGAGGGTGGAAGTTCATGTTTTAATGCAAATGGGTTATTTTGACTTCGTGAGTTTCGACACGACATTTCATTGTTTTTGCAACGAGTTGAAATAAACATTTAATGGTATTAAAATCCTAATATTTTAAAATTCTATTAAGTTGCAAAAGAGAACTAAAACACGAGAATTATGAGAGGTAAGGGAAGATGAACCATGCCTGGAAATGAACTGGCGAGGCGAAGTCGAGGAGTTGACATCGCACCGATTGATTTCACTTGCTTGCAGCCACGGAAGGAAAACCCAAAAATAGCATCCACAATAATGTCAAAATCAGTGGCCAGTTCTATTGGAAAATCCTCTGGTGGCAAGAAAGGAACAACAAGTGCCTCCAGCTGAGTAACAAGCCCACGGTAAAGAGGCTTATCAGTGTGTTTGGGATAGCAAACAAATGCCATGTGTGTTATGAATCCATTATGTGCATTTCGTAATCATGGCATTCCATGAGACAACATTTCTTTGAAGCATTCTCCCAAACAGTTCACACACCTTTTCAACAAATCCATTTTGCGCATATCCTGCAATTATGGCACTCCATGAGACCACATTTCTTTGAGGCATTCTATCAAACAGTTCATGCGCCTTCTCAACAAAGGAATAGACGCGGTATTCGTGGTTGTGAATCACCACTCTTTTCCATAAATTGAGCAGCAAAGGAACTCATCGCGGTGAACATTGATTTGGAATTGTTTACGCGCTTTGTAATATCAGAGAAGGGAAGTATTGTTCAAATTTTATAGGAGTCATGGTGCCCTCATTACAGAGAGGCCACAAAGTCACTGGTAATGTCAAGAAGCTCAGTTTGGAGCTTCCACCCATTATTTTATTTTCCCTCGCAATTCTGGCATCCACAGTGGAAAATTACTTGCACACATCTACGACTGTATTCTCTCCATTATGCTTTGATGGATATCATACCCTGCTCCAAAGCTTCCACCATTTATAATTTCAACTTCCATGAGCTCGTGTTCGGTGACTTTCCTGTTAGCAAAAGACTCCTCCACGACTACAGAAGGCTTCGCTCCTGCCTCTGACATCTCTCTCACAGCTGCTACTCTGTCACACCTACGTCCTGGGCTCGAATCTCCAACTAAGAATAACCTTTCTCAATCTATAACTCTTAAGTGTTCCACAAAACAACATTATCAGTAAAACATCCTCCTCCGCCTACGTATTTTGAGCCATCTAATGGTGCTTTTTTATAGCCCTATCAAACTGCCGTAATCATATTCCATGAGGCGTTGTCTCGTTCTTTCATTTGGTCAAACCCTGTAACAACGCCCATGTTCTGGGAGGTGCCACGCTTGCTTTCAAGTTTTCCCCATTTTTAAGCATTTTGGAAGGATGCTTTGCACGCGAGTTAGGAGTGCTTGTTGCAAAGGCCGCGAATATGCAAGGAAGGAACAACGATCCAAACAAAACAATGGACAATGCATTAGAAATGTGTTCCAGCCTGCACAAAAGAAGGCACCAATCCAAATGTGCACATCCTCCCAGAGCAGATAGAATTGCAGTCTCATTAATACACGCCAACGTTAAACGCTTAGCAACACGGTCGTCGAAGAAGAAAAAGAAGAACGAGGGATGGAGCACTACATTTGATTAGAGGAAAGCGAGAGACGTCGATTAGAGGCCATGAATGACAAGCAAAGAAAATGAAGTATCATGCTTTTTCATCATGCTTAATTTCTCAATCCTTGTCCACTTGGATGAGGTGTTGAATTGAGTGAAGCGAAGGAAGTCCACGTGCTCAAAAGAGTACATTGTCCACAAGAACTTTAAAAATAGTTGAGAAAACATTGGTAAAGGCATGGAATGCCATGAAGTTGGCAACGATTTATCGGGTTTACAGAGCATTACACTAACAACAATAAAGCTAAGGTTTTAAGATTTTGCAAGAGATTGCTCAAAAGCACTACATTTTGGCGACTCACAAGGATTCTTGCTTGAAAGAAAGGGCTCAAAAGTGCCTTGTCTATTAGGCGCAGAGAGTCAAAAATGAGGGAAAGCCAAGAGCTTGAAACAAATAGATAGAGACAAAATATAGGAACCATGAAGGGGATGAAGAATGAATGATGATGCCTTCAATCGCAAGATGATGTTTTCCTCATTTGGTTTTTTGCATACCTTCCTTTGTAATGTATGACGTATGAGTCCTTGGTAGGCTGATGGAGTCTAGAAAGCATTGTGATCGTCCTTCTACGGGCTTGATCCATGGATGGAAAATATTCATGGTGCCACTTTCCTTGTAGAGTTGGGTGGGAAGCCACCCCAACATGTTGTTTCTTGGGTAAATTTGGCCTAGAAGGCATTTAGACGAATGTCTTTTCAAGGAAATTCATCCCTTCAACAATACGTTGCGGGATATGGGTGCGGATTCGGTATGCATGAGATATTCAATTCAAAAAAACTCTTGGGTATGATACGTCTTGAGTATGTCCTTACATACATATATACATACATACATATTATATTTACTCGTTTTACTCATTTTTAGTCCATAAGAAAAACAAAACTTGAAAAATATAGTTGATCAAGGTTCAAAACATTCAATATGCTTTTTTTTTTTCATTTTCATTGATCATGTGGCTGCCATACTTATGATATATGAATATCATGTCAATATGAATACATATAATCTAGAATATATCATCTAGATTATCCTCAAAATCAAATTCTGCATGCCACTCCCTTTAGCTCTACTCTCGTAGCTCTGCTCTCCACCACTTGTGAACTCCTTTGAATGTCATCTTTGCCATCAAATATTGAAATTTGGGCAAGAGTGGGCATTGTGGAGGCATCAAGTTTGTAGTCTCGAAAGAATATCCTAAAGTTTGTGAGGACCTCTAATATAGTCCTTAGACTTGTGTGACAAAAGGCGTAAATTGGAATGCACATATACCAATTCCTTAGCTTTTTGGATGCCAACTTGTTTCGTTTAGCTAAGTGGATAAAGACATATGTACTCCAATTCGCTGCTTGGGGGGAATTACTAGCTACCTGTTACAAAATTTTTTTGTTGGAAATTTCAAATTAATAACATACTAACAATGTATAAAATATATGTTAGTATTTAGTAACTTAGTAACTTAATAAAATTTTCAATAAATGTTATACCTATGAGAGAATTTTGATGGTGATAGGTCGTAGGTACTTGGCATCATGACCATGTACATACCACCATTTGATTGGGCTCATGGTGTACTTGTTGAAGAGAGCCTCAACCTCTCTCATGTTGCCTTCTGAAGCTACAAACATGCCCATTTCGTTGCGGGCCACATTGGCTATAGACGGGTCAATCAAAATATTATGAATGTTGCCTTGGTGCCATTTGCAATGTCAAAGTCAGAAAATGGTGGGTGCTTGTTAGGTAGACCTAGCATTTCTGAGTTGTGATACTTTGGGTTAAGTGCATAGGCAAGGAGATGTAATTGGGTGGCCATTTTATTCCACCTCTTCATGACCACACTCTTGACTTCATTGTTGAAGTTTTTTTCTGGATTTTTCTCTTTTATTTGTATGACCTCTTTCATACATTCGAACATAGAGTTTATTTTATCATAAATCTCTCCCATATATGCTACATCAGTATCTATGTATCTGATCATGGATAGAATGAGCTTTTGAAAGCTACTTGGCCCACCATTCATCATCAAAGACTAATGGTTTTACCTTTGCAACTTTCTCATCTCGTGCTTTGCCTCCACACAGTCAAACATTGTTGATTACCGTCTGCTTAAGGCTTCTTTTACCCTCACAAGTCATCTCGAAAAGAGTGTGAGAAGTCTCGTCTTTGTAACCTTCAACAACTCTAACCTCGAGAATCTCCTGAATATGGCCTATGACATATGATGGTTTGTGATAAATATCTAAATGTTATTTGCCTCTATGTAAATTTGCTCGATCCATGAGATTTTCCCAATCTTTTTCAACATCAAATTGAGGGAGTGGATGACACAAGGAGTCCAAAATATGTGCTTGTATTTTCTCTTTATAATTAATCCTATTGCTCTACAATTTTTAGTGTTGTCCATGATGACTTGGAAAACTTCCGGGGCCCACCTACTTGATAGTCTCTATCAAAATGGTGGCAATAAACTGTGTATCTTTGACTTCCTCTTCACAATCAATGGTTTTTAGGAACATTGCCCCCTTAGGGCATACTGCAAAAACACTTATCAGGGGTCTATTGCGAGCATCTTTCCATCCATTTGAAATGTTGGAAACCCTTGAATGCTTGCATGAATCTCTAATTGGCTGTAAAGAATTTTGAATGTGTTTCACTTT
Organism: Taxus wallichiana var. yunnanensis; assembly: GCA_018340775.1. Lineage (NCBI taxonomy): Eukaryota > Viridiplantae > Streptophyta > Pinopsida > Cupressales > Taxaceae > Taxus > Taxus wallichiana. The sequence continues at coordinate 611,633,692 of CM031238.1, forward strand.
CTTCGCCAAGAGTGTGGTTCGAACCTTTTTGCAACTTGGGCCTTTGTACTCTTGTGGAGCTTCATTGATTACCTTCAACATCGTTAATATGGAGACCTCAATTCGTTGAAGGGTAGCCCACATGCATAAATGCCTCAAGCAATCAACTCATCAACAATGTCCCTCTTGTCATTATTGAATGTTTTTTCCAATGCTCCCTTTGGCTTTTTTCGTGAACTCTCTTCATCTAATGGGGCATCGAGTGGGTGAGCATGTGTTTGACTTTGAGTTTGGATGAAAGGATGAGCAGAAGATGTAGGCGTAGGTGGTTTTGCAGAAGGCCTTCGTTGTAACAAAATTGTTCTAGACCTATTTCTTTCAACTTGTCTATCAACCTCCTCTTGCTCTCTTAGGTACTCTGCCATTTTCTCTTTTGATAGTTTGGGGCACTTCTTTATCCCCACTCTTCTAAGCCCAGTCAAATGGATTTTCAGTTGACTATATGAGGATTTGTATTGAGCATGGCAACCATGGCATATCCAAATACGCCCCCACAACAATGTTTTCTTCCACTATCACATGTCTCCAAAAGGACAATCAAAATCATATTTCATAGCATAGTTACCATATTCGCCCGAACATGGGCAAAATTCGGTTCGGAGCGAACTTTTTAAAAAAACGAACTTGTTCGGTTTGTAATATTCGCCGATTCGGAGGTTTGACTGAAATGTTTTTTAGTTGAAAAATTAAAACGTTTTACCCTAAAAGCGTAGGCGGAATCCCTAAAAACGTAAGCCGAAACCCTAAAAGCGTATGTGGAATCATTAACCATTACCACACGCAAAGCAAAAATAACGCGAAACAGTCCCGACCCGGCGAACAGGTAAAGCGGCAAAAGTTACAGTCCCGAACACGCAAAGCGGCAAAACAGTCCCGAACGCAGCCATTAGAGGTCTCCACGAGGTCTCCACGAGCGCATCCTGGTAACCGGTAAGTGCTCGAACCCTGCAAAAGTTCAAAACTATAAAATGCGAAGTCACTATTCACTGTTCAGTGCAAATTTGCCAGAAAAAATATTAACTGCGAATGGAATGGTCCAATGGAATATGGTTTTCGAAATGAAAATCACAATAATGTATTAATTGTTAATTGCCATTGGTAATAGTCTAATAGGTAAATATTATTTACTAAATAAATTATAATTATTAATAATATATATTATGGTTGGTAAATTGGTAAATACCAAATATTATTTACTAAATAATAATATCTATTGCACTTCGAATAGTCTGTAACATTTTAATTTAACGGTTTAATTTAAAAATAAATATTATTATATTACAATATACTCATTAATAAATATTGCATACGATGGCAATCGTATGCAATATTGAGTATATTGTAATATAATAATATTTATTTTTAAATTAAACCGTAATTTTATTAATTTGTTAGTATGTAAAAAAATTAAAAAATATTGTCCTAATATTTGTTTTTGCAGGTTCAGAGAATAGTTGGAAATTGGAAGGTAAAGGAAAAGAAAAGTGGGTCAAGATGTCTAGCAGCAATCGTTCCGTGGAGATGAAATACATCGTCCTAAGAGATGGTAATAAACTAAATATGAGATGCACCTTGTGCAATGGGAATATTACAGGCAGTGTAACTAGAGTTCGGTACCATTACTTGGGAGGATCCAAAGATGTCAAGCAGTGTCCAATAGCAAATGTGAATTCAAAGGAAGGTGAATACAAAGATTTCATACATCGAGTTCAAGCTAAATTTAATGTGAGTCGTGTTGGATCATTAGCTTCAGAAGCAAAGAAGGCTAAAATCCAACACTCTATCTCACAAATGGGCTCCTTCAACAGTTCAAATCGCTCTCCATCACCATTTTCAGAAGGAAGTGGAAGTGCAAGCAAAGTGGAAAAGTCACAAGGTTCATTGAAGTCCATTTGGAGGCCACAACACAAACATGAGGTAGACAGGTTGGCAACTAGATTGTTTTATGCAGAGGCCATCCCTTTCAATGTAATTCGTTCCCCACATTTCAAGTCTTTCATGGATGCAACAATTGAGTTTGGGAAGGGTTACACATTGCCTTGTTATGAAAGACTAAGAACTAGTCTTCTTGAAGAGGAGGTGTCATCTATAGCTAGTGAGCTAGATGAAATGAAAAAAAGTTGGAAAAGAACAGGTTGCACAATAGTAAGTGATGGATGGTCAGATTCAAGGCGAAGGCCACTCCTAAATCTTTTGGCAATATCTCCTCAAGGTGCAATGTTTATAAAATCTATTGATACAAGTAATGAGCAAAAAACTTCTCTTTTCATTTCCAAATGCATTGAATCAGCGATTTTGGAGATAGGAGAAGATAATGTTGTTCAAGTTATTACGGATAATGCAGCCAATTGCAAAGGAGCGGGAGAGATACTCATGGATAGATTTCCTCATATCTTTTGGACACCTTGTGCAGCCCATGTGTTGGATCTTTTGCTTGAAGATCTATCAAAAATAGAATGGGTAAGCAATATTGTGATTGAAGGAAAACAAATCTCTAAGTTTATCCTCAATCACCGGTTGACATTGAACTTGTATCGTTCTTTTGCAAAACGTGAGCTTCTTTCCCCTTTGAAACAAGATTTGCCACCAACTTCATTACTTTGCAAAGGGAGGTAGAGGAGAGGACAACATTAAGAAAAGTGGTGGTTACTGATGAATGGGCAGAGTCAAAGCTTTCCAAGGAAACCCATTCAAAAGAAATTGAAAAAATTATCTTAGGGGACACATTTTGGGATGGTGCTAAGAAGGTTGTAAATGTGTTTGAGCCACTTGTTCGAATTTTGAGAATGGTTGATGGTAATCAGCCATGCATGGGTTTTGTATATGAGGGCATGGATAGAGCAAAGGAAGAAATCCAAAAGATACTAGCAAATGATGTTGAAGAAGTCAAGCGTATTTGGGAAATCGTGGACAAACGATGGTTCATGCTACACCATCCTCTACATGCAGCAGCTTGTTATTTAGATCCTAAATTAGTAGAGGTAGATCATGATGCAGATGAGGAGATAAAGAGAGGTATACTTGCAACCATAGACAGGTTGGTACATGATGAGGATGGGAAGGAAAAAGCAAGAGAACAACTTACTATTTTCAAGAACCAACTCAAAATGTTTGGTGAAAAAGAAGCAAGGGCAAGTAGGATGACGTGGGAACCATCTAAATGGTGGCAGACTTATGGGTCTTCTACTCCACATTTGCAGAAGCTTGCCGTGCGAATTTTCAGCCAATGTTCTAGTGCTTCTGCTTGTGAAAGAAATTGGAGTACACATGATTTAATCCACACAAACAAGAGAAATCGATTAGGGGCTCAAAAACTCTCTGATCTTGTTTTTGTGCATAGCAATTTACGATTGCTTACTCACTCTCTTGCAAATGAAGATGACAACTCTCGCTTGGGAGAAGCATGTTTTGGAGATGAAGAAAATGTTGTTGATGATGACCCTACTGCTGCAATATTAGATGAAGATGCTAGTGACACTTTTGATGTAGAAGCAGGATTTGATGTTGCAAATGTTTAAAATTGCATTTTTATTTTTGGTTAATGCTCAAAACTTTGAAGTTTGAGCAATGGATAATTCTCATCGCTATATATTATATCAATATGTATGAACAATGAACTTATGAAGTATGAAGTATGAACTTATGAAGTATGTTTTAAGACTTTAGTATACTTGTATGTTTATTTATTTGTATGTGTGATTGATTTTTTTGAAGCAAGTATGGATAATTATTCGAGTTTTATATTTTTGAAAATTTATATTTTTTGAACCATACCGAACCGAACCGAATTTTTGCAAAAAATTCGAACTTTTTCCCATGTCCGAACAACCCGAACTTTCCGAACATGGTAACTATGTTTCATAGGAATCTGTGTGTTTTCAGAAGCTTGTGGGCCTTCTTGTAGTCCATCTAAAGTAGAACTTGATGCCATCATAATTTGTTTTGATCACCAAGATCACCATAAAGGCACGAGGTGAGAGCATACACAGAGTTAGGATGTTAAAAAAATGTATTTTTTTGCCTTTACATAAATGATAAAATAACAATATTTACTAATTATTAATTTTCTAACCCAAAACTTGATGCCATCCTAATATGTTTTTGATCACCAAGATCACCATAAAGGCACGAGGTGAGAGCATACACAAATTTAAGATGTTAAAAATATATTTTTCCTTAAATGATAAAATGACAATAAGATTACAAGAAGAGTCTAGGATGTTTAAAATTACACATTTTTCATCATTTTAAAATTTTAAAAACTATACAATGAAAAATGTTTTTTTAAATTTTAAAACATAATGATAAATACTAAAAATTTAAAAGCTAAGATTCTAAAATAAAGATCATGATCATGAATGATATGTGAATACACATCATTCACGATCATGATTACATGTAATGATGTAACATAACAAATAATAGTAAAATATGAAATGTAATTAAAAAAACCAAAAAAAAAAAAAAAAAAAAACTATAAAAGGCTGAATTAAATATAATACTTGTAAACAACAAAGGGCAACAAGTAACAAACAATGTCTGCCTCCAAAGTCATTTATGAGTTTAGGGTTTATTTTTGTGCATTGACCAAGTAAAAAGCGTTATTTAAACAAATCCCACTGCCAAACCCTGTGGGTATGTCCCAGGAATATGTACGCGTACATCCTGGTATGTCGTGACATACCCGAGACGTATCCATATCGTACTTGGGATGTATTCGTATCGTACTTGGGAGGTATTTGTACCATACCCAGGACGGATCTGTACCGCACCTAGGATGGATCAGTACTGGGTATGTATCGGGGGTCGGGAGGGGGTATAACATGGTTACAAATTAGATAATGCTCCCCTCCTCCATTTGGTGTACTATCAAGCCACAATAGCAGGGAGCACGGCACCTTCTACTAGCATTCCCATGAACACACTGGAGGAAAAGAGCAGATATGTGAAGAGCTGGTCAATTAAGAACACTCTTGGTCAATGTTTTGGGGTGGAAATGTTTGTTGATGCTGCCACTACGTCTTCCTAACCCACTTTATTCCTCTGTGCTAATGATAGAAAACCACAGTCCTCTCACCCGGCCAAGGAATAAGATGGATACGCGATCTTTTTCTATGATTCTTTACTCTCATTTCCATTTTGAAGAGTTAGTTGTTCTCAAAAGGCGAACTTAGTTCTCAACTTTTGGAAGTGTCTAATGATCTGCTGAACCTAACAATCCTTTGCTTGATGTCTGCCAAAAGGGTACACACATTTGCCAAATTGGGATAAGTGTGTAGTTCCTCCCTTCATGCTTTACATGGATTTGGACAATTGAGGGCAAGGCTTGAAGGTACATTCAATAATTCAGTTCTTGATCTTTGCCAAAATCTGCTTCTTCTTTATTCAAAGGTAGGAAAGGGTGCAACATTGCTAATTGGGATATGTCTGTCCTTTCAAATTCTGGGTTTGCAGCCACATGGTTCGGTTATTTGTTTATTTTGGAGGGCTTGTCTTATCAAGACCTTTTAACAAGGTCCCACCCTATCATATTGCAAAGCCACCTATTTATGAAATAACCAATGGTTATTGGCAGCAGTATGTTTGAACAAATCCAAATACAGGGAGTCAGAAATAGTTGCCCTTTCTTAGCAGTAAGCACCATGATATCAATTTGAATACACAAGCGGTCAGCCATATGCAACATAGAGAAAATAACAAGGAAAATTCATGTCCTCTTGCGATTCTGTGTTTAACATTATGAAAACTACCATTTGCCTTTTCTAAGTTGTTATCCTTTCTCGGATGCTTGCCTGCTTCTGGTAAATGCGACTTCATGGTTCGTAGGGTAGAGGACTTTAACAATATCCACAATTTGGCATAAGCGATGCTCTCTCGTCATTGAACATATCTACTCTTAGCTGTTGGGCCTTAGCAAATAGTGGGGAGGCTTAAAGTTTGGCATGAAATGCATAGTGGTCCTCAAGATTGTATGAAGTCTTGGAAGACTTGCTTTCATTTTATCGGGATTTCCTGAATTGGGGACATTGTGTCATTTATAATTATGTTTGAAGCATTATCTTCTAATGAAGGTCTTCCACCAACTTCTTTTCTTCCATAATTTCATTTTGGAGAGGGATGGGTTCGTTTGTCAAGCCTTCTAAAACATGATCCATGATACGTAGAAGTTGATTGGCCTCTCCCGTATCAATTGATTCTGCCACATGAAATCCTTCAATTCTCTTTAGAATGTCTTGATGAGCTGACGGTTGTATGTCCCCTAACCATTCATTTGTGTTTAGCTATGGGAAAAGACACTCAGGTATATGAACTTCCAGGAACAAGAACTCCTCGTAAGAAGCTAGGAATTTTTTGTTTGGAAATGAATATTTGTTTTTATGAAGGCATTCCAAAAGCTTTCTTTCTTTCTTTTCTTGCTTGAAACATGATCCTTCTGATACATCTTGTAGAAATATTTTCAAATCAGACTCAAAAACTTGTGGTGTGATCTTGTTCCCTTTTGTAACTTTGTTCACAGACATGGCTACATCCTCCCAAGGAGGTACATATATTGCTTCGTAGAATTTGGAGTAGGACTTTTCACATAATTTTTGAAAAAGACTTCTAATTCAGATTTGGGGCATGAATCTTTAGGAATATGTTTAATGTGTACAAAATTAACAAGACAATGGTACTAGTATGAGGAGATGAGGATGGATACTCTATTTTCTAGAAAATTAGGAGGCAAGTACTCAGAGATGGAATATATGTCTAATTTAATATAAATATATATTTTAATATATAGGTAAATTTTAAAGAAAACAATATTATATGGCCTAATATAGCCTAAGAAAAACATTAATAACATTCTAAAATAAAGATATTAGATGTTTTCAAAAGATGAATAATTAGATTGACATTTATCTTTGATGTCTCATGATATCTAGGGTCAATAGTACAAAACATTTCAAAAAACAAAAATGCTTAAATGCAAAGTCTCCGAGGCGAGTACTAATGAGTACTACTCTCTGAGATGCGTATTTGGTGGTAGGAGACAAGTCTCCGTGCACACATCCTGGCGCCATATACTGTACTTGGCTAGGATGGGCACTGCCTCCAATCACTTTGGAACAGATATTAGCATAGGTGATGCAGGAGCATCTAGGTTTATACGCAATTCTGTGTCAACCAAACAAAAAACAATCAGTCTTAGCAATTGAGTTTATGCAATGCCTTTGCACAATGTCAATGCGTAATACCTCGCCACTCCTAAGCAAGCCTCATAGAACCTTTACCTTTGCGGTTTTGCAAAAATTGCGAAATCTTGTCCAAAGCCGCGAAAAACTACAAATGCCACACAAAGTTGTGTAACACTGTAAAAGCTTATGAATGTCGTGCAACACTTTGAGAGTTGCAGAATACTAGATTTTGTCATGGAAGCCTATTCCAAGCCACCTTGCATAGAAAGTCACATTGTGTACACCTTGCATAGTCAGGTCGCACATTGCTTGCACAAACCGCCAATGCTTAACCAAAGCTGCTAATGCTTGTCCGATGCCGTGGAAGCCTACACCAAGCCACGACATACTAGCGGAAGCTGCCAAAGATTTACGAAGCCACAAAACCCTGCTTTCCTATGGGACCACTTCCATTCGCTTCCATGATGAGATTCGTGACCAACAAAATTGTCTCTCAACATCGAGACAAATAACAGAGGTTACGTGTGGTTTTTGATCCGTCTATTTTGGCTAGGGACCAACAAAATGATTTGATTAAGATCAATCCTATGGTGGGGAAATTCAGTGATGGATTGATGGCATTGAAAGGCCACCTAAGGAATGTTCTGCAGAACTTTTACTTGTTGAAGGCGTAATGCTTAAGTAGAAGGGATATGCTATTTGTAAAGCATCTTGATATGTGTCTTGATTTAGAGATGGTCTTGAATCTTGATTTGAGGCAATCATCCTTGTAAATGTGAGCTAGAAGTTGATTCTGTAGAAGCTTAGCAAAGTTTGCAATCTTAAGATAGGTCTAGGATTGGAATTCTTAGCAAAATTGTTGTGGAGTTTCATTGTAAACTGTAATTGGAATCAATTGGCAATGTGCTTGAAGTTATCTCTTTCCTTGCATATATTGTCATTTGTTCTTGTTTAGAAGCTGTGCCTGAGATCTTGCCATGGTGAGATCTACTCTGACAAGGGCTGCATGATGTAAGGTGCCCCTTCACTGGGAAACATGACCGTGATTGCTTCAATAAGTCTTGTTATGTTCTTTAATTTCGAGTTGGCAGAACACAACACCATCTATCCATTTCTCTTTTATGACTTTAGGGTGTTGGACTGCGTCTTTGGCTACACCATAAATTCCTGCTTCAGCTATTTTGAGGTCCTTAAACGGATCAAATGCCACTTCTCTGTCACCCATTATCATATTCATTGTTAATTCAACCTCGGGTGTCTTCAGCTGCTTCCATACTTGACCACTCGAAGTTTTCATCTTCCATGGCAACACAATTAATCTCCTTGCATCATTCTTCATATGGTTCCACATTAAGTGTAGCAATGGATTCAAACTCTATTCTCATCCTTGCTTCGTACCAGGTCCTCAAGTACACGTGTTTTCAATCCAAGGATATAATGCCACTTTGGCTACACCATAAATTCCTGCTTCAGCTATTTTGAGGTCCTTAAACGGATCAAATGCCACTTCTCTGTTACCCATTATCATATTCATTGTTAATTCAACCTCGGGTGTCTTCAGCTGCTTCCATACTTGACCACTCGAAGTTTTCATCTTCCATGGCAACACAATTAATCTCCTTGCATCATTCTTCATATGGTTCCACATTAAGTGTAGCAATGGATTCAAACTCTATTCTCATCCTTGCTTCGTACCAGGTCCTCAAGTACACGTGTTTTCAATCCAAGGATATATATCCTCCGATCTTGGCCATAAAGTCTCTTGACAAGCAGATCCCAAACATGGCTAGGAGGTCAGTCACAACATTATGCACGATATTAACATATGGGCAAGCATGAAGGGCCAAGGGAAAATCCTCAATTGTATCAACTGCCTTCACTATTGTGACATCTAGTTGTGTGACAATTTCTCTCTGCAAGAGCATACCTCAAGCCTAAGATATCCACCTCTTTCTTTGGCATCACTGTGCTTCTATTTATGGAAACAATCATGCAATTGTTAACTAAATGTTGTTGGATTCATGATCCAAAGTTTATTTAGTGTTTTTGTATAGGGGCATGCATCTCTTCTCGAGAATCCTCTTCTTGTTTTGCTTGGTATTAGATGTTAGCAGTACTTAATGCATAGTACTTAATGCTTATGCATTAATTACTTAGTGGATAATTAGGTTTGTTGGGTAGTTACGGGAAGTTGAGTCCCATATGCAAACAAGCATTGTAACTTGCTCTTAGCAAGTACATAAAAGCATGATGTAACCCGATATTTTTTGAAGGAATAAAACGCATCTTTATTTTGTCTCACTTTTATTTTCATGTGCTAGTAATTATCAAGCAACCTAACAATGGTATCAGAGCCTGTAAGATGCCAGGCCAGTGAGGAAGATTTTGTTGAAAGTGAAGATAGAATGTTGATCTGCAATCATGAAGAAAAGGACAATATGATGGATGAAGTATTTATTTTAAATATATTTTCAATAGAGCGCTGGTGCATGATACTAAGGTGTTGATCTGATACCTTTAGCATAGAAACCTTAAGTAAAAAGGGCATGCTTGATTATCGTGCTCAAATAATGATCTGAAAACTTATGAAGAGAAAAGGCAGCGCTATCCACTTGTTGAAGTGCCACATTGGAGGAAGTTTCAATGTTACATAGCATTGGAATTAATATTAAAATCTGCAAAAGCTTTGGATTGAGCAAGGATCTAGTGAATGACATTGGATGTAGTGAAAAATCGTAATCTTTGTTTGCTTCTCAGCCTTCATACCAGCCGTGTGGGTCCCATTTTCACTCAAAACAATGCTTGGTGAAATATATTACTACTTTATTTTCCCATGTGAATTTTCTTTATTTTGGGTAGTTTGTAAAATGATTTAAATGCAAAACTTCAAATGTTTGTGTTCAAAAGGAAGCTTGGGCAAGTTGTTTAAGATTGGTATCTTTAAAAGGAAAAGTCTTATTTCATTTCTTTGACTAAACGTGGTGATACCAAGGATATATAGATTGTGCTACATGTATGTTCTTGAAACATATTTAGAAGAGTTGGTTGTAAAACCTTTCTAAAGGCTTGGATGAGGGAGAGAGTTTAAGTTGTGTAATTTTTGTAAAATGGAGATATAAGGGTGTAATGTTTTGCAACTTTTGTGTATAAAGACCGATAGGTCTCGGGATCAAGCATTGTAATTAGGTCAGTAGTGTGTACCCATAGTTATCGAGTTCGGCCGGATTTGTATGAAATCCGGTTCGAACCGTATTTTTTGAAGCAACCGAATAAATGCGGTTCGGTTCGGCCAAATTTTTGCAGAATTTTTTTTTCCTTTTGGCAAAAAAAAAAATCCTTCCTTTTAACAAAATTATTTTTGCCATTTTTGGAAAGGGTGCAGGAAGATGTAGCAAAAACTTGCATGTGCCATAACTTTCATTACGTGCAGCTCTGTTTCATTTGTCGTCTTCTCTAAAAGTGTATATTTTCTCGAGCTCTACGCATTGATGGCAATATTTTTCTTATTTTCATAGAATCCATTTTGCACCTTTTTGGACCAAGCAACTTCTTGCGATCTTTTGAAAGAATCATTATGATGATGATGATTATGGTAGATGGATGCTTTTTTGTATGATTTGTCTATATATAATGATATAAGTATACAATAATATAAATTTATAATAATATAAGTATATATATTCCGAACCGGATTTTTCCGTATTTTAATTTTTCGAGAACTCCGTATTTTCAGATTTTTTTGCCCTTCCGAATTTAATCGGATTTCGAACACAGTAACTATGAGTGTACCTATTGCTCCTTTGTTGTGTTATCTCCTTTTCTATGTTGTGATGGCTAAAATGGTGAGTCGATTTCGAAGCGGAAGATTAACACCTAAAAATTACAAAGAATGGAGCACGAGTATGGAAAACACACTTGTTTTCAATGACCTTTGGGAGTTTGTTGAAAAACAACTCACACCTACCGAAGCTGCAAAACTACTTGAGTTTCAAAAACGCAATTACCATGCACTTGCTTTGCGTAAGTATTCTTGTTTTGCACAAGTGATTATACGCGTTGAGGCCATTAAAATTGATGCTTGAAAGGCTTGGAAAACACTGAAAGATTTGTATGACAAACAACCCGCATATAAGAAGATCGATCTCTTAATGCAATTACTAAATACAAAACTCAATGAAGAAGATGTCTCAGAATACATCTGAGGGTTAAAAAAAATCGAAACAAGAATATTGTACAGCTAGTGAGACAATTGATGATGAGATGCTCATTTCTATCATTCTGAATGGACTTAGCTCCAACTATACAAATTTTGTAGAAATGTTGTAGCTTAGTGATAAGCTTAATAATGCCACATTTGACTCCATCTGTGAATTGCTCACACAACATGAATGGAAGTTTGCTAAGAAGAAGATTAGTAAAAGCCCATTGGGGATGCACACTTACAAAGCGGGGAAACACAAAGGAGAGACAAACACATGAGCACGGGAGGCCCTTCCGGAAACACTCTTAGAAGAACTCTCCAACACACTCTTGAGACATTCTTTGAAGCACTCTTCAAAACATTCTCCAAAATTCTCCAAACATAAGCATTGACACAAGCATAAGCACTCTTCTCGATCACATGGTTATTCATCCTCATCTTCTAGTTCTAGTAGAGGAGAGCAAAGATGTTTTAACTATGGTGGTATCGAACACTATTCTAAAGAATGCCCCTCAGAAGGATGTCCTCTCGACATAGACATAAGGTGAAAGCCCATTATACTAGTCACTCTAGTAGATCTTCACGGTTAGTCTAGTGGATCTTCCGATTACTCTTTTGGATGTTCTTTTGATACATGGTCTAATCACAAAGTTTCTTGCTTTGTGAATGCGGTTGAAACCGTGTTCGAGAGAGGCGAGACTCACCCATCTTGTGTGAGCTGCTAGGCTCAAGATTGGGATCTGCTATAGTGGCATTTTGGTTTGGCTTGTGTTGTTTTCTTTTCTTGTTTTGTTGAGATCATTAATGTGGAGCAGATAGAGTAGTTGGATTGGTTTTCACACTTGCACAGCTTCTCACCTCTTGCCTAATAGGGAGAGACATTGTATAGTGGCTTTTGAGCGGTCGTTTGTGATTTACAACCGATGGTGTTACTTACGCGAGGGAGTGTTGAGCAAAGGGGAGTCAACGGTGTTGTTAGGGATCAAAGAGATACCATTCGGGGTGTCATTTGTAGACACCCATAATTACGCTTTGAGCAATTTAAATACTTAAATTGCGCTAATTATCTCCTTTCTCGTAAATTGATGACATAAAACGCTCTTCTCTCTTAATTAGTTAATTCGCTAATTATCCAACTAACATAACATCTGATTAACGACCTTAGTTAACTATTCACCTCTTCTATCGAGACTAATTAATTATTATTAATTAATTAGCTTTCCCCTTCATTTAATCAATAAATCAATATTTAATTGATTTAATCCCCTTCTAATAGCCTAAATCGTACTAATATTCCTCTAAATAGCTTCTATAAGCTTACATCTACCTATTAGTTAATCACCTTTGATTAATTAAAACCCCCAACTCCCATGACTAAGTATAAATTAAACCCTTCTAAAGTAAGGTTACCTTTTATAAAGCAACCTTATCCATTCCTAATCTTGTTTTACCTTTATCCACATGCGAAAGGGATGAAGTGTTTCCTTTATCCATTGGGCTATATAAGGAGCCTTCCTTCTACCTTTATACCTATACCTAAACTTCTTGAGAAGACAAATGCAAAGCATATAACAAAATAGACTAAAAACTTTCCTTTGCTTTCTTGAGAGTTCATCATCTTGGAGAGTTAAGCCTTTTCCTAAGTGCTTAGGTCATATGGGAGGTGTCAAAAGGGTCTTGTAGCCCAACTTTGACAAGCCCTCATTCCTAGGTTCTTGGAATACCAAAGACAACCATTTTTGATTGCCATGGAGCCTACTTAGGTCCATTCATTTATTTGTTGTTAGAGAATAGAGGATTTAGATACTTAACATTGTTAGTTTAAAAGTTTTGAATATGATGAATGTTAGTATCTAACCCTTGTTTAATTCTTATCTTGATGGTGCTTAGTATGTTGTTTAATTTTTGCTAATTAAGGCTATTTAGGTGTTAGTCTTTACTTATATTAGCATTAGTTTAAAAACAACTCATGCACACATTTGGCACGCCTGGTGGGACCTAGTCCCTTGGCATTTTAGTTTAAATTTCATTGTTTTTGGCTAACTTTGATATGCACATGTAGTAATTAATGTCCATTTTCTTGGAATTTTTACTAATTTTATGTGTAGGTTCTTGTTCATAGCCATCATTTTAATGGGTTGTTGCCATTTTTAAACTAACTTGTCAAAATTTGAAGTATTGTGAGCTTTCTTGTGTTTTTGCCGTATTTTGGTTGCAGGGGTGGTGCAGCACACTATCGGGAGCGCAGGTACGTTTTTGGTGGCGGGCGCAGCTTTGCCGAACTTGATTCTCTGTTTATCGACCCTGGCGCATACGCACTAACCCCGCACACATACCCTAACCAGCGCGCAGATGCACTAACCTGGGCGCAAACACATTTTCGTATTGTACCTTCATTGCAATTCAAAACATGTCGATCGATCCGCGTCCAACCTAACCCGAGCGCACACGTTGTTTTAGTGGCGCAGACACATTTCTGGTGGCACAAACATTCTGTTGGAATCCGAGATTGTTTAACAAAGCGGTGGCGCACACGATTTTCGGTGGCGCACACGATTTTCTTTGGCGCACACGCCTTTTTGTAGCAAGCACTCACTGTGAAAAACTTAGGCTTTTTATCAAAGGTAGCACATACGCTCTTTTGGTGGGTCGGTACACGGTAAGTCGAAACAAACAAAGTGGCGCACACGTCTTTTGGTGGCGTACACGCCTCTCGGGTGGTGCGGGTGCACTGTAAATCGGAAAAACATAGAGTGGTGTGTCCGCCTAACCTCGTGCTGCAAACGCCAAAACAGGGCGCAGTGTCTTTTGTTTTCTTGAAATTAATGTGTTGAGGTGCTAACATTCTTGCAGGTTTTATCTAATCACATACTCATTTTTGCAGGATGTTTTTACATGCTTTTACTTGATTAGATAAACTTTGCATGTTTACTTATAGGAATAAGATCGCATATGCTCTTCCCTCGCGTCCCTTGGGGTGATCTTGGGAATCAAAAACGATTCTTAGGTCCTTTTTGATGCTTTGAGGTTGTTAGGAATATTTGAATTAGAATTGGTTAACTTGGTGTGTTTGAATTAAAGTGTTTTTCCATTTGATATCTTTTTGGATTTTGGAAACATCACGTATGCTCTTCTCTTGCGTCCTTGGACGATCTGGAGAATCGAAATGATGTTTACTCTTTTGATGGAAAACTACTAAAAATCGTCATACAGGACCAAAACACCTCACTTGTCAAAGAAAGGAGGAATCAAAACGAAGTCAAAAACTACTAATACAGTTGTTATACAGGTTGCCAAAAGGTGTTCGAGCAAACCACACCTAATTAAACAAGATAAAAAGAACAACATATTCAAAACTCTTGTATTGCGGAGTTTCGGAAAAGGGTACGTCCCTCTTCGCTCAACTGGAACATAACCCCTTTGGCATAACACCTTAAGCTACAACAATGGGGGTGGTTCCAGGAACCCCAAAGTAGTCCACGCAAGAGGGAACCTTGTGGACGAAACGGGAAGTGCTTCGCACTACCTACTTGACTAGTGATTCCTTTGTGAGATAGAGTTACAAGTTGTCCCTATGTGACCCTTTTAAGTACACGATGGATGCATTTATTGCCCATTGTGCTTGAAGGGGGCAAAGTCGAGATACTCCCAAGATAGTCGGGACTATTTGGGTAAATCGCCTCGCTTGTGGACAAACTTTGTAACACCTAGGACGAGAGAACCACCTAGGAAAATATACTTTGGCCAAGAGCCCACTTTGACCATTCTAAAAAAGTGTTGAGTTGTGAGCCATCTTTTTCATCACGAAACGTGTGACGCGTTACTTTCGCTTAGTTTTTCACTTGCCTTAAGGCGAGGCGAAACTCTGCCGAAGTGAAGCCAACATTTTTCATCCCCATTTTGATCTACTTCCTTCACATTCTTTTGACACTTTGTTGATCAAAAGAAGGGTGACTACCTTTGTGTTACCAATCGATTGCTTCTGCCACTTTTTTGTCCGTTTACGCCCATCCATGTTTGTGGCTGGGTAAGTTAAATGTCTAAAGTGTGCGGAGGCGTATTTATATCATTGGTAGCCTTTGTGATCTTGATACCCACATCAGGATCGTCATCATAGTTTGGATTGATTCATCATTTGATCTCCCTTTGACATGTTACCTTGTTTGCATTGTCTCAACACAATTAAGATACTTATGTCGTGTTTTTCATAAACGTGATCTAAGTATCTGCATTGTGGTGTTATCGCTGCACACATTTTAGCACATCCTTAGTATACTTTGACTTAGTTTTACTTCAAACATTGTCCAAAATCGTGAAGAGTGTCGCTTACTTTGTTTGTGTCGTTTCGATACCACTTTGACACTAATATCTCGCTTCTCCGCGAAGCTTGATAGACGTGTCCAATTGGTGTGGTTACGTGGCTTACATTTGTAATCCTCACCCTTTAACATTTAGGCCTTGTTGGTTGTTGAACTTGTCGTGGTATCCTTTGATTGGGAGTCGCATCTACCCTTTGTTAATATTTACGCCTTGTTCATTTCGAGCTTGACGTAAATATTGACATTGTGGTGATCATTTTTGCATCAAACTAGGACTTTGCAAACGCATTTGATTGGCTTTGTGTTTCACACTTTCAGGATTGTTCTTTGTGATTATTCATTCAGAAAACTTATTTTCTAGGACAATCCCTTTTTATCTCATCAATATTGCATCATCATGATGTCTATTTTCCTTAGACCTTCGGAAAATTACGCACGCATATCAATATTTACGAAATGTCTAGCTGGTTGTCATTATGCTTCCCTGAATCGACATGTCACTTCCTTCCCTTTGAAGGAGTTCCATCACACTGTCTAAATCTAGAAATTTGTGCTTAAAACAGTGCCAAAAATGACTAACTATCGCGCGGTTCCCCATACTTACAAAAATACGGAACCTAGGTTTAGCAATTCAAATCAAAAGATTCCCATTACAACTAAACCTCGTTTGGTTCTTCGTGCTAGAGAGCCCATACGGGTAACTCGTTCCCCACCTTCATCTCATAGTCGGTGGTATGATTTGGACGCTTCTGATCCAAATTATTATTCGAGTTCCCCCCACTCTTCTTCTAATTCTAATCCAAACATTTCCTTTTCTTCTGAGGATTCCAATCCAAATATTTCCTCGAATCTTTTGATGATTCGGATCCAAACTACTATTCGGATTCATCTAATTCGACTCCTAATTCATCTAATTCGACTCCTAAGTCATCTAATGCGACTCCTATGTCATGGTCCTCCCTATCTTCGCAGGAACCTCTTCATCATACATTTAATATGACTCCTATGTCGCGGTCCTCCCTTTCTTCGCAGGACCCTTTTATCGATCGCTCAACGACGTCTTCTTCCTTTAAAGATACGCGCGACTCCAAATCCCTCCAATTAAACATCTAAAACAATTCTTGAATCGCGGTCCTTTCTTTGCAGGACCCTTGTTATTATTCATCCGATGCGATTCTTGAATCACGGTCCTCCCCTTCTTCGCAGGACCTTCTTCATCAATCACCCCCAATAAGTCTTCCTCCTTGAAGATTTGTGTGACTCAAAGTCCTTCGAGTCAAACGTCTGAATTGACCCATGCGTCACAATTTACAAACTTTGGACTTAATCCTACTAGTTTATAGACAATATATCATCATATAGGTAGGTCCACACCACCTTCTTCTACTCCTAAGACATCTAGCTACACATCTTCTTCGTCCCCCACATCATCTTCTTCTATCAATCATCATCAAACATCTTCTAAGTCTTTCACACCGAGTGGACCTCTTTCTTCCAATCAACTCCTGGTGATCGATCACCAACTCATACCGATTGATCTCTTTCAGAATGAAGAAACAATCAAGGCATTTATAGGGGCATATGAAGATATTCCTTTAGCAGATTACGAGAAAGGATTCTCTTTAGACTTTGATGCGTCTGCATATTGTGAGGAAAAGGTTGATTCCTTTTATCAAGAAATGGAGGAAGAGCCTCAGATCATGCAACTTGATCCTCCTCTTATTCTTCCATCTTCACATTCTTCATTATGTGATGAAACTCCTTGGTCTTGCATTGATCCATGGCCTATCTTCTCATCACCCAATAACTCTTTGTCTATCATAATTCCTCAATCACAATCTCTTATGGGGTCAATGCCAAGTAGCCCTTCATCTTCATCTAGGTGTGGGTCACCTTCTAGTAGCCCTCCCTCTGCTATTTGTGGGACATTTTCGAGTAGTCCACTATCTTCTATTCTTGGGGCATGCCCAACTAGCCCCTTATCTTCTATGTATGGATCACCCCCGGGTAGTCCATCATCTTCTATTCTTGGGCCACATCCTAGTAGTCCATCATCTTACATCTATGGGTCACGTCCTAGTAGCCCTTCTTCTTCTATTCTTGGGCCACATTCTAGTAGCCCTTCATTTTCTATCTATGGGTCACATCCTAGTAGCCCTTCTTCTATTCTTGGGCCACATCCTAAAGAGCCCTTCATCTTCTATCTATGGCTCACCCCTGCAAGAGCCCATATTCTTCAATCCTTGGATCGTATCCTTTTCATCCATCACATTATTCTTCTACCAAAGACGGTGGCAAGCCCATGGTCATTTCTCGCATCGATTCTAAAACATCCACGTTCACTTTTTCTCCTTTCGGGGTCAAAAAAAGTCACACGTCAGCTTTAAGAAACCCAAACAAGTTCATTATCAAGCTCAGTCAAAACTTCCAAGAGCTCAAAATCCCCCAACAACTTGAACAATCTCAAAGTTGTAAATCAAGTGCGATTCAAGAACGCACATCAACGTAACCATCAAGTATGGCACAAAGTGCATAAACCTCTGGATAGGGAACTCAAGCTCCCGCATACAAAATCCATGTTTCAGGATAAATCGCAGTCCTTTGTTGAGTGTGAACTCACCACGATCATTGAGATCGGGAAAACATGACTCTTGATAAACAAACATGCCTAGTCTCCCTTATCAAGGAAGTCACAAACATTGTTGTTGGATCTTACCACACAGAGTGACTTTGTTAGTCCCAAACCTCTTAAAACTATCAAAAATCTAAAAAAAAAAAAAAAAAAAAAAAAACAAAAACATTGAGAAAACACAACAAAAATCAAAGGTACAAAGATCAAACATTGCAATCAGGTATTGTGTACACAGGGATGTTTCTTTCTTCCCTTCCTTGCTATTCTTCTACAAGTCTCCCTACCATTTTCATCCCTTCGATGATGTTTTTGGTTAGCTTATTCGCACGCATTCTGTGACATTTATCTCTATGGTATCCGTTTGACCCTAGTCTTTTATCACCTTGGTAAATTAAAGAACGACTGACCTCATAGATATCTTATCACATTCAAACATCTAATAAACTTGTTGTGAAGAAATTTTGGACATATTTGTTGACACTAGCCAATGTCGTCATCACAATCACTTCCACCTCCTTCCATCAAGCCATTTGTGGTTCTTAACCCTTTGTCAAACAAGAGAGCTGAAATAAATTTTTAGAAATCAAGAGAATCAAAATCAATTAATCAAAAAGCAAAAGCAAATTGATATATTACTCTCTCTTGGGGTATTTCCAATAAACTCTACTGGGGCTATGGACGCCTGATTGGCAGTAGAGCAATGTTGCGATTAGAATCAAATACATCTCCGTCGGGGCTATGGACGCCTGGCTGGCAGCGGAGCAATGTACGGCTATCCTTTCACCATCCATTCACAAAATCACCTATCAAAATAAATCATTCCTACACATTGGCTAGGGTGTATTCACTTGTTGTCTATTAAATCTTCCCTTCAAGAGGTAATAAATTCCACATGCACACATTGGATCTCTATGAGTAAACAAGATTAGTATGTTACCAAGTGTCTTTTTTGGACCTTGTTCAAACTCTTACTCTAGTCCATATCTCGTCTCACGATTTGTGCCTTTGGCTAATCACTTCTTCATCGCGAGGCTTCTAGGCTACATTCATATCATTCACATAGTTCTTCTAAATTGTTTAGAACATCCATGTGTATAAGATTACTTTTTGCCATGTTTTTGGACACCTTTGTCTCCTTTCACAAAAACAATCTTCTCCTTCCTTTCTATCATGTGCTTTTAGGCCAACTTATGCTGGGGGCATCCTTGCTTCTTCCCAACACTTCATTGGTTTACGTTCACCATCATGTTGAACCTATCCATAATGGCCTTGGGTCCCGCTTCTACCGTGAAGAGTTTTCCTTTGAATACTCCCACCTAATCGTTGGGGCATTTTTGCATCTTCACCTTTCTCGCACGCACGTGGCCTTATGCCCTTGTATATCCCATCTATCCTTGGGGCATCCACGCTTCCTCGTCTTCTGTACATAGTTTCAGAAAACTTTCAAAATCATCAAAAACATTCAAATATGTTAGAAAAATCACAAAAAAATTCAAATATGTTAGAAAAATCACAAAAACATTCAAATATGTTAGAAAAATCATCAAAAACATTCAAATATGTTTCATAAAACTTTTAAAAATTGAAAATCATCCTACAAAACGTCGCTCTTTGGTTCTCACTTGTTCATGTGCGTGACTCGCGGATCATATTAATCTACCTCCATCAACAAAAGCTAGGCTTCTTACTTGCCTCGTACTGGGCACAACGAGTTGGTTGCAATCGTTTTCAGTAGTGCACATTGCTTTTTCATCGGACCCAAGTGTCCTCTATTATTTCCCTTCGCATGTATCCTTGCTTGGGGCACCATCATCAACCCTTGTCGTTAATTCACATAGGTCGTAACTGAAGCTTGATAATAAAAACATTACATTATGTTTCTCTGTTAGTTTAGCTTGTTTACTTTCTCGTATTGCATTGCATTTTGTATGTTGCAGGGAGTTAGGCATCTTTCACTTTCTCGTATTGCATTGCATTTTGTATGTTGCATGGAGTTGGTGTTTTCAGCAATGGACAAGCTGTTCGTAGTATAGCTTTTCATGTCGTTCTACCTTGTCGTATGCTTATATTTTCATAAGGACCGATGACGTAGCTCTTGTGGTAATATGATGACATCAAAATTGTTCCAATACACATCGGCTGAGGCTAAGCTCTTCTCTCCACTCCATAATTTCTTCTACATCACTTTCCTCTCACTCCCGATCTTCCGTATTCCGGGGCATCCTACGCCCTCCCATTCTTCTATCTATTTCTCACCTTTTTCGATCGTTGATCGTCTTCCTTCATCACCCCATTGACACTGAGGGGCATCTCTCCCTCCTACTAATTTTTCTTCTATCCCTTCAAAATTCCATCCGTCTACTATCTTTGAAGTGGCATCACTTACGCCACCCCAAAGAGGGGCAAATGTAGACACCCATAATTACGCTCGAGCAATTTAAATACTTAAATTGCGCTAATTATCTCCTTTCTTGTAAATTGATGACATATCGTCAAAAACGCTCATCTTCTCTCTTATTGTCGTTAATTAATTACAATACGCTAATTAGTTAAGTCGCTATCCAACTAACATCTTGATTAACGACCTTCCGTTAATTATTCACCCTTATATCTAGACTAATTAATTATTATTAATTAATTAGCTTTCCCCTTCATTTAACTAATAAATCAATATTTAATTGATTTAATCCCCTTCTAATAGCCTAAATCGTACTAATATTCCTCTAAATAGCTTCTATAAGCTTACATCTACCTATTAGTTAATCACCTTTGATTAATTAAAACACCCCCCAACTCCCATGACTTGCTAAGTATAAATTAAACCCTTCTAAAGTAAGGTTACCTTTTATAAAGCAACCTTATCCATTCCTAATCTTATTTTACCTTTATCCCACATGCAAAGGGATGAAGTGTTTCCTTTATCCATTGGGCTATATAAGGAGCCCTCCTTCTACCTTTATACCTACACCTAAACTTCTTGAGAAGACAAATGCAAAGCATATAACAAAATAGACTAAAAGCTTTCCTTTGTTTTCTTGAGAGTTCATCATCTTGGAGAGTTAAGCCTTTCCTAAGTGCTTAGGTCATATGGGAGGTGTCAAAAGGGTCTTGTAGCCCAACTTTGACAAGCCCTCATTCCTAGGTTCTTGGAATACCAAAGACAACCATTTTTGATTGTCATGGAGCCTACTTAGGTCCATTCATTTATTTGTTGTTAGAGAATAGAGGATTTAGATACTTAACATTGTTAGTTTAAAAGTTTTGAATATGATGAATGTTAGTATCTAACCCTTGTTTAATTCTTATCTTGATGGTGCTTAATATGTTGCTTAATTTTTGCTAATATTTAGGTGTTAGTCTTTACTTATATTAGCATTAATTTAAAAACAACTCATGCACACAACGACATTATCATTCGATGGGCTTTTGTGTGAGGCTTTATGTCATAGTTACCAGGTTTAGAAATATGGATCTGTTTGGGAGGGCAAAAAAACCCAAAAATACGGAATTCTTGAAAAAGTTTGGAAAAATCCAGTTAAATATATATGAGTTGAATTTTATAAATATGAAAATTTGACAAATACAATGATTTTTTTAATAATGTAATGTAAAATGTTATATTTTTAATATATAAGGTTTATAGTTGATGTTTTTCCAGAAAACTACAGAAAATTTTAAAAAATAATTTTTTATTTATTTTTCCTAAATTAGGGCCGACCTAGACAAAATTTATCCGGGTCGGCTGAAAATTCGGATATGACCGGATTTGGTAACTATGCCTTATGTGGATCGATGTATTTGAGTAGACATTGATTGTGCTTATACTACAATATGGTATGGGTGATTAGAGGGGATGAGCACACCGGTCAAGTTGTTCATCATTCATGTCACAACTCGCAGGCAACAAAGCTTCGAGAAAAGTGGTGTAGGTTGATCAATACTAGGATGTATAGTGCACTAGTTTGCACGTTGCAACAAAGTTTACTTGGAAAACTTCTTAGTTACTTGCTCCCTTAGATTGCCCCAAAACGCCTACCATGGCAGCATACCCACGTATTGACGTACTGGGTACTGGTATTGGTCCTAGTACTTGCCTGAAATGTTTCCAAAAACTTCAAAATAGTTTTGAACCATACCCGAATGTTTCTATACCATTTCAGGCCATAATCGTGACGTTCCTATACTGTCTCAACGATGCTTTTGTTTTTTAAATGCCCAAAAATAAAATAAAAACTAGATACTTTTGTTTCAATGGTACTTGAGGAAAATCTAGATTATATATTCTAGAATCTAGATTATAATCATGTACATATGAAAATTTAAGCATGTTGAATGTTTTGAACTTTCATGAATACAAAGTATTTAAAGTGTTTTATCTTTTATGGACAAAATGAGTATTATGCATTTTTATATATATTTATATATTTTTAATAATATATTGTATGGACATTTTGTGCCGTTTCGTACCCAAGGGTTTTTTGAAAATTGGCGTTTCCATATTTTGAACTTGTGCCCAAACCCGTGCTTGTGCCCAAACCCGTGCTTGTACCCATTTCTTGGCATCCTAGCTTGCTCCAAATCTTTTTGTAACCGTTTGGATCAAGGGGGCTTGTTGGATTTATAATCCAAAGTTTATTTGGTATGTTTTGCATAGCGACATGCATCTCTTCTCGAGATACCCCCATCTTGTTTTACTTAGTATTTTAGATGTTAGTAGTAATTAATGCTATGCATTAATTACATAGTGGGTAATTAGGTCTGTTGGGTAGCTACGGGTAGTTGGGTCCCATATGCAAATGGGCATTATAACTTGCTCTTAACAAATACATAAAAGCATGACGTAACTCAATGTTTGTTTGAAGGAATAAAATGCATCTTTATTTTGTCTCACTTTCATTTTCATATTGCTGGTAATTATCAAGCAACCTAGCAATGGTTTCCTGTAACTGAAGTGATATAGAAAGGAAGAGGTTTCCTTTACACACCTCTGAATCGTTGATTTGACATACCTTTGTAGAAGCTATCTGGTTGTGGGGGCCTGCAAGGATCTATGGTTCTTCGTTTCAAAACCAAACATCACATTCCTCCCACATGGAATAGGATTGGCTTCCCAAATTCCTTTTATTTCTTGAAGTTGTTGGCCCGAATCATCTTGTGCCATGAGTGTTTGTTCATGATGGCTGATAAGATGTGTTAGATTTGTGAGCCGAGTTGCAAGGGAAATGCTAGCAACTCTGATTTTCTGCAAGGGGACTATTTCTCTTCTGGGATTATTTAGGGAAGGGGGAACTCCTTGAGCTTTAATAATTGGTTGGGCCAAAATGATTTACTGGTTCTGAGGTGTAGATTGGGTTATTTTAGCCTTGTAGTTTGTGTTATTTCCCTAATAGGGCTAGGAGGATTCAAGGCATCTTGTCTTTTGATAGCTACAAACTTATTGGAGATCCTTTCAACAGGTTCTTCATATTGTCCATATCCTTAGAGTTTTGGGAGGAAAATATCTTGGCTCTTGTAGGAGTAAGAAGCAGGGGGGATGGCTCGACTGTTGGGATTGATGGAGAGTTATGGGTGCGGGCTAAAGAGGTACCACAGGCTTAGGGGCAATTTCTCAACTTGGATGAGACTGTTCTTGGGTAGGATTGCGATGTCATATGTTGCTGGAACTCCCTCCCATAAACTGAATCATCATTGAAATCTCAGGATTGAAAGCTTTGGATAATACAAGAAGGCCTTACCTGCTAGAGGATGGATCTCAATGGGTATTCACTCCTGCGTTTTCCTGAATCTGATTTTGAAGTCTGAGATTGACTTCATTTGGGCTCTCTTGATGGTAGTCAGCTCTTCCATGAGGTGTATATAGATGGTTTCCCATCTTTTTAAAATTGATTATATAGAGCACAAACCAACTTGTCCCGACTATTTGTCTATGCAACTTCTAGAATTTTAAACCATTGTTGACATGAACTATATGTGATTTTTAGTTTATTATGTTCTTTTAGTCCAGCTGGAGCTGATGTGCGCAGAGGTGGATACGATTTATTGAACATAAACAATTAACACAAACGCACAGTGAAATTTGAAGTAGGCCTACAAATGCAACATATACAAGATAATAGTAATAAAGCAAGATACACAGAGACACAACTTCCCTGCTCTAACTATGCTTTATTTATATATCTCAATATTTAAATACATTGTTTAGATTATAGATACCTCCAATTACATATTCTTGCCAATTCTACTTTAACACTCTACTTGTACTCTGCCGTATACATACTCTACACTCTCTACTTACACACACACACACTCTTCTTCCTTCTTGCTACTATCTACTCCATCTTCTCTCATATTTGTACAAACTACAACAGAGAGTCGCGACTATTATTTGCGTCTATCGTACATACAGAGTGTAGTTTGTATGATAGATGCGAAGACTAGTGTATGTACGAAGACAAAGACTCTCTTGCGTGTATGTATGTACAAAGTCTTTGGCTTAATGCATTGTCCAGTGTTCTGCAGGTTCGTCTAGTGTTGTGTGGCTTTCCCCAATCCCTGATATACTCTGAAGCTTCCGTGGACGGTCTCTTCAGATTGAAATCGATAAAGAACCCTGCCAACAACCATTCAAGGTCCTTCCCTTTAAAAGATGCTGTGAGTAACCTGAGGGCTTTGTGTGGTTCCATACTAAGATGTATTTCACAAAGATTAACTACATTCTGGATGTGATCTGCGGGGGTTGTGTAATTTTCTCTCATGAAGTAAGTGAGTGCATTCAAGGCTGCTGATGGAATGTGGTTCCAACGAAAAATATTAGTGGGCTTCCAAATTCCCAGGCAGTGAAAGGCTCGGCACCCATCATTACTACTACCTAAAAAAACCTTTGTCTAGGGGGCATTGTGTGAGTCTTTTGTGAGGGGATTGAGAATCTATTTGCTAACCTACCTCTCCTATGAGGAGATAATTGCTGCAACTTGAGGGGACTAGGGCTATGATAGTTTTTGGTTATGGATCTAGTTTGGATTCTTCTCACAAGCTTTTGGGTTTAGACATTTGCAGAGCTGCTAGGTAAATGAGTAGTGTACTGATGGGAACAATTTTTTCCAAGATAGTCACGAAATCTCGGTAACTTCTTGACAATGGAATTTTGTATATTTAGACCATAGTCCTTATATGAAGATTTCAGTAGTGGAGATATTGGCATCCAATGGCTTATGTCTTTTGGAATAAGCCTTCGATAAGTCCCATTGGGTGTGCCGAAAATTGTTGATCCACTAGTTTGACTGCCTAGGGTTGCCCTCAATATCAAAGTGGATAACAATGAGAAGCCTTGGCTATTTTCATTAGGACAATGTCCAGATTGGTCCGACTCTCCCATTGAAACATTGTTGGAGAATGTTTGAGGTGAAAAGGGTGAAGAGAAATACATGATTACAAGAAGAATAAAAATAGATATTTGCCAAAATAGTGTTATCTTCTTTCAAAGAGATAAGACAGATGGCAGTTACTCAATGTGATCTAATATTAGCATCAACACAACTGAATGCAAGGGGTAAGAGATTCAATACTATAAATAGATAAAATTATCGACATATACATTCAGATTAGGGACAGAGAAATAGCCACAATATCATTATTAAAATGCCTTCATTCATGTGTCCTTAGACAGTTGGGTCCTGCTGCAGTACAAAAAGGTGCTGTTTAAAAATACATATATTCCTGCCACTGTCCATGGAAAATCCGAGGGAAAGTAGATATTCTCGATTACTGGCCATCAACAATAGACAGGACCAAATGAAAAATCAAGTCTTATCATACTCAATTTCTCTAATTCCCATCCATTTGGATGTGGCATCAAATTGACCGAAGCAAAGAAAGACCACATGCTCAAAAGAATACACTGCTCACAGGCGCTTTTAAAATAGCTGATAAAAGATTGGTTAAGGCAGGAAATGCCATGAGCAGCACAGTTAACAACAAGAAAGCAAAGCCTTTGCACTTTCACAATGGATTGCTACCCTATTTTTCCACAACTCCTTAGACGTGTTTTTCTCAAATACTAAGATACAGATTTTCCAACTATACTAGTCTAAAAATCCATCCTTTAAAGTCGTCTTTGCTTGGAAAGTTTCTTTTTGTAGGAAGATGGTGGTATCTGTAATAATCTGTGATAGTGTAGCTGATACAACATTTTTTCTGTCCATGGTGCCATTTTTCAGTTTTGTTCCTTGCCCAATGCAAAATTAACAATAGTTTTACTTATAAGGGGAGAGAGACATTTAGGGACATTATTTTGAGATTAAAGTGTAATGTCCCCTTTTCCTGCGCCAAAGGCCTAAGGGTCAAGCGAGTCCAAGCCATGGTCATATCCAAGGGGCGGGGGATGCTGGGGGCTACTGAGAAGGGGCCGCATGGTACTAATAGTCGTGTTTGGCGTTTGGGGGTCACTTTGGACCTTGGTGACTTAAACGGGAAAAAGTAACTTTAGTTACTTTTATTTTATTGACCCCTCTGTGGAATGAAACACGACTTGGTCTATTGGGGCTCTTTTGCCTTGGAATGTATATAAGGAGTGGGGAGAGAAAGGAGAGCACTTTTTGCATATACATTTTATTGACCCCTTCTCGTGCAGTTGTTGTTGTTGCGCTTCTATAGCTTGTGGAGTCAAATCCCACAGGGACCCTAGCTTCGGTGGTGAGAGACCCATCCCTAGCTAGCAGGGCATTCTTCGGTAGTGAGAGATCTACCCTAGTCTGTCATTTTGGAGCCGCTTTTAGGGCCGTGCGGCAGAGACATTAATGAGGTTTCAGAGGACGGATTTTGGGGTTTTCGGGGCATTTGAGGAAGATAATCAGTGGGCTTCCAGATCAGATTCACGGCAGCCATTTGGGCAGGGCATGGCAGCTCGTTGAAGGCGCCTCCATCAATTACCGACCCCTCTTCCAAGCGTGGCGACTTGCAGCCTTTATTTGGGGGTTTTCAGACGGTCGTTTCCAGATCTGAAGGTGCAGCCTTTATTTGGAGGGTTTTCCAGTCGGCCATTCCCAGATCTGAAGGTGGAAATACTATTTCCTATATCTGTCATTGTTATTTCCAAAGACCCTTAATTTCTGCTCCGGTATTTGGAGAGTTACGAGCCTCTGTAGTTTTCCCATTGTCTAGGGCACGTTGTGCTTTTTCTGGCAGCAGTTTAATCTCTGTAAAAGTCCCAAAACAATTTCCTTATGTCCTTTATAATAATATCAAGCTCTATTTAAATTTTCAAGTATTTCGGGTGGACATTTTGGCAAATATTAAGTTTCTTTAGTTCGCTGTCCCAACTGTAAAAATCTGGTAAAATCAGTATTTTATGTGGCTGCAAGTTTTCAATATTTTGTGCATTTTTAAGTGGTATCCCATCAAGGATACTTCATAAAGTTTGTTTGCATTGTTGGAACAATCCATTGAGTTTGGAGTGAGTGGTTATAGGAGTTAGAATAGGACTCCTTAATCTTGTTAAAATATAGAGCTATAGAGCATTATATAGAATGTAATGCGGTTCTAGGTGATTGAAGAGGTTATAACCAAAACAACCAAATGTAACTAAATGTAACTACCTCTTCCTTTAATAAATTCACCTCGCCCGTATCATGTGAGCAAGTGCGGTTTGCCTTCTCTAATTCTTTCTTCTCTTTCGCATATGCTAACATTGGTATCGAGCACAAACTACTTGCGTCATAGTCATGTAGGAAAAACGATTACACAAAGTCAAAGCCTGGTTTTTGCATTTTCGAGGACAAAGAAGAAAGGAGAAACGTTGAACCAGTCAAGAATACAGTCGCTAGGGCATTCGTGAGGCCCAGAAGAAGTGGTTCTAGGGTGTGAAATCGAGGGTTTGTTTGCAGGCACAATTTGTGGGCAGACAAGGGCAAAAATACAGTCAATTTTACACAAAACCGTGGTTCGAAGTCCAGAAGACGTGGTACGTGGCATAAAATCATGGAGCAACGCCATTAAAAAGACAAGGCAGAAGTAAATCGTGGCACAAACTGTTTCATCTTTCCCTTCGTGAAGCAAAGTCGTGGATGAAACCCTAGTCGCAAATCTGTTGCAGGTAAAGACAAACATGGAGTTGTGTGCCCAAACCCAAAAACGTGACCAGTCGTGAGGCAAAATTGTGGTTCGAAATAACCAGTCGCAAATCCTGGCAAAGACGGCAGAGGCAGAGTCGTTTTTTCTTCCCTTTTGAAAGGTCGGTGATTTAAAACGCTGGAATAATATTATTTTTCAGCCACCACAAAGGTATTCACCTTTGCATAATTAATTTCATACGATTTGTTGGATCAATTAATTTTAATATTACTTGCTGGAATAAGTAATACTTGGTGGGATAATATATTACTTTATTTGTGTGGCAAACTATTATTTTATTATTTCCGTTACTTTGGAATAATAAAATGGCAAATATATCACACTTGACTTTGTCGGAGACACAAAAATTAACGGCAGTAATTTTAGTGTTTGGAGTCATAAGATTTTAATGCTTGCAGAGTTTCGTGATTGTGATAAAATAATCACGGGTAGTGAAATTCGACCAACGACGAACTTCGAGGATTATGACAAACGTCATAAGGAAGCGTTATTGCTTCTCAAGTTGGTGTCGGATGATATGATACCGGAAGTGCGGAATGCCACTGTGGCAAGCACATTGTGGGCCAGTCTGAGGGATAAATATCAGACATTAGAAAAGAGTCGGGTTTTATACCTGAAGAATATGCTCTTTTCCGTAAAGTTACAAGGTGGATCGTTGTTTGAGCACCTACTTCGGATGAAAGACCTCCGAGACCAGTTATCTTCCATCAACAAAAAGGTTTTGAACAACTTACCTTCTTCGTATGAGTCATTTGTGGAGGCACTCCATTTAATGGCTGAAAGTCAAACACTCACGTTTGACAAGGTGAGTTCCTACCTGTTGCAAAAGGAGCGGAGACAACTTTAGGTAGAATCTAATTGTGACCATTCAAAGAGTGCTCTTGTCACTCAGTCAAAGGGAAAGTGGAAACGTCAATCTGGTGAGTCTTCCACTCGGTATCAGGTCACATGCTATTACTGTCACAAGGTTGGGCACCTCAAGAAGGATTGTCGGAAGCGGAAGTATGATCTTTCGCAACAGAACAAAAAGCCATGTGATGAGGAACATGTGGCGGTAAGAGTGCGCAGAGGAATGTGATTCGGATGATGGGCATGCTCTTTATTGTCTTACGACATCATGCTCGAATGACAAAGATGGTACCGATTCTTTGGATCATTGACTCGTGCGTCTGCACACTTTTCATGTCGTAGGGACTAGTATGTTTTATTTACTGCAAATATTTGTTTTGAATCAGTAGTGCTAGTTGATGGAAAATCACTTGTAGAAGGGATAGGAGATATATGCATTGTATTGAATAATGCTCATAAATTGTTGGTACGGAATGTTAGATATGTACCTTTTTTATAAAAGAATCTTCTATCTATTCGTCAATTAACTGAAAATCCCAATATTTCTATGGATTTCTATGGAAAGAAGTGTGTTGTCTCTGATGTGAAACAGAGATGGATAATTGCCCTTGGTATTGGGGAAGGTGGTTAGTATCGGCTTGTTGATCCGATTGCAATCAACATGAATGCACGTGTGGAGGACAACTCCACCATCCAGGATGTGTAGGAGGCTATAATGCCTTGGGAGGAAGCTGCACCTATTGTGGAGGGAGTATCCACTATACCAGATGTACGGGAGGATGGATTTCCTCATTCTAAAGAACAATTTGTTGTGGACGGAGACTCCACTATTCCAAATGCACTGACGGTGCATGGTGAGATGGCATGCCCAGCCACTCACTCAGAGGTCCTTGCTCGAAGGACAATAGAGCATGAACAATTTGCTCATTGTGTTGTGAAGGATCTTTCCCAACAGAGGGGGATAGATGAGCAAATAGATGAGTTGATTCTCACTCCTACCACTGCTGAGACGGAGACCACTGTTGAGACGGAGATGGTTATTTCTCCTACTATTGTGGAGTTGGTTCTAACTCCTACTGCACAGATGGTCACATTTCTCTTATTGAGAAAGTTGGATGAGCACTACATGGTGTTGCAAGGACATGATCGAGGTGACTTTGATTGCAGGATAACCGAGTCTTTGTACAGACTCCAGCAGGCTACACAAGCCTGGAACAAATTTTTCAATCCACTTCTCCAAGGTTCTGATTTCAACACTCTGGAGATGGGGCTGACACTCTCAGCCATTGGTGATTCATCATTGGTCAATGAATCACGTAACAAAGAACCAATGGACCACTTGCCATATCCTCTGTTCATGGGACCAGATTTTTGTTTTGTGTTCTTCTTCATTCGACAACCGCAACACAATCATGGACTGCTGATTTTAAAGTACAACCTATGGCACAGTCTATAGATGTAATGACTAAACATATGGGCTTTAGGAAATTTGTAAAATTTTGGGATAAACTTGGTATTGTTTCCGGTTTAGTCATTAAGAGGGGGTGTTAAAATATAGAGCTATAGAGCATTATATAGAATGTAATGCGGTTCTAGGCAGTTGAAGAGGTTGTAACCAAACAACCAAATGTAACTAAATGTAACTACCTCTTCCTATAATAAATTCACCTTGCCTGTATCATTTGAGCAGTGTAGTTTGCCTTCTCCAATTCTTTCTTCTCTTTGCATATGCTAACAAATCTTAGCTAGTCCTATTTATATGTAATATTATTGAATGAATGAAGGATTGGAAGAATTATTGTGTGTTTCAGCTTTTATATCTCTGACCAAATTTACATTTGGTATAAGAGCAATTGATCATGTTGTTTTTAGTTTGATTGTTGTATCTGATGGAGCAGCAACAGATTTACACAGGAAAAAATGATCCGTTCTTCTTTGTATATCATTCATCTAGAACTCAATATAATATATATATATAAAAGCACAACCACAACCTCACGTAACAATATCTAACTTATTCTATATATATGAGTTGTTTATAACAAATATATTATAAGATTATATATAATATAATATTATTTATGATAATATAACATATAAATTATAATGTTCACAATAATATTCCTAACATTCACCCCCTTAGTGTGAACATTATTAATATCTGACATTTCACCCCTTAATGTGAACACGGGAAAAAAACACATCATGGAACTCGATACAAAATTGTATGTCTTTGGATACTTTTAGGTCTGCATATTGCTATCTGGATCTTACTGCACATGATCACCTGCTCTACCACAGTAAACTTGTTACCGGAAGATCACACCTCCAAGAAGTCTAACAGTAAGAGGATCTCTGTAGTCAGCTGCCCTCCTATACAACTGCTTACCATATCAATGAGAGCGACATTCTCTGCTTTTCAAACATTTGGCGAGTTGGGTGAACAACCACAACCTCACGTAACAATATCTAACTTATTCTATATATATATGAGTTGTTTATAACAATTCATATATTGTAGGATTATATATAATATTATATTATCATAGATAATATAATATATAAATTATAATGTTCACAATAATATTCCTAAATCCTAACAGTATCATGGGCATCTGTACTTTGTTTGTTGCCCTGCTAATGGTGAAATTATGATCTGTTCAGGATTTTTATGCAAGTGCAGCAGAACGTGAATACATAAGGGTCTGTTTTCTTCAACGTCTTCAAACTTTAGCACCCATACTGAAGGAGTTATCCAGATCCATTTGAAAAGATTCTTATGTTCCAAATTTAACTATTTGTGTACTAATAATAACTTGGAGAATCTGTTAGTGCAGTAGGCGTATAGCTCAGTTTGGTCTTACTCTTGTGATGAAAAATTATAACTCCCAAGGAATAGCTCTGCACATGTTGAAAGTTAAATTATAGAAGCGGAGCCATCTTTATTACAGTCTGATTCCTTCTTGAGGTAGTGGCGGTGTTGCTTTGTAACTAAGTCTAAGACGCTTTGCCCATTCGCCTTCTACAGTCTCTAGAACACCTACACAGCTATACACATGATTCAGGCTCTATATTGACTTGCAGTTGCGTAGCTAATGCCACAGATGTGATTCAGTCACCTGCCTTTACTAGATCATGTGCCTATCTATGACAGTCCACTCATCTGCCTTTACTATATTCATATGACAGTCCATGCTCATAATTGGTCAATCCTTCATGCAGATATCTTTTGACATTTCAATGTGGCAGTTGACATCGAATCTATCAACCTCCAATGAAAATATTTCCATCTGCGAATGCCATGCATGCTACCCGTGTCCATGAATATCAGTCTTCTAAGCATAGTCCATCAGACTCTGTCAGTTCTCCAGTCAACATCCTTCAAAAGTCTATACAATCAGTTTACTATAATTTAGATTGTGTCAATGTTTGTAACCTGCTATAATATTTTTTAAGTTGTCTATATACCCGGATTAAACTCTTTGAAACATAATAAAGAGTTTTATTTTAATGTGTCATTGTTTAGTTAAATGTCAAAAAGTTCTTTTGATCTTATTTATTTTTAGTCTTTGAGAAAGTAGTAGTTATGTGTCATTAGTCATAGTACATAATTATTGTTTAGATCAAAGTTTAATTCAACTTCTTTTCCTAAGGATCTATGGTATCAAGTTTATAAGATTCCATTTAAGTAGTCTCATTAATATTTAGAGTCATATCAAGAGAAAATGTGTTAGTCTTGTTTAAGGGTTTTATAAGAGTTGTTATAAAATAGTATTTAATTACTTTTTCGTTATGAATGTCATTATCCAAGTAGAGCATCTGATAGTGCTGTATATCATAAAGTGTCGAAAAAGTAAAAATATCGTTATCATTGTCAATTGAATCGTGTCTTGTGTCTAGTGTTGAAAGTTTATTGTAAAAGTGTAAAAAAAAAAGATATCCTCATAGATGCATTATTGGGGTAACCGACGTTTGATTTGTAATAGGTATGTCAAACTTATGGGAGGGAGTATATTCTCCTAAAAATGACATGTAGATAAGCTTTAGATATAACCTAGCTGAATAAGCAACACTACACTTTGGAGAGGACAAAGGCATAAGAGGTTGGAGGTCGAACAATGACCTCTCATTCGTCACTAGCGAC
This sequence comes from Taxus wallichiana var. yunnanensis, assembly GCA_018340775.1. Classification (NCBI taxonomy): domain Eukaryota; kingdom Viridiplantae; phylum Streptophyta; class Pinopsida; order Cupressales; family Taxaceae; genus Taxus; species Taxus wallichiana. The sequence goes on from CM031238.1 coordinate 611,667,182, forward strand.
GGGGCCACATAATGGAGTAGTGATAAAACATTTGTGTAAAAATGACTATTTTTGAGGGGGACATCCAGTGGCAAGTGGAGGTTCCTATGTTGTGAGTCATCGAGGGGCAACGATTATGTTCGGTGGCTACATACGCGATAGTGAGGTCCTATGTCCTCGATTTTTAATATTTGGTTTTTTGTGTGGTTTGTAGTCAAAGTTTCAATATTTTCCCCGATGTAAAAGTATAGTGGAAAATTAGAGCACATGTAATGTCCCTTTCGAGAATTAATTAATTCTGAATACCTAAAGCCTATTTTTAATATTTTCCGTAGGCTAAAAAGAGGAAAATAAATTAATATAAGTGGTCCAAGGATATTTCTATATTTTAATTGGAGAAAGGACACTTAAAGTATATTTTAATCCAAAAAGCAGAAATAGAATAAAATAATAATAGAATGGTGTACTTCTATTATTAGGCGCCAAGTTGGATAATAATTAAATAAAAGAGTCTATAATGGGGGCGCCAAGGATAGAAAGGGGCTGCATGAGAAAACAGATCCTATTTTTAGGATAAAGTGGAGTTTGAGCTTTTTAATATTGCATATTCCTAATTTTAGAATGGGGCGCCAACTTGAGGGGAATAAAGTATTATTTTATTGGTTTATGGGGGCATGCATGTATTTCCAGAAGGGGGCGCCCACTTTGGAAGAGGATGGGAGGTTATAAAGGCAGATTTGGAGTTTATGTAGATACATCTTGGAAATTCATCAATTATTTTCTTTGTCTGCAAGTAGCTTCAACTTCTGCAACAACAATAGAGGACAAAATCCCTTATTTGCACACAGATTTGGGGACGAAATCCCTCACTTCTTAGTTGGGTAATTCCATTTAGAGGTTGACAAGTGACAATTCAGAGGTGCAAGTGTTTTGCACTAGTTCAACTCCAAACAATTGTGTTCGACATCGGTATTTTTTTATAGTTGGTTTGTACTCAATAAATAAAAGAATGATTTTTACGCATTATGGTTTGCCATTTTATATAGAAAAATTAGATTATCACCTGTTGTTATAAAAGTTAATTTTTATATTGCTGCCTAGGGTTTAACAAAATTTCCAAATTGTTAGAAATTATTTTTAGGGATATTACAGTGGTATCAAAGCGAATTTCCTCCCAGCTTGTGGAAGAGAATTAAAAAAACAGAGGGAAGAAAAATATTGCAGCTTTGAGCTTCATGTAGGTTAGTGACCGAGAAGTCAAGTACCAACAAAAGGAGAAAAAGAAAGCTACAGAACAGCCAAAAGTCATGGGCGACAGAGACCCAAACAATGTATGTTTCAATAGGCTCGTGCAAGGATAGGAACAGTTAGCTGACATTATGGCTCAATTAGTCCACACCATGCAGAATACAAATGTGCAAAGGGCTCCAAATGGTGAGGGAAGCTCTTCAGGATTGAACTACAACCAAAACACTCAGAGGACAGTCACTGGTTCTATTGCTAGGCCCTTCCAACCTAATATCCTTTGCAGGGAGGAAGTAGTTCTAGAAGTAGAACCTCAACCATCTAAGTAGATGATATCGCTGACAATTATGAGGAGTATAGGGTACTTCCAGTAAGATCAAAGAGGCTATATCGCTCACTAATTTCATCAATCTGAAGAAAAGTAGGAAAGGGCCAAGAGCTGATCCTAGACCACAAGCTAATCAGAGAGACCTGTAGCAGGCATTAGGAAGTTGTCACTCCCTACTTTTGATGGCTCTGGTAAGAGTACAACTCGTGCATGGATACAAAAGTTGGATACCTTCTTATCACTCAGGCCAATGATGGAAGAGGAAGCCATCAAATTTGCAACCCTTCATCTGGAAGGTATAGCACATGAGTGGTGGTACCATGGGCTAATCACACAAGGACACAATCTCATCCGCTCATATGGTGATTTCAATGACAAGTTGATAGAGAGATTTGACAGAGTGGATTCAAAAATTCATTTTGGGAATTAGCTCAACTCAAACAACTACATTCGGTAAGTGACTATGTAGCTGAATTTCAAAAGCTTTTTGTGATGGTACCTGATGTGATAGAGAGGAGATTGGTTGTTTTTCTATGGAAGGTTTAATTGAATCTCTTAGGGGTTTAGTGAAAGCTTTCAGCCTACTTCTCTACAAGGAGCCATCAAAAAGGCTTTGGATTTGGAAACTTCAGCCCCAAAAGGGAGATATTAGCCTATAGGACAGCCTACAACACAGCCAAAACCAACACCTTATGGGCAACAAAAACCATTTCAGCAAGGTGGTTTTCAACAAAAGGAGCTGCCTAAAACCAACAAGGAGATAGAAACAAGAAATGAACTTAGAAGGAAGAAATTGTGTTTCACTTGCAGAGATCCATGGGGACCAGGTCACAAATGTCTTCCCAAGGGACAAGTACATTACATAGAGGTAATATCAGATGATGAAGGGGAAGAAGAGGAACCAGAAGTGGACAAAGAAAAGGAAGAACCAATGGCTGGAAATAAAGGTGAAGAAAAGACTCTAGATGGTACTCTTGCTACACTTTTAGGTGCTCCTAGGTATCATCCTTTTAGAGTACGTGGAGTACTACATGGGCATAAGGTAACTATTTTGATTGATAGTAGGATGGTAACCACAACTTTATTGATGAGAGTTTGGTAGCTCAAAGAGGTTTGAAAACAAGAGGATTTCAAGGTTTTAATGTTACTATAGCAGATGGCTTTACTATTCCATGCACCAAGAGGGTGAAGGGGTTGGAAATTACTCTTGGAAAACACAAGGTTTGTGATGATTTCTACATGGTGGGCATAGGAGAAACCAATGTGGTTTTGGGAGTGCAATGGTTGCATTCACTTGGAGAAATCACAGAATTACCAAACTATGGAGCTAAAATTCAAAACCGAGGGAGGAGAGGTTGTACTTCATGGTATGGCCAATGGAGCACCTAGGGTTATCACAACAAAGCGGATGGAGAGAGCTTTTCGTAAGGGGCAAATAGCATGGGCAGCCCATTGTTTGGTAAGTATTTCCACTTTTAGTAGTATTGATGATAGATCTTATCATGTGGACATACAATCTATTTGGATAGACATAATACAGTATTCAATGATTTACCATTAGGTTTTCCACTGGATAAAGGATTCCAACACATCATAGAGCTGAAAATAGGTTTTAAACTTGTCATGATTACTCCTTATCGCCATCCTAGAGTTTACAAAGAGGAGATTGAGAAGACAATCAAAGAGCTTTTGAAGATGGGGCATATCCAACCTAGTTCTAGCCCTTTTGCTTCTTTCGTTGTTTTGGTGAAGAAGAAAGATGGGACAATGAGGATGTGCATTGATTACCGTGCTTTGAATAAGAAGACTATCAAAAACAGTACCCAATACCCAGGATTGATGAATTGATAGATGAGTTACATGGAGCGGTGTATTTTTCCAAAATTGATTTGAGATCCGGTTATCACCAAATCAAGGTAAGGGATGAAGATGTGCACAAAACAACTTTTCGTTGTCATTTTGGGCATTTTGAATTCTTGGTAATGCCTTTTGGTTTAACCAATGCTCCAACTACTTTCTAGTCATGCATGAACCATGTTTTTAGTGAGCACTTGAGGAAATTTGTTTTAGTTTTCTTTGATGACATTTTGGTGTACAATAAGACTTGGGAAGAACACCTAAAACACTTGGATACAAGTGCTGGAAATTTTGGAACAACAAGCTCTTTTTGCAAAAGAATCCAAGTGTGAGTTTGGAATGACTGAAATTTTATACTTGGGACATGTCATTAGTGCCCAAGGAGTACAAGTTGATCAAGAGAAGATCCAAGCAATATTGGATTGGCCTCCACCCACCACTTTGACACAGTTGAGGGGATTCTTTGGTCTTTGTAGTTACTACAAGTGGTTTGTAAGAGGGTTTTCACAACTTGCTGTCCCATTGACTGATTTGACAAAGAAACGAGCTTTCAGCTGGCCCAAAATAACGCAAACAACCTTTGATAAAATTAAAAGGGTAATGAGTTCCTTCCCAATATTGGTTGTTCTTAATTTTTCTATTCCTTTTGTGTTAGAATGTGATGCATCAGGGGAAGGAGTAGGGGCTGTTTTGATGCAAAAGGGGCATCCCATAGCCTTTGAGAGCCGAAACTTAGTGAAGTAGAGCATGGATTCTCTATTTATGACAAAGAGATGTTGGCTATCATGCATGCATTGACAAAATTTGGCAATATTTGGTTTGTGGTCAAAACTGATCACAATAGTTTGAAGTTATTTCTTGGCCAAAAGGACTTGAATGACAAGACAACAAAAGTGGGTGAGTAAGCTCCAAGCTTATAATTTTGACATAGAGTATGTTAAAGGAAAGAATAACGTTGTAGCAAATGCTTTATCTAGAAAACCTTTTCTATGCTCTATATCTGAAATCTCTGCTGATTGGAAAGCTTTAATAATTGCGGAGTATGTAAAGAATGGTTACACTAATGAGATCCTTGAGGGAAAAATACAGGATAACAAGTATAGGGTGGTTGATGATCTTATCCTCTACAAGAATAGAATCTATTTGGTACCTGAATCCAAGGTAAAAAGCAAAATCTTAAGGGCTGTCCATGATACACCTTTGGCTGGTCACCCAAGGTATTTCAAGACCTACAAGTAGATCAAGGACATATTCTTTTGGAAAGGACTCAAGGAAGAGGTCCTCCAATACATTAGAGAGTGTATTGTGTGCCAACAAAAACAAGGCGGAACATGCTTTTCCCACGGGTTTGTTGTGGCTCTTACCTATTCCAAACCAAAAATGGGAAAGTATATCAATGGATTTCATCACAGTCTTCCCAATGTTCAGGGTAAGAATTATTTTTGTAGTGGTTGATAGACTCACTAAATATGCTCACTTCTTTGCTATTCTTAGCGAGTTTAAGGCTCCATAGGTTGCTGATTTATTTTTCAGAGAGGTTTTTAGGCTACATGGATTGCCTAAAAATATTGTGAGTGACAAAGATAGCAGGTTCCTTAGTTTGTTTTGGCAGGAGCTCTTTTGCTTGATAGGAACAAAGTTAACTCCAAGTACCAACTATCATCCATAGACAGATGGGCAAACAAAGATTGTGAACAAGGGATATTTGTAGAATTATGTGGTAGGGCAGCAGTCAACTTGGGTCAAATGGCTTTATATGGGAGAGCATTGCTACAATACCACTCATCACATGTCCATAGGTATGACACCTTTCAGAGCTTTGTATGGTTATGATGCTCTTTCCTTTGTGGATTTGGTATTTGCAGATAGTAGAGTGCCGAGGGCAAAAGACTTGGTTCAGATAGAGCCAAGATATATTGGGAATGCTCAAAGAGAATATCCAACATGCACAAAACCAACAAAATTTTATGCGGACCAACACCGCATTGAGAGGACTTTTGAGGTTGGTGACATGGTTTTCTTGAGGTTGCAGCCCTATAGATAGTCTTCTTGAAGAAGAGTGGAGCTGAAAAGCTCAAACCTCGTTTCTATGGACCATACAAGGTTAAACAAAGGATAGGGGAGGTGGCCTATGAGCTGGATTTGCCAGAACAAAGTAAAATACATAATGTTTTCTATGTCTCATGTTTAAAAAAGCTTTGGGACAGCATATTGTTCCTTCCATTGAGTTGCCTCCTTTGGATGATGAAGGCAAACTTGTTTTGGTTCCTGAAGTAATTTTGGATTTCAGAGAGAAGAGGTTAAGGAACAAGATTATCACAGAATATCTTATACGTTGGAAGGATTTACCTGCAGAGGATGCTACTTGGGAGGGGCTGGAATTCTTAAGCATCTCAACTTGCAATTGCTTGAGGGCAAGCGATTTCGGGAAGGACGGAGTGTAATGTTCCCTTTTCAAAATTAATTAATTTTGAATACCTAAAGCCTATTTTTAATATTTTTCGTAGGCTAAGGGGAAATTAAAAGAGGAAAATAAATTAATATAAGTGGTCCAAGGATATTTTTATATTTTAATTGGAGAAAGGACACTTAAAGTATATTTTAATCCAAAAAGCAGAAATAGAATAAAATAATAATAGAATGGTGTACTTTTTATTAGGCGCCAAGTTGGATAATAATTAAATAAAAGAGTCTATAATGGGGGCGCCAAGGATAGAAAGGGGTTGCATGAGAAAACAAATCCTATTTTTAGGATAAAGTGGAGTTTGAGCTTTTTAATATTGCATATTCCTAATTTTAGAATGGGGCGCCAACTTGAGGAGAATAAAGTATTATTTTATTGGTTTATGGGGGCATGCATGTATTACAGAAGGGGTGCCCACTTTGGAAGAGGATGGGAGGTTATAAAGGCAAATTTGGAGTTTATTGTGGATAGATCTTGGAAATTCATCAATTATTTTCTTTGTTTGCAAGTAGCTTCAACTTCTGCAATAACAATAGAGGATGAAATCCCTCATTTGCATACAAATTTGGGGACGGAATCCCTCACTTCTCAGCTGGGCAATTCCATTTCAGGGGTTGTAGTGACAATTCAGGGTGCAAGTGTTCTGCTAGTTCAACTCCAAACAATTGTATTCAGACATTGGTATTTTTATTGTAGCTGGTTCGTATTCAATAAATAAAAGACTGATTTTTATGCATTATGGTTTGCTATTTTTATATAGAAAAATCAGATTATTGCTGCTGTTATAAAAGTTGATTTTTATATTGCTGCCTTAAGGTTTTAACAAAATATCTAGATTTGTTAGAAATTATTTTCAGGGATATTACAGCACAATGGTGCAACATTATGATACTTGAGATATAGGTTGGTCTTCTTTTGTAAAACCATTTGTATGTGTAGGATGTATCGATGTGTGCATATGCTCGTTCATACCTAGGTTTTTGGTTTGTGCCATGTAAAACCATCTGTGACAGCTGTGGAGGATGAGCAAATGAGTGGTTTCCTAATCATACTTGGGTGGTGGTTGTATCAATCCATGAAATCCAGCTTTGAGAATACAACTTTTTGAATGTGTGCAAGCCCAATGAGGCACCTATATGAGTCGGAGTTCATGAGCAAGCTTCATGGTGGCGCATTGCAATTCTTGTTGTGATTGTTTTCTCCCATGTTCGCACCAAGGGGGAATGTTAGGAGTATCTTTTGTTAGTGCTTACATTTTTGAGCTTATGTGTTAGTGGGTGAGCTAATATAATTATGAGTGAAAATAAATGTATCGAGTGTTTGAGAAAACATTGGGTGTGCGTTGTTGTGTTATGAGATAACTCATTATAGTTAAAAGAGGAGAGAGATTTAGGGACATATTATTGTGAGATTAAAGTTGCTTGGATTGTTGGAACAATCCGCTGAGTTTGGAGTGAGTTGTTATAGGAGTTAGATAGGACTTCTTAATCTTAGGTAGTCCTCTTATTTATATGTAATGTTATCGATTGAATAAAGGAGTTGAAGAATTACCGTGTGTTTAAGCTTTTATATCTCTGATCAAATTTACATTATATTGTGAGGAATTTTATTCAGAACAACCTTTGGAGAATGCCAATTTCCTTCTATCCTAGTGCTGAATTCAAATGCTCTTGGAAAAAGGGGAAAAGAAGAACAACTTCCTTTACTAGAATTTAACACAAAACTATTGGAATCTGCTTGAATATTCTTTAGGCACACTATATGAACAAAAATAATAGGTAACATTGACACTGATTTGTAGGATAGAAATCCATGAGAACAAAGTTGAAGAGTGAACATCACACCTTTATTTATTGCCTCAAAGATATGCAATTGCTGATTATTGTAGAAAGGCTGAGCTGAACCCTCTTTACATAAATTAACAATAGCCAAGGTTAAAAGTTTAGTGAAATGAAACAGGGATCTAAACAAAACCGAGGCAAAAATCTAGAAAATAAAAATCTATTTATTAAAAAAGAGAAGAAGAGAAGAAGAAGATGAAGAATAAGTGGGCAACGTGCCACGATTTGAGCCCATTAATCCCATGCAAGAACTTTCCTGGGGCTGCATGCAAAATTCTGGAAGTTCCATATTATCTTCTATAAATAATATTCATCCTCATCCAAATAATATTCTTTTGATTTTTTGCTGTAGTTCTCTTAAATATAAAAGCTTTTAAAATTTTCAAAGTTTAAAGGCCATGCCTTTTGAATTCTCTTTCTTGTGATTATCCAAATATAAAGCTTCAAAAGCTTGTTAGTTCCTAGTTCAAATGTAAATACCTTTATTATATTCTTGCACCTGTAATTCTCTTTCATTTTGTATTTTAAGGGGACCACATACTATTGATTTAGTCTCCGTATTTATTAAATAAGAGACTGTTATCTCTTTTTTAATATATGGGAAATATTTAAATGGGTTGAGCCCACCAATAAAAATATGGATTTTTTTAGCGTGAGAACTATTATAGGAGTTTTCGCCTTGAGAACCTTTTTTCTGAAAGGGAGAAGAATATAAATGAGAAGCATTTAGAATGGAGAAGATAATGGAATTATTTCCGGAGTGTGGAATTTCTCAATAGGGGTTAGGTCGGATGACATTCTTATGTGGGTTGTGTTTAGGCCACATTCAAGATATATAAGACTTGGATCATGTTCAAATGTATACCTTCAAACTTGGGTCACACTTCGATTATGCTCCATTTTGTTACTCGACAACCTCTCCACATGTCTGCTAGGTTATTGGATGCCTTATTGCAGTGGAATGGATTTGAACATGGATCATGTTCCTATGAGTGTCACCTATGACTAACACAACACTATCTCTTGAACACCTAGCATGGAGTTATCTCCGTATTCTCAAAACAATATGAGATAACTCATTATAGTTAAAAAAGGAGAGAGATTTAGGGACATATTATTGTGAGATTAAAGTTGCTTGGATTGTTGGAACAATCCACTGAGTTTGGAGTGAGTTGTTATAGGAGTTAGATAGGACTTCTTAATCTTAGGTAGTCCTCTTATTTATATGTAATGTTATCGATTGAATAAAGGAGTTGAAGAATTACTGTGTGTTTAAGCTTTTATATCTCTGATCAAATTTACATTATATTGTGAGGAATTTTATTCAGAACGACCTTTGAGAATGCCAATTTCCTTCTATCCTAGTGCTGAATTCAAATGCTCTTGGAAAAAGGGGAAAAGAAGAACAACTTCCTTTACTAGAATTTAACATAGAACTATTGGAATCTGCTTGAATATTCTTTAGGCACACTATATGAACAAAAATAATAGGTAACATTGACGCTGATTTGTAGGATAGAAATCCATGAGAACAAAGTTGAAGAGTGAACACCACACCTTTATTTATTGCCTCAAAGATATGCAATTACTGATTATTGTAGAAAGGCTGAGCTGAACCCTCTTTACATAAATTAACAATAGCCAAGGTTAAAAGTTTAGTGAAATGAAACAGGGATCTAAACAAAACTGAGGCAAAAAATCTAGAAAATAAAAACTCTCTATTTATTAAAAAAGAGAAGAAGAGAAGAAGAATAAGTGGGCAACATGCCACGATTTGAGCCCATTAATCCCATGCAAGAACTTTCCTGGGGCTGCATGCAAAATTCTGGAAGTTCCATATTATCTTCTATAAATAATATTCATCCTCATCCAAATAATATTCTTTTGATTTTTTGCTGTAGTTCTCTTAAATATAAAAGCTTTTAAAATTTTCAAATTTTAAAGGCCATGCCTTTGAATTCTCTTTCTTGTGATTATCCAAATATAAAGCTTCAAAAGTTTGTTAGTTCTCTTTCTCAAATGTAAATACCTTTATTATATTCTTGCACCTGTAATTCTCTTTCATTTTGTATTTTAAGGGGACCACATACTATTGATTTAGTCTCCGTATTTATTAAATAAGAGACTGTTATCTCTTTTTTAATATATGGGAAATATTTAAATGGGTTGAGCCCACCAATAAAAATATGGATTTTTTTAGCGTGAGAACTATTATAGGAGTTTTCGACTTGAGAACCTTTTTTTCTGAAAGGGAGAAGAATATAAATGAGAAGCATTTAGAATGGAGAAGATAATGGAATTATTTCCGTAGTGTGGAATTTCTCAATAGGGGCTAGGTCGGATGACATTCTTATGTGGGTTGTGTTTAGGCCACATTCAAGATATTTAAGACTTGGATCATGTTCGAATGTATACCTTCAAACTTGGGTCACACTTCGATTATACTCCATTTTGTTACTCGACAACCTCTCCACATGTCTGCTGGGTTATTGGATGCCTTATTGCAGTGGAATGGATTTGAACATGGATCATGTTCCTATGAGTGTCACCTATGACTAACACAACACTATCTCTTGAACACCTAGCATGGAGTTATCTCCGTATTCTCAAAACAATATGAGATAACTCATTATAGTTAAAAGAGGAGAGAGATTTAGGGACATATTATTGTGAGATTAAAGTTGCTTGGATTGTTGGAACAATCCACTGAGTTTGGAGTGAGTTGTTATAGGAGTTAGATAGGACTTCTTAATCTTAGGTAGTCCTCTTATTTATATGTAATGTTATCGATTGAATAAAGGAGTTGAAGAATTACCGTGTGTTTAAGCTTTTATATCTCTGATCAAATTTACATTATATTGTGAGGAATTTTATTCAGAACAACCTTTGGAGAATGCCAATTTCCTTCTATCCTAGTGCTGAATTCAAATGCTCTTGGAAAAAAGGGGAAAAGAAGAACAACTTCCTTTACTAGAATTTAACACAGAACTATTGGAATCTGCTTGAATATTCTTTAGGCACACTATATGAACAAAAATAATAGGTAACATTGACGCTGATTTGTAGGATAGAAATCCATGAGAACAAAGTTGAAGAGTGAACACCACACCTTTATTTATTGCCTCAAAGATATGCAATTGCTGATTATTGTAGAAAGGCTGAGCTGAACCCTCTTTACATAAATTAACAATAGCCAAGGTTAAAAGTTTAGTGAAATGAAACAGGGATCTAAACAAAACCGAGGCAAAAATCTAGAAAATAAAAACTCTCTATTTATTAAAAAGAGAAGAAGAAGATGAAGAATAAGTGGGCAACGTGCCACGATTTGAGCCCATTAATCCCATGCAAGAACTTTCCTGGGGCTGCATGCAAAATTCTGAAGTTCCATATTATCTTCTATAAATAATATTCATCCTCATCCAAATAATATTCTTTTGATTTTTTGCTGTAGTTCTCTTAAATATAAAAGCTTTTAAAATTTTCAAATTTTAAAGGCCATGCCTTTGAATTCTCTTTCTTGTGATTATCCAAATATAAAGCTTCAAAAGCTTGTTAGTTCTCTTTCTCAAATGTAAATACCTTTATTATATTCTTGCACCTGTAATTCTCTTTCATTTTGTATTTTAAGGGGACCACATACTATTGATTTAGTCTCCGTATTTATTAAATAAGAGACTGTTATCTCTTTTTAATATATGGGAAATATTTAAATGGGTTGAGCCCACCAATAAAAATATGGATTTTTTTAGCGTGAGAACTATTATAGGAGTTTTCGCCTTGAGAACCTTTTTTCTGAAAGGGAGAAGAATATAAATGAGAAACATTTAGAATGGAGAAGATAATGGAATTATTTCCGGAGTGTGGAATTTCTCAATAGGGGTTAGGTCGGATGACATTCTTATGTGGGTTGTGTTTAGGTCACATTCAAGATATTTAAGACTTGGATCATGTTCGAATGTATACCTTCAAACTTGGGTCACACTTCGATTATACTCCATTTTGTTACTCGACAACCTCTCCACATGTCTGCTGGGTTATTGGATGCCTTATTGCAGTGGAATGGATTTGAACATGGATCATGTTCCTATGAGTGTCACCTATGACTAACACAACACTATCTCTTGAACACCTAGCATGGAGTTATCTCCGTATTCTCAAAACAATATGAGATAACTCATTATAGTTAAAAGAGGAGAGAGATTTAGGGACATATTATTGTGAGATTAAAGTTGCTTGGATTGTTGGAACAATCCACTGAGTTTGGAGTGAGTTGTTATAGGAGTTAGATAGGACTTCTTAATCTTAGGTAGTCCTCTTATTTATATGTAATGTTATCGATTGAATAAAGGAGTTGAAGAATTACCGTGTGTTTAAGCTTTTATATCTCTGATCAAATTTACATTATATTGTGAGGAATTTTATTCAGAACGACCTTTGGAGAATGCCAATTTCCTTCTATCCTAGTGCTGAATTCAAATGCTCTTGGAAAAAGGGGAAAAGAAGAACAACTTCCTTTACTAGAATTTAACACAGAACTATTGGAATCTGCTTGAATATTCTTTAGGCACACTATATGAACAAAAATAATAGGTAACATTGACGCTGATTTGTAGGATAGAAATCCATGAGAACAAAGTTGAAGAGTGAACACCACACCTTTATTTATTGCCTCAAAGATATGCAATTGCTGATTATTGTAGAAAGGCTGAGCTGAACCCTCTTTACATAAATTAACAATAGCCAAGGTTAAAAGTTTAGTGAAATGAAACAGGATCTAAACAAAACCGAGGCAAAAAATCTAGAAAATAAAAACTCTCTATTTATTAAAAAGAGAAGAAGAAGATGAAGAATAAGTGGGCAACGTGCCACGATTTGAGCCCATTAATCCCATGCAAGAACTTTCCTGGGGCTGCATGCAAAATTCTGGAAGTTCCATATTATCTTCTATAAATAATATTCATCCTCATCCAAATAATATTCTTTTGATTTTTGCTGTAGTTCTCTTAAATATAAAAGCTTTTAAAATTTTCAAATTTTAAAGGCCATGCCTTTGAATTCTCTTTCTTGTGATTATCCAAATATAAAGCTTCAAAAGCTTGTTAGTTCTCTTTCTCAAATGTAAATACCTTTATTATATTCTTGCACCTGTAATTCTCTTTCATTTTGTATTTTAAGGGGACCACATACTATTGATTTAGTCTCCGTATTTATTAAATAAGAGACTGTTATCTCTTTTTTAATATATGGGAAATATTTAAATGGGTTGAGCCCACCAATAAAAATATGGATTTTTTTAGCGTGAGAACTATTATAGGAGTTTTCGCCTTGAGAACCTTTTTTTCTGAAAGGGAGAAGAATATAAATGAGAAACATTTAGAATGGAGAAGATAATGGAATTATTTCCGGAGTGTGGAATTTCTCAATAGGGGTTAGGTCGGATGACATTCTTATGTGGGTTGTGTTTAGGTCACATTCAAGATATTTAAGACTTGGATCATGTTCGAATGTATACCTTCAAACTTGGGTCACACTTCGATTATACTCCATTTTGTTACTCGACAACCTCTCCACATGTCTGCTGGGTTATTGGATGCCTTATTGCAGTGGAATGGATTTGAACATGGATCATGTTCCTATGAGTGTCACCTATGACTAACACAACACTATCTCTTGAACACCTAGCATGGAGTTATCTCCGTATTCTCAAAACAATATGAGATAACTCATTATAGTTAAAAGAGGAGAGAGATTTAGGGACATATTATTGTGAGATTAAAGTTGCTTGGATTGTTGGAACAATCCACTTTGAGTTTGGAGTGAGTTGTTATAGGAGTTAGATAGGACTTCTTAATCTTAGGTAGTCCTCTTATTTATATGTAATGTTATCGATTGAATAAAGGAGTTGAAGAATTACCGTGTGTTTAAGCTTTTATATCTCTGATCAAATTTACATTATATTGTGAGGAATTTTATTCAGAACGACCTTTGGAGAATGCCAATTTCCTTCTATCCTAGTGCTGAATTCAAATGCTCTTGGAAAAAGGGGAAAAGAAGAACAACTTCCTTTACTAGAATTTAACACAGAACTATTGGAATCTGCTTGAATATTCTTTAGGCACACTATATGAACAAAAATAATAGGTAACATTGACGCTGATTTGTAGGATAGAAATCCATGAGAACAAAGTTGAAGAGTGAACACCACACCTTTATTTATTGCCTCAAAGATATGCAATTGCTGATTATTGTAGAAAGGCTGAGCTGAACCCTCTTTACATAAATTAACAATAGCCAAGGTTAAAAGTTTAGTGAAATGAAACAGGGATCTAAACAAAACTGAGGCAAAAATCTAGAAAATAAAAACTCTCTATTTATTAAAAAAGAGAAGAAGAGAAGAAGAAGATGAAGAATAAGTGGGCAACGTGCCACGATTTGAGCCCATTAATCCCATGCAAGAACTTTCCTGGGGCTGCATGCAAAATTCTGGAAGTTCCATATTATCTTCTATAAATAATATTCATCCTCATCCAAATAATATTCTTTTGATTTTTGCTGTAGTTCTCTTAAATATAAAAGCTTTTAAAATTTTCAAATTTTAAAGGCCATGCCTTTTGAATTCTCTTTCTTGTGATTATCCAAATATAAAGCTTCAAAAGCTTGTTAGTTCTCTTTCTCAAATGTAAATACCTTTATTATATTATTGCACCTGTAATTCTCTTTCATTTTGTATTTTAAGGGGACCACATACTATTGATTTAGTCTCCGTATTTATTAAATAAGAGACTGTTATCTCTTTTTAATATATGGGAAATATTTAAATGGGTTGAGCCCACCAATAAAAATATGGATTTTTTTAGCGTGAGAACTATTATAGGAGTTTTCACCTTGAGAACCTTTTTTTCTGAAAGGGAGAAGAATATAAATGAGAAACATTTAGAATGGAGAAGATAATGGAATTATTTCCAGAGTGTGGAATTTCTCAATAGGGGTTAGGTCGGATGACATTCTTATGTGGGTTTAGGCCACATTCAAGATATTTAAGACTTGGATCATGTTCGAATGTATACCTTCAAACTTGGGTCACACTTCGATTAACTCCATTTTGTTACTCGACAACCTCTCCACATGTCTGCTGGGTTATTGGATGCCTTATTGCAGTGGAATGGATTTGAACATGGATCATGTTCCTATGAGTGTCACCTATGACTAACACAACACTATCTCTTGAACACCTAGCATGGAGTTATCTCTGTATTCTCAAAACAATTTGCCAGCTAAGGATGAATATATAGAATAAGCCATTCATTACGCTTTCCCTGGCTCTATATGTTAAGCTGTTAAAGCTTGCTTACCTTATCTACATTTTCGAACCTCTACAAGACCAAGATACAAAATCTTTCCTGTCAGCAATTTTTACTGATGCCTATATATTTTAGCAGCTGTTGTTTTGGGAGACAATGAAAACTTTGAATAATTCTACAAAAATAACAAATCCAGCTCTTCAAACAAATATGAGGGGATTTTTTTCATTTTTGAAACTTACCAATTGCATTAGATCATTTTGAACTCAGTGGTTTGGAATATTTTTGATAGTGGTAAAGAAGGGTTTAACTTGTTCTCCTAAGATGATACCATTATTAATCAATGCTTCTCTGCTTTTACGATGATAGATTCACTGTTTTCTGTATAAACTATTATTTTTGGTAGATTTTTGAGCATCAAATGAATTGAGAGACCAACCTATCTTGCAACTGAATCTTGAAATTCTAGATATTTTGTGGATTGCCTACGTACTTTTGTTGGGTCATTAACAAACCCTTTTATTTTATACTTGTGATTGAGAATCACTGTATTACATACAATCAGCATCTCTGCCCATGTTCTAGATTACATATAGTGGATTACAATGCTGAGTAAGCGTACATCTAAATCAATTCCTTCTTTTGGCTAAGCAGCTATGATTATGGTGAGTCCAATGCATCAAAGTTGCTACGTTGTGATCTAGAGATATCTACAAGAAGCTGAAATTAAAGGGTGAAAGAAATTGTGAAGGATGGTGAAGAAGGACTTGCCCAAAGAGTTGCAGCTCTAAAATCATGCATGGACAACAATGAAGACCCAACATACCATCACCAAATAGCAAGAGCTCACAACTAGGAACCGAGCATCCATAGATATGGTGAATCATTTTCTTGCCAAGAAATTTGGTGTGGGAGAAGGAGAACCACCCCATGAAGAACCCATGGATGAGCAACCTCCAAAAGAAAGAGGTAAATATAAGGTATAATCAAAACATACCCCTTTCAAAGTTGAAACTGAGGTTGAAATAATAAGTTTGAAAGAACGAATAGATGCTGAACCATTAGATAAATGGTCGAAGCAATTTCACACGTCTCAAAATGGAAGGTCATGCTCTAATTTGGTGGGAAAATTATCTAGCATATTCTTCAAAGAAGAAGAAGCCCGTTGCAGCAAGGCAGGATGAATTCAAAGAATTGTTACATAATTTTTTCTATTCTATTGGGCATAAAACTGATAAAAAAACTAAGTGGCAATGTTTCAAGCAAGCAAGTGGTTAAAGTGTGTAGGATTATACCGTGGAATTCCATAGACAATCCATGTTAATCAGCTTGGACTTGGAGGAAAAAAACAACTTGACCAAATACTTGGAAGGTCTCCATACACGCCTAAGGAGACGGGTCATCTCATTTAAGCCAAAGGATTTTGATAAACCATGTGTGCAAGCATACTACATTGAGGAACAAAGAAAGCAGGGAGAGGGAGAGTCCTCAAAGCAAAATCAGCCCACAAATCAGTTCAAGAATACTGATGCTAGGTTTTGGAGATAACAGCCAAAATTGCTTCCCAAGATTGATTCTAAATAAGACTGAAGAAGTCCATGGCATCTTTGATGGTAAATTAAGAGGTATAGGTAGAGGACAATTCCGATGTTAATGAGGAGCTGGGTTGCACAACTACCAACACGAACAACAAGGAAAAAGAGTAGAAGAAATGAGCAAGTTGTTGAAATCAAGATTCAGATCAATAAAACCAAAATCCAATTTGATTTCAGATGAAGTCAGTAAGAAAGCTTGGTTCGTAAACATATGATCATCCTCATCCATATCCTTTGGGTTGGGTGAAGAAGGGTGTAGAAATTCAAGTAACTAAGAAATACAAATTTAAATTTGGGATTAACCCACAATACATTGATGAGGTAAAAGTAGATGTAATTCCTCTTGATGCATTTTATGGTGTTTGAAAGTCGCAACTTGTATCCCAAGGATGTTATCTTCACGGGGAGCGCAAACACATATAGATGAGTCAAGGATGGGATCAATTACAACATCAAGGTATAGAAAAACAAGCCCACACTTGCCTTGGTATGCGCCAACCAAACAAAGAGACTCATTCATGCTAATAAACAATTTTGTTTACGTCTTTTGAAGAATAACCAAGAGGATGGGTTAGAAATATATGAGATTGATTGTACTAACAAAGGATTGAAATATTTGGATAGTTTGTTGCAATCTTTTCAAGAGGTGATCAAATCTCCTAGGATTTGCCTCCAAAAAGGGAAGCAGATCATGAGATTCAATTGCTGCCCAAATCTCCTTTACCTAACATTGGTTTGTATTGACAATCCCTCTTAGAGAGTAATGAAGTTAAGAAACAACTTCAAGATTTTTTGGAGCAAGGGCTTATTCGCCTAAGTACTTCATGTGGGTCACCCATTGTGATGGTACAAAAAAAAGATGGCTCTTGGAGAATGTGCATAGACTATAGAGCCTTGGATAAGATCCCCATATTGGTATACTCTTCCACAAATTGATGACTTGTTGGACCAACTTTAGCATGCTAAGTATTTCATGAAGTTGGATCTTGAATCAGGGTACCATCAGGTTCGTATGAAGGAGGAGGATGTACGGAAGACAACCTCCAAGACAAAACAAAGTTTATATGAATGGTTGGTAATTCCTTTTGGTTTATGTAATGTACCTATAATATTCATGAAATTAATGAATGATGTATTGAGGCCTATGATATACGTGTCATACTTGTATCTAGATGATATTTTAGTTTTTAGTGCTACATGGGAAGAATATCTAATTCATGTGGGTCAAGTCTTATAAGTGTTGAAAGAAATGTAAATTTGGTTCAGAAATCGCACAATGAAACTTAATTCAATTCTTTGTACTTCTTCACACAATAAATTGTAGGTGTTCAATATGTTATTCACAGTCTCTTACAAATATATATGGTGGGGAGAACTATTATTAAGGAGTTAATAATCACACAAATCGCTCAACCGCCTATTTTCCCTCATTCCTAAAATTTCCTATTTACGTGAGTTGTTGTAAACAACCTCACATACAAACATAAACTAATAAAAACATATATCTAACTTATATATCTCACCTATTTTATCTCGTGAGTTGTTATTACAACAAACATAACAATCTCACATAATTAATTTACTCACTACCCATGTGGAGCACTAATTAATTCCTAACATTCCCCCTTAGTGCGAACATGGTAGAAAAACAATCACACTCCTCAACTGCAGCGTGCCGCTTGTGCTTGCTCATGATCTTGGTCCACAACTCGAACTAAAGGTAGAGAAGGAACTCATCAACCTCTCATCAACCATACACCTTGGGAACTCATCTAACCAAACCAATGTGGGAATGACGAATAAGAATTCTACATCTGTTCAACCTTCATAAATGGTTTTCACAAGATGACCACTAACCTAGGTATGAACAAGAACACACACATCTGTTCATCCTCTTCAAGTATCATGATGTTGCAAAATACATTGTACTTTAGCTTTCCTACTACATTTTTACATTAGGGGATTACATTAGAATTATACTCACTTATTACATCATGTGAACAAGAATACACTTCTGTTCTTATTTTTAGTACCACACCAAAATATTGAAAATATGAAAAAACTGAGGACTAAGTCCTCATCGCCTCCCGTAGCCTTTGTACTTGAAAGGTGGCACTCGATCTCGCACAACATAGATAGTCGCCACCGCCACCGCGATCACCCTCGGCATGGTCATTTTTCACACTTTATTCACCGCTATTATGTTGTGCGGTCCCGTCGCTAACGACTTGCGAGAGGATCTTGGTTGTCCTCCAACCTTCGATGCCTCCATCCTCCAGTTGACGTGTTGCTTACTCAACGGATTGGAACTTGAAACTCAATTGTTACCACATTGTGTTTATTTTTATAATTTCCCCCACAATGTGAAACAACTTCGATCTCGGTTTCCATCGAAAATGCATCCATTTACAAAAAAATTATTTGACATTTTTGGACTTTGATAAGACATACTTTTGATGGCACAATGAGAGTATACAACCTTTGACAATGACTTACAAGTAGAAAAATCACTCGACAAAACTTTATTCACACATGATAAGATGACTTTTCTTTGACTATGACAACTATTACAAGAACTTTAGTTTATTGACAACACATACAAATAATAGACACAATTTGGAATTTGATGATAAAGACTAGGACAGACTAATTTTCTAATCAAACTTAGACATTGCTTTATATGGTAATCTAAGACAACAAAATGATTCTTTAATTTTGACAAGACTCTTAAATGGACTAATATATATATATATATATATATATATATATTTTTAACAATACATGTTTTAAGCAATTAAGCAATTAATTGGACATAAAAAGACCTCTTGACATACACCGCACTCTCCTTTGTTGGACAAATTTGGGGATGCACCGAATAAAGTTTCAATGGTAGGATTGCACATATTCTTGATTATTCTCGAGGATAGATCGACATACCTAAGCTCGCACAATGATTGATGACTCAAGACAAACTTTAATATTAAAACTCTAGATAAGATATAACAATAAAACTAGAGACTTGACTGTTAAGCATAAGATTATATTGAGAGGGGGGTGAATCAGTATAATATATTCTTTTATTTTCAACCACTTAATCTTAGATTCACAATTTAGATATTCAAAGCAATCAAAGAACACAACACAAAGTAATGCAAGAAGACACCAGATTTACATGGAAACCCTTTCGGGAAAAACCACGGAGAAAATCTTTCTTAATATATTTCTCAAATGTTTGTAGGCACCAACCTACTGGAGACACCAATCCCCAAATTACAATTTTGTAGGCACCAACCTACTGGAGCACCAACCCCTTTCGCCAAGCACCAACTCAACAAGAGCACCAACTCATTCCTTACCACCTTTGAACTGTTGCTGTCTCAACGAATGATGGAAACTCTTCTTTTCAACTTTAGATTTGCTGCTCTAAAAATCTGCTCTTATGCTTCTTCTCTCTTCTTCTCTTTCCCTTAAGATATTCAACTTGAATGCTTGAAAATAAATCTCAAATGATCTTCCTTATATAGCCATTCATACCCTTTCGAAAAGACATCTTTTCTTCCAACCGACACACCCTTTCATTTAATTTAATTAACCATCTTTTATTTTAACAATGCAAATACATATGTCAGCCATTAATATACTTAAACTTCTTTTATCGTGGCTCTAAACACTGCTGGTTATTTCCATTACTTTTTGACATTTCCGATACTTTTTGACAAACTTCCGCTCATAAGTCTAGCCACTTCTTTGACTTCAATGACAATATTTCCAACATTGACACATAGAAGTAATATTTGGGCGCAAGAGATCTGCTATTGGACTTGATTCAATTATATTTGTTGATGGAAAGATAAAATGCTTATATCAAAATGTGGGCACTCAGATCTCCGACACTTAATTTGGGCGCAAGAGATCTGCTATCGGACTTGATTCAATTATATTTGTTGATGGAAAGATAAAATGCATATATCAAAAAGTGGGCACTCAGATCTCCTGACACTTACAAGACAATGAAAAGCATGATTTTTGCATGCAAAAGGCGCATGGGTTGTATGGATGGCAACAAGACTTTTCAAAAAACAGTTCTGTAGAGCCCCAATCTCTCTGGCTCTCTGGATTTGCTATTGAAACAACTTGAGGGTATCTTTTTTCACATCACCATTACCATAACACCCATCAAAGTGAAACCTCCCGAGTTCGTCTTATATATGATCAATGCTTATCAACTGAGGATTGCACAGGTCTTGTGGACAGAAAGAGAAGATCAAACTGAGTTGAATCGATATCCAATGGTGAAACTACAGATCATGATTGCGCTTGGGGAGAACATGAATTAAATCTGCGTCTGCCTGCATTCTTTTCAAATGCTTTTCCCTCCTGTGATAGCGCCACTAAATTCTCATTAGAAACCTATCATGCTTTGGTATAGGCGAAAAGACTATGATGTGGGATCTTGATACGTATAACAGTGGTATGTGTAGATGTTGTAAAATGTAGATAGGCAGAACTGTCACCAAAAGTAAATGGATAAATAATTTATGCCTCTTAGCACTCCAAATTTTATGCTCAGCTGCAGGACACCACTCCAGTGTTCACCACACTGACTGTTGCATGGTAGAAATAAATAATGGCAGATTGAGCTGCAGATTCTTTTGTTTTTGGCACACAAGCAATAACTATCTTAATGTGGGCGCTTCCCTTATTATCCATGCCTCCAATCAAACTACTCAGATACGAACAAATGTGCTTTTTAAATAAACTTGCAGAAAGAATGGCGCTCCTCAAGCACAATATAGCAGCTTCCAAACTATCCTATACTCACTTTCACATCTTTATTAGAAATTTACACTCATAAATTCGGGGCAGAAATATAAACAACCATGCCCCGTTTTAATTTTATTTCTCCATCTAATTACTCACAGGAAATGTACCTACTCGATACCAAATGTAAATTTTGGTTCAAAATTGCACAATGAAACTTAATCCAATTCTTCGTACTTCTTGTCACTTGTCACTGTAGATTGTAGTTCAATATATTATTCACAGTCTCATACAAATATATATAGTGGGAGAACTCCTATTATTTATGAGTTAATCTCACAAATCACAAAACCAACTATTTTCCCTCATTCCTAAAATTTCCTATTTACTTGAGTTATTGTAAACAACCTCACATACAAACATAAACTAATAACAAACATATATCAAACTTTTATATCTTGCTTATTTTATCTCGCGAGTTGTTATTACAAAAATGTAAAATCTCACATAATTAATTTACTCACCACCCATGTGGAGCACTAATTAATTCCTAACAAGAAAAACAACTATTGTGCAATGTGAGTTTTTGCAATGCAATCGCTAATCTATTAAGGGCATGTGGTTGATAGAGAACCAACAAA
Organism: Taxus wallichiana var. yunnanensis; assembly: GCA_018340775.1. Classification (NCBI taxonomy): domain Eukaryota; kingdom Viridiplantae; phylum Streptophyta; class Pinopsida; order Cupressales; family Taxaceae; genus Taxus; species Taxus wallichiana. Next base: position 611,689,194 of record CM031238.1, read on the forward strand.
TTTTGTTGAAGGAAAATATAAGCTAAATATGGGTTGTAGAGGAAAGTAAAAAAATAAACTTGCATTTGATTTGTAGAGGATAGGTATTTCATTTGGGCTGTATTCAGGAAAAGTTATGCCATCCAAATTTCAAATTGTAAAATTGAAAATATGCTTCGACCAGAACCCTAAGTAAAAAGTGCATGGCCAAGGGTTTAAAGGGTAATTTACAAATTTACAAATATTGTGCCTTGACCACATGATAAAAATCAACTTCTTGTGAATATGCAAGTATCATGTGTTGTCATCCTTTGATTCCAAATGTCATCCAGCCAGAGTCATGCCAAGTTTCCATAAGTTGGACCTAATAACATCTCAAGATGCCAAGTGTCGAAAAGTCCAAGTGTCACCAAGCTGGTCCCACAAGCGACATGTCAACATAGTGATGCCACATCATCATATGGCCAATAGCTTCAAAGAGCTCAATATCTTTTAAGCTATAATTCCTTCACATGACCTCCATCTTTAGTGCCTTCAAAAGCATCGCAAAGCTTATTTCAAGTGCTCTCACATGACCAACAATTCAAGAGGCCCAATAAGTTTCTTTTATTAGGGCATTGTTTTAAAGGATATTCAATCTGGCATGCCTTCATCTTAGACAAGACCTTGATGTGGCCCAACAATGCGCATTCATTTCTCATATGATTGAGACAAGTGAATTGGTTTTCATTTGGTTGGATCCAAGCTAGGAGCATATTTTTCAAGGTCAAAGAAAATCCAAGAACATTGAATTTACTTTCCATACCTCGTAAAATGTAAAGCTATGTAAAGAGTGTTGTAAGGACAAAGTTATAAATCGAAGACATTAGGAAAGATAGTCAATGTTTGCAATTTTAAAACATCAAATATTACTTAGGAAAGGATATAATTGTAAGCAACCCATATTAGGGCCTAGTCACTATATATGAGGGGCTTGCAAACATAATATGGATTATGTGACTACCGTGTAAAATGATAAGACAAAAGAGAGATAAACCAGATAATCAAGTATATGTTCAAAGGGTAAGTTACAATATATGGTGATAAGATAAGGATTAGTGTTACTACTATAGAGATAGATGCAAAAGATAACCATTTAGTTACAAATAACTAACATTTCCTTGTGTATAAAAACATGAATTGTTAATGAAAAGGGATTCGTCCCCTACATTTGTTAGCTTGGCATATTTTGAGTAATATCTTGTTGCATTCACGATGTTCTTACTTAGAGATTACATTTGCATGCATAGTAGGGTTGAGTGTGTTTCGTCTCTTTAAGAGATTAGTGAAGGATGATGTATGTCAAGTTCTCTAACATAAGATTTGACTTTTAGGGACTTCTCACATGTAATGGTGGCTGAATGAAAATGCATTTATATCACCTAATTATATTTTTGATATCTCCATAAAAATTGACCCTTATATCTAAGAAGGTGAAGCTGAAAAGATTTTTGGAAGACAATGTATTTCTCGTGGATCGCAAGTCACTCAACTAGGTTGATTAAAGGCAAAGCTCTAACTTTGCTCAAGTCAATCAAGGTTTTTAGTGATCTGTGTTTTACTTAAGCTCTTTAGTTTGTGTGTTATCTATAAGAGGTATCATTTTTCTACCATACCATTTTTTCTCTCATATATTTTGGATACAATCTTGTTGGGGAAAAAAATTCAGTCACAATCTTACATTTCCAATTTCGCCATCTTTTCCATTTTTGGATAAAAATGGAAAAAAAACCTAAAAATTTACAGCTTTATCCTATTTTGTCCCTTTGTTTGCTGAAAAATGAACTACAAAATTTCAAAAAAAATCTATCATATATGGGAACCACCCCTATCAAACATGGATGGAAACTAGTTCAAATTTGTTGCCAATGTTGTTTGGGGCTTTTCGTCATCCTCCATTGGGCGTAAATTTAGTTTTTATTGAAGATTGAAAGGTGACAAAAATCTAGGATAACACAAGGTTCATTTTTGCAAAAATATTCAATAGATCCATTTTGATGATGAAAACCTAAAATTGGCTTTACTTAAGCACACAATTTAGCATCCTCCCTATTTTTCCCCTTAAACAACCTACTATGGAAGTAATGATTATTTTCCTTACGTTAGTGACTGTTACCAAGAAACGCCTAGGCCCCCGTTTCGTTTCCGAAACGAGAACTCCTTCGAAACGTCCTAGTCTCCCAGAGATAAGTATACATGATAATAATGTATTATTTCAATGAATACAAAATATTTTGAGTGTTTTATCAGTTATACTTATCTCTTATGGTGTATGGAGTACAATTTTAAAATGAGTACTATGCACACACACACACACATATATATATATATTTTAATAATATATTGTACAAACGTTTCCCGTAACGTTTCGTATCCAAGGTTTTTTGAAAATTGCCGTTTCCGCGTTTTGTACCCATTTTTGTTTCCATTTCCGTTTCCATTTCCTGGCAACATAGGTTAGTGATTGTTTCCAAGGCCCTTGTGTTTTCCCATTAGAACTATGGAAATTATGCTTCATTTTAACCATTTTCTCGTTAGAAATATTGCTAGTCCCACAAATATGGAATGTATCATGTGTAAACCAGAGTTTCCCTCGGGTGTAATCAATTGTCACCCAAAGTTGCACCCGATAGAGAATGGTGTGTGTACTATCTCTCATGTTGACAAAATTGGAACACCTCAAGGTGTGGGTAACCTGTTTGATGTTAACCTCCAGAGATGGCTGGTTCCCTTGTGAATCATCTAAAAACGAAAAAAATTTGACAAGGAAAATGGAAGATGAATGCGGAAAATGGGAAATAGGGGTGATACACCAATAATTTGATACTTGCATGTAACTGTGCACACAGAGAGTTTAAAGATTCACAAACCTGCACAACTCTAGACTATTTTGTAAAATTAATTCAAGGGTTTAGGAAAAGACAATGTTAGAGGGAATGAGTTCCACACTAAAGCAAATACAATATCCTACAACAAACACGATGAACAATATGAAAACAACGATATGAGAGGAAAAAATGAATCTTTTTTTATCTAGAGGTGCAAGTACAATAGCTGAAGATGCACAAGCAAATCAGCTGTTCAAGTATCTGATTTTACAATAAAAATCAGCCCATATAAACTGCTCCCCGCAAGAATAGACTGCTGTGTTTTATTCTCTCTCCATGCTCCTTGGTGCCAATTTGGAACAACGAGGGATCTATTTTAATGAATTTCTATTTTTAGCACCCTTCATAGTACATGGAACAACTTTATCTAATTTCCCTCTCTCTTTTGGCGTGAACCTCTAGGAAAGACTGCTGTTTTTTATTGATTTTATTCTATCCTAGTCTATATTTGGTGCATGGGCAACATCTCTATTTTTAATCAATTAATCTTCTCCTATTTCATGCATGGCGCCAAGTATAGAACATCAACTCCTTTATTTATTTATTTTCCCCTTCTATCTTTGGCACCAAACTTAACTGGAACAACAACATGCTTTCTTTCTATATTTATTTATCCAAGTCTATCTTTAGCGCTAATCAGAAAAAATAGAACAACATGCTTCTATTTCTATTTTAATTACTTACATGCATCTTTCCCTCCGCCAATTTTAGAACAATAGTTCTATTTTAACCCCTTTAGCGCCACATATAGGACATCAATTGATTTATTTATAAAAGAGTCCTACTTCTATTTTTAGCACCAACCTCTAAAAATAGAACATCATGCTATTTTAATTTCTTCCATGCATCTTTACCACTTTGGCGCCACATATAGGACTGCTTCTCCTTTTATTTATTTATTTATTCACCATGCATGCAACCTTATCTCTCCATGGTGCCAACATCTAGAAGTTCTTTGTTTTGTTTATTTCATTCATTCCTCCATGCACCTCCATGCATGCAACCTTTTTCCTTTGGCACAAACTTCTTTGGCTTAAAATATGGTAACATTTTGGCGACATCACGGGATTGTTTTCCTGCTAAACAAAGAGATCAGTAGCCTTCTGCATCCATTGGGCTATGGAGTCACATACCTCTGTCAACAACTTGTATCCTCTGAAACAAAACAACTGAAATACCCTCTCCAACAAAAGGAAAAGATGTGCATGCAAACACTTATTAAAAGACAACTAACTATGAAAACTGGAAAAGAAATGTGCATGCAAGCACTTATTATGCAAGAAACAAACCTAGCCTACTCCTAATCTAAACAAAGAGAAAGGAAAGCTAAACAAAACCACATACTGGTTGGGAGAAATAACTTCCTTTTCTCAGAAAGTGCGGCCATGAGATCAATTTTGCAACTAGATCACATGGTATAAGTGCAGAACATGGTTTGCACCATTGATTTGCTCAATCAGTCTAGAAAAGAATAAACACCTCTATAGGATCCACACTTTGTCTTTGTAGATGTTGGGGCTGATTTTTGGCAACTTGAAGCTCTTTCTTATGCTCTGAAATGAGCACAACTAATGACAACTCCTTTTGTGGCTCTAAACTAGCCAAATACCTTATTGGACATGGTTTTCTCATAGCTGATTGACTGATCTTTCTGAAAGCCCCTTTTCTCTGTGTAACATCATCATTTGTAGTACTTGAGGCTTTCCCCGATCATATTGGATGTCTAGAGACTGATTTGAAACTTTTTCTGCTTTATCCTTTGCAAACAACCTCATATTTGACTCTTTTCAAGCTCAAAAGAAGGTTTAATAACAAGAGAATATTTATTGAGGAAGATAGATGATGGGTTTGGAATACTTACAATTTCAATTGGCTCTTCCTCATCATCAGAATCTTCTAAGTTTGATAAAACCTCATCCTCTTTATTGTTCATGCTTGAGGAAAACTCCTTTTGAATTTGAATTTCTTTGTTGATTTCCTCCTCTATATGACTGTTTGTAAGCTGATCTGAACTGTGTTTTACTTCTTCCTCATTCTTATCATTATTCTCATTTAGCAAAAAGTTTGCTAAGCTAAAATCATCCTCCTTACCATGATGCAGCTCTAACTGATCTGATAATCCTTCTTCATCTTTACTTTGAAACTACTCTTCATCCAACTCTGATTTGTGTTCTTTAGTTGTGGACAACTCTTCTTGCATGGTTAGCACATTCTCATTTTCTATATCAGAATCACCAATCATCAACTTTTATTGAATTATTTCCTTCACTAGAAGATGATATAGGCTCAAGATTGCTGATCTGATCCTTAGAAACATTCATATGCTCCTTCAAAACATTATCTTTACTTTGTATCTCAAGAGATTTGAGAAAACTGTGGAACCTTTGCTTCCGGTCATATTCCTCTTGTTTCTCTGTAACTTCAATCACTTTCTTGAACTCCTTCGTATTGTAGGCTTAACCAATCATGGAATTTTCTTGGTCTCAAACCTGTAAGCTCCATTTTGTTAGATTTTTCTTGAGAACTTCTTCACTTGGCTCTTTAGTTGGTTGCTCTTCCAAACTGATTTGCTGATTAGTTTCATTCTAGAATGGATTTGAGAATATGAGGGGAGGGGTGGGTTGGGTTGCTAACTGATTTTGCAATGGTTGAGATAATTGGAGAGGTGTAAGATCTTGTGGAGGAGAAGCTTTAAGAAAGCTAGAATTTGGGACTTGGGCTCCCACCGAAGTGGTTGGAAAGTAGAAGTAGGTGGGCTGCATGATGATAGTGAAGAATTACCCCATTAACAGGGTTTCTCAAAACTAGATTGGTGAGCTTCTATTTCTTCATTCCACTCTAATATTTGTGGTAAAAATTCAGACACAAAGTCTAACTTCTCTTGAGGGCTATACCAGTTTGGCATAGGACCGGCCCATGGGTAGGGTACCCTGAATCCAAGCTTGGCTGCCTTGATGGAACTTGTTGCCCTCATTTGTACCATTTTTATCTCCAAGTGTTGTACCTGCATCTGCAAATCATCATTAGGCATGGAATTGTTTTTATAATCTGCATATTCCTACTCTTGAAAAACACCATGATTAATGGGATAACCATATGGATTAGTAAGGTTTGGATCATGGGCATATTCATTATGATAGGGCTTATAATATTGATTTGGAGGAGGATTTTGGGAAAAAGGAGGTGGAGGGGAGTAATAATGCTCTTGGGACTAGGAATTCCAAGGAGGAATTGAAGTCATGACTGCACAACCTCATAAAAAGATGGAAAGATGGAGGAAATGGTCTATTGATTGAGGAAAAGGGATCTTTGGGCCAATGGAGTCGCAGATGCTGAATATGTGTCTGAAACACTGATATTTGCTAAGAATAACATCAACTTTTAAAGCAAATTTTTGTACTCTCCCATCGGGCGTGCCAGAAACTGTTGTCACCTAGAAGTTGCACCTTGATAGAGAATGGTGTGTACTCTCTCTCCTGTTAACAAAATTGGAACACCTCAAGGTTGTGGGTAACCTAATGTCTGAGGTGAACTTCCAGAGAGGACTGGTTCCCTTGTGAATCACCTAAAAACAAAAACTTTGACAAGGAAAAGGGAAGAGGAATGCAGAAAATGGGAAATAGGGGTGATACACCAATAATTTGATACTTGCATGTAACTCTGCACACAAAATTTAAAGATTCACACACCTGCACAACTCTAGACTATTTTGTAAAATTAATTCAAGGTTTTAAGAAAAGACAATGTTAGAGGGAATGAGTTGCACACTAAAGCAAATACAATATCCTACAACAAACATGATGAACAATATGAAAACAACAATATGAGAGGGCAAAATGATTTTTTTATTCAGAGGTGCAATTACAATAACTGAAGATGCACAAGCAAATCAGCTATTCAAGTATCTGATTTTACAATAAAAATCAGCCCATATAGACTGCTCCCCACAAGAATAGACTGCTGCTATCAATAATAGACTGCTGTGTTTTATTTTCTCCATGCACCCTTGGCGCCAAACTGGAACAGCAGTGGATCTATTTTAATTAATTTCTATTTTTAGCACCCTTCATAGTGCATGGAACAACTTACTTTATCTAATTTCCCTTCTTTTGGCGCCAACCTCTAGGAACGACTGCTGTTTTTATTGATTTTATTCTATCCTAGTCTATAATTGGCACATGGGCAGCATCTCTATTTTTAATTAATTAATCTTCTTCTATTTCATGCCTGGCGCCAAGTATAGAACAACTCCTTTATTTTTTTCCCCTTCTATCTTTGGTGCCAAACTAAACTGGAATGGCAGCATGCTTTCTTTCTATATTTATTTATCCAAGTCTATCTTTAGAGCTAATCTCTAAAAATACAACAGCAGCATGCTTCTATTTCTATTTTAATTACTTCCATGCATCTTTCCCTTGTGCCGATTTTAGAACAGCAGTTCTATTTTGACCCCTTCGGCTCCACATATAGGACAACAATTGATTTATTTATATAAAAGTCCTACTTCTATTTTTAGCACCAACCTCTAAAAATAAAACAGCAGCATGCTATTTTAATTTCTTCCATACATCTTTACCACTTTGGCACCACATATAGTACTGCTCCTTTTATTTATTCACCATGCATGCAACCTTATCTCTCCATGGCGCCAACATCTAGAAGTTCTTTGTTTTGTTTATTTCATTCATTCCTCCATGCACCTCCATGCATGCAACCTTTTCCTTTGGCGCAGACCTCTTTGGCTTAAAATATGGTAACAGTAACTGCAATTTCTTCTTGGAAGCCTTGTCTCAATACATTCAGAGGAGACAATTTGGCTTTTTGTCAGTAAAACATCTGAGTATGTATTAATACAGGAAAAGAAAGATGGAAGTAAACCCTTAGAATGGAACTTAACAATAATTCATGATTGCAAGAATGATGACTACACAGTAGGCATGATTCTGTTTGTTGCTTATTGTAACAATTTTTGTATGGGCATAAATTGCACGAATCAGTTTCCAAAGATGCATGTACAGTTGGAAATGGAAATGAGTTTAAGTGAAGCAATGAGAATTGATGGTTTGATAGGCCTAGAAAATGGACGAGGATTTCAAACAAAGTGCAAACTTTGAGACATTAGTTCACAGCTGTTGTTGATTTAAGAGTCAGACATTACCTTACATATAAGTGATTTCAAGATGTGTTGATTAAAATTTTAAAAGATGAACTGCATAGAAGAAGAAGGCACGAGTTGTTGAATATAATAGAACTTGGCATTATTTCAGGTGCGTAACATGATGGCTAAAATCCAAAACAACTTCATTATGGGATTTACAGGTTTTATAGCCAAACAACAAGAAAAAATAACTCACTTCATTGTATTTTGTCAAATACATGAATAAGAGACACCTTAAGAACACTTTTGAGCAAAATAGCCTGCAAATCTCAAAAAATTGATTGAAATACAATGTTAGAAGGAATTGGCAGATGGGCATAAAAATTGGTGCAGCACAGAGAAGAACAATTCAATTAGCGGGAGCCAGAGGTGGCACAATGAGTTAGTTACATGATACATGATAGCTTATGGAAAATAGTATACCTACCATGTTTGTGGTAATTTTTTTCTGCTGTTTTCTCTAAAAATAGTTCTCTCACTAAAATAATAGATTGAAATAGATTTGCTCCCTTCCTCCCCTTTACCCCTCATCCCCTTACCATCTCCTCCCCCGATTTCCCCATTTTAGGTGTCTGCAAGGCACCATACAAATGTCTGTTTTACATTTTGACTAAGAGCAAACAGATTCCTATCTCATTTTTTAATGAAGAATTGTCTATTTTTGAGATCAAGCAACAGACTTCTTTGTTTACTTACATATGTCCTTAGGAATTGAGTGAGGATCATAAAACACATATTTATAATTTTTGTGGAAAGTATTCTTCCTGCCTCTGGTGCTTCTTGCCAAGAGTAATGCTGTAATGATTTAATTGTCATAATATATTTAATAGCTGAGTAAGCCTCAAGGCAATTTCAAATTTTGACACCGCTTAAGTTTATGACAGTGCTGTTTAACTGTTATTAATGATTATCTTTTATCGCTCAAATCCTTCCAACGACAATGATAGCTATGTTACCTGCTAACATATATCTGTGTTTCACAAATGCAAACAGGTGATGGGATCAAATACTATGATCTGATTGAAGGGAAGGGAGTCGAAGCCAAGAAAGGGTCGACTGTGTTGGTGTGTCTTAAATGCTGTACTGTTATTGCTCTTTTTCCCAATATATCATTACAAAGTTCTCAATTTTATGAACAGCAGAGACAAAACCCCAAAATGAGCATACTGATTGTTTCTAATCGCTTTGTTGGCTGTGCCTTTTCCTTTTTATTTAGTTTACTTCTCCCTGGCAATCTACTCGTGTCTTATCCACTTGATTGGATGATATAACATCATTTTTGTTTCCTGTTTAACAGGTTCACTTTGATTGTGTATATCGAGGTCTCACTGTTGTCTCTACTCGCGAATCTAAACTTCTGGCTGGAAATCGTGCAATTTCTCAGGTCAGTCTCATATTTTTGTTGAATTTTTTTCCTCCAAAAACAAATTAGGTCTGGTTCCTACATAAAAATTTCAAATTTAATGCTAAATGGTTACCACCTCCCTAAAGTGATCAACCTGCACTCAGATGGGTGTGTGTTTTTCATCTCACAGATCTGATTAGTAGTAAATTCGAAATATTTTAGTGCATTTCTGCTCTTTCTCTCTCATGCTCAGAAACTGGAAGAATTTTTTGTTTGTTTTCAAATAAATGCATCTTATGCCTCCTGAAAAAGCAAGTTATTTACATCAGATGAGTGCTAGTATTACAAGGAAAACCTCTCCTTACATAGGCAAGGCAAAGCATCTGGGACTGCACCCCTATGAACAAAGAATTCATATCCTTCTGAAACCACTCAAGCTTAGCTTGCACAATCAAAGCCAAAACAAACTGGAATATTTGAGACCATAAGTAGCAAAAGAAACCAGTCTGGATTTTGATAGACTCATATTTTGCCCAAATTGGTGGTCATTTGCTCCTTGTTGCAGTATGCCCTGTTGCAATGCATAATAATGTTTCATTTGGAACAGTTTACTGTCCTTGAAAATTTCTTAGAGCTATTTCTGTGCTTTTCCAGCCATATGAATTTACTGTTGGAGCAGTTCCAGGCAAGGAACGAAAACGTGACTTTGTAGACAATCCAAATGGTCTTTTCTCTGCTCAAGCAGCGCCAAAGCCGCCACCAGCTTTATATACAATAATAGAGGGCATGCGTGAAGGAGGGCAGGTGCTACTCTTTCATGCAAAAATACTTTTTCTATTGTAATGCATTTTGAAAACAGTTTTATGGTAGGCTAATCCAATGCTTTCTTTTCAAGCAAGGCTAAAGAAATTCTATACTGTTTCTTATCTTGTAATAACCATTTACAATGGATAAGTTATCCTCATATTGACTGTTCCTACTGTGCTAACTTGCAGCGGACTGTAATTGTGACACCTGAGGTGGGCTATGGTAAAAGGAGCATGAATGAAATTCCGGTAAAGAGGAGCAGATGTTTTATCACTAGAAAGCATGCAGGTGCTTGTATTGATCAATAATTACACTAACATTCTTCTGTCTGATTGCAGCCAAATGGAACCTTTGACCTAAATCTGGAGCTTTTAAAAGTAAAGTTACCAGCTCCAGAAAAGTAATCCCATTTCAGCAATTTTGATTTGATCATAAGGATTTGAGTTAGCAGCAATGACTTTAGAGGTCCTTTGTTCGAAAAGATTTGTGTGCGCGTGCAAAGATTCATGCCTTTGATAGTTGCAGTTAATTATTTACTAATTTAGAGATCTGGGCCATTTGTCATTCAGCTAAAAATGGCAGTTCCATTCTTTTCTTGGTTTAAGCAAACAAACAAACCATTCATGTTCAGTTTGATTTTTCAATTTCAAAAGGCTATGTTCAATGATGTTGTGTTCCAGCGGAACTTTAAGGTTTGAGTTGTACTTATTTATCATCTCATTTTTGGGATGCTGCTTTTGGACTTCTTTAATGCTAATATTTTGTAAACATTATTTGTATAATGTTTTGAATTCTGTTATCTCAAAGAGCACGTAAATTATGATTATGTTGTATTCTCTGTTTTGTTTTTGGGTTGAAGTGCCACTTTAAATTAATAATTAGCAATGATGCACATCATACAAAAAAATATGCAAACCAAACCAGGATTCAAATGACGCTTATAGCAATGTTGAGGAACTCAAGTTGCTCTGAGTATATGATGGGATCCCTGATTTTCTGCAAGACAAGTGATGGTTTTATAATTTATTCCATTCTCTGTAACCTCAGTTCTCTTGAATGTAATCAATGAAGCTCCTTTAGGATAGTTTTCCTGGTGTTCTGGCTTAAGTTGGACTGGGTTTTAGTTGGCTTTTCATTTGATCATGCACATGAACTTGCCAGTTTTAAGTATCTGTTTTCACTTGGATAGTGGTTCTTGGTCATTCTGAGTCTATATTTTTCCATTCTTACAGACTTCTTGAGACTATATGTAACCTTTATTTTATGTATCAATACAAATAAACAAATAGAACCAGGAAAATGTCCAACGTGGGCAAAACTGCCTTCAAGACTAGTTCCAAGATACAATACCATCCTTTTACAATAGCATGATATTACTTAGCAAGAGTTGGGTCTAGTGATGATATGAACTTTCATATCAAAACTATCACTGTCCAAATCTTGTATACGCTTCCTGATAACTTCGTGCAATTAATTAAATTGTCATTTCATACTATATATTTAACGTTAATTTGCTGTCTTATGTCTAGATAGGTGAATTTTCGAGTTCTCTCCTTTCAGCTGCAGGACCCTAGTGGCTGTTACTTGGTCCTGGACTACATTGTAATTTGTATATTTCTTTGATGTCCTTTTGACCATCTTCCATGATGGCTGCTTCTAGCTGGAGCGAAATATTGAAAGGTATCGACAGTAACATAATTATTATATTCTACAATAGAGAATGAGCTTGAGGAGCCACAAAAAAACTAACAGCTTCGGCATAGGTAGGCCCATGACATAGATCAGTAAAGTGCATAACTTTTATTTGTAGAGTTTCCAATCTGCCCCCGAGCAGCACAATTCTCCTTCTTTTAGGTCCATTGAAACAGATTGGAATGTGTTGTTGATATTTGCTGCATATACCTTGGGTTCTTGAGCACCCAAGATAGACAAACACACATTTGTTCATTCCATAGTGCAAACAGTTTTGGTCTTTACAAATATCAGGTCTAGAATTGACTGGTATTCTGTTGATTATTGTTCAAGGAGGAGCTGTTGGCACTGGTTTGGATGTCAAGAGTATCCTTGGGGTTTGTCCTCCTTGTCCCATTTATTATTGTGTTTACCAATGACACATTCTGGTAGATTTCTGAAGGATGTATATTTTAAGTAGTTTTCTGTTGGGCCATATGCAGTCTTTCCAAGGAGGGACATACAAGTCTGTCCACAGTTTGAGGAAGGTTGGATTGCTACAAGCTTAAGGATCTGAGTGAAACTGCTTTTTATATTAGAGGAAGGTGGATTCATCTTTTGATTTGAGACCAAGCTTTCCGATTGCGTGATGTAGTAATCCACAGGTTGATCAAGAAGGAGATGCCACTGGTGTTGAGATATTTGCCTTTTGGAATGTTTGTGGGGATGGAGGCCGGACAAAACATAATAGATTCCACTGCACCGCATATTACATGTGGCTGTGTTGAAGCCTCTCCATGGACTTGTCCCATGCCATTGTAAGAGGGCAGAAGTGTCTTTATGCGCCTTCCAGAATCCAAACACATACCAAGATACATAGGCCTTTGATTTTAACGTTTCAAGCAGCTAGAGAGCTTATAATTCATGGTTATGCTTTGTGATGGATAAAAGATCATATTTGGAAGCAAAATAAATGCATTGCAGAGAAAGTATGAGTATGTGGAAAATGATAATCATGTCAAATGCATGTGTTTGAGGATTTGAACCTCAACTGAAAAAGCTTTCTTACCCTCTCAAGCCTTTTGCAGCTAGACAAACCCTAATTTTGATTCTACAACCCATCTCATAGATCCAACTAAATTGAACTCCGTGCTGATCAGATTGAGGATCTTCTTTCCAAGAGGTGGCCATAGCCTCTTCCAACTTGCCTCAACTCTCTTTAAAAGCAACACTAGCCAAGGATACTCCAAGTAGCTATATAGAGATGACATATTTAGATTTTTGCATTCTGGTCAAAATGACCAATGGAATCAAAGAAAGGAGTCTCCTCCGAAAATCCCTTCTTTTGGAAGAGGCAAACACTTTGGTTCTTGAAAGAAAAAGCTCCGATCAGCAGGTTCATAGAATTCCATCTAGGACCAAAGGCCATGAAGGAATGTATTTATGCCAATCTGGAGCAATTGGCATCACGATGATGCCAAGAAATTTACTTCATGGTAATCATTCCTCAAAGGCAAAAAATGATGCTAATTTCCAAGTAGGTTCTTGATTAACGAGCAAATCAGCTTTATTGATGAAACATTAGACTCCTATTTTCAACCCAATAGAGGAGCTACCCAGCTTAATGCTATTTTGGTTAAGAGACTACACCTTTTACTTGGTGAGTATTGACTCGAGTTGGAAATTCCCTAAAAACAAGATTCTTCTTGAACTAGTACGAATAATGTAGGACCAATCTTTACATCATGAGAGCATCCCATTTCATTTCTGGATCTGGGATCAACATGGGCAACTAGCAAGGGCATTCTATCCTATATGTCAGTAACAAATGGAAACAAAGGAGTTTACCACAAGAACTTTGGCTAGAGAATTTGTTTCTTCTTTTAAGTAACTTTCTTTTTCAAGATGAGAATTTTGGTTGATCTTATGCTTCAAAAGAGTTGAAGGTTCCATAATGAACCTTTTACTAGGGTTGCCTTTTGCTTCCCAGATTGCTTTGCTTGAATTATCCTAGTGAGGTTTTCATTTCCAAAGCGTCTTTCTTTTCGTTTTGTTCTTTTGCCTCCCATGACACTTCAACCTCCTAAAAAGAGAGTTCTTGAGATGAAATTCTCCCAATCTCTAAGTAACTATAGCCCACCAATCTCGTAAGTAACGTAGGAAGGAAGAAGAAAGTTGGAAAAACCCAACCATTATAGCAAATTAGGAGAATCCTATCCCCATTAATGCAAATCAAAGCCAAATAAAAAGATGGCTAGCAACAAGTTAACTCCGATAGCCATTCTTTACGAATAAAAAGTTTTGCTTAATCCTCCAAATTGTAAACACAAAATCTATGCACTTAGGTTCATTTCTAGGTCCTAGAGCATACTAATATATACACGATTCTTAAGCAAGAAAACTAGTGATTCACAATGTCTTTTGGGCCTTTTGCTTTGTTTCTTATACTTTTATTGACTTCACACATCCTATAACCCTCTCGGTATTTGACCGATTTATCTTTTATGGCCTCACACACTAGTGCCCATTTAGGACGAAGTGCCCGACGCTCGTGTCCCTTATGGCCGCTTTTGACCTTCTTTGCTTTCTTCTTTAACTTTTGGGTCTCTTTTACTTTTGGGTCATCCTTTACAACTTTCGCTCGGCCTTTTAGTTGTCAATTACAAAATTCAAACAAGGGAATAATATATATACATAGTTATAACTCCCAAATGAAGGTCCAAGCACTAAGCATTACCTAAACTTGCATTCAAAGGCACAAGAGCACTCCAAAGGCATTCATCTGACACATTCATACAAGGGACAATGGTCACATCATTTGCATACACAACATAGGAGGTGAAAGTTTATTTTATTCCATCACACATCTTCTATACATAGCTACATTCTAGATCTGCTTTCTATCTATCACCGTGCAATTTGCACAAGGGCAACTTAGGGCATCATTACACACTCATACACACATAACTACATGGATTCTGAAATGTAGTGCAATGCTCGGTACTAAGTTCATTTCGGGTGATCGTGGGGTCAATCGACTCACATTCATTGCATCTTTTTATTAGATTTGATGTGGTTTGTAGACATGTGCAGGTAGACAATTGTTTTACATGTTACAAGTACAATCGATGACGATCTATGATTGAAATTAGAGCTACAAAGGGAAACTAATAACGAAGCTTCTCCTTTACAAAAAGACAGAACCTTAGCATCGACTAGACACTAGTCCTAGATCAATCACTAATGCTTGAACACTCTGTCCTCCCATGTGCGCTTCTGTCCCGCACATCTCTGAGTCCTAGAATCTCTAGTGAGTCTTGATGACATTGCTTACTGGTTTGTTTCAATAGTTCTCCTACCCAAATCATCTCTAGATTGTATGAAATCAGCTAAGTCACCCTCTCTCTCCCTCTTGCTTAGGGTTTCATATTATTACTTGCTTATTGCTTGTGTCTTAGTATATATTATCACTTGTATATTATTAAGTATAGTAAAGTTACTCTGAAATTAAATATTTAATTTAATTTATATAAAATCACAAACAATTGAAGCCATGGACTAATTTAAAAACAAAAATTCAACACAAATTCCCTATCTTGCGATATAATAAAGCTTGGAGTTGAGAAAAATTAATCTCTTGGAATATTGTTATAGTCATTTATGAGAAACAAGAATCAACAACAAAAGCTAATAAACAAGGAAAATCTAGTTTGGAAAATTGTCAACAAATGCACAAAACCTAAGAATAGAAGAGAAAAATATTGGCATATAATGAAATTTGAATGGAACCAATTTCTATACCAACAACATGAGATTTTAGTTGACCCCTTTCCATATTTTTTTCCTTGTAATGTAGTGAAACAACTACATTAGACAAGTGGTGATTCCGTCTTGCTTAAAGTGGCGGTTTCACAACTCTCCTTTTGAAGTAAATAAAGGGTAAAGTCTTGATAATGAAATATTTCCCTTGCCTTTGGGCACTTTGTTTTCCATTTTAAGGATGATTCATTTTTGCCTAGCATCTCCTTGGCATATATACACATCTTTATTGTTGCGAAGGATCAAAAATTGTAAGAACACCCTATTATATGTTTCCTTGCGATATATAATTTTCATTGTGTTGTTTTATGCCTTAGGATTAGTAGTTTCGAGTGTGAATTTATTTGATTTGTGAGTCTTCCGAGAGAAGTGTGACACAAAAACTTTGAAGGTCATATTTTGAGGATGCCTTGCTTCACCATTTACCTTCCATTTTGGCTTGTCATTACGAGTTTGATAGGCCAAGGTTGTTTCACACTATATTTCAGTTCATACAATAGAGTTAGGTTAGAATTATATTTAATTTAATATAGTTCGTTTACTTTGTTTCATTCATTTTTAATTTAAGTTCTCTATGCTAATTGTGATCTTGATTGTTTTAGTTAGATTTCCATGGTTTGAGCCTAGCTCTCTTGTAGCTTTCACCTCACACTTGCCTACAATCCTTACACTTCTCTATAGATTGTATTAATTGTTTGTTACAATCTACTTCAACATGTTTTACTAGTTGTTTAGAGCATTCTCTTTGCGTCATACAAGCATTTGGAGGTTTGGACATTACTTTGTGAGAGCAATTGTCCGATATTCTTTAAATGCCTAAAATGGGACCCTCTTGAAGTGTTTTTCTTCTTGTTTATGTCATCCTTGCTAGAATGTATGTGAGCCAAGATGGTCAATATAACAATCCTCTCTCTATAGATTAGGATATAAGTAGAATACCATACTAGAGCCAACATACATACAAAAATATAGGCAAAGGGGCTTGAGTATGGCTGTTCTAAGCGGATATGAAGGGGGTATGCTCAAAGAGATGTAAGCCCCTAACTAGAGTCCTAAGGAAAATAAGAAAGATATATGATCATAAGCAAGAACTAATCATAACTAATGGTTGTAATGCCATTTAGTGGTAAACACGTGTTTTAAAGGGAACATGTAAGAGATAAATATATGTTACACTTTCTTAGTCTAATACATGATACATCAAATTAATCAATCAAACCAACGTAAAAGAAAGAGTTTAAGAAAATAGGTACTTACATGTGAGCGGATAATGTCAATTCACTAGTCCCCCTCATTGGTTTTAAGTACCTTGTGAGAGATTGTTGTGGGTGGATCTCAAGAAGGCTAGGAAGAAGACCTAAGTAGATCAAATTTGGGGGCTCCAAAGACTAAGGTAGACCTTGTCGGCTTATCTCTTATTCTTGATGCTTCTAGTAACCTAATTCTTTGATGTCGATCTCTCGAATGTAAGCTCTACTAAACCATAAAACCTCTTAAACCTTTAAGGGAAAATTTGCAAGCGAAGACAAACGCACATTATTTGATAATGCCTTATGAGATGATAAAAACAACACCTAAAAATAGGGGAAATAACTTAAAGTAATAACTCACACTTAGTTGATGCCATCATTTGGGTTGATAAAGTTAGTTGGATAGGGAATTTGTAAAATGTTATCAACTTTGTCAATGATGATGGCTATAAATAAGCTACTAAAAGGTGAAAGAGGGCAAAAAGCAAGGGGAAAAATGATAATTGGAGCATATGGAAACGTGATAT
The DNA here is from genome assembly GCA_018340775.1 of Taxus wallichiana var. yunnanensis. Lineage (NCBI taxonomy): Eukaryota > Viridiplantae > Streptophyta > Pinopsida > Cupressales > Taxaceae > Taxus > Taxus wallichiana. Next base: position 611,706,677 of record CM031238.1, read on the forward strand.
GAAGGTGATATAAGAAGGTAGTATGGAGGTATAAAGTGGTAGTACGGTGTAGTAGGAAGGGTAAGTGCTATAACGACATCCCATGAGGTGTTATAATCTAACCCCTACACTTTCCCGATGCACCCCTTCGGTGTATGTACTGTGGTGTAGTCTTTGTTTTCACCAATATTTAGCCAGAGCACGTTGGAGCTTCATCCGGCTAAGTCTCGAATGCTCACTCGAAGTGCAACCGATCAAGATGTCGACATGCGTGACTATCATAACCATTCATGCAAAAAGATACATCATAACATAATAAGTAATGACAACACATATAATAAGGAAATCATTCATAGATAATGACTAATAATATTTAAATACCCATCAAGCCATATTCAAACATAGTAATCTTTACAATGTAAACATAGTTGTCCATCATAACATAGTCTGTTCATTACCATATTAGTTGATTACATCCATTCTTCCATTACACCCTTGTGCTAGATCATGCGCGCATACAAAACTCTCTTACAAACTTCAACATCGACTCACCACTTAGAATTATCAACACACACACACACCCCTCATCACCGGAGTCCTACACATATTTATACATGGTGGGGACTTTCCCTTCATTGCTTACATGCATATTTCCTAATAATAGGCGTCTTTATTCTTAACACTGTAAGATTTTTACAAGCTTTGTGTTAACAATAGATCAAGCTATAAATAACTTGCTTTAACATGCTTTACTCCTATAAATTGGCTATCTCCATGCGCCACTTTTTCTTTATCTACATGCACTTCATACAATTTATAACCCTTGCTTGTGCACCACGTTAACCTACTTTTGTCTATTTTTAGCCCATTCTCTAAAAATGGTTAAGTCCTCAACTTTGTCTATTTATGCACGAGCCCTTGCATGTTATCCTATTCCTCCATTGCACGCACCTTCGCTCACTATTCTCGCTTCACTTTCATCATTGCACATTTTCTTCTACATGGTTCTTCAAACCCGTGTAATCCTTATTACACCTGCGCACGATCCTTAGCACATGTCCAATACTTAACCAATTTCTTCGATCAATATTACCCCACACTAGGGATATTGTCTATCCCGGGAATAGTTGAACCAAAGAATGCCCTTCCAAGGTATGAAGGAAAGAATGAAAGAATTTGTAGACCAAACAATAGAGGCATATACCTAATGAATTTAAAGAATAAAAGTTTGCTATCTGCGTGCGCATCAATACTCAGGCCTTCTGAGGTGGAAGGAGTTTTGGGAATTATTTGTTCAAAATATTTTCTAACTCCTTTCAGCCTTGTAACTCCCTTGCTACTTTTCCGGGCATTTCCTCTACAATATCGTGCACTTGTGCAGGAGTCAATTCGTCTACCTTCTCTTTGAGTTCCTTGACTATTACATCAAGGTCCGAGGCCACTCCCTCCAACGTATCCATCGTGCAAGTGACCAAAGGGTAGAGCTCCTTGAGCCTTACCTTAAGTGTGTCCTTCATGGCCTTAATCAAATCTCTTTTCTGCATAACCTCGACCATGAATTTCTCATGCTCGGCCCTATTATTTTTCATATTGTCTTGTACTTTCTTTAACTCGCCTCCTCACCGATAGTGTGCGTACTCGAGAATTTGGTGAAAATATTGCAGTGATTAAAGACAAATTTTTCTTTTGCCTGACAACTGATGAGGGTCTTCAATCCTCTTCATTAAAGAATGTCAATCCATGGTTGGTGTCTAAAGGTTGTATGCAAAAGGAGAAAGAAATATTTGACAATAGTCCCTTCTACCAAAATCCATACTTGCAAAAATATAAAATCACACTTGCAAGAATTAGATACACACTCGCATAAATTAAAAAGCACACTTTCACGGGAAATCAAAAGCACACTTTGAAGGAAATCAAAAGCACACTTGTATGGAATGAAAACAAACTTGTAGGAAATGAAACACACATGAATGAAAGGAAAAACACACATTATAGAAAATTTAAACACACTGTAGAAAAGTAAATTGCTGAATTGAAAATAAACACATAAAACACCTATAGGCTTACAACAGATTGTACATCACAAAAATAATTACATGACACAAAGAAAAAGACAAGAACAAATATAATTATAGAAGGAAAAATAAACATAAATATACAACTCCGTCTTCCTTGGAATGAGTGTCCAACTCATTCCTCGGAAGAGGATTTTAATCTACACTATTTACAAATGGATGAAATGAAATATCAGATTGAATTAATTAGAAAAATGGAGATTACATTCAAAGGTGTGGGAGGTTGCATTTATAATTGCATGCTTCCAACCACTTCCTTATTTTAAGGAATACATCTTTATCAACTAAGATTGCAATCTATCCAAAAAGCATCAATCTCCACAAAATATGGAGAGATCTTATCTAATTCTAATAACAATATGGCTTTTTTATTGAGAATCAAAATGAATATTGATTCTTCTTTATTTTACAAATAATAAAACATAGAAATATCTATTTTTAGAATGACTCCCAAAAATAGATAACAATGTCACCCTTGGAGTTATGTTCACTTATGTAACTCTATTATTCATCCCCAAAGCTTTAATATCCAACTCCGAAGCTATAATAATCAACTTTGAATCATTCTCAAAGAGACTCGAAGCATTAAAAAGAGATTCCGAAGGAGTTGGAGGAACTCCGAAGAAAGTTGGAGCATTCTAGGAAGACTCAAGCATTCTTAAAACAACTATAACTTTTGCATATGAACTTGAATCAAGATGGTTTTTTTGAACTTACATAATTTTTGAGAGGAATCTGAATATGCAATCAGATTTGAGTTTGGGTATATTCTTGATGACTTTTTTTTCACTATTTCCCAAATATATGCTTAAGGAGCCACTCATAGAACTCATTGAACATTTCAGAGCTAGTGAAAGAACCTCTAGAGCTAATGCAATGATGAAATAAAAATATTTGGAGATGATATGAGAGATTTTGAAGATATTCCAAGGCTGGTTGTAGCTGGTGCTTAATGCTCAAAATGCCTTATTCAACAATGATAACAAAGTATGGAATGTATATGCACAAATTAACACCCCAATAATCATTAGAAATAGTTAACAGAGATATAATAATGAATTCTAAAGAAATAATCATGATATACTCTCTATTTCATCCTAAATAAACCATAAATTCAGAGATTAAACTTAGATCCACTTTATATATGTAGAGAAAAAGAATGTCAAATATTGTATAAAATGGGCTATTTCTTGGGCTCATCATCTCCCCATGCCTAATCTCATGCATGTCCTCATGCATTCCATTATCCTCCTTTACAATTATGATTTCTTCTTTTGAAGGAAAATTTCTTGTGTGGAGCCCCTCCTACTACTTGTTTTTCTTTTTGCATTGAGTTATAAGTAGGTTCTTGTGTGGAGGTTTTCCTATTATCTTTCTTGATAGATTTTAGCATAGGTTCTTGTGTGGAATTTCTCCTGCTACTCTTTTTGAGAGTAGGTTCTTGTGTGTAATTTTTTGCTACTCTTTTCTTTCTTTTGTGAGAGTAGGGTTTTGTGTGTAATTTTTGTTGCTACTCTTTTCTTTCTTTTGTGAGAGTATATTTTTGTGTTCAATTTTTTTCAGTTACTCTTTTCTTTCTTTCGCGAGAACGAGGTTCTTGTGTGGAGAGATTCCTGCTATGCTAACAATTTTTAATTTTCTATAAAACACCATTTATTTTTGTTTCCTTTCTCTTGTTTTTCCATAGGAAATGAATCCATATAGAAAGGATCCTCATAAAAATCTTGTTGTTTTGAAATTTTCCAACACAAGCTTGAAAGATTTATTATTATTATTGGTAAATGGTTTTTTGGGAGGGACCATACCCTAACAACAAGAAGGTTAAAAAATTACAAAGAAACATTAGTGGGTTTTTTTGACAAGTGGGGACCACACCCCAGAGAAAAAGGGCCTAAAAGCCAAATAAAGTAGTTAAGAACAAAAGCAAGGAGCATCCTGCCAAAAGGAAGCATGAAAATAACAACACTACAACACCACTGCAACTCCAAAACCGCATGAGACCAACAAAACAAAAAATAAAGGAGAAACAAAGATCTTCACTTGAGCACCTTGTTAAAACATTTTTGACCTCCTCCGAGAGAATAAAGAGATTGAGAGCTGTGGTTTGTGAGGGTTCATTCATATTAATGGTGGAAGTAACAAGGATATTATATTTTCCACCTTTCCATATTCTAGGATGAATATTGTTGAGGTTACACACATGTTTGACTTGAATTTCTATGAAATCCAAGAAGGCCCTATGCATAGACAAATGATCAATTTTCTTAGTCCTAATGTGCCCAATAGACTCCTCCAAGGAAGCCAACTTCTTAGAAATTTCCTCAACTTTTTCCTCAAGAGGAAGAGAGTTGTCAAGAGAATTTTTTTCCCTTGGGACCTTTCTTGTATAATTGAGAAACATCCTTCCTCAGATCCTTGATCCAGTCATCATGCTACATGATTTGTGCCTTAAGTCCAGAGGGGATATCAAAATCATGAGTAGTTTGGCAAATGGATAAAAGACTCTCAGCAATATCTAATTCCTTCCCTTGACACTGCTGAGAGAATGAGCTTAGACGGAGGAGGAGAAGGGATAAGGGATTTATGATTCTTTGTTTTCACCTTACGCCGAACAAGTTCGGGAGGTGGGATATAATGTGCAGGAATATTGGACGAGTGAGTATAATAATACCGATGAAGCGAAGAATGACACTTTGATGTAGAGGAGGCCTTACCTGGTGGGTATGCACTTCCTGAATAGATTTTTATAGGGACTATAAAATAGAGTAGAGTAATCTCACTCTAGGGCCCCGTGAAAAGCACTAAATGATGCAGGGGAAGAGTGATGTAATGACCCTATAGAGTAACATAATAGACCACCATGTGAACAACCACACCATATGGGGTGGGATGGATAAAAAAACCAAATCGGCTTTTGACAAAAGAAAGGGTTTTAGTTCCTTCAACAAATTTATTTTCCTCAACACATTTGTCAAATTTATTTCTATAAAATTTAATGCCCTCCATGTTAAGACAAGGAGAGGAAGAAAACAAGGAAAAAACTAAAATGGTGATACACTAGAGAAGGAAAGTGTTGATTATCTATCAAAACTACCATGGAACAAGAAGAGGTGAGCAATGGAAAGGATGGACAAGTGCATCATAGACCAAAGATGGATTTCACACATAGAAAATGTTCCAAAACTCCATGAACACAGCTCCAAAACCTGCAATGAACATCCAAACATGCACAAATACCCTGTAATGAAGAGAGGTAAGGAAAACAACAAAGAAAACGAGCCAAGGATGGACAAATGCATCACAAAAACATTTTTTATTGCTCAGAATTTACACAGTGCATCATTTCATGGGTAAGAGGAAAAAATGCCATTACAGAGTAGGGGAGGAGGTTCAAACTCCATTTTCAACCCTGGGGAAGAAAAGAAGGGAGAGGCAGAGAAGAAGGATGAACAACCTTTTTACAAAATGAGCCAAAATTGGCTTTTATCGCTCGAACAGAATGAAGGAAATGAGAAAAAACGTGAAAATCAATTTTAAAACTCCAACCACCAACAAGATCCATTTAATTAGCCTGAAAATGATGGGTTTCCATGAAAAATCCCATACTTCATCGTACATTGCTTCAGCAGAGCAAGAAAGAGGCCCATACTTCATTAATTTTGGTGGTTGGGGTCATTTTCTACAATTTTTCCATGCCAGAGATGTTTTCCCATTTTTCTCCCACAAAACTCCATCAAAATTTAAAATTGAAGTGTCCATCATGTAGAGGATTTCAACAGCTTTCCAATGATACCAAAATCACAAAAATTGAGCTCTGGATCGAAAGATATGGCCCTCTGAAGATTTAGGGCAAAATGGCAAAAATTAGGGCAAAAATCGGGGTCATGGGCCAAAACTTGACCTTTTCCCCTTTTCACGAAATTGGAAAATTTTCCAAAAATCCTCCATGGCCCCACCACTCCGAGACACGTGGCACTTTCTAATTGGTCCATGGCCTTCAAAATAACATTCTGCCCCTTTTGCCCAAAGGGAAAATTTTTCCAAGGTCCCCATGCCGCCCCCGAATTCCCTCCACTGCCGATGTGGACACGTGGCGCCTTTGATTGATCTGGTCACGGGATGCGGTTCTATTTTTCACCTTTGCACTTTTATGGTTTTGAAAAAAACCAAAATCCTTCCGACCCCCCGACTCCCACTGCTGACTTGGACACGTGGCGTCATTATGATTGGTGTGGGGCCTTAACCAATTTTTCTCCATTCTCCTTTGCGGGCTCATGGGCGAACTTTTTACCTTTGAGTTTTTTTAGCCAAAAGGCTAAGTGTCAAATTTTCATCTCTAAGCCCCTCCACCAACCCACCAATTTTCCTTGGAAAAATTTCTTTCCCTCCCCGCTCCGGCCCGAGCCTTTTGGCAAAATTTCCTCCAACTCCTGGGCCCGCCTTAGGAAAATTTCCTCCAAACTCCACCGAGCCATAACTCAAAAAATACAAGGAGTTAGGAGGACTTCTTTACCTTTCTGGAAAGGGGAAGAAAAATCCTATCTGATGAAGCCATTTCCAGAATATTTTGAGTGCTTAAAATGTGTGAAAATTGAATTTGAAGCACAAGGAAGGAAAGAATGAAGGAAAGTTAGCCAAAATAAGCAGGGGCTCATTTTGGATAACAATTTTGGTGACTCAGAGGGGTCATCTACCTACTAGATGAATGATTAGTGGCCTTTTGAAGCATCCATTGGGCATGGAGTCAAGCCTGATAACCAACTCTGATCTGAACTATGAAAATATGACCTCTGAGCCACTTGGAAACCCACTGAAACTTGGAGTTGATCTTCACCAAAAGCCACTGAATGCACTATGCAAGAGCAACCAAAACAACACCAAACAACTATGTACAAAATGAAAATCATACATGCTCCAAATGGAACATGCAGAGTGTGCAAAAGCACTTCTTCTGCTGAAACAAACCTACCTACACTACTCTAACCAAGAGCAAAGGTAAGCTAAACAAACCCTGCAACAACGGCTGGAAAATAGCTTCCTTTCTTCAAAATGGCAGCCATGCAAATGATTTGGAGCTGATCATGGCTGTTAGTATGAGTGGAAAATCAACAAGAAGTTGTTCTCCACCCAAATCATCAAGGTGTCAATGAAAACAAATTAATACCTCTTTTAGTTGCTCTGCATTTGGATTGAAGAGGAATTGTGGTTGATCCTTGGTACTTTGCATATCATCCTCATGCTTAGAAGCAAGCATGACTGGTTGTGGCTTCTCCTTCTTTTGGCTCCAATGAAGCCAAATACCTTATTGGGAAAGGTCTGATCCTTTGATATGCCCATAGCTCTAAAATTTTAACTCCAAAAATGGAGTCTTCTTGTAGACCTTCTTGGGTGGATGGTGTGGAAGAAATGGTGAACTTTCTTGCTCTTTTCTTCCTCCTCCAGTGAAGAACATGGAAGATTAATATCTTCCAACCTTGATTCCAAAGAGCTGTTATAAAATGTAGGCTGCTGCAAATGAATGCTCTCCTTCATGGTAGCAGGTTCTTGTGTTTGGAAGATGGATGATGAAGGAGAAAACAATGTGATTTCAACCGGTTCCTCTCCATCAAAACAATCCTCCAAATCAGACAGATAAACTGCCTCCTTGTTGTCCTGTTGCAAATGCTCAACCTCTTCCATGGTGTTCTTTTGATCTGCAACTTGATCACCATGGTTATCTTCATTCTCAAAGATGAAGTTTGAAAGATCAAACTCTTCTTCAACATTGGAGCTTGAAGAGAATGAAGTAGAAGGAAGAACTAAAGGTTCTTCTATAGCCTATTTTGAGTTCAAAGCTCTTGGATCTGCATTTTTCTCCTCCACAACTGGAATGTGCTCCTCTTCTTTTGGATTTGGAGCAGATTCTCCTTCCTCTGCTTGCTTGAAGACCATCTTGCTCTTGATTGAACTCTTCCTCTAGCATGAAGTTTGTCAAATCAAACTCTTCAATCTGTTGCTCTAGAGGACAAGTTGGGGCTGCAAGATCTCTTTTAGAGCTTTCCTCCATCATGGATTCATTAACCAAATCAGGCCCTTCAAATGAAAGCAAGAAATTATCAATGATGCCTTCTTCTTCCATGGCTTACTATAAACTCTGATTTGGTCTCACCCATTTGCTCCTTTCCAATGGGACTTTGAGCTGATTTTCCTTCTTCTTCCATGGCTGATTGTGCAACTTGAATTGGATCAACATTTTCTTCAAGTAGAGTGCCAACATGGACACTACACTCTGAGAAACTTGATGACTGATCTTCTTCTTCTTCTTTTCTTCTTTCTGCTACAAAATCAGCCTCTTGGCCACCACTTGGCTCTTCAACTTTACTCTCCTCAAGGCTTAACCATCAAAGGAATCTTTGTTATCCCAAATTAAGAGCTAAGCTCACTAAGCTTTTAATCATTTCTTCTTTTTTTGGCTCTTCTTCTTCTTGCTTTCCTTCATGACTGATTTTTGATTTTCTTCTTCCCAACATGGAATTGGGAAGGCAAGAGGAGGAGAAGTAGGTTGGGATTCAACCATTTTTGCATTTTTTGTGGTGGTGGGAGGATGGAACTTCTTGTTTCTTTGGAGGGGAAGGTGACTCTTGTGGAGGGGATTTGGATTTGGAAGAAAAGAAGAGGGAAGAATTGAGATGGGATGGAAGACTAGGGATGGAGAAATGGATTTCAACACTTGGGCAAGCATTCATGGGCTGGATTTGAAATTTGGCATTCAAAATGAGATGGTGCTACTTGAGGAATGGAAAGAGAAAATACCAGATGATGGTGTAGAACTTACCCATTGACAAGGTTGCTCAACACCAAATTCATAGGCCCTATCTCTTCAGTCCATTGTGCAAGTTGGGGTAAAGCATCTCCACCATGAAGTCCAACTTCTCCTGAGGGCTGAAGTGTCTTGGAAAAGGGCCAACCCATGGACAAGGTGCCCTACAACCAATTCTAAAAGCCTTCATTTGAGCTTGTTGCTCTTGATTGCACCATGCCAATCTCCATTTTTTGGATCTTCTCCAATAGAGACCAACATCTTGCATTTGATTGTCTTCATTGCATGCATACCCCCTTCTCTTGAAAGCTCCATAGCCAAACTGATTTTGGCATTGCTGCTCATAGGGGTAGGCATGTTGATTTTGAATTTGTTCAAAATGCTGATTTGAAGGAGTTGTAAAACATATTGGAGATGGATTTGAATGGCATTGTTATTGTAAATGTGAATTCCATGATGGAAATGAAGTCATGATTGCACAACTTCATGGAATGGAAAAGAATGAAAGAGATGGAAGAAAAATGGGTGAAAAAAGGGAATGAAAATGAATGAAAAGGAAGGTCTGCAACTTCAGAGATGGGTTGTTGACCATATGGAGTCACCAGATGTGTTTGCAATTGCCTCCAAAGGCTGAAATCTTCACAGGAACACACCAACCTACAAAAATGAAATGGAAGACCTCTAAGGTCCCACCGGGCATGCCAAAATTGTTAGTGAAAATTCACAACACCCCCAAATGAGTTATGGATCTGATTTTCTAAGGAAAAGTCATTTGGTGTGATTACACAACATTGAGCTTTCCCAAAGTGTGGGACCTTTGCAAATGGGGAAAGCTCTCAGAGAAGGTTGGTTCCTCTTCCTAAACTACCTGCCACAAGCTATTCCAGTGTAGGAAAGCTAATCTAACCTAATCTAACTTCCAAGGAGACAAGGAGAGGAAGAAAACAAGGAAAAATAGAGCCTACACTAAAATGGTGATACACTAGAGAAGGAAAGTGTTGATCATCTATCAAAACTGCCATGGAACAAGAAGAGGTGAGCAATGGAAAGGATGGACAAGTGCATCACAGACCAAAGATGGATTTCACATAAAAATGTTCCAAAACTCCATGAACATAGCTCCAAAACCTGCAATGAACATCCAAACATGCACAAATACCCTGTAATGAAGAGAGGTAAGGAAACAACAAAGAAAAAATGAGCAAGGATGGACAAATGCATCACAAAAACATGTTTTTTATTGCTTCAAAATTTACACAGTGCATCATTTCATGGGTAAGAGGAAAAAAATGCCATTACAGAGTAGGGGAGGAGGTTCAAACTCCATTTTCAACCCTAGGGAAGAAAAGAAGGGAGAGGCAAGAGAAGAAGGATGAACAACCTTTTTCAAAATGAGCCAAAACTGGCTTTTATCGCTCGAACAAAATGAAGGAAATGAGAAAACATGGGAAAATCAATTTTAAAACTCCAACCACCAACAAGATCCATTTAATTAGCCTACAAAATGATGGGTTTCCATGAAAAATCCCATACTTCATCATACATTGCTTGCAGAGCAAGAAAGAGGCCCATACTTCATTAATTTTGGTGGTTGGGGTCATTTTCTACAATTTTTCCATGCCAGAGATGTTTTCCCATTTTTCTCCCACAAAACTCCATCAAAATTTAAAATTGAAATTGAAAGATATGGCCCTCTACAGAAATTTAGGGGGGCAAAATTAGGGCAAAATTCGGGTTTGTGGGCCAAAATTTGACCTTTTTCCCCTTTTTGTGAAATTAGAAAATTTCCCAAAATCCTCCATGGCCCCCACCTTCTGAGACATGTGGCACCTTCTGATTGGTCGTGGAGATGCGGTCCAACTTTTCACCTTTGCGCTTTTATGGTTTTGGAAAAAAACCAAAAATCCTTCCAACCCCCGACTTTTTCGCTTGACTTGGATACGTGGCGCATTATGATTGGTGTGGGGCCTTAACCAATTTTTCTCCATTCTCCTTTGTGAGCTCGCGGGTGAACTTTTTACCTTTGATTTTTTTAGCCAAAAGGCTAAGTGTCAAATTTCTCTCCATGCCCCCGCCAACCCACCAATTTTCCTTGGCAAAATTGCTTCCCCGCTCCACCGCTCAAGATTTCCTGGCACAATTTCCTCCTTACCTCTGCGGGCCCGCCCAGGGAAAATTTTCACTGCTAACTCCACCGAGCCATAACTCAAAAAATACAAGGAGTTAGGATGACTTTTTTACCTTTCTGGAAAGGTGGAAAAATTATCTATCTGATGAAATCATACCCAAAAAATTTTGAGTGGCTGAAGTGTGTGAAAAATCCATTTTAAGTACTAGCAAAGGAAAAGGAGGAGGAGTTAACCAAAAAAAACATGAGCTTATTTTGGATAAAAATCTCCTCGATTAATTGTACTATGTCTTGTACAAATGGAATTCTCTTCATCGACGATGATAACATTATAAATTTGGGGACATTGTCATTGATATGCCACTTTACTAGTAACACGGGCTTGAAATAATGATTCTCATAATCAAAATCATATACCAAAAGATGACCAATTCTTTTTATTTCTTTTTCATCCCAAATATCATGCATGTGATGTAAAAGTGGATCCTTATGTAATAACAAAACTTACAAGTAAATTTAAAACTAAAATAGAAGAGTAAAATACCTTGGTATACTTCAGTCTCCATTGCCTCTTCCATGTCAACAAAAGTGAGAAATATTGGGAAAAGTGTTGATAAAATTGCAGTCCTGTTATGCCGAGAAACAAGAGCATGAAAGAACAACTAGATACTTTATTGCTTATTTGGAAAATCCGCCATTTGTTGGTTTTCAAAATTTTCATTTTTAAATTTTTTTTTTTCCCTTGATCAGCCAATAAGTTGGTTTTCTAATCAAGGTTCATTTTTCCAGTACTTAGTCTACCAACAAGTTGGTTTTCAAACCAAGACCGCCAACAACACCTGAGGGTTTTTACGGTTTTTTTCACTATTTTTCATTTTTTTAATGTTTAGATAAATGATGACATGGGAACTATTAGCAATAAGATGAATACATCCTCATACTACTTCCAAATGTAGCAAAATTGTTGATATTTATTTGTCCTTAGTCCGATGTATGCTGATGTTGCTTCTTGTTTTTGCCTGTGCTAGCTCAAGATAAGGTGTCCTCCGCTTGATGAAGTTATGGACAAAAATATATCCATTATGATTTCTAAAAGCATTCCTTATCATGGGATTATCCTGTAAAAACAAACAAAACCTTTCCAAGCATAATATCAACCATATAAATGAATTATCAACAATATACATATGGAAGAAATTATTTCAGCCTACTTTAGAATGATTGATGGTTTAGGAATTAGTATTATTAATAATGGAATATTATTGTGAAAAATAAGAACTCCCTCGTAAAAGGTTCTCTTATTATGATGATGTATATGGTATTAACCAATTCTTGAATATGGGTGGAATGAAAGCGAAATGAAATGTCATCAATTCTTTTATTCATGGATCGTGTAGAAAAACTAACTATTATTTGTACAAGGAAGGTGAAATATAGAAAATATGGATGTTGCTAATGTTGGATGGTGGTTTCTAATAATGGATTGAAATTTAATTATTTGGAATAGATGGTTGATGGAAATGAATAATGTAATAACATAATTAAATATAGAGCTAGAAAACATACCTGAATTTTGAAATTTGAAGGCCAATGTTTTCATGAGTTACAAATAAAATTTGCATGGTTCTTGCAACTCCAAACTCTATGTTTTCTATTCATGTTTTTTTTCTATGACAGCAACAATCAACTTGTTATATCACTCATTCTTCCTGCAAAACCTGCTAAGAATATTGATATTAGATTTTCTTGCCCAATAATTAATAATAAAAATGATATTTGAGAAAATTTCAGCAGGAGAGTTAAGAAAACAACACTACTATTTTCCACAAACTCTTCACCATCTTCTCCTTTGGCTAGGAAATCAAAAGTGGGGGTGCTGGGGCGACAACCCCAATGGGGTCAAGGAAGTGCCCTCGCACGCTCCATGTCATGATATTTTTCCCCAAATTACCATAACCACAAAATTACTTATCGTTGAAGATATTTTTTTGATTTTGTGTTATCTTGAAAAACTTGATGAAAACGTTGAATTCATGCTAATTCTCGACATTTGCATCAATCCAAAATGATTAATTGCATAGTATCATATCATACATGTAAGTTTTTTTGTTATGGTTTGCATGTCGGTATTCCCCGGGATGTAACTCTAATTATTTGGGACTCTATCCTCATTTTTAAATTTTTTATAACAAACCGATTAACAAATATAGAAATATATGGTCCTAGACCGCTTAAAGGATATCTAGGGTATTAATGTTAATCTAATTAAGAGGACTAAAATGTTGTAAATGAACTAAAATAGTATGAGATAAATGTAAATAAACTATTCTAGATAAAATAAAACCCTAATATGTAAGAGAAGAGTAAGGAATAGACTCAAATGATAAGAGAAGACAATCATAAATGTCACAAATCTGGAAGTGCAAACAAACCAATCAAGTACCATGCAAAGGGCAGATCTCGAGCTATTAAGATGACACAGCACTGGGAGTGTATCTGGGCACCCTGGGGCACCTTGGCCTATAGTCTGGGTGCTCGGAATAGTGCAAATCCTCATAATTTGAACCTGGTATGATCGCTAAGTGTCTCTCGAGTGTTTTCTATCTATTGCACTAGATTGTTGGATGTACTGTAGAATGACCCATGATGCAAGGAGAAGTATCCAACCCTAGAAAAATGAAAGATGCATATGAATGGGTCGGACTGACCTCAACCACCAAACTAGTGGACTTATCTGAGCATTGCACTACATTACAAACCTAATGTAGTTTGGTGTGTGTGTGTGTGTGTGTGTGTGTGTGTGTGTGCGTGCATGTCGTGCCCTAGGTGCTCTCATGCTAGTCACACTTTGTGAAGTAGCGAGCAATAGTAACTATAGAAATGTAAGTAGCATGTGTGCATGGAATAGAATGAAATCCCTCCCCTATGAAGTGTGTGTGATGTAGATCTCCTAGCTTGAATGCATGGCACTATGTGGATGCAAGTGATGTAATGGATATAACCCTAGATGGAGTGATAGTAGTGATAAGATGCAATGACCTAGGACCCTTATTATGGTCTTATAACTTTATATTTATAGGGCTCTCAAGCTTAATTTCGTAATTAATCCCGAAAAGGCTGATTGAGAAGAAGATAAGGATGACCAACAACTAGAAGTGACCCAAAAAGAAGCGGAAGAGGTTGTGCATAGATCGAGGCACCTGGAATGGGACCAGGTGCTCGGGGCACCCATTACAGTTGGGGTGCACCCCGATTTTAAGATAGAATGTCGAAAGGTCATGAAATGGGATGATAAATATAAAGAAATACATGGGAAAGATGAAATAAAAGATAAGAAAAAGGTGGCCAAAAGGTGGGATTAATTAGTACTTTGTACACTTGAGAACCTTCTAAATAGTAGTATAAGACTAGGCTAAATATTGTCTAATGTGTAATATTTTTGTCTACATTTTCCCCACTTTATGTTGGTGAGTGGAAAGTCTCAGTAACATAAAGTAGATAGAGATGCGTACTTGATAACCATGTAGAGTGTAAAGAGACATGCCGATGGACTAGACTCAAGCGTGGAATGACTAAAATAAAAATGTGGAGGAGCATGGATTATAAAGATGAAAAATGTGAATAAAAGTGATGAGAGTGAACCTAGGGTGGAACACGTGTGTAGTTGTTGCATGTGTGTAGTGTACCTACATGGTTAGTATGGAAAGTACCGTCATGGTGTATTGTGTCGTTGTCATTGTTATTGTTGTTGTTGCCCCCAATTTGACTATTTGTTTCTCATATGGTGGACCTTGCAAGGAGAAAACGATCAAGTAGTCAAATATGTATGTATGTAAAAATGTTGTGTAAAATACGCTAGAATAGAAAGTGTAAATGGAAAAATGGAACATGTGCACTTGATCCATGTCGAGAAAAAGGGTGTAGAAGGATATCCTATAGTGTCATGCGATTTTTTGAGTGATCTCACGCCACCTTGGTTGAAGAAGTGTAGGGAGGAAATGCTCTGTGTCCTCCAACTCTAACCGCTTTTGCTGAAATTTGTTGAAGAGATCTCTATACTATGCTAGTTTTTGGGTGATCCTACACCATTGGATGGAGAAGTGTAGAGAGGCCACCCACTGTAACCCTTGAGCTTATAACCACTCCATAGAATTGCCAAAGGACACCATGTCCTGTTAAGGCCGCTTATGTATGGAGTTCATAGACTGGTCTGAACTCACTCGTTGTGTGTGAACCGTGTAGATATGTTGTGTTAGTAGAAACCCTCAATGATGCCCCCTCTTTGGGGGTGCATGTGATGACCTTGGAAGGAGAATGTGGCCCCAAAAGAGGACCAACCACACTTTGACTGTAGAACTCTACCCTGCAGGGGAAAGGGAAACACTTGGTAGATACCAAGGCGCACACAAAAGGGGATGGCTAGCCAATACAAGTGTTAGTTTCGAAAACATGCATGCAAATAAGTGTAAAAGACATAGACAATGTAGAAAAACTACCAAGTACAATAGTGTAAACACGTAAGAAAACAAGTAGACGCACAAAGTGGGTTTCAAACATGGGACATCACTCATGATGTCACAAGACACGCAAGGCCATCATGGCCACAAACAATAGACAAGTGTGCACATAAGAAAAGGAAAAAATCCCACAAACAATAAAAAACAACGTAGACAAGTAAAAACAAACATGTAGTCATGGAAACATGTAATCTGCAAAACAAGTGCTACACATGGAACACCCATTAACATGTTAGAGTGATAACCAATATGTCAAAGCATGTATGAGAAAGTAGTATAATATTCTAAGTACAAAATGAAACAATAACACCTGTATGAGACAAATGTGGATGCCCCCAATGACCAATATAGTAAGGGTAGAAGGTGAGCATCCATGCCATGTGTAAATGTCATGTATCTATGATCACACTAAACAAAGGCATGAATGCACATGTGTGTATGATAATGACATATAAGAAATCAATCTAACATGTGTAGTAGAATGAGCATGCAAAACACTAGTAAGAAAAAGTAAATGCTACCAAGACAATGCAATATGCTATGGATGGATGGAATGGAATGCAATATGGAATGATAGGAGAAACGTGCCCCCCGAGTGTATGGAAGTGTATGTAGTGAGGTTCATTTTTTTCCCCTCAGTAGTCAAGAATGAACCGTAAACGAGAGTGTGTCATCGGGAAATGGTCGAGTAGTGTTGGTTGTGTCTAGTGCACTTGTGATGAGTATGTATGTGTAGTGGTGATGAAATGTGACATGTGGAGAAGATGTGTGTGAACCCTATAGCCAAAGCATATATCACAAATTTGTTGATCAGAGGAGTGATGATTTATCCCTAAGCATATATCACTATAGAAGGAGTGTGTGGGAATGCGTTGTATGGAAAGGTGTGTGTGGACCCTATAGCCTAAGCGTATACCACGACTGTAGAATGTGTGAGTGATGATTTATCCCTAAGTGTATATCACTATAAAATGAGTGGATGAGGATGAGATGTATGGAAATATCTACATGGACCCTATAGCCTAAGTGTATACCACAACTTGTTGATTGGAAGAGTGATGATTTATCCCTAAGTGTATATCACTATAGAATGAGTGGATGAGGATGAGATGTATGGAAATATTTACGTGGACCCTATAGCCTAAGCGTATACCACAACTTGTTGATTGGAAGAGTGATGATTTAGCCCTAAGTGTATATCACTACATGATGGAAGAAGAAGGTGACGATTTAGCCTATAGCGTATGTCACTACATGAGATGGGTGATGAGGGTATATGGAGCATAGATAATAGGTGGTGGGTAATAGAAGGTGGTGATTTTAGCATAAACGTAGACCACTATGAACGAGTGAGGTGAGGGTGGTGATTTAGCCTAAAGTGTATACCATTATGTAATGAGTGATGAAAGGGTGGTGACTTTTAACCATATACCACTATGTAATGAGTGAGGTGAGGTGAGGGTGGTGATTTAGCCTAAAGCGTATACCACTAATGGATGAGTAGGAGAAATGATGATGTGCTAGGATGACTTAGAATAGGATAATAGAATATGTGATGATAGGATGTAAGAGGATAATGAGGAATTGATGAAAAGAGTGGTAATTTAACCTAAGGTGTATACCACTATGGGATATGATGATGAGTGTGGGTGATGATATAGCCTAGAGCATTGGTCACTAGTTTGATGAATGTGGTATGATGACATGTCATGCATGTAGGTAAGGTCCATTTGATTGGTAAACCCTCGACAATCGAGTATGGACCGAGGAACTAAGAGTACGTCATAGGGTAGTGAGTGCAACATGTAGAAGACAACGTAGTATAAATGACCAAGGGATGAAGATGGGAGGTAAATGTAATGGACAATGCAATGTAGTATGTATAATGTATATAGGATATGTAATGTATATAGAAATGGAATATGCAATGATGATAAAACTAGTAACCATATGTAATGGAATCTGGAATCTAATGTAGCATGTAGAATGTAGATGATGATAAATGCGTGATGGTAATATGCAATGTAGTGTAGATGTATAATGTGTAGGATATATAAGATGTAGATGTAGGTGTAGATATAATATGGAGTGATGACATGTAAAGCTAGATCTAGAGATAATGTGACCTAGCGTAAAATAAAGAATGTGGATATAAAATATAAAAATATACTCATACATAATGATACTATGTAGTAGTGATAGATGATGAGATGATAAATGTAGAAGATAATGTAGGATGTAGACTATGATGATATAATGTAAGTGTGTAAGACCTATAGTGTAGTGTGTGGGGTTTAGTGGAATGGTAATCCCTCAACAGTTGAGTGTGAACCGAAGCACAAGAGTGCATCATCGGGTAATGATGGTGCTATAACATGTGATATTGTATGCCTATATAAAGATGACAGATGTGTGAGTGAGTAGGGGGTGTAGGGTGTTATGCCCCAAGTGTACTATGATGATAGCAATCTATGCAGCCACATAAGAGGTGTCATGCCATTGTGGGAGAGCATTGGTTGTGTGTCATGATAGGAGAGAGGGCCAACACAATGGTAGGCCAAAACAACATTAAAACCATGCAATGATGATGATAAAGTTGGAAATGTGGACTGCCCATTAGTAGAAGGAGTAGTGTCTTTGTCAATAATGATTGGTTGGAGCTTATGTGGGATTGGTGATGCTGTAGAAGTGTTGGTAGGAGAAGGAGGTGGATTGTTTGTGAGAGGTGGTTGCGTACTTTGACTTGGTAGTGTTGTGGATGACTTGAGAGAAGGAGGTGCTGAATTGATTTCTAGAGGAGGTTGTTTGAGGTGGTGTTTTATCATTAGGTATTGATGACTCAGGGATAGGAATCCATTGGGATGTAGCATTATTATTACGTTCAAGTATAAGAGGCTCAAGTGATGGCATGTCCCGAGGGTCAATTATATGACATGTAGTGGACCTAGATTGCATATGAGATGTAAGAGGAGGAGAAACATGTGATTGAGAAACGTCTTTAAGCTGTTGGATTTCAGATTTGAAAGATGTAATAATGGATTCTATAGCTTGAAACTTTTGTGAAACAACAAATGTATAACCGAATTGATTCTAATAAGGGTTGATTAGGTGGAGGAGGATGGAAGGTAGTATAAACATCTATAGAGAGTAAAGAGGGATAGCCTAACCCATGCTTATGTGTTTGTGTAGGAAGATCCCAAGGGGTTGTGACTTTAGGGTCTTGTGTACTAGTATTAGTAAAACCATAATGTTGTAAATAGTCATACCCTGACCCATACTTAGAAAAATCCTAGGACTTGTTGGTAGAAGGATCACTAGATTGCTCAATTGAGTTACAATATTCAAAAGGAGATGGGTCGGCCAACACATCGTAGACAATGCCTTGATGTTGAAATTTAAAATGCACATGTAGTGTAGAAGGGACCCCATGCATGGCATGGATCCAAGGTCTTTCGAGGAGGATGTTATAGTTGAGGTCATTGGGCATGACATGGCATGGAATGGTAACTATTTTTAGACCAATGGTAATAGGGAGGTTTACAATACCTAACACATGCTTAGGGATGTTATCAAAGCCATGGATGGAAATAGATGATGGAGTGAGAGATGATTCGAAATACCTAAGTGGTGAAGAAAGGTAACATTACAAATATTGAGGCTAGATCCATTATCAACTAATGCCCTTTTGACACCTACTTTATTGATACAAAACTTGGATATATAAGGGAGGGTCATGGGCTAAGAACTCGTGGTGGGAGGTCATCAGATGTGAAAGTGATTTGATCTTCATTAAGGGATAAAGCTGAAATAAACTTATGGTAAACATATTTTGGCGATATGTGTGGAGAAACATAATGGGTAGCTAAGTATTTTTGGATAAGTATGAATGAATGGGTATTTGCTCATGGTGCATGAATAGATAGCATGGTGCATAATGTAGCGATAACTAGTAAAAGGGAGAAAGTAACAATTACAACGAGTAAGTGGATAAAAAGGAAAAAGAGAAGTGAACAAGCATAATGAAAATAGGGAGGAAAATTGAAAGCCCTAGAAGGTGCTAAAAAGAGACGTCAAGTTCACCAAAATGATTAACAAAAATAAATATATGGTCCTAGATGGCCTAAAGGGATATCTAGGGTATTAATGTTAATCTAATTAGGAGGACTAAAACATTGTAAATGAACTAAACAATATGAGATAAATGTAAATAAAATATTCTAGATAAAATAAAAACCTAATATGTAAGAGAAGAGTAAGAAATAGACTCAATTGAGATAAGAGACTGTCTCACAAAGGTGTCACAGATCTGGAAACGGAACCTGGAAGTGCAAATGAACCTCTCACATAGCATGTGAAGGGAAGATTCGAGAATGTTTGAGATGACACAAGTGCTGGGAGTGTATTGGGGTGCACCCTGGGGTGCCCTCGTCTGTAGTCTGGGTGCTCAGAACAATGAAAATCCTTAGAATCTGAATCTGGTATGATCACTAAGTGTCTTTGAGTGCTTCCTATCTATCATGTTGGATTCTTCGGATGTACTATAGAATGTCCGTGATGCAAGGAGAAGTATCCAACCCTAGAAAAATAAAAGATGCATATGAATGGGTCGATGACCTCAACCGCCAAACTAGTGGACTTATCACTAAGCACTGCACTACATTAAGGAATTTGATGTAGTTATGGCATGTGTGTGTGCATGTTGTGCCCTAGGTGCTCTCGTGTCAATCACACTTTGTGAAGTAGCGAGAAATAGTAGCTATAGAAATGTAAGTAGCATGTGTGCATGGAATAGAATGGAATCCCTCCCCCTATGAAGTGTGTGTGATGCAAATATTCTATCTTGAATGCATGGAACTATGTGGATGTAAGTGATGCAATGGATGCAACCCTAGATGGGGTGATAGTAATGATAAGATGCAATGACCTAGGACCCTTATTATGGTCTTATAACTTTATATTTATAGGGCTCTCAAGATTAATTTCATAATTAATCCCAACAAGGCCAACTAAGAAGAAGATAAGGATGAAAACAACTAGAAGTGGCCCAAAAATAAGTGGAAGAGGTTGTGCATAGATCAGGGTGCCTTGGGAACCCCAAGACAGTTGGGATGCCCCGATTTCAAGGATAGAATGTCAGAAAGGTCATGAAATGAGATGATAGATATCGAGAAATACACAGAAAGATGAAACAAAAGATAAGAAAAAGGTGGATAAAAGGTGGGATTAATTAGTACTTTGTACACTTGAGAACCTTCTAAATAGTAGTATAAGACCAAGCTAAATATTGTCTAATGTGCAATATTTGTGTCTACAAAAAATTTAACATCCCATGTAGATTAAACGTAAACACAGAAAGCACAATCATTAATTATAATGGAGACCATTATTGTTAGAATTCATGAGTAAATTATTTTCAGAGACAATTGATGCTTTATATGCAATATATTTCTATTTCCTATCCTTTGTTATTGACCTTTTCATAATTTCTTTGACTAAAGTTTTAAAAATATTATCAAAATTGTTGGTTGGATATTTTGTCAATCCAAAATATGAGGTTCAACCACAGTATATGGGATTAAATCCCTCCTCAAAGACAGGTGAGGCTGCCTGCTTATTACTAATCTAAAACACAACAAAACAATATATACAATATTCACACTAATCTAACCATTGGGGTTGGGATAGAATCCTAAAATCCATATCCACACGTTGGGAAGACATCGTTTTTCTAAATGGACAGGGTCAAAAATTATTACAATGGAAGAAACACAATGGAAAGGAAATGAGAGAAACATATTTTCTTTCGAGTAAACACAGAGCACAAAATAATCATATGAGCTTTAGATCATAAATATAATGTCTGAAATGATTAGAAACACTAAGATGCTAAACAAAGAATAGCTTAAGATTATGAACGTAAGAACAATGTCTTAAGAAAGATATATCCCACAACACAAAGTTTGCAAAATAATATCAATTCCTATTCTTCAAAATGATTAAAAGAAAACACAAAGTTTTTCTTCTTTCCAATAGCTCCCAATATTTCAAAAATCTCAACCCTTTGGAATGCATAAGCATCCCTTATTTATAATAAAAGGAGTAGAGAGAAAATAGGATAAATCCTAGAAAATAGTGTTCTTTAAAAAGAGTTCTATTTTGCTTGACTCTCACGTAGGAGACCAAGTCAAAATATGATTCAAAAATGTGACGAAACAGAAATGAAAAAGACATGTCAATTTCAAGATTGAAATGACACATCGCATCAGGACTTAATCTGAATCGTCATCTTTCGCTCCTTCATCTTTCTCTTCCTCCAGCTGAGCCTGTTTGTTCCGAAATTCTTGGAACTTCCGAATTATGCCTTGCATTTCGTTTTCGTCAGGCGCAGTGGAATGATCATTCAAAACTTCGCAGGTTTCATGAGTATCACTGGCACTGCCGGGAAGCTTTTTCAATCTTTTGCTGAGCTTTCTCAAGGCCTCCAAAGAATGTTCAATCTTTACAAACCTGTCGATGATTTCAATACCAAATCCGTGAGTTGTTTGAAAAGATCATCGGCTGATAGGATGCCTGAGTTTCCAACTGACACTTTTGCACAGATTTTTAACAGTTCTTCCTCCAGGTCACTCTTGCCATCGATCAACTGATCTCTTGATTCTCTCAATTTACCACAGGCTTCGTTGAGAATCTTCACCCTAAACCTGATGGCTTTGGTCAGCTGGAAATGCTTATCCGCATGTGGGATGATGCCTTCTTCTACCAAGAGATGTGATGGCATTTGCTTTAATGCCTAGAGAGCTTCAAAAGTCAAATCAAGATGTCCAATTTCTTGGGAGAAATCATCATCCATCTTTTCTCCATCACTCTGAATGTTCCCCAAAGATTGATAGACTTCCACGACATCTTGAATCACTTCCTTCCCTTGTTGGAGCAGCCTTTGGATCCATTCATCGACCACCCTTCCTTTTTTATTAATCTTCTCAATCGTAGGCACTGATGAGAAATCGAATCCGACAGGGACAGAAGAAGATGGTATGGATTCAAGGGGTTTTGAGAGCTTAAGCAAAACCTCAGTCAACTACTCCACCTTTCCTTTAAGCTCATCTCTGTTGTCTTTTGTTTCTTTCAACTTCTGGCACAACACGTTTGTGGCATCCCATGCATCCTGTTGTGCTCCTTCCGTTGTCACCTCTCCTAGAGCCACCCTGGTTATCTGATAGTCAGAGGTTGTTATGTCCTCTTTGGTTTTGTCAGTCGCAGGAGTGGCGATCTCTCGTAAACTTATGCCCTGAAGCGTCCACCAAAACCCTTGAAACTATTTTGGGTTTCTTGGCTGATTTAGTAGTAGAGGCTTGAGTGAGCTAAAATCAAAGGCTGGTATGGGTACAATCACCTTCCTCTTCCTCAGAGTTTGCTCGAGTAGCCATTGAGGCATGTCAGAGGGAGTTGCCACTATTGTAGGAGCTGGTATCATACTTTCAGGAGGGGAGAGATCCAATGGCGAAGTGGGGACAGTTACCAATGTGGTAGCAGATTCAATAAAAAGAGGCACAGGAGGGGGCGTGTTGGTGATTACTTTGGTACCAACAGAGAGAGGTGAGAGTCCAGAGAAAATTCTGGCCATGATTGAAGAAGTCGATGGGGAATGAGGAGGTAGAAGTGGTTGTGAGGGATGAAGCGCAGATCCAGACTCCAAGGTCTGGGATGCAAGAGATAAGGTCTCCTCAGTTGGGCAGTCAACAAATGGTGAAACCAGAGGCTGGCTTCCTTCTCCTTCCAAAGAAATTTCTCCTATTTCTGGTGGTGTTGGTGATTCTGGCACATTCACCGTTTCAACTGGAGAAATAATTGAAGAGATTTCTCGTTCTCTTCTCTTCTTGACAAACTTGACCTTTATAGGCCCCTTAGAAGATCTTTTGTCCTTTCCCTTTTTGGAGGGCCCCACCTCTGAAGCAACCAACTTTGAAAAATTATCATCTTTAAAACTCATCCCCCAAGAGGCGAGCCATGCTTTGGTGCGTGCAAGAATCAGAGCTGACCTATCTGTAATGGAGGCTTTTTCACTGATTGACCAATCAATAGGTGGGAAAACATATTGATCTTCATTCAGTCCATCATAGGAAAGGTCCAGAACACTTTCATTATCGCTAGTACCTTCTGGTAAGTTAGCAAGCTCAAGTGTTTGAATCTCAGCAAGTGTCAATCTGCTATGATCTTTTCTTCGGATAGCAACCTCATCACGTAGATCAATCCAGATGTCCTCTATGCTTGGTCTGTGCAGGTGCAGAGTTCCATACGCCCTGAGGACTCCTCGAATATCAAACCCGTCTCGGGGCTTCATGTGCTTCTTCAATTTATCTTGAAGCTCGTGGAAAACGTTCTTAGCTTTCACCACTGTTGGACAAGTATACCTTCCAATAGAAATTGGGAAAGATACGGCGGCCTTGTGTTTACTCTGTTGGAACTTGTGAAAATCCAACAATTTCCTGACCAACTCCATCAAGATTAGTTTGTCCCCTGGATATCTGGGCAAACGAAAAGGATCCCCTAGGTACATGACTACTCAAAGATATGTGAACTTCTTAAATTACAAGAAGACACAACCCCATTTTGAAACTTCAGCCCATGCTTCATCAGATACTCTTGTTTTCCTCAGTTCAGGATTTAACCTGCAGATGTTCTCGTAAAAGAAGGCATCGTTTACCCTTCTGAATTGGTCTTGAGACCCTTTTCTTGTCAGCTGAGGGAAATACTGATAAATATGTTCTACTGTCTTGTTTCCCTTGGTGTCCAACCCGGGATAGTTCCTCATACCGGCCGCTGCATAGGTGACATACGAGGACATGTAAAATTTTCCTGTAGACAGGACTGTTGTCATTTGAGAATCTATCTCATTACTGACAAGAGTACCCCAATCAATTCCCTGTTGATTCTTCTTAATAGTGATCATGAACTGATACATCCACCCTTGGAAAACATTTGATTTGGGAAAACCAAAAACCCGACTCAACAGAGTGATGATATCATTGATTTCCTGAATGAAATCACTTCTGGGAACAAGTCTTGGGAACCTGGAAATAGCCGGTTTGGCTTTGATCAGGAACTTCTTATTCAAGTGCTTGATGCAATCCTCCTGATCATTGTCCCAAGCTTTTTGGGCTGACTTGAGATCCATATCTCCATATTCTTCAAAATTAGGCAGCTTAAGAAGGTCATCAAAGTAACCTCCGTCCAATTTAATCACAACTTCTCCCGCCTGGTTTTTCACAGAGCGAGAAGCAGAGTCATAATTTGAAGCACAGGCCAAGATGAACTCGGGGCACTGAGCAGACATAGGGAAGCCTGCCGCAAGAGGTAGGCCACTGTCGACTATCGATTTCATCCATGGAGTTTGAGAAGGGCTCTTGACCCTATTCCAGAAATCCTCCATGTCTACGTTTCCGAGCTCTGTATCTCGGATGTCGAAATTACAGTCAATATATGATGGAGACTCCACCTTCCTGAATTTGTATTTCATCCTCCCTGACTTTTCAGTCTTTTCTTGTGATGGACCAGGATCCGACATGAGGGATTTCGAAGGAGGAGAGTGTCAGAGATCAGGAGATGTTGAACACTGCGAAAACCCCGACCCACTGGAGATGCCGGAAAGGTGGAAAACCCGACACACTGAGGAGGATACCGGAGGCTTGAAATAACCCGACACGCTGGGAGGATGCCGGAGACTTTGGAAAACCCGACACACTGAGAGGATGCCGGAGACTTTGGAAAACCTGACACTTTAAATTTTTCGATATACTGCGGGTTTTGAACACTGCAAAGCACCCTGCGAAACCCGAGAAGAGGGAATAGGGTATTTGTTGAGTTGAAACATGCAAGTTTTTCCTTCACCATTTATATCCCAAACATAATTTTAATTATAACATCATTCTGAGGGATAAAACAAAGTGCTAATTCCAAAAGGGGGAAAACCCTAAAACATAAACCTGATTTGAAAACAACCCCCAAAATGGAAAAGATAAAAACCCCACAACAACCCTGATAAGAAACTTGGAAGAATTCCTTACACAATTAATCCACAAAAACCACAAACAAAGAATGAAGAAAAATACCTTCAACCAGGACAAGGAATGATAAAAAACAAGCAATGCAATCGGGCACAGAGGCGAGTTTCGGGTTTCGGGGTCGAAGATGCATGCACGAAAATCCATGAGGTAAAAAGTACATCTGGTAAAAATGATGTGGAAATCCAAATATATATAAGAAAATTCACATTTAATACACTTCAGTTGACACGTGCCAACTACCCAACAACTCGGCATTAATGCCATGTCAGCATGCTTGGGATATCTGGAAACCCGACACAAAGGTTTTTAGAGTAATTCGGGTTTCGGGTTGCGGGAAACAATCGACATGAAGCATGATGTTTGATAGCCTTGGAAACCCAAACAAAGGAGTAAACCGGGTTTCGGGGATCGGAAGACATGCGACATGAAGCATGTTTTGACGAAGGCATGTTCCGATGCTTGGAAGATCCACAAACCCGACTCGCCTTACTTGATGCGGGTTTGTTTCGGGGAACACACGACATGAAGCATCCAAGACACATGTTGTCTTGCTTGTGAAACCCGAAAACCCGATTATCTCTCTGAAAGGTAATTTTTAGAAAACCAGCTCAAAAATTTCTTAGGGTTATCGATTTTTTGGCGTAAACTCAAAAATGAGATAACAAAAATCAATGCACAACCTTAGCAACCAACGAGAGAAAATAGTTCTTGACAAATTTGGATCCACCAATGTAGGAAAAATCTCAAAAATTGTGGGTGCTAAAAAGTAGTGATTTCTCCTAAATATAGACACAATAAAGTCGATGACTATGGAATGAAACGTAGGACTTATCATCAATATTTGAGATGTAATTTATTTTCTCATACATGATTTTGAACTTGTTTATTTGCCATGCAATATATTTGATTGTTTTAGAGCATGTTGCATTTAATAACACATTATTTTAAGCATCATGTTTTGCTAATAATTTTGCATGCAATATTTATGGTCTATTTCTTCCATGATTTTTGTGTTATTTCCAAATTCTAATGATATATATGTTCAAAGATGTGTCTCCATGTTTTCCTAGGTGTTTGATTTTGTTTGATCCTTTTAGATTTGGGCGCACCTAATGCATGATTCATATAACATTTTTATTTGCTACAAATTATTATTTTTAAACCAAGTTGCATGAAAAAATTCCCGATTGATGTTATCATGCAATTCAAAATCTTGCTATATGATTGGTTGTGATCTTCTTTTTAATGGTTTAGAAATTAGAAATAATGATTTCAAACCAATCGATTACTCTTAGGAAAAATGTAGACATCATTGAACCTTACAAAACGTCAAACATACATTCTTTGATTGATGGTATTAAAGAATTTGATGCTACAATGTCATATTGCAGGTTGTTTTCCTCTTAATGTGGTTCAAATTCTTTTATCCCAACATATTATCTCATAATTGGAAATCATTACTTTCTCCAATGATCTATGCTATTGATTTATAAAAATTCAATGCTCTTACCTGAAGGATTCAATACCCCACATTGCTTCGTGACTTTGAATTCAGCAACTAAAGGAACTCTATTGCAGATTTATCTCGACATAAATCAACTATTGGTGTAGTCTTATTTTCTTATTCTATATTCTGAAAAATGAGGGTTTGTATTTTTTTCTTGATCATTACAATTTCATATCCTTGTAATCATCATCCATCAAATTCATTATCCAACCTACATCCACAATCAATTCTTCCTTCATAATGATGTTAGTAGTTATATTTTCTACACAATTGTGTTAGTATTAGATGGGGGAGTCTAGATTCTAATTCTAGGAAGTAAATTCTAACGTACTTGCAAAAAAAAAAATATAATCTAATTTGTAGGAAAATAAATATAATCTATTTTTAGGAAAGTAAATCCTAAAGAAACCATCAACAAAATATCTCCTGTCACAAAATTTTCTAAGAGACATTCCCTCTCACTAGGAACTTGTTTATCTACTGCCACTAGAAAATTCTCTTACAAAATTCAGAATCTCCTAATAACACCATGTTCCCTGGAAACAACACCAAAATGATGAGGTTCAGTAAATCCTATTCATTAAGGAATGTCAATCCAAGGTTGGTGTCCAAAGGTCAGTATGCAAAAGAAGAAATACATATTTGGCAATGATCCCTTCTACCAAAATCCACAGTTGCAGAAATATAAAAGCACACTTGTAGGAATTAGAAACACACTTGGATGAATTAAAAATCACACTTTGTACGAAATTAAAATCACACTTGTATGGAATGAAAACACACTTGTAGGAAAGGAAAAACATACATTATAGGAAATTTAAAAAACCGTAGAAAAGTAAATTGCTGAATTAAAAATAAACACATAAAACACCTGCAAGATTACAAGAGACTATACATCACAAAAATAATTACATAACATAAAGAAGAACACAATAAAAATATAATTACGTAGAATGGAAAAATAAACATAAATATACAGCTCCATCTTCCTTGGAATGAGTGACCAGCTCATTCCTCGAAGAGGATTTATATCTACACAATTTAGATGGATGAAGTAAAATATAATATTGAATTAATTAGAAAAATGGAGATTAAATTCAAAGTTGTGGGAGGTTGCATTTATATTTGCATGCTTCAATCACTTCCTTATTTTAAGGAATGCATCTTTATCAACTAATATTATAATCTATCCAAAAGCATCAATCTCTAAAAAATATGGAAAAAGATTAGCTAATTCTAATAACAATCCAATTCTATTATTTTCTTGTTGATAATCAAAATGAATATTGATTATTATTTATTTTACAAATAATAAACATAGAAATATATATTTTTAGAATGACTCCCAAAAATAGATAACAATGTCACCCTTGGAGTTATGTTCACTTATGTAACTCTAATATTCATCCCCAAAGCTTTAATACCCAACTCCAAAGCTATAATAGTCAAATCCAAAGAATTCTCAAAGAGACTTTGAAAATTCTCAAATAGAATTTGAAGCATTCCAAAGAGACTCCAAAGTGAGTTGGAGGAACTCCGAAGTGAGTTGGAGCATTCTAGGAAGACTTCTAAAGCATTCTTAAAATGGCTATAAATTTTGCATACAAACTCAAATCAAGATGGTTTTTTTTGAACTTGCATAATTTTTTAAGAGGAATCTGAATATGCAATCAGATTTGGGTTTGGGTATATTCTTGATGAATGTTTTCACTGTTTCCCAAACATATGCTTAAGGAACCACTCATAGAACTGTTGAACATTTCCGGAGCTAGTGAAATAACCTTGTTGGTGTCAAATCACAAGCACCCCTGGGACTCGCAACTCGATGGGTTGAGAATCTCAAGACGATTGCACAACATGGAGCTTTTCCCAAGTGTGGACCTTGCGAAATCGGAAAAGCTCTCCCGGATGAAGGCCGGCTCCTATTCCTCTCGCTCAGATGCACCAATAAAATGCAGCGAGTCTAGTAAAACCTAATCTAACTACCAAGGAGACAGGAGAGAGAAATGCATAAACACAAACCTAAGCTAAGGAGGTGATGCACCGAGGAATGAAGAACATACGTTTTGCCAATTAAACACGTGCATCACGTAAATGCAATGCAAAATCATGCACAAATAAACATATTCACAAAGTGAAAGATCGGAGGATGCAAAATGAAACACATAGAGGGTTGAGAAACATCCACAGCCATGCATTTATTTGCTCAAGGTTGATACAATACATCGCAAAAAATGCCCAGAGGCAAAGGTGCATTACTGGTTTCAGATGGGAGGTTTGAGCTCCACAACTCTACTCGCCAAAGAGAAGAAGGGAGGGCCAAAACAAGAATGTCCAACCTTTAAAGAAGCCCCTCCTTACAATTTATAGGAAGAATGAGAGAGAGAAGAGAGAGAAAGTCCAAATCTACCCCAACCACCTCAAAGTTGTATTTAATTCATCTCATTATGGTGGTAGGTGAGGACCATATCAAACCCCAAAAGTGGCAAACTCGTATTTTGAATTTTTAAGAACTTGTTCCCACCCAATTAAAGATATCCAATCGTAGTTAGGTAGAGGACGCCGTAGGCTTTCCGAAAGTCCAACCTTGTGTGAATCGGAGCTCCTACCAAAAGTTATGGCCATCTGAATATCTCGGGTCGTGGTCTTCTTCCGTCAAGACTCGGGAATGTTGCACTCTCAAGGTGCGCCAAAGGCGCATCCGTGTGTGTGTCGACATCTTCTTACGTGCGCCAAGGAGCAAACTTTTCCCCGTTGACACTCATTGTCATGCGCCACTTCTGCGCCATGGGCGCATTCTTTCTTATGTCGCACACTCATTTCGTGTGCCTCTTCTTCAGGCGCCATGGGAGCATCCATTTTATTGCCGACACTCATTGTCGTGCGCCTTTTATGCGCCATGGGCGCATCCATTTTGCTGTTGACACTCATTGTCATGCGCCACATACAGGTGCCATGGGCACATTCTTTCTTATGTTGACACTCATTGTCGTCGCTTTTGTGCGCCATGGGCGCATCCATTTTGTTGTCGACACTCATTGTCGTGCGCGCCCTTTTGTGTGCCATGGGCTGAGGTTTGAATTTCTTTGGTTTCCATATTCTTCCGCTTGTCTATATCTACTCGGGGAAGATATATACAACAATTTGGCGACTAACGGGATCACCGCCGCTAGGTAGAAGATCGTGGTCTTTTAGAAATCCATTGGGCATGGAGTCATAAGCAATACTTGAAACCAACTTGATCTCTCGATCCGAGCCCGAAATCGCAACTCCTTCTCCGACAAAGACTTTGAACCGTAGAAACAACCCGAGAGCAACGAACCTCGTGCCAAAGCACTTAGGGAAACTGAAACCTAACTACAACAAGACAATGTGCAAACGCACTTAGAGGAATTGAAATCTAAGCTAATATTTACAAGGGTAGAAATTTTCTCTTTTCAGTAGCAATGTTTAAGATAGATTCCGTTGACCGGAATCGAAAGTTCTTCTCCATCCAATGTAGATAATTGGAAGGCATTGCTACTCTTGCACCCCGTGACCATGTAGGGGCCACTCCAAATGGCGTCAAACTTGGAATGCTTTCTGGTCTTGCCCGATCTGCATCCCATTTTAGAACTAGATCCCCTTCCCTGGAAGGTCCTTGCTCTTGCCTTCTTATCAAACCATCTTTTACTAAGGCCCGATCCTTTTCGATCATCCGAACCGCATGTTCTCTAATTTCTTCCAATTCCATCAACTCGCATACCGGCCTCCATTGGTTCGAACTCGCCTAACTCCAACCGCCTCATGAACTCCAATGTAGGCGCTTCTAATGATATGGGCACACGCTCTCCTTCCCATAGACCACCTTGTAGGGAGAATTCCCGTAGACCTCTTTGGTGTTATTCTCACCCTACATAACGCTGATTTTAGCTTTGTATGCCATGTTCTTTGATTTTCATCAGAGTCCTCTTGATGATTCTTAGCAAATTTTTGTTTGTGGACTCGTTGCCCATTACCCTCGCGGGTAATAATTTGAAGAGGTGCTCAAGTAGATTCCATTCTTAACAGCCCATTTCGTAATTTTGGAACCTATAAATGCCAATGCATTGTCCGATATGATAGTGGACGGCACACCAAACCTGGTCACTATTCCTTCATAAAAGTCTAGTATGTTAGACTCATTTGCTTTTGAGCGCTATCGCCGGTCCACTTGGTGAAATAGTCCGTTGCCGTGAGAATCCATTTGTGGCCTTGGCTTGAGTTTGGATTGATGACCTTGACGAAGTCCAATCCCCATTGCATAAATGGTTGGTCAACCAACTGAATTGGGTGCAATGGAAGTGTCGCTTGTCTTTCTTTTCTTGTGAAGAGTGCACATTTCTTGCACTTTCTTATCCATGTATAAGAGCCATCAAGACTCGTCGCCAATAATACCCTGCCTTCATTATCTTGAGAGCTGTTACTCATGGGGCAAAATGTCCTCCGGAATCTCCATCATGAAAATCTCGTAACACCCTCTCAATTTGACTTGTCCCAATGCACCTCAATAGAACTCCATTGATGTCTTTCTTAAACAAAACACCATCAACAAGCACATATGGAATGGCTTGTAATCTAAAGTATCTCCTCTTTGCTTTGCTCATTTCTGGAGGGCATAGGCCTATCTGTAGGAAGTGTATCATATTTTGAGTCCAACAGGAGTGGGCACATCATCATTTTCATGTTCTTGACCATCCCAGTAGTACTCAAGGTAGTCTCCTTTTCATCACCAGCCTTCAACTTGTTGACTCAAGGCTAGCTGCTCACATAGTCCCTCCCACGTACTAGTTTGGTGACCTTGATCTCGATGTCATATTCCATGACACGAGTTATCCATCCCGCACGCTTCTCATTCGTGATCCTTGTTTAGAAGGAAGTCCTCGACTCCTCGCATGAGAGACTAATAATTGATCTTGTTGTTTGAGACTAGGTGCTTGAATTTCTTTAAGCCCGACATCGTAAGGACATGCTTTTCAATGAAAGAGTACCTAGTTTCGTATTCCTCCAAGCCTTGATCAAGAAAGCAATCTGGTTGGTCTAATCCTCCCTTGTTTTGTTGTACCAGATTGTAGAAATCATGTCCCCACCACCAAAGGCATATAAAGACGAAGTCCTTAGAGAAGTCTGGATTGACGAGAGTGGGGCTTGAGATATAGCCTCTTTTATTGCCTCAAAACTTGCCTTACCTTTGATGTCCACTTAAATGCCATGCTCTTCTTTAACATCAGCGTTATTGGTTTTACAAGAGCTGCAAAATTTGGAACAAACCTCGGACGAAATTGATCCTTCCTAAGAAGATTTGAAGAGCCTTCTTGTGATTCGCAATGGCAATGCTTGAATTGCTTCAACTCTTTCTCGGGTCAATCGCAAACCCCTCCTTTGAAACAATATGGCCTAGAAGTTTTCCCTTGTGAGCCTAAGAATATGCATTTTTGGGATTCAATGATACCCCAAATCTTCTACATTTGAAATACTTGCCTCAAATGACAGAGGTGATCCACGCATTTTTTGAGAATACAAAGATGATGTCGTCGAGATATATCGTAACTATTTTATTGATCAACCCTTGAATGCCATATCCATCGCCCTTTGGAAAGTGGCTCCAAAGATTTGATAGCCCAAAGGGCATCTTTCAGAGGCATAGGTGCCCCATTTGGTGGTGAAAGTTGTCTTGAACTGGTCATCTTCTTTCACCATTACCGATTATACCCCGAGTAGCCATCAGGAGAGAGAACCTCTCTCAACCGGATACTACTTGCAATATTTGTTCCATTGAAGGAAGTGGGTAATGGTCTTTAAGAGATGCCTGTTGAGGTCTTGGAAGTCCACACACAACCTGATTTCTCCGCTCTCTTTTCGTAGGGACTGAACCAAGTTTGCAACCCACTTGAGTGCTTGATCGGAAATATAATGCTTGCCTCTATTAGCTTATTTAGCTCTTTCTTCATTAGAGGCTCACCGTGAGGGTTGACTGGTCTCTACTTCGCCCGATGGGCTTAGCATCCTGGATCCAACCTATGGTATGTTGTGCCAACTTCGGATCGAAACCTCTTAAGTCTTCATAGCTCCAAGTGAAGACATCCGGAAATTCTTGGCAAAGTTGTATGAAATCTGATTTCTCCCCGCTCAAAGGCCACTTTACCAATTTGAAGTGTTTTTCCTCCCCAACTAGAATGGGCTCAATCTTCTCTTGACTCGTATATTAGCCTTTTCCTTACGGAATCGGGTCGTTAGGGTCAAGATAGACTCCAATGTTACTAAACCCTTAGGAAGCTTGTTTTTCCGCAATCGCACTACTTGATCCCCGCATCGCTACTCTAGTCTGTCCCGATTTCTAGCCGAGAATTCAGCCTCTTCTTGCAAGAAATTGATGATCTCGTTGATCGTTCTCAAACACCGCCACTTGTGTTATTATCTGAATCAGCTGGCCTCTCACAACTACATGGATATGTGGCTGCATTTTTCTCTCTTCTCGATGTTGTCAACCACATCAAACGCCGCTCCAATTGCTGCGAGTCCATCTCGCATGGGCTTCATTTTTCTTCCCGGGTATGGACACAATGCTTTGAAAGCTTCAAATCCTCAATGAGGTCCCATACCCTATTCTTGTAGTTCTTCAACAGTCGTTCTTTCAGAAAGCATGTTGTCCCCTAACTTGGTTGACGATTAGCTCGCTATCTCCAAACACCTGCAAGTTCTTTATGCCCTTTTCCTGGCCCAATGAAGTCCATGAATCAAGGCCTCATATTCAGTTGTGTTGTTCGAACAAGAAAACTGGAAACGAAAAGCTGAATAATATTTGATGTCTTGTGGTGAAATCAACACTGCACCACCTCCAAGACTCGCTCGCTTCTCGAACCATCGAAGAATAATTTCCAAACTTTGTTTTCATCCTTTTGTTCAGGCTGAATGATGTCAGGAATGAGTGAATTTTCCTCATGTATACAATACATGCCCAACTCAGATTCTTCAATTTCCTTGTATGGTCAAATTCATGACTTTTGTTTGCCCATTCATCTAAAGTCAAATCAGAATTCCCTCAACCTTAGTACACTCGCTTCTAGATCACTGAACACTCCTCCCGATCAAAAGCCGAGCAATTTGCATTGATAGGGCCCGTACATAAGGCTCAATATGAAAATTGGCAATCGATTCTGATCTAATTGTTGCTTTAGCTCCATACCTTGTCCTAAAGATCATGTGTGACCAATCTGCAGATAAATATCCACCGATCTTTGCAATGAAGTCCTTGATAGACACAACGCAAAGAGTGGCGGGAGGTCAATTCTGATACACATCTTGCAAGACTGTAACATTAGGAAATGAATGTAGTGTTAGGCTTAACCCTTGATGACCCCAAGCTGTTCCCACTGCTGTTCCATCTAGTTGCACTACTCCTTTCAAAGATCGGCTCGTACTTGCACTCTTGATCCGCTATTTGCTTTGGCATCACTGAACTACTTGCTCTTGAATCTATCATGCAGTTGTGTACCAAGTGGTTTCCAACAATCAATGAAACATAGAATGGTGGAGGCTTCAAATTTTTCCTTGTCCTGCCCCCATCATGTTGCACTGCATTAGTGAGAACTTTCTCATGTCCTTGGTTTGATACATTTGTGGCAGACCAATTAGCCATTGCAGCTTGCAACAAATCTCGTTGCCCTGGGATCGCCAGTGATTCCCACATGGAAATGTTCACATGTGTCTTCTTCATTTGATTGATGATGTTGAAGGGGGATGAACTGTCCTTTTGCTGCCCCTTACTTGGTACAACCTTTTCTGGAACTTGAACGGGTGCATGTGTTTGCCGCAATGTACCTTAACTGGTTTTGCGATTTGGGGCTGCGTTTGGTCCGCCGCCCCTTGTTGTGTAAGAGTGGGTTGAGAAACAACTGGATTGGGCGGTTGTTCCTCTACTATGCCTCTCTTCTTTGACCGTGTGTTGGCA
The DNA here is from genome assembly GCA_018340775.1 of Taxus wallichiana var. yunnanensis. NCBI lineage: Eukaryota > Viridiplantae > Streptophyta > Pinopsida > Cupressales > Taxaceae > Taxus > Taxus wallichiana. Next base: position 611,741,718 of record CM031238.1, read on the forward strand.
GCCACGCCTTGAAAAGGCTGTTGGTTAACTCCACAGAAGTCTTCCGTTTGCCAATTGGCCAATGTGGTTTTCGCTTGAGGTCCCTCTTGTTGCGTTTTTCACGCGATTCTCTTCTTGGCTTGGTTCTTGAGGCACACCAATGGTTTGCACCATCAAGGCCTGATTCAGTGCACCATTGAAACATGCTGACTGATTGTGAGGGAGATTGCAAGGGTAACACCAGTCGTACTCCTGTGCCATGTTATTTTGTGTCGGGACCAAGGCTCTCGAGGATGTCGTTGCATTTGGATCATACGGCCGAAATGGCCTCGGCACTTGAGGTTGTCCTTGGCTTTGGTTCGCGCACTGAGGTGGTGGTGGTCTATTTGCTGGTATGAGGGCCTAGCTTGGTACTATGCTTGAGGCCGATATGGTTCGGCACTTTGAGCTTCATTGCCTTTTGATAGTCACAAGCTCATTTCCAAGGTTCTGCAGTTGTTTCATGACCTCTTGCAATTCCTTTGAACTATTTGAAGAAGTCGATGCCTCATTATTGCTTTGATTTCTAGGAGTTGGAATGGGATTCAACTCGTGCTTGGTCTGGTTGTAGGATTTCCCATATCTCGGATAGAGAGGCATTGGCGGCCTTGGTGCAAGCTTGCACACTTGATTAAGCCAGCTTTCTAAATTGCAGTGTCATAGGCCCCTCGGCGCAGCGTTGTCCCTCCCATTGATTGGATCATCATGGCTATGTCCAATTCATAGCCTTTAAGAAATAAAGGAATGCTCCTTCGGTTGCTTGGCTCGACAGCTTATTGGGATCTCGTCCCATGTCCGTTGGAACTCAAGTTGAAATCGCCATTTGTTCGTTAGGAGCCCTTTGATTGTTGTCACTGCTCCAATAAGGACAAATTGTCCGCCCTCTCCCGAATTGGCTACAAAGAGCCGAACAAAGCTGGTTCCAATTTGTAATAGACCCCGCGCTAGGCTCCTAAACCATCAGTAAGGCCTTGCCTTTCAAAGATGAAGCTAACAACTTGACTGCAATATCCATTGCATTTATTTCGTGGATCGCGCATACATTAGCAATATCCTCGGATGTGATCAATAGGAGTAGTATGATTTTCACCGTGAAGTAGGGGATATTCTTTAGCGCCGCAACCGGAATTTGATTCCGAGCATTTAGGCAAGCGGACTACCGCCCGTGAAATTGACAAAGGGATTCGGTGGTAGATGCGCCATTATGATTGGCCTAAGAACCCCTGGTTGATGCGAGAAAAGGCCTACTGTGGAGGTGTAGACAAAGTCCCGTTAGGCGGAGATGGTGATCTTTGTGGTCTTCTTCCTCTCCTTCCTACCTCGGTGATAGTTGCAAGTGGAAAAATAGCCCTTCTTCTTGAGTATTAGACCTGGTTCGAATTCTTCTCATGTGCCTAGCAACTTGGCCGCTACACCATCAATTCTATCCCTTCGAGTCGCAGATGTGTTAGAGAACAAGCCTCAAAAGACTAGATTTTGCCAAGTTACACACCAAACCCGACAATATTTAAACACAATTTAAAAAAAAAAAAAAAAGACTCCGCACATTTGAGATTTTAGGGTTTGGAATTTGATTTGGAATGACAAGTCAAAACCCAAAACGCCTTGATTTCAAAACCCAAATCAAATTCAAAAACCATGAAATTTTGAAAGTCAAAATCTCAAAATTCTAGGAATACCCTTTTGAAGATTACCCCGATCTATCAACTGATGAAATTTTAACTTGTTTCGAGCAAGTTAAGTCCTTGAAAATCAATTTCAAAGTTCACTGGAAGGTGAAAAAACTGGAATTGTAAAACTGCTGCAATTTTTGGTCCGAATTTCAGAAAACTCCTTCAAATCTATGGAATGACCTCTTGGTCCCACCGGCGTGCAAAAATCGTTGGTGTCAAATCACAAGACCCTAGGACTCGCAACTCGATGGGTTGAGAATCTCGGTGCGATTGCACAACATGGAGCTTTTCCCAAGTGTGGGACTTGCGAAATCGGAAAATCTCTCCGATGAAGGCCGGCTCCTATTCCTCCTGTTCGATGCACCAATAAAATGCAGCGAGTCTAGTAAAACCTAATCTAACTACCAAGGAGACAGGAGAGAGAAATGCATAAAAACAAACCTAAGCTAAGGAGGTGATGCACCGAGGAATGAAGAACATACGTTTTGCCAATTAAACACGTATCACGTAAATGCAATGCAAAATCATGCACAGATAAACATATTCACAGTGAAAGATCAGGAGGATGCAAAATGAAACACATAGAGGGTTGAGAAACATCCACAGTCATGCATTTATTTGCTCTGAAGGTTGATACAATACACTGCAAAAAATGCCCAGAGGCAAAGGTGCATTACAGTTTCAGATGGGAGGTTTGAGCTCCACAACTCTACCTGCCAAAGAGAAGAAGGGAGGGGCCAAAACAAGAATGTCCAACCTTTAGAAAGAAGCCCCTCCTTACAATTTATAGGAAGAATGAGAGAGAGAAGAGAGAGAAAGTCCAAATCTACCCCAACCACCTCAGGTTGTATTTAATTCATCTCATTATGGTGGTAGGTGAGGACCATATCAAACCCCAAAAGTGGCAAACTGTATTTTGCATTTTTAAGAACTTGTTCCCACCCAATTAAAGATATCCAGTCTGTAGTTAGGTAGAGGACGCCGTAGGCTTTCCGAAAAGTCCAACCTTGTGTGAATCGGAGCTCCCAGTCAAAAGTTATGGCCATCTCAATATCTCGGGTCAGTGGTCTCGCTCGTCACCACTGTAATGTTGCGCCTCCTGAAGGTGCGCCATAGGCGCATCCGTGTGTGTGTCGACATCTTCTTACGTGTGCCAAGGAGCAACTTTTTCCCCATTGACACTCATTGTCATGCGCCACTTCTGGGCGCCATGGGCGCATTCTTTCTTATGTCGACACTCATTTCGCGGCACCTCTTCGTGCACCATGGGCGCATCCATTTTGCATTGCCGACACTCATTGTCGTGGCGCCCCTTTTGTGCGCCATGGGCGCATCCATTTTGCTGTTGACACTCATTGTCATGCGCCACTTCTGTGTGCCATGGGCGCATTCTTTCTTATGTCGACACTCATTGTCGTGGCGCCTTTGTGCGCCATGGGCGCATCCATTTTTGCCGACACTCATTGTCGTGGCGCCTTTGTGTGCCATGGGCTGAGGTTTGAATTTCTTTGGTTTCCATATTCTTCCGCTTTGTCTATATCTACCGGGGAAGATATATACAACAAACCTTTCAAGCTAGTGAAATAACCTTTAAAGCTAATGCAATGATGAAATAAAAATCTTTGGAGATTATATGAGAGATTTTAAAGATCTTACAAGGCTAGTTGTAGTTGGTGCTTAGTGCTCAAAATTCCTTATTCAACAATGATAACAAAGTATGGATTGCATATGCACAAATTGAAATATTTTCCCAATAATAATTAGAATAACTAATAGAAAGATAACAATGAATTCTAAAGAAATAACCATGATATATACTCTCTATTTCATCCTAAATAAACCATAAGTTTAGAGATTACACTTAGATCCACTTTATATATGCAGAGAAAAAGAATGTCAAATATTGTATAAAATGGGCTATTTCTTGGGCTCATCACGACCCATTTTCTTCTACTTCCAATGCTTCATACTGCGATGTGCTTCTCAACTAGTTCCTTGTTCTTATTTTTATGCACGACTAATTCCTCTCGCCATCAACCTTGACCCATTCTTCCTTTCCATTAACAACATTCGTAATAGATATTTTAAATAGTGAAGATCTGTTGGATATTGATCCTTTTCCTATTCAACTAATTATGGGCATGCGTGCATGATGATGAAAACTACATCTCCCACCCTATCATAAGCTTCAAAAGTTTGTTTATTCTCATTGCACACTCTCTCTGTAAGCCTATGAATTTCCGGTCCTTGTGTTCTTCTTCCTATCACATTTTTTAATGGAAACATCTTTTAAAATATTCTCAATCCCACCTCCGCGACCATTTTATTAAGCACATGATACATTTTTTCATCCATTAATAGTTGGGAGTTGACAACGGAAATGTTTCCCTTGTTAAATAATTTAATTGTGTCTTAGAGAGTGATTCCTTATTCACCTCAAACTTTGGCTCTTTCATATGCACATGATAGTTCAGAGAGCATCTTTGTGTGCACGATAAGGATTCATTCTTGTCAAACATTCCTCAAAAAAATAAGAGATATCTTAATTACTTTCTCAATCCTTGTGCCCTAATGTCGAGCATCCACTCTTCATGTTTAATCAGTATACTTGCTTAAAATTGTGTAATTATTTCTTTCCTTTGCCTTTCTTAACCTATGTACCTAATTATCAACTCCGTGCTTTATATTGTTCACTAAATTTGTAAACCCTAGTTATTCACCCTCGATCGTAACCCTTCAATTTTGCACCTCACTTCCACCACCTTTGAAAAACTACTACTTCACACTAGGAGATATTTAATTCCAAGGTACATGTGCTCAATTTATCAGTTTTCTAGTTCGATCGGCTCTACAGCTTTTTCCATTACACTTAGATTTATTCTAATCGCGCTTTGTTTCTTAAGCTCTCCAATCATATAAGTTCTCAAAAGAAAGGTAGGAAATTATTCACCCACACCTCTTTTATAGGTTTTTAAATTTTAATCACATTAATTACACTCCACCTACCACCATCTTTAGCTTTAAATGCACTTTTTATTTTTTCACATGCTTTTCCATTGACCTTCTTCCATGCACAATAGTCGTAACCTTCTCGCACATAACTACTTCCTAGGATGTAGTCCTCCTTACACGCACCTCTCTTTTCCGCACATAATCTTTTCTCGTGCCACTTGCCAAGTAGTCTATCTTGTTGTTGTCTCCCTCATGTTACACTTTGTGGCCATCTTTGACGTGTGCTCTCCAATTTGAGAAATATACATCATACTCGGGAAAATTTCTATACCTTAAAGCACTAACATCCTTAAGCACCAAAGGCACCATATCCAACCTTCCATAACATAATATAAATTTTTTCCATCACACACCATCCTTTCATACCGTCGCGTACACCAACATTTTTCTTTAGCTCACACTTGTCTCATACCACAACTTCTCAAGGTGTACCGAGTCCCAATTTCTTTTCTTACACACACTTGTACCTTCTTGAGCACATCGAAAGTATGCATGGTCCTCTGCACATCAATCTAATACAGAGTAATCAACTCTTACACTGAACATGTTTATTACAACAAAACATAAAAAAACAAATAGAAAGAAAAATACAATCTAAGAGGAAATACCGCCTTATTACAAAAATAGAAGAAGCTTATTTATAGTAGGGCTTAAACCTACTCCCATTGAAGTAATCGGGAAACATGGTGCCATATAGCAGACTGAAATTTACATGCGTCTACTTTGAATATTTTAGTTACTAGAAAGGGTCCTAACCAATGTACTTTTATCTTTCTAGGATGACGCACAAACTTGGAGTCATACAAGAGCACCATCTTCCCTACCACAAAGGACTTTTTCTTAATGTGATTTTCATGCCAATAATTTTTTATATATTTCTATCTTCGACTCCATCTGCAATGACACGCCGCACATCTAGCTACATCGGTTTATCAATGTGGTCCTTTATTGCTTTCTCATCATCCAATCTACATATGTGTGCAATATGCAAGGAGGGTAATATGAAATCAATAGGTAAAATCGTGCCCATGCCAAACACCAACTGAAAGGGTGTGGCCTTATTCAATCTCTTATAAGTTGTTTTATATGCCCACAACACGGTTGATAGCTTATCATCCCAATATTTCCTTCCAACATCAAAAATATTTGTCAAAGTTTGTCCCAAAATATTGTTGAAGGATTTAGCAGTTCTATTGGCTTGTGGGTGATAGGGGTTAGTCTTGTGGTGTGCCACCATAAAATTTGCTAGTAGGATTATAATAGTCTCATTTAAAAAATGAGTCCCTCTATCACTTGTAAGAATTAATGGACATCCATACTTGTTTATGATATTTTCCCATAGGAATCTATCTACTATTGCTGTAGTGCAATCCTTTGTAGGCATAACCTATTTCCACTTTTTAAAGTAATATGTGCATGTAATGATATATCGCATGCCTTTCTTGTGCGTAGGTGGTACAATGGGCTATAAAAAGTCAATTTCCCATTTCTCAAATGGATCTGCACTTGCTATAGGGTGTAATGACATCTCATCCCTATTTCCAGGCTTACCTATCCTATGACAATGGTCACAAGCCTTGAAAAATTATTTAGTGTCCTTATACAACATTTCCCACCATAAAACAGCCAAGAATATCTTCCCTAGAGTTGCTTTGCCTACATAGTGGCCTCCATTTATTCCTCCACGCGCTTCCTCCATAATAGCTTCATGCTCATGCTCTAGCACACATCTACGCAAGACCTCATCTCTACCCATCTTATATAGGTCTCCTCCAATGAGTTGATATGGCACTACATGAATAACAATCTTCTTCTTTTCCAAAGTCTTCATACCCTTAGGTTTTAGTCTAGTGCGCAAGAATACAAAAATGTATTCTAAATCGATGGCACATAGTTCAATATAAACAATTATGGATCTAGAATAATATCCTCTATGCTCTGGATTTCCTCTCCGAGTTAATCATTGATAGATGATAAGGTCCCGTGCTTCCTTTATGGTTTCACTATGACTATGAAGTCAAATTCTTGAAAGAGAAGGATCCAACGAAATATGCACCCTAAAAAAATGGCTTATTGACCAAATACTTCAATGTCATATGATATGTATAAAATATGAATGGTGTGGCCAAAAAGTATTGTCTAAAATTATGAAGCACATAAATCATTAACAAGGCCTCGCGTTCCATAGTTGTATAGTTTTTTTTGCCAACATCAAGTTCCGCTTTCAAAACATATGGGATGATCCACATTTTATTCACCTTGCTACTTTAAGACTACTCCAATTATTGTTAAAGAAGCATCAACATGTACATGTAATGAATTTTTCCATGAAGGTAAGCGTAAGATAGGTGCGGTGGTTAGATTCTCCTTCAATGTCTCAAATGCTTGTTATTACACGTCACCCCAATAAAAATTTCCTTTGGATTTCAAAATACCTTCAAGGAGCATAGAAAGCTTGACATAACCCTTAATAAACATCTTGTAATAACTAGTGTGCCCAAGGAAACCATTCACCTCACTTTGATTAGTTGGATCTTCCAAGATAACAACAATACTAGTTGGATCCACCAATAAGTCTTATTTTCAAATGACATGTCCATGTAAGGTACCAAAAGAAGTTACAAAAATGCACTTCTTAATGTTCAAGGAGATGTTAAGCTACCTGCATCTTTCAAAAATCAATCTCAAATTGTCACAATGATATTTCACTAGCCCATACATGGTCCAAACATCGAGGTATACCTGCAAAACTTGTGAATAAACTCTTGGAAATATTGAAAAAATATGCATGAGAACATTGTTGGTGTATTATTCAATCCAAAGGGCATGACAAAGTGTATGCAAAGCTTCCCATTCAAGTTGTAAAGGTGGTCTCTCATGATCTTCATGCATAATCCTCACCGATGGTCACATGAAAATCCATCTATAAATGAGTAGATTTCATACCCTAGATCTCTTTAGTGAATGGCATAGGAAAATGATCTATGACACATGAAGCATTGAGAACCATGTAGTACACACATATTCTTATCTCGACCATATTTCTTGATGCTTTGATCACTATGGGGATGATCCATTTAGATTCCTCAATAGGCTCAATGATACATGACTTGAGAACCTTATCAATTTCCTCTTTTACTTTGACTCGTAGGTTAGGATTCATTCCATAAGGCCTCTTCCGAGTGGTCGCATGTTGTCCTTAAGATCAATTCTCATCTCTTCGAACAATGGATGCATGCCATTTAATTCATGATATCACCTAGGAAACAATCTTGAAAGTTGCACGATAAATCAATAATCTTCACAACCTAGGTTCAAACCAATAATCACCAATATTTTCCTCCTACGACACATCATCGGTCCTAATGTTCACTTTATTAGTCTTCAAGGGCACATTATATGCACACACTCGCTAATCTCTGGAGTCGATCACCTCACACATACCCTCTATGTGCATAGTGTACAAGTCTTCATCTTCCTTATTGCCTATGAGGTAATCAAGTTTTCCTTTTCTTTTTCCTTCCAAGCGCAACCCAACTATGTTTCTTTTATTTGTACTAAGTCCTTGCGCACCTCAAAGTGTCATATTTGTAGACACCAATTTTTGTATGCTTGTTCCCTGATCGCATTCACTCACCTTCATCATCATATTGCACATAAATACATCTCTTCTTATTCTAATTTCTATTTTCATCCTAATTTCCCACTTTCCCATCTTTATCCCATAAACTATTTTATCTTCCCTAATCTACCCTTAATCATATTTAATTACCCATAAACCCATGCGTTTCTCTAATATTTTCCCTAAACACTCCATTTATAATCCATATGCTCCTATTTACCCTCATTTAATGCATTTCTACCCTCCAACCACCTTTTATCCTCCCTATGTAACCCTAACCCACCTAAAGAGCCCGTGTAGTCACTAAATCACACACTTTGAGTCATTATTTAGTCTCAATCTCATACTACTATTCATATGGTTTTTGAGTGAAGAAAGTAATAATTAACCCATGTCCTTTGGCCATTTTACTTTGCTTTTTGTCATCACTTTCGACCTTCCGCATGTACTTTCCCAGTCTGTTTTGTCATTTTGCATTATTCCTATTCCTAATTGGGGCACCCAGCACCCCGGTCCCCTTTGGGTGCCCTGATCCTCTTTGTACTTTGATTTCATTTTGGGAACTTTCTATCTGTTTGAGCTTTCCATATTTTTAGTGGTTAGCCTTTTCGGGGTTAATTATGAAATTAGAACAAGAGAACCATATAAATATAAAGTTATGAGACCATAATGAGGGACCAAGAACTAAGCACTTACTATCACCATCTAGAGTTACATCCATCAAAGGAACCTAAAGCTATAATTGCATCCATCTAACTCCATCAAAAGGCACACAAGGTGGTTCATCTATATCACACTTCATAGGAGGGGAGTCTATTGTTTCCATGCACACATTTATTACATTCTACATCTAGTTATTTCTCACTACTTCACAAAGTGTGACTGGCACAAGAGAAACCTAGGGCATGATTTTCACACACACACACACACACACCTAGAACTACATTGGGTTTGAGATGTAGTGTAGAGATCAGTTAGTAAGTCCACCATGTGGCCGCTGAGTACGCCCCGACCCCTTCACATGCATATTTATTTTTAGGGGTTTGATACTTGTCTTGGGGTTTTACAGGTCTCTCCTTCATCTTCGATTTGCAAGGACATAAAACATAGTTCAGTTGAAGTTAGTGCAACAGGAAGAAAACAAAGACATTCACCTAAAAAAACCTTAGAGGAGGGTTTCAAGCCATTTCTGCAGACTAGAGCACCCAGATCTCAGACTAGGGCACCCATAGGTAACCATGTCCCTCTTGTGCACCCCGTCTAGTCACGGAGCTCATATCTCGTGCTTTCTCAAAGCTTATGTGTGATCATTTCCTCCTCATGTTTACCTAAGTTTCTCTATGACATAGTCCCACACCTTCATCAAATCGATAAAACTTCTTAACCCTCTCTTACATATTAGGGTTTCATATTTTCTATTTACTTAGTTGCTTGGGTCACTTTTTTTATTTATTTAGTTGTTATTTACTACTTTACATAACATTAGATTAAGCTAGGATTTCCGATTTTAGTATAATCATTTTGGTGAACCCGTACTCAATCTTCACACTTAGGATCCTCATTTTTTCCCTCTATCATGGCTCCTAAAGTTGCTCAAGTTTCTTTTTTTGATTTACTTAAGATGCATCCCAATTGCCAAGATGTTCTGTCAAAAGACCTTAGACACCACGTATCATCCTAAAGATACACCTCCACATGAAATAAATCATATATTCGATCGTTTATCTGAAAACCCTAGTCATCATGATTCTCCATCTAATCAATCTATATTGGAATCATTTCAAGATTTACATTATTTATTTCAATACAATTTTAAGGCCATGGAATCGAAAATTACATATCTCAAATATGAAATCCAATAACTTAAGGATGCTTCTCAAGCACATGTTTTTTATCCTACTACATATCACCTTCATTCTATGTCTTCTACATGTGCTCATGTTAGTGACCTCAAATATTTCTGCTCCCCACACCTATCAAGTTTTCAATAAATGCTCAATTATAAGATATTATTCCAAAACTCATAACTCATTAATTAATCAACTTGCCATCTACTCACTATTATCCTCCTTATCATCTTACAAAATATCAAGGCCTTCCATATTGCAATTATCATAAAATCAGTGGACATATTGAAAATGATTGCTATGCTTTACAACTAAGAATAAAACATATTGAGCGTCAAGGTTTCATCTCATTCACCACACAAAGTTCTGTTAAATGGTCCTCTCCACTTGTTACATCTAAATGGGTTCTTAAATATGATTCATCTAATAAGGAAAGTCAAGAGCCACCTAAGCAACCACCTACGACATCACCAAGTCAACATAAGAAAACTCATTTAACAATCAGTTCAACACCTCTTTCTCTCAAGTCATCCACAACATTACCAAGTAAAATTACATAAACTCCTCTTAAGGTTGAGCTCACTCCTCCTCCATTAAAGGTATCTGCATGACATCACCAGGTCATGCTCAATAACCACCTCCTATATTTAAAATTGTAATTCTGCCATCTGCTATGGACCATACTTATTTTGATGATTGTGACATGAATGAAGCTTACTATGATGATGAACCATTTGATGGTCACACTCCTCTATCACCTCAGCAATCACTTTTGTTGAGGAAAATACTCCTTAAATTGACCCATTTAGTGTCTTTTTACTAGAATCCAATCACTTATATACTTGGGGGGCATAACACTCACATAATTCCCCCATCCTAGAATCAATAGACGCCTCATCCTCGCATTCACACATATCCACATTCTAGCATTCACACACGGTCATCTACGTTACATACATCATCATTACTCGATGATGCACTCTTGTACTTTGGTTCACACTTGACTGTTGAGGGCATTTTCTACATAGACCCCTGACATTCAGCATAGTAGTTACCATAAATCGGTGCACCACATGTCATCATACATCATATATACATTATACACTCCATTCCAAGCTATATATATTGCGCATCTTCATACATCACACACATTCTACACCCTATACACATTAGCTATCACATGTTGCACATTTTAAACACATTATAGACATGTTATCCCATTTTTGTGATTTCACTAAAATGAAGATAACCATAGAATTTTTTTGAAAAATCTCCTAAAATGCCCTTTTAGAGAGATAGGTTTTGAAACCTAGAAACATCGAGCATGGTTCGCAAAAAGCATGCTATATGTTGCATGTTTCCAAAACTCAAGTCTAATCCAAGTCCTTTGTGTTGGGTTTTCAGGTTTCTAGAGCATCGTAACATGCGTGGTCAAAAACATGTCATGTGTCATATGTCTTTCGAAACCAAACCCGACTCAACTCCTTTGTATCGAGGTTTTCGGGTCTTCACAACATCGGAACATGCCTTAGCCAAAACATGCTTCATGTCGCATGATTTCCGACTCCCGAAACCTGATTCTCTCCTTTGTATCGGGTTTTGGAACCATCGAGCATCTCAACATATCATGCTTCATGTCACATGCTTCCAAAACCCGAAACCCGAATTGGTATTAAATCCTTTGTGTCGGGTTTCGAACACCCAAAGCATGATGACATGGCATTAATGCCGAGTTGTCGAGTAGTTGGCACACGCATCAACTGATGTGTAATAAATGTGGAAATTTTTATAAATACTTAGATTTACACGTCATTTTTACCAGTTGTACTTTTTACCTCGTGGATTTTTGTGCATGCTCTCCCGACCTTGAAACCTGATTTGATCTCATGCTCGATTGCGTGGCTTGTTTTTGATTATTTTTCAAACTGGTTGAAGGTATTTCCTCTATTCTTTGTTTGTGAGGTCTATTGGATGTGTTGTTGTGATGATATTTCTAACATTCTCCTTTCTTTCCTGCTAGGGTTAGGGTTTTTGGTTGTTTTATTCTTTGGGTTTTTGTTCCAATTGAGTTTGTGGTTTAGGATTCACCCTTTGTGTGTTTGCCTTTTCTTTATTCCTTGGAATATGCCTTCTTAATGTTATAAGAAAAAGAGGAGAATATAACAAAATCCCACTGTTGAAATGGAGGAGAATTTGAATGTCCTAACATCACAAAAACTTGACCCTCTATTTTCAGGGTTTTGTAGGGTGCTATACAATTTCAAAGTTCTACAGTTTGTCAGGTATTTCAGTGTGTCAGACATCCTCCAATTTCTAACAAGAGTTTCCATAGTTGATCAGGTCTTGCGGTGTGTCAGACATTCAAAAGTCTTTCGACATCTCCTAGTGTTGTGGGTTTGGCAAGTCCTCCAACACCTCCCAGTGTTGCAGGTTTTGCAGGGTGCTCTACAAGCTCTGACTTCCGTAGTATTTCAGGTTTTCCTCAGTGCTGGACATTCAACATCTCCCAACATCTCTGATTTCCCACAGTGTGTCAGGTTTTTCCGACTGCTCGACATCTCATATCTTCCGACACGTTCAGATGATTGTTGGGACTTCCCAAGTGTCCGACACCTACTAATCTCTGATACTCTCTATAGTGCTTCGGGCCTGTGGGATTGCTAAGTAGGCCTTCAAACCAGAAGTGTCCAAACTAGAGGTGATCAAGTACAATCCTTCTTTAAAATTCCTCATGTCAGATCCTAGACCATCACAGGATAAATCAGATAAGTCCGGGAAGATGAAGTACAAATTCAGGAAGGTGGAGTCCCCTTCCTACATTGATTGTAACTATGATATCCAGGATACAGAGCTCGACAATATAGATATGGAGGATTTTTGGAGTAGAATCAAGAGTTCATCCCAGACCCCTTGGATGAAATCTATAGCTGGCAGTGGCCTCCCTCTGGAAGCAGGATTCCCTATGTCTACTCAATGCCCTGAGTTCATCTTGGCATGCGCTTCTAACTATGACTCTACTTCTCGTTCAGTAAGAAATCAAGCGGGAGAAGTCATAGTCTAGTTAGATGGAGGATACTTCGATGATCTTCTCAGATTGCCAAACTTTGAAGAATATGTGGACTTGAATCTTCAATCAGCTCAGAAGGCCTAGGACAATGACCAAGAAGACTGTATTAAGCATGTGAATAAGAAGTTTTTGATCAACGTTAAGCCGGGCCGTCTTTAGGTTTCCAAGAGATCAACAACATCATTATCATTACTTTGTCGAAGTTGGGTTTTTGGATTTCCTGAGTCAAACATTTTCCAAGGATGGATGTACCAATTCATGGTCATCATTAAGAAGAATCAACAAGGAATTGATTGGGGTAGTCTTATCAGTGATGAGGTAGACTCCCAAATGAAAACAAGTCTTGACTACGGGAAAGTTCTATATGTCCTCATATGTCATCTATGTAGCAGCTGGTATGAGAAATTATCCAGGCTTGGATACAAAGGGGAATAAGGTAGCCAAACATGTCTACCAAAATTTTCCTCAACTAACAATAAAGGGGTCCGAGGACCAATTCAGGAGATTGAATGATGCTTTCTTCTACGAGAACATCTGCAGGATGAACCCCGAACTAAGGAAAACAAGAGTCTCTGATGAGGCATGGGCTGAAGTTTCAAAATGGGGCTGTGTCTTCTTACAATTTAAGAAGTTCACATATCTTCGAGTGGTCATGTACCTAGGTGACCCTTTCCAACTACCCAGGTACCTAGGAGACAAGTTGATTCTAATGGAGTTGTGCAGGAAATGATTGATTTCCACAAGTTCCAACAAAGTAAACACAAGGCTGCCATATCCTTTCCAATTTCTATTGGAAGATACACCTGCTCAATAGTGGTAAAGGCCAAGAATGTAGTGCATGAGCTTCAAGAGAAGCTAAAGAAGCACATGAAGCATAGAGATGGGTTTGACTTCCGGGGTGTCCTTAAAACATATGGAACCCTGTACCTACATGTGCCAAGCATAGAGGACATCTGGATTGATCTTCGTGATGAAGTCACCATCAGAAGAAAGGATCATAACAAGCTGAAACTTGAAGAAATTTAGACGCTTGAGCTCGCTAACATCCCAGAGGGCACTATTAACAATGAAAGCATTCTGGATCCTTCATATGATGGACTGAATGAAGATTGATACGTCTTCCCAGCTATTGATTGGTCCATTGGTGAAAAGGCCTCTATTGTGGATAGATCAACTCCGATTCTTGCACACACCAAGGTGTGGCTCGCTTCTTGGGGAATGAGTTACAAGGAGAAAAGTTTCTCAAAGTTGGTTGCTTTGGAAGCGGGGCCCTCCAAAAAGGAAAAGGACAAAAGCTCTTCCAAAAGACCTATAAAGGTCAAATTTGTCAAGAAGGGAGGAGAACAAGTGACTACTTCCTCTACTACTCAAACTGAAATGGTGAATATACCAGATTCGCCAACCCCACCTAAAATAGGAGAAATTTCTTTGGAGGTAGAGGGTAGCCAACCTTTGATTTCACCATTTTCTGATTGCTCATCTGAAGTGAGTTTGTCTCTTGCTTCCCAGGCCTTAGCTTCAATATATGCACCCCTCCTTCACAACCACTTCCACTTCCTCCTTCACAGCCACTTCCACCTCCTCTTTCTCCATCCACATCAATAGTCATGGCCAACATCTTCTCTGGTCTCTCACCTCTCTCTGCTGGAACAAAAGTGACTGTAGATATGCCTCCTCCTTCTACACATCTTTTCACCAAACCCATCACCACACTTGTGACTATCCCTGCTCCACCAGTAAGTCTTCCCCCACCTATAAGTGTGACCCCAACTTCTGCAATAGTGGTAACTCCCTCTAGCACTCCTCAATGGTTGAATGATCAAATTCGAGAAAGAGGAAGGTGGTAGTTCCCCTACCACCTTTGATTTTAGTTCACTTAAAGTTCCTCTGCTAAATCTACCAAGAAACCCAAAACAGTTTCTAGGGTTTCAGTGGATGCTTCGGGGAATAAATTTGTAGAAATCACAACTCCCACAGCTGACAAGACCAGAGAGGATGTAACAGCCTCTGACTATCAGATAACCAGAGTCGATCTCGGGAAAGTGATGGCAGAGGGAGCCCAACAAGATGCATGGGATGCTATGAATGTGTTATGTCAAAAGTTAAAGGAAACAAAAGAAAGGTGGATGAGCTTAAAGGGAAAGTGGAGCAGATGACTAAAGTGTTGCTCAAACTTTCAAAGCCCTCCAAATCAACACCATCATCCTCCACTCCTATGCCTATACAGTTTGATTTCTCATCAGTGCCCATGATTGAAAAGATCAATGAAAAGGGGAGAATGGTTGATGAATGGGTGCAGAGGTTGCTCCTCCAAGGAAAGGAAGTCATTGAGGCTTCATCTAAGTTTCATAAGACCTTAAGGAATACTCAAAAGGAGGGAGAAAAAATGGATGAAGATTTTTTGGAGGAGATTGGAAACCTCGAGCTAACCTTGGAAGCTCTTAATGCACTGAAACAGGTCCCATCCCATATCCTGGTCGAAGAAGGGGTTATCCCTCACGTGGATAGGCATTTCCTAGCTAACCAAGGCTATAAGATTCAGAGTGAAGATTCTCAACGAGGCCTACAGAAAATTAAGGGAATCTAGAGATCAATTGGTGGATGTTGTCAGTGATATTGAAGAAGAACTCTCCAGGATCTTTCCCAAGGTATTGGGTGTAGGCTCGAGTCTTTTATCTGCTGATGAGTTCCACCAGCAATTTCAAAAGTCTATCTAACAGGAATCAACTACCGTTTCAGTCTGGAAATTATTGATAAACTTGTAAAGACTGAGCACATCCTAGAGTCACTAAGGAAACTTAGTAAGAGACTGAAGAAACTTCCAGGTGAAGCAAATGATATTCATGAGACCTGTGAAGTTTTGAATGACCATTCCAGTGTGCCTGAAGAAGCTGAAATGCAAGATGTGATCAAGAAATTTCAAGAGTTCCAAAATAAACAAGTCATTGGAGGAAGACAAAGATGGCGGAACGGAGCAAGCTTAATGCTACATGTCTTTTTCATTCAGGAATTGACATGTATTTTTCATTTTCGTTTCGCCATGAAGGAAGAAAATTTTGACTTGGTCTCCTGCGTGAGAGTCAAGCAAAATAGGACTTTGATAAAATGACTATTTCATAGGGTTTTATCCTATTTTCTCTCTGCTCTTTTTATTATAAATATAGAGCACATATGTATTCAAAGAGAGATATTTTTGATTAAGAAAGCTATTGTGAAAAGAAGAGAAACTTTGTGTTTTCTTTTATCCATTTGAAGAATAGAAATGAATGATATTTTTGTAGACTTTGTGTTGTGAGATTCATTTCCCTTAAGCACTTGTTCTTATGTTCAATGGTCTTAAGTTGTTCTTCATTAGCATTCTTGGTTATTTAATTGTTTCCAAGCATTACATATATTTATCTAAAACTCATGTGAATACTTCGTGATCTGTGTTTGCTCAAAGAAACATACGTTCTTCTCCTTCCTTTCAAAATTTTGTTTCTTCTATATCTTTCCAATCCACTCTATTCTGTAAACAGTAATGTCTTCACCTCATGTTGATATGAGCTTCGGGATTGTATCCCAACCCCAATGGTTAGAGTAGTGTGTATATTGTAAATATTCTTTCCGTTGTGTTTTAGATTAGTAATAAACATGTAGCCTCACCTATCTTTGAGGAGGGATTTTATCTCATGTACTGTGGTTGAACCTCATATTTTGTCTTGACAAAATATCCAACCAACAAGACATCACCTTACAATATACATCCTTCACATTACATGTTACATATTTCCTCTTACATCTATTATGCTATACATCTTAGGGCATGGACACATCATACATTACAACCTATTTTATCATGTACATTACACATTTTGCATATTCACCTTACGTGTTATACTCACTACCCAATGGAGCACTCTAGTCTCATAATCCATACTAGAAAGTTGATGGTATACATCACAAATGGACCACATCACACTCACACATTCATCATTTTATATTGTCATACGAAATTCCTAGGATTATTGATATACACCTTAGGCTATAGGGTCACTTATTCTAGCATCATCTCGTGATAGGTTATAACATCACTTTTGCTTACATCGTTTAGTGATATATGATTTAGGCTAAATTTCCACCCCCTTTCTATTCATCTTGTCATGATATACACGTAGGCTATATAGTCATGCACACTTTATCACTATATCGCATATCATCACCATACACTCAACACAACGTATTACACAAAAGACATAGTTTGACCGTTTCCCGATGACACACTCTCTTTTATGGTTCACTCTTAACTACTGAGGGGGCATACTAAATGAACCTCATTACATATAAATCCATTCACTTGGGGGCACACAGCTCCTATCATTCACTCTGCATTCCATTCCATCCATCCATAACATATTGCATTTTATGTCTGTATTTACTCTTTCTTGCACTTGCTCTTACATGTTCACTTTACTAAACATGTTAGATAGATATCTTGTATGTAATTATCTTTACCATACACTCATGCATGGTCACATCCTTTTCTAGTTGTGATTGTAGATACATAAATTCTACACGCAACACTAATTCTTGACACACTACCTAATGTGGGCATCCACATTTGTACACTAAAGGTGCTATTATTACATTTTATACTTAGCACTTTCCATTATCAAAGTTATACATGCTTGACATACTAACTATTTCTATAACATGCTAACAAGTGCTTCATGTGTAACATTTCTTATGCAAGGATATTTTATTCCATATTTGTTTGTTGTTTTTTATTGCTTGTTATTGTTTGTAGGCCTTGCCCTTTGTTGTGTGTACACAATTGTTTATTTGTGGCCATGAAAACCTCGAGTGTCCTACGACACCGTGAGTGGTGTCCCATGTTTACAACCCAATTTGAGTAGTCTATGATTGTCTCTTTGAGTGTTTATATTGTCTACTCATGTTCTAGCTTATACATTATTTGTTTGGCTTATACTTGTTTTCTACATGCATGATTTTTCATACTAACACTTTATTTCTAGCCACTTGTTTGCATGTGCTTGGTATTCACCAAACACATTTCATCCCTCCTAAATGGTAGAGTCTTGGTTACGTGATCGGTCCTCTTTAGGGACACATTCTCCTATCTACGATGTTGCATGTGCCGCCAAAGAGGGGGCATCATTTGGGGTTTACACATGATACCATTACAGTTCAGTCTATAGTATAATCTATAGTCGATGTCCATGGAATAGTTTAGTCTAAATTCTGCAAGTGGGTTCAAACTAGTCTACGAACCATATACACAATGGATTTTATAGGGTAGATTGTCCTTAGCATTATGGGGAGCAGTTATAGGTTGGAGGATATAGTGGACTTTCCTCTGTATACTTCTTCGACCGGTGGCATCGGATCACCCAAAAACTAGAAAGTACATAGATCTCTTTACTAAGTCTCGTGGAAGCTTACATGTTAGAGAATAAATTTTTTTCTCCCTACACTTCTTCACCACAGTGGCATGAGATTTCCTAAAAACTTGCACTTTACCCACAATTACAGGATATCCTTTCTACACCCTTTTGTCTCATCATGAATAAGGTACATATTCCTTTTTCATTTTCATACTTTCATTTACAATATTTTTACTATACACATGAATTTTTACACATATACATGGGTATTTGACTACTGACCATATTCTATTTTACAAGTCTGTCCATATGGGAAGAAAATGATTAAAAACAACACACACATATTGAGTACATCACACATATGATACTAACCATGCAGGTACACTACACACATTGGAACCTACACACGCGGTTCCACCCTAGGTTTACTCTCATCACTTTTATTTATAATTTTGCATATTTAGTCTCCATACTCCATATTTTTGTCACTCCATGCTTTTGTTATTCCTTTAGCGTGTTTCTACATCACTCTACATGGATATCAGATACACATCTCTATCTACTTTATGTTACCGAGCTTTCCACTCACCAACATAAAGTGGGGGATGCAATTTGAGTCATTATTTAGTCTCGGTCTCATACTACTATTCATATGTTTTTTGAGTGAAGAAAGTACTAACTAACCCATGCCATTTGGTCATTTTACATTGCTTTATGTCATCACTTCCAACCTTCCACATGTACTTTCCTAGTCTATTTTTTCATTCTATGTTGTTCTTATTCCCGATTGGGGCATCCAAAGAAAGATCGGGTGTCCTAGGAGCCTGGTCCCCACCTGGGTGCCATGGTCCTCTTTATAATTTGATTTCATCTTTTGGGCACTTTCTAGCCATTTGAGCTTTCCATATTTTTAGTGGTCAGAATTTTCAGGGTTAATTACGAAATTAGAACAAGAGAACCATATAAATATAAATTTATGAGACCATAATGAGAGACAATCACTAAGCATTTACCATCACCATCTAAAGTTGCATTGATTAAAGGCATCTAAAGATACAATTACATCAATCTAGCTCCATCACAAGGCACACAAGGCTAGTTCATCTCGCATCAAACATCATAGGAGGGGATTCAATTATTTCCATGCACATATTTATTACATTCTCGCATCTAGTTGCTTGCTATTTCACAAAGTGTGACTCATAAGAGTAACCTAGGGCACAATTTGCACACTCACACCTATAAATAAATTGGGTCTGAGATGTAGTGCAATGATCAGCTAGTAAGTCCACCATTGTGGCTGTTGAGGATAGTCTGACCCCTTCATATACATATTTATTTTTTAAGGGTTTGATACTTGTCCTAGGGTTTTATAGGTCTCCCCTTCATCCGGATTTGTAGCGACATCAAACGTAGTTCAAGGAAGCTAGTGTGACAAGAAGAAAACACAAACAATCACCTAATAACACCTCAGAGGAGGGTTTCAGGCCATTTATAGAGAACTAGGGCTCCCGGATCTAGCCTAGGGTGCACATAGGCATCCCTATCCCTCTCTAGGCACCCTAGTCCGGTCTTGGGAGCTTAGATATATGATTTCTCAAAGCTTCGTGTGATTATTTCCTCCTCATGTTTTCCTGATTTTCTCTATGACATAGTCCCGCACCTTCACAAATCAGATAAGGAATTCTTAACCCTCTCTTGCATATTAGGGTTTCATATTTCTATTTACTTAGTTTCTTGGGTCACTTTATTTATTTATTTAGTTGTTATTTACGGATTTGCATAACATTAGATTAAGCTAGGATTTCCCATTTTAGTATAATCATCCCAAAACCTAATTTTACCCCTTTAGGGACCTTTGCATCAATTTGATCACCATCTCCACCACCTAAATCAAGGGTCACATGCAGTCATTGTTAACCCTATAAATAAGCCCATACCCCTCTCCTCGGGATGCTTTGAGAATTCAAGTCTTCTTGTGAGTTTTTGTGTTTCTTTATCTTCTTTGGAGATGCAACCATCAACTTGGAACTACTTTGAAGATCTTATATGCCATATTAGGAGATTTAAAGTCTATTTCCTTGCTTGGATCCCTCATCATAGCTTTATAACCCTTTTGTATTAGTCTTTCGGTTCGCTAGTGATCTTGGAGATTTGTCATTATTAGCATTTAGTGAGCCTTTTTTCCACAATAATTTTCTCATTCATTTAATCCCATGAAACCCTAAATCTACCCTCCCGATTTCCATCAACCTCGCCAAGTTCTTTGTTGAATTGATCCACATCAACCCTATTTCGTCCCATGTTGTATTTTTATCTTCCATGTAAATTCCTTTTAGCAATAAGAACTCAATGTTTATGTGATCCACTTGTTTAAGAGCCCAAATATTATCTTCACTACACTAGTTACCATTGATCTAGTCTAGTCATTATCGATCCTATTTACATTTATTAGATATGTTAATTTTCTTGCATCCTTTTCTGTCTCTCCAACATTCCAACATTAGATCCAAGACCTTCTTAGTGATTCAAATCCTATTGCATATTTGTTTTCTTATTATCTTTTGCTTCACTCTCTGCGGTCACCATCGATTGTACCTTCTAGTATTGGGTCGCGTCGACCCGATCAAGTTTGGTTTATTATCAGTTATTATTATCAGATATGCATCTTATCTTATCTAGTACATATTAGATATCTATTTCATTTCAATCATCTACTACATCCTATCCTTTATGTATATCTTTTATCAAATTGGGTTAAAATCATTCCTAGAAGTCATCACTTCTCGAGACCTGACCTAGTTAGGAAAACCACCATATTATCTACTAATCCCTTTTCATGTTTAGTTTCTCTTTGTTGTGTAGGTTATTGAGGTAGCAACAGAGAGGAAATTTTGCAGCCTATATCTTCATCATCATCTTATCAAGAGGTATCCTTAAACCCTCTCATCATTTGGATTTTCCTATTTTCTTGTATTCCTTTCCATTAACTTAAAATAGGAGTGGGAAAATTCGATAAACATTTTGGCACGCCCAGTGGGACCTCGACCTTTCTCTTTGGTGAATTCCTTCTTTATTTCATTTCCATTTTATATTTCTTTATTTCTTTCCACTAACCTCATAAGTGGGAGCTTTGTTTTTTTACGTGGCGCAGTGGATTATTTACTTGGATAAAAATGCGTGTGCTTAAAAAAGGAAAATAACATTATCCAAGTATTCCTCATTTTGTCCATATTTGCTCTTTTTTCATTTATCTCCTTCCCTTTTCTGTGTGAACTCATCGAATATAACACTTCATTTTGGGATTTAAAAAGAACACCTTCATGCTTGCTTGATAACATAGTCTAAGTAGGAGGTAATTTGTTGCATTCACGCTTCTTCCACACACAACCAAACTCACAAATAAATCAACACATTTGAAACATCTTCTACCTGTGTGGAATTATTGGGATTTCATCACCCAATAGAAAATCCACCATGGTGTTTGGGTCATGTAATATTTTTTTGATTATTAGTATAAAGGTTAAGCACCTGACACCCTTATCACTGTGGTGTGTGAAGAGAGGGATAAGATCTAATACTAATCCACATACTAGTAATCATCAATGATTCAAGCCTCACATACCTTTAGGTATATCAAGGATGTAAGCAAAAATAACCTGAAACCATCCTTAGATTGGCTACTTCTTAGGTTCCATTTGAGACCCTTTCTTATCTTTTTCACACTTTTCTAATAAACAAGATACTTAAAACTTTGCTGCTTTATTTGGTTGTCATATTTAAAATCAGCACAATTTATTGTTTGTTATTTCATGCTTGTTTTTTATGACTCACTCTCAAGCTGAAAGGATGGATAAAACAACTTCTTCTAACAATATCCCCACTTCTAACAATCTTTCCCAATAAAATTCCACACTTTCCATCGTTTCATCTACACCTATGATCACCACGCCTTTGGTTTCCTAACATATTTTTTTTACGGTCCCTTCTCATGAGACCCATGTCATCCAAAATAATCCCCATCTTGAAACCAATCCTTTTCTTTATCAACATTCTATTCCCTCTAGGCCAACTTCACCCCCATTTGTTACATCCTTTAGAGATTCCACTATCCTCGTAGATGTGTAGAGTTTCAATATATTCTTGACACCAATCCATTTTCCCTTCATGACTATCTCATCTGTAAATCTACCAATCTACCCATTAATGGACCACCCTTCAACAAATTTATGCTTATCACTCACAACCCAAATCTACCCAAGTCCTTACTTCTCAACTTGTTGTTTTCTTTCTAAAAGCCATGAAAAAATTAGAAATGGCCCAAAGTGAACATGTCCTCCATGATTCTTCCACCATGATCCCTCAATCCTATAAATCCACTCAATTTGTGGTCCTTATTCAACCAATATTACCTCACATCAACACCACTCCTATATCTTCTATCCCCATCAATTTTTCATCTAACAAGGCCATAAAAATCCCATTCACTTCTTCCACTTCGAGCATCATGTTCAAGGCTTGGTGCCCATCTCTAAATCCCAAGTCCATGCCAAAATCATCATCTCACAACCCCACCCTTTGGGGTCTACTCAAATTCATCAACCTCCACTTGAAGGTGTTGTTATCCCAAATTCACCCTCAAGGTAAATTTGGATAACCTGCATAATTTTTTCAGGCTTAAGTGAGTAAAATTGGTCAAAGGCCCAAAAATCAGTTCTGGAGGTCCCTTTGGATCTTCTCTAACTTCCCTATCCAAACAAAAATCCAAGAAGTTAGAAAAAGTTTAAAAAATCCCAAAAGATGGCCTTTTTTAGTGCAGTGCAGAAAAAGTAGAAGTTTTTGTCCCAAGCCACACAGTTCACGTGGGACAGTTGGGACCCAAAAACCTAGATGGCCGCATTCTTTTGATGTGTAGAAAAATCAGAAAAATATGTCCTAGACAGTTTGTGGGACATCACATCGCTGAAATGGCGCAAGCAATTCAAATCAACAAAATCAAATATTTTTGTCCCACGCAATCCATAGGACACCTGGGACACAAGTATGTGTGGAAGCCGCAAAGGTGAAAAAGCTGATCAACAAAGCAAAGGCGGTGAATGCGGAGGTCACGACCCTCACGGTCAACGATGGGACACATGGGACATCAAGACCTGATTTTTCTGTAGAAGGATGCTTGCAGTGGATCGAGATTTTTATGGGACAGTTGGGACACAAGGACTTGATATAGCCGAAATTCCCGCATACAAAGGAAAACTCGGTGCTTGACCCTCCGAACTTCAAATGGCCATAACTTTTGACTCACAAAATTTAAATTTCTAGAATGAGAACGATGTCCTCTATGCTTTATTAATTTTGATGAGGGTAGATACATGAAAATAAAAGAAACATATCCAGCTCTAGTAAAGTAAATTCTCAGTCTCGTTAAATGATAGAAATGCATGGTAGACCCAAAATAGCTACCCGATTTCAGATGGCCATAACATTTGCATTTCTCAGTGAAAACACACAAAATTAGTACCATTGGCATCATGTTTCCAAGCCCAATGCACATAAATCTAGAAATTTAGAATTTTATTTTGATTTTGTAGAAAACGTGGGAGTTCAGAACAATGTTTTATTTGGTAGTTGGGATGCATTCAATGAAGCATGGACTTACATTTCTCTTTATACAAGTCATGGGATAGTATGGGGAGAATTTTGCAAGAAAAAAAACATCATTTCACTTCATTTACTACATATTTCAAGTGGTTGAAGGACAGATTTTGGGATTTTAATTTTCCCTCTCTCTCTCCCTCTTAGAAATCTATAAATTGGAGTGTTGGGCTCATTATAAAGGGGGATAGTTTTGAGTAGAAAAACTCTATAAAAATTGTTTTGTGAAGCCAATGTGCTGTAGGCCCTTATAGTGGAATCCTTGCATGGTGATCAGGCCCTTATTCTATAATAAATTGGATTGTGCATATCAATGAAGCAATAGATACAAGTTTGTGGATACTTCTTCCCCTGCTGTGTTTGTTTGCATTCTTCTTGCCCTTTCAAACTTGTTACAAATATATTGTGTCTATCTTATACTCTTGCAGGGATTCATTTTTATTGTGCATGTATGGAATATTGTTGTGAATGCATTTGCTAGATTGTGGAGAACTGTTATCACCCCTTCTAGTATGCACCTTGCTTCTACTTTCCACACATTGGAAAACTACTCTCACACCCTCCTTTTCTAGTGTATCACCACTTTAGTGTAGGATTTTTTTATGCACTCTCTCTCCTTGGTCCCTTGGAAAGTTAGATTAGGACAAGATAGTTTTCCTGCATTAGAGTAGATTGTGGCAGGTAGTTTAGGAGTAAGAACCAACTTTCTCTAGAGGTATATCTCAAGTAGCAAGTCCCACAACTTGGAGATAGTACCCATGTTATCCAATCACATTGTGAGCTCAAACACACACACTTGTGTAAACCATAGGGTGTCATGCGACTTGGAGATAATATGTGTATTTAAACAAACACTCCCCAACAAAATTATCCAAACATCTCAACCATCCTACATGCACATCCCAACTCATCCTATGCAAGCTCAATCAAATATCCCCATATCTCAACAATAATCACAAACCTACCCATCTAATTACATCCCCATCTCTCAACAACATCCTATCTCCCAACCTATTCAATCACAAGCATTCAACTATCTTCCACCTTATCAACCACCCCCACAAAATCCTACTTATCCTCAACAATATCAATCTCATCCATAACCTAACCCATCCACTTCTTACAACCCCCAAGAAATATTTTCTAAGTATAATGGAAAATCTTGAAGCCACTACTTTGGGTCCTATAAGATTATTCACCTATGAAAAAATATGCAATGAACCTATCAACCCATCAATTCCCGTCAAACCTTATCCTACACACTAGGAGCTCCCTAAATTTTATAAGTTTAATGGTAAGGAGGAACCTCAAAACCATCTTCATGCCTTAATGCATGCATGATATCTTATTTCCCATGACCAAGATCTCATGCTTCACACTTTCCCCACATCATTTTCTAGACTCGCATTGGACCGGTATAATAACATTCCTCAACATTTCATCTTCTCATTCACCCAACTCATGTAATTATCCTTAGAAAACTTGTCTATTAATATTTCATGCAAAATCACCATTACCGACCTCTACGCCATCAAAAATTTGATGAAGATTCCATCATATATTTCATCACTAGGTTTCGTGGCATCATCAATCAGCCTTTATTTTTCACTTCCCCAAATTGAACTCATCAAAATCTTCTCTCGATCATGTGTGAAGCATATCTCATCCACTCTTCAAATACAATATTTTCAAATCTTTGAAGAAGCCTTCACCATGGCTTGTAAACTAGAACTTCATGCCCTTGAGCAAGGCCATGTCAAGCTTTGATCCAATAAGCCAAAAATGAATTCACCAAGTCATCTACCCATAATGAAAAATCTAAAAAAATAGTCAATGTCATCATAGTCAAATCCTCTTCCACATCTACTTCTCATACAAAGCCTCCACAAAGGGCTCCTAGACTAACTCCTAACTATACTCCCCTCAGAGAATCCTACAGTTCTATCTTCGACAAAATTATGGCTATAAACCAAATTAAATTTCCACCTATCCGACTCATTAATGATTCCGGTCCCAAACCAACATGGTATCACGATGACCACTATTGCAAGCATCATCGAGTCCATGACCATGATATTGAAAAATGCCACACTTTCAAAGGATTAGTACAATGACTCATATATTATGGGGACTTTCAATTGGAAAATCGATGATTCTCCCAACCAAGCATTAGACATCTTTATACGACACTTCCCTAATCATCCACCAAACAATCAAGATTATCTCCCTACATCTCAAGCACCCAATGCTCATACGATGAATACTTTTGGTCAAGATTTAGCATTGTCACCTACATCTATTCCACCCATGTATAATTTGATATTCACCCCAACATCTATAATTATACCTCCATCCATACCCACTATACTCACATTTATTACATCTACATCTACCATGTTCACATATATCTCTATCCCTATATCTACATCTACTTACTTATCCTCATCCACATCCACAACTACATCCGTTCTTGGATCTACCCCAACATATATCTCCACATCCATACCAGCTTCTACATCTACTCCTTTATCCACATCTATGATGTATCCATACCCACATCAACATCTAAATCCGTTTCTACATCCATATCATCCATTAATACTTCTATCAAGAAGATATCTCCCCTTAATGTAAAAATAAGAGATGTCCCTACCTCATCCTCACTACCAATAAGTCTAATCACTCCTACAACAACACCTCAAAGACCAACACAATCTACAACTCCTTCCGATCTCATCAAACGTGTTATCCAAAAACCAATTCCATCTTCAATCCCCACATCTAAAATTAAACCTACATCCAAATCATATGATTCTACCTCTAGGGATCCCCCAGTCGAAATTATTTTCAATAGGGACGCTAAGCTTCTATTAAGATGTCCCTCTATGAGCTCATCCAAATTTCTCCCAATCATTACAAATCTCTCATTGAATTCTTGTAGCGTATTCCACTTACCAATGATGAGAATTAACCTTTTGTGGCTCTTGTTGAAGCTCTCAGCCTTCCACCATCATCTCTTTTGATGACACCTGAAATCCATGACATCTTACCCGAGGACCACAATATTCATTTTTTCATCATTTTCCACGTTAACAACACCTTTATCTACCAATCAATGATTGAAAATGGTGCTAACATCAATATCATCTCATCCCATACCTTTGATCAACTTAAACTTCCCAAATCCATTATCACTCAATAACCTATAGTTCTTTGAGACTTTTATGATGTTGTTGCACCTGATTTGGGAACGATTATTCTTCCCATTCGCGGTGGTGAAAAATCCTCCACGAGATCTTTTACATTTTTGAGTGGATATCTAATATAATGTCTTACTTGGATGTCCATGGATCAGTGCCATGCACTATGTCCCATCTACTCTCCATCGTTGTATCAAGTATTAGCATGAAGGAAAAATCCGTATACGCTCCCTATAGATCTACCTTTATTCAAATCATGCCACATGACCTATCGCATACAAATGACGTGCTCATCCCTAAGGAAGATTCATGTTTAGAACCATCCACTAGTTCATCCATACATGTATCCAAGTTTCCTACTTGATGAATCTATGGATACTATGATGCAACACCTTTCATTAGGGAGTACAAAATCCTCACCCTTAATTCTCTCTCCACACCCAATCAATTGGTGAGACTGATAAATATCCTATATATCAACCTAACGTTAGGATTTACTTTCTTTGGTCAACCACATCCGAAAACCAACCTCATCTAATTTGGAATTGATCACCCTTCTTCTCATGTAGATGGTCAACCCCACACTAAGCCATACACCAATGGATTCAATTTCTCTACAACAAAGCCTTCACTTACACCCTAACTCCATCACCATGCATGGAAGGGATTCGGTCTTGGGTGTTATGAACAAGGCATGCATGATTTTATCATTGACCAATCCCGTAAGCCTCATGAGAAGTTTGGGCTTGGTTTCAAAGAACAACCCACCAACCCTCTCACACCTACTTCTTCTACATCTCCCATGCACATCAATCCATTACCCAATGCTTCTCCATACAATGACCCCATGTATATGGATGAAACCATGTACCTTTATTCTATCTTTTTTTTTAAAAAATCTCGACCATCACTTACAGACCGAGGGTGAAACTAGGTCCCTTCCTCTCATATTTCTTGATATGGTAGCAGAATATTCCCCTTCTATTGATGTCCTTCAATGGAGTGATGATGAATCCATCCTTTTCTACATTGGGGTAGAATATTACCATTTTCATAAGTCCTTACCTCCTAACACATCCACCCTTCTCAACAAATTTACCATTGATATCAATATAGGGACTCCGTAAGAGCCCCGTATCCCCAAATTCGGTTAATCTCTTAAACCCCAAGAGCTAGAATCCTTCACATCCTTTCTTTCTAAGCACATCCAAGCCTTTTCATGGTCATATGCTGACATACCATTCCTTGATACCAACATCATTGTCTCACAATGTCATCACCATCCCCAATGATAAGGCGGTTAAGCATAAGATGTGCCACATGCACCCTCGATGTTGTCCTCCTTATCAAAGATGAGTTGTAATGTATTTTTCTACCAAATTAATTCAACCTATCAACTATCCATAATGGGTTTCTGATATTGTGTATGTTGTCAAAGCCTCTGAAATTTCCACATCTATACAAAATTTTGAGACCTAAATCTCACTTGACCTAAAGATGAATTTCCTCTTCCCAACATTGATCAGCTCGTTGATCTCACCACTAGTTAGGATATGCTTTCTCTTATGGATGGATTTTCTAGTTATAATCATATTATCATCACACTAGAAGACCAACATAAGACCTCTTTCATCACTCCTTGGGAACCTTATGCTATCGTGTCATGCCCTTTGGTTTGAAAAATGTAGGGGCCACCTATCAACGCATTATGGCCTAAATATTCCATAACCTTATCCATAAAATAATAGAGGATTATGTTGATGACTCTTGGATAAATCCAAGTGTTGACAAGATCATCTTTCCATCCTTTAAATACTCGTTTTGCATCTTATCCATTTCTTCCTTTATCTCAATCCCACCAAGTGTGTGTTTGGAGTTTTAACTAGAAAAATCCTTGGCTTCATCATTTCTATTAGGGGTATTGAAGTTGATCCTACCAAGATCAAATCCATCCTTGAGATGATCCCTCCTTATAATCTTAAGAAAATTTTTCACTCTTCAAGGCCAACTATAATCAATTCGCTATTTCATCTTGTAACTTTTAGACCGTTGCCAACCTTTTCATCATCTCCTTCACAAAGAAACTCACTTCAAGTGGGATGCCAACTACCAAAATTTCTTTTACGTTATCAAGAATTATCTTCTATCACCACTTGTGCTTACCCCTCCACATGAGGTGGAGCGTTTATATCTTTACATATCTGCCACCAATCATGCTCTGTTTGCAGTGTTGGCACACTACGATGAGTAGGGTAGAGAGTGAGCCATCTATTACATCTGCCACATTCTCCATGATTATGAAACCCACTACATTGAAGCTAAAAATATGTGTTACAATCTTTTATTTTCCATCTCTAAGATTTTCCACTATATTCTCAATCATAAAACCTATGTCATCACTAGTTTCAATACTCTAAAAACCATGCATTCTAAGCCTTACCACAATGATAAAATCACTCAATAGATCATGCTCATGACTGAGTTTGACCTAGAGTTCATATCTCAAAAATCAATCAAGGGCCAGGTTATCGATAACCAATTTTTTGAAGCCCCTCTTCTTGACAATCAAATTCCTCACAAATGATTTCTCGATGAGTCTATTCATACCATTATTCACGAATATTCTCCTTTCAAAATGACACTTTTATTTGATGTATCTAAGTGTTGGTAAGGGGAGGTGATGACATCAACATCATTCCTCTTGGGAAACTCCTATCCCCATGGCATAAAAACTTAACTTTGAATGCACTAATAACATGGTTAAATATGAAGCCCTCATCTTAGGTATTCAAATTTTTATCATGCTTGACATCTAAATCCTCAATATATATGGTGATTCTCAACTCATCATTAATCAAATAAAGGGAATCTATCAGTGTAAAAATGAATTCCTTCAAAATACAAGGACATTGTCAATTTTATTCTTAAAGCCTTTGATCAATATACCATCCAAACCATTCCTTGCTCATCCAATCAGTTTTGCAGAAACTATGACATCTCTCACACCTCTCATCCCATGGACAATGGAAGAATCCAAACTCTTTGTTGTTTTCCATCGTATTGATCAACCATATCATACCCATGATCTCCTCGCATTAATCTTGTCGACTCCAATCAATCTAACATCTGGTACACTCATATATTTGACTATCTCTCTCAATCCAAAATTCCCTTTGACCTATCCAAAAATAGTAGGAGGTCATTTCTTCAACGTTCCAAATGCTATGTCATTCTTGGTGGAATACTTTACAAATGTGGTTTTGATGGCATTTTTTATCGATGCCTTAAATATCATGAATCTATCCATGTTATCCAATAAGTACATGAAGGCATTTGTGGTGGACACTTTAGCAATTTTTTCGTCACCAAGTGCATTCTTTAGATGGGCTATTATTGTCCTACCCTCAATTAAGACTGTTGTGAATACGTTTAAAGATTCACCAAATGTTAACATAATTCCAATCTCATTCGTATTCCTAGCCAGGCCTTACAACTGACTCAAGATTTATGCCCTTTCTCACAGTGGGGACTCAATCTCATTAGCCTCATCAATCCATGCTCTTCTCGGTGTCATGATTCTATCCTAACCAATACTGAATACATCACCAAGTTGGTGGAAGGCATTCCACTCGTGTCTAATAAAGATAATAAAATTGTCAACTTTGTCTATCAAACACATCATTTGTCACTTCAAAGTTCCTCATAAAATCATCTGAGAAAACATAAATTACTTAAAAACTAAGACCTTAGGAATATCTCGTGACTCTTTCAACACAAATCTTATATTCTCATCTCCATATTATCCTCAAGCTAACAAAAAACAAAATCCACTAATAAGACTATCCGCAATATCCTTGCCAAAAATGTTGATAAATCAGGTCAAAATTGGCATTTCATATCCCCTTCAATCTTTGGGCTTATCATAATAACATCTACACCTCTATAAGCATTATTAATTTTTATTTTGTCTCTAATTATGAATCATTTCTTCCTCTTGAATTTCAAATCCCATCCTAGCACAATTATTTTCACAACTTCATCTATGATGAGGAATATCATTAAGAGAATCTTGTTGGAAGCATATTGGACTCGAGGGGGTGAATCAGTCCTTACAAACTTAAATTAAATTTCATATCACTCACATGAACCATTAATAAATTAAAAATATATTAGATTTTTCACAACAATATATAACATACATTCAATTTACAATGAACAAGATAAGCAACACCATAACACAAGATATAAGTGGGAAACCATTAAGGGAAAGAAAACCCACATAAACTTCTGATTATATTACTCAAATCAAAAGTGTTTAGTGAAGAAAAAAATTCAAAAGGAGAACCAAACCCTAGTTTAGTATAGCACCAACCCTATAAGGAGCACAACCCCTACTTTTGTGAAGCACCACTCCACAAGGAGGCTACAACCCCCAAGATGATAAAGAACCCACTCAATCACCTTTGAAGAAGATATCTACTATCTTTGTTACTACCACAATTTATAGAGATCACTGATTCAACTCAATCACATTAAAGCCCTTATTCAAACCCTATATTTTCAAAAATTCTCTATACTTCACTTCTCTTTGCTTCAAACCCTTGCATGATAGATACTTGAAAACATTCTTCAACCTGTCATGCACACTTTCGATCACAACATATGCCTTGGTACCTAAAATTCACTCTTACATAAGTAGCACTTTTGAACAAAAGATAATAGTCAAAATTTGCACCCAAAACATCACTTTTATATGATCTTCATGATTCAAATTGAAACTAAGTTGGTTTCCCTCCTTTGGTTCGACCAAGCTACCTCATCATCCTAGCCTAGATATATAATATAGAGAGGCCCATATTTATATCTTATCTTTCATTTCTGAGATAAATTAAAAATATCCCAATTATATCATTAAAACATTCACATATGACCCATGTAGGTCGGCCATGCCTGAAACCAACCATCTTGAACCAAAACATCTCAAAACCATATCACTAGGATGAGAAAAATCCATTAAAACCAAAAATATGTTTTTTCAAGCTCTAAAATTCACAAAAATATTTAATATAACATTTACACATGATCCATGGTCACAAGTTTACTTGGTTCAATCAAATATTTCATAACATGGGCAAAAAGGTTCATATCATTGACTAAATAGGGGTTTCACCACCCCGAATTCACCTTTGAACCTCACGACCCCGCAATATGAAGTCAAATATCACATGTAACCACTTAATATTGTAACACCCTGAACTGTTGTTACTTCCTCCTGAGCATACAAGTGTTGATATGTGATTTCTTTTGTAAAAAGGATGTGTTCCTTTGATTGAGAAGTCATGCTTGATATGGACTGTATCTTCTTTGAAATTGCAGATCTTTGACTGAGTCGGAATATAATTGGACTCTTTTAATTCTTTCATTTTACGCCTGAGTTTAATCTGATCTCGGAATGAATTATGGAGTTATCCATCTATAAGACCTAGCCTTGGATCAGTGGTATTGATCCAAGTGATGCTTTAAGTTTATTCGGGATGAATTAAAATTATAGACCTTACGCAGGTTGCAAGGTCTGGATGCATTGAATAAGCTAGTCCGGAGTCTAACTCAGGCTGATCGTGTTAAATGAATTGGTTCCCGATATCGTAATATCAGGAAGGTCTTGATCGTGGACCAGGTAATAATTCAGATACATTTAATTCACTAGCCTATTGGCAGTACAGGAGTGAATCCTGTTCGTGAATGTATGTTGTAGGTTCTTTTTCTGAGCATTTGAAATGTTAGACCTAAACTGGATTTATTAAGGTTAGTAACCTAAAACTAAACTATGATCTATGGGTTAGATTAGTGTTAATCTAACCTAGGCCTAAGCTATAATCTAAATGTTCTAAGTTAGTAACTTGTGCTATGGAGGTTAGACTAAGTCGCATCTTAAATCCTAACCTATGTTACTAACCTAACTATTGAACAAGGAAGAAAGGGGACCTATGGAAGGGTGCGAACCATGGGCGGCAGTTTCTATGGCATTAAATGGATGGATAAGCATGGAGGACAGGTAATTTGGTAGAAGTTTTAACGGCTAGCAAGAGCCGACGTGGCAGAGTCGCCAAAGTTAGAAATGGTCTTTGAATTTCATTTGTCCATCGCCAACTATGGCGGTCGGTGGCAATGGAGATTGAGTGGGAAATTTGGAGTAAATGCAATTAATGAGCTCGGTCTTCGAGCTCGGGTTTCACGGGAAGGCATGCAAAATGGAAAATTAGTAGTTTGTTTGGTTTTTCATGCGCTCTAGTTTTCCCTCTGTCTGATCACTGGTTCTTCGCACCAGTCTTCTTGGAGTTGCATGGAAAATATGAGTGTAACTCACTCTTTTCTCTGGCAAGGAAAATTTATAAGTCATGGAAATAACAAATTTTTGTTGGTGAATCTAACTTGGAAAAAGAGGAGAAGGCTCGAGCTCTTTCAGTGGTCTTCTTCGGATTTTTAAGCAAATAACCAGGCATGTTAGGCCCTAACCTTTAAAAATCTTGCTTTCTTTCAAATGATTTCATTAGAACAACTTTGTTCAGATGATTTATGGGTTCAGATGGTTTTTATGGTAGCTTTGTGTGATTTTGTTACTGTATCTTCTTACTGGTTCGATTTTTCAATTTAACCCTTGACGGGTGTGCATTGTGTTTCGAACTGTTGCTCTATTTAGTTGTGTTTTGCATTCCGGCTAAAGTTTGTGAAATGCATGCAAGAAAGTATACTAAACCTGCTCTTTGGGAGCCCATGAATTGTTTCCTTTTTGGGGTTCAGGCTACAATTGATACTTGTTGTTGATACTTGTCGGAAAGGATACTGATGGAATTTTGTTTGAATGTTCAGTTTAATTGGACTTCTTTGTAAGTTCTGTCGTGGTTATTATAGGTGGTGGTTACTGAATCTTGTTGGGTTTCGCTATGATACTTAGGTTATGTTGAACGGATAACTGGCTGTGTTACAGTATTTAATGCGACCCTGTAGAAGTTGTTTTTCCCTCCCTTGTGTTGCAATTACGGGATTTAACCCGTTGATGGTTTGCATTATATTTATTTATTTACAAGATGACTCTGTGGAGTCCTTGGATTGGTTCGTATATTATGGACTACTGTATAAGTCATGTATGTGAATACTGGTAGCATGATTCTGTCGGAGTCCTGGAGGGGTAACTAGTAATACGACTTCTGTTATCTTGTAATGAATACCTTCGTTTAAGTAATGAATTTTTGGTACAGACTCAGTTGGTGTACTTTTTACGTTTCCTATCTGTGTAAGCTTGAGCGAATAATGTTGTAGAGGCTCAGTTGGATTCCTTGTTACGAAATCAGTATTTAGCTTTTGTATAAGCCTGATTTTGAATATTTACCATTGTTGGCACGGTTGGAATCATTAACTAATATTTATCTTGTATATCGGCTTCTGTAGAAGCTTTATCGTGTATACTATTGTTCGGATTCAGTTGAAATCCTTGATAGGTAAATCAGCAGTATCCGCTCTATATAAGCCTGATTATGAACACTTATTGTTTTTGGCTCTGTTGGGTTCCTTAAGTATTGATAGATATATTGTATCTTGGCCTCTGTAAAAGTGGGTCGTGATTACCATACTTTTCAACCTCTGAATGAGTTCAGATGTGAATACGGTATGTTATGTTTCCTTTCTGAATAATTGCAGTTAATTGAGGTTGTGCATGCTGCATGGATTTCATATGAATATCTCTGCATAGTCTTAGGGAAACATCATTTGCTTTAATGTTAATGAGTCTCTTGTTGACTGAGATAAAAAGGGAAGTTCTTTTGATTTCGACCTTGGATCTAAAACCTTACAGTGTTTAGTAGGGATTAGAATGAGTTGTATGTTGCTGAGAGGGATTGTTGTCGAGTTTGAGCATGATTACATCTTCTGTTGCATGGATATCTAGTCTTGAGCTTGACTGAACTAAGGAGCTGTCGACTGCACCTCGACAGGTGATGGCATTGAATATCTTCTTGTTTGTCGCTTCGTGTGGAAGGTCATGTGGAGTCTGTTTGGTTGATATTCATCACTGTTTTGGTGTGAGAGCTACTGTACTGCTAGTAAGCTACAGGAGTTATGTTATATTTAATTTTAACAAAACTGTGGTTCTTCTTGTGGCTCGTCTGACTTATTCGTATGCATATAAGGTGAATGCTTTACTTTCGAGGAGACGGTATAGTCATGAGCTTGTTTGAAAGGAAATATGAATGTCTTGTTTTCTTTCTCTTCTGTTGTAAAGTATATGTTGATATTTTTATCTAACCATTGGAACTGTTTTTAACATATTGATGGAATCATGATTTGTTATGATATTCCTTTTATTATGTTGAATGTAATGATCTGTCTGATGTTAGTTGTCCTTGGGATTCAGATGGATAGTTGTTTTGGATACTTTCGTTCTTCTTGATCCCTAATATTTTGATGAAATATTTGAGAAGTATCTAGGACTATTCAGTAACGATAATTTGAGTTACGCGTTTATAGTCATGTTTGTATTACAAAAGCATAGTCTGAAATATGTTTACTTGTTTGGTGAAATGATCTCATTTAAACAGGTTGTTTAATGAAACAGTTGGTGGATTGCAATTGTTTTAAGAGTTAGTGCTTATCATGCTCAGTTCATCGAACTGACCCATGTTGACAATTTTTGCAGATGGTTGCCGTAAGTGGTAAAAGCACGCAGATCTGATAGGATGTTCAGATTGTTTAATTTGGTTTTATGATGAATTTCAGCTTGATTCTCTAAATGTACTATATGAGGAAAGATGTTCTTTTTCCGTTGAGTATTGTATCAAGTAAGCTGAAAGCATAAAATGTATTTGATTAGCCTGAAGGGAATAAAGTGAGATATTTGTTACTTATGTGTTTGTATTCTTATCTGGATAGTTTGACCTTCTTCGGATCAAATGATCTTGAGAGCTTGTTATTATTGTTTAAATTGGAGACTTTTGTGATTATCAATGTAAGCTTGCAAGAATATGTGAATGAATACTTATGATTGTTTAGTAGTTCTAGTATGTTCTATCTAAAGCTAAATTGAAATTTAGATCACTGTCTTTCTGGAAGCTAGGGTAAAAATAAACCTAAGCAAGACGCTAAACAAGCTGGATTAAATTATTAATTCCTAGTCTTGATTAAGCCAGGACAACATTTAATTGGATTCTTAATCATTATATCTTGATACTAATAAGTAAGATATAAATTCAGTTATGAGAACTGATATAAACCAAAAAAGGGTTTGGTTAGCAATCTCATGTGAAGGATGGGAGTAATTGTCCAATTTCATTTATTTAGAATTATGTATATTCTATGAACTCCTTGATGGGACCTTTAGTCTTAATAACTTCTCTTGTGTATTGGGTTTTATTAAGAAGGGTCATTCTAAGGTGAGGAACCCAGGGATTGGGAAAGACTACCCTTAAAGGGAGCGTCTTATGGAATAATTTAACTCAACGTATGTAACACTTTTTAATAAGTAGATCTTTTGAGGCGGATTTAAAGGTTGATGACACAAGTCAACTCAGGGGTTGTACCTCCAAGAAGATTAGGATCTCTTTGAAGATACAACAATGCAGTGACTTATGATGACACCCTTTGCATTGATCGTTAAGATTTACACCTTAAACTCGAACAAGTTACTCGGGACCGATTAGGAATGTGGTCACGTTATAAGGTGCGCCTAGAGACTCGGGGCATCTTGACACCTTTGGTTTAACTAGGGTTGACCAAAGTATGTCATCATATCCCTAGTCCTCGGGAGCATCCATATAACGTTGTCACCATACTAATCCATTTTCGAGTGAATAACTTGGGATAGGAGGGACCGATGTGTAAGTCGGTATAAGACATTCTACATAACATAGGAATGGGGTGAAGGTCGTATTCCGATTGACGAGTATGCCGTTAAGGAATACGAGACATAAAGAGTATGTTTCAAATCTTTGGTCAAAGTATCGCAAGCTGCTGATTGTGTTTTCCTAAGTCACCTGGTCTAAGGGATGAGATGCCGATGAATAATGGTAACAATTATTCGAGATAGGTTCCTTAGATAGAGCATTCGAATCCTGAATAGGGAAGAGAACCGCAAGAGTGGTGTGTTAAATAAAAACACCATCTCTTATTACTCATGAATAGATCGGTAGATTACCGAGTCATGGAATGAATAGATCGGAGGTACTCCGAGTCATTACAACTTGCATATGGTTATCTCTGTTATAAGAATGGTTATTTGATTTGTGAGTTCTAAATTATGTATTTAGAACTGTAAAGCATTTATCAAAAAAAAAATTTTTTTTTGACTTGTTCTAATGTATAAAATTCACAAAAATATTTAATATAACATTTACACATCATCCATGGTCACAAGTTTACTTGGTTCAATCAAATATTTCATAACATGGGCAAAAAGGTTCATATCATTCACTAAACAGGGTTTCCACCACCCCGAATTCACCTTTGAACCTCACGACCCCGAATATGAAGTCAAATATCACATATAACCAGTTAATATAATAAAAGGACACGTAGAACACATAAATTCATATTATATCTCATTAAATATCCATGTGTTCAAACCACATCTACTTTACTCTTCTCCAAATCATCTTCGCCTAGAAACTTGTTTTGCAAACTCAACTAGTTATCACTATTTCAGCCAATTTAAAGAAATCAAATTCCTTCAATTAGAAATATTTCATACCTATTTACTATAAATTTTATATCAATCATCAAATCATCCATCTCATGCTTCAACAAACTCATTATTTTGCTTTGAGTAGTCTTGTTCTAAAAATCAAGAAACCATCATCTCCGAAATTAAACTAGATGAAACATCAAATATCAACATCACGAGACAAAATTTATACCACTAGAAATAAATCTTAATCCTATTTCCATAACATATTTGAAATCCTTCCAAATCTAAGTGGAAGGCCTTCAACCAAGCTCATCTCTATAAACTTCCTAAAACTGCCCCAAAACTACCCTTTGACTAGGCTTCACAAATAGGGAACACTTGACCATTTAACTACATAATCATGACCCAAATCCATCATGGAAATCAATAAAAAATCACATACTCAACATAATTTCCATTTAGTTTGCAACTCCTTTGGACAACCTTGTCCCAATAAGAAATTCTTTATATGCAAGCCTATTTTAGTGGGGTCCATTCATCACTAGAAGATTACAATACCTTTATGGAAACTTGGAGTAATCCTATATATCATAAAATCATCATATATGCACTATAAATAAATTATTTCTACTTAGGTGCAATTTCTCTCTTACCAATTTCAAGCTAGGGTTTCAAGCACACAAAAAGTAGTTTACCTTCTTAATATTTGTTCATAAAAAAATGATGATGAAATGACCTAATTTTTTTTGTGAAACATTATAGATTCAATGTAGAAACATAATTAAAATCCAAAAGGTCCCATGCAAAGCACACAATTTAGGGTGAGCATCAGAAGGTGAAATTCGAGTTAGAAAACACCCTTTCTTGGACCCTGTTTCACCTAAAACAACATAACTTGCAAAATACGTTTCAAAATGACTAATTTTTTTCATCAAATCTCTAGTAAACCTTTTTTCATAATATAAAATCATTAGCATGTCAAAAATATCTATCCATCTTTCTAGCTCATCTCACTTTCATGGCTAGCCCTTAGGGTTTTACATAGTCTTGGCTAGGGTCAACTGAAACAACTTCATAAATCACCATGAAAACTCTCCAAAAGGTCCTAGAATTCATAATACACCATATAGGAAATCCTTTTATGATTCCATTAGCTCACATGCCTCCTAACACCTAGACCTGGTTTAGATGAACACTTGAAACTTGGTCTCCAACATGTATCTGCACCCTAAAACTCATGTGAGTGTCTAAAAACTCCCCAAAAATTCTCTCTATTCTATCAAAATTCTCCTCAAGTTGCCAAGAAGCTCCAACCACCATGAACCATCATCTGGGATAGGTAGGTCACCTGACTAGGCTTGCTAGAACAAGTAATTCTCACTGAAACAACTCATGCGACCATGAACATACCTAAAAATCCATGTCACCATCACAATAAGAATCCTTTGACTCCACTTCATCATCCTATTTTTCATTAATGGGATTTTACATCAATGACAACACCTAAATCACAACATGCCAACAATCTCCCCTTTGTCATTAATGAAAACCTCCGAATGTCTCCCCTTTTACACTAATGACAAACCATACCTGAGAATGCATGATATTCACCTTTCTCAACTTCATAGGATCACCAATTGTCTATAAAATCAACAAAAGTTTTCATTGTAGCTCACAAACTTGAAATTTCTCTCTAAAACTGATTTTGCTTTCTTTTTAAGCATAGAAATAAAATACTTCCCCCCGGGAAAAGAATATACAACACCCATATACACAATTAATAATGAAATAAAAATAATTTTACCTTTACTTAGAGCAAGCAAATCATCACCCACCATACAAGCATGCAAAAAAACTTGTCATTTCACACTAAAGCTCTATTTTTGCCTTCACACTTCACCAAGAAACCATTGTAGAAGACCCATAGCTAATGAATATCATTCAAAATCATGCCAAAAATGATGACATACATATGTAAACATATCTCTTGAGTGAAAACATCTCACAACCTCCTTATTTTGGCTCAGGAGCATGTTTACATCACCTTATACCTTTTTTAACCTTTTCATGACTTGGAGAGCATTGTAGCAGTCTTAGACTGAAGCATATATTGTAGAAGTGCACAGATTTACTTGGTTTGAAGAATGCATAGATGAATGATGTGAGACATGAATTTTTCCAATTCAAAATAATGTAAGCATACGGGACTGCAAATTATGAAAATGCAAGAGAGATAATTACAATAACATAGAAATAGCTCTAACTCAATACGATCAAATAGAATAATGCAAGATATGTACATATAGGAGGTGAATGTGTAACCTTATCCTAGAATCATGGAAATATCCACCTAGAATAGTGGTAACCAACAACTAGAATGGTGTATTCAAGTGGTGACTAACACCTAGAATAATGTAGTCAAGTGGTAACCAACACCTAGAATAGTGTAGTCAAGTGTACACCTAAGAAAGCATATCCCATAAGTGTAGGGAAACTCCAAGTGAGGTGGAATATCCCGAGTAGGATAATACAAATAAATAGAGGAAAATAAATCCTACACTAATAACCCCCATAAGCACAACTTAGGTGGGTAGTGAAAAATGAAAGTGGGTCCCGACAATAAGGCCTGATGAGGTACCCACGTACAATGTAATATCTCATAAGATAGAGTAAAAAGAGAAAACCCAGTGGGAAAAAACTCCCCCAAAAGAGAGATAAATAAGAGAATGTAGGACTAGAAATCCCCATTCGAAGCTACAACTTCTTGTAGCCATCCAATATCCTACAAAACAACCTCCTAGAGTGAATATGACTCAAAAATAGATGCAATGAAGAGTGGGTCACCATGTAAAAGGGAAGGTAGGTGAATGGTGTCCGATGGATCTCTAACCAAGGTGTTGTTCCTCTCCAAGGAAATATTCTCCTCATACATGGTAGAAGTGCTAACTACTCCATGAAGGAATGATGTATATGATGTAGAAGTGAATAAAGAATATGAAGGGTCTTATAATCGAGTAGAAGACTATGTGATGTCGATGAATCAGTAAATTAAGATTCTGCTCCTTGAAAATTCTCGAGGTGGAACAAAATTAGGTGGATTATGAAATAACTCCTATAAAAATGGAAGGTGACAAGTAGATGGTGGAGGTGGGTCCCCATCACTACTGTAGTCATCTGTGCTAGAAGAGAAGTTTTCATCAGAATGTGCTCAATCTCAAAAATTTCATCAAGTACATGTGAATCTGGTGAATAATATGAAGGAGGAACAAAGTGAGAGAAGGAATATAGCTGAGTTTGATGATCAACTACACCCACTACAATGATAGTGTCACTGTGTAGCTCTTTGACATAGACTAAATCTGGAGTGAACTCAACCCACATGCCTTGACTAAGGTGAGTAATCTGGTAGATTGATAAGAGATTAGTTGATAGTGAAGGAATACTAAGAACATTATTGAATGTTCCTCCATCCACTTCAACAGAACCTCTCCCAAAACCTATGAAGAATTGTTATCACCCAATCGTATAGTAGACATGTCACATGGCTCTAATGAAGTGAACTCCATGTGTGAAGAATCCATATGATGTGAAGCACTAGAATCAATAACCCATGTAGGAGGTGGTGGTACAATTGTAACTAGGGATCTCCCTTTTTTCCTTTCTTGATTCTTTCTCTTTCCCTTTTCCATTGGTATTTGTATTGGAGGATTCATTGGTTGATGAATACTATTTGAAAGACTCGGGTTCACCAATATTGTTCTTCTCAAGATAACTTGTGAGGTGGTCAATTTGATTCTTCCAACATTTTCTTTCATCTTGTATTCATTTACAATACCCACATTTAATCCTTTATTTCTTGAACTTGTCACTAGAAGAGGAAGTTTCAGAGTTTGGTGTAGAGGTGAAAGAATGTTGATCTTTCTTTCTTTCTTGATCATTGTTACTCTATTTATACTATTTGTCTAATGAGGCTATATGTTTTCCATTCTTGGCAATGAGAGCTTGAGATTTGGATGAATTCAAGGTACCCATTTGAATTAACTTATCTTTCTCCTCGGTCAAATCAGAAATGAAGTCATCTAAGGGTGACATAGACCATGTGGCTCAAGAGCCCTCTTGGTAGCATAAAATGTTAAAACAAAGATAGAGTAGTCGGGACTAGTTTGGAAAGCACAAAAAGAAAAATTTGCTCATCCTTATTTTTTTTTCCACATTCTTTTAACTTCAATCATAAGGACTTGAGCTTAGTAACTAAATATTGCAAGGTGTCAAATTTACTAGGACTTAAGTTGATAAGTTCTATTTCAAGCTCACGACCCCTCATAGTGTCAACTTTTCCAAATAATTTTTCTAAGGTTTTCCACACCTCATTGGGATATTTGGTTGACTCTATGTGAAAGAGGAGTTTAGGAGACACTGAAAGACACAAAATACCAAATTCTTCATCACACTTATTAAACCAATTTTTTTTTACATCATCGTATTTAGGCTCTGGTTCTAACCCCATTGTGATATGGTACAACCCTTTACTCCTTAGTATAATGAATATTTTTGATTTCCATTCATGGTAGTTAAAAGGTATAAGTGGGTTAATAGTACTTAGATCCATTACATCAAAAAGAAAATTTGAGGTATTTGTTGCATAAAACAATGAAATGTGTGGAAAAAAAGAAGTTTCGAACAAGAGAGGAAACACACTATACACCCCCAGAAACTATATCAAGAAGCCCCCACATTTTGGAACTTTATAACTTAGTGCGTTTTAAAAAAAAAGGTCGAATGCGTTAGGAAATGAAAAATATTTAACTTTTTGCAAAAAAATGGAACTCAATATCGAACTACTAATCAAAAGTTTTACAATAATTATTTTCCGTAAAT
The DNA here is from genome assembly GCA_018340775.1 of Taxus wallichiana var. yunnanensis. NCBI lineage: Eukaryota > Viridiplantae > Streptophyta > Pinopsida > Cupressales > Taxaceae > Taxus > Taxus wallichiana. The sequence continues at coordinate 611,784,746 of CM031238.1, forward strand.
AATCCCTATTTAAATGAATTTACACTAAACTTGAAATGCACTTTTTTACTGAAAGATATTTTTATCAAAGATTTTTTTGAGTTTACACGGTGTTATAACCATGTTTGATTAATAAGATCTTCGCTACAACCCTTAAATTGCTACAGATATGAGTGTAACAAACAACACTGTAAGGAGACTAAAAAATGACCAAATATGGATCTACAATGAGTGTATGGGCTGTTGGAAATTTTTTTACAGGTCTAAAAATGCCTCTTGATTAGGAAAAAAATTCCCTTTTCAAGTCTGAACATGCATAGAAAGCACTACCATAGGTGAAAAATCCCTTCATAGGTTTCAAAATGCCTAGATCTAGATAAATCTTCTTGGGATCCTGTAATGATGATTTAGGGCTTCCAAAAAAGTAATCTCCAAAACGAATATGCACTATGCGGGCCTATAAACTTAAAAAGCAAACAAATAGGCTATATACCCACAAAATAGGAAAACCAACACCAAAAAAAACCCAAATAATGTCCTAAAATGAAATTAAATTTGTAGAATATTAACCAGAAAAGATCAATACCAGATCGGATTTAATACCATATTAGAGAAGCACTATAGATCTAATCATTTGAAGAATGCACATGTGACTGATGTGAGACGTGAATTATTCTAATACAAAACAATGTAAGCATACAAGACTTCAAATTATGAAAAATACAAGTGAGATAATTGTAATAACACATAAATAGCTCCAACTCAATACGATCAAATAGAATAATGCAAGAGATGTACATATAGGAGGTGAATGTGTAAAATCCTCCTAGAATAATGGAAATCTATACCTAGAATAGTGGTAACAAACAACTAGAATGTTGTAGTCTAGTGGTGACTAACACCTAGAATAGTGTAGTCAAGTGGTAATTGTTATCTATTTTTAACCCCTGGTAAAATACACAACTTGGGAGGATGGTTTTGAGCACTGGAAAATGATTAATTAAGAAATATGGAATGAAACAACTAATATCTCAATTTTGGGAAGAATTACAAGTGATTAAGGGAAGTTTAAAGGTTTTGGGGCCATCCATCGAAGCGATTTCGTGCCTTAAGGAGCATTCAACGTGAAAGAGGACATGAGCTTCAACAAAAGATTCTAATAGCCGTGTGAGGAATTATAAGTCCAAAAAGTTCTATGGAATTCATTTTCCATACCATATATGGTGGAAAATACGAGACATCTTGAAGCATCATACACTTCCCAAGGCAAGTTCATTCTTCTGGTGCACAACCGAAAATCCTGAGAAATAAGGATCCATTTAGAGGTGATAAATTTAAAATTATATCTTGTGAACACCACCATTGGATTCAATGGGTTTTTTTCATACGAAATCATATAAAATTTCACCCCAAAACTCATTCGGGAGCTCAAGATATCGCCTTCAGAAGTTGGCCTCTCGGGGTTGGTCGGATGGGTTGGTTGGCTAGGTTGATCGGCTAGGTTGGATGCCGGGTTGGTCAGTTAGGTTGGTCGATTAGGTTAGTTAACCGGGTTGGTTGGTTGGGTTGGTCGGGGTGGGTTGGTTAGCTGGTTTAGACACCGGGTTAGATGCTGGGTTGGTTAGTCGGGTCACATTTTTCTACATGTACAAATAGTTGTAGATGCCCATCACACCCTTCACATTTACACGACACAAAAGTTGGTAGATCACTAAGTTGGTCATTCCAATAGTCGTATGGACATCAATTTGGATAGGTCACCAGGTTGGATGGGTACTAAGATTGGTCGGGTAGCTCATTATATCAGATAGAAATAGACGGCCGCCCAACCCTCCTTAGGTTGGACGACCACGATGTAGAGATGGTGATTGAGGTTGGTCGTGACCACCATAATGTATGGCCCACATAGTTGGATGAAGTCCAACCCCGGTGGTTGGATGGTTGAATTCGAGTGATGCATGAATGGATGGGTCACATGGTTGGGTGGCTCACCGGTCCCAGTGTGGGCAAGTAGGTGAACGAATAATGCCTAAAAACCAAGATTAACGTAGTATGGTGCCCATGTCTTTTTGAAAAAAGTACCCTCAGGAAGCAAATTTGTATGGGTTCCCATAACGCTTTAATGAGGGTGGGTGAAAATTGGCTATAAAATAATTTGAACCCCTCATTTTTTGAAGAGACATTCGGGAGATGGGTAAACTCTTACAAAATTTTCCTCAAATTCATTTAAGTTGTAAGCCTTCTCTTGCACCTGGAAATCATATTCATACCTTTGAGAATCAATGTAATGGTCTATGGACCTTATAGAGCAATAAAATCACATTTCGTGGTGTTTTCAACCCTTTCTCATGATTTGTTGTTTCTTTGTGCCTCTCCATTTCATGTTTGTTTCATGTGCATGTATTTTACATTTGTAGGTGTAAGATGTTGTGTTTCATGGAGTACAGATGGCGAGATGGAACTTGGGTCTATGTCACTATTGTTATGACTTGGCCCACCTCTATTTTTCCTCTTCTTCCTCATTTAACAGAATATCTTGCCCCCTCTTTTCTGGTGCTATCACCCCATTAGTGTAGGATTTCCCATTTCATGCTCTCTCTCTCTCTCTCTCTCTCTTTCTCCTTGGCATTGTTAGGATAGGTTTAGTTAGGAATATTTTCTGCATTAGGATTAGTTTAACATTAATATTACCTAGAGGAGATAGCCTTCTCTAGAGATCCATCTCAGTTTTGCAAGTCCCACAACTTGAGAGGTGGATCCATGTTAGAAAATTACACTAGATGCCCCATTCACAATCAGGCCATTCGGGGGGTGTTGTAATTTTGCATTAACTATTTTGGAAATCTCGGTGGGACATGTTTGAAGCACCTTACCACTTCACTTCATTAATTTTGATGTGATCTTGGTGAAGGTTTCAACCTTTAAAGGCACTCTCAAGCATATCTATCGACTCCAATGATTCAAGCAACCCATCATCTCTGGCTGCAGACTTGTTTTTAATGTTTCATCTCCAGTCATGACTCTCCAAGGAGATTTTCCATTCCCTCATTTCAGTTCAATCCTCTTCAATTGCAGCAGTGGGATGCTATCCCCAAGGTGGCTCTGAATAATTTCCTCTCTTTCATGGAAATGGAGATCAATCCCCTATTGATCACATTTAGGATGTTGCCAACCATTGTGCCATTCATACCATCATGAAGGAGAATGTTTTCCTTAGAATTATAGTTTCATCTCTTAAAGGAAAAATAAAAAATTGGTACATCAGTTTGGCACTACAATCCATTTCCACATGGAATCACGTGGGAGAATAACTTTACAACCGGTTCAAGGAGGATGCAGATGTTATTTGCCTCATAGAAAGTCTTAGAAAAATATAATGGGATCTGATGGAGTTCATCCTGGAATTCAACCTCAGATTCACAAGGACCTGGTGCCAAATCCATCTGGAATATAGATCCTCGTAAGGTATGGAATTCTTATATTATTTGAGGTCCTTTGATGCTGACTTAGTTGTATTGATTCAATCTCTAGGGGAAACAATCTTCCTTTGGCTTTCTCCATTGCATTACAAGATGAGAAGATTCTCATTCAGGCCAATGCAAAAGAAAATCCATCCATATTTCGCAGTCCCTCCCTCACCACCTCAAGTTCTTCCTTCTCATTTTGAAAATATTGAAAAATCCATCATTCCTTGCCAAAATAAGGAAGCCCCTTTGCTTCCTTACCCTTCATTTGATGTCTCACAGTGTGTTATTCCCATAGCATTCCCAAGCTGCACTAAGATCCCTCCCATCTCCACCCAATGCACTACCCAACTTCCCTAACTCATACACCAATGTCCCTAGGAGTTGTGGTATTTCATATATTGTCCCTACCTTCTACCCAAATTATCCTACAAGGATGGTAGAGAGGGAAACATCTTATCTTTGTTAGAGAAAGGGATATGACCATGCAATTCCCTAAATAGGAATGCTTTATGCAGGATCATACAATCTGTTTGGAGGAAACATATCAACAGAGTAGGGGTTATGTTTTGGAGGGTCATTTGGCCTCCCCAAGTGATCAATTCAGATTTGTTGAGCATCAAGCACCTCTATCTAAGCAAGAGATAATGCAGCAGATTCCTTCTTACACCTCTCCCTCAACTAGTCTCACCGAAGATGGAAATTTTGTATCGATAGGAGACTGGTCTTGATTCAGATTGGGAGGATGAGGAAATTAAAGATATGCCAAAGAAGGAGCTGAATTAAAGAAAAAGTAGGTAGGTGAGAAGGAGGCTCAGATTGGCAAGTTTGGGGAGGAGAAAGTGTTTTTAAACACTACTGGCACCCAAAGCCTCAAGGAGGAACAATTACAAAGTGAGCAAGATGTTTTACAGAGTGTAATGATCCTCATTGCTCTGCTTGTCTAGAACTTGTTGCACTTTTGGCGGAAGAGAAACATAAGATAGAGGATGAAGAGACCCAAGGAATTCAATGATCATCAAAGTGGAAAAAGAGCTATTTCAAGAGGTAAAAGAAAGCATGGATCAACCTATAAACAACCATATTTAGGAAGAAGGTCTTTATGAGAGCCCTAGTTGTGGGGAAAAGTAACAAATGAGTGGTCGAATCAAAAGAATTAGGCCTTGCCCAATCAAATACCTAGCTTCATTGGAGAAGGGGATAGAGTCTCCATTGATCATGCTCACTTTAGAGCATGATTATGATTTTCAATGCACCAAGGGTCAACAATAACACCTCCAGCCAAATACAGATCATCAGGAGGAGGTATTTTCTTTGTTTATTGATCCCTTGGCCGGATGGGTGGAGGATTTCCCATATGCCCATTGTCAAATCAGTTTCATGGTCTATAGTTTGAGAAAATGAAGCTACTTTTCCTTGCCAAAGGTCAGTTACGTGTGAAGTTTCCCATCTCTTTTGTTAGAATAGAATAGGTAGGATTGCTTTCAATAGAAGAAGTGCGTATGCACACTCTACATGTTCCACTTGGGGCATGTATGATCTTTGTATTTATACATAGTTTTTGTGTGGTTTTTGCTCTTGCACAGTACATAATATTTATGGGAAAAAATGTGTCATGGTAAAGGGCTCAAAGTGATAGGAAATAGTTACAGTCTTCAAGTAATTCCAAATACAGAGCAACTAAATCAGATTCATGGATAGTTTCCATTTTTTCATCTTTATGTCTCTCTAGGTCAGTCATAGTTGAGCTTTTATGCCTCTATTTGCATAAGGAAATTGATTGTAGGGGCATTTATATCTTTGGCATTTTTTCCAACGTGTGTTCATGACTAGATAAAACATGAGGTCCCAAGTACTTCCCAGATCAAATTGCAAAAGAAAGATAATTCCAAGTTCAAGACAATTTTCCACTCTCACAAAACCTTAATTCAGATAATTTTGTAAATGAGAGGGAAAATATGAGCAAGGTAGTTCTAGGTTCAAGCATCAGTGTTTTAATGGCTCAGTGTAGAATTCAGATTTTAGGATCACTTTGTAGGTGTACCAATACTGAATCCATGCCCAATGGACACTTCAAGTAACTAGTCACACATCTAGCAGACAGATGTCCTTAAGAGGTCGGAAAAATGTTGTCTATTTTACCCCTAGTAAAATAGATAACTTGGGAGGATGGTTTTGAGCATTGAAAATGATTCATGGAGCAATAATGGATGATATAACTGAGATCTCAAGTTTGGGAAGAATTATAAGTGATTCAGGGAAGTTTTAGAGGTCTTGGGGCCATCCATCAGAAGTAAGATTTCAAGCCTTAAGGAGCATATAATGTGAAAGAAGACTTGAGCTTCAATAGAAGATTCTGATATCTGTGTGAGGAATTATAAGTGGAAAAGAAAAGACATCTTAAAGCATCATACACTTCTTAAGGCAGTTCATTCTTATGGTGCACAACTCGGAAATCCCGAGAAATAAGGAGCCATTTCAAGGTGATAAATTCAAAATTTTATCTTGAGACCACCACCATTGGATTCAATGGGTTTTTTCATATGAAATCATATAAAATTTCACCCCAAAACTCATCTGGGAGCTCAAGATATCACCTTCGGAAGTTGGCCTCTTGGGGTTGGTCGGCTAGGTTGGAAGTTGGAAGCCTAGGTTGGATGCTTGGGTTGGTCTTTGAGGTTGTTCGGATGGATTGGATGCTTGGGTTTGACACTGGATTGGTCGGGTTAGTTGGTTGGTTTACATTTTTGATGCGTACATACATTTTTAGACACTTGTCGCACCCCTCACATTTACACACATAAGTTGGTCGATTTCCGAGGTTGGTCATCCCAATAGTTGTATGCAGACACCGGAGTTAGATGGGTACTAAGGCTGGTTAGCCCACTAGATGGTTGACCATCAGGTTGGTTGGGTGGCTCATTGTACAAACAGAAACATATAGCCTGTCCAACCCCACTTGGGTTAGATGACCCATGATGTAGAGATGGCAACCGAGGTTGGTGAACAACCACAATAATGTATGCCTCACATATTTGGACAATGTCCAACCCCTGTGGTTGGATGGTGAAGTCGATGATGATAGATGGATGGACGGGTCATATGGTTGGGTGGCTCACTAGTCCTAGGTAGGTGAGCAAATGACAACTAAAAAACCAATATTAATACAGTACGGTGCCCATGTATTTTCTTACAAAATTACCCTCGGGAAGTGAAATATTATGTGTTCCCATACCTATTTAATGAGGTTGGGTAAAAATTGGCTATAAAAGAACTTGAACCCCTTATTTTTGAAGAGACATTCTGAGAGCTTGGGAAACTCTTACAAAATTTTCCCTCAAATTCATTTGAGCTGTAAGCCTTCTCCTATGCCTGACAATTGTATTCATGCCTTTGAGCATCAATTTAATGGTTTGTGTACCTTATAGAGTAATAAAATCACATTTCGTGGTGTTTTTAACCTTTCTCATGATTTTTTTGTTTCTTTGTGCCTCTTCATTTCGTGTTTGTTTCCTATGCATGTATTTTACATTTATAGGTGTAGGAAGTTGTGTTTCATGGAGTACAGATGGCGGATGGAACTTGGGTCTATGTCACTATTTTTCTGACCTTTCCTAGCTCTATTTTTCCTCTTCTTCCTCCCTTAGTAGAATATATCGCCCCCTTTTCGGTGCTATCACTCCATTAGAGTAGGATTTCCCATTTCATGCTCTCTCTCTCTCTCTCTCTCTCTCTCTCTCCCTCTCTCCCTCTGTCTCCTTGGAATTGTTATGATAGGTGTAGTTAGGCATATTTTCTACATTAGGAGTAGTTTAGCATTAGGATTAGGTAGAGGAACCGGCTTTCTCTCGGAGATCCATCTCGGCTTTGCAAGTCCCACAACTTGAGAGGTGGATCCATGTTAGATAATTATTCTGGATGCCCCATTCACAATTAGGCCATATGGGGGTCTTTGTAATTTTGCATTAACAATAACCAACACCTAGAATAGTGTTGTCAAGTGTACACCTAAGAAATTATATCCCATAAGTGTAGATAAAATCTAAGTGAGGTGGAATATCCGAGTAGGATAATACAAATAAAGTGAGGAAAATAAATCCTACACGAACAATATACACCTTGTGATCATGTAAAAATGCTAAATAAAATACTAAAAATTCATACCTACCTCCTTCATGTTTTTTCTAAACTTTTTTTCTCAATAAGGACCTCAAAACTTCCTTGTTTTTAAATTTTGTACAACTTTGAAACTAAGGCACCTAAACCAACTCTTTAGTGTATTCACGAAAAGGCTTGATAAACTCTAGAACAATATATACACCATGACACAACCCCTTATGACTCCGCCTAGACTCATAGTCTCCTATTCTTATAGAAGACCACAAAAATTGCTTCTCACCTTGATTACTTGACTTAGAGGATTGAAAAATAGTTTAGCACATCCCTAAAGCACTTTTTCGCAGTCTTTTATATTCTTCTTTGGATTGGATTGTGCAAATAAAATCAAACACTTACTTCCCTTCAGAATTAGACTTGAATGTGATGAAACACCATGCTTCACATGTGTTGTATTCATCTAGTTCACCTTATAGAAGTGAAAAGCATGCTCCCTCTGTTATGAAGATACTTCACTAACATGTAGCGTGTAATTTTGCTCTCTTCAAACCATACTGTAGCATTTTAAGAACCATTGACCTTACCTTTATATTGATGATAGTCCTTAGTCTTTCTTCTTGAGAAGAGTATACCTATGTATCATTTCATGGAGGAATTAAAATCATTAACACCCTGACCTTATGAATATAACACTTGTATATGTTCATGAATTACTAATATGCACAATGTACCTTAAATAAAAATCATCAAGAAACTTTTTCAAAATCATACTAGCTCATTCATCCTTTATTAACAATCAATAATTCATGGTAGAAGCTTATGAATGTCTCCCCATAACCATTAGAATCACATAAACATGTGAACATCATGAGTTGATACAAAAATTATCTAGAGTACTATGAGGAGGAAATTTGAGACAAGATAGTCATCTATAATTATAACAAAAATGAACTTACTTCTCTTAGATACCATATCAAGGTATGTATTACTCATTTAGCATTCTATTCTCAAGAAGGAGGTTATTCAATCATGAGTAAAAATATATTATTACTAGTCCTTTCATTCACCTACTAAGACAAAACATATAAAATCTGATAACATAAGTGTTTTCAACCAATAATATTCATAAATTAGATGATTTCTTGCACAAAATATTTTCATGATTACTTTCAAAATCTTAAAAGTGTCAAGAAACCTTGGTAGTCATCCCATACACTTGATTAGTGACCTAATATGTTTTCCTTATCTCAATATACTATTCACATTTGTAGAAGCTCATATTAAAATATGAGTTCAAAGTGTTCTTCTTTTCATAACCTTGAGCAATTTTTAAAAGACCCAATAACTTTGACACACCTATGACACTCTTTAGAGAGTATTCACACCTTATAGATTAATTGAAACCTTTCATAATATCTTGAGGATTCATTAGGACCTTTCCATACATGTAGCCTTCTCTTTCTCTATGCCTTAGTCATAATGATGATCATTCTTAGCACACCAACCACTCTCTAGAATTTATTTTCAAAACCTCTTATTCACCATCATGATGAAAGGAATTGAATATCATTATTCATATCACATTAGATTTTAGAATCATCAAAATAACCATTATATCATCTTCACTTCACCGATTTACACACACAGTCTACTAGCCCTAGATGAATGAAAAAACACACCTAGATTTTAATGCATTCAATTTCATAATAAAACCATATATACTATGAGTACCCATTTGGCCACATTAATACCTCCATGAACCTTGAATACTTATACTGAAGGAAATTTTACCAGTTTACAATTCATTATTTGCCAATTAGGTCTCCTGCATTCTTCATTGTCAATTCTAGAAATTGTCACAAATTCTATCCAATTGAGATATTATTAGGGAATAAAAATTATTGAATCATGATGCATACTTAGTCTAGATTAGTTATTTCAAATATTGGATATATATTCTATCATTTACACCATCAAACTTAGCTTTTTCTTCATACCGTTGATATGAACTATTAGGACCCAGTTTTGGATAAAAACCACTCAAATTGCACAAAATTTGGATTTAAGGTCTCTAATTTTTCCATCACCACTGTATCAACATCTTCTAGTGCCTTGATAATTCTTGAAATGATTAAGAGACATGAGCATCACTTACTTGCTTGAATTTTTCTTGGTTTTCCCTCATCAATCTTTAAGAACTATGCCAAATAACTCCTTAAGAAGATGGTCTGATCAAGTCATCATACTTGATGAGTCATTTATTCTAAAATCCTTCTTCATGAAACATTAGAACATTTAAAACCATTATTAACACTTCATAAAGACATGTAACCTAAAACATTTTGACTTTGAGAAACTATAGATGACCAAAATAGACCTCTAGAAGATCATGAATGATTTGAGAGACATGGATCACATTTTTTAGAATTTTGAATCCATATATAGGTTCAAATACATCATTCACCTTAGAACATATAAGACATATAATTTATGGCTCATGATAGACCTCTCAAGATGAAACATATCCTTATTCCGCCACCAATATCATACACCGACTCGGACCAAGAAGAGACTTCTACACATATATGTCATGAATCAACACACTCCTTTTTAGATACCAATATGACCTTAAAAAAAACTAATTCATTATAAACTGACACCACATCATGAAAGAAGAGACACAACCTTGAGAACAAAGTCACTCCTACTTAGAGACCTCTAGACAATGAAATAGACATTTTCAATCTTTGAATAACCAAGTTAATCCTAAAAACATGCTTAGAAGCTTAAGAAAACATACCTTGATTTAATGGAGTAGACACTCATGATCCTAGACATATTTCCCTCACTCTAATGCTTCATCTATGAGATACTATAGCTCTAATAAGCCTACTAAAGGCATATGAACACCAAGATCAACTAAAATAAGGTCTTGAAGAGGTCTCAAGCCCTCTTATATACCTAGAAAACTCCTTGTTTTGGATCTGATATAAGATTCATGATTTTCTTTTCATTAATACCTGCTCTTGATGAGACACCATTATCCCTCCTAGGCTCCAAAATCCTTCCTTAACTGTTATCATGCATCTTATACCTCTGAAAGATTCCTTCTTGCACCTTAGGACCTTGAAACCTTTGGTCTTTCCTTGAGTAGCCATGATATAAATTTCTAGCAACATGACCAACTTCATTACAATTGTAACACACCACTAAAATCTTTCCTTTGACACCTTCAATTTGACTAGGTAGATCATACAATTTTTTTTTAGCAAAATGACCTTTCTCATTACAATTTTAGCATACCACACTCTTAACATGCTCAATCCTACTACCTCTCCATGGATAATCATCTCTAGTAGACCCCCTACAATATTTTTCCATATGACCAAATCCACCACAAGTATAACAATAACTATTGAAATACATTTAATACCTTGAGGCATTAGGTTGCATAATAGACCTGGTAATCACATTCTCCTTGATGAATACAAATTTATTTCCATCATTGGTACTTGGTTCATTTGCTTCCTTGTTATGATTTCAATTTTATTGCTTCATCTCTTTGTCTGCAAATTCAAATTTGAAGCCCAAACCAGTTCTATCACCTACTGATTTCTGATTGCTTAAGATATCATCAAGAGCCTTGGAACTCTCCTCAATTTATGATATGATTTTTCCTTACTTGATGCATCTGATAGCTCTCTCTTAAGAATGGTCACTTCTTCTTCCTTATATTGTAAGATAAGAGTCATGGTACTCATTTACATCTCTAAATTTCTCACAATTTCATCAAGATTTTCTGTAATAGCCCAATGCTTCTCTTATAGGTCCTAAATCCTTGCTTCATATTCCTTGACTTGTGATTTCAATTTCTCATTGTTTCTTTAGATGCGTATCAATTCATATTGAACACTAACCAATTTAGTATTAATGGAATGTTCTTCTTCTTCAGAATCTTTACAAGATCCCGATATAAACTCACCCAAAAACATAGAGCCTCCATTTGTGGATCTCATGGAATATTTTATCATGAAAAGGATCTCTTCACCTACATCTTTGTGATCAGATTCAGACTCAAAATTTGAACCATCATTCTCACTACTTGCTTAGAGGAATAAGGATATTCCTTAGTGTAAAAAATATTCTTACCTTTCTTCTTATGATCAAACATTTTTTCTTTATTATACCTTTGATTTTATTTTTCATGACCACCTTCATGATCATCGTTATCTCTCTTTTCATGTCTATGAGGACACTTAGCAGCAAAGTGACCTACTTTACCAAAATTAAAGCATTTAAAAGGAATTTTTTCCATTCACTTAATAGTTCTTACATTCAACCTTATAACAACCATTATAGATAGCTCTTCATCACCTAGCTCATGAATAACATCATTAAATTAAGTATTTTCTCCTTTGAAATCTTCTCAACCTTGACATATATATCTTTCTTAGCTGGTTTAGAATAAACAATCCTCATTTCATATGCTAGTCAAGGTCCCATGTAATTCATCCATCTTCAACTTAGTCAAATCCTTTGCCTCTTCAATAACAGACACTTTAGAATCAAACTTATAAGTTAGGGATCTCAAAACCTTTTGAACAACTACTTCTTCCTTCACATATTCTCCTAATCCTTTCATGTTGTTAATAATATTGTCAAATATAAGGAAATATGGTGATATAGACTCATCATCATTCATCTTAAGACTCTCAAATTGATTTCTAAAGTCTTGAAGCTTAGAAATTCTTACCTTGGAGTCACCTTCATATAGAACTTGAAGTTTCTCCCATGCTTATTTTGCTGACTGCAATGCATTACCTTTCCCATCTTAAATTCTCCTAGACCACATATGATAACATTAAAGCCTTTGAATTGTCACTACATGCCTTCTTATCTGCAACACTAGTTGGTGGAGTAGTACGAGAAGTATATCCATTCTCCACAAATTTCTAGATATCAAACCCTAGAGACATGATATGAGTATTCATAATAAAAATAAAAATATCATAATTCACATGATAAAACAAAGGTACTTTTACGGTAGAGAAACCATTCTGCTTACTCGCCATTTTTGTGCTTCAAAGGATCTCTTTTCAAGTGATCAAAATTCTCCAAAAGGACCGGGTGCGATACCAATTTTTGGAACCAAAATGGAATGAGAGGGGGGAAGAATCAATCCTTAAAATCTTAATTTCAATTCTATATTACTCACATGAACCATTAATCAATTATCCATCCATTAGAGTGTGCACAACAACATACAACATACATTCAATTAACCATGAACAAGAGAAATAACACCATAACACAAGATATAAGTGGTAAACCATCAAGGGAAGAAAACCCACTGAAAATTCTTATTATATTACTTAAATTGAAAGTTTTTACTAAAGCACCAACTTCACAAGGAGCAATGACCCCTATTTTAGTAGAGCACCAACCCCTAATTTTTGAAGCACTAACTTCATAAGAAGGATAAAACCCAAGATGATTAACCACTAACTCAACAACCTTTGAAGAATATATATGATGTATTTTTTTCAACAAATGATATATATCACCAATTCATATCGCTCACCTTCAAACCCTTGTTTAAACACTAGCTTCTCAAATTTTCTCTATACTTCACTTTATTCACTTCTCCTTGATTTAAAACCTTGCGAAACACTCGAAAAAATGATTCAACATGTCATTCACAATTTAATATCACAACACATGCATTGGTACATGAAATTCAACTGTCACATAGGTCACACTTTTCACACACAAGCAACTAGTCCAACTTTGCACCCAAAACATCACTTTTATATGCTCTTCATGATTCAAATTCAAAATAATTCAGTTTCCTCCTTCAGTTTGAACAAGTAAACTTAAAAATCCCAATTGAATCATTAAAATATTCACCAAAAAGACTCAAAACCCCATCACTAAGATGAGAAAAATCCACTAACACAAAAATCTGATTATTAAAGCTATTAAATTCACCAAAAATATGTAATATGACATTTAAACATCATCTATAATCACAATTTTACTTTTAGAAATCATATATTTCATGACATGAGCCAAAAGGCTCATATCCTTCACTAAACAGTGTTTCCACCACCCCGATTTCACATTTGGACCTCAATAATCCTAAAGATGAACTCAAATTTGGAATGTAACCAATAAATAGAATCCTTAGGACCTGTATAATATATACATGCATATTAGAGCTCATGAAGAATTCATGTGTTCAAACCACATATACTTTCCTCTTCTCCAAATCATGCTACCTAGAAACCTATTTTGAAAACTCAACTAGTTTGCACCCTTTCTACAACTTTCAAGACCTCAAAATGCCTTAAATAGGAACAAAATTCACCCCTCTTCACTCTCTAGGTGATATAAAGCATCAAATAATCCATCTCATGCTTCAACTAACTCATTCTTTCAGCCTGAGCAGTCCTGTCCTAAAAATCAAGAAACCTTCATCTCCACAAATTGACCTAGATGACCCATCAAATATAACAATAACGAGACAAAAATACATAAAAAGTGGAGGATGATTTGATGAAATTAAATTTTTGTGAAAGTACATTCACTTATTTAAAGAGGTAGTCCCTCCTTTATGTGAAATTTGTGAGAGCGTTCCACCATTAATGGAGGATGATTTATAAAAAATAAAGAGGTAGAAAATCGCACTAATAGATCTAACATTAGTGCATCACAAAAGCTAAAGAACATTGCAAGAAGCATAATAAACTAGATCTGAGCCATAATAAGTCAAATGACATGAGGTTTACACCCTTAAGAAAAATATATGATAATGAACCCAAAGATATATTGTTTTAACATAGTTCAGGTAGCCACATTATAGTCAAAAGGGTCATCTCAGACCATATACAATAAATGATAGGGACTTAACTCCCATAAATCCTCCCTAGTATGAGACCTTAACTATACCTTTCCCATTCTAACCCTTGTTATAGATCCTAGTGCCATACAAAGGCTTATGGCATCCCTTACAACCCTTAGCACTAAGTGCTCTAAACCCTAGCATTACTACAACACTTTGTTACTCTACTTCTTATTCTCTATGCATCCCTCTACCTCTCATCATCTCTTGCATTTTTGTATTTTTCTATCTCTTTGTCATTCTCTTGTATATTATCCTCTATATTATCTCTATGTCTCTCTATGTCTTTAGCTGAGCATATCTCTTTATAGGATCAACACCCACCACCATGCCTTCTCTCTTAAATAGATCACGTGCCAAGTGTTGATGTGGTCCTCCAATGGTGAATTCTTATCCCTTTGCAAACCCTCCACTCTCTGTAATGATGTCTTCTAGGAATATTCCCTACATGGAATATCCTTTTCTTGACCTCCAAGGTTCAGGTGGCACCTTATCCACTCATCATGCCTAGTTGGTCTTTGAATTTTTCCTCAAGTGCATCTAGAATGCCAAATATGGCTAAGTCCTTTAAACCCATGTTTACTTCCCCGTGCACGTGCCCTAGTTTCACTTAAACCCTTCTTAAACCCCTTTGTCCTATGTGCTTTCCCCTGAGTGCCCTTCTTCTTTTTATTGGTCTTATACGTGCGCCCTTTGGTACTTAGCCAATATTTTAAGGCCCAACATCACCCCACACTAAGTGTGTTCTCCATCCTCAAAAACATCTGCTTCTTTAAAGAATAAAGAATAGTGGGACATGGACAATCTGAATAAAGAATGAAAGAATGGAAGAATTTTCTACTGCTGTAGGAGGAGTGGGAATTATTTCTTTATTATTTCTTCAATATTTTCCTAGGCATCCACCTCACCCTGCACTTGTTGAAGTAGGTCACCCACTAAAGTGCTCACCTCATCAAAACTCAATTCATTTGCTCTTAGCATTCAGTGTGTCTATAATTCCTTCTAGCTGCTTGCTAAGATCATCAATGTGTCCATTCTTGTGGGTGACTTGGGATATAGTTCCTTAAGATGATTCTTAATTGAACCCTGCAAGGTTTTGATTGATTCCAAATTTTTTCTCAACCTCGGCTAGGATCTTATCCACTCCGCCCTGTTTCCTTTGTTCTTCTCTTGAAACTCCTTTAGATCCACCTCATGCATACAACTAGTATGCTTACTTACCTATCTCTTCATTAACACAATTTTCATAAAAAACCTCATCCATTTGTGTGGTGGTCTTCACAATGAGTAAGGAGCTCAAAATATTGAGTAATTGTCTCCTTGATATTTAGTTTCTCTTCCTCCTTTTGGCATGCCAATGCCTCTTTTGTTGATTCCAATGTGAGTGGATGCCTCTCCATGGTGAGGATGTGGGTCAGGTCTTCCAAGCATTGCATGGTTGACTCATATTTTTTTTTCTCAGGTGGGGCAAGTCATGGGTGCCTCAAGATTATGGCATCTTGAAATAGTTTCTATCTTCTTATGGATCTCTCACACCTTTTCCTTTTCCTCCCTTAATTCACCTTAATTGTGTGTTGATCAACTCCTCCTACTTTAGCTCCTTGTCCTTTTCAATGATCTCTTCATTTTTATTTTCAAGCTCTTCTTCAAGACCCTTACTCTATCATTTCTCCCTAAAGAGCCTCACCTCAACCTCCACCGATACCTTGTTGAGTGCATTACAAAATTTCTCATCTGATAGTTGTTGAGCATTCACTAGAGGGTTTACTCCCTTGGTATCTAGTATCTTCATCAATGCCTCACGATTGACCTCAAATTCGAGGCTCATCAATGTGGGACTCAAAATCCCAAGACAACATCTTCCTTGTGTGGGTATGCACCATATTCATCAAAGAAGACCATGCAAGGAGTTGGTTTGAAGGCATGGTACTTTGGAACACGTGCATAATACCTTATTTGGATCATTGATGTAGGTCATCCCTTGTCCTGTGCCATTACCATACCCTTCCCTGTGTGCACACTTCCTTTGGGAAGCTTACCGCCAGGATGGGATCTCACCCATGCTTCCATACTCCTTTTCTATGCTCTCACTTCCCTCCATCTCCTTGAGAAATTCTTTGGTGTTGTGCTCCACCTCTTGATCCACCAAGTCTTTTATGATGCCTGCTACCTCCCTTTGTGGCATCCTCTATCTACTCCTTGGTCAAGCTTGGAGTCCTTTGATCTTTCATGTTGACTTCCTCACTTCCCCCTTTCCATGAGTGCCTCCTACATCCTCATCCTTCTCTTCATTATCCTCCTCCTCTGACTCATGTACATCATACACAGGATGGTCCTGAGCCTTGTCATGCTCTTTCATCATTTATTCCCCTTGTCGGCCTCCACATCTCTTTGTTTCTTCGTGTCACCTTTTTTGTTACCTTTGTTTCTTCCTAATTGGTGATTCAATATAGGAGACTCTTCTTTTTCTTCCTCTCTAGGTGACTCCTTTCTTTTCGGTGACTCTTCTTCTTGGGGGCTTCTCTTGCTCTGTGCACCTCTTCCTCAGGTGTCTTCTCTTTCTCTTATGTACGGGGACTTCTTCCTCATGCATAGGTGCTTGGTTTTGTTTGACTGACCTGACTACACACCTACAGTAATTACATATTGTTTGTGTACTTGGAACCTTTTTCTCAAGGGCCTCCTCTCTCTCCCTTTTCCTTGGCATGACCTTCTTCCTTATGGTGGGGTCTTCTAGGATAGAGACATCATTTTCAATGTAAGCACCCTTCTCATACTTTGGCCTTATGCACGTAGGTATACCCTTTTTGTGGTCCTCCCAAACAAGAAATGTTACTCTGGCTTCACATATGTATGTCATGGGAGACATACTTCTCCACATAGGTACACTTCTTTAGATATATCAATGTCTCTGCAGCAAGCTTGGTAATCTTGGTCTATTGTGTTGAGGTCAAACCTTAGCTTCTTTTCCTCCTTGAATCTATTGACTCTAACCTAGAAGTATTGTGTTGTGAAGGAGAATGGAAATTTACACTAGGGACCCTTGGCACCATCTGCTAGAGTAAACCTACCAATGCAAAAATGTTGGTATATGAAAAATTAGCTTCACCTTGTAGTAAAATAGGTAACTTCTAGGTATCCTCCTCTGCGTATGAATGCGTCATGCATTTCTTATACCATTTTTCTAGGTGCACCTTGTGGGTGGCCATCATGGTGTCACA
Organism: Taxus wallichiana var. yunnanensis; assembly: GCA_018340775.1. Lineage (NCBI taxonomy): Eukaryota > Viridiplantae > Streptophyta > Pinopsida > Cupressales > Taxaceae > Taxus > Taxus wallichiana. Next base: position 611,802,427 of record CM031238.1, read on the forward strand.
AGTGTACTTCTCAAATATTTTGGTAGGGGGGGTTCTCATCTAGGTACTCCCACACAAATTTATCTGGCCCATCGAGGCACTCAATCTCTAAAAAGACAATGGTAAGGAGGACGTTACCAAACATGATATTTTCTCCATCACGCATGAAATTGATGATTTCTTCTGCTATGAACGAGAGGTTATAGATGGTCCCCTCTCGAGATCTTTCGGAAAACATTCAACCAAGCCTTGTTGATCTGTGTCCATCTCTCCTGCCCATTTAGTTTTGTGACCAAACATGTGACCATCCTCATTATAGGTCGAAATCATAGAGATGTCAAAGTATCATGACCCCTTCTTGTAGTCATAGGCCTTCAGTCTTCTTGATGGCCTCCTTATCATCCAAGTCATCATCAAATGATTCTCCCTTGTAGGTAAGACCAGTAAATTTAGAGACTAGTTGGGGAGTTATCCATCATCCTGCATCCTGTGAAGTAGAAATGGTCTTCATGTATACGTGACATTAACCATTAGTACAATCACTTAGGTTTTCCAAAATAGGGAAACTCATAGAGTTGCAATAACTTAGCCTTCACCATCTTCACCTTTACCTCATCATCGTAGATAGGCATTCCATTTGGTGTCCTTTTTCTATAGGGTGAACCAGTTCCAATGCCATCTCATTCTCTATGGTGCTCATTTGATGGTTGTAGTCACTTATGACCATATTTCTAACATGAGACACCCATTCTTTTCAAGAAACACACCATCTAGATATTGCATCTCTGTGTACCATTCTTCATTGAAACTGGTGGAAACAACTTGTTTCCCTTTCCCTTTCCCTTCTTTGGTGAAACGTTTTGTTGCTTTCCTTGGTGCCATTTCTCTTTGGGTCACTAAAATTTCTTTCTTCCTCTTGATCTGGCTCTACTCAATTCTATGGCTCTACCCTTTCATGAAAATCCCTTCAATCATGTGCCCTAGCTACGGAACCTAACTTGGGAAAACCCTTCTTTCCATAAGATGATGTATTCACTTATGGGATTCAAAAACTTCTATGACCCTCTCCCTCATGCCTGTGTACTCTTTTTCCACTCTGGTTTGCTAATCAAACTGGCTATGCACTCAAATCTTCACAACCCTTTTTCATGCACAAATTTTCTTCAAGGATGCCCTAGTTCACAAGATCTCTTTGATATCACAAATGCAAGGTAAACAATAATGTACCCCGACCTTCTACTTATAGTTTTTTTTATTTTTTCCGCAATAAATGCCATGCCACCTACCAATGTACCTTTGCAATAAAGGCATATTTTTCTTCTAAATCCAACCTTCAATGCTTTTTACCCCCATGCCCAATCTTGCACGAAAAATTTCTACAACCTTTGGTGCGTAAAAACCCTTATTGACCGAAGATCCTTACGTGTGCACTTGTAGCATTGAAGGAACTTTTTTTCCTTACCCTGATTTTTGACATTGCCTACCTCATGTTGTTCATGTGCTTCTCACCCTTGTACGTGGTTTTGTAAAGCCTTCTGACACAAAAATCCTCATGTTCACCTTTTCCACATGTGCTCTTCCAAACTATGTGCTTTTGATCCTTCAACCTGGGCCATGAAACACAACTTCCACTACCAGCTTCCAGTACTTGTCGTATCACTTCACCCCACACAAAAATAGATGCATGGTCCTCTACTGCATAGATTTTTTTTAAAATTATAAGTGGCTACCAATGCACAAACATGCACACAACAACAAAAAGAAAAGGAAAAAGCAATGAGAAAGGAAACACAAAGAAAGGAAAATGCATTAAGGAAATCCTAGGCTAAATGGAAATATTGCCTTATTTACAAACACAAGGAAGACTTATTTATAGTAGGGCTTTGCCTACTCCCATTGAAATGGCATAGTAACCATGTTCCATCTAATGCTTGTAACTAGAAAGCACTTGAATCAAGTATATAGGATACAATATATGGGCCCATCCAATGGAATTTGAATTTCCCAAGGTGGCACAAAAACTTGGAATCATATAATAGAACCATCTGCCCAACCTCAAAATTTTTGTTCTTGATGTGTCTATCATGCCATGCCTTCTACCTGGATTTTTCTATCTTTTAGACTCTAGTGAGAAATGGCCCACCTCTCATCTAACTACATTAACTTATCAATCCTCTCCTCAAGTGCTTGTTCATCAGCTAATCCTCCTATGCATGCACTATATGTAGTGATGGTAACATGAATTCAATGGGTAAATACTTCTTCCACCAAACACAATTGAAAAGGTGTGGCCTTATTCAATCTTTTATAAGTAGTTTAGTATGACCATAACAACATAAAATTTATCATCCTAATCCTTCCTTCCCACATCAAAAATTTTGGTTAGTGTGTGACTCAGTATCTTGTTAAATGCCTCATGGTTCCATTAGCTTGTGGGTGATAGGGGTAGTCTTGTGGTGGGATACCATGAATTCTGCCAACAAAATCCTAATTGTCTCATTCAAGAAATGAGTACCCCTATCACTTGTTAAACTCAATGAGACATCCATATCTCATTGATTATATTTTCCCACAAGAACCTAGTTGTTGTTGTTGTGTAATCCCTTATAGGTGTTACCTCTACCCATCTTGTTAAGTAGTATAATACAAGTAATGATATAGTGTGAACTAGTCCTTCACGTGGCAGGTGAAATTGGTCCTACAAAATCAATCACCCACTTCTCAAATGGTTTATGTGCTAGCTATCGATCTCAAGGGCATCTCATCTCTTCTTCCTAGTTTTCCAAGGTGTTGGAAATGGTCACAGAGCCTTGCAAAACTCAATACAATCTGGTAGATGCTTTCCCACCAAATCCCTGCTAGAAGGATCTTGTGCGTGGTTGCATTCCTGCATAGTGTCCTCCTGCAATTCCACCATGTGCTTCCTCCATGATTACAACATGTTCATGCTCTAACACACACCGACGTAAAAACCTCATCACCTAGCTTGTATAAGTCTCCACTAATTAACATGTAGGGTGCGGCGTGTATGGCTAACTACTTTCTTTCCAAATTCTTCATTCCTTCCGTGTGCCACACCCATTTTGAGAAATACAACAATATCTTCCAAGTCAGAGGGCATGCACCATAATCTAAATAGTTGTGCATCTGGCATTGTATCCTCAATGCTCTATGCATCCTCCCCTGAGTCAATCTTGGATAAATGGTCAGGTCCTAAGTTACTCTTTCTTGGTTTCACCACAATTGTAAACTCAAACTCTTGAAACAACAAGGACCCATCGGCATATGCACCCTTGTAAAATGGGCTTGTTTACCAAGTACTTCAATGCCATGTGGTCCATGTAGAATATGAAGGGTGTTGCCAAAATAGATATTGCCTGAATTTGTGTAATGCATGTAGATCATGGACAATGCTTTGCTCAGTAGTGGTATAGTTTTTCTCTGTTGGTGTCAACTTCCTACTAGAAAAACACAAGGGGTGGTCAACAATTCCTTCTCTAGGTTGTGCTAAGATTTCCCCAATCACCATCCCCAAAGCATCAACATGTACATGGAATGGCTTATCCCAAGAAGGAAAGCATAATATGGGCGTAGTGATAAGCTTATTCTTCAATGTATCAAATGCCATCTATTGCGCCTCTCCCCAAGTGAAATGGAATTTTTTTGTGTTTTAGTAACTCTTCTAATGGTGTGGTGATCTTGGCATACCCCTTAATAAATTTCCGGTAATATCCCATATGCCCAAGGAATCCACACACTACGCACTCTAGTTGGTAGGTTCCCCTAATCCCATAATAATGAAAACTTTGGTAGGATCCACCAACAAACCTTCCTTACATATGATATGCCCCAAAAGGGTTCCAAATGGAGTAAAAAAACATTTCTTAATGTTGAGGGATATCCTCAACTGACCGACATCTTTCAAACATCAGCCTCAGATTGTCACAATGATCCCTTACTAATCCATATACCATCCAATCATCAAGGTAGACTTGAAGAAACTTATGGATGAAGTCTTGAAATGCTTGAACCATAATGAAAACACAACATGAGGTGTTCTTTAGTCCAAAAGGCATGATTATGTAGGAAAAGCTTCCCCATTCAGTGGAAAAAGTTTGTCTTTTCTTGGTCTTCCTTTGCAATTCTAACTTGATGATACCCTGAGAATCCATTTGTGAAAGAATAGATCTCGCCCTGGATACTCCTTCTAGAATCTCCTCGGTGAAGGGGTTGGAAAGGGATCAATGACACATACCACATTCAAATCCCTATAATCAACATAGATCCTTATCCTCCCATCCTTTTTAATGCTAATGACCATTGGGCTTATCCATTTGATTCCTCAATGACCTCAATGATGCCTGATGTGATCATCTTGTCAATCTCCTCCTTGACTTTGATGTGAAGATTTAGATTCATTGATAAGGTCTCTTTTAAATGGGTGTGCTCCTTCCTTTAGCTTGATTTTCATTTCCCCAAGGAGTGGTGAACTCCTTTCAGCTCATGGTACCCATGGAAATAAGTCCTGAAACTCACAATAGATCAATGATCTTTGAAACCTCCTTTTCTGACCAATAGTCCCCAATAGTAGCCTCCTTAGGTTCTGTTTCTAAGCCAATGTTAACCTTATTTGTTTTGAGTGGTTCATGGTAGGGGCATGCACTTTCTCATCAGCACTATCCATAACTTTGTGTGTACCTTTAGTATGGTTAACATCCAAATTTTCTATTTCTTCACCATCGATCACATAGACCAATTTTCCTTTCTCTTTCTCCATGCATGCGTGCTCAAGTTGTATCTCCTCTGATTCTTCCTCATCAAAGTGTGCTTCTAAACCAAGTTCACCCAATAATTCCATTATTCTATCCTCCACCATGGAACTATCTCCCATCGTTAGGCACTTAACAACCTGCAACACCTCATCCACGATGGCTTGGTGCTCCGATATTCAAAAGCTTGAAGGAGGTCAGCCGTCATCAACTCCTACCAATTTCCTATCTGATGGCACATCTCTGAGTGAATGTACCATGCATGTGTAACCTTGTAAAGTGGAGTATAACTTATGCACCCATAAAGAAGGTGGTAAGGCTTCCATGCCTTCCATCCAGGCCTTCTCACATGTTTGGATGTGAAACAAGGTGGGTTCCTTCCCATGATAATCTTGTATGATAGTAGGTGCATTGATTTTGAAAACCTAACAGAGAACATGATTCTCACCTCGTGCCACTCTAGAAGGTTATCATGATGGGTCACCCACCACCATGTTATGGTCCTAAGAAAGGTATAGCTGAGCATCCTTCTCCTCTCGATCTCACTTCTCCATTGGGTCTCCATTTCTTGTAGGAAAACATCAGGGTTGGCTCCTCCAAAATAACTTGGAAACTTCTTTCCTCCTAGGTGCTTGATTGAGCACGCCTTTTTACCCTCTCATCATAGAGCCTCTTAACTACCTTCCCACAACTCATATGTCCCATGTGCCCAATTGTCACATGCCACACTAGTTGTATCACTTATAGATTGAGCATCTTCCCATTGAATAACACCCTCCTTTGTTGGTTGCATAACTTCAAGGTCCTGGATAGTGTGCATGTAAATTTTTCTAGGTCCTCTTCTCCTAAAGCTCAATATAGGGTGTTGACTTCCCATCTATTCAAAGGAATGATAACCATTCCTCTTTGTTTTCAAAGCTTATATACCCCTTATTAAAATGTAAGTCAGCATTGTTCTTATAGCACCAAGGGCACCCAAGTAACATTGGAAATTTTCCACCTCAGCAAGTGCTAAGACTTCAAAGTCCCTAGTGAATTTTCCCCTTGGATAGTGATAACAACATCCTTTAAAACACCAATGGGCATTGCCTTTGTCTTATTGGCCATATACAACACATTTGAAGATGGATGTAATGGGGCCTTCCCATTTGATTCAGGCATCCAAGGTGAGAACATTGACTTTTCTGCACCCATATCTATCAAGAATATTGCTTAGGATCCATCCATCAACAATTACATTCAAGGTAATTTCCTTATCATAGTCGAGGCTATGGGGAGGAAGGTTAGCATGAAAAACCTACCTCTGCGCTCTACTCAATGCTTGGTATCTTATTCCTTAACCATTCTCCTAATAGAGGAATGATATTTTCTTGCCTCAACATTTTCATACCTCCTTGACATCATCTAGATCCTTGTGGAGCCTCAACACTCTTCTTCTACTCCAACTTTTGGGATTTCTCCTTCAGACATTGAATTTCCCTTGAAGACTCTTGATTATGTCCATGGTCTCTTGATAGACTTCCTTATGATGGGTAGGGTTTGAGATACTTCCCATACACCACCTCTTCTCTTATAATCAAGTGGTCTCTACTTTGGTATCTCCTTGGTGCACATGTAGCCTCATCTCACATCGTCACACAAAGTATAAGTTCTAATTCTGCCTCACATGCACACTTCCTTGACATCCATGTGAGTCGGCTTTCTTAATGCTTACCATCCCGTGCACCATTGTCTTTTTTGGTGTTGTTGGCTCATATGTTCAAATAGCTCTGGGAACTCCTCATACTTGTGCTTCTTTCACACCAAGAGCATTGTAGTAGGTTAGGACATTCACACTTATAGTGTGCTCGTAGACCCACAATTGTAAAACAAGTTCCACGGGAACTCACTTCCCACCTCCGTGGTTTCCATGGCCTCTAAATCCTCCACATGAAATCCTCTTCCATGAGCTCCTCCATCTATGTGCCCTTCATAGTGATGACCATCATCCTTGGAATTGTTTGTAATGTTGGTCTGGTGCACACCAATATCAATGACATCATGTATCTGGTCAATCAATCTATAATCCTTAGTGTCATGAGTAGTAGAGGTGTAAATCTTGTAGTAGCAAGACACATTCTTACATGGATCATGTGCTATAGTAGTGGACACCTACTTGCATCATGATCTCCATGGAAAATCTCACAGTCTACCATCATGGCATGTACCGATCTCTGAGGAAAAATTATCCTTTGTGTGCCCCTCTACCTCACAATCCATGCACCATAGGCCACTGTGAGTCTCATGCAAGTTCACTAGATAGCTTCTCAATTGTTTTTCCATTGCAGCAATATGAGCTTCAAGAAAAGGGCTAACACTGGTATCTACGACTTCTATAGCCTCAACATGCAAGGTAACCTCAAGGCCTCATGGGTCTGTGAAAGTCTTGTGTGAAAGTGCTCTCCTAAAAGGTGTTATTAGTCCTCCAAAAAACCATTGAGCATGCTGAGAAGGATGAATATCATAAGACAATTTTGATAAGAGAGTCTTAAAATGTGCATCATACTCCACACACTCTCTTGCCATACCTTGTTGAATTTCCTTCAGCATGCTAATGCTCTTTTTTTCAAACTAGGAATATGAAATTCAGCTAAGAAGGCATTACATAGCATGGTGTAATCTACCACTATCTCTAGTGGGGGTCATACTTTTCAGTACCAACTATGTGCATGTCCTTACAATGTTGTTGCAAAATGACTTGCCTTCCATTTCAGGGTAGTGATCCCCTTTGCGTGCCATAACAACTCACATTTGTGTACATGCTCTGTAGCATCCTCAACACCTTTGTAATCTAGTAGATGCAAATACATTTCAAAAAATACTTGTTGAGGTGGTTGAGGCCCTTGTCCACCTGATCTAGAACCTTGATTTCCTCTAGTGTTTCCTCTACCACTAGATCCACTAGATCCACTAGTGCTATCCCTCTTGATCCACCAGATCCTCCTAGATCCACTAGGTCCACTAGGTCACTAGTTCCTATTCCACTAGATCCACTAGATCCTCCTCTTATGGCTAGAAAGGGTCTGAAGTGGTCGTGCCTTGTGTCCCCACTATGTTGTGTTGAACTATGCACCAACAATCTATGATATTACACCACTACCAGATGTGTGTCCGTGCCTACTTCTAGATGTGATACCCAAGCTTTGTGTACCTAAAATTTTCCCAAATGTGCTCCAGACAATATACCTCCAAACATAGGAAATGATTGTGCAGCCATAGATGTGCCAAATGAAAAGTTATACCTCCTAGGTGTTGATTGGTCACTTCCACCAATACCAATTGGGTTAGCAATACTTATCTCTAGATTTGGAAAACTAAGTGCCAAGGGTTGGTCACTAGGAAGATTCATATACGTGCCAATGGACTCTCCTTTCTCCAAGTGATGAGCTCTCATAAAAGTTGAAGGGGTCTCTCTCCATGCTTTGCCAAGATGGGGTAGCATAGACTGCTCAGGCTCCACGTCCTCTGTGTGAACCTCAATTCCTTCCCGTAATGTCTACCTCCATAAATCCATCACTCTGTAACTTTGTGTTGTCTATCTAACTCCCTCTCATGAGCTTCATTATACTTGAGTCATCTCTCTTCCCTCTCCTTTTCAGCCACAAGGTCTTTCATCTTTCTCCACCCTAGCTTCCTCACCCAAGTGCTCAGAAGAAGCTTAGCGGCCATAGGAAATGCTTCCAAACTTAGTGTAATGATCAGATCTTTATAGCTAAAGGGATAACATGCAAGAATGATCCTCTTGGCTCCCTTAAGAACTCAAACTCAACAATCTCTGGATAGGAATACATAGAAATCATGTACTCAAGGTGTAACTCATCAACACTCTACTCCACCAATGATCAACAACACGTGTCCAAGTCATATCAGCATCATGCAACCTGATACTCATCTTGGGTCCATATGTGAGGTCTATAGTACCAGCTTGATCTAGATGCATACACAAAATCCATTCATACAACTCCATTGGAAAGCAACAAAATAAGGTCTCATACAACTCATGATACATATGTTCTTCTACCCATTTACGTGCATCAAACTCAGGTCAATACTAAATCTCTAAGAAAACTCATCCTCCATGATTTTAAGCCATGCTTCGACACTATCCAAGGTCAAGTGCTCTATCATCACACACCATTCTCACAAAACTTGAAAAGAGGTCCCGAAAATGGAACCAAGATGTAGTCATTTATTTACCCTTAATACCTTTACTAACCCCAAGTGCACTAGACCTATCACCCTAGGTGGGCATTGGGCTCTCACCTAAGGCATGCGTGGGCACCAAGCCCCTCCTTTATGTGAGCTTTGTGAGAAGGTTCCACCATTAATGGAGGATGATTTACAGAAGTAGAAGTACATTCACTTATTTAAAGAGGTAGAAAATGTAACTAGTAGATCTAACATTAGTGCATCACAAAAGCTAAAGAACATTGCAAGAAGCATAATAAACTAGATTTGAGCCATGATAAGTCAAATGACATGAGGGTTTACACCCTTAAGAAAAATATACAGAATGAACCCAAAGATATATTATTTTAACATAGTTTAGGTAGCCACATTATAGTAAAAAGGGTCATCTCAGACCATATACAATAAATGACAGGGACTTAACTCCTCATAAATCCTCCTGGTATGAGACCTTAACTATACCTTTCCCATTTTAACCCTTATTACAGATCCTAGTGCCATAAAGGCTTATGGCATCCCTTACAACCCTTAGCACTAAGTGCTCTAAACCCTAGCATTACTACAACACTTTGTTACTCTGCTTCTTATTCTCTATGCGTTCCCTCTGCCTCTCATCATCTCTTGCATTCTATCTTTTTCTATCTCTTTATCCCTCTTGTATATTATCCTTTATATCATCATCTCTGTATGTCTTTAGCCCGAGCATCTCTCTTTATAAGATCAACACCCACGCCATGCCTTCTCTCTGAATAAATCACGTGCCAAGTGTCGATGTGGTCCTCCAATGGTGAATGCTTATCCCTTTGCAAACCCTCCACTCTCTGCAATGATGTCTTCTAGGAATATTCCCTACGTGGAATATCCTTTTCTTGACCTCCAAGGTTCTAGGATGGCACCTTATCCACTCATCATGCCTATTTGGGTCTTCACATTTTTCCTCAAGTGCATCTAGAATTCAAAATATGGCTAAGTCCTTTATATATAATCAATGTAAATATGTCCCTAAAATCCACAAGGTCCATGTAAAGCACACAATTCAAGGTGAGCATCAGAAGGTGTAATTCAAGCTAGAAAACACCCTTTATTGGACCTTATTTCAACTAAAACATCATAACATGAAAAATTAATTTTAGAATGACTCAAAATTTTTATTACAGCTCTAAGAAACATCTTTTTATAATATCCAATCATTATAATGTCAAAAATATCTCTCCATCTTTCCATCCCATCTCATTTGCATGGCTAGCCCTTAGGGTTTTACATAGTCTAGGCTAGGGTCAATTGAAATAACATCATAAATCACCATAAAACCTCTCCAAAAGTCCCTAACATACCTAAACACCATTTAGGACATCCTTTCATGCTTACATGACCTCGCATGGATCCAAAACTCAACCTTATTTCTCGTAGCACCTAGACCTGGCCTAGATGAACACCTGAAACTTGGTCTCCAACATGTATCTACACCTTGAAACTCATGTGAGTTCCTAAACACTCCTTAAAAATTCTATCCATGCTGTCAACATTCTCCTCAAGTTACCAAGAATCTCCAACCACCATGCACCATCACCTAGGCTAGCTAGGTCACCTGATTAGGATTGCTAGAACAAACAATTCGACTAAAGGAACTCATGCAACATGGAAATAATTGAAAATCCATGTAAAAATCACAATGAGCATCCAATGACTCTAATCCATCATCATATTTTTCATTAATGAGATTTTACATTAATGACAACACCTAAATCACAACATGCCAACACATTTAGCACAACACAAATCGCTAGATGAATGTCTCTTAATCCATCTTCAACACCATCATGTATATCAAGAGCATAAAAATGTGCGTATAAAAACATCTTAAAGAACATGAATTTAAAATTGGTGACCTTGTCCTAAAATAAAATTAGAATGCCACTACTCTATAAAGTATTCAATGTAGAAAGTTTTCTCCTAATTAGATTGGACCATATATTACCACACATAAATATGGTTCTAGATCCTATCATTTAACTTCTCTTAATGGTAAACAAGAAATAGAACATCTCAATGCCTTACATTGAAACCTTTATACTATTAATGCATCTACCAACACGATATTAGTCACATTATAGGATCTCAATTCCAACATTATCCTTTCCATCTCTCATCATAATGATTTGGAATTATGTGGTCTCTGTCACTTTGTCTTATCTATGACCTTGAATATGAGTACCACAATTTTTATCATAACATATTCCTTATGGAAAAGTTCCTCCTTCTAGGTGGGAACCCCATAATCATTACATCCATTTCCCTCTTATATAGTTATTGGAAACATGATAAGGGTCCATGTGTGGCTTGTACATCTCATATTCCCCTTCCCAAGTGGTCTACATGGCTATCCTTAGCTCAATCCCAAAAGTCAAATTATGGATGTTCATATAAATCAAATAATGTTAAAAGAATATAATGATCCCTTAAAGGAAAACTATTTATATAAAGCAAATAATGTTAAAAGAATAAACTGATCCTTGAAGGACATCTATCATGCATTTTATAGTACCATCTAAAAAGTCAAAAAGTAAAATCCAAGGAAAAAAATCCCAAAATGTATACCAATCCCTTGAAGGATGGCTACTATTTCATATCATGGTAGTGAAGGCTTCTTGCATTGATCAACCTTATGAATCTCAAAATCAAAAGTAAAAAATCAAAAGCAAACATCCTAGGAAATCTTCCCGCATCAATCAACTTTTCCATCTAAAGAAAACTTCCTGTATTGATCAATTTGCGCTTTATTGCTTAGAGTTGAGGTATAGACCTAGGAAAACCACGTAAAGAGAACCTACTTCCCCCGTAAAGATACATCTAAACCCCTTATCATGTTAACAATAGTAAGAAAACCTTCCATCTTAACCTTCATGATCCTAAATACAAATAATTATCATTGGTTATGTGTTAAAACCTACCATAAGATGCAAGTGAATCACTTCACATGTGTTCCCTTTCACATCTTACCCTCAATCCAATATAAAACCATCTTTTCTGTGCACATTCTTTACTATAATAAAGTGCACTTTTCTATGTAGGGTCACTTAATCCCGATCATGTGTTTTATCTATTGTATGTCATCCAATTACACCATCTTATAGATTATTCAATCCAATTAACATCTACAACCGTCACTTCCATATCTAATATAAACCCCTCTCATCATCATTTTTTGCTACATCACATCTATTCTAATCCAAATGAAACCATAATATATATCACATTCATCATATCACTTGTCATCTAAATCCATGTGTTAACTAGCCTTCCACACGTGTCGCTACAAATCTGCAGTAGTTGAGAAATTTTCTCCTTGAATCTCTCTTTGCTTGGCACACATGATATTCAAATGTTCTACAATTTAAAACAAAATCAACTACTTTACATGCAAAGTGCCAACTATTACTAAGTAATTGAATTTTTCAAAATAACTTAAAGTAATGGCTTTCAACTAGATTACTTAAGTTTTACAATTCAACTTGATTACTTAATTACATTGTCCGAAAAATGAGAAGAAGAAAAAGAAGAAAAATTCACTCCAAAGTAGTAGAACTTTAGTTTCAGTTAACTTTTCTCTCTCTGTTTCATCCTTAGTTGAATCCTCGAGTGTCATCCTTGGTTTTCTCCCGATACATAGTATGCTGATCAAACATATCTTTGTCTTACTTTTTCATCTACTTTGCAATAACTTTCATTTCAATTTCATACCGAGGAGTTATTTTGCTAAGATATTGCTGAATCATTTCATTTTCACTAGGTTTGATCCAAAATTTTAACATTTTAGTGAAGATTTTCCATCTTCTCAATCAAATCATAGGTGAAAGGAGTAATGGATTTATCCATTTCTTGCTTAAGAAGATGAAGAAATTTCTCTATAGTACCTTGTGGTTTGGCTTCTGTGTATTTTGTGATGGAGGAATTTTGAAAAAATTTCACCAAATTACCCCCATAAAAATCTTATTTTCATGATTCCATGGTGTAGGGATTGATGATACGTTTCAGAAAGTCTAAGATCTTGAAAAATGGAGCCCTTGGTCAAAAGTTATGGCCATTCAAGTTTTGACCCCCATTACTGCCTTACTCTTATTTGAGGGGTTTCGACCCCCATTACTACCTTACACTTATTTTTGGGTTTTCAACCCCCCATTACTACCTTACTCTTCTTTGAGGGTTTTTTGGACTGCTTTACTTAGTTACTTTTAGAAGTAAAGTAACTTCATTTCTCCAGATTACTCTTGCTTTCTTCCCTTCTCTGAGGGTTTTTGGACTACTTTACTTGGTTACTTTTAGAAGTAAAGTAACTTCATTTCTTTGGATTACTCTTGCTTTCTTCCCTTCTCTGAGGGTTTTTGAGATTGTTTTACTTAGTTTTAGCTTTACTTTGCATTTTTGCTACATCAAAACTCTGCATTACTCCAAACTTCAATTTTTCCATTTTTCTTGATTTTTTCAAACTTTTTGGATTTCTCTTAGATTGAGGAGTTAGAAAAAATAGTAGAGTGCCCTAAAAATGAAAAGTACTTGTTTTATCGATTCATCATCATTGAAGACCCATGAAAGTGCTCAAGTCCAATTTTCCTCAAGTTGTCCAATTTTTGCAAGGGGTGCAAAAATGGACAACAATTAGCAGAAGTAGTAGTTGAAAAACCCAACATACACTAGCAGTAGTAGCAGTTAGAAAACATGAAATACACTAGCAAGATTAGTAGTTGGAAAACCTAAAATACACTGGCAACAGTAGCCATTGGAAAACCCGAAATACACTAGCAACACCATGAATCGGATTTTAGGAACTACTTTACTTAATGCTTGTAAAAGAATAAAAGTAATTGGTTTTCCTAGATCTTCTTAAGGACTTATTACAACTTATAAAGTAAAGCAAACCCAAAAAAACCCACATTCTTCGACTTGAGCTAAATACTTAGCTTTTATAGATTTTGAGCCATTTTGGGAAGTGGGTATTTTCAAATGTGACCAAGTAACCTCTTGCAACCTCCTGAAGAAATCCTGAGAAAATATTAACAAGGAAAAAGACCCAAAATTTTAAAAGGGGTATCCCAAGATTTTTAAGTGAAATATTTGGGGACACCAATTAGATCTATCTATGGACATCTTTATTTCTGCCAGAATGGAAGAAATGAAGATGAAATCCTAACATCTTTGGTTTCAAGTCTTGTTCATTGGGCTATGGAGTCGAGTTTAATCTTAAAGAAATTGATCTTTTCCTTTGAAAATTTCCCCCCTGAATTTGTGATGAACTTAACACAAAAATCAAACTGCCTGTTGACCGTTAGCTAGAAATGATATGTGGAGCTCTAAATATATCTCATAAAATGTTGTAGCTATCTCGATTTGATCCTGAATTGAATCGAGAAAGGAAACAAAACTAACTATATGCAAACATGTAAAATCATACATGTCCTAAGTGGAAACATGCAAAGTGTACACAAGCACTTCTTTTGGCAAAAGCAAAACTAAGTACTCTACTTTAACTAGAGGAAAAGGAATCTCAAATGAATCTTTAACATGTAGAGAGAAATAGATGCCTTTCCTCACAAACCTAGACCATGTAATTGATTTTACATCAAATATGGTCCTTAGCAAGAGTGAAAACTGTTCTAAAGTTGGCTCTCCACCATTTTTACCAAAGTATCAAAAATAACAAATAAAATCAATACCTCCTCCAAATAAAATAAATACCATAGGTGTTCTATATTTGGATTTAAGAGGTAGCACAATTGATATTTGTGTGTGTTGTAGCTCATCCTCATGCTCTAAAATAAACATGACTAGTTATAACTCCTCGGGTGGCTCTAAACTAGCCAAATATCTTATTGGGCAAGGCCTAATCCTCATGATTTCCCATGTATTTGTTGAATATTTGTCATTATTATATATGTTGTCATTGATGTCAAGATGGATGAGTTTTCCACGGAAAATAATAAAATATGCTAAGAATAGAAGTTTTCCATAGATAGAAGGAAAGATGTGAAGAACTAGAAAAGGAGAAAATCCACGGAAGGTAGCAAACAAGGAGGAAGCCATGAGAAGTTAAAAAAATACACACAATTCATATAGATGCTGTGGATAACTAAAAACCACATAAAGAAGGGAAAAGCTGAAGGAAAAAAGGAGAAGCTGCGATATGAAGGAAAACATAAAAAATTCCATAGGAAACCACAAAATTATTAAAGTGAACTAGAGTGGTAAGAAGAGAGAATGGTAATATTGAGAACATAATGAAGAACATGATCATATAAACATAACATAACATTGACAATTAGAATGAGAAAAAGAGAGAATAACGAATGAGCAGAAGAGTGTGACAAAGAAAGAACATAGATCGAGCCAGAAATTGATCATAATTCTTGTATTAGAAATTGCTATAACTACATGATCAAAATTTATAAGTAAATAAGTCTAAGTTTTAGCTTAACACATTTAGGGAGTTGTAAATTACTTATACGTGGGTGCCTGTAGAAATAAATATTTTGTAATGCGTAATATTCACTTGAGTCCTTTGTTATGCGTAATATCAACATAGGTGTAGGGGTTGGTGCTCCTTATGGGATCGGTGTCTCACTAAACAAATTTTGTAAGATGTGTTATATTCTTATGAGTCCTTGCTTTGTGTAATATAAGCAACGGTTTTGGTGGGTTTTTCTCCCGAAAGGGTTTCCCATGGTAAATCTTTGTGTTCAATATTTATGTGTATGATGAATACTTGTTTGATTATCTATTGCTCATACATATAGATTGGTAAAGAATATAAAATTGAATCAAGAGTGTAAAATTTTTAATCTACACTGATTCAACCCCCTCTCAATGCTTGTGATCTACAAAAATTGGTATCAGAGTGATTCCTTTTGTAGAAGCCTAATATCTTCAAGGAGATCCTCATATCATAAGTATGGTAAGAAATTAGGTACAAGGTGGTTTATCTCAATCCAGATAATGTCTATTCATAGGAAAAAATTATGCTTTATAGAGAATAAGAATGAAGACATATATGATGTCACTTAGTTTTGACATCTGGGAGTGCATCAAAAAAGGATATACAAATCCACCCACACCGATCACCTCTTCAATAGATAAGGTAAAATATGAGTGTAACTTAAGAGCTATGAATGTAAACACCGAAAATTGGGACAAATTCCCTTAACCCCTATCAATTAAATAAATTCATACTATACCCACTCATGTCCCTAGTGCACACATGTTAATTAATTTCATTGCAATAATCAAATTAATTAATTACCTCACCCATCCACCTCACCTATAGCCAACTCACCTATCCACCTCACTCAAAGACCCATTCACAGCCTATTAATTAATTAAGACTAATTCTATACCAATCCTAACCAACTAAGACTTAGTCTAAACCTAGCATTAACTCCCACTACCTCTCCTAGAAGAACTCATACTTATCTAGGCGGACTCTATCACTTGAGACCCAGATTAAGGATATCAATCATGCCAAAAACAACATAGATCAGGTTATTTTTAACAAACATATACTTATCCACCTTGATCGATGCCGGTTACCTAACCGCCATTAGTTAGGTTAAATATGTTTTCCTAACTCTTCACTGGATTGGTTCTGGGATTGATTTATTACATAGACATTTTGCATTTATATTTTGAGGCACACAAGACAATAGATGATGAACTAGAGCATTCCAAGCCTCCATTAACACTCACCTTCCTCATCCATAGTCTTGTATCAAGTAGAAGAGAACACAAGCTCTAGTGCCGTGATACTAGACATGATCACATTTCTTCTCAGATTGTCATCAAACTAGTACCGCTTTGCCAACAATCGTAGATATAAATAAACTCATATAAGTGTCTTATTTCTCTGTATTAAGCTCTTATTTCGATAGTTAGATTCCTTATTTACTTCTTTCTTCTACCAAACTCTTTGTCGTATAACCACCACTCACCCAACTATCGATATATTATCAACCAGATCATTTCCCTTAGCCTAACACCTCCACCAACCTTCCTGAACCTCCACATAAATCTTACCACCCTTCTCAACTCCCTTACACTCTGTGTAATCACAGAGAGACCCAAAACCTCATTTTTTGGGATTTGGACCATATTTCCCCTACCGATGTTAGTTACCTAACCATCATCGGTCATCTTCGTAACATACATTGGTTGACCTAACGACATCGGTCTCTCGTGGCATTTAACATCCTTTTACCAACAAGCCTCTAAGTCAATCAAAATCAACCCAGACCTCACCCAATCAATCCCAGACCCTTGTTAGACCTAAAAACCTAGAATAACCTACCAAACCTCCTAGATCTAATCATAACCTTTCATGTTAGATTAGATTTACTTATTGTATTTGCATGAGATACCTAAATCGTATAACTACAGTAGGATTTCCTTACTTCATGATATTTGTAATATTAATTTATATTTGAAAGTGGATTGACAACCTTCTAGGAAGCATCACGCTTCCTAGATCTAGCATTTTCTAAGAAGTCAACTAACCTATACTATTAATACTATTTGGTGTTCTTGTTGTGTTTTCTATACGATTGTTCCTCCTAGCCAAAGGGAAGATCTTCACGATTAGCTTTGATCAAAAATTCATTAACACATGCATTCAACCTTTGACCTAGATATCATAGGTATTCCTCCTTAACTATTCACCTTCTATTCGTTTAATCCCAGAAAACGTAAAAATTATTAGGTGAAACATCTTGCACGCACCTGGTGGGACTTATTGGGGGTTTCTTGCATTGTTAATTCCTAGGAAAAATTCTTGTATATCTATTTTCATTTGAAATGAGTTCACATTAAGCTTATTCTCTAGAAATATTATTTTCTTTTGATTATGTTTTTTTAATATTGGCAAATAGTTTTTGAAAGGGACTATACCCTTGAATACAAAATAAGGCCTTTAAGTTTAATAAGAGTGAGAAGCATAAGCAGACTAACCAAGTCCAAGTAGTACAATGAAATTCAACGTAGCCTGTAAACTGCTTACACAAGCGAGACTTAACAAAGCAAAACAACGGCAAAAAAATAGAACCTGACACCAAGAAAGCAAGAAGAATAACAAAAGAGAGCAAAGAGAAGCATGCAGACTACTTCTTGGCCGCTTGATCAACACCGATCTTGACTTTTTCCAAGCATGAAACATACCCAAAGCGGTCATGTGGGCAAAGATCCGTCTTATCGAGCTCCTCGATGGTCCTTTTGCTCTCTTTTCATTGCCCCAAAGTGCAACCGGGACACCGCTGAGGTTGGAAACACTTTTGGCATGTCCCACGATGAACTCCTCAATGGCCCTAAAGGCAACAATGTTGTAATCATGCCTAGTCTTAGCCTTCCCAAGGCGGGAGTCCAAGGAGGTCAGCTTTTTGTATATGTCTTCAATCTGACTATTGTCAATGCTCCCTTCCCCCTCCATGCTTTTCTTACCTTTTTGCTTAGCTAGGTTTTTGACCTCATCCTTCAGCATTTTTATCTCAGCCTCTAAGGCCTCCAGCCTCTTAGAAGGGTTATCCATCTGTGCTTCCTGTGGACTCGGCACTACTTATGTTCAAAGCAGTCACGTGCAATGTCAAGATCAAGAGGCTCTTTCCCTGCTGCAAGAGTCTCAAGGTTGAGTCTCCTAGAAGCCCCGTGAATGGATGTTTAGAGGAAGAGGCGAGGTGGGTGGCAGGAGGAGCAGCAGGAGGAATAGAAGGAGAATCATGTGCAAGCCGGCATGGGGTAGTAGCACGGCAAGTGTGGCAACAGCAAGGGCAGCAAGGGAAGCAGGACTGGCAGCAGCAGAGCCCATCAAAGGGGGAGCCGGGCTAGGAGAGGAAGGAAGACCGGGGTACTTGAGAAGGCAGTATTTGTGAATTAGCAAAATAAGCCCTTGATGCAAGGGAACCGCCCGGGTATGCTTCTGGAACTCCAAAATGGAGCGCTCAAGAGAGTTTAAAAGATAATGAGGGAAGCAAACCAATCTATTCCTACGGAAGTGGTTTAAAAAGATGAGATGCTTAGCTGGGACAGTAACAAACCTACCTTCCAAGGAGATGAAACGAATCATCATGCGAGTGACCTCATCAAACGGTGAAGGAATTGAGCTTACAAGCAGACCCACTGTGCTAAATATAAGCTTCTCATCTTCCTCCACAAATCTTCTTTCTTCAGTTTCTTTGATAACCCTTTTGTTGAAGAAGCGGTACCCATCCAGCTGAGACGGTCGCTTCAGCAATGAGCTCTTCATTGACAAGAATTTTCTGTCCCCCATAGTCGACAGTCCTCTCTTTCCATTCCTTAGCAAAGCGCATCAAATACTTTGATCATGTCCCCCGCACCCTTTCAACAAAGCCGGTGAAGCCGCCCCTATGCCGAGAATGTTCCAAAGCTCGGTGTTATCCTTCCAATCGGGGTCAAGACGGCTCAATTTTGACAGGAGGTCCTCCCATCTTCTCGGATGGTGTGTAGGTTACAACAAATTCTAGAATGCCACCGAGCATGAAGAATAGTTCGTTTCGTTTACTCTTGTTGAAGATCGCATAAGATCTGGGAATCAGAGCCGTTGGTCTTCTCACGAACGGCTGCGTAATTGCTGAACCGAGCCTCTGCGGGAAGTCGCGTGTGAAAACTCCTTTCCTGTCAACAATCACTTTGTATTTATCATCGATTTTCGTGGAGTTTGGCATCCGGATATCAATTGTATTATTCTCCCGCGCGTGCGTGATTTTCAAATCGGGATGACTCCACTTGAAGTTTCTTAAATAGATCTTGCTATTATTTGAAAAAGATATTATTTGCCTCGCCATATAGAATAAAGCAAAGACTTGTGAAAGAATTGATGATTTTGATTTTCCTCCAAAGATTAAGGCTTATCTCTAGAGATTGCTTACTTGTGAAGATCCACATGGATGTCACAGAAGTTGATTAGGATACTATCATTATCCCGCATAAAAAATTTATATTAATGCCATAATTGGCCAGTGCATCCGCCAGATTGTTGCCCTCCCTGTAAGTATGTATGATTCTGATACTATTGAAGGTGTGGCAAATGCTTATGGATTCAGAGATAAAGTCTTTAATACTCCAACTGGGAGATGAGGACTGATTAAGAAGCTTAATGATATTAAGAGAGTCCCCTTCAACAATAAGGTTCTGAATATTTTGAGCCCGTGCAACTCTCAAGCCCCAGAGAGCAGATAATGCTTCGGCAAAATGATTGGTTTGAATTCCCATTTTTCCTGCATAAGCAGCAATCAAATTACCTTTGTGGTCTCGTATTGCTCCTCCTCCAGCTGCTGTCCCAGGGTTTCCCTTAGAGGCGCCATCAAAGTTCAGCTTGTACCAATTAGAGTCAGGAGGATGCCATTTAATCAAAGATCTATCAACACTATTCCCAGGGTTGCTCCAATTTCCAATGTGCCAATTAGATAAAATGTGTTCTTCATTCTCAGGATAACACTTGTTCTTGGGAGGTTTAAATCTGGCCATGTCCTCTTTGATACCTTGAGAAATTTTGCCAATACTGATTTTATAATTCTGCTTCTTATTTCTGAAAATGATATTATTTCTGTCCTTCCAAATCCTCCAGATTAAGTGTGGGATTGCTAATTTCCAGATTCTTTTGATAGCACAATGTCTGAATGGTGGGTTCCATTGATTCCATAGCTGATTAAGGTTCTTCGGCAACACCCAAAGAGCATCAAATTTAGAAAGAACAAAGCTCCAAATTCTATTGGCATAAGCACAATGTATGAATAGATGACTAATGTCTTCATAGTCATTCCTACAAAGGTGGCACCAATTAGGAATTATAAATCCTCTTCTCATCAAATTGTCAGTGGTGAGAATTCTACCTCTGATGGCCAGCCAAAGAAAAAAATTTATTTTGGGGGTTAACTCAGGCATCCAGATCTTGTTCCAGTTAAAGTCAGATTGGTTACTGTGAGAAAGATTGGTATAACCAGATTTGACTGAGTATTTCCCATCTTGTGAATTGCTCCAAACCAGCTCATCCTTGGAATTCAGCTGACTTAAAGGGAAGAGGTCTAAAAGATCCTGAAGGGAGGAAGTAGTTTGTTTCAGCTCAATTCGTTCCATAGAAAGTCTTTTCCAAGTCTTGTTGGTGCCATTACCTTCAATGTAGTCCTTGACTTTAGTTCCATACTTTCTTGTAAGGCTGTCCTTAGCTGTCCCAAATCTCTCCAAGAGGTTGTCACTGCACCAGTTATCCTCCCAGAAGTTTATCTTACTGCCATCCCCCACTTTCCATTTGCTACCCCGCTGATGAAGTTTCTACTCTTGACCAAATTATTCCAAAAATGGAACCATGGGTAGTTGTTCATCATGCAGATATGAGTGACAAAACTTGTTGATTCAAGTATTTTGCTTTAATAACATCAATCAGGTTGTTTCTCAGATAGCAATCGCCAGCCCATCTTAGCGATGAGTGCCTCATTCATTTTCTCAATATTTTTTATGCCCAGCCCTCCCATAGATTTTGGGGTGCAGACCTTATCCCAGGCCACTAGGTGAAATTTGAACTTCTCTTCCATGCCTTGCCATAAATTTTTTTTCTGAATCCTTTCAATTTTCTCTCTGAAGGAAGAAGGAATTTTGAAAAGTGACATGATATAGATGGGCAGACTTTGGAGTGTACTTTTAATGAGAAGGCACTTACCAGCACTAGAGAGAGTGGCCCCTTTCCAACCTGCCATCTTTTTCTGAAATCTCATCAACAAATCATCCCACACCATGTGAGAGACTTTCTTAGTGCCAAGAGGGAGGCCTAAGTACGTTGCTGGAAGAGCACCAATTCTACAGCCCAGAATTTTAGCAATCTTGAGTTGTCTTTCCTCAGGGGTGTTAAAGAAAAAAATGGTGCTTTTGTCATAATTAATCTCTTGCCCAGAAGCAGATTCATAGAGTTGTAATAAAGCCTTAATAGCTTTAGCTTCCACAACTGAGGCCAGAAGAAGAAGGATTGTGTCATCCGCAAACTATTGATGAGAGAGACACTTAATTTGAATGAAGCGGGTTTAGATCCATTTAAAAGGCCGTTCTCAACCGCTCTGCCAATTGTTCTACTAAGGTTGTCAGCTAAGAGAATGAAGAGTAAGGGGGAGATGGGGTCTCCTTGTCTTAGACCTCTGCTGCTGGTGAAAAAAACCCACAAGTTCCCATTAACAACCACAAAGAACCGGGTCAGTAGTTATACAAGACTTAACAATTTTTCTAAATTTTCCGTGAACCCAAATTTAGATAAAATCCTGTCAAGGAAGACCAAGAAACCTTGTCAAAAGCTTTATTCATATCAAGCTTGAGGATCATATTAGCCTTTTATTATTTTCCATGGAATGTATAGTTTCGTGCACCATAATCACTCCATCTTGTATTATCTCGCCGCTTTAATAAAGCCACTCTCTGCCTTGAGATGAGGTCATTCATTATGAGCTGCGAGTCTAGTAGTGATGATTTTGGTGAAGATTCTAAAGATAGCATTAACAAGACTGATAGGTCTGAAGTCCTTGAAGTCTTTTGCATCCATTTTTTTAGGTGCCAGCACAATGTGCGTGTTATTAAGCTCTTTTAGAAGATTTCCTGTTCTATAGAATTCATTTACCGCTTTGAGAAGATCCTCCGAGCATATTTCCCAGAACTTTTGAAAAAAATTAATAGAGAACCCATCCGGTCCAGGAGCCTTATCCCCCTCAAGAGAAAAAACAGCCTTTTGCAGTTCTTCAAGCATGACAGCTTTAGTGATGTCTCTGAATTTCTGGTCCTCAATGTTATTCTGAGGGATGGCCTCCAGCATGAAGGAAATAGCTTCGGGGTTGTTGACGTTGTTCTCTTTAAGAAGATTCTTGTAAAATTCAAGCATTTGTTTCTTGATGCTGTTTGGATCTTTAGTGATGTTCCCATTGTTTTTAGAAACCTCAAGGATTAATATCGCTCTATGTTTTAGAGTAGTCATGTGAAAGTACTTTGTGTTCTGTCTCCCTCTTTAAGCCGAGATAGCTCTAGATTTAAGGCACCAAAAAGAATCTTCCCTCTTGCAGATCGTATGCAACTCGTAAAGAATATTCTTTTCATTTACTTCATCTTCAACCGATCTTCCCAAAGTATCCATTTTTAACTCTAGATCCCAAGCTTCGTTTTAACTCTTTCTTTTTTCGAAAATATTTCCAAAACCCTTTTGTTCCAGATTTTGACTTGCTTTTGACATTTTTGAGTTTTGAACCAATCGAAGAGCAAAGGCCTTTCCCATTCCATTCCCACCATTCTTTTATCCTATCATAGATATCATCATGCTCCATCCACATTTTTTCAAATTTGAATGAGATTTTTGCTGGTTTAGTCCAATTGAGAAAGCTTAAGGCAATCGGATTATGATCCGATCCATTCTTGGAAGGGAAGATAGGTAAAAGTCTTGGCTTAGAATCCGGTTCTTTGAGATTAATGCCCTATCTAGTCTCACCTGAATGAACTCCTTTCCCACCTTCTATTGTTCCAAGTATACTTATTACCATGCGAGATCCACATCAATGAGGTTTTGTTCAAAGAATAAAGTCAAGAAAGTCCTCCATACCATTAGAGAAGGTGGGGTTCCACCAAACTTCTCTTTGGGTTATGTTAGTGACACTTGTTTTTCATGATTAAAAAGAATTCTTCTTTCTTTTCTTGTATTGCTTTTAGTGAAAGTCATGCCCTTAACTTCTTCATAATGTATTTTCATCGAATATAGTTTATGGATTTGGGCTTTAAAACTTGCGTAGTTACATTTTTGAGTTTGTTGCATTATAAATAATATAAATTGTGGGAAACCTATATGTTGGAAGCCATGCCTAGCTGATGGTTGAAAAATTGAACCGTAACTTACATTTGCACACTCTATATCAAATCACTAAAAAATAACACAGTTCTTAAATGACATCTTTCCCAGAAGAAGCTATCAACGATCACATGATTAGAGGATTGACAATGGGCTCTAGCTAGTTTCTCTGTTTGGTTATCATCTTAGAGAAGGATATCCCATGCCAAAACTTACTTGAAACCAGCCATAGTTTTGATTTTTATAGGGCACCTTTGTTAACCAAAAATTCTATTATACTTATATTCAGTCCTAAATGGCATAAGCCACAACATAAAATCTACTGACTTAGGATTTCATGTTTGTTAGCTTTTGTCTACTTGTGTTTTGAGGTGTGAGTTGCATTTCTTCATTATTTCTTATCCTTTTACACCCCACATCATGACTGGTGTATTCTAGTTTTATTCTGGGTTTATTAGGACTCCTCATAGCCATACTCAGTCTGGGTTGGCTCTTTTATTTGATCTAAATCACCAAAACTTCATTTTTTCTTCTCTTCCTAGATTTCACAAAGAACGATATCGATCCAAGTGGACCGACATCGATTGTATCATCTTATCGGCAAAGTTGGTTAATGAACGATGTCGATTTATATGATTTTTGGTTATTTTTGCCAGAATAGTATTCTCCACCTTCATGTTATTTTTGTGGCTTGTTCCACCATTTTTATCCCACTCTTGAGTCTCTGATATCATTTTCAGGATCCAAAGTTGATCTATTTTCCCCTTTCATTGCCAAATATGTGAGTCTCTTATTTTCCATGTAGTTGACATTGGTCTTATTTGATGGCGCTAGTTATTCCATACTAGAATCTATTAACCCAACCAACGTTGGTCTTTGTGTTTTGATTTTCCAATTAGAACAATGATATAATCACTCATTTTAGACTGATTTTCCTCATTACTTTTGTGTTTCTACATCATCAATGAAGCTCAAAATACTTGTTTTTATCATCAGTCACATGGTTTTGACTCATAAACAAGCTAACACTCTCATGTTTCATGCTAGCTACCACCGCTCCCACCTAGCCCATCTCCTCTTCAATCTCATCACCCATGGATCCCAATCAGGATCTTTCCATACCCATTGGTGATGAGGAGTTCACAAGACTCCTTGATCACAACCTTGATGCTCTTGATATTATATTGCTCATTCCTTTACCTGTAATTCATTGGAAAAATTGTATATGGCATTCCTATGTCCATTCCTCCCACCCTCGCGCTCACGCCTTTGCATTAGATACTACTAGTTTAGCCTTACCCTCCTCCACCTTACCAACTATGGTTTCCCATATTGACCCTACATCATTGATATCAACTTCAGCTATGGTATCTATCGCACCTTTGACATCTATTGCTCATATGATGTCAACCATGCCTTTATAAACTACCTTAAGTGTAGGTCTATCTGCATATGCCACCTCTCATATACCTATTGCATCTTAGCCACCAATGGTGATGACAACCCATACTCCCTTCCAAAACATTATCCTCTCCATCCCATAGTATCTTCCTCTCGATTTCTATGAGATTCTTTATGTCCACTCCACCTACCTACACTTATCACCAACAACCCCCTATTTCATTTATCACTTAATCAGGATAATTTCTATCTACATCTATTAGGCCTACATTCCTTTCTCACAATTTTTGTACTCAAAGACCGACACATACTAGGATGCTGCCCACATCATACCCTCCTCATCTACCCCCTTATACTTGGGGTACCCAATCATCACTTTATACCAATGATCTTATCAAAATGATGATGGAAAAGATGCAGACAATAGAAGCATCTGTCTCCGCTCACGTAACTCTCGACATACAACAAGATTTGCAATGAGCCAATTCACCTATTCATTCCGATTCATCCATACCCTCCCCATTGGGAAATTCCTAAATTCAACTAATTTAACAACAAATAAGACCCTCAACAACACTTGTGGTATTTTAAACATGTGTGTTATCTAACCACTCATGATGATACAAACATTCCCAATGTCCTTGACAAGTGCGAATTTAGATTGGTATAGTTCTCTATTTTGGCATTCCATATTTTCATTCAATCAATTAGCTCAAGATTTTCTTAAGTAATTTTCTATCAACATTGTCAAGAAGGTCACCATGACTAACTTGTACATGACATACCAATACAAAGATGAATCTATCATGATTTTATCGCTCGTTGGTGGAGCTTGATCAACCAGCTCATATTCCAACTACCTCAAACCAAGTTAATAGAGTTTTCACTAGAGATTATTCTAGACACATCTCACAAACCTTCCACACATTTTACGAGGCATTCACCATGGCCTGGAAACAAAAAAGTTGTGTCATTCAAGAGAAGAATATATAATTGCATAACAAGAACATTACACTCAAATATAATGATACCTCTTCATATTTAAAATTGCAAAATAATTACTCTTAATAAAAAGGATCTATCAACACAGTAGTTTTGAAAGCCAACCCATCTCACCCATCCAACCAATCAAAGCCTTATTCCAATATTTCTCCTATTCAAGATTTCCAGTTCAAGTGGGAGCAACGAAAATATACTCCCATAAGAGAACCCTACTCTTTAGTTTTAGAAAAACTTCTAAAATCTGGAGTAGTCACTCTTCCACCCATCAAACCACATACTAGTTTTAACCCCTCTCATCTTGTGCCTGCATGGTACAAAGAAAATGATTACTACAACTATCATTCGTTAGAGGTCATAACGATGGTAATTGTATAAATTTTAAAAATATCATCCAAGAAATGTTAGATAATGGAGATCTCATCTTGGATAACCCTAATACATCAGCTAATTAGAACCTTCACATCTTCAAGAATCCATTCCTAAATCACACCCCATCGTCTAATTAAACCGGTGAAACCTCGACCAATGATAGTAACATTCGTGAGGTTCATGCTATTTTGACATCATACCAGCTCTTCTTGCTCAATTTCCTCCTACTCCATCTATCAAGGAGATTATTTCATGAGATCCTTCATCCACAAAGGGACTTGTTTCATCTTCTCCTTTACCCATAGAGGAGTCTCCCTTATCTCCTCCTTCACCCACAGAGGAGTCCACCATATTTGCCGATGCAGTTTCCCCACTCACCTCTCAACCTAAAGAATAACCCATAATACTTACTCTTCTACCCACGGGAGAGTCATTATTACCTTCTTCTTCACCAAAATATGAACTTACCTCATCCAACTTGTCATCTCCCCTACCTATAGGGGATCCATTAACAACATCCCTTCCTATTGGTGACAATTCTCCATTGGCTTTCAAGGATCTTATTGATTTGATCTCGTCTCTTTTACCCATAGAGTTTGAAGCCAACAATTTCCCTATC
The DNA here is from genome assembly GCA_018340775.1 of Taxus wallichiana var. yunnanensis. Lineage (NCBI taxonomy): Eukaryota > Viridiplantae > Streptophyta > Pinopsida > Cupressales > Taxaceae > Taxus > Taxus wallichiana. The sequence continues at coordinate 611,829,650 of CM031238.1, forward strand.
TCACAGACATTATTTATAGGGATTAATACCAAATCAACATCATCCCCCTACAGTGGTGCCATTCTCACATTTGGATGATCGCTTGGATTATGTTGACAATTCCATGCTTTGGGGACATCGATCACTGTTTGAACTCAAATGTAAATGTTGTTTGCTGATACTTCCACAATCTATCTAAAGGTATTTCAGAAAACCAAACCCACCATGCCCATGCTAGTTGTAATGATCCCTTCTTCATCACCCTCACCCACACCTAAACCTTTACCATCAAATGAAATTTTTCCTATTCCTAAAACCTTACCTGTACCTATATCTTCCTCCATGTCTAGACCCATTGCCACATTGGGAGTCATGCCAACATCAAGCCTAGTACATCCTCCTGTCAAATTGGATTTATCCACATCCTTCCGAGCCATCACAAAAATATTCCCCATCTAAGAGGAAGGCCCAACTCCTAGGTTGTATACATCGACTTCACACACTACCCCTTTGTCACCATCACCACTTCCATCTTTCTTAGGTCCACACCCATCAACCTTGGAAAAACAACCTTCTAACCGAGTAAACCAAAAGCACAAAAACCTACCTTGTCATGATCCTATGTTGCACCCAAATTTCCTACACATCTTACACCTTCGCCGTCACCTACATCCTTTCTACCTCCTATACCTACACCACTTCCAATATCCTTAGAATCACCTATGCTATTCAATTCTCTTCAACCAGTACCTTCCACATTGCCTCTTACTACAACTTTCACCGCACCTCCATTATCACCTTAGATAACTCATCCCCTTCCATCATCTTCCTTCCCTTCTACATCACACACTTCTTCTTCACCTTTACCCAAGAAGGTGCAACCAAAGCCCAAGAACCCACTACCCTCCAAAGAGGTAGTTAAACCTACACCACCTTTAACAACTAGTTCACATGCTACATCTTTACCCAAGAAGGTGCAATCCAAACCTAAAACTATACTATCTACCAAATAGGTGGTCAAACTTACTCAACCTCTAATTCCACCTCCGGTGGCGCCTCTCCCACCAAAGTCACCCACACTTCCATCTAGACCCACACTTACTTCACATTGTGATCCATTGGTAGGGTCTTATGCCAACATCTTAGCTAACCTTTTAGAAACCTTTTTCATCACATTATCACCACTTAGACCTTATGACCCACTCAAACCTAAACCATAAGGGTTTGACGATAAAAAAATTTACACTTACCACCATGTGGAAAGCTATAAGGATCTTAATACTATTCTTCTCACACTCTTTCCTCTCAAAGAAATATTTGAAGATGATGATATTTTAGACGAGGACCCTCTTCCACCTTATAACCACACATCATCATCTTGTACCTATTCAAAAAATTTCATCTCCCCCTCTAAAACCCTTTTATTCTCCTCCAACATTTGAGATCAATATTTTCCGCATAAGAGAGCTATCCAAACCTCCACCAAAATGCCAATGTGTTGCATTGTTTTCATAAAAAAGATATGCCATCACCATATTTTTGCCCATCCTATCACTATACCTATCATGAATCACTTTCTCCTTTACCAAAAATTAATATGGTTCCAATTGCCATTCGAGATCGAAGGAAAAAGAAAAGGAGAAAACAACTAGCTCATCCACTACTCTTTTACCCAATATTCCATCTACACTTGCACCAAAAATCACCATCCGTGGACCTACATACCCTATTTTTGATAGGGTTTCCCATCATACAATGCTTAAATAGTTGCACTAGTCTCCTCTCAAAATGTCTTTGTATGACCTTGTCTAAACCTCTGAGTCTCATCAACAGGCCCTCATTGAGGTTCTACAATCTATTGAGGTTTTACCTAATGACCCTACTCTTGTTACATCCATTATCACTCCTTACCATGTGTCCTCTCTCACCACTTCACCCCTTCCTATGCTCCCACTACCACTCATCAAGTAGCTTCTCTTAGTTTCTTTGATGAAAATATTGTACCTCTCTAATAAGATGATCCTGATGTCACCATATTTATTTTTGTCTACATTGATAATATATGTGTTCGATGCATTATGATCGATGGTGGTGCCAGTATTAACATCATGGTGTCCCTAGATTTCACCCTGAAATCTGAGATTACCCCATGTTAAATTTTTTTGTAATTTTAAAATAATGGGTCATTTTGTGTTTTTATTGCCGGAAAATGTCTCAGTATTGTGTCAAGGTATTCCTAGAGAGTCATATAAGCCAATGTCACCAAATACCCAGATGCCCAAACTCGTTATATTATTCTGTCGTTGGGGTTTTCTGTGGGAAATTTTTATTTAATTATTTTACGCCCCATTTGAGGTAAATTGTGTGCTTGGTTTAACCCTCGTTGAGGTTTTACATGTCAATATTACTATATACTAGTATGGTTTTCATTAGGAATGAATCCTAGGCTTTATTTGTGACTTTTGGAAACGTTTTGCGTTTTTGTTATTTTTCGTATTTTCTCTGTGAAATTTCTCTAGGTCAATTCCTTCACGGTTCATTCTATTTTCTTACGGAGTATCCGGAGATCATCGATGAACGTCATGCTAGAAGGAATTTTCCACAGGAGGTCTGGTTCTCTCTAAAAAGATGAAGTCGTGCACAAAAAAGGCCTCTTCTGGGCAGGTCACATTTTTGGGAAAGGAAGGTTTTAAGCTACAATGGGATTTTTGGTAGTAGCAGGTAGGTGGGAATTTTGTACTGCCTACAGGTACTTTTTCCCATGGAAGCAAAGTCACTTAAGTCATAATGGGAAAATTAGAGGCAATAGATAGGTGGGAATTTCTTACCTGCCTTGTAGGGTGAAAATTCCCATTGTAAAATAAAAGAAAATCACTTAAGGCATTGATGGGAATTTGTTACCTGCCTTGCAGGGTAAAAAATCCTATTATGAAAGTCAAACAACTTAAGTGGATCATGGGATTTTTGGAGCTGTGGTATAGGGTGAATAATCCCATTCAAAATAGAATTCTAAAATTAAATAAATTTAATTTATTTAATGCAGCCCTCTCTCATGCAAAAAAGTGTGACCCACCTAGAGGAGAAATAATACTTTTTAAAGTATTTATTGATGGAATTAGTTCCTATTTTTGGCGCATGAAGTCAAATCATAGTTTAAAGTCAAAGTGGACTGAAAGTAGAAAGATAAAATTAAACAAATTTAATTTATTTAATGACAAATGACCATGATCATGAACAAAATAGGCACCCAAATTGAAGAGAAAAGCATGATTTTTAATTAATTAATTGATGAAAATAGGAAGGGAAATTATTAATTATAGAATGATGAAGGTTATATAAGTATGGGTTGCCATATTAATGGAGTTATTAATTCTTTAGCAAAGGAGTGCACTTGGGAAATTTTGGTACCCAAAGAAGGAGGAATTTTGCTCGAGTAAAAAGGTGTTTTCACTGTAGGAAGCTTCAAAGTTTGGCGCCTAGGTTTGAAGAAGCTTGATTTAAGTATAATTAATTATTTGCATAGTGGTATAGGTGCCCAGGTGAAGTTGACAATATTTATGCTTACTTTGCATGTAAGCAAAGCCTTAAATTTTAGGAAGTGGGCTTTATATGCAGATTTTTATGATAAAAATCAAGTGTTCATGCTTTAGATTCTGTCTTTGTCTGAATTAATTATAGGTATTCATTACAAGTGCTTATATGATTGAAAGAGAGCTTAAATCAATGTCCAATACATTGAATATATCTTTCGAATATGAAGAAATACCAGATCTACACCAATTGTAAAGAATTCTAGCCAAATAAAAAGAAAAAGAGTTACTCAGACAAAGATTGCTCGGCCATGGTGAAGCATGATGCAAGAAAAGGATGAGTAGAATCATGCATAGCTTCCAGATCTAGATCGCATTTAGATCAAGATCCATAATTGCAAAGGCTTCATCCTCTTGTTTCGAATGCAGCTCGTGAAGAAGTCAGTGCATGGAAAATTCCTTTCAGGACCTTGTGCATGTTCTCCTAATCTTCCAGTTGAAGCCTTCATTGAATTTGCATTCACCGGAGTGCTTTCGAGAATTTTTAATTGCTCATATGTAATTAAAAATAAAAAATATGAGTTATTTACGGAAAAGGAGAAGAACTGCAAAAGTTTCAAGGATAAGAGGGAAGACAAGGCAAAGGCAACACACTCGTGTAAGTAAAATTGTAGATCCAGCCACTTCCAGATCCAGCTGCTTCTAGATCCAGTTTAGTGAGAATCAAGGGAAAAAGAATCAACTACATGCTGAATATGGAAAAAGAACAAAAGTGTTGCACCTTTCTTCTAATTCATTTTCCTCTTCTCCGACAAAGTAATTGAGCGAACAATTAAATTATAAAACTTAAGTGATTGGTTTAAAATCCATTAATTGAAGAATTCAACTACTTGGAAATAGGTGGCAGACATGCAAAATAGAAGGTTCTATTTTTAGTTGTAAATCATGCATGTCATGCAAAGAGGATTTTCAGGAGGGAGATTGCTAGTTATTTCCTTTACGACTTCCACATGTGCCAGTTCACTAAAATATTCCTACTTGTAATTTCCCCTCTACATTCTATAAGTAGAGGAAGAATCTACAGGTTAAAGGAGATCAGAATTTGTAAGTAACATTCTTGTGTTCCAGACTTTTTGCTGAAATCCTTGATAACTATTTAAAGAAAAGGAATATAAAGGAGTAGATTTCCAAAGAACTTTGTGTCACGGTGCATTTTGTTTCTAACTTTTTATCTCAGATCTACTTATAAACTTTGGGTTATTTTAGATCTAGATCTGAAAATTCCTTTGGTTATAATGATGTGTGTTAATATCTATTGGTCCTATCTATGTGCATGCAATCAACTCTGTAATCTATTGATTGGGTTACACATCTTCCCTATTTCTTTCCTGTGTTTTATTATTTCTTTCTTCTTTAGATATTTCCTTTCTTTAACAACTACTTAATTTCTGCAAAAATATATAGATGTGGTTCATGAGCTGCATGGTTAAAGTAATACTCCCATATAGATATTGGCATATTTAATTGACAAATATTACACAGGACCCTCACCGGTAAATGAGGGAGATTTATCTCATGACTGCCTAGGTTTTTAGCTATGCAGAAAATATAGCCAACACATCATTTCTTCCCATGCATACAACCAAATGCACATTTGTGCTAATTACATGCATAATAACCTAGTTATGTTGCATTCATTCAATGATGTCATGACTTCCACCCTTGGCACCATCATTCTCCACATTCATGTTAGCCCTCGTGCCATTCCTAAATTATTCTATGTCTTAGAGGGGAATTCTCAGTACAACATGCTACTTGGCCAACCATGGATTCATGCCATGGGTTGTGTTCCTTCAACCTTACATAGCTATTTAAAATTCAAACATGAAGGGGAAAACTATACCATTCTAGTCGACCCTTCACCATTCAAGACCCGTAACATGTTATATCGGCCCAATGATGTCCTTATACCAGTTAAGGCATCTACCACTACTACCACTTCTTCTTTAGCCACTACCTCATCAAAGCCGATCGCGAAGAAATCATTTTTGTCTTGGAAGGACTCACTGGTTTTGACGAAGATGCAAGCTAATCTCCTTTGCTGTAAACACTTCTAGTATCTCCACTCGTCTCTGCTCGGTCAAGTGAAGATCTGGACTCTGTTCCTCGCTCCCAATGATCTCTGTTGATTCAAAATATTTTTCCACTTGATTTTGGTTCGGGGAGCCCACTTACAGGGAGCCGATGGTGGTTACGTAACCGACGGCGGTCGAGTAGAGGCAAGCATCGGAAGGAAAAAGTAGGCTATTTTTAGTAAAATAGCCCACCTTCCCTGCTTTTCTCCCGAGAGATCAGTTGCGGGCTTGGTCAAATGACTAGAAGGTCGGTTTTGGGTGCGAGAAAGGGGTCATTAGTTATGGGTGTAGGTGTGGACCAAGTTATGGGTCTTAATTAGGTTAGTTTAGGGTTAGGGCTAGGTCATGATGAGGTGGCAAAATGAGGTGGCAGGTAAGGTGATGTGGATTTATCAATTACAAGGTAATTAATAAATAATTGTGTAAGGTTTAGGTGATGAGGTTATATTGCGAGATGAGATGCGGGTCACAAGGGGTCGTAAGACACAAATTTGGTGTCTACATTAGCCCCTTATTGTCGTGTAGCTTGTTTTGTAAAGCTGCGCGGACAATAATATGAAGTGGTTTTCCCTGTTAAGGGTATAGGTAATCCCCCTCAAATCTATCACTGATTGAGAGAACGTGAAATCAGGGATAGGGTTGATAAAGGGTAAATGGTGTGGAGATGATGGGGAGATGGTGGGGTAGGTCCAAGGAAGCTGACGCACGTTGAAATGCATTAGTGCAACGAGGGTACATGATTTGACGAGCAAACCAGCAATGCATAGGCAAAGGTCGATAGTTTATCCAAACAAGGGTGATATAATCCACGGTATCAAGGCATAGGAAGTAGCTCCAGGGTGTATAACAGGTAAGGTGCGAACGTTTAGGCATGTTCTAAGATACCAAATGGTTGGTTTGGTTGAGATAAACGTCACGGTCTAGGTCTAGGCAAAGTTGGTCGACAGATCAAGTCAAGAACCCTAATCATGCTAAAACACGAACAGGTGAGCTCGATTGAACAAAAAACTACAGGATGGGTGGATAAAAGTGTATGGTGTTGATTTTGGGTAAAGTATTGAAGTGGTACGGCCGTGGGTCGGGCCGAGTTGTTGGATTGCAGCCTTGGGTCGGGCCAGAAGGGTAGAGTGAGGCCTTGGGTCGGGCCGGTTGGTTAGGGCGAGGCCTTGGGTCGGGCCAAATGGTTAGGGCGAGGCCTTGGGTCGGGGCGCCAGTAGGGTAGGGTGAGGCCTTGGGTCGGGCCGATGGGTAGGGTGAGGCCTTGGGGTCGGGCTAGTGGGTAGGGTGAGGCCTTGGGTCGGGCCAGTTAGTTAGGCGAGGCCTTGGGTCGGGCTTGATTAGTTGGCGAGGCCTTGGGTCGGGCGATTGGGTAGGGGTGAGGCCTTGGGTCGGGCAGTGGGTTAGGCGAGGCCTTGGGTCGGGCCAAGTGGTTGGGGCGAGGCCTTGGGTCGGGCCGATTGGTTAGGGGCGAGGCCTTGGGTCGGGCCAAGTGGTTAGTGGCGAGGCCTCGGGTCGGGCAGTTGGTAGGGTGAGGCCTGGGTCGGGCAGTGGGTAGGGTGAGGCCTTGGGTCGGGCGGTTGGTTAGGGCGAGGCCTTCGGGGTCGAGCCGATTGGTAGGGTGAGGCCTTGGGTCGGGCAGTGGGTAGGTGAGGCCTTGGGTCGGGCAGGTGGGTTAGGCGAGGCCTTGGGGTCAAAGCCAAGTGGTTAGGGGAGAGGCCTTGGGTCGGGCAGTTGGTTAGGGCGAGGCCTTGGGTCGGGCCATTGGTAGGGTGAGGCCTTGGGTCAAAGCCATGGGTAGGAGTGAGGCCTTGGGTCGAGACCATTGGTTAAAATGTTTGCATCAAAGGGTGATATAGGCGATGTGTGTAGAAAAGGACAAATAGTAAATAAGGGCAAAATGTTGGGTAGAAAAGGATAAAACCGATATCGGTTATCCATGACCGGTACCGGTTAGGTAACCGATGCCGGTTCCTTAGGGCACGATGTGACCGGTGTCGGTTCTATGTTAAAAACCTATAAAAAGAAAAATACGGCCTGTCATTGTCACATTTCTAATTTGGAAGCCAATTTGAATTGTCTGACGTGGAGAGTGGAGATTGGAGCATTTGTTGCGTGAGGTGGCGTTATTTGACCGGAGGAGTGAGGTGTTAGCGGGCCCGAGTGAGGAGGAGGCAGTAGTTGATTGGTGGAGGACCCAGAAGAGGATATTTGGAGCCATGGCCCAGCCAGGAGGAGCAGGAGGGGCTGGACCAGCTGGACCACCACCACCCATCCCACCACGATGACGTGTCATCGTACGGGTAGGTTCGAAACCCCTCATTGTGTTCATTTTATTGCATTATGCAAAATTTGGGGTTTTGGGTAGGAATCCAAGTTTTTGATAAAAGAAGGAGTAAATGGAAGTTGTTTGGAAAATAGAGAGGGTAGGTAGGGTAGTTAGGCTAAAACGGTAGGGTGGGTAGGTTTGTAGGGCTTTTCAATGGGTAAAAGGGTAGTAATAGGCAAAAAATAGGTTTGGGGGGCCGCGTCGGGTTCGGCTCCGCATTTTTTACAATGATCGATGTTCTTGACCACTTAAGCGACCGACATCGGTCGCAAATTTCAGGGGCAGGGTGTTTTGTAGCTGACCGGCGCCGGTCGTATATCGGCCGGCGTCGGTGGGGTGGTTTTGGGGATTGTGGGTCGATTTGGGGTTTGTGGGGGTTTGGGTGGGTTAATTTGGGTTTTGTGGGTTTGGGTGGGTTTTGTGGGTTTGGGTGGGTTGATTTGGGTTTTGTGGGTTTGGGTGGGTTTTGTGGGTTGAGTTGGGGTTTGTGTGGGTTTGGGTGGGTTTTGTGGGTTGATTTGGGGTTTTGGGGGTTTGGGTGAGTTATGTGGGTTGAGTTGGGGTTTGTGGGGGTTGGGTGGGTTATGGGTTGGGTTGATTTGGGTTTTGTGGGTTTGGGTGGGTTTTGCTATCGTGATGAAGAGTAGGGCTAATGTAGTGGGTGGGTTTTGCAGGCACGTCAGCAGCTGACGATGCGGGACAGGATGCCTCCGCTGTTGGTGCGGATGCGACCACATGTGTCCGCAACGCACTGGGCTATCATGCGCGAGGTGGGACTCGGCGGAGTCCAGCGATATAGAGTGATTGACAGAGACCATAGTTTGATGGTTGCCCTCATCGAGAGATGGGATCCGGCAACCAATGTGTTCCATCTTCCGACTGGGGAGATGACTATCACATTGGAGGATGTGTATTGCATCCTTCGACTGCCGATCGAGGGAGAGGCAGTGTTCCAGGTAGATTCGGAGACGGTGATGGACAACATCCTGCAGGTTTTTGGAGATGTAGCCACGCTACTTACCTATCACAGCGCGAGTATCGGGTATGGTGACATGTACCATGCGCACCGACATGAGACACGGCTAGCCGTGCTGATGATGATCGGGATCACCTGCTTCGCCCTCCCGGACTCAGAGGGAGGGCACTTTCCACGGGCATTGATGGGGGTGCTGCTTGAGATGGTGGAGGAGCACACCTGTTACGCTTGGGCACCAGTATACCTGGTGCAGTTATACAGGGAGCTATGGGGCTATCGCCGGATGAGGTGATTTGGGATTTGCTCTACCTTTTTACTTCACTGTTGGGCATATGAGCACATCATATGCATCAGGCCAGTAGGGTTACCCCAGCAGCCAGGGCCACAGGTCATATACAGATATGGCTTTCAGAGATGGTTGGGGGTCGTGGGCCAGCCACGAGCAGTTCTTGCAGGTCGGGATGTGGCGTATTATAGACATTTGTTAGAGGGCCTGACAGCGGTAGACATTGTATGGAGACCTTACAGAGGTCATCACCCTCGCAGAGGAGCCCGCTTACAGTTGCGCCTGATCCAGTACACATTCTGGATAGCAGGACGGAGGCCGGGAGAGTACGAGAGGATACCCCTAGAGAGGGTACGCAGGTAGATGGGGCTGCGACAGGACGAGCCACCTCCCTTCCCTCAGTACAGGAGGGATGATGTAGAGGCCCCACTGCCTGCACCACAGCCCGTGGATCCAGATTGGGCTGCTGAGAGGCCGGCAGATGATGGTGTAGATGATGCTGGTTGTACGGGAGCATACATGGTGTGGTGGGCTGGTCAGAGAGTAGCTAGGATAGCACCGCCTGCACAGCCAGACTTGGCTGCAGTGATAGCAGAGCGAGATCAGCTCCGGCCATGGCTATTACGAGGGGATTGGCTGCTGTCGCACGAATATAGTGTCCTACGAGGCAGCTAGCTTGCAGCGCAGTAATGTGCAGTACGAGCACGAGCACGAGCACCACCACCAAAGAAGCGGCGCAGCCACGGCCCAGGCACGCATGTGTACAGATACCACCACCACCAGCGGCGCACAGCCCACAGCACCACCAACACAGCACGAAGTGGGTAACTGGGGCAAAGAGGAGTCCTGGGACCCCCGTAGCTTACCAGCGGTGGCACGGGATAGATACATGGAGGCGAGAGCGGAGGCCCGGTACTATCAGGATGTCCTTGATAGTAAGACTGCAGAAGCGAGTATTAGCCATATGCGCACACCGGCAGAGACCTCGCATAGTCGAGAGATCGCAGAGGGCGCGGCCACGGCCGGCGTGTCCGTTACGGTAGGAGGTGAGAGGCACCACGGGGACTAGCGAGGAGAGGTGCCGAGGGTGGTGGGGAGAGCTGAGGGATCCCCACATAGTTTTTGTATATGGACATGGGCACCGGTCTGCGAACCGGTTGTGTTGATAGAGGCCTGCGTGCCTACATTTATTCATGTATTGATTCATTCATTCATTATATACCGGCCTGCGAGCCGAGTACGGGTTGTACAGTTGATACCGGCCTGCGAGCCGAGTATATTTTTGATATGAGTGACCGGCCTGCGAGCCGAGTCGAGGTGATTGATATTTATTGCGGCCTGCGTGCCGGCTTTGTTGTTGTATTATGAGATCACAGAGGCCCCGATGCAGGGCACATTGTACATTTGAAACTTGTATATATATATATAGAGATGATGTTTTGATCCATATGCAGTGTTGAAAATGTTTTTAAGTATTTCGTCAATGGTTTGTGATATAGAATGTAGGATGAGTTTAGTTGACATGTTGATATATGGATGATGTTGATGTTTTTGTTTTTGCACGTATATATGGATGACATGTTATATGATGAAATGTTGCATGTTGTGGGCTGGTTTTGTGACATTGTTATATATGTATCTGATGAGTTGGATCCAAATGATGTATAGATTGATAGTTTTTTGATATCCTTAGTTGATGGTTTGTTTGTTTTTGTAAAAATAGACGATGTTAATGAAATTGTAATGATATGTGTGGTGGATGGACAAATATGGATAATGGTGTTGTGATGCAGGAAAAGAGGCGGGCGCGACAAAAAATTAGGTAGAAAATGAAGAAAAGAACCATGTTTTAAAAGCAGTGTGTAACCGATATCGGTTAGGAACCGATGATGGTAGTGATAGGCCGATATCGGTTATATAATCGATCCGGTTACTTAGGTATGAGCTTTTCTAAAAATAGAAAAACTAGGGTGGCAACTTAAGTTCTTATTTTGAGAGCCATGCAAGAAGTTAAATACGTGAACGTGACGCTTTTGCATCGAGACACGTAATTGCATGAGAGATTTGAGTGATAAGGAGAAAAGAGACAGGGAAAGTGAATGTGATCTGAGATTCAGAAGGTAGAAAGGCGAATTTGAAAAGGGTGGTGATCATGGCAAAACGAGGAGAAGCATCCAGCAGGTAGGGACGAGAGGGAAGACAAGTGCCACCTCAAGCTGCTGCAACTCAAGAGGTAAACGTTTTGGTTGTGATTTGATTTTTGCATGTTTTGTGAATAAGACGGGGAGATTAAGTGGGTAGATATGAGAAAGAAAACATGATAACAAGGGTTATAGATGAGGTGAGTGTTACGGGGTAGGTAATCAGGGGTTTCGGGTATGTTTGTGTATACAGAGAGGAATAAACGATCAATTTATTGTCGTAGGCGGTGTGTTTTGGCAAGGCTGTATGAAAGTAACAGTGACCGATAGTGGTTAGGGATAACCGGTATCGATTCATCGAACCGGCAGATTGCAGTTATTTATAACCGATACCGGTTACTGGAGGAATTTCCAGAATGTGAGAAAAACCCTTAGGGATTTGATGGATTGAATGGTTGTTTGTTGTTTTGATGTATGCAGGCAGAGGCAGGGTTGAGGATGAATGATAGTGTGCCAGCGCTGTTGTCACGAATCCGAGCGGATGTAACGCCAGCTGAATGGACATTGATAAATCGTTTGGGGTTAAGTGGAATCCGCTATTATTCACGAATCGCACGTAACCATGCTATGTTACAGGCGTTGATTGAGAGATGGAATCCTGAGAAAAATACCTTCTATCTACCAACAGGGGAGATGACAGTGACATTGGAAGATGTGTTCCGTATTTTGAGGCTCCCTATTACAGGAGAACCAGTATATCAGGCATTACCTAGTGCGGCGCGGGGAGCAATAACAGCAGTATTTGGTCCATACGCACGAGATCTGACACAGCGAGGTTTGACATTCACATATGGGGTAATGTATGCGGCACACCATGAGAGACAAGGTTAGTGATGATATTAATGATAGTGGTAGGGTATTATGCGTTCGAGGCGGAAGGGGAAGATTTCCAAAGGCATTGATGTGTGTTGTTTGGGAGATGATAAAAAGGAACGTGGCGTTTGCATGGGAACTGTATATTTGGCGGAGCTATACAGGGGTTTATGGGCTTGTAGGTGAAATCACAGAACGACACTGGATTGTTCATACTTATTACACTATTGGGCCTATGAGCACATTGTTTGTGTGTGACCAATAGGCCGACCCATCCATGGGAGAGACCAGGAGTCTGAGAGGTTGGGATTCAGACGATGGGTCCAGACAGAACAAGAGGCAAGATCTCAGGCCATGACGGGTGACATTGAGTATTACAGGCAGGTATGGGAGAGGGTGACGATTGCGGATATCTGTTGGAGGCCTTACGGGAACTATATGGTAACAGAGAATATAGCTGAGGAGTTGAGGGGTGTAGAGCGATTGAGGTGGATCGCGGGGCACAGGCCAGGTGAATATGAGAGGATTCCTATAGATCACGTGCGGCGAAAATTTGGATTTGTGCAGGACATACCACAGGCTTATAGACCATATATGAGGATCGACGCAGAGGCAGCATTCTCACCTCCCCGGCCAACACCTCCAAAAGGTCCTGAAGAAGTAGCAGCCGATCGCAGGGTAATGGATGCGAGGAACAGCGAGAGGCCTATAGATTATGGTGGGTAGCAGAAGCTGCGAGGTGTACGTGATCGTCCTGACATAGCGGTGATTACAGCAGAGAGGGATCATCTGCAGCGTTTGGTTCAGCAGCTCCAAACGCAGGTGAATGAGACAAGAGGATTGTTAGCGGTTGCGGAGTCACGGGCGGAGAGACTAGAGGCTGGAGTCCTCCATGCGAGAGGGCGTATTCATATGTTACAGGAGAGGTTGGTAGATCAGTGGGCGGTACCAATAGCCGTGGTACCTTTGAGGACAGAGAGGCACAGCGAGAGGGTCGATGATCACGATCCTCACCTAGTTCGGGATGAGGCGTAAGGGTCTAAATAAATGTTAGCAAGGTATAAGAATTAATAAGGATGCCGACCTGCGTGTCGATGATAGAGAAGATGTATTTGTTTAACATCTAAATAAAACTGAATATGTATGTTGATTTGAGTTACGATAATAATAAGAATGTTTTCGTTTTGACTTTCGGTGTTTTGAAAAAGGATAAAGAGGAATGTGATTAAATAGAAATACACAAAAATATTTATATTTACCACACATGATAGGTTATGGTAGGGGATGGTCGAGCTAACCTTGGGAGACCCCATGTCTCCGAAGTGCTGCCTACATAGCCCATTGCACAAAGCAAGGAGGGGCCTCAGACCGATGTAGTTCTCCCTTAGGACCAGGGAGAGGTGAATTCAGGCAATTTAGGTATGGTTAGGCGATTGGTTGGTTGGTAAAGGTATTGATAGTAATATTGGTAAGGCAAGGTTGATGGTGTTGGTAACGAATTGGTGAGGTTTGTAAAAGGTATAAGAGAAGCGAAAGTTAGCCTACCCAAGTGGTAGGGAACCATGTCCTGATTAAGATCAACACACAATCCTAGATGCGAGGCAAAAAAGGAAAGATTGCTCCGTAGGTGAAAAGAGCAAAACAAACCACACAACATAGAATGAACGTGAAGCCCTAGGTACCGGTGCATAGACGAGAAGTCAATAGGTGAAAAGAGTTGTATGATCACATCCTATCAGGTGTACGTCACGTCCCTTGAGTTGAACAAATGGTGAGGTGAGGTGAATGGTATAGTTGAGGTACGGAAAACTTATTACAAAGTGAGTGTTCGGACGAAAGAGAACCTACCCTAAATAGACAAGTCCATGACTCAAAAGTTCTTTTGAATGAGGCTTTTATTTTATTGAATATAGACTGATCGATGCGGGAAGTCTACAAGGGATTTTGATTGTTTTATTCTTGAGGTCTTCATGAAGCTGATCAATGCGAGAAGCTTCTGATAAAGGCTGACTGTGTATAGCTGTCCTTCGAGGAGCGATCTATTTATAATAAGAGATATGATTTTAGTGCATAGCTGTCCTTTGGGAGCAGTCTATTTATAATAGCAGCAATAGTTCGGCATATAGCTGTCCTTCGAGGGAGCAGTCTATATTTAATTTAGATGACTAGATGTTCTTTTGGCGTGAAGCATCTAGTTTAGTAGGAAGTTTGACTCAAGAAAATCCCATAAGAATATGGCTTATTTTAATACTTTGAAGTCATGGACTAGACTAAAAAGGGGAAGGCATCGTCAAGGGGAGGTGAGAAGTGATCTTGATTTTATTTTGAGATGTAGAAAACAAAGTGTATGTAGTGGTAAATGAGCTCAAGGGATGAGCAGTAGGTAGATAAGAAGTGATATAACACTAAATTCAACAGTAGAATGGTCGAAGATGCAAGGCATTAAGGGGCTCAGGCTCAGGTTTACCATTAAGCGAAGCTAAACGATAAGTGCCTGATCCATAAGTGTGAGTGATTATATAAGGCCCAATCCAATTGGGAGCAAATTTTCCACGTTTGCTCTTTTCTAGTTTGGTTACATGTTGATTCTCTTTGAGGACAAGATCACCAACCTTAAAGGTACGCTCATGAAGTCACTTATCATAAGCACGCTTGATGCGTTTTTGATAGATTTGAAGGTGATCGAGAGCTGTAAGACGACGTTCGTCAAGAAGCTCCAATTGGGCTAACCGCTCTTGGCGGAAATCATCGTTGGTGAGAATATCCTGAAGGGATATTCTGAGGGAGGGTATTTGTATTTCGAGAGGTAAGACAGCCTCGGTACCATATACCAAAGAAAAAGGTGTGGCATTAGTAGAGGTACGGATGCTAGTACGATAAGCCCAAAGGGCAAAGGGGATGTGATCGTGCCAATTTCGTCCGGACTCATTGACAACTTTCATGAGGATTTTGGTTAGGGTTTTATTAGAGGATTCGGCTTGTCCATTTGCTTGTGGATAGTACGGTGATGAGAAGCTGAGTTTGATACCAAAGTTGTCACAAAGGTCTTGCAACAACTTATTTTTGAAAGATTTGCCATTATCTGTAATCAGGCGATGAGGAACACCAAAACGACAGATAATGTGGTGGTTAATGAACTCTACAATTTTTTCTTTTTTAGTTGAAATGAGTGGAATAGCCTCCACCCATTTTGTGTAATATTCGGTTGCTGTGATAATCCATCGGTGACGTTGCGAAGAGGACGGATGAATCTCACCAATAAGGTCTAAACCCCATTGTGAGAAGGGCCAAAGATCTCGGCGACTGGAGCGGGTGGCTAGGAGTATGTTGAAGGTTGGCATGTTGTTGACACATAACACAATGCTTAACATATTCGTAGTAGATATTATGAGAGTAGGCCAATAATAACCAAGGCGAAGGATTCGTTTGGCCATGGCAAGGCCGCTAAAATGTCCACCACAAATACCATCATGGACTGTTGGATGGTATGGGTGACCTCGCAGTGAGACATCGAAGGAGGATGCCATCAAAGCCACGTTTATAAAGGAGTCCCCCATAACTACATAACGAGAAATGCGTTTAAGAAAAGCGCGTTTACAGTACTAGTAAGGTCGAAGGAGAAGCGAGAGGTTGTAAGGTAGTCATGGAATTGGTGATACCAAGTATCCTGCGAGTTATGAGACATGTATTTATCGTACAAACAACCGGGGCTGAATAAGATGGGGCAAAGAGTTGTTGGACCAAGATGAAAATGTCAGAGTCAGTTGATGAGGCTGGAATTTGCGAGGCTAAGCAAGCCATAGTATCCACAAATTTGTTAGTGGAGCGGGGAATGGTTTGGATAGAATAGTGAGTAAATAAGGCTAGAAGTGAATCCACGTAGTGTTTGTATTTTTGAAGTTCCTCATTTTTACATTGGTAGATGCCCATAACTTGATTGACTACCAATTGAGAGTCGCCAAAAATATTGATAGATTTGATACCTAAGTGCAGCGCAACCTGGAGACCCAGAACAAGGGCCTCGTATTCCGCTGTATTATTAGTGCAAGGGAAATCGAGTCGGAATGAAAGAGGCATAGGCTCGGCGTCGAGAGGAATAAGAACAACGCCGGCTCCTCCACCGCGTTGGCATTTGGATCCATCGAAGAAGAGAGTCATTGAATACGACTCCTCCTGGAGTGAAAGAGTGGCAATGAGTTCGTCGGGGAATGTAAAATTGGTAAATTGTTCCCCAGGTAAAGGGGCTTCCGCAAGTTGGTCTGCGATGGTTTGTCCTTTGATTGATTTCTGGTGGACAAACTCAAGGTCGAGGTCGGCGAGGAGCATGAGCCATCGGGCGATGCGTTGGTTTAGATGAGGTTTGGCATACATGTAATGGATGGGGTCCGTGTTGGTGATGACGAAAGTTTTGTGATTCAGAAGGTAGTGTCGGAGTTTGGTAGCCACGAATGATAGGGCTAGGCACAACCTTTCTACATGTGTATACCTAGTCTCATAGTCCACCAAAGTATGACTTATATAATAAACGGCTTGTTCTCTATTTTCAGAGTCACGATGTGCAAGCATGGCCCCTATAGCGTGGTCAGTGGCGGAAAGGTAAAGGTAGAAAGGGCGGTCGTCTTGAGGTGGGATAAGCACAGGTGGCTGTAAGAGATAAGTTTTGAGAGCTTCAAAGGCTTGGTGGCACTCTTCGCTCCATTGAAAATCAATGTCCTTTTTAAGAAGGTGATGAAAAGGTTGACATCGATCCGAGAGTTGGGAGATGAAACGTCGGATAGATTGGAGCTTACCTTGTAAACTACGCAATTGTTTGAGATTGGTAGGTGGGGGCATTTCTAGGATAGCTTTGACTTTAGATGGGTCGACCTCAATGCCACGCAAAGAGACGATAAAGCCAAGAAGTTTTCCCGAAAGGACACCAAAGACACATTTTTTTGGTTGAAGATGGACAGAATATTGTAACAGGTGATCAAAAATAATGGTTAAAACATCGAGATGTTCACTGCGATGTTTAGACTTGCCAAGAAGATCGTCGACGTAATCTTCAAGGATAGTGTGCATAATGTCATGAAAAATGTAGGTCATAGCCCGCTGATAGGTCACACCAGCATTCTTAAGGCCAAATGGCATTACACGGTAACAGAAGGTTCCCCAAGGAGTTATGAAGGTAGTTTTGTGTTGATCGGCAGGGGCAACCAAAATTTGGTTGTATCCTGAAAAGCCATCCATGAGAGAGAGCATCTCATGGCCTGCAGTGAGATCAACAAGTTGGTCAATACTAGGTAGGGGGAAGTCATCCTTAGGGCAAGCGAGGTTAAGATCCCGGAAATCCGTGCATATCCGAAGTCCCCCCGTCGCTTTAGTGACAGGTACGATGTTAGAAATCCATTGAGGATAGTCAATAGGCAGAATGAAGGAAACAGAAAGGAGTCGTTGGAGCTCCTCTTTGACCAAGAGGGCAATGCGTGGATGCATTTTTCTCAATTTCTATTTAATTGGCTTGGAATCGGGTTTCAGGTAATGTTATGGACAGCAATGTCAGGATCAATTCCTGGCATGTCAGCGTAGGACCAAGCGAAAGCTTGGTTGCGAGCACGGAGGAAAGTAGTAAAGGTGACTTGTTCTGATGCGTTAAGGGATTGTCGATCTTCACAATGTGAGGATCCTCCTCCGTGTGGATGTTGATTTCTATAGTAGATTCGTTCAGCATGGTTTGGGTTTCAGATGGTAAGGCTCGTTGAATATAAGAGTCATCCGCGCCAAGGTAAGTGAGGATGGAGTCATCATCCTGGCACTCAATAACATTAATTGAAGGGGAGTCCTCTTCAATCATGTCTGGATATAGAAGGGGAATAGAAGAGGGGTCCTCATTATCACGTTGATAAGTGAGAGGACCTAGGAAGATAGCATTTATGAAAAAAAAAAGTTAGGAGGGATAGATTCAGGATCTATCGACTCGGTGGGAGACGAAGGCAAAATGGGTGATGATGGTTCGGTAGGGGTGACGTCATCGTCTTCTAGAAGACAACTGACACGAGGTTCCGTCGATGTAAGTGTTCCCGGAAATCCGAGACCACTACGATCATTATGTTTGCGTGTGGTGATGGGGATGAGCGTATGTCGGCCTTGTTCATAAAGGCCAAAACCAAAGCCTTTCCAAGCACAGCGAGTCAAGAAGGTGAGGGCGAAGCGACGATTTGTCAGGTATTGAAAATCGGATTGGAAAGGAACCACACCAAGAGGAGGCTCAGGGGCAATGGAAGATGCGTCGACACCCCCATATGTTAGGTTAGTGCTGGCGGTGGGGTGGTCCGTAGGAGAGATTACTTCTCCCACACGACGGTCATAAGTAGGATGTGCATGTACCTGTCCGTACTCCTGTGGGGTATGGAAAGAACTAACGTTATATAGGCGATACTCCCCCAGCGTAAGGCGTTGAAAAACATCTACTAAGGGATCAACGGTTGGGATGTTAGCTGCGGGAAGGGAAGTGGTTTTTGCGACGGTAGTTTCATCAGTTGAAGGCGTAGGTGCGGTTGAGGTGGGTGGTTGAGGCACAGTTGAAGAGGATGGTTGGGTTGAGTGAACGGGTGTCTTGATTGGTACAAGCACATCGTTTGGGCGGTATAACATATTGCAGGTTTTAAAGGGGGGGGATCAGCTTTTACGGTGTAGGATTTCCCCTCGTACTCAAATTTTATGCATCTATGTAATGTTGAGGGAACGCATCCCATGGCCCGGATCCAAGGACGACCCAGCAATATATTATATTGGAACTCTCCCTCAAGGACATAGAAGAGTTCGGGTAAAGTACGTGGTCCTACCCGAATGTTGAGGATCACGGTGCCTAAGGTAGAGGTAATAGCGTCATTAAATGACCGCAACATGATGGGGTTGGCACACATGTAGCTAGAAGGGATATTCATTTGTTGGAAGGCTTTTGAAGAGATGATGTTTAGGCTAGCACCCCGTCAATCATAACACGACGTACCCGAATGTCCCGGACGTAAGCGGAGATGAAAAGGGCAGGGTCAGGGTCCGTACCAAAGTCAACAATTTCATCTTCAGAGAAACTGACTGCAGCAGCTTGTGGTACAGAGACGGAAGTGGTTGGGGCGGTGGGTTGTTTGGTGAGAGAGGCAACGTGATTGGGTGTCAGAATGGAGGCAACGGGCAGGGTTTCATTAGGTAAGACCTCGATCCCCTGAAGAATTTCAACGAGAGCTTGTCGATGAGATTCAGAAGTCTGAATGAGATCATATAGTGTCATTTTACGGGTGATTGGTGAAGTTGTTTGATCATGGCTCGATGGGCAGCTCCATTAGAGGCGGGGTAAGCGGGTCCACGAATAACCACTTTGGGTGGTGGTGCAATCGGGATCTTTGGACGGAGAAAGAGAGGGCACAGTGTGCTTTCTTTCGCTTTCTCATTGTTTTGCGTTCGAGTAGCAACACTAATCATATTAATCTCGTAAACCTGAGATGAGGAAGATGGTTGGGATAAATCATGGTTTTCAAGAGGTGGGGTTGTAATAATGATAGATCTTGGTGAGGCGGGGACAGATGGTAGAGGAGAGGGAATGGAAGCTAAAGGTCTCTCCCTTCGTAAGTTGTCTTTCTTAACCTTTCTATCTGGGAGAGGTGACTAACGAAGGATGGTTTTTAAAGCTTTGCATCCCTCCACATCATGTCCTGGTGTGCGGTGATAAGCGCAGATTTTAGACTCATCGTAACCTATAGGCCGAGGTTTAGACGGGTCATAAGGTCTAAGTGGGGGTAGAGAAATGGTCGCATTCTCCACCAACATAGCAAGGATTTTGGCGTAAGATCCTTTGAGTGGGTCAAAATCGGAGGAGGATGAGGGCATTGGTTGTGCGGGTTTCGGTAATGTTTGGGCGTGGTTGGTTCGTACGGGTGGTGGTTTAGCCAAGGGGTGTTGACACGTGGTTTTCACCAAACGTGGTTTCTTTGGCGCAGGAGCTACGTTCGGCTGGTTAGATGATGAGGCTACAGATGACGTGGTAGCGGGAAACAACCACGGAGAAAGGGGAGTGACAGAAAATAAATCCTTTGATGATGGAGTTTGTTTAGGGTTGATGGGTGGACAGGATACGTGGGGTGATAATGTTGATATACCCTTAGATCTCTGTATAGGTGCAGAAGGCGTAGGTCGTTTTGAAGAAAAAGCGCAGGAGGTATGATATATTGATGCAAGTGGAAGGATGAGGTCCTAATATGGAAGGTAGGTGTGACGATGATGGTTTTGATTGTGATAGAGGCACGGATTGAACTTGTCTTCTAGGTGGCGGGCGGCTTTATTCTTGGATAAATCTAGTCGCTTAGGCGGGTGTGTTAGACTAGGTATGGGTGAGGTCCCAAGTGTAGGGGAAGGTTTGGTTAGGTTAATAGAGGTGGATGGGATACTTGATATAGATACGGGGGGTGAGAATGAGGACATAGGCATTTTGAGTTTACTGTAAACACTTAGGATATATGGTAGAGGTGTCGGGATCGGTCATCTGCATTTGAGTAGAATAAGGGGTACTCAAAGCATTCCCATAGGATTAAATCATCTTACGGAGAATGACAGGTCTTGAGTTTGAATTGTAAATTTAGTACGGAAGAAAGGTGGGTTGTGATTCCAAGTCCACTTGTGGGTGGGATACAGGGAGTAGATGAGGCACTGTATCAATAGATGTTATGAGGTCAACCGGTCGTTGAAAAGATTTAGGCAATGAAGAACTAATAGGTAAGAGGGCATGTTCGAGAGGATCCGTCATGGTTAAAGAATTTGGTGATGTCGGTGCAAGAGATTTCTCGTCTAAGGATGTCAAAAGGAGTGGCGTACCTTCCTCTTGTACAGCAAGAGCGGTAGAAGGGGAAGTCTGGGAAATAGATAGATTAGATAACATCCGTTCGTAGTCTTGTAGGGATGTGGTATAAGAAGACTCATCGATGGGAAGAGAAGTCTGGGCAGTTAACTCCTTTATGGGTAAAGGAATGATTTCACTTTGGCTTGATGGTGGTAAAGGAGGTTCGGGCTCCTGTGTTAGTGAAGAGGCTTGATTCAAAATTTTCTCGATAGAGGCTTTTGGCTGGGTATCGAAGCTCGCATGGATCTCATGAACACTCTCCTCGGCTAAGATATCTTGGTTTGTGTTCTTTGTTGGGAGAGTGATTGGGAATGGTTTGTTGAAGATTTTCAAATTCGGTTGGCGGGGGCATTAGGATTATCGAGGGTTATATCCCTAAACAACCATTTCTGCACTATGTTTTCAACATCTTGCGATTTTCATGACTATGTCCTTTACACGGTGAAATTCTGAAGTCATTTTCTTTGTACAGGAAGGTATAGCGCGAGTGGAGTCAAACCCGGAGTGAGGTTTAACAGGAGGCAAGGTGATAGCTCCGGCCTTGAGCAATTTTTCCAAGATGACACCATAGGTTTCTCCCAAGGGAGTGTAATTGATGGGCTCTGCTTTATACTTATAGGTGGTTTTTGGTGGGGTATTAGACGGTGTTTGAGATTTAACCATCACCGCGTGGACAGCTCCTTTTGATTTAGAAGAAGTGGACGCGTGAGGAGTGGTGGTATTTGGTTTATTGGTAGAATCAGGAGTTCGGAAATTGGGGTTTTTGTTGCGCAACCGCAATTTCTCTTCTTCTAAGGCTCGAATTTCTAGTTTCCGAGCCATGGTAAAGGCCTCATCAAATGTGCGGAAAGTTTGAATTTGAAGAGTAGGAGAAATGTGCTTAGCACATGCCTGCGTGAAAATTTCGATAAGTTCATCCTAAAGGCAAGGCATATGTAAGTTGGTTGATAAGGCCGCGCCATCATCCGACGAAATCTGCGATAGATTCGTCTTTGAATTGTCGAATGGCATAAAGGTCGGTGATGGATACTTTCTTAGCAATGTTAATGGAGAAGTGATCCAAGAAAGATTGGGCTAGTTGGTTAAAAGAGAAGATTGAGTGCTTTGGGTTAAAGCTTTGTACCACTCAAGCGGGTCTGATAAGGACATGGGAAATGTCTTGAGTAATGAAGGCATCATCATGGGCAATCAAATAACAAGCATGTCTAAATGATCGCAAGTGTTGTTGAGGATCCTCTTTACTATTAAAAGCGAGTAAATTTCGGCAATTCCCATTGAGGAGGATATGAGTGAAGGGGACCAGAAGGGTGAATAGGCTCCCGACAAACTTGCTCGTATGTCAAGGCACTACGATTTCCGAAATAGAAGCCTCTAGATTTTGCATTTTGTCCATCATTTGTTTGATGAAATCTGTGGTTGGATGAGATGATGGTGCGGTTGTGGTAAACGGAGGCAAATTGGGCCAAGGGCCTCCGCTGGACAATGGTGGGGTTAAGTGTTGATAAGGTATGGAGGATGAATATGTTGAGGTGACCGAATAGGGATGTCCCATATAAGATGTTGAGGTTACTGGATACGTGTATGGGAATGAAAAGGTAGGTGGAGCTTGAGAAGGAAAGCTCGTGTGGATAGGTGGCAGAGAGCAAGTCATGAATGGAGTGGTCTGCAAGAGAGATGAGGTAGGGGCAGTCGGTGGTAATGATATGTGGGGTCCAAGATTAGCCAAAGGAAAGCCAATCTGAGTCGTATGAATCTCTGAAGCTGTCGGATTGGGAGATGGGGCTAAAGGTGCAGGAAGCAAGGCGGTGTTATCAGGCGGAGTGGGCGCTAAATGAGCAGCTATACTAATAGGCATGCCAACAAGGAGCTGACCATCAGGCGTACGGTCAGGGGCATGAGACAAATAGTATTGTACAGCACTAGGATTAGCATCTAGAAACTTGGCAAAGTCCTTATCTCCCACAGGAATTTTAGGAACCTCGCTGGTATCCGTAGGATTCCCCACAGAATGTGAAGGGGGTGATTCAGGTAAAGAAACAGAGCAAGCATGTGAAACCATAGCGGCGGCTTGCTTTCAAGTGATAACAACCATGGACAGGTGTTCACAGTAGGGTTTCAATCTGTCAGGAACAGAAACAAACTCAGACTGGTGAAATTGGTAGGTTGCTGGTTTGTCAGGAATTGGGAAAGACAGTAACCGATATCGGTCTAGTAACCGATGTCGGTTATACTATAGCCGACGTCGGTCGAGTAATGGCGATGTCGGTGTAAGAATCAGGCTAACAAGATATAAAAGGCTGCTAATTTGATTTTTAACAACGTTTAGTATACTTGTCCAATTATTGATCACGAAAGGCAGTATGAGAAAGAAAGCAGAACTAAAAATAAGCAAGATGTACACGCAAATCCAGAGAGATTAACCCTAGGGTTAATTTTAATTATTGTGGGCTTATGCCTTTAGGCGTAGAATGATGTCAGAATCCTAAACAAAAGACTTAGGGGAAATGTCAAGTTTGTTTTGGCTTATAAGGTTACCTCAATCGGGCGGAGGAATACCGCGGAAAAAGGGGGGATGTTTGAGCTATTGTGTTAATTGTGAAGTGATTCGGTATGTGTTGTGTAGTGAATGTAAGATTAATTTCTTGTCAATACCATGGATATCACCCCCATGTGTATGACCTGTTACTTAATCTATGTTCACTAGAATTGAAAACAACAAGCAAGGATGCCAATGCACGTGTTTTAAACCCAAATCGAAAATGATATTCGATGAAGCAAAAGAGATGACTTTCACTAATGCAAGATGCAAAAAAACAAAGCAAGTTCTTTTACCAAAATAATAAAATACCTTGTGAATATCTTTAGAAGAAGAAAACAGCAAGTATGCTCCCTATATGAAAGCAAGCAAGAAATAAAGAAACCCAAAATGGGTCCCACCGGGCGTGCCAAAATGTTTCGCTCGGAATGTTTCGACTTCTGGGAATAGAGTTGCTTCTATCCTTTCATTCCTTTTAGAAACAGATAAGGGTTAGGGCTAGGAGGAATACCTGTGGAATGTCGAGATGGTGTGCGCGTCAGAGAGGAAGATCGGGTGACCGTGAAGAACTCCTTTTTGTCTTGGAAGGACTACTGGTTTTGACGAAGATGCAAGCTGATCTCCTTTGTTGTAAACACTTACAGGTATCTCCACTCGTCTCTGCTCGGTCAAGTGAAGATCTGGACTCTGTTCCTCGCTCCCAATGATCTCTGTTGATTCAAAAATCCTTTTCCACTTGATTTTGGTTTGGGAGCCCATTTACAGGAGCCGATGGCGGTTACGTAACCGACGGCGGTCGAGTAGGAACCGGCATCGGTAAGGAAAAAGTAGGCTATTTTTAGTAAAATAGCCCACCTTCCCTACTTTTCTCCCGAGAGATCGGTTGCCATGGCTTGGTCAAATGACTAGAAGGTTGGTTTTGGAGTGCGAGAAAGGGGTCATTAGTTATAGGTGTAGGTGTGGACCAAGTTATGGGTCTTAATTAGGTTAGTTTAGGGTTAGGGCTAGGAGTCATGATGAGGTGGCAAAATGAGGTGGCGGTGTAAGGTGATGTGGATTTATCAATTACAAGGTAATTAATAAATAATTGTGTAAGGTTTAGGTGATGAGGTTATATTGCGAGATGAGATGCGGGTCACAAGGGTCGTAAGACACAAATTTAGTGTCTACACTATCACTCATGGATGGTTTCTCGGGTTATAACCAAATATTACTCACGTTGGAAAGTCAACACAAAACCACCTTCATCTCTCCTTGGGGACCTTCTATTATCATGTCATGCCCTTTGGATTTTGAAACATTGGTGCTACATATTAGCGGGATATGACTTATATTTTTCATGACATCATGCATAGCATATTAGAAGATTATGTTGACGATCTTCTTGCCAAATCTAAACATCAGGCCGAGCACCTTGTTTTCCTTAAAGTTGTCTTTGACTATCTCATCAAATATTGTGTTTTCCTTCAACCTAAGAAGTGTGTCTTTGTTGTTCTCTCCGAAAGCTCCTTGGTTTTATTGTTTCTTTGCGTGGCATTAAAGTTGATCCCACTAAAATCAAGGATATTCTCGAAATTCCTCCACCTACTAACCTTCGTCAACTTCATAGTTTGCAAGGAAATTTGTAATCTATTCATCACTTTATTTCTCGATTTCGACCGATGCCATCCATTTCATCATCTTCTCAAAAAGGATGTCTCCTTCAAATGGGATGATGAATGCCAAAAAGCCTTTGATGCCTTAAAACAATACTTCCTCCAACCACTTGTGCTCATTCCCCCTAAGGATGACCAACCATTTTACCTTTACATTTATACTACTAATCATTCCCTAGGTGCTATGATCACTCATCATGATGAGCAACATAGGGAGCAAGCAGTTTATTAAATAAGCCATATGCTTTCAGACTAAAAAACTAGATATACTCATGCCGAAAAAAATATGCTTAGCCTTAGTTTTTATTGCCACTAAACTTTTCCATTACCTACTTAACCACAAAACCTTTGTTGTCACAAATATTGACCCCTTACATTACATGTATGCTAATCCCTACCAACATCAACATGCTGCACGTTGGCTCATGCTTCTTGTAGACCTAGATCTTGAATTCATCCATCAAAAATTTATCAAAGGACAAACAATTACTGACCAACTCACAGAAACACCTCTCTTTGGAAACCAATCTTCTAACTTCGATTTCCCTAATGAATCCATCGCTACCCTCTCCTTGGATGATACCATTTACTAGATGACCTTATTCTTTGATGGTTCCAAATGTCAGCGTGGGGGTGGTGTTGGAGTTATCATCATTCCTCTTGATGGTGAGCCTATGCCATTATCTTTCAAACTAGATTTTGATTGTACTAACAATATTGCTGAATATGAAGCAATCATGTTAGGTATTCAAACCACCATAGCCTTAGACATTAAATTAATTAATATCTTTGGTGAATCTCAACAGGTTGTGAACCAATTTAATGGTATATACCAGTGTTGTAACGAGATACTTCAAAATTATAATCATCATGTTGACATGTTTTTACTACCTTTGACCATTATGAACTTCAGACCACCCCACATTCACTAATAAATTTGTAGACACCATGGCATGTCTTGCTTCTCAAATCCCTACTTTGCCCTCCGACTCAAAAATATTTGTCACAATACAAAGGTTGCAATCACCTTCTTATCTAATCGAGACATCAACCTTGTAGGAAACATTGAAACTAACCCACGTGACCTTTGGTATAAGTAGTTTGTTGACTATCTTTCCCTTTTAATTCTACCTCCAGATCTTACTCACAATGGACAACGAGCCTTTCTCAAAAGTTTCTCTCACTATGTCATCATGGGTGGTATTCTCTATAAACTTGGTTGACGTTATCCTCTTATGATGCCTTACGAGTTCTGAAATTCCATACACCATCAAGGAAGTTCATGACGGGATTTTGGGGGTCACTTTAGTGGCTTAGCTGTCGCTAAGCATATCCTTCTCCTGGGATATTACTGGCCAACCCTAAACCATGATTTTTGTGACTATGTCAAGCATTGTGT
Organism: Taxus wallichiana var. yunnanensis; assembly: GCA_018340775.1. NCBI lineage: Eukaryota > Viridiplantae > Streptophyta > Pinopsida > Cupressales > Taxaceae > Taxus > Taxus wallichiana. Next base: position 611,856,358 of record CM031238.1, read on the forward strand.
GAAGTTCCAAGTAACATGCTAATCTTCATCACACCCCTAGTCACGCCTTACAGGTCACACAAGACCTTTGGCCTTTCTCTCAATGGGGTTTGGATCTTGTCGAGAGAGATTAACCCTCATTCTTCCCAACGTCATCAATGGATTATTACCGCTACCAAATATTACACTAAATGGGTGGAAGTCGTACCTCTTATTTCTACAAAATTGAGAAAATATGTGAATTTATCAATCATCACATCATTTGTCTCTTTGGTGTTCCTCACCACCTCATCACTGATAATGAAAACAATTCAAAAATAAAACCCTACAAAAACTCTGTGATGCCTTTGGCATTCAACTTAGTTTTTCTTCACCTTATTATCCTCAAACAAATGGCCAAGATAAATCAACTAACAAAACTCTAAATAAAATTCTTATGAAAGTGGTTGACGATATTGGTAAGGATTGGCACACACACATTCCTTTTTCCTTATGGGCTTATTGCACTAGTATTGCACCTCAACTACTGCCACACCTTTCTCTTTGGTCTATGGTATAGAGGTTGTCTTGCCTCTTGAAGTCCAAATTCCATCTCTTCATATCTCACTCAAAGATATGCTCAATGATGATGATTTTTCTAGGATCATTTGACACAACTTGAGTTATTAGATGAATGTCATCTAAATTCTCTCGATCACCTCCAAATCTACTAAAAATGTATCAAACATGCCTATGATAAATGTGTCCAAGAACGAACCTTCCAGGTCAGCGACCTCATCCTGAAGGAAAATCAACATGTAACAAAAGAGGAGAAAAGTAAACAAGGAAAGTTCTCTCCTAATTGGCTTGGACCCTATATCATTACTCATGCCTATGGATCGGGTGTTTATTGTTTATCTTCACTCGAAGGTAAACCTAAACCTAATCCCCTCAATGCCTTGCATATTCGACCATTCTATTGTTGAATAAAGTCTTGTATCATCTTTTATCTATTAAATGCTTGTCCCTTGAGCAACATCCACCTTCCAATTACCTATTTTAAGGATAAACAACTAAACAAAATCATGTGATTACCTGTCACCTTTCAACCTTATCTTCAATATGAATACCATGACTCTACTCATGGCATGATTCTCATGGATAATTTTTGTCCTTTTCAAGATGGAATCCCATGGTTCATTCATCACTTAAAACCTCTCTTTCATAGCTAACCCCTTTTGCTATGGTTTTGACTTCATAAAAGAATTTTATACTTCTTTATAGTCTTGTCCATGACCTAAAATTCCAAAAAAAAAAATTCAAAAGTAATATACAAGATTTTCAAATTCAAACTCCTTGAGTCAAAATTATAGCAAAAATATGACTCCTCAAAAGGACATCTATCTTTCTATCTTAATGCTATAAATAGACTTCTCCCTCAAAGGACAACCATAAAACTCACCCCTAAAAAATACATAGTCTATCAAAAAAGAAGACTAGTTCTATACAAATAAAATAAAAATATTCTAAATCTTCCCACATCGATCAGCTTCACGAAGACCTCAAGGAGATATTATATTCATCCCTACATAGAATTCCCATATCGATCATTCTATAAAACAAAAGAAAAAAGAAAAAGATCACTTTTGTCATGGACTTGCCTATTTTGATCTTGGGTATCTTGCAGAAGAGATATGTTGTCTCACACCAAGTTACGCTAAAACAACCTCTTTCACCTCACCGCTTTTCCTTTCTAATATTTTTCCTACTCAAGGGACATGTTGCAAATGTGACATTTCTTGATCATGTGACCTTCTTCACCCTTAGAACAATCAATCATGCAACACTTTTAGGGTTTTATGTTCATAAGCCAATCTTTGGTATGATAGACTCATAATGGTTCTTACCACTTAGGCGGATTTTTGTATCCTCTTACCATTCACCTCTTTTCTTACTTATTACTCCTCCTTCACAGGACTAGACCTTCGACACCTACATTATAGGAATTCCTCTTCCACCAAAATCACCCATATCTATTCAACCTAGACTCAACCATGCCTATTTGACCTAAATTCAGCCATGCCTATGACCTAAATTCAACCATGCCTAAATGACCTAAACTCAACCATGCCTAAATGACCTAAACTCAACCATGCCTATTTGACCTATACTCAACCATGCCTAAATGACCTCGACTTAATCATGCCTAAAACCTACCGACCCATTCATCTACCTCATCATATTATTCCCTAGCTTATGGGAGAACTACATCGGCTTGAGGCCCCTTTTCATCGGGGCTATGTAGGTAACACTCCGAGGGCATGGGGCCCTTGGAGGTTAGCTCAACCACTTTTTCCCTAACCAATTTTCCCCCTTTATATTCACATTTTACCCTAGTTAGTTTCCATTTTACACAAAACTTGGAAATTAAACAATCATAAAAACATACATACCTACCATTTTATAACATCAACCATATCATACATCAATCATTTAACATTTCCATGATATCAAATACTTGGAAATTTAACCACAACATACATACAATCCATTATTTTCCATAATACCAATAACTTGGAAATTCAATCAAACACAAAAACCACATGCAACCATGCCTACATGACCTTGACTCCACCATGCCTATATGACCATGACTCCACCATGCCTATACTTGAACTCCACCATGCCTATACTTGACTCTAACATGCCTAAATCACCTAAAATCCACCATGCATATATGACCTTGACTCAATCATGCCTAACTCAACTAGTTTCCATGATACACAATAACAATGACAATTAAAGCAAGTACATCATCCATCCAGTAAACATCATCAACTATATAATGGGAGTGTATATCAATACATATATACACATATATAAATAAATATCAAAGTATATCAAAACTATCATATACAATCTCACATGTTCAACATGTAGGCCGATAATATATCAAAAATAAAAATGATAGGACAATATATGCATTATGGCTATCAATCATCTCCCCACCGATGTCGTCTTCTCCACGTATAACTGTCTCCTCCTCCATACTAGTAAAGTGCCATGCCAACATATCACCACCCTCTTTTTGGTCCCTTCCTGGCCTCCATCTCCTCCTCCTTGCCCTCTAGAGGGCCCTATCTTCAGGAACTAGTAACCTCACCCGGCCTTGTCTTTGGGGCCGACGACCCCTCGTGCTACTGTAACCGTGAGTCCTCGATCTAGTCCACTTCTTTGGATGCTTGTTTGTTGGGCTTGGTAATTGGCATATTAAGGCACATAAATCCATGTAGTCACTATCTAGTCCGATAATAGCAAGCCTCATTTAGGGCATCCCATTTACCTCATCAAGGATATGGTCTATGGTGGTGCCATCGGCCTAACTGCCCCCTGTGAACTCTTCTTGACCAAAAGTGTACCTTGTCCTAGTGTAGGTGCCTATACTATGGGACCTTGTCCCTGTGCATGTGGTGGTACTTGTGTAGCTACATGGGCCTTTAGGGATGTAACCTATGCTATGTTGTGGCCAATTGGCCATGTAATCTAGCTCCCAAATGTGCCCGTAAGGTGGCTACCGATCTCCATCCCCATCTCTACCCTGTGTGGGAGCTCGCACCTATGTTACCGGGGCTATAGGGATATCACCTAATGTCACATGCCCTTATCATTTGTCCCGAAATCCTGTAATATGTGCATGTAGGGTAGCTACCTACCCCGTAATGTATCTCTTGAACTATGACTATATCTAGCTAAATTCTAAATTAGCTTCCTTGAGCCTCGGTGGTGCATCACACCTGTAGTTTGTCCACCCACCACCTGCTATATCCATTGATGACAACCAAATCATCAATCTATTGATCTATCACCTACTCCTCCTTCCATGTGGGATCACTCAGATGTGGTGGAGACATGGGTCTCTCCACATCATCTCTATGGTATTGTGGGAAAGGTGGGCGTATGTCCTACCATAGTCCAAACTATCGTCTAACCCTATCCATGGGTATCATATCGTGCTTATTAACATGCCATCCATGTATCCATCTCAATAATTGAATCCCCTATAACTCCTCATCCATGCCTCTATATAATGGAAAATAAACATATGGCCTTAACATGATATCCATCACTGATAGGCCCTCCAATAATCACATTTAGTATGTAACATCATATATGGCCTTGGCCACTCTCATTTATGCCCGACTAGTACCCATATCCTAAAACCCACTCTATAAAAACACCCCAAACTAATCCTATCGTGGAAACCCAATTGATACACACACATAATGTGCTCATATGCCCAACAATGTAACAAATATGTACAACACACACCAAATCTCATGTACCTACCATAGGCCCATAGCTCCTATATAATTGGACTAGAAAAGATGGTGCCCAAGAAAAACATACCACTCCTTGATCATTTCCTGTAGCACCCCCATTAGTGCTCATGGAAATATCCCACCCTGAAATCCGGGAGAGAAAAAACCTACTGCTACCATCATCAAAACAAGTAGCCTAGTCTCATGTGGATGTGTTGCATACATATCCCCATAACTCAGACTCACACTATGATAACTTAGCATGCCCATTGCCTCACAAATATTGCCACTATGGGCTCCATTGACGCCTCTTTCAAAATCGAATACATTGGCTTCCCAAATAGGAAGCCATAGGATCCTATACATGTCCTCTAATGTGATGGTCATCTCACTAGTTGGTAAATGAAAGGTATTGGTCATGGAGTCCCATCTGTCGATGAGAGTGACCATCAAGCTAGGATCTTGGCCTATACACCTATAGCTTGATCAAACTAAGTCCCACATCTACTATGTGCTCCCACTCTCCTCAACTATCACGCTAGGCCACATCTGTACCAATAGAGGTGGTACTCTATCTCTCATAGTTAGCTGATCTCTTGCCTACATCATCCAAACCAACATTATCAAGTCAAGACCTTCTCACATCACCTATTCCTCAAACCTCAACTGACCTCATACTTAGCCATTTTTTACCAAATCATACCTAAAACCATCAATCATACCTACCCTTCACCTAGTTTCCATACCTACCCTTTACCTATTTCACCTAAAACCCTATTGTCTCCATTCTGATACTTACCCACTATCATCAATCATTTCACCTACTTACCTATCACACACCTACACAATCATGCCCTACCTACACTCACTTTTCCCTCTTCCACCTACATTAGTCTTCACCTACCCCTACCTAACTTTTTTCACTTTCCCAACTAACTCTTTTTAACCCCAATCACTTTTTACACTGAACAATACTGGTCACCTTGACCGGTGTCAGTAACCCTTTAACCGACCAATGTTGATGAAAAAACCTAACGTCGCCAACCCCTTGATGTCGATGTCACCATTTTTTTGGTGAGAACTCGAAACCCCACACCCTCCCATTTAAAAAAACAACCAAAACCCACTAAAAACCTATCCTACCCCACCCAAATTCAACCTACATTCATTTCCCAACCTATTTAACCTATATTTTCCTTCCCCACCTCAATTTCACCCATTTTCACCCATATTTTAAAAACAAAACTTCTCCCCCAAATTCATTCATTTTTACCCAAATTTGTTTAAAACAGGCCTAAGGATTGATTCCTACCTCTACTCGGTGTCGTCTCCTCGGTGGTACCTCGGGTCTCTACACCAATGGTCCTCTTGCTCCCTCTCTTGACTCCGCCATGGCCATGAATCCACTCCTCCACTCACAACCAATCAAATAGATCCACTCGATCTCATGGGCCCATCCACTGGATACTAATCACCTCCTCACAGACTATTGACTCGCCACAACTTGGCATTGTCATTTTCCACTTCCACACCTCTCGCTTTTCATTTTCTATAACTGACAATCAACAAATGAATCCATAAAAAGCATATTTTTCCTTTTTTAGCCCCAAATCGACATGACCAACATCGGTCAATTCATGCCCTAGTCAACCGATATCAGTTAACCTCTAACCGACATCGGTCACCTCAATTAACCATATGGCCTCAAAAATTCTGTTTTTCCCAAACAAGATGTCATTCTTACACCATTTACCCTTAGCATTACCTATTAGGTTCACCCAAAAGCCTTCCATACCTATTCCATTCCCTAATTGTGTTTAGGGACATGTCTTTTGCCTATACCTCGGCCCTACCCATGACCCCACCTACACACCCAAACCCGACCCTCCAATTGGACATTCAAATTTTTCCCTACCTATACCTTGTGATTACCTCCATTGTTTAGCCTACCACCCTTACCTTGCCTAATGCCATGATGTTTATCTCGACTTGCCCAAACCTACTAGTGCTGAAACCTACCTAATACCCATTCTGCACCTCACCTCGTTGTGTTTTAGGACCATATCCTATACCTTGGATACCTGGACCACATCCACCTTGTTTGGATAAACAACCGACCTTTCACATTGGGAGAGTTTTGTATGCTCTTCAGCCTAGTGGGTTGTCACATTTTATACATTTGCATGCATATGAATGCCCCTGCCTAAAACCTACACCCAACCTTATAACTACCTATTACTATATATTACCCTCATTTTCAAACACCTACCATATTATCAAATCACTCACCGCTTCTGCATACAACTTTAACAATTCCTAGTTTGAAGGGGATCACCTTCACTCCTACCTAGGATAACCCCACTCTCACCTATATTTGGGGCAACCACTTCTCTTGTTAGCATCTCTTACCAAATACAAGCTACGTGAAAAAAGGGTCAAATGTAGAAACTGAAAATTGGGACAAATTTCCTTAATCCCTGACATGTTAATTAATTTCATTACAATAATCAAATTAATTAATTACCTCACCCATCCACCTCACCTACAAATAACTCACCTATCCACCTCACTCAAAGACCCATTCACAATCTATTAATTAATTAAGAATAATTTTATACCAATCCTAACCAACTAAGACTTAGTCTAAACCTAGCATTAACTCCCACTACCTCTCCTAGAAGAAATCATACTTATCTTGGTGGACTCTATCACTTGATACCAGATTAAGGATATCAATCATGCCAAAAATAGAAAATATTAGGCCATTTTTGGAAAACCTAAACTTATCCACCTTAATCGATGCCGGTCACCTAACCGTGTTGTCATTGGTTAGGTTAAATACATTTTCCTAACTATTCACCTAGTTTGATTCTCAGAATTGATTTCTTACAAGAATTTTCCATTTGTATTTTGAGGCACACAGGGAATAGATGGTGGAACCAAAGCATTCCAAGCCTCCACTAACACTCACCTTCCTCATCCATAGTTTTGGATCATGCAGTAGAGCACATAAGATCTACTGCCACAATGCATTAGACATGATCACGCTTCTTCTCATATTGTCATCAAACTACTACCATCTTCTCCAATACCTATAGATATAAACTTAGATAAGTGTCTTATTTCTCTATATTAAGCTCTTATTTCGATAGTTATATTCCTTATTTACTCCTTTCTTCTATCAAACTCTCTATCATATAACCACTACTCACCCTACTATCCGATATATTATTAACCAGATAATTTCCCTCCACATAAATCTCTCTGCCTAAAACCTCCACCTACCTTCCTGAACCTCCACATAAATCTTACCACCCTTCTCAACTCCCTTATACTCTCTATACAATCAAGAGAGACCCAAAACATCATTTTTGGGATTTGGACCATATTACCCCCTACCGATGTAAGTTACCTAACTATCGTTGGTCATATTCCTAACCGGAATAATTTGATCCATCTACTTTAGTCTCTATGGAATTTAACATCCTCTTACTAGCAAGCCTCTAAGTCAATCAAAATCAACCCATGCCTCACCCGATTAATCCAGGACCCTGTTAGACCTAAAAACCCAAAACAACCTCTTTGAACCTCCAAATCTAATCATAACCTTTCTATTAGATTAGATTCACTTATTGTATTTGAATGAGATACGTAAATCATATACATACAATAGGATTTCCTTACTTCATGATATTTGCAATATTAATTTATATTTGAAAGTGGATTGACAACCTTCTAGGAAGCATCACGCTTCCCGGATCTAGCATTTGCTAGGTAGTCCACTAACATATATTATTAATACTATTTGGTGGTCTTGTTTTGTTTCTTATACAAGTCATTCCTCATAGCCCAAAGGGAATCTCTTCATGATCAAATTGGATCAAAACGTCATTGACGAACACATTTAACCTTCAACCTACATATCACATGTATTCCTCCTTAACTATTTACCTTCTATTTGTTTCATCCTAGAAAACATAAAACTATTAGGTGAAATAATGAATGTTATTTTATGCAGCTTGACTGAGACATAATTCATGAAGGTAATGCACTACACAAAAACAAAGGAAATATGGAAAAATTATAGAGCATCTATGAAGGATAATGAGAGCATTGTGACATAATGCAAAGAACATATGAGGTCATAAACATGATCAGATGCTTGGGAGAAAATCTAGAAGAATATGTCATTGTTCAAAAGGTTTTGAGATCCCTGACCAACAAGTATGATGCAAAGGTTTCTGCCATAGAGGAAGAAAAGGACATGAAGACTCTCACAATGGATGAGCTATAGAGCACCCTTGCTGCATACAAGATGAGAATTGTTAGAACCAAGACCACTAAGAAAGAAGTGGCTTTCAAGGTCAAGAAAGAAATAAAGTCCAGCCAACAATTCTAAGAAGAATCAAGTTATGTGGATGAGTTGGATGAAGAAAATATTGAGGCATTATTCATGAGGAAATTGAAAAGAGGCTCTGGTAAGTACAAAGGAAAAATTTCATTCAAATGCTTTACTTGTAGACAAGTAGGTCATTTTTCCAAGCAGATGCCCAAACAAGAATAAAGACAATCAGTTAGAACATGAAGAGCACAATCATAAACATAATAGAAGAGAAATTGAGTATAAAAAGAAAGATAACAAGAAGAAATTATTCAAGAACAAAAGAAAATTCTATTCTAAAGAAGAATCTAGTGAATCAGAGTTGAGCAACACAGAAAACTCAGAAAATGAAGATAAATCAGAATGTCTGTTTATGGCTATGGACAGATGAAGAAAGTATCTCTAGAGGGAAGAAATCAGTTGAATATGAAGATTCTGATGAAGAGGAAGCTGAGGTAAATCTTGAAGTAGAGTTGGTAAGTGCACTTGAAGAACTACAACTATACGAAAGAAAAATCAGAAACTAAGATGCACATTAAAGGATTATGAGGAACAAATCTGCATCTTTGAGAAAAGACAAGCACATAAAGAAGAAGAGGAGGCTAATGAGCTAAAGGAACTTGAAACTCAGTTGGAGAATATATCTAAGTCCTACAAATCAAAAGAGGATGAGTGCTCAAAGTTGAACATAGAATTGGAGGAGTTGAAATATGAGATGGACCAAATGTTCAACAAACTAGCTATGTATGAAAATCTAGAAAAAGTACTATTGTGCTAATTGATATACTCCACAACCAATGAAATACAATTGAAAAATCTGGAATTGGCTTCAAGGGAGAAGGCAAGGAGAAAGAGTCAGAAAATACTAAAGAAAATAAGTCCACGGCTACACCAAGTACTTCCTCTACTATAAATAAAGGTTTCTATAAACCCACGAGAAGAAGAAACATTGTTCCTAAGATCACCTATGCAATGAGGTACACACATTCCTTTTATGGGTATTATTTTTCTTGTAATCAGTTTGGACATAAAGCCACAAAGTGTAGAAATAACTCTAGAGGCTATAGAAGAAATTTTGGCCCATCTTACACCAGTTCAAACTTTAATGTTGCTCAATACACCTATCACAAGAAAATAAATAATCCACCAGTAAGGAAACAAGATCTGCCTAAACAACAAAAGTGGATATATGTAAAGAAAGATGTGAATAAGAGAAAAGAATGTTTCTCAGTAGTACAAACTACATTCCATGTATAGAATGAGGATAAAATTTGGTATTTGGATAGTGGATGCTCCAAGTCACATGACAGGTGATAAAATCAAATTTATTTCTTTTTCAAATAATGCATCGAGACACGTGAGATTTGGTGACAAGGACATTAAGTTTAGATAATGGAAAGACTATTACAGAAAATGTTCTATATGTTGAAGGCTTGAAACATAACCTGTTGAGTGTGAGTCAAATGTGTAAAAGAGGATACAATGTCATATTCCATGACCAAGGATGTGATATTATCAATGGAAATACAAGAAAAAGAGTTGCAAAGGCCAAGTGGAAAAATAACAACATGTATGTGCTAAATGAGATAAACAATGAGAAATGCTTCACAAGTAAATTTGATCATAGTTGGCTATGACATAGAAGACTTGGACATATGAGCTTTGAGAATTTAGTTAAACTGAGTGCTAAAGGGTGTGTGAGACACATTCCTAAGATTATCAAACCCATGGATACACTATGCAAGGCATGTTTACATGGAAAATAGATAAGGAGGTCATTCAATTCAAATGAGTACTCTACAATAAGACCACTGGAATTGATTCATACGAGACTTGTACAACCCTACCGTAATCGAAGGAATATCAAGTGAAGTATATTTTATGTTTCTTATAGATGATTATACAAGAATGACATGGGTAGCATGTTTAAATAAAAGTCTAAATCCCTAGATAGATTTAAGAATTTCAAGGAATTAGTTGAAAATGAAAAGAACAAGAAAATAAAATTCCTAAGATCAGACAAAGGCGGTGAATTATGGTCAAATGAGTTTGATGAGTTCTGTGAAGAACATGGAATTAGGAGACAATTCTCAGCCATGCGGACTCCTCAACAAAATGGAGTTGTTGAAAGGAAGAACATAACAATGCAAGAGATGGCAAGGACCATGCTAAATGAATCCAAACTCCTAGACATGTATTGGAGTGAAGTAGTATATACCACAATCTATCTTTTGAATAGACTCACGGTAGAGTAAACAATGGTAAGTCTTTCATGAACTATGGAAGAAGAGGCTTGTAAATGTGAAGCACATAAGAGTGTTTGGAAGTAAATGCTACATCAAAAGGGATGAAGAAAACTTAGGAAAATTTGACTCAAGGAGTGATGAAGGTATATTCCTTGGATACTCAAAGTGGTTAGTGCGACCTACAGATGCTATAACAAGCAGTTACAAAAGATAGTGGAAAGAAATAATGTGAAGGTGGATGAGGAACAATATGGAAAAAATAGCACTCAACATACTGGTGGAAATGAAGAACAAGAAGATGATGAAGACTTGAACATTCCTTGTGAATAAGAAGAAGAAGAAGAAAGACCAGACATAAAGAAGGAACCGTATATAGGTCAAGTAAAGAAGGATCATCCTACAAATCAAATCATTGGACATAAGGATGGTGACATCCTAACAAGAAAGAGACTCAGAGAGCAGTAGAATCATGAAGATATAGCTCTCTTGTCCATGATAGAACCCAAAAATGTTACTGAAGCAAGCAAAGATCAACATTAGGTAGATGCCATGAATGAAGAGTTGGATCAGATAAAAAATAATGAGACATGGGAACTAGTACCCAGGCCACAGGACAAGAATGTGATTGGAACCAAGTGGGTCTTCAGGAATAATTTAAATGAGAAAGGAGAATTTATACGCAACAAGGCCAAAATAATATGTAAAGGCTACACATAAATAAAAGGGATTGAATTTGATGAGACATTTTCACTAGTTACAATAATGGAGGAAATAAGGTTGTTTTTGTGTTACGCGACATACAAGAAGATTAAAGTGTTCTATATGGATGTGAAATTAGCCTTCCTAAATGGTTTCTTGAATGAAGAGGTATACATTGAACAACCTGATGGATTCTCACTAAATGAAGATAAAGATTATGTGTGTAGGTTGAAGAAAGATTTATATGGATTAAAGAAATCTCCTAGAGCTTGGTACAATAGATTAGACTCATACCTCATTGAGAAAGGTTTTAGAAAATGAGTTGCTAACAAAAATCTATACATAAAGAAGAAGGAGAACATATGCTCATTGTAATAGTATATGTGGATGACATCATTTTTGGTGGAGATCATGAAAAGATGACATACGAGTTTGCTAGACATGATGAAAGAAGAATTTGAGATGTCAATGCTGGGAGATCTGTCTTTCTTTTTGGGACTACAGATCAATCAATCAGATCAAGGTATATTCATCTCCCAAAGAAAGTATATAAAAGAGATGTTGAAAATATTTAGGATGGAAGACTGCAAACCTATTGGGATACCAATGGAAGTTAGATGCAAGCTAAGTAGAGATGATAACTCACCAAAGGTAGAATAATCATTATACAGATCAACGAGAGGTAGTCTACTTTACTCCACAACATCAAGACCAAACATCATGCATGTGGTAGGATTGGTTGGAATATTTCAAGAAGATCCAAAGGAAACACACCTCAAGGTGGTCAAGATAATTTTAGATATCTCATGGGCATAATTGAATATGGATTATGGTACATAAAAACATATAAAAGTAGAAGTGTTGATGATAGAAAGAGCACAAGCGGAGGAGCATTATTTGTTGGAAACTACTTGGTATCTTGGCTAAGAAAGAAACAATCATCAGTGGCTCTCTCAACATGTGAAGCAGAGTATATAGTTGCCGTGATGTGTTGCACTCAAGTTCTATGGATGAAGCAAACATTGGAAGATTACAAGGTAAAATCTGAAAATCCAATTCCTTTGCTATGTGACAATACAAGTGCAATAAGTGTCTCTAAGAATCTAATGTTCCACTCAAAGACCAAGCATATACCTATAAGATATCATTTCTTGAGGGAAAAAGTGAATGACAGGAAGATCATTCTAGAATATGTGAGCACTAAAGAAGAAATTGTAGACATAATGACTAAGACAGCTGCCAAGAGAAACATTTGAACACCTAAGGAATGAATTAGGGGTCATTCCTGATCCTGCAAACAACTAGAGGGTGTGTAAAGAAGGAAGGGAGAATTATTAGGTATTATCCACTCCTAAACATAGTGCCAAAGTGAGGGGAGCTAATCTATTAGCTCAAATTTATCAAAGTATGCATCAACTCAAGGGGAGCATGATTGCGCAAACACCAGAGATGGATAAGAAGCATAATCCTAGGGGGAGCTTCTTGAGGTAAGCACATGAAGAAACCAACTTATAAGTATATTCAGTTATATGTGGCATAGATGGCCCTTTGTCATTGTTGTCAAAGGGGAGAAAAGATGGAATTCAAAAACCAATGGCTCACAGAACAAAAGGGGAAGAAATGAAGAAACTTAAACTAGTCCATGAACATAGAAGAATAGGAGAAAGGTGGATTTAGGTATGCAATCATTTTTCCATCAAAAGGTTATAAGGTTATAAATTTTTCTATAGGTTGGAGTGTTTCCATCAATGAAAAAGGGGGATATTGTTGAATATTTGTCATTATTATATATGTTTTCATTGATGTCAAGATGGATGAGTTGATATCCAGTTGCATTGATGGCAAAAGGAGTCATTTGGTAAAGTGAGCAAGCTGAAAAGATGAAGGTTGATTGGTAGTGTCAACCCACAAAGGATTTGAGATGATCAAGGATAAGCCCTAAAGGACTTAGACAACATTTGAGCAAGTTGTGGATTTAAGGTGTTAGCTGCCAAGTAAATAGAGAGTCATGGAGTAAATAAGCTCAAGGAAGGAACCATAGACTAAAGGAAATATCTAGAAGAAGCCTCTCAAGGCAAGAGAGTGCCGCATAATGAAAAAGGTTAGAAAGTAAAGTTGTGGGTATGAAGATTTGGAGAATACCATGTATAAAGGGAAAAGATGCAAAATCATGGATATGCGAAAAACCGCTAAGAATAGAGTTTTTCTATAGACAAAAGGAAAGCCACAAAGAACTAGAAAAGGAGAAAAATTGTGGAAGGTAGCAAATAAGGAGGAAGCCATGAGAAGTTGAAAAAAACCGCACAATACATAAAATTTCATGGATAACTAAAAACATATAAAGAAGGGAAAATCCAAAGGACAAAAGGAGAATCCATGAATATGAAGGAAAAGATGAAAGATGCCAAAAGAAGCCGAAAGCGATAAAAGTGAACTAGATTGGATCAAAGACAATTGGTTAGAGTTTAAATTGAAAGAGTGAATGTTTGCATTAGACTTTGAAGGATATTTGATTGACAAAAAATTGCAGCGTAAGTAAAACTAGAACTTTACACACACCAATTAAATTTTTGCTCCAATTACTAGAATTTAAGGCATGTTGCCCATGAGGAAATTTGGTTATAAGTTCGATGGAGATTCTTGATTTAAAGGAAAACTAAAATAATGCAAAGAAGATGGTTCATCATTTTAATTGCACGATGTAAATTCTAAACAATGTAAGTTTTATATTTTTGGAAGTCAGCTGCTAAATTAGTTTGTTAGATGCATGGAAGAAGGTGGAATGAAGCCAAACAAGGAAATAATAAAATCTGGACTCAACAAGAAACATTTAATGATCCAGATTCACATGTGACAGATCAAGAAGAGTACATGATGTAAATTTTCAAGAAAGCAATTTTGAGTCGTTTTTGTGCAACAAAAGAAAAACTCTAAGTTATTAAAAAAATGCTCATGAAAAATAACTAAGGCATTAGAGCCAAAAGAGTGAAAAAGGAAAAGAGAATAAAATATGATGAAAGCAAGTTGAGAAGAGATACAACGATGAAGAAGAGAGAAGGGTAAGATTGAGCAAATAATGAAGAACATGATCATATAAGCAAAGCATAACAACAACAAAGTTTGAATGAGAAAAAGAGAGAAAAATGAATGAATATAAGAGTGTGATAGAGAAAGAACACAAATCAAGCCAGGAAAGTGATCATGATAAAAACGTATAATGTAAATAAGTCTAAGTTTAAGTTTTAGCTTAGCACATTGAGGGAGTTGTAGATTTCATGTAGGTGTGTGCCTACATAAAGAAATCTCTTGTGATGTGTAATATTAACTTGAGTCCTTTGCTATGGATAATATTTGCATAGGTGTAGGGGTTAGTGCTCTTTTTGGGATCGGTGTCTCACTAAACAAATATTCTAAGATGTGTTATATTCTTATGATTCCTTGTTTTGTGTAATATAAGCAACAATCTTGGTGGGTTTTTCTCTCAAAATGGTTTCCCATGGTAAATATCTATGTTCAATATTTATGTGTATGATGAATACTTTTTTGATTGTCTGCTGCTCATACATATTGATTGGTAAATAATATAAAATTGAATCAAGAGAGTAAAAGTTTTAATGCAGATCGATTCACCCCCTCTTAGTGCTTGTGATTTGTAACATCCTTTAATCTCATCCCTATGAATGGGGGAATTATGTAGACTTTCCATTCCATAAATAAAGTTACATGTGCAAGTCAATTTGATCCTTGTTCCACTTCCATAGATAACTCTGCAAAAGACTTTACCTTCTCCATGATGAATTTTTATTTTGCAATTGATTCATCATGGCTTTCCTCATGTAAACCAATTTGGGTAGTAGGATTTTCTTTGACCATTTCCTCCATGGATGATTTGTTGGAGTTCTCTACAGAAAGAGGCTCTTGGTATTGGAAGATAGATGGTGAAAATGCATAAGTAGTGAATTCAGTGGCTTCTTCTTCTTCAATGCAATCTTCCATGTCTGATAAGAAATAAGCCTTTTCATTATAAAACATTGTGGGACACTCCTCTTGGGTCCCAACTTCCTTATGCTTCTCAATTCCAACCTCTTTTGGAGGCTTAACCAATAGTGGAATTTAAAATGTTTCAAATTTTGAATCCTAATTCTTTAAATTTTAGTAAGTTCTTCTCTGCTTTGAGTTCTTCAATTTTCTACCCTCGACTGATTTTCTGATTTGTTTCTTCCCAAAATGGGTTTGGGAATGCAAGAGGAGGGTAGAATGGGTCTCAACATGAGTTTGTAAAACTTGCACTGAGGGGAAAGGTGCGGTTTCACGACATTAAAATTTTCCTCCTGAATTTCTATTATTAGGAATAGGATGTTGTTAAGTATGATTAGTAGTGGCCTTGATAGAAGATAATGGCACAAGAGTATGGTGCCACCAATAAATTAGAGGATGGTAATAGTCAAAGTACAATAGGAATGTTGTGGTAAAAGTAAATATTTGTCGTAAGTGGTCCGGTAATGTTAAAATGTCAAAGTTGGGGTAAGTAGAGAAAGGGTCTACATGATTAGGAATTATAAATATTATATTTGTAATAAGGACAAAGAGTGATGTCATAAATATTTTGTGTATTTTATTTGTGGAAAAGTCTAAAAAGGTGGAACCCATGTGAGATGATAAGGTTTATCTTATCTTAGAAGATAAGCCTACATGTAAAGGCAAGAGTTTAGGCATGGAATATGATTGGCGGAAGAGATTTCCTATCCTATCTAGAGATAGGGTGGATAAGCTGAATTCCTATAAATAAAGAGGCCATCCCCCTCATTTAACATAGAAGGAAGTAGTGAGAAATATTTTAGTAAGTGTGTAAAGGAAGCCATCATTTTGAAGGTGTGTTAAAGAAGCCATTAAGAAGTGTAATTGTGAAGTTTCTCCCATAGTTATTGTTGGAAGGCAAGTGAAGTCGGTAACACTTGAAATACCTCGTGGGTAAGATTGTAACAATTTCATGTTGATATTATAATTTACACTGATATTTCAGATTTATCATCATTCCTTCTTATCATAGTCTATGGTATTCTTGTGTTATGTTTGTTGTTGTGTTTCCATATTACATCCACCAAACTAAAAGTTGTGCATTAGTAAATAATCATAGCACGAGGAGTTCTGGTAAAGAATTATCATAGTGCCGGATTGGTGATGACATTTTGGTTCCATTGTTTCCGGGACCATTCCTCATTGGTGGATTTTTTGGAGAGATATTCCCACTTAGTCAGAAAACATTTGGAGGGTAACCTTGTTTTTACTATGCATAGTAGTTACCATGGTAAAGTCACTTTTTACCATGAATAGTATTTACCGCAGTAAAGTCACTTTTTACCATGAATAGTATTTACCGTCGAGTTTTTGTAACTTCACTTTTTATTGTGAATAGTGTTTACCATAGTAAAGTCAATTTTTACCATAGTAAGTCAAGTTTTACCATAGTTTACCATGGTCATTTCTATTTTCTATTATAGTGATTCCAATTATTTGTGCACATAAGTCTTGTTGATTGTACTTGTGGGTTGGTATTTCACTGTGGTTACTTTTGAAAATGGGGAAGATTCCTATTTTTCAGCCCAATCTAATGAAGATGCTTCCTCTTTCATTCAAGAGTTTAAACGATCTTGTATTTGTAATGGCCTTATAAGAAGGGAACAATGGACTGAATTTTTTCCTACCTTTTTGGATGGTTCAGCCCTTAGGTGGTTTGAAACACTAGGTGATAATGTGAAAAACTCATGGGATTTATTAACTGAAAGTTTTCTTGAAGAATTTGGTGAACAACAGAAATATGCAGATCTCATGATCGATATCACAAAGCTATCCCAAGGAGAGAAGGAGAAGATAAGGGATTATCATGCTCGTGTTCTAGAGCTAAGGAGGAAGCTCGATGCCCAGATCCGGAAGGAAGGATTAGTGGATGGGTTGATGAATGGCATGGATAATCTCCTCTGTAAGCACTTCATTCTTGGGATGAAGCTAGAGATCAGACAACGAGTGAAGTATGACCACTGACTACCATTGAACAAAAAAGGAGATTGCAAGAAGGCAAGAAGAAAGCATGGAAAGAGGAGCCCAAAGAAATTGTTGCTAAAGTAGAGCCTACACCAGCACCTTTGGTCAGAATCCTGACCACTCTCGGTGAGCACAAATCTTTCTCTAGTACATCTCTACTGAGTATGAAGATCTGCTCGGGAAGATGGGTCGATTAACTATTAATCTTCTTTGAGGAAAAGAATTTAGTTCTCGGGGAGGAGATAGAGGTCTAAAAAGAAATATTTCTGAAGTTGTATGTTATGGTTGTTATAAAAGGGTCATTATAAGTATAATTGTCGAGATAGAGCTTCTACATACAGTCTGAGAGATAATGATAAAGGAAAAGCACTGTGAATTCTTTTGATGTAGTAGATAAGAGCATAAATAATGAAGTAGATGTGTTTGTAACAAAAAAAAGAAAGAAAAAGATAACCAAGATGGAAATGATCCTAAGAAGATGAAAGGAGAAACTAGTAAGAAACATAGGAGAAGAAAGTTGGGTGTGCGAGGATTTTACGATTTCACGGGGACAAGGACCATACTCCATCTTAGAAGATCTATCAAAAAGGCCTGCAAATATTACATATGGTCAACTCTTGGCTATGTCTTCTGAGAAGAGGCGGGAGCTGTGAAGTGGACTCAATGCTCGATGAAGGAAGGAGGTTGAGGTCCTTTTTTGGAGGCAGAGGCAGATCCCTATGCTCCACAAGTTGAGGTATTATGTAATGGTATTTCAATTCATGATGTCTTAGTTGATGGAGGTGCTGTAGTTAATGTAATGACCAAGTCTGTAATGAATATGTTGGGTTTAAAAATTGATCGCCCCTCAACACTTATGTTAAGGTCATTAAATAAGGGAAAAACTAAACCAGAAGGTGTAGTTTCAAATGTGGCAATATCTGTTATGGGTGTTGTATGTGTGGTAGACTTTCAGGTGATGAAAAATGGTACTATTGCGTACCCAATGTTGTTGGGAAGACCATGGCTAAGGAGAGTTCATGTAAGAAACTATTGGAATGAAGGCTTCATGACACTTGGATGTGGTAGAGAGAGGGTGAAGATAAATGTGATCCCTCGGCATCATAAGTAGAACCTGTGGATTCAAGTGATGAAATTGATGATTGGACATCCTCTGATTACTCTAGTACCAGTGAAGTGGACACAGAAGATGAAGAAAGTGAGGTTGATGTTTCGGTCATGGATATCCTTCCAGTCACACCGACTCATGAACCCATAAAATTATTCTAAAGAAGAAATTGATGATCATCTCCAACAAATAAAGATTGGTGATGCTGTGATGGAGAGTGAGAAGGAATCCTACCTCCAGCTCTTTTGAAGGTACATACACATATTCACTTTTGATTACAAGGAACTCCTGTCAAGTAAGTTGGGTAGAACATTCTATTGAGCTGGTAGATGGTGCTAAGCCCATAAAGCAAATGCCATATAGAATGAATCCTAATTTTTCCAAGACTGTAAAAGAAGAAATAGATAAGTTGCTTGATGCAGGATTCATATTTTTTTGTGGAGAATTTAGAATGGGTTTCTCCATTGTGATCTCAATAAAAAAGAATGGGAAGCTATGCATTTGTGTTGATTATAGGAAGCTCAATAAGGCAACAAAGAAGGATCATTACCCTCTTCCATTCTCAGATCAGATCTTGGATGAAGTAGCTGGCCAGGAGTGTTATAGTTTTGTTGATGGATATAGCGGATACAACCAAGTTCGTATAGCAGAGAAAGATCAGCTGAAGACCACGTTCACCACTCCTTGGGGAATGTTTTCTTATAGAGTTATGCCTTTTGGGTTGTGTAATGCTCGACAACATTCCAGCATTTGATGAATAGGGTGTTTGAACCCTACATTGGGAACTTCATCAGAGTATTTCTGGATGATTTTTACATCTATGGGAGCAAGATGGACCACCTGCACCAGATGGAGACAACATTTCAAAGGTTAGATGAAGCACAAGCCTCACTAAACCCTACAAAGTGTGTCTTTGGATGTTCTAAAGGTGTTTTGTTAGGGCATGTTGTATCTAGAGATGGTATTAGTGCTTGATCGATAAAGTTTCAAAAATCAAAGAGTTACCATTTCTATGAATAGAAGTAAGTTGAGATCATTTTTAGGCCATGTGGAGTTACTATAGAAGGTTCATCAAGAATTTCTCAAAGATTACACAGACCACTAACCAGTTCTTGAAGAAGGATGTTACTTATGAACCAGGAAATAAGGCGCATGAAGCTTTTGAACAACTGAAGGAAGCCCTAGTGTCTTCACCTATTTTAAAGAATCAGATTGGAGCAAGCCATTCATTGTGTATATTGATGCCTCAGATGCAGCACTAGGAAGTACTCTGAGCCAAAAGGATGAAAATGGGAATGATCATCCAGTTTACTTTGGGGTAGAGCGAGACAAATGAGCGAGTCTTGAGGTAAATTATCTTTATGGCTGAAAAAGAGGCTCTAGCTATCATTTTTGTTGTAAAGAAGTTTAGAAATTACTTGCTAGGGCAGAAATTTATAGTTGTAATAGATCATCAGGCTCTAAAATATATTGTAAATAAGCCTAACCCATCAGGGAGGATAGCAAGATGGATAATTTTGCTACAAGAATTTGAATTTGATATTATAGATAGGCCAGGAAAGAAGCATGTCAATGCAGATGCACTCTCTCGAGCCTATGATGGTTTAGGTTCATCTTGTGATGATGATGATTTCCCAGATGCAACATTGTTATCCCTTGACACAATCCCTAGTGAATACATAGATATTTGGAATTATCTGAATGAATTCAAGTTTCTGATGGTGCCAATGCAAAGACTAAGAGGAAGATTACTCAAGCCAGTCATCCATATTCTATTCTGCATGGAGTATTATTTCGAATAGGACACGATGGACAGTCTGAGGGCGAGTTGGACGTGATCAAGGAAGGAGCTGATAGAAGAATTCCACAATGGTACATGTGGAGGACACTTCTCTGGACAACTTACTGACAAGAAGGATCTTGGATGCGAGGTTATCATTGGCCCACTCTTTTTAGAGATTGTTATAATTATTGTAAGACATGTGATATTTGTCAAACACATGGTAGCGTAAGACTTCATCAGCTCCATTATGCCCTATTCTTCCACTTGGTCCCTTTGAAAAGTGGGGAATAGACATTGTAGGTCCACTTCCAACTACCCCACGCCAAAATAAGTATATTGTAGTTGCCACAGATTATTTAACCAAGTGGGTTGAAAGCTAGGCCATTGAAAACAACTTCCATGGATGAAGTGGCAAGGTTCATATATGAACGCATTGTCACCAGATTTGGTTTCCATTAGAAATTGTAACAGATCAAGGAAGCCACTTCATTAATGAGGTGGTAGAAGCCCTAGTCAATAAGTTTTCTATTAAGCACAGGAAGGCAACAACATACAAGCCAAGCACAAATGGATAGGTGGAATGAACAAATTTTTGTGTTGTGTCAAATTCTAGCAAAAGATGCAGCCTTGCAGGTACATAAGTGGGATAAAAGGATTCATGCAGCATTGTGGGCATATAGGGCAACATCAAAGTCAGCAACATGATACTCCCCATTTCAGTTGGCTTATGGCATTGATCCAGTTCTTCCTATTGAGTTTGATATTCCCATTGTGAGAGTTATGAAAAATGAAAGGATGGATGAAAGTGATTTAGTAAAAGAAAGGTTGGTACATCTTCATTTGCTAGAGGAAATGAGGAAATAGCGAAGGATACAAGCTATAAGAAGAAAATGAAGTAGAAGGAATACTTTGATCAAAAGATCCGTTGGTCTCCATTTCATGTGAATGACTTGGTTCTAGTATATGATTCCAGATACAAAAAAAAGAAGGAGAGAAAATTTCTTCCAAATGGATGGGGCCCTACAAAATAGCATTTGTGCATGAAAATGGTACATATCGATTGGAGGAATTGGATGGCACTCCCATTACGAAATGGGTCAACCATGACAAGTTAAAGATTTTCCAAGCACCAGAATAGTCTACTCTGAGGACGGAGTAGAAGCTAGGAAGGGGAAAATGTCGACATTAAAATTTTCCTCCGTAATTTCTATTTAATAATGTATGTATTAGGAATAGGATGTTGTTAAGTATAATTAGTAGTGGCGTCGATAGAAGATAACGGCGCCTTATCGGTATGGTGCCACCAATAAAGTAGAGTATGGTAATAGTCAAAGTACAATAGGAATGTTGTGGTAAAAGTAAATATTTGTCGTAAGTGGTCGGTAATGTTAAAATGTCAAAGTTTGGGTAAGTAGAGAAGTAGGGTCTACATGATTAGGAATTAGAAATATTATATTTGTAATAAGGACAAAGAGTGATGTCATAAATATTTTGTGTATTTTATTTGTGGAAAAGTCTAAAAAGGTGGAACCCATGTGAGATGATAAGGTTTATCTTATCTTAGAAGATAAGCCTACATGTAAAGGTAAGAGTTTAGGCATGGAATATGATTGGCCGGAAGAGATTTCTATCCTATCTTAGAGATAAGGGTGGATAAGCCTAGAATTTCTATAAATAAAGAGGCCACCCCCTCATTTAGCATAGAAGGAAGTAGTGAGAAATATTGTATGAGTAAGTGTGTAAAGGAAGCCATCATTTTGAAGGTGTGTTAAAGAAGCCATTAAGAGGTGTAATTGTGAAGTTTCTCCCATAGTTATTGTTGGAAGGCAAGTGAAGTCAGTAACACTTGAAGTACCTCATGGGTGAGATTGTAACAATTTCATGTTGATATTATAATTTACACTGATATTTCAGATTTATCATCATTCCTTCTTATCATAGTCTATGGTATTCTTGTGTTATGTTTGTTGTTGTGTTTCCAGATTACATCCACCAAACTAAAAGTTGTGCATTAGTAAATAATCATAGCACGAGGAGTTCTGGTGAAGAATTATCATAGTGCCGGATTGGTGATGACATTTTGGTTCCATTGCTGGGACCATTCCTCGTTGGTGGATTTTCTGGAGAGATATTCCCACTTAGTCAGAAAACATTTGGAGGGTAACCTTGTTTTTACTATGCATAGTAGTTACCATGGTAAAGTCACTTTTTACCATGAATAGTATTTACCACAGTAAAGTCACTTTTTACCGTGAATAGTATTTACTATAGGTAAAGTAACTTCACATTTTTTTACTTGTGAATAGTGTTTACCACGTAAAAGTTTTTTTACCATGATAAGTCAAGTTTTACCATAGTTTACCATGGTCATTTCTATTTTCTATTATAGTGATTCCAATTATTTGTGCACATAAGTCTTGTTGATTGTACTTGTGGGTTGGTATTTCACTGTGGTTACTTTTGAAAATGGGAAGATTCTATTTTTTCAGCCCAATCTAATGAAGATGCTTCCTCTTTCATTCAAGAGTTTAAATGATCTTGTATTTGTAATGGCCTCATAAGAAAGGAACAATGGACTGAATTTTTTCCTACCTTTTTGGATGGTTCAGCCCTTAGGTGGTTTGAAACACTAGGTGATAATGTGAAAAATTCATGGGATTTATTAACTGAAAGTTTTCTTGAAGAATTTGGTGAACAAAAGAAATATACAGATCTCATGATCGATATCACAAAGCTATCCCAAGGAGAGAAGGAGAAGATAAGGGATTATCATGCTCGTGTTCTAGAGCTAAGGAGGAAGCTCGATGCCCAGATCCGGAAGGAAGGATTAGCGGATGGGTTGATGAATGGCATGGATAATCTCCTCTATAAGCACTTCATTCTTGGGATGAAGCTAGAGATTAGACAACGAGTGAAGTATGACCGCCCCGACTACCATTGAACAAGAAAAGGAGATTGCAAGAAGGCAAGAAGAAAGCATGGAAGAGGAGCCCAAAGAAATTGTTGCTAAAGTAGAGCCTACACCAGCACCTTTGGTCAGAATCCACAACCACTCTCGGTGAGCACAAATCTTTCTCCTAGTACATCTACTGAGTATGAAGATCTGCTCGGGAAGATGGGTCGATTAACTATTAATCTTCTTGAGGAAAAGAATTTAGTTCTCGGGGAGGAGATAGAGGTCGAAAAGAAATATTTCTGAAGTTGTATGTTATGGTTGTTATAAAAGGGTCATTATAAGTATAATTGTCAGATAGAGCTACATACATACAGTACAAGAGATAATGATAAAGGAAAAACACACATGAATTCTTTTGATGTAGTAGATAAGAGCATAAATAATGAAGTAGATGTGTTTGTAACAAAAAAAAAAAAGAAAAAGATAACCAAGATGGAAATGATCCTAAGAAGATGAAAGGAGAAACTAGTAAGAAACATAGGAGAAGAAAGTTGGGTGTGCAGGATTTTTTGATTTCACAGGGACAAGGACCATACTCCATCTTAGAAGATCTATCCAAAAGGCCTGCAAATATTACATATGGTCAACTCTTGGCTATGTCTTCTGAGAAGAGGCGGGAGCTGTGAAGTGGACTCAATGCTCGACGAAGGAAGGAGGTTGAGGTCCCTATTTGGAGGACAGAGGCGGATCCCTATGCTCCACAAGCTGAGGTATTATGTAATGGTATTTCAATTCATGATGTCTTAGTTGATGGAGGTGCTGTAGTTAATGTAATGACCAAGTCTGTAATGAATATGTTGGGTTTAAAAATTGATCGCCCCTCAACACTTATGTTAAGGTCATTAAATAAGGGAAAAACTAAACCAGAAGGTGTAGTTTCAAATGTGGCAATATATATTATGGGTGTTGTATGTGTGGTAGACTTTCAGGTGATGAAAAATGGTATTGCATTGCGTACCCAATGTTGTTGGGAAGACCATGGCTAAGGAGAGTTCATGTAAGAAACTACTGGAATGAAGGCTTCATGACACTTGGACGTGGTAGAGAGAGGGTGAAGATAAATGTGATCCCTCGGCATCATAAGACAAAACCTGTGGATTCAAGTGATGAAATTGATGATTGGACATCCTCTGATTACTCTAGTACCTAGTGAAGTGGACACAGAAGATGAAGAAAGTGAGGTTGATGTTTGGTCATGGATATCCTTCCAGTCACACCGACTCATGAACCCATAAAATTATCTAAAGAAGAAATTGATGATCGTCTCCAACAAATAAAGATTGGTGATGTTGTGATGGAGAGTGAGAAGGAATCCTACCTCCAGCTCTTTGAAGGTACATACACATATTCACTTTTGATTACAAGGAACTCCGTCAAGTAAGTTGGGTAGAACATTCTATTGAGCTGGTAGATGGTGCTAAGCCCATAAAGCAAATGCCATATAGAATGAATCCTAATTTTTCCAAGACTGTAAAAAAGAAGAAATAGATAAGTTGCTTGATGTAGGATTCATATTTGCTGTGGAGAATTTAGAATGGGTTTCTCCCATTGTGATCTCAATAAAAAAGAATGGGAAGCTATGCATTTGTGTTGATTATAGGAAGCTCAATAAGGCAACAAAGAAGGATCATTACCCTCTTCCATTCTCAGATCAGATCTTGGATGAAGTAGTTGGCCAGGAGTGTTATAGTTTTGTTGATGGATATAGTGGATACAACCAAGTTCATATAGCAGAGAAAGATCAGCTGAAGACCACGTTCACCACTCCTTGGGGAATGTTTGCTTATAGAGTTATGCCTTTTGGGTTGTGTAATGCTTTGCAACATTCCAAAGCATTTGATGAATAGGGTGTTTGAACCCTACATTGGGAACTTCATCAGAGTATTTCTGGATGATTTTTACATCTATGGGAGCAAGATGGACCACCTGCACTAGATGGAGACAACATTTCAAAGGTTAGATGAAGCACAAGCCTCACTAAACCCTACAAAGTGTGTCTTTGGATGTTCTAAAGGTGTTTTGTTAGGGCATGTTGTATCCAGAGATGGTATTGGTATTGATCTGATAAAGTTTCAAAAATCAAAGAGTTACCATTTCCTATGAATAGAAGTAAGTTGAGATCATTTTTAGGCCATGTGGGTTACTATAGAAGGTTCATCAAGAATTTCTCAAAGATTGCACAGCCACTAACCCAGTTCTTGAAGAAGGATGTTACTTATGAACCAGGAAATAAGGCGCATGAAGCTTTTGAACAACTGAAGGAAGCCCTAGTGTCTTCACCTATTTAAAGAATCTAGATTGGAGCAAGCCATTCATTATGTATAACGATGCCTCAGATGCAGCACTAGGAAGTACTCTGAGCCAAAAGGATGAAAATGGGAATGATCATCCAGTTTACTTTGGGAGCAGACAAATGAGCAGTGCTGAGGTAAATTATATTGTAACTGAAAAAGAGGCTCTAGCTATCATTTTTGTTGTAAAGAAGTTTAGAAATTACTTTTTAGGGCAGAAATTTATAGTTGTAATAGATCATCAGGCTCTAAAATATATTGTAAATAAGCCTAACCCATCAGGGAGGATAGCAAGATGGATAATTTTGCTATAAGAATTTGAATTTGATATTATAGATAGGCCAGGAAAGAAGCATGTCAATGCAGATGCACTCTCTCGAGCCTATGATGGTTTAGGTTCATCTTGTGATGATGATGATTTCCCAAATGCAACATTGTTATCCTTGACACAATCCCTAGTGAATACATAGATATTTGGAATTATCTGAATGAATTCAAGTTTCCTGATGGTGCCAATGCAAAGACTAAGAGGAAGATTACTCAAGCCATTCATCCATATTCTATTCGCATGGAGTATTATTTTGAATAGGACCTGATGGACAAGTACAAGAGGGCAGTTGGACGTGATCAAGGGAAGGAGCTGATAGAAGAATTCCACAATGGTACATGTGGAGGACACTTCTCTGGACAACTTACAGCAAGAAGGATCTTGGATGCAGGTTATCATTGGCCCACTCTTTTTAGATATTTATAATTATTGTAAGACATGTGATATTTGTCAAACACATGGTAACCGTAAGACTTCATCAGCTCCATTATGCCCTATTCTTCCACTTGGTCCCTTTGAAAAGTGGGGAATAGACATTGTAGGTCCACTTCCAACTACCCCACGCCAAAATAAGTATATTGTAGTTGCCACAGATTATTTAACCAAGTGGGTTGAAGCTAGGCCATTGAAAACAACTTCCATGGATGAAGTGGCAAGGTTCATATATGAACGCATTGTCACTAGATTTGGTTTCCCATTAGAAATTGTAACAGATCAAGGAAGCCACTTCATTAATGAGGTGGTAGAATCCCTAGTCAACAAGTTTTCTATTAAGCACAGGAAGGCAACAACATACAAGCCAAGCACAAATGGATAGGTGGAATGAACAAATTTTGTGTTGTGTCAAATTCTAGCAAAAGATGCAGCCTTGCAGGTACATAAGTGGGATAAAAGGATTCATGCAAGCATTATGGGCATATAGGGCAACATCAAAGTCAAGCAACATGATACTCCCCATTTTCAGTTGGCTTATGGCATTGATCCAATTCTTCCTATTGAGTTTGATATTCCCACTGTGAGAGTTATGAAAAATGAAAGGATGGATGAAAGTGATTCAGTAAAAGAAAGGTTGGTACATCTTCATTTGCTAGAGGAAATGAGGGAAATAGCAAAGGATACAAGCTATAAGAATAAAATGAAGTAGAAGGAATACTTTGATCAAAAGATCCGTTGGTCTCCATTTCATGTGAATGACTTGGTTCTAGTATATGATTCAGATACAAAAAAAGAAGGCAGAGAAAATTTCTTCCCAAATGGATGGGGCCCTACAAAATAGCATTTGTGCATGAAAATGGTACATATCAATTGGAGGAATTGGATGGCACTCCCATTATGAAATGGGTGAACCATGACAAGTTAAAGATTTTCCAAGCACCAGAATAGTCTACTCTGAGGACGGAGTAGAAGCTAGGAAGGGGAAAATGTCGACATTAAAATTTTCCTCCGTAATTTCTATTTATTAATGATGTATTAGGATAGGATGTTGTTAATTATGATTAGTAGTGGTGTCTGATAGAAGATAATGGCGCCGTCTTATCTAGTATGGTGCCACCAATAAAGTAGAGTATGGTAATAGTCAAAGTACAATAGGAATGTTGTGGTAAAAAGTAAATATTTGTCGTAAGTGGTCCGGTAATGTTAAAATGTCAAAGTTGGGGTAAGTAGAGAAGTAGGGTCTACATGATTAGGAATTATAAATATTATATTTGTAATAAGGACAAAGAGTGATGTCATAAATATTTTGTGTATTTTATTTGTGGAAAAGTCTAAAAAGGTGGAACCCATGTGAGATGATAAGGTTTATCTTATCTTAGAAGATAAGCCTACATGTAAAGGCAAGAGTTTAGGCATGGAATATGATTGGCCGGAAGAGATTTCCTATCCTATCTTAGAGATAGGGTGGATAAGCCTGAATTCCTATAAATAAAGAGGCCACCCCCCTCATTTAGCATAGAAGGAAGTAGTGAGAAATATTGTATGAGTAAGTGTGTAAAGGAAGCCATCATTTTGAAGGTGTGTTAAAGAAGCCATTAAGAGGTGTAATTGTGAAGTTTCTCCCATAGTTATTGTTGGAAGGCAAGTGAAGTCAGTAATGCTTGAAATACCTCATGGGTAAGATTGTAACAATTTCATGTTGATATTATAATTTACACTGATATTTCAGATTTATCATCATTCCTTCTTATCATAGTCTATGGTATTCTTGTGTTATGTTTGTTGTTGTGTTTCCATATTACATCCACCAAACTAAAAGTTGTGCATTAGTAAATAATCATAGCACGAGGAGTTCCAGTAAAGAATTATCATAGTGCTGGATTGGTGATGAAATTTCTCCTTGTGGAGGAGGAATGGGACAACCATAAGATGGTAGTGTAGGATTTCCCCATTAATAGGGTTTCATAATACCAGATTCGTGATCTTCCATTAGTTCATCCCACTTTGTAATTTGGGGCAGCATCATAACCATAAAATCCATATTCTTTTGAAGACTAAACTACCTTGGTATAGGGAGAACCCATAAACAAGGGACCTTGAAACCAATTTTACGTGCCTTGATTGCATGTGTAGCCCTAATATGCACCATGTCCACCTATATTTCTTAAATATGGATATGAAGATCAGAATCTTCCATGAAGTATCCACTATCATTGTATGACTCTCACAATCATCTTTTTCATACTTCAGATACCCTTTATGGAATTCACTAGTTGACTCATCATACAACTCGTCAGTGTGACTAGAAGCTTCAAAGACATCATGGTTAGAAGGATAACCATACAGAGTAGTGGTACCTCAAGAAGTATTTAGATTCTTAGCCTTGGGAGAGTCTCTTCTAATCTTACCATCCATGATCAGGTCATCTTCAATTTCCATGGCAGTTGATTGTGTAGTCAGCCAAGTCAGGAATGTTAGATCTTCTCAACAAGAAATTCACTTTAGGAAGTTGCACATGGATGAAGAAGCACTTCATATTTTTAGGAGTAAGAGCTGCATGTGTTGGGATTTTATGGATTAGTTTATTGAACTTAGCCATAAAATCATGCATAGGCTCATGTGGTTCTTTCTTCATCTGGGTGAGTTGTGCTAACAAAGCATGTGAATCATCTCGCAGGTTTGAATTTGGATTCAAAATGTGCTCTCATAGTATCCTAGTTGGTGATACATGCAAGTGGAAGGTGATAAAACCATTCTACATCAACGCCATGAAGTGTGTCAATGAATAGTCAAATAGACACATCTTCATGAGGCACTCCTGCAGATCTCCATATGCTAAAAAAATGTAGTTATATGCTCATCCGAGTGTTACTTCCTGTTGCCATTTAATTTTGGGAAATTATTATGTGATCCATGTGGCAACTCATGAAATGGTTGAACTAATCCAAGTGGGCCAATAGTTGAAGGCCCAAGGAATCAGAGCTTTTGGTTGTTATACAACCATGAAATTTTTTTATAGAGAATTATTCTTGAGTATATGCCATTCTTCACAAACTTGACCTGGAAAGAAACAATAGAACAAAGAAAATATGGGGTCGCTAATATTTTTATAAAATGGAGTTGCGAATATTTTTTATAAAAATCACGGGATAGGAAAAGATCAACACTATATTTTCTCCTTAGTAGAGTCATAAAAAAACTATTAGCTAAATTTTATGCTTGGCTACACACACAAACCTAGCATACACGTAAGGTTGCATCCATCAAAGAAATCTATAGATCCATTTGCATCCATCTAGCTCCATCACAAGGGATAAAAGGTTGGTTCATCTGCATCACACTTCATATGAAAGGAGTCTATTGTTTCCATTCACACATTATTTACATTCTACATCTAGTTACTTGCTCATTACTTCACGTGTAACTGGCACAAGAGAAACCTAGGGCATAATTCCACACACAAAACTACATTGGGTCTGAGATGTAGTGCGGTGATCAGTGATAAGTCCATCAATTCGGTAGTTGAGGACAACCCGACCCCTTTATATGCATATTTATTTTCTTGGGTTTTGATGCTTTGCTTGGGGTTTTTCAGGTGATTTATCCATTTTAGGTTTACAATGACATCTAATGAAGTTCAAAGACATAAACATGACAAAAAGTGAAGAAGTGTAGACACCTAGTGACCATATACCATTTATGCAGACCAGGGAACCAAGAACTCAAACCAAAGTGCCCATGGGTGCCCCTATCCTTCTTCGGGTTCCCTAGTTCATCCAAATCACTAAAATATGCAAATTTTATAGCTTATGTGTGATGGGTTTCTTCTCTATCCAACCAGTCTCCATCACAAACACAATACACCACCAACCTATGTGAATCAAATAAGGCTCTTCTAACCCTCTTTTCACATTATGGTTTCATATTTTCTACTTTATTTTTCTCTAATATTATTTCAGTATTTCATTATTTGCTGCAAACTTGCATTAGATTAGGCTATTATATTATATTTTAGTATAATCAAAGAGTTCTTAGAAGTCTAATAAGAATGGGAAATATTCCAAGATGAACAATAATATAATAAAACATCTAAATGGAAATAGTGGCAATGGAAAGAATAAAAGCATAGGTGATAATTTTCCATAGAAGATAGGGCTAATAACTAGATACTTTAAATGTAGAGGTGATAATTATGCTAGAAAGTTTCCCCACGACATTGCTAGGAAAAAAATTGAGGATATATTTTACAACCTCTTAATCAAGAATTTTAATAGTGTATTCACGTAGATATTAACAACCATTAGGAAGAATTCCAATCTACTCTAATAGTGGTGGCGGATGTAAACTTTTTGGTACTTATATTTCTATTTTTATTGACATGGAACCTATGTAATGCTTTGTTGCACTAGTGATATTGAGTAAATTTACTAGACAAGTGGGTGATATGGATAAAACATGGTAAATGAATTGTAAAAATAAATGGAAAAGAAGGTATAACAATGTCTTTTTATAGGTGAGTGAGAGCTACAAAGTCTTACAATAAAGGTTAACATATATGTTACACCCTTAGGATCGTATGATGTTATTTTGGGGGTTAAATGGTAATGGAAGAATCATGATAATGTGGACTATCTTGATAAAATAGTGACGATACAAGAAAAAAGTGGAAATTAATTGAGTTTCAAAGGAATAATGAAAGCCACTAAGTTGAGGAAATTTGTAGCTATGTTATTCAAGAAAAAAAAAGGGGACTTATAATGTTTATGGTACACATTGATGATGTAGGTGAAGAGAAATAACCTAGACTAGAGGATTACCCTTTCCTTTGATATTTTAGTGATGTATTTCCTAAATAATTACCATGAATTCCACCACATAGAGAATTTATTTCTCTAAATACATCATTCTAGGATCATAACCTAAATATAAATAATTATATCAAATGAATACCCCATATTTATTTGAGTTGAAAGTGTAATTGTAGGATTTGGTAGATACATGATTGATTCATCCTAGAGTTTAACAATGGGGAGAAAAGTTATTTTAATGAAAAAGAATGATGGAACACTTAGCCTTTTCCTAGACTAAAAGATGTTGAATAAAGACAAAAATAAAGAATAGGTATACATTACCATGTATCGATGATCTTTATAATAAAATGTGAGGAAAAACCATATTTTTCAAAATTTATTTGATATCGTGGTTACACAAATTGAGGATCAAGTAATGTGACATATCGAAGATAAATTTTCAAACAAGGTATAACCATTTTGAGTTTACAAGAGTAATTCCTTTTGTACTCATAAAAACACCAAAACATTTCGTGAATTTGTTGAATAATGTGTTCAAGGATACCTAGATGGATTTTGTTGTTGGTCTTCTTGGATGCTATATTCATATATTCACAATTTGCAGATATCAAAATGTTCCTTCATCCATAAAAGAGTGCATTATCAAGGCCATATCATTTCAATAAATGAAATTTTATTTGATCTAGAAAAGATACAAGTTATAATGGAGTGGCCTAAACGTATAAATGTACATAAATTTTAGAGTTTTATGGAAGTTATAGGGTACTACATGAAGTCTTTAGAATGATTTTCTAAGATTGGAAATAATTTTTGGTTCATTACAAAATAAATGTAAGAAGTTTGTATGGACAAAAAGATGTGAAAGATATTTCCCACTTAAGGAAAAATTTTGCATTAATTTTGAAAGTAATAGATCCTAATGGAGAATTGACCATTGTTTTTTTTATTATTAGATAAGGTAAATAAAGTTATGGACCATTTTTATGGATGTATTAGGTGAAGATTTTGGAGGCGTTTTGATGGATCATAATCAATTGGTGGATTAAAAGTCATGAATGATTAGGAAATGGGAATTGAATTATTATTCACATGAACTTGAGCTTGGAGATATAGTGCATTAATTTAAACACGTGGAGGCATTTCCATTGAGGAAATCCTTTTAAGTTCAAAATAGATCATTAAATATTGTAGAATATATTCACTCAACTTAACTTGAATGTGTCACAAATACATTGGATAGAATTTTTGAGTGAGTATGATTTCGAGATAAGATATATTAAGGTGAATGAGAACTGATTTTAGATTCCCTTAGTAGAATATGAAAAGTAGCATCCATGACATCACTGAGGACGAAATGTTTTTTGATAAGTCAAAAAAGGGCACCAAGCCCATCTATATTCGAAATATCGAACACAAAATCTTGATTTTCAGGTGATGGATTCAAGTTTATGCAACCAGATTGGTGTTGCAGACAAAAAGAAAAGTATTACATAATAACTAGACTATGAAAAAAAAGTCAAAACCTAATTATTTTATTCGGAGAAGCTGGAGACCACCACCGTCAGCTCGGTAGGGTTGTGAGCATATTTTTCAATAACCAAGGCTGCTAAAGACTCATCCATCTTGGAATCCTTACACTTATCCACATGGATTCCTAGCACCAAAGAAATGGAATCCAATTTTTTTCCCCGAGTGATGATTTTCATGGCTTGAGCCTTTGCAATTGTTCATATCTACTCCAAACCAAGCCCAATGTCAAGAACCAATTGATCAATATATTCATGAGTAACAAAAGTGGTGCTATCACCCAACATAAACATTTGAACCCCAATGATTTGGGTAACTTTGAGTATCAAAGTGAGCCATGGACTATCCTGGGTCACCCATAACTCTCGCCACCTCCTCCACAAAATTGTCATGTCCCCCAATCTGGGAGAAAGTTACACTTGGAGAATATTTGTAGACATCCAATGGAGGATCCATTGATCTCACATCCCTTTAATCATTATGCTTTTCCAAACCTCAAGGGCCTCTTTTGATATAATCCTAGTGCCCTTGTCCATGATAGACGCCAATATTGAGCATTGCCTTAGTTTCAAATCGTTCACTAGACCAAGAAAAGAGAAGTGCACATCCTATTGTGAATTATTATGAATCCTACTATCATTCATTTCTTTTTATATATTCATGGGAGTATCCTCATAAGTTTTCCTTTGGTGTACTTGGCAGGGGGCCTATAAAACCTTTCCCTTAGTCTATTTTTCTTAAAATATAAACCCCTTTTCACAAAGAAAATAAAAAATGATGCAGACAACCAAATACTCCAGCTTGTAATTCCCTTTTCATGTGACCACCAATGTGGTGAAGTGTGTGGAATGATGGTGAGTAATTCCTGTAGATGATGGGGAATTCATCACATTGTGTGACATTAAATATCGGGACATCTATGATGTCCCTCATTTGCCACTTTGATAGGCATATGATTGCCATCATTTTCTATTAAACCCCCAATCAATTCTTTAAAATAATTAGGATGTAGAAATAATAATTTTTGAGCCCCTTGCTTAGTATTAAGCTCCACACTAGAATTAGAAAAATTATCATCCACTTTACTAGAACTTATGTAGATGTGCACAATTGGATGTGATCTAATGAGGGTTTGGAAACATTTCAAAATTCCATCCAACTACCAATGACTAATTTTCCCTTTGTTTATTGCATTGATGATAATCTGTGAATCGCCTTCAATGTGTAATTTATCCCAACCATTTTTCTTTGCAATTTGCAGACCTCTCCAAAGAGCTTTGGCTTCAACAAAATTGTTGGAGCACTTTCCAAGAGCTTCCACAAAGCCCGGGATGGGTTAACCAACAAAGGTGTAGAATATTCCACTCACGCTTCCCATATGTGATTATTTTTAATAATGTCATAAAAATTTCACTTAAAGAAATCTACATTAGAAGCCTTATAGGATTACGTTATGTGAATTTATTTTTAACCCTTACCCCCTTATTAGGGATGCCAACCATGATTTTGCTCCAATTGGAGAAAAAAATACTATCAATTAGAAAAATATTACCTTTTTTAGGAGTCCAAACATGTATAAGTTCCCGATAATTTTTAGATCTTGGGAAGGAATAGATTCAACATTTCTTTATTCACTTTTGAAAATTCGTGTATTTCTTTCAAGAAAATATTCCAACAAATAGTAGTGGGAATGGAAAAATATATTTGAATAAGAGGGCTTGGTCACAAGTGTAATTACAAAAATCTATGAGATCCTTTAAAAATTGGGAATCATAAACCGAGATTGAACTTACAAGCATTTGCCCCATATTTTATGGGAAAATTCATAATGAAGCAAGAGATGACTAGTTTCTTCTTCTTCTTGCTGGCATAAAACACACCATGAGGGCCTGTGGAAGCCCCTTTTTTAAAGATTTGATTATGTTAGAATCTTATCCCAGATGCAGTCCACAAGAAGGAATTTGCCTTAGGAAGTCCATATTTATACCCAATATTTTTGCGAGGGAAAAGAGAAGTTTCTCTTATATTTATAGCCAAAATAACATTGTAAACATTATAATTACCATATTTTTATCCCATTCAGATCAACACATAATTCCTATTAGAAAAATGGAATGGCTTGAGGATCTCCATTAACATCTGATTTTCATCCACAAGTAAATATGGAACTAGAAATCTAGCCACCCATCCTTGGATTGGTTATAATAATCCTTCACCAAATGTCCAATTATTTCCATACACTAATCCATTAGTCTTATGAGATTATTAACATTCAGTGGATTATTAAGATCCAAGAATCCATTCATAAATTATCCTTAGAACACTTGCCAACATTTCATCTTAATAAAGGATTAATGATGACCAAATATTTGGCCATTAGATTCTAGACATGTGACCACGAAATGTGATTTCCGATAGTAAATATTATTTCTAGTATCATATTATCAAGATATATATTTCGAGAAAATACTCCACAGGTGCTTTGTTCAAGATTGATCCTCCAGGTAAGCTTTGCGCCTAAGGTCGAGTTCATTTGCATATTGATTCTAAATCCCATACTACCCCACCTTAGGAGGTATATTTTTTCCCATTTAACCAATGGAATATTTTTTGTATCACTCGTGTCACTCCATAGAAATATATTTTGGATTGATTTTATATAGTTTTCAATCTTAAGAGGGATTAGGAGGATTTTCATCATATAAAGTGGAATTTCTTGGGTACAATATGAAATTAATTGTATTCTACAAGAAAAATAGAGCCACATACTTTTCCAACTATCAATATATCTCAAGATTTTGTAAATGGTGTTCTTCTAGAGATCTGGGGAGTTTTTTCCTTGAAATATTGGAATTCTAAGATAAGAGCAAGGAAGGGAGCCTCAAAATTTTTAGGGCCTTACAAATCATAGTCCTGGGTGCTTTTATTTATGTAGAAGAAATAATTTTTGTCTCTATTTTTTTCATAAGATGATCTAAGGCTCTTCATATAGATCTAAATCTTTTTACAATCTTTAGCTTCCACAATAGTATTAATCCCTACCAAAATAGTGTCATCAAGAAATTGGAGATGTTCAGGAGCGTTGTTGGAAATCATAACCCTAGATAGATTCTTAGAGCTTTGAAGGTGGGAAAACCATCTAATAAAAACATAAACCATAACAATGAAAATATAGGAGAGAGGGGATCACCTTGTTAAATACATATAGAAGAGATGAAGAATCTTGATTGCTCACAATTGATTGGGATGGAAAATTTAGGTGACTTTGATGTAAAAAAGATAGAATTTCTCAAGGATAAATTGAACCTAAATTTTTCCAAAATGGCCATGATGAAGTTCCAGTTTTCTTTGTTGAATTATTTGGCCATATCCAACTTAAAAGCTTATTTCCTAAATTCTAACACTTAATGAGTGTATTAGCTCTTAAGAAATTATAACATCATCATATATTTTCCTACCAAAGTAAAAAAACCACCTTCTCCGAGAAGATGATCTTAGGCATTATACTTTTTATTCTATTTGCAATTACCTTTGCAATGATTTTGTAAGAAACATTACAGAGAGAAATAGGTCTGAAAGAATCAAAATACCTTGAATTTTTTGATTTGGGAATTAATGTTATGAAAGTGGAATTGAGCTGCTTCAAGATTTCTTATGAGGATCCTAATTCTTGTAATACCTCCATTACATCCTTTCCAAAAATGTCCCAAAAATTGATAAAATCCAACATGAAAACCATCGGGCCTAGTAGCTTTGTCTGGTTTGAAAGAAAATAATGTGGATTTAAACTCATCTTCAAAAATTAGAGCACTTAGCATATCATTGTCCTCATTAGTGACAATGTTATGGATTTAGCTTGGAATTTTATTTATAGTTGAATATTTTTCAAGATCGAGTAAGTGAGAAGCTCCTTAAAATATATTTCTTCCTCCCCCAATAATTTCCTTATTAGAAATGAGATATCCTAAGGGAAGAGTAATGCTAGAGATCT
The DNA here is from genome assembly GCA_018340775.1 of Taxus wallichiana var. yunnanensis. Lineage (NCBI taxonomy): Eukaryota > Viridiplantae > Streptophyta > Pinopsida > Cupressales > Taxaceae > Taxus > Taxus wallichiana. The sequence goes on from CM031238.1 coordinate 611,893,233, forward strand.
GATTAAAGTTTCTTTGCATGACAACACTTTTGTGAAAAATCTTGTATTGCAGTCCCGCTTTAAGCCATTTGTTTCAAGATTGTTGTTTCATAGTGAATTTCTTCTTGAACAAACACCCTGATTAAGGGAGTCCACTAAAGTTTCTTCTTCTCTCAACTCTTTATTTAATTCATCCTCTTGAATTTAATTCTCAATGATAGTTAGTTTTCTTTGAATCTCATCTTTCTTTTTGAAGATGTTCCAAGAGTTTGCTTGTTTTATTATTTTAGTTTGTGTTTTACTCTTTTCAAATTTTCACCCAGATTTTTATACATTTTGGAGCCATCGATTGTGAAATTCCACCAATTATATAAGAGAGGGGTCATAGATGCATCTTTGGTCCACATTATTTCAAATTTGAATGACCTTCTAGTTAGAGGAGAGGAGAGAGAAATTCAAAAAGATGGGCCAATGATCTGAACCCGCCTCCCAAGAGATTTAAGATTCAATCCAATTTCTCTATTGAATCAAATATTCAATGATGATTAAATTTTCCAGTATTTCATCAACATAATTACTTCCAATCCTTCTATTTTCCAAGTATATTTACCATTTTTTGGTGTGATGTCTATTAATTCACAGTCCTCAATAAATTGAGAAAAAAATTTGGCAGATTGAGAGATAACACCCAATCCACTAATTTTATCGAGAGGTGAAATGATCTTGTTGAAATCCCCATAAAAATATAGAGAGTAGAAGGATGTGGACATTTTAAAACAATATGGGTCTCGAGTCTATACCCATATCCCTATAAAATTCCACCTATTTGCTCTCATCCTGTCTCTAAGCAACCTTTATGGACATCATCTAAACTCTATCACCCACACTAGGAAATCACAATATGTGATATATGTCCTCAAGGGTCACATTAATCTCCCTAGTAGGAAACCAAAATGTACAAGTATTCATACACCACCTCTCAAACAAATCATTAATCATCAGCATATTATGGGGTACATCCCCATTTTCAATATGTGTCACAAATCGGCCCAATCTAATATATCTAAATCGTCATCCTATAGATCCAATCCCAATAATGTACTCAATTAACACCCACCATGAAACTCCCTTGAATGAATATACCTCTTCACGACACAAAACAACATCAAACACGACATTAGAATCTCATAAACATGTAAGCACGACTATTAGTAATATAAAAATACATCAACTATTACATTTATCACATGCTAGGACAAAAATACTCCTTTTGGGTTGCCGGATCCTAGTCCTAGGAGTAGGATGTGGGAACCAAGGAGTAGGTCACTAGTGCCTAGATCCGGGTGTTTGTGTCTTGAGGGATGTTAGCTCACCTTGGTCACTCTTACCTAGTTCATAAATTCCTAGAAATTTACAAACACAAATCTCGCAAAAATGAGCTCATCTTTACATGTTTGTCAATAATAATAATACTCACCAACTTTGTTCTCATGTGTAATGCCATGAATGCCTCCACCATCTTGAATTGACTCAATTTTTATGCTCTAATTTACGAAATCTTCACACACTCGAGCTCAAAATAACATTCAATCAAGATTCAAATGAATCCCCTATTCATTTTTCACCATTAATATATGTTGGATGAATGAATAATGGAAGTATGAGACATACGTGAATGTTTGAGGTGTGTATAAGGGAGGCACAAAGGTGAGAACGTACACAAGCTATAACAACATGCCAAATTTCATTCATGAGCAGGATAATTCAAGACTTAGCCAATTTTGTCGTTTGTGGCTAAAAATTAAAGAAGAGAGGATGAGTAGTGTCCATGTAAGAGATTTAGTTAAACAAAATCATGATGACACATGCAAAGGAGTTAAAAATACAAAAAGTAAATGTAGGGAGTTATAAAAGATCATGCATGGGTCAAGCTAATAATATGATTATAGCTAGTCTTATTTATAGGATTAATTTATTTTTAGCAGGAGTTGTAAAAACATGCAATTTGTTTACGCATTGTTATTTTTAGGAATTTAATGCATATAGTCTATTTTTAGAGCATAGATAATATTAGGATAGTTCATGGACAATGAAGGGAAAATATCTACCCATATAAATACTTTTTGTATGCCATTATTTTAAATATGTTGTGATGGTACAGGGGTTTGATTCCTCTGCGCATAGTTTTGGGTAGAACTATTATAGCTGGTCTTGTAATTTGTAATGGATTATAATTACTAATGGATAATTTTGGATGGATATTGATTGTTGATGTGTCCGAATATGGTGATCTAACGATTCGAGTTGATCTTGGTTATTGTTTAAATGTTTATTCTTCCTTATTACATGTATTTCCAAGATGATGTGAATGAGTTGATTAAGTTTGTATGAATAGATACTTGGTTTATTATCATAAAAATTATGCATACTAACATCTTGATAAGAAAACAAAAAGAGGGATATGATAACTACATGCGCTTGGTGAGCATTTAGTTTAGGACCGAATGAGGTGCCACCACACATAGAGCTCTAGTGAAATAAAAATAATACATTACGCTTCTATTATTAGGACCTCTTTTCAAAAAAAAAAAAATTGTAAAATGTTGCATGCAAATGGCGTATCGACTATCTCTAGAGAGAATTGAAATCTAGGTGAAAAAGACAAGATAAGTTCGCAAAGAGGTATAACACCGGACTTAGATTTAATGCACGTAAGTGTGTAGAATATAATATTTATCATGAGTTATATGAGACATTAATTAGCTTATTTCTAGTAGAATTGTATCGGTGGTTGGCAACGTTCACATCAAACAAAGATTGGTATACTAGTCCAAGGATTTGGATGCAAGAAGATTATCATACACTTTTTCATACGGATGATGCATGGACAAGAGTTGTAGATCACTAGTGGTCTAGTGTGTTACATGATTATGCATTGGAGTATTCAATTACCATTTATTTTTATCCAAAAGAGGATAATTTTAGGTTCTTCCATGATCCAGAGGATCCTATTTACACGCTATCCCTTTAGCTATCAAGTTTGTTATAGGAGAACTACTATTGGAGATATTACCTATGGCTAGCTAAATCCCCACCACCCACAAGGGCAGGAGTAGGCATGTAGAAGGATGGTGGAAGCCGAGTGGAAAATAGGTAGAGAGAGGAAATATGGCTCAGGTTTAATGAAGTGCAAGAGATGGAAATTGAAGCGTCAATGGATTAAAGGAGAATGATGGCTTGTAAAGGTTTTGAAGCTCTCATAGAAAACAAGAGCCAAATAATTAGTTCCTCACAACTTTGGGAAAGCACAATAAAGAGTCCCCATTGGCTTTGGATGCAATCACATCAAATGAGAGGATGAGAACCATGGGTGTGCATCTGACTCAATCTGGCTACCTAACCCTTACGTAAGGTGTTCTAAATCCAAAGGTAGTTGAAGGACAAAATAGTGAAGGTAATCAGGTAGATACAAGTAGATATCATTTTGTATTGAATCAAGAAGTGCATTAGACTAGTAACGTGCCCATGGTAATACAACATGTGCCAGTATTTGGGAGTAATCTTACAGGATTATTTTTAATAGCATCAACATGATAGGGTATAGGTGTGTAGACCATTGGGAGAACTTCTATAGGTGTTGTGATAATGCGAGATGATGGGTGTGTAGTTTATTCTACAATCGGGACACAAATAGTTTCATCAACTAGGCCACATCCCACAACAAGTGGTGTGGGAGGATCGGGACAACAAATGCATGGAGGGAATCCTAGAGGAGGTTCTAGTTTTGGGTCTAGCCTTACTCCAGGGAAAGGATCACAACAACCACCACTAAACAAACCTCAATAGACACCACATCAGGGTTTATTTTGATATGTCCCTCCACTTGTCAGAGTATAGAGGTATAGAGAATGTGCATAAGTTTGAATTACTATGGCACACGAAGGGAATTATAGCTTAGATAGGAAGGAATGTCAATTTTCAACTATGTTATAAGGGCATGTGCATATTTGGTATACGAAGTACAAACCACATCAGACTGTGGTGGACTATAATGCTTTGTGCACTTTTTTTAATCTAAATTTCACATCTTGGAGTTTGAGCAACAAAACATCAACACACTCAAAGATATCAAGCAGGGTTTATCTAAAATGTGAGAGAGTATGACATGTGATTTAAGAATATGTTGTTCAAATTATCTTATGATATTTACCCAATTCAGCATACACAAGTGGTTCATTGGAGAATTGTTGAATCCATTTCTTAGAGTTTTATCTCATAAGACATATACAAATCCACAAGCAGGATTTAGAAGAAAATTTGTACATTGAGAAATTGCGAGTGTTGATACTAGAGTAAACCCATTCTTAAAGGAAAAAATTATGGCTATTGCTAAGAAATTGGAGAATATCTCTACCAATTCAGCACATGAGACACACAGTGGTATATGGTGCACAAGTTATGAGGTTAAAGGACACATCGAGGATAATTACTCACGCAAGTCGGTGTGTACATTACTATAGTCTTATGAGATTTTCCATTTAGACCATGATGTGTAGAATTTTCCTCTCCTTAAGCACACGAGTATATGCAGAGTAAATCTATGTACTATAAGATTTGTAACATACAAACTCATGATATGAAGGATTGTCGACCAATAAATCAAATTTATGAGGCATGTGAGATTTAGTTACTGAGAGACTACGGTGGTAAGTAGCTATCAAGTTTAGAACAAAAAGCCTTCAAAATAACATAACAATGGAGGGGATGGATTCCGTGGAGGATATATAAGTGTAGAGGTCACAAAGGTAGATGTATATTTCTAGGTGAAACCTATTATACTTTTGAATCCCCAAATGATTATCATCTTGATTGTCCCCACAATATAGGTTACACCTAGTGTGGGAAGAAACATCAATTAGAGGATTGGTCGGACCAGTATGAGCACATGTGTAAGAAAAATAATAAGGAAAAGGGCACAAGGATGATTAAGGTGCAACACACAAAGGGTGATCAATGGATACCAAAGAAGATACCTGATTATGAATTACAAGCCTTGTTGGGCACTACATGCATTGAAGTAGTCCGCTCGAACCTCTTAAAGGAATACCACTCATCACGAGAGAAGAAGTCATGCATGCTAGGTATCCAGATGTTGCACATTAGAAGGAATTATATCAAGATACCATGGGATTCATTAGAGATTTGCAAGGTGAGATACAATAATTAAAAGAGAATGCACGTGAGAGAGAATGTGTAAAGAACTTTGAAATCCCATAGAATGATGTAGATGATCTGAAGGAGGTATGTAAAATGTTGCACTAGAAGAATATCATTCTCTCGTTAGGGGAATGGTTGCGTGAGAAGCTTGCAAATTGGAGTTGAGTCTGAGTGAAAAATAATACATGTGAACTTACCACCGCATAATCATGAGTATGATAATGACATCACTTTGGATGTAGTGATTGATGGGTGGTTGGTAAACAATATTCGATAGATACATGCACCGAGGTAAATGTGCTCACTCTGGATGCATGGAATCATATGGGGAGACCTATATTATAACCATATTCAAATGTGTTGTATATGGTGAATAAGATAAGGGATATGCCTATTAGGGTGTTGAAGGATGCTTCTATTACAATTTAGGGAGCCAATTTTACTAGAGATTTTTAGGTATTAGAGCTTTTGAAGGCAGAAAATTTATAGCATTTCTTTGGGAACCATGGTGTTATGTGAACAATGAAGACATGTGTTTCAATAAGGGATACATAAGTTTGAAGAATAGGAATGAGTGAAAGCTACACCATATGTTGAGCCTCTAAATAAAGAAGATTTGAATAGGATTTATGTATGCCCAATACATGACCTTGAGACTGTGGAACCATCGAGGAAAGGTGTGTTACGGTGGGGGTATGCGCGATGTGATCGATTAGCAACATCATATGTGTTACTTGTGACAATTGGACCCATGACATGTATGAAATTATATGGTGCGAGATGAAGGGGAGAGTGACTAGAATTATTAGAACATGCATGGTTAGGTGTATGGGAAAAGTTCATTTACCTAGATATACTAGTGAAGAGAACCCCAAGTATTTACGGAGAGCCATGGAGGAACACTGGAAGAATGAAGGTGATCGAAGTAACATATTAGTTTATACTCTACATGGTACAACAATGCGTTGGTGGGAGACACAAAGAGACAATTTATTGGGTTGGTGAGAGGTGATAATCACCTTTTCAACTAGGTTCACATGGAGAAATGCACCTACACATATATGTGAATATCATGGGAATAATTATTCTTTGGTACACTTCCATAATTGTGAGATAATATGGGTATAAGACCAGAGACCTTACCATCATCTCTATGGGGCATAATTTCTATTCCACTCTATGAGGTTGCACATGCACGTGGTATGTACATATTGAGCTCAAAAAAGAGACTAAAAATTGTCGAGATATGACTAAAGGTATGGTCCATACATTTGATTATTTTTATAATAAGCCTCCCATACATGAAGTGCATCACATTGGGAGATGGTGTGAAATCAGAAGATTTCATGTTGGAGTTATTTAGGAGAACCTAATCCCGAGGTGTGCATAGATGTACAGAAACTAAATAATTACAATTGGATCATGCTTGTAAGGAGAAAGAAAAGGGTATAATGTTTTACCTCATTAATGATGAAGAGGTTGAGAATCTGGATTTTATTCATACAGAAGGTGTACATGAAGTAATGGATATAGTAGATGAGAAGGCCCATGTATACCATGCACATGTGAAAATAAAGAAGGTTAACATAAACATAGAGGATGCACCTAAGAGGCCATTATTAATGATTATTGGTCAAAATAGAAGGTGGAAAATATCATTGAGCTTTTACGTGACTTCTAGGATTTGTATTCCCAAGGATATAATGAATTACAAGGAGTGCACCCCTCATTGGGAGAAATGAAAATTAATTTAAAATAAGGTGTGCGTCTAGTTCGAAAGAGGCCTTACAGGATGCATCCGAACCTTCATGCAAAATTAAAGGAGGAAATTGATAAAATTCTTAAGTCTAGAATCATTGAACCAATTAAGGAATTTGAGTAGGTTAGCCCTATGGTTATAAGAATCAAGAAGGATGGGCCGATCAGGATTTGTGTGGACTACAGAGAACTTAATGTCGTATGCATCATAGATCCTTTTCCCACCCCATTCAAAGTGAGGATATCCTTGAAGGAGTTGTAGGGTATGAAATCTATTCTTTTACAAATGGATTTTTAGGCTATCATTAGGTGTGAATTGTGCTAGAAGACTAGGAAAATACCACTTTCACTACTGAGTGGGGAAGCTTTGCATATATTGTTATGCCTTTTGGATTGAAAAATATGCCTTTGTGTTTTTGTGCATTATTATACAAGCCTTTCATGACTCTATTCACAATATTTTGTAGGTTTACCTTAATGATTAGATTATTTATGACTTTGTTAAAGATCATTGTGATAATTTGAGGTTGATATTTGAAAGATGCGGGTGATTGAGCATTTATCTTAATATTAAAGTGTTTTTTTGCTACACTCTTTAGTGCGCTTGGACATATAATTTGTAAAGAAGGATTATTGGTGGATCCCACGAAGGTTGCCTTAATCTTGGGATTAGAAGAACCTACCAATTAGAGTGAAATGTGTAGATTTTTGGGTCATATTGGCTATTATAAAAAAATATTAAGGGATATGCAAAGTAGGGAAAATTTTAGCGGCTAATATTTGTAATTTGGCTAAAAGTAGGAATTCGAAATATGAATTTGACTATTTTTATGACCATGAAAGTGACCAAATTTCACCCAAAAATTTAAAAACAATAAATTTTCCCATGTGAATATCCAATGGATCTCCAATCCTAACATATATATTTTTATTGAATCACCATGTGATAAATGGGTCGAGGTTTTAAAACATTCTTGGATTGCTAAGAAATCTATGGAACCTTCATGTTCATTTGGTCTCATTCATTGACATGTTTAGGATTTTTTTGAAATTTGATTAAATTCATCATATACATACATACATAAATACATATACATATACATATGTGTGTGTATATATATATATATATGTATGTATATATATATATATACATATATATATATATATATATATATATATACATATATATATATATATATATATATATATATATATATATATATATATATATATATATATATATATATGTTGTGTGTGTGTGTATAGACACACGTGTGTGTATAGACACACACACACATAGATTGAAAGCCATTAAACCTTTAGAAGATTCATACAATTTAAAATACTCTGTTAACTACCTAGGAAGCCGCTAAAACTTTTGATAATCCTCGATGCATGAGGAGTGGCCAAGTGTCACCCATTCGGGAACCTGAGTGTAAAGGTATGCAAAATCATCCCCAATGCCCAAAATTAGATTTTGGGTAGATATGTGGTGGGATCCTAGGAATCCTCAAGGAAATGGCATTCCCTAGACTTAGAGCCCGCATAATGAACCAATTCAATAAAGTTTCAGGTCCACGGTTAGGTGAGGTAAAGTGACAGTCAAGGGAACATGTGACAGACCTCCATTTGGACTTAAAATGCATTTTTGCAAGAAATATCCTTCATGATAATTAATTATCCTTCATTCATCACTCCATCTACAATTTTCTTCAAAAATATATTATATTTTTCCAATACCACAAAGAATGATTTTAGATAATTTTCAACCTAGCGAATATGGTTCCGACCATATTCACCATGATTTCTATAAGTTATTTTCAGGTGGGTTCCTTAAAAATTTCCATGATGCAAAGATTATCACTCACCTGGAAGAGTTGCTGAAAGAAAAAGGAAAATTTCATTAGGGTAATGCACAGTAGAAGGCATTTGAGACATTAAAAGAGATGCTTACCATTACACCAATATTGTACTTTCCTTCATGGAACAAACCCTTTCATGTACATGTTGGTGTTTTGGTATGGATATTGGTGCGATCTTGGTGCCACTGGAGATGGAAATGTAGATCATCCCATATTTTTTACAAGTAGGAAATTGACACCTAGTAGAGTAGAATTACACCACCACCACCGAGCGAGGAAGTTTCTATGATCTACACACTTTATAAATTTTGACAATACTTGTTGGCTACACAATTTATTTTCTATATAGATCATATGAAATTGAAATATTTGGTCAATAAGCCTATTTGGAAAGGGTGCATGATGGATACTTCTATTTCGGGAGTTTTACTTCATCATTGTTATAAAGATAGGAAAGACTAATTTAGGTCCCGATCACCTATCAAGAATCGCCCGGTGAGGACGTGAAAAGTATTGAGGATATATTTCCTGATGCATAATTATTTAGGTTGAACCACACGTCTGTAGATTTATAGGATACAGTGTACTTTTTTTTTGGGTTGGCACTCAAGTAATGAATGCATTGGAGAAAAAGAAACTCGTTATACAAGTAGTGCCTTATCATTTGATTGGGATTGACTTGTACAAAATGGGCAGAGATGAGGCCTTATTTCAGTGTGTACTTGAATATTAGCATAAAGCCATCATGGAAGAGAAATATTGTGGAATACCAAGAGGAAATTATGCATGTATTATGACTATATGCAAGATCTTAATGGCTGGTCTTTGGTGGGAGACTTTGTACAAAGATATTAAGGTGTTTGTGAAGGCATGTGATCATTTTTAGAGATTTGGAAAGCCTAGAAGTAGGAATGAGATTCCCTTGAGACCTATAGTGAGTGCAGAGCCTTTTGAGAAGTGGGCTATTGAATTTGTAGGACCTATTACACCACCCACATGTAAGACTCGGAGCACGTTATATAATAACTTGTACCGATTATTTGAAAAGATGGGTAGAGGTTGGGCTTACAAAGGATTGTACTACTTCCACAACAGTAAGGTTCCTATAGGAAAACATTATTAGTAGGTATGGTTGTCCATTAAGCTTGACCAAAGTGATAGAGGAACTCATTTCTTGAATGAGACAATCAAAATTATGTTGGTAGAGTTTATGGTGGCACACAATAAAACTAATCCTTATCACCCTTAAAAAAATGGTAATGTAAAAGCTTTCAATAAGATCTTGGGCCAAAATCTTATGAATATTTGTGATGTTGGAAGAAAGGATTAGGATGATAAATTGTCATTTGTACTTCAGCTTACAGGACCACTTATAAAAGATTGAATAAGGCCACACCCTTTTAGCTGGTGTTTGGCATAGAGGTGGTACTACCCATGGAATTCATGTTTTAATCCTTGTGTATTGTGCACTCAAGTGGATTAGATGATGAGAAATATGTTCAAGAGTGCATTAAGAAACTGATGTAATTAGATGAGTGGCATGCCATTGTATGTTGGAGCTAGAATACTGAGAAGGTGCAACATAAGTCCTGACATGATAGGCACATTAAGAACAAGACATTTATAATTGGAAAAATGGTCCTTCTCTATGACTACAAGTTTACACACCACCCAAGGAAGTTGAAGGTGTATTAGTTGGGACCTTTTGTAGTAGCCAAGATAATTGAATCATGTGCATTTAAGGTTGCAGTAATTTGGATGACACCATGTTTCTGGTTACTTCAATGGGAGTAGGTTGAAGCCCTACTATAAATAAGATTCTTGGTGTTTGTAATAAGGAAATATTTCCACTTAGATTAGGTTTCCTTTCATTTTTTTACATTTCGTTATTTTTTTCGTTGTTTTGTTTTAATAAGCTCGCTTGCATGTAGGAAGATGATTACTATCCATCGAGATGATGCGTAAAGTACTACACATAATTTTAGTGTGGGGTGAACTATGTGTAAGTTTGGGGAAAAGATATCTTATTGATGTTTGGACAAGAAGAAAAGTTAATGAAGATCTGCACACATTGGTATAAAGGTCAAATGTCACTTCGGGTATGCACAAAAGGAAAGAAAAAGGTGTCACAAGTGTTGAGAAGGATGGTGATGATAAAAATATTCTCGGGTTGACAACCACATGAGGGAAAGGTGGTGTATTATAATGCAAGGGAGGTAGAGGCAAGATATACTACTTGGGATATGGGGCATAGGGAGAAGGATTGTGGCACGAAGAAGGGTGCGCATGGATTCTTATAGATTTGGGAAGTAGTAAACATGCCAAAAGGTTATGACTACCGGATGCACACAAGTGAGTCACAAAGGAAGAGGTAGATCTTAAAGTTGTATAGGAAAAGAAGCCCACTACTAAGGTGAGCACACAAAGGTCATATCGGAGATATCAGACCGAAGGTATTATTTAAGGCCATGAGGGAAATAGTGGAGCTCAGAATCTAGCAACTTCAGAGGTTATTTTTGAAGCGTATGGACATGCTAAAAGGAGTGATCATTGAGTTAAATATGGTGATTATGGAGATATAGGGAAAGGTAGAAGAGTTAGTGCCTAAGAAGATATCAGGGAAAATAGAAAACTTTCTTGAGAAGACTGCAGAGGAGCTCATATAATGGAATAAGTTTGAGGGAGGATTGAATTCAAAGTTCCTAAAGCTTCTCTAGTAGCCTACGGCATGATGCAACTTCAGTATATGTGGGATGACACTTTTTGGATCACATAGATTGATTCTATGCATTATTCTATGAGGATTATTTTATTATATATAATCTTTGGAGGAACAATTGGGGCTAACCATAGTCGAGGATGACAATGAAATTAATGTGAGGTAATCTTTGTATGGATAAATGATTAAATTATGAGCCATGCGTGAAGGTTTGAGGAGTGCACAAGGAGGCGTGAAGGGGAGAACATAAGAAAAATGGAACAACACACCAAGGTTCACGCTTGAGCGGAAGAATTTAGGACTTCACTACTTTTTTTAGTCCATGGCTAAAAATAGAAGAATAGAGGAGTGGAATCCATGCAAGAGATATAATTAGACAACATTAGGATGATGCATGTAAAGGTAGTTAAAAGCTGGAAAAATAAAATGTAAGGAATTATAGAAGGTCATTCATGGGTCAAGCTAATAATAGGATTAAAGATAGTCTTATTTAGAGGATTATTCTATTATTAGCAGGAGTTGTAAATGCATGCAAGTTTTTATGCATGGCTATTTTTAGAAATGTAATTAATGTAGTCTATTTTGAGAGCATGGATGGTGAAGGGGATTCCCCACCCCTATATATACTTACATGCCATTATTGTAAGAAGTTATTTTTATGTTTTAGTAGAGACATGTTGTGATGGACTAGTGTTTAATGCCAATGCACCTAATTTTGGAAGAATTATTATCACTAGTCTTGTATGTTGAGTTGTGGTGCTTAATTTCTTCACATTAGCATGTTTTACTAACATGCTAGAATACACAATAATTGGTGTTGGTTGGTTGGTCAAGGGTGTCGGTCACTTGAGGACCGGTATTGGTCAAGACAAGGAGGAACTGACATCAACTACCTTTACATGATTATTTTATTTAACTCATGGGAATTAGATCTAACCTTTGATATAAAGTTGATCTAATGGTTTTAATAACAAGGCTAAGTTTCCCTAAGTTTTTATATGGTTATATAAGCTAGAAAACTAGGATTAAATAATAATAAGGGAAGAATTGTAAGAAGGAATTCTTGGAGAGAGAAAAGAGACACTTGTAAGGAAGAAAGTATGTAAATTTAGGAGGTGTGGAAGATTTTAGATCTTCATTGTATATTCTCTACAAATATTTGAATAATAAGATTGGTTGTTTCTTGGTGGACGTAGCCCACACTAGGTGAACCACGTTATATCTTGTGTATTGGTCTTCTTGGTTTATTTCAAATTTTATTATTTATATGCTTAGATCGAATAATATATCTCTATAATCGGTGTGAATAACCACAACAAGCTGGTATCAAATATTTTTATTTGAGGGTTTGCATTTGTTGAAAGATTTACTCACGAGAGGATTTATGATTGAGTGGGAGCTACAATAATGGCAGAAGATAGTAAATACAAAGTTGATAAATTTGATGGCTGAAATTATCAATTATGGAAGATGCAAATGGAATACTATCTATATCAGAAATATCTATACTTACCGTTGAATGAGAAGGCAAGACCTACAAAGATGACTAATAAATAATGGTAAATTCTCGACAAAAAGGCTATGAGATCTATAATATTGAGTCTAGTAACATATGTGGCTTCAAATATTACCAAAAAAACAACCATGGTAGATTTGATGAAATCTTTAACTAATTTATATGAAAAACCTAGTGCTTAAAATAAAGTTTATTTGATGAAGAAATTATTTAATTATAAGATGCAAGAAGGTGAATCTTGATCAAGTCATTTGAATGATTTCCGGTCTATACTAAATCAATAAAAATCGATTAATATTATGTTTGATGATGAAGTGAAGCACTTTAATTGTTTTTATCTTTTCAAAATATTTGCGATAACTTGGTAATGGTTCATAGTAATACAACGTCTAATTTTAATATTTTACGGTTTGATGATGTGGTTAGTATAATCCTAAATGAAAAATACAAAGGAAAAGTATAGGAGAATTATCATCTGGTAATTATTTGAATGTAGAAAGTAGAGGAAGGAAGAAAGAGAGATCCAAGAGAAAGAGTAATGGGAAATCAAAGTCTAAGAATGGTAGATCTAAATCCAGAGGTAAAGGAATAACATGTTGGAATTGTGGAAAGAAAGGACATGTAAACAAGGATTGCTTGTTCAAGGAAAACAAAGAGAATGTACTAGAGAAAGGTAAAGAGGAAAACGTTATTGCATCTGAGGTAATCCAAGATGACCTTATTCTCTCCTTGGATAATAAAATTGAATCATGGGTTTTAGATTTAGGAGCTTCTTTCCATGCTACCCCTAATAAGGGTTATTTCAGAAATTATGTTCAGTGGTAATTTTGGGCATATTTATTTAGGAGATGATGAACCATGCAATATTATTGGTAAAGGATAAGTTCATCTAAAATTGTAGAATGGAAATACATGGATATTGAAATATGTGAGGCATGTGCCAAGCCTCAAAAGAAATCTAATTTATGCAGGTCAACTAGATGAATCTAGTTGCATGGTTACATTCACACCCGAGTCTTGGAAGGTTACCAAGGGATATCTTGTTGTAGTAAAAGGAAATAAGGTAGGAACATTGTATTTTTTTACCTGTACTACTAATTCCTTTTCATTATATCTACTTTGATTCAATTGTAAGCATGTGGCATAATTGGTTAGGCCATATGAGTCAAAAAGGAATGTAGATCTTAAAGGCTAAGGGTAAGTTATAAACTTTGAAAGATATATCTTTGGAAAGAAAAATAGAGTGAGATTTCTCAAAGTTGGGTGAACAAATAAGGAGTGAAAATTGGAGCTTGTGCACTCAGATGTGTGGGGACCAGCCCATGTAGCTTCTCATGGAGGATTCCAATACTATGTGAATTTCATTGATGATGCCACAAGAAAGGTATGTGTTTATTGTATTAAACGTAAATTTGATGTTTTTGAGAATTTTAAATGATGGAAAAACTTCATGGAAAATGAGTTAAATTCAAAGTTAAAATGTCTTAGATATGACCATGGTGATGAGTACTACAACAAGGATTTCAATGATTATTGTTCAATAAATGGAATACGCAGAGAAATAATGGTTCTAGAACACCATAGTAGAATGGTGTTACAAATAGAATGAACATGAAAATCATGGAACGTATAAGAAGCATGAGGATACATGTTGGATTACCCCTATAGTTCGTGTAGAAGTAGTAAACATGAAAAATTATTTAATTAACCGTAGGCCTTCAAGTACATTGGATGGTGAAATACCAGAAGAAGCTTGGATTGGAAAAGAGGTAGATATTTATTCTCTTAGAGTATTTGGTTCAGAAGCTTTTGTGCATATTTATAAAGAAAATGGGAATAAATTGGATGTTAAATCCAAGAGATGTAATTTTATTGGTTATGGTTACAGTAATTTTTGAATTTTTTTTGGGATTTAGAAGATTCCAATAATGTTACGAGTCGTGAAATTGAATGAAATGAAAAGAGAATGTATAGGGATTAAGTTTTGGTACCCAATGATGAACCATTAGAAGAGTTTTTGGATGAAAATGTATTCTCATATTTAAAATTGACACCTACAGGTTCACACAAGAATCGATGTTGGTTAACCCTCGCTCGAAATTGGTCACCTCTACCGGTGTCGATTCTGAGAGGATCCATATCGATGTCGGTTAGCTGAACTAGTGTTAATTATAGGTGACCGAGCCTCGGTCACTATTTGAGATTGATAAAAATTTACAGAATGAGAAAAATGAGCCTCCGACACCCCAAATCTCAGTGAGAAGGTCACAAAGGGTAAGTAGACCTCTAGAAATATTTTCACCTTCCTTATCTTATTTATTATTAACTGATAGTGGTGAAATAAAGAGTTTTGAAGAAGCAATGAAAGATGAGACCCATGTGAAGTGGGAGCATGAAATTGGTGAGGAGATGGAATCCTTGAAACAGAGCTAGACATGGCATTTGGTTAAGTTGCTAGTGGGTAAAAGAACATTGCATAACATATGGGTTTACAGGATCAAGGAAGAAGAGGGTGGACAAAAAAATATATATAAGGTGAGCCTTGTGGTAAAATGATTTACACATAAATCAGGTATTGATTTTGGTGAGATATTTTCTCATGTAGTTAAAATGAATTCCATTCGTATTGTTCTAAGTTTAGTTGCAGCAGAAGATTTGCATTTAGAACAGCTTGATGTTAAGATGGATTTCCTTCATGGTGATTTTTAGGAAGAGATATATATGCAACATTTACTTGGGTATGAAGCAAAGGGTAAGGAGAAACTTGTGTGCAGGTTGAAAAAGAGATTGTATGGGATCAAGAAAGCTCTAAGGAAATGGTATATGAGGTTTGATAGCTTTATGCATGAGTATGGATATATGAGATGTGAATCTAGCCATTGTGTTTATTTCAAGAAGCTTGAAAATGGGAGCTATATTATTTTGTTAATGTATCTAGATGATATGCTTATTATAAGATCTAGCATGCGGGAAATTGTTGAGCTTAAGGAAAATTTATCTCATACATTTTCAATGAAGGATTTTGGAGCTACAAAGAAACTTCTTGGCATGTAAATACACAAAGATAGGAAGAACATGAAATTATATTTGACTCAAGAATCTTATATCAATAAGGTGTTGGAAAGGTTTAATATGTAGAATTCAAAACATGTAAGTATACGTATGGGTAGACACTTCAAATTGAGTAAAGATCGGTGTCTTACATTGCATGAGGAGGTCGAGTACATGACACAAGTTATATATGCTTCACCGGTTGGAAGTCTCACATATGTTATGGTTTGTATTAGACCAGACACATACACATAGGCGGTGAAAGTTTTCAGCATATTTATGGCCGATCTAAGTAAAGAGCATTAGAAAGTAGTCTAAAGGATTCTCAAGTATTTGTGATGGAAATCCAGAAATAAGTTATGCTATGGAGGGTCGGATATTTATTTATGTGGCTATGTCGATTTAGATATGGCTAGAGATTTGGATGGTAGGAGGAATACCATTGGATATGTATTCACAATAGGTGGGATGATAGTTAGCTAGATTTTGAGATTACAAAAGGTTATGGCCTTTTCTACTACACAGAGGTCGAGTATTTTACAGCTACAGAGGCTAGCAAAGAGATGATATGAATGAGTAGTTTCATGGAAGAGTTAAGAAAGGAGCAAGAGGATTGTAGATTGTACAGTGATAGTCAAAGTATGATTCATCTGGAAAAGAACTCAGCATTTCATTCAAGAACAAAACACATTGAGTTGAGATATCATTTCATACGGAAAGTGTTGGAGGATGGGAAACTAAAAAAATGGATAATATTCATACAAATAAGAACCCTATGGATATGCCAATGAAGTTGTTAGTAAAGGAGAAGTTGGAGCTACACTCCACTTTTTTTGGTCTTCAAGTTTGAGAATTGAAGAGGGAAAAATAGGCTAAGGATCCAAGAATGGAGTTATACGGTATAGTACAGTAATTTATCTCCAAGTGGGATCTTGTTGAGTTATGGAGCTTGATTTCTTCACATTAGCATGCTTTACTAACTTGCTGGAATACACGATGAATCGGCGTCGTTCGATTGACTAGTTTCGGTCACCTAGTGACTGATATCCATTAAGGCAAGGAGGAACTAACATTGGTTAAGATAACCAACATTAGTTACTTGTGCGTGATTATTTTATTTAACTCACGAAATTGTATCTATCCTTTGATATAAAGTTTATCTAATGGTTGTAATAGCATAGCTAAGTTTCCCTAAGTTTGTATATGGTTATACAAGCTAGAAAATTAGGGTTAGCTAATAATAATGGGAGAATTATAAGAAGAAATTATTGGAGAGAGAAAAGAGAAGCTTGTGAGGAAGAAAATACTGTACATCCAAGAGTGTGGAATATTGTAGATCTTCATTGTATATTCTCTACAAAGATTTGAATAATAAGATTGGTTAGTTCTTTATGAACGTAGCCCACATTGCGTGAACCACATTATATCTTGTGTATTGTTCTTTTGGTTTATTTCCACTTTTATTGGTTGTATGCTTACATCTGAATAATATTACAACCTGGTGTGATTAAACCCATCATTGAAATATGTAATGAATTATGATTCCTAATGGATAATTGTGGATGGATCTTGATTGTTGATGTGTCTGAATATGGTGATCTAATGGTTAAATCGATCTTGGTTATTTTTAAGTTGTTATGCTTCCTTTTTACATATGTTTCCAAGATGATGTGAATGAGTTGATTAATTTTGTATGAATGGATACTTGGTTGATTATCATAAAAATTATGCATGCTAACATCTTGTAAAAAAAAAATAAAATAGGGACATGGTATCTGTGTGTGTGCCTAAGATGAGCATTCAGTTTAGATTGAATGAGATGTCATCATGCATAGTGCTCTAGTGAAATAAAAAGGATACATTATATATAGAAATTTTCTCAATACCTAATTTTCTATAGTCATTATTTAGGCTCATTGTCAAACTAATACATGCCACACATTTTCGCTTGTATCTTGAGCTCCACTACTTCGTTTTCCTCCTCATTTGTGTCATTTGGTTCAGAAATTCTCTCACTATCATCTAATACAAATTACATAGCTTTATATTAAAATATTATATAATTTCAATTCGCTATACACTCAATATTACGAAATTTCCTCACTCTTACATAATTTCACATCTACTTTTGGCTCAATGTTTATTATTTTGTCACCCCCATTTGTTGAAGAGGGTCATACAATCGGGATCACTTTATGGTCCCGCTTTATGTTCTACACAATCATGATCATATCACATACATAATTTGTAATTATCGAAAAAAGTCACACATTAAATACATTTCACACTACTTTCTAACGATTTCCCCTAATGACCTAATCTGGGGGAAACTAGCGAAAAATATCTCCATGAGTAATCAATCAAACATATTTAATCTCAACACAATTTTACACTTCTCATATCAAATCAAACAATCGACACAACACAACATATTTTACTATTCCTCCCAAAGGACATAACTTGGGAGCTACATCACTTCATATCTTTCCCAGATGACCTAACATGGGAATGCACTTTCCATCTCTATCACTTCTAGATTACATAACATGGAAACCATCTAGCACTATACACATCTCTACGACACCCTTGAGTGGGGGTGATGAGACGTCATTGCCTTTCTGTATTTGCTCCTATATGGGTTATTTTTGTTATATCTAAATGAATCAAAATAAATAAAATTTGGTCTTTTTTCCATCGTGGCAACTAGACCTTATGAGTATGTAGTCAAAGTTGTAGGGTAAAACTATACCAATCTCCATAAAACTCTTCCTCTAGTGGCAAGATGCTCAAATCCTTTAGTTTTTCACACATACAAAATTGGGTTGGGAACTGATCACTCCCTATCCCACCAAATTTCCATTTGCAAAAAAATTGAAATCTCCAATCAAATCAAAATAAAATCATCAATTTAGCCAAGTTCTCCTCACAACGGTTCATCATATCTCTTTATGCCATATGGATTGACACATTGATCCATGGATATGTTCTTAGTCTACGCGCACTTCTATAACAAGGCTTCTTTGGACTTATTTCCAGGTATGTTCCTTACTTCCTTTACACTACTTGAATTTCATTCAAATAACATAAAGGGGGAATGTAGATATAAAATCATGCACTTACTAATATTTACCATGTAACCAAGTATGTTGTTTTACATATGGATCTTGCGTAAGAAAAGTATTCATTGATGACACACTTCCTAGTCTTTATTCTTGCTTTGAGTGTCTCTATTGTTTTTATCTCTCACCTCTCTCACTTTTGCACCCATTTCTAGTCAGGTCACAGGATCCATGTATGTCGGTCTTCAAAAAAATCAGTTGTCTCAGACACCAACACCTAGAATTAGACACTAGTGCCTGGCGCTCCTGTTAATCACATGCTCTCATGTCCTATTTATTATTTTTCACATTTTTGACATTTTTGGTCAGCCTTTTCGGTTTTATTACTTGTATCCCGAGGTACTGGTCAATATGTCATGGATTTAGTTTTGAAATTCAAATAAGATATCCCTATATAAACCTAACATACCTACCACTATAACGGCTGACAATTTATATCAAGGGCTATCTATCTACATATAAAAGGGAATTCATCTTGGGATTATTACTGTACATACACATTGCATAGGAAGGGTGAGTTCATTTTTCCATCCATACATTTACATTCTATATAGATACCACCCGTTATCTTGGCATCATCGATGTGAGGGAAACCTAGGAGAAATATTACATACACACAAACACATTAAACTACATTGGGTTTGAGATGTAGTGCAACATTCGTCGCAAGTTCACTTGTTTTACAATTGAGGACAATATGAACCCTCATTTTACATATTTATTTTTTAGTATTTGATGTAGTTTGAGGGTTTTGCAAGAGATTACTTGTGTTGTAGATTTAAAGGTACTTCAACGATCCAAGTGTGACATATAGACGGTCATTGGAGAATAAGTTTGAAACCCTAGCGATTGTGATGAAAACAAGTTTTGACCTTTTGGTATACTCCAAAGTGCCCCACGAGGTCTAGGGAAACCATAGGTGACCTCACCCCTACCCATGTGAATGTGTCTCGACATTCCCGACACTTCTAAATTTTTTGTAAGTACGGTTGTCACATCCCGAGTTTTTTTCCATAGTTCTTCTAATTCAGATAAACTTTGGTATAATCATAACGTAAGTTCCATATCCTTCTCATTTTCTTTCATAGTTACATCTCTAAAAATTTCTTAGCATTTTTATCTTATTGTACATCATTACAAAAGTTTTATAAATTCATATTTCAGTAAAATATTTCAGATTTTATTGAATAATTTTGGTGAACTCGTAGCTTATAACTCCTTTCCCGGGATCCATTAAAACCCAAAATGGCTAAAATTAAATCTTCTTCTCCTAAGCAAGATATGCATCATGAGAGTGTTAATCTTATCCTTGATGTTGTTGAGGCTGAATTTCTTGATCTTTATCATTGTGTTACATTTGATGATAATGTTCAAATATTTCTAGATGTTAATGAACACATGATTCCTACTAGTTTTGAACATTCTACTCTTAGCATTGTTTCTAAAGAACCAAAAAAAGGTTGTACTCCATGTTATTCCATAGGAACTAGGACCACTCCACTTTATTCTGTTTATAATGAAACTCTTGATGATGTTATTATTGATTATATGCTTAGTATTGATTTCCATATCGTAGATAAAAGTCACGATGAAAATTTACATGTGCATGAAGCTATCTCTTATCTTGGTTAGGATAATTGTAAAGTTACATCTCATACTCCTTGCATTTCGAGAGTGTTTTTAATTATTGTAAAAATATATCTCATAGTAGTTCATCTCCTAATTCATTATATGTTGAAGATATGCTTGACGAAATTCTTGCATGTTAAAATTTTTCTGATAATGATGATGCACATGTTATCAGCGAATCTACTTCTTTACATATTGATGAATGTGAATTATCTACCCGGATTTCATCTTCTTCTGAGGTTGTATCTAATAACATGCATGTGGATTCCTCTCCTTATATTGTTTTTCTCCCATCAATTATTTCAATGTTATTCCCAATGCTTCTACCGATATTTCATATTCTTTACCACATATTACCTCCTCTACACCTACATTAGCGTACTTATAACATCCTGAATCCTCCACTTCTTCTTCTAACACTCCTATGATCACTCATAATGGCAAGCTTCAACCACTCAATGTACCTCTCATATCTTATACTATTCCTCCACATGATATTCTATCACTCATGCATGTTATTGGAAAATTACAATCTCAGGTCCAATCTCTCACTCTTGAAATAAAATCCTATTATGCTTCTATTGATAACAATTCTTTACATGGAAATCCCATTCCAAAAAATTCACAATTCAACATTCCCTAAAGATTTTATCATGCCTACATTTTCATGTTTTGATGGTACTTGGTAATCCATATCTACATCTCAAGCATTATCGTTTAGCTATGGCTTCTTACTTGAACGATTGATTATTGCTTAAAGCATTCCATCATAGTCTTACTGATGATGCTCTCCAATGGTACACACATCTAACTTTTAGATCTATTAGTACCTATTATGAGATGGATTAGGCATTTATTCGATGATTCATGCTTAAAAATGGTCCTGTGGTTACACATGATCTGTTACCTAGCTTACATAAAGGAAATATAAAACCTATCATTGATTACATTATATGTTTCAATGTTTGCATGCATCAGCTAGCCTTTCATCCCATTTATTTAGAGAATCAATTCATCTTCTGTTGTGGCTTGATTCTTGATTTAAAATAATGCTTACAATATGACACATGTGAGTCATTTACACTATTATGTTATAAGTTAATTGATCTAGAACAAGATCTAATTGCTTTAGATGTTATAGACCCTCCTTCTATTTCTGCTATTATTGCATCATCTTCTACTCTTCCATCTATTAATCTTCCTCCAAGGTCTCCATCTCCTCCATCCTACAAGTAAGTTCAGCCTACTCCATTGCACAAATGTATTTCATCTCCTCCACCATGTTGGTCTCCACCTAAGGCTTATGAATCTCCTACATGGAAGACATTACACTTTTCACATTTTGCTAAGCCTCATGATGTGTTACATGTTTTTCTTGATAAGTCCTCTATTCATTTTACTTCTAATTGACATCATCCTCCTCATCATTTGAAATGAAAACGTGATCATCATTATTACAATTGTCACCACATCAATGACCATCATGATAATTATTGTTGTGCCCTTCATGAAAAATTACAAAAATTAGAAGATAAGGGTGTCATTTATTTTGTCTCTCGCTATCGTGAGCTATCTATTTCTCTAGTTTCATGTAAGCATGCTACTATTTTTGTTCACTTATCACATCCACCTACTTATAATGCCATTATTCATCCACCACCTTAGGTCATCATTCATGCATTCTCTCAATCTCATTCATCCATCACGTAGTGCCCTTACTTCACTTTGGCTTCCTAATCCATCGACATATATGCTTACTACCACTACATTTCCCATGATTAGCACCATCTCAGCATACATTCAGTTTGGCTAATATACTCATGTTGCTTCCACTTCACATTTTTCACTACTCCACGCTTGCTTAATCTCTGGTAGTGATTCCGCTCACCTTACCACCTAATGATGCACTTGTGTTCTTACGGTTCTTACATAATTATTGATGGATATGTTACAATAATAAAATCACTTCACCATAATGTTATACACTTCATTGATATATCTATCTATCATACACTATCATACCATTTCCGATGACACACTCATGTTCTATAGTTCATTCGTGACTACTGAGGGGTCTTATATAACTACGCCTCAACTTACTACACACACATTGGGGGGCATCATCCTTTTTCCCTCTTCATCACCACTTACACATGATTTCATACATCATTATACATATTTTTCATTCTACACTTAGTGACATATCATTATACTATTTCCTATCATGTCGTTTTATCTATGGTATTATATTGCATACATCTATTACTATTCATCACATAATATATATATATATATATATATATATATATATATATATATATATATATATATATATATATATCATTCCTTTCACATTATCAACTCACCATAATAATTCACGCAATATGAATCCACCATCACAAATCAATCTCAGAACAACAATCATCACATCATACATCAATAAACATTTGTTGTTGTGCAAATATGCAACAAGGAAATTGACAATTTCGAGCATGACAACCATACCCATGTGTTAATTTTTCAAGTCTTATCATTCCAAGGAACCCCAGGTCTATCCAGTCAGTCCAAGTGACCTCCCAATTAGCATTATCTCATCCCCTAGGTGATTTGGGAAAGTCCATTCATTCCCCCTAGGTGATTTAAGGAGTTCATTAAAAGTTGCAAGCTACAAGCAGTTGTGGGAAGGGTTATCACTGGCCTTCCTAGGGATGGAGTGACCCCATGGAGTGGAGCAGAAAAGACAAAACAGATGTGGAGGTGATTCAAAGGTCTTTGGAAATCATAGAATTGGTTCATGAATATTTTGGAAGGCCTCGGAGAAGTTGGGGTAGTTTCACCAAAATAAGGGTTCACGGGCTTAGTTAGTACATAGGCCAAAACAATCTGTTTAGCTTCGAAAGGTGATTTCGGGAGCTCCAGATGGAGTTAGGATAAAAAAACATCTCTAAAAATTAAATTCCAAGACCTACAAGATGGTGAAATTATTTGTTTCACAACACTTTAGCGCATTATGTCTGGAAGTAGTTTTTCTCATGCATAGGTGGAGTGTCAAATCAAAACTCTACTTTTCGGGGATCACATGGAAGAATTAAGACATGATACCCCACCATTGGAGTCAAAATTAAATTTGAATCAGGAGCTCAAGTTATCATCATCTCAAGTTGTCCTCTTGGAGCGAGTTCGGGAGTTAGCCAAATTTTGGGAGGACATGTGTAAGCTCTAGGAGCCTGGTAGGATTTTGTGTCCCTGACGTCCCTCAAGGTCAAGGAAATAAACCATAAAAATGTTCCCATCCCCCATATGATCTCTAAAACCTCATGCGACCTTCAGGATCATCATTTCATCCCCAAGGTGCTTATGGGAGCTCAAATTCCCTACCGGCGGATCACTCCCATGTGTCGCCATCTTTCTCACCATGGAAATTGATGTCCCTCACATCCCTTTGAGGTGAGGGATGTGAGGAAATGAAAATACACATAACTCCAACTCCAAAATTTGAAAATTTCCTAACTCCCGGTCGCTTCTTACTACTTCTCCATTTCTAAAGGAAAGTTATAGAGAACACCTCAGTCTACCATTGTTCTTCTGAACCAGCTCCACCATGGAAACCAAAACTTTGAATCCATGAATATGCACATGTTTTGAAGAACATATTCATCAAAAGATCCAAAGGAATGAAGAATCAAAGAGAAGATCAAAGGAATTCTTCAGAAACCTCCATTACCGTGAAACGAAGATTCAAACATATCTTGCAAACCGGTACACAGATTGACAAACCATCTATTTTGTGTTATTATATCTTGAAGGAAATTAAAAAATCATATTCAAACCTCCCATTTGTAGTAAGGAATTATCACAGTGAAGAAATTTCACTTCCGGATCCACAAAGAACGAAGTTCAATTTTTCGTAAAACCGGCAACCAGATCGAAGGGAAATTTCACCAGTATGATAAGAAGCAAAAACCTATTGCAATGGATTTGATTTCATTGAAAATGAAGAAAAAAACAAGACCTGTAAATTTCAAGCTCCATTAATGGCTGTCATGACATGGTAGTGGAAAAAATCATCGAGATTCCTCTCCACTTCTCAAGGTTCCAAAGTGGGCGAAATCACACGAAAATTCAAGGAATGATCGTTGAAAAATCTAGTTTCACATGAACTAGTTTTGAGCCATGAAGTCCCTATTTTGTAGGGATATAGAGGAATGTTTTTATTATTATTATTCCCTCTTTGAAGAAATTTTCAAATTCCCTAAGATCCAACAGGTGAAATCATCCGAAATTTAGAGGGAAGGGTCTCCAAAAAAATCTAGTTTCTTTCAAACTAGTTTTTGCACAATGAAGTTTCTAGTTTCTCGAGATATGAAGGACTTATTTTTTATCAATATTCTACCCTAGTAGCTCCATACCCAAAGCTCTTACTAGACATAAATTTTCATTTTTCATTTCTAAGCTTTCTAGAAAGCGAATCATGATGAAAATTGGAGCACAAGTTCATGACAAAGAGTTGAATCCAAAAAGTTTTTCCCATCACAAACAAAGTTTATTTTCACCACTTAATAAAAATAGAATATGTTATACTTCCTTACATGCTATAAATTATGAGTCCCATTGAATTACAATTTCAATCACTGACAATCAAAAAAGGGGTAAAATGGAAAGTAAGACAGAAAACGACTTCTTCCCAAAATAGCAGGTCCCTAAATAACAACCTACTAAAAATAGCAATATAACAATATCTCGGGAATAGATGAGGTTGGAATATGGTAGATGGTTCAGAAGGTGAAATTAGAGCAAGACAAGTGATATGCCCTGAATAGCATAACACATGCTCATATTCTAAAAATAGAAAGTTTTCATTTTGGAGTGGAAAATTGCATATGAATTTTTTTCACTCACCTTACTACTTTTGGACTCCCTTTTGGATAATGAGATGGTTTCATGAGTTTAAAAGGAGGAATGAGAACTTCACAGAGGTCCTAGAAGCATCATCTTGAGTGCAATGGTTTACAGAAGCAAAGCAAGGCATCACAAGGCACATCATGTGAATTCATCTTCATCACTTAAGGAACCAAGTGATCCAAAGTGAATTGGTCAGAATGATTTCAATGAGTCAAAGGGTTCATCAACCAAGTTTCAAGGAGGGTCATCATGGGCATTATATGTGTTCATCTCAAGCTTGTAGTGGTAAACATCATAACAATGTTTCTAAACACTCATTCTATGGTCCAGGATGTCCATGCATCATAGAGTTTGTGGTCATCACTAGATTGGGAAAATGATTCAAAGTTATTCAAGGGAGAAATCTTCATCAGTGTAGAAGATCACCAGTGGCATAAATCCTCACTCAAATTTCATGGTTGCATCAAGGCATTCAAAGCATTTCATCACGAGGAGTGTTTTCCCCTCCATCCCTTCCCTCTCCCTCTCTTTCCATCTCTACTTTCTCTCTCCATTCTAATTATTCATTATGCATCATCATTGTATTTCTTCCTATTCACTTAAGTGACCTATTTTAAATTTGTAAAAAGTATTTTCTCAAATTATAAGAGAAATATTTAATTCATGGAAACCGAAAGGTCATGAGTGGAATATTGAAATAAAGAGTCATGTGAGGGAGGGGAAAGGAAAATTAAAATTTCTATAAATTATAATGAGATCTTCATTCCAAAGGGTTCTAATTCTGAAATTCTTCTATTTGGTTATATTATTGTAAGTTCATGAGAGATATTTTTCTAACTTTTGAGTGAAAAGAGTTAGCCGTTTTCCCCTACTCTTGATGTCTTCCATTCTCATACTATGCATAATTTCGCTTGAAAATCAATATGAGAAGAAGGAGTTTTGAGCCTTATTTGACTAAGGGGTTTACTTGATACTTTGTGTTCATTAAATTATAATTGGTCTTGTTTTTATTTATAGTATTGCTTCTTCCTAATTTTAGTACATGTGATGAAGTTTCTAACTAGTGTGCAAGAATCTAATTTTATACCTACAACATTAGTTCTCAAACCTCATATTCTCACCCCATTTCTCACTCTCCTAGAAAATTCTTATCTTGTAGGTATCTCGCAAGCTCTCGCTGCAGGGTTAGTGGAGTGCCTCTATTGGATCCCGGCCGTAAGGACACTTGGATAAAATCAACCTTTACTCGTGCATGCATATACAAGTATTGCACCTTTGGTTAAGTAGAGGTACTTAGATTCCTAGAGCATTGGAAAGAAATCCACAAGTTTGTCCACTGAAAAAATTTCTTGCCAACAACATCAACATAATCATTTATCTAAATATATAGTCAAAAACCATTTTTTAAAAATACGATTCTTAGGGGAAATCACACATACATCGATGCATTGATATGTGTCATGCATCATCATCACTATAACTATATACAACTATGAGAGATATGGAACTAGATTGTTCTCCACTTAATCTACATCGCTAATCATGGCCCCTATATCTCTTAACTTTCCTACATAATAGTTCCAACTCGATTGACTACTTGGATAACAAACCCTGTAACTCTACATACTTCATGAACACATCTTATGCTAGGGCTCCTCCACCTGCAGCCTCCAAAGCTCATTGAGTCTCCACTTGTGCCTCATCGCACTCACTCATAAACACGATACATTTTGCCACTACTATCACCATTGGCTCAAACAAGTGCACTTGCCCACCCATAATGACATCCACTCATGATGAGTTGTGTAAATCCCCTTTATAAAAAATTCATCCTCTGTATTTTTGTTAAGCCATTGAATCCATGTCCTTGTATTTCCTAGTTATACTATTGAACATTATCATCACAACTTGAACTTATGGCATAAATACTTGATTAATATAGTTATGGCTAGTTATCTTTATTTTGTGGTATTTTGAGTATGCATTTATTCTTATGATTTCAATAAGTTTTTTGAATGATGATATGTGTGATGCCACTCTTGGTTGTAAGCAACTTGCTATATGCAACAACTCGTATGTAGCAAAGGAACCATCTATAGAAACTCGTCGCATCCAAAGGAACCGCCACAGTAACCTTTCCACAACCAAAAGGGATCACCTACAATAAAGAAGCCATGCTATGAACATCTCTTAGAATGTGAAGAATGAAACTCCAAGTCTATACATGTCATTGAAGGAGAAGTTACAACTAGAACATTAAGAACTAGGAGATAACTCATGGATATTATTATTCATTATAACATGGATATTATTATTCATTATAACTTATCAAGAACTGATTTCAATCTCATAATAGATAACCATATGCAACTGTAATGACTCGGTATGCTACCGATCTCTCATTCCATGACTCGGTTACCAACCGATCTCTCATGTTAACTTAAAGTATAGAATACTTTATGTATACTACATATACTTGGTTCTCCTACCCTATTTTGGGTACTGAGTGATCTGTTTAAAGAACCTATCTAAATATTTGTTACCAATATTCATCTGACATCACGTTGATTTAAACTAGGTGACATAGGACAACACAACTAACCAGTAACTTGTGATACTTTGGCCAAATATTTTCAACATATTATTCATGTTACTATTCCTAGATGACATACTCATCATTCTAGAATATGTCCTTCACCTCACTCTTGTTATCTAGAATGGTCTTTACTGACTACCATCAGTCCACTTGCCCAAGGTTTAACCCTAGCCTGGTTAGAAACATAATTTATTATAGGAAGATGCTCACAATGTCTTAGGGTATATGGGCATACTCGGTTGACCTAAGTCAACCGGATGTGCCAAGGTACCTGAGCCATTGAAAGCTACTACCTATCCTAAACATGCCACTAACTTGACCTAGAGAGAAACTAAGTTCAAGTCCTTATTTGTGTGTAGATCTAGATGATCAATGTAGAAGGGTGTTGCCACATGTCAATTGCAACGTTGTATCCTGAGAAGACCCTTGTCTTCTCAAAGGTATAGTCCTATAGTTGGTGTGTGCCAACATCCTATAGAAACTACCTCATCAAGATGTACATACCCCAAGGAGGTTATTAATACATTATTAATTTGGATTATTACACGATTACAACAACCCTACTAAACCCTAATCCAACACTCCATAAGTTCTTTTCTATATTTGATTCATTAGTCATTAAAGAACTTCCTTAACTTATGATTTCTTTTTATTTTTTTTAATTGGCTTAACAAACAGATATCCAAAAACAGGATAACAACATCATAAGTTCCATTATAATGTAACTTAACCATTCAAAGAAGGTGTAGCAACCAAATAGGTTCAACTATAGTAGACTTATAGGTAATGAAGTCTAATGATTAACGATCATATCACCATTCTTTAGATTACATTCCTTTGAGTGAGGAAGAATCTTCCTCTACATGATTAAGTGTTAGGGTTTGTCATACCCTTCTTATCTTTCACAATTTCTATAGTTTTATTGCATATTCATTACACATTCCATTACTATGTTAGAATTGTTTAGATAAAGATCGTTATCTTATGCAACTTAACAAGTTGCATCTTAATAAGGGAAATTAAACTAATTCCCTTTATCCAACTGATCAAGTTTATCCGAATTAAGCATATAATAGATATGAAAAATATCATCAAGATAGGATTTCCATCTTCCTCATAAATACAAGATAATTTACACAACCAATACAAGTAAATCTCCAACTTTCAATTCATCATTATAAAACTATACATTACAAGACTATGCATTTCAGGCATATTGTATAACAAACAACCTCTATTCCAAAAAGAATACAACTTTTCTTTTTCAATACAACTCAAGAATGAATCAAACTCTTTACATAAGATCCATAATTAAATAAGCCCAATACAACATGAAAGTTCTTGTCTTCTTTTATCACTTATGATGTCCATCTATGCAAAATTGCTAGCATGGGTCAGTTCAATGAACTGAGCATGATAAGCACTAGCATTAAAGTAAAGTGCATTCCACTAATTGTTTCATTAAACAACTCTGCTTTAATGAAACAATTAATATACATCATACTAACAATCATAAGTAATAACATCTAGAAAGAAGTACAATTATGAGAATCTGAATTCACTTTTTTTTAAAAAAGAGCATAATATAATCTGCAACATCAGAATTATATCACAAGATTTAATTGATCCTATCAATTACTTTAAAATAGTAAACAAGTCTTGTCATTCAATTATTTCATACTTCCATAAGAATAGAAATACACATTTATCTTTTCCTAGCAACAAAAGAAGTTAATTACAACATAGATCAATTTAGTATGCTTCATCTTTCCATATAAACAAAAGAAGAGAATCAATACATACCTATTCCTCAGGCACAATTCATCTGAAGGAGGAATCAGGTTTAGTACACACAACACTACCTCAGTCCAAATATAACCAAAGAGGAGTCCATAAATAAAGAGACAACAACTAAACAAGAATCCCAATTCAATCCAAGAAGATTAGGAAACAAAACAGTCTAAAAGAAAGCCTTACTAACTTCTATCTGCTAGTGGATATAATGCAAAGATCTGAAACTAGACTACCCACAAATCCAAGCTATACTTTAGCAACTAAATCTCTTAACCAATCCACAAGAAATTTCCATCTCAGAAGAGAGTCAAATAATGAGAAGTTCTGTCTATGAACTTATACAGTCAACATAAAAAGGATCTCAAACAAAAGACCCATTCCATATTTCATTTCATTTATACTATGAAATGAAATCCCTCATCTAATTATACTTAGAAATTTCTTATCTAGTTCCCAAAAGAGAACACAAAACCGAGTGTACAGTAAAAATAATTCACACTACATACTTTCATCACAAATCTTACAACTGGTTTCCTATTTCCATTCTCCAAGCTCAAGTACAAATTCAAATCTCAGAATGAAATACACAGTATAGTCCCTAACAGTATACTGTCCCCAAGAGAACATAATTCTTTCCCTATAAAACTTGGAGGTTAAATCAAAGATATGATAGAGGAGTAGAAATCCTCCAATCGTAAAAGATTACAAGGTCAAAACAACTCTTGACTCGAAGACAAAATTCCCATTACTAAGCATTAACAACAAAATGCAAATGAGAAGGTAGTTTGTAATCCCAAATAAGAGCAACATTACCAAGCATTTAGATCAGTGATATTGTATCCTTTCAAACAACATATAGTATAATAGGTTTATATTCAACATTTCACTAAAACCCACGAATCAGATGAAAGATCATAAGAGAGTAAGAAAACTAAGCAATTCGTTTAAGACAAGCACTATCCCAAACTTCATCCAACTTGACTGAACAGATTCATCACCAGCCTCTTTGAGTCCCAGCTAAAATATTATGATAGGTAAGGATTTGTTTCAACATCAAAGATAAAAAGGAAGTAAATAATATTCTTCTATAAACCCTTATCTTTTAACAATTGATACAAACAAACTAAAGCTCAACTGATCCCACAACAGGACATAGTTCCCATCCATTTAATTCTAAGAAAAAATAGTCAAACTTCCCACAAGACATGGGTTCACTCAGGGGCAGAGAAGAAGAATAGGTTAAACATTCAATTTCCCTCACCCTATCGAATTCAAAGAAGGTTATACAGTCCAAAGGACAGAAGCACAAAAACCAATCACACTCAAAGAGCGGCACAAAGGAGATTACAAGAGATTACTGGATTCTACTTCAAAACCAAAACTAAGCTCCCAAGCCCCTATCGAGCAGACAATATTAATGAGATTAAAGCTTTACAATACTTAATACCCACTAAACTCCAGCTCAGGATACCTATATAAAATCACACATGTCGATTCCAATACAAGATCAAAACAACCAACAATGGCATACCTATATATGTCCAATACGAGCTTTGAACATAGGTTCAGAAAACTCACAAGCTCAAATACGAATCTATAATGAAACCCAAGGCCCTAATACAAGCTCAAAATAAACACCAATGCTCTATTATGGGTTCAAGCATTTCCAGTTCCTAAGGAAGAATAAAACTCCAGTTTAAAGCTCAAGTATAGAACAAAACTCAACAACTCAATCAGTAAGTTCAACATTCAAGGAACTGAATATGAGAACCGTTGTTGAATTCAAATATTCAATCAAAGTTCCAAACTACACCAAGTTCCAACTCAGTTCAAAACAAAACACAAAGTCCCAATAAAATCTCAAAGAAAATTACGAGGCTTCAATACGAGCTTAGAACAACCACGAGCTCCACTATAAGCTCAACAAAACACAAGACTATAGAAGAGATTCAGAACCATTCAAGCAACAAGCCAGTTCAATCAACCTTAGTCTCAAATGCAAGATACAATAGCTTGAATACAAGCTACATAGCTTCAATACAATTTTCAAGAGCTTCAAGTACAAGTTACAAAGTTTCAATACAAATTCACATGAAAACCTCTAACAACTAGTATAGAGAAAGTTCCCAAAACTACCATTAACAATAGCCAAGGATTCATATTCCAAAACCCACATAGATTTCATGAAAGCATGCAAGTAAATAACCAGACATATCATGCAAAAATATATCTCCAGTGAGCAGAGTTGTTTTAATGAATCATTTAGAAGAAAGCAAGAAATCTTAATGGGTAGAGCCTATCATGCCTGATAGTGCTTCTTACCGATTCGAAGAAGACTTCCAACTGAGTTTCCAACACCTCTTCTTCTCCAAGCAAGATCAACCAACCATAATATTTTTCCACAATGCCTCATATACTTTCCTCGAATCAAAAATAGATCAGAGAAATAAAAAATAGCCACAAAGTGCAGATCAAACTGCTGGTTCAAAGAACTAGATAGCTCCATGCAGAGAAAAAATCATGAAGCATGCAAAACAAAACAACCCCAAACAAATCCACCAAAGCATGCCTTCCAAGATGGTTTGCTCTCACCAAAACCGAGGTGAATTAATGACATTAATTTGCATATTCCCACTTCTCTCTCTTTTCCACCACCATCCAAAGTTGGTGAGACCAAATTGAACTTCCACATGCATTTCCAAACTTAGTGATGCCTCCACGTAGGTTCCACTAAACTTTAACTAGCCCCTACCAAACTAGGTAGTACTTCCATGCCTTAATACCAAATCAAATCAAAATCACATCTCATTAAAAGCTTAGGAACCACCACTTAGCTCCCACTTACCAATCGACCCTTAGGTTCCCTTTCATACCCATTAGTTTAGGATAGATTCAATTTTCTTAGGTTAGATCTTAGGTTAATTTAAAAGTATAACCTTAGGATATAACCTTCAATCAAATAGATTGCCACCTTAGGTTAGGACATAGCTTAACCAAATAGTATTAGGAAATAGGTTAGAAATAACTTAGCATCCCTTAGGTTATTTCCCTTCATACTAACTTAGTATTAACAACTTAGGTTAGGATGTCATCCCACGTAGAGTGGTGTAGAAGGAGTTAGGAAAATTTACTTGAGTCTCGAATCCCATTAGGATAGACCTTATTAGATATAGGACACATTATATTCTCTCTTTCTCCAGAATCCTAAAGCAGGTTTCTATTTCCCTTAATGCCATTAAGCACCCTGCAAAGGTCAATCAAGAAGAGCCGAGCACAACACACATGACAGAATGTAGGCATGGTCTTTCAAGATAATAAAGAATTTGCAACAAACACAAGTTTAGTCCATTATGTATTTTAACCAATGAATGTCAGTTTACCATTCAGTTTATTTAAGAAGATTTAAAACATTCCTTGGATCACTGAAATTGATCCAAGGATGAGTCAGTCAAAAGAGATAAGTTTGCAACTCTAAAAATCTGATTGCAACTTATCAACAAGAAGTGAAAATGGATTCCTGAAAGCCATATCATTTCAGTCCAATGAATCCAAGAGTAGAGATGATTTATCCATAACAAGCATGATTTTCAACCATCAAGGAAACACACCTAATTTAAGAAAATCACATGCCAACGCTTGTAATGCAAAGAGAAATATAACAGTTTGTTCAAGGTGTTACATACTTCCCTCCTAAAAAGAATCATCATCCCGATGATTATCTCATTTTAATCATTGCATTTTGGATAATCAATTTATTCACTTTCATAACATATGTTTGCAACAATATCTGAATTTTAAGTTCCAGAAATCAGCATTCACATAGTTGTTTATTCAAAAAAATTAATAGTTGTCTGTCCATAACTAATAGACTTATTGACATATAAAGATAAAATCACAAATTTATCAGTCATCATAGTCAATTTTGATCAAATAAATATGGAAAAGTAGTTTTCATATCGTCCAAGTTTTCCCAAGTTGCACTTTCTTCATTAAACTGGTCCCACTGGACCTTACATTGACTTATCTCATGATTTCTTAAATGCAACTAGTGAGTTTCCAGCACTCGTATGGGTTTAACCATGATTATTCTTGGGTCTTGGACCTGCAAGGAATTCCAATTTAACACATGTGATAAATCTAAAATGTATTTCTTAAGCAAAGAAATATGGAAAACATCATGCATTTGTGACAAAGTAGGAGGTAATGCTAAATGGTAAGCTACAGGGTTGATTACTTCAACTATCTCAAAAGGTCCCACATAATGAGGTGATAACTTGGCAGCCTTGCCAAAAGTTATAGAGCTCTTTTTTGGTTTAACCCAAAGAAATACTTTCTCACCAAGTTCAAATTTCTTGTCAACCCACTTTAAATCAGCATAACTCTTTTGCCTATCTCTATTTCTTCTTTCAAGCACTCATGAATCATTTTAACTTGTTGTTCCATTTCAGTAAGAATTTCAGGTCCAATTACCTCTCTATCCTCAATGTTGTCCCAACTAATAGGGGTTCTACATTTTCTTCCGTATAATGCTTCAAAAGGTGCCATCTTAAGAGAGGCATGATATGTATTATTATATGCAAACTCAACTAGTGGAAGGTACTCTTCCCACTTATACTGTTGGTCCATACAATACATTCGTAACATATCCTCTAAAACTTGATTAACTCTTTTAGTCATGTCCATCCATTTCCGGATGATACGCAGAACTGAAATTCAGCTTAGTTCCTAGAGCTGCATTAAGCATTTTCCAAAACCTTGATGTCATTCTAGGATCTCTATCGATATGATTAATTCAAGTACTCCATGTAATCTAAAAATTTTCATGTACAAATATTTTAGCTAACACAGAGAATCATCCTTTAGATTACCAGCAATAAAATGTGCTACCTTTGTTAGTTTATCCACAACTACTAAGATAACATCATGTTTATTTCTTGACATAGGCAACCCTTGTACAAAGTCCATGCTTATCACTTGCCATTTGTACTGCAAGTATGCTATGAGGATACAATAAACCGGATGGGTGCATATGTTCCACTTTAACACGTTGACATTCAAGGCAATGTGTCACAAAATCTATAACATCCTTTTTCATTCCCTTCCAGAAATATTGTTGTTTTATATCAGCAAGCATTTTTGTAATACAGGGTGTCCAGAAAAAGGTGAGTTGTGAAATTCTGCTAACAATTTCTTTCTCAAATCATTTAGCGAAGGTATGTATACCTATTTTCAAATCTTAAGATTCCTTCGTTATCAAAGTGAAAACCTTTATACCTCAGATCACTAGGATCTACAAGCAAGCACTATCTTTACTTGTTGAAAGTAAGAATCAGATTCCATAACACTTTTTACTTCATCCTTAAATTGAGTTCTCAATGTTATAAGCGTAGAAATGTGCTTCCTATGACTTAGAGCATCAACCACTCTATTTTCTTTACCCTTGATATAATTGATGTCAAAATCATATTGAGACAAAAACTCTAACCACCTTCATTGTCTTGCATTAAGATTTGGCTGAGTGAAGATATACTTCAGCCCAAGATGATCAATTTTCAATTCAAAAGGTTTACCAAGTAGGTAATGCCTCCAAACTTGTAGTGCATGAACAATGGCAACAAGCTCTAAATCATGTGGAGCATAATTCAACTCATGTAACTTTAGTTTTCTACTTTGTAAGCTATGACATGATCATTTTGTAACAAAATTCCTCCTAAACCTTCACCAGATGCATCAATTACCACCATAAAATCTCCATTAGGATCTGGTACTACTAGAATAGGTGTTGAAGTTAACTATTCCTTCAAAGTTTTGAATGCAATTTCACATTTCTCACTCCAAAAAACTTTTTATCCTTCTTCTATAAAGAAGTTATTGGTGCAACCACCTTAGAAAATCTTTTACAAATTTTCTATAGTAGCTAGCAAGCCCCATGAAGCTTCTAACTTCATGTACATTATTTGGTGTAGGCCACTTAGTTATAGCTATAATTTTTGAAGGATCTACAACAATTCCTTTCTTACTTATTACATGTCCCAAATAGTGTACTTGTGTCATAGAAAGAACATTTAGACAACTTACCATATAACCGTCTCTTTCTTAAAATTTCCAAAACTATCTTCAAATGCTCATGGTGTTCCTCAATACTTTTAGAATATATGAGAATGTCGTCCAAGAATATGAGCACAAATTTGTCCAAGTATTCTTGAAAGATATTATTCATTAAGTTCATAAATGTTATAGGTGCATTTGTTAATCCAAAAGGTAAAACCGTGAACTCATAATGTCCATACCTTGTTCTGAAAGTTGTTTTATGAATGTCCTCATCCTTAATCCATAATTGATGATATCCAGATCGAAGATCTATCTTAGAATATACCGATGCTCCATGCATTTGATCAAATAGATCATCAATCCTAGGGAGTGGGTATCTATTCTTGATTGTTGCTTTGTTTAACATTCTATAATCAATGCACAATCTAAGTGTTCCATCCTTCTTTTTCACAAAAATTACAGGTGCTCCCCAAGGTGAAACACTTGGTCTAATCAAACCTTTAGACAAAAAATTTTCTACAACTGAGCCTTAAGCTCTACTAATTCTATAGTAGTCATTCGATATGGTGCCTTAGAAATAGGTTCGGTTCTAGGCTTGATCTCAATTGTGAAATCAAACTCCCTTTTGGGTGGAAGACCTAGCAATTCTTCTAGAAATATGTCACTGAAGTCTCGTAACAATGGATATCATTCCATGATATCATTGTTCTCTTCTTAATTGTTTCATAATTTTTTGCATATAAGGTACAACCTTTATTTTTGGCCTTTTTAAGTTGCATAGCTGATAGTTTTCTAACAGAAATCTCACGTTTCACACCCTGAATCTCTATTGTTTTCTACAGGTCATCTAAACAACTAATGTGTTTTTCAAAATAGTCCACTTTAGCCTTATGTTCTGCTAACCAATTAACACCTATGATTACATCATAAGACCCCAAAGGTGCAACATAAAGATCAACTTCAAGTGGAAAAGTTAGGTAAATCAAGGACTGCTCCAAAAAGACACATACTAATTGTATGAACAACATTGTTTCCATACTATACAGTCCATGTTTTATCCATGTTTCCATCTTTTCTTTTTAGTTTTGATGCTAATTTACTAGAAATAAAACATTCAAGTAGCTCGGTATCAAAAAGAATAGTTATAGGTAAACCAAATAACTTACCCGGAACTTCTATAGGCGTGGCTATTTCTCAGCCTGCTTGTCAGCTACTGCAGTGTGTATCTTGTGTTGTTGATTATGATCATCCTTTTTCAAAGGGAATTGATTTGTGTAATGATCTTTTCCATAGTTATAATAACAGCCTCCTATAGGTCCCTTTCTAGGCTCGGGTTTATTTCCAGCCCTAGAGTTATCATTCTGACCCCCATAGGACTTTTTCATTATTATTGTTCTTGACAAAGTTGTTCTGTGCATTACCAAAAATCTTGTTTGTTGCTTGCTTTCTTATTAGTATCAGATGAAAACTTACTTTTCATTCCGAATTTCTTCCATGGTCCTTTCTTAGGTGCAAGAGATGATGAAGAGGAGTTGGGATTTTTCTTCCTTACTTCCTCCTTATGAGCAGAAATTGCCTTCAATTTTGTTCCTACCTTATGGCCTTTTCAACAACCCCTTCCATCATGGTTGGGCTGTGAACATCCACCTCTCCTCCTATAATGGGATTCAATCCCATGATGAATTTTCATATCCTGAACTTCTCATTAGTTTGGTATTGAGGTACATACTTAAGGAGTTTAGTAAACCACTCCCAATACTCAGTTACAATTAGCTTTCCTTGAGCTAAGTTCTAGAATTCAGTCATTTTCTGATCATAGTAAAGTTGTGCAGCCAACATTGCCTAAAGTAACCTTTAAATTGATCCCATGTGATATTAGTTTCATCAATGTTTAACTCAGCCTTATTGTCCCACCATGAAGATGCCTCATGGGAAAGCTGATATGCTCCCCATATCACCTT
Source organism: Taxus wallichiana var. yunnanensis (assembly GCA_018340775.1). Lineage (NCBI taxonomy): Eukaryota > Viridiplantae > Streptophyta > Pinopsida > Cupressales > Taxaceae > Taxus > Taxus wallichiana. The sequence continues at coordinate 611,931,387 of CM031238.1, forward strand.
TGTTTCTTCTGAGAAATTCCTTATTGCAAAGTATTTCTCCATTTTTGAGCCAATTCTCAGCCCCATCTCCTAATGTGGTGCCATCAAACTTGGGTGGACTTATCCTTTTTATATCATTAGTGAGTTTAGCTACAGCCTAGCCTTTTTGTTCTCAGGATGATCAGGTATGTTCACATTGTTATTATCAACACCTACATTGGTGTTTGTCCCAGGAGGTGGTTGATTATTGTTATCAACATCTTCTTCCTCCTCATTTCCCATTACTTGTTGTTCAAGTACAACCAAATGATCTCTTGTGTCCATAGGGAAGCAAGGATCTCATCAAGTTTCTAGGAAGTTGTTGCTCCTTCCTCAGGTGGAGGATTATTTTACAACATTTCCTCTTGTTCTAACCATTTTATTATTACAAGAAAATTTAAGTTTCATTAGATTATGGACACAATAGGTCCAAGAGCTACAACCTTCAGCTCTGATACCAAGATGTAACATTCCCATTTTAAGACTTTAGAAACAAGGGATTTTTTTTGAAACATAATGTTCTCTATTCTAAATAAAACATCATTTAGAACACACATTCCATGCCAATCAATCTCATAACAGATAACCATATGCAGTTGTAATGACTTGGTATGCTACCGATCTCTCATTCCATGACTCGGTTACCAACCGATCTCTCATGTTAACTTAAAGTATAGAATACTTTATGTATACTATGTATACTTGGTTCTCCTACCCTATTCTGGGTACTGAGTGATCTATTTAAAGAACCTATCTGAATATTTGTTACCAATATTCATCTGACATCACGTTGCTTTAAACTAGGTGACATAGGACAACACAACCAACAACTTGTGATACTTTGGCCAAATATTTTCAACATACTATTCATGTTACTATTCCTAGATGACATACTCATCATTTAGAATATGTCCTTCACCTCACTCTTTGTTATCTAGAATGGTCTTTACTGACTATTGTCAGTCCACTTGCCCAAGGTTTAACCCTAGCCCGGTTAGAAACATAATTTATTATAGGAAGATGCTCACAATGTCTTAGGGTATATGGGCATACTCGGTTGACCTAAGTCAACCGGATGTGCCAAGGTACCCTGAGCCATTGAAAGCTACTACCTATCCTAAACATGCCACTAACTTGACCTAGAGAGAAACTAAGTTCAAGTCCTTATTTGTGTGTAGATCTAGATGATCAATGTAGAAGGGTGTTGCCACATGTCAACTGCAATGTTGTATCCTCGAGAAGACCCTTGTCTTCTCGAAGGTATACATCCTATAGTTGGCATGTGTGCCAACATCCTATAAAAACTACCTCATCAAGATGTACATACCCCAAGGAGGTTATTAATACATTATTAATTTGGATTATTACACCGATTACAACAACCCTACTAAACCCTAATCCAACACTCCATAAGTTCTTTTCTATATTTGATTCAATTAGTCATTAAAGAACTTCCTTAACTTATGATTGCTTTTTATGTTCATTTTACTTGGCTTAACAAATAGATATCCAAAAAATAGGACAACAACATCATAAGTTCCATTATAATGTAACTTAACCATTCAAAGAAGGTGTAGCAACCAAATAGGTTCAACTATAGTAGACTTTATAGGAAATGAAGTCTAATGATTAACGATCATATCACCATTCTTTAGATTACATTCCTTTGAGTGAGGAAGAATCTTCCTCTACATGATTAAGTGTTAGGGTTTGTCATACCCTTCTTATCTTTCACAATTTCTATAGTTTTACTGCATATTCATTACACATTCCATTACTATGTTAGAATTGTTTAGATAAAGATCATTATCTTATGCAACTTAACAAGTTGCATCTTAATAAGGGAAATTAAACTAATTCCCTTTATCCAATCAGATCAAGTTTATCGAATTAAGCATATAATAGATATGAAGAATATCATCAAGATAGGATTTCCATCTTCTTCATAAATACAAGATAATTTACACAACCAATACAAGTAAATCTCCAACTTTCAATTCATCATTATAAAACTATACATTACAAGACTATGCATTTTAGGCATACTGTATAACAAACAACCTCTATTCCAAAAAGAATACAACTTTTCTTTTTCAATACAACTCAAGAATGAATCGAAACTCTTTACATAAGATCCATAATTAAATAAGCCCAATACAACATGAAATTTCTTGTCTTCTTTTATCACTTACGATGTCCATCTACAAAATTTCTAGCACGGGTCAGTTCAATGAACTGAGCATGATAAGCACTAAGCATTAAAGTAAAGTGCATTCCACTAATTGTTTCATTAAACAACTCTGCTTTAATGAAACAATTAATATACATCATATAACAATCATAAGTAATAACATCTAGAAAGAAGTACAATTATGAGAATCTAAATTCACTTTTAAGAAAAGAGCATAATATAATCTGCAACATCAGAATTATATCACAAGATTTAATTGATCCTATCAATTACTTTAAAACAATAAACAAGTCTTGTCATTCAATTATTTCATAATTCCATAAGAATAGAAATACACATTTATCTTTTCCCAAAGCAAGCAAAAGAAGTTAATTACAACATAGCTCAAATTAGTATGCTTCATCTTTCCATATAAACAAAAGAAGAGAATCAATACATACCTATTCCTCAGACACAATTCATCTGAAGGAGGAATCAGGTTTAGTACACACAACACTACCTCAGTCCAAATATAACCAAAGAGGAGTCCATAAATAAAGAGACAACAACTAAACAAGAATCCCAATTCAATCAAGAAGATTAGAAACAAAAAAGTCTAACATAAAGCCTTACTAACTTCTATCTGCTAGTGGATATAATGCAAAGATCTGAAACTAGACTACCCACAAATCCAAGCTATACTTTAGCAACTAAATCTCTTAACCAATCCACAAGAAATTTCCATCTCGGAAGAGAGTCAAATAAAGAGAAGTTCAGTCTATGAACTTATACAGTCAACATAAAAAGGATCTCAAATAGAAAAGACCCATTCCATATTTCATTTCATTTATACTATGAAATGAAATCCCTCATCTAATTTATACTTAGAAGTTCTTATCTAGTTCCCAAAAGAGAACACAAAACCGAAGCGTATAGTAAAAATAATTCACACTACATACTTTCATCACAAATCTTACAACTGGTTTCCTATTCCCATTCTCCAAGCTCAAGTACAAATTCAAATCTCATAATGAAATACACAAGTATAGTCCCTAACTATATACTATCCCCAAGAGAACATAATTATTTCTCTATAAAACTTGGAGGTTTAAATCAATGATACTATAGAGGAGTAGAAATCCTCCAATCGTAAAAGATTACAAGGTCAAAACAACTCTTGACTCGAAAGATGAATTCCCATTACAAAGCATTAACAACAAAATGCAAATGAGAAGGCAGTTCATAATCCCAAATAAGAGCAACATTACCAAGCATTCAGATCAGTGATATTGTATCCTTTCGAACAACATACAATATAATAGGTTTATATTCAACATTCTACTAAAACCCACGAATCAGATGAAAGATCAGAAGAGAGTAAGAAAACTAAACAATTCATTTAAGACAAGCACTATCCCAAAATTCTTCCAACTCGACTGAATAGATTCATCACTAGCCTCTTTGAGTCCCAGCTAAAATATTATGATAGGTAAGGATTTGTTTCAACATCAAAGATAAAAAGGAAGTAAATAATATTCTTCTATAAACCCTTATCTTTTAACAATTGATCCAAATGAACTAAAGCTCAACTGATCCCACAACAGGACGTAGTTCCAGTCCATTTAATTCTAAGAACAAAACAGTCAAACTTCCCACAAGACATGGGTTCACTCAGGGAAGAGAGAGAAGAATAGGTTAAAATTCAATTTCCCTCACCTATGTCAAATTCAAGAAGAAGGTTGTACAGTCCAAAGGAAAAGCACAAAAACCAATCACACTCACAAGAAGCAACAAAAAGGAGATTACCAAAAGAGATTACAGATCTACTTCAAACCAAAACTAAACTCATAAGCCCCTATCGAAGAATAGTATTAATGAGATTAAAGCTTTACAATCCTTAATACCCACTAAACTCCAGCTCAGATACCTGTATAAAATCAAACACATCGATTCCAATACAAGATCAAAACAACCAACAATGGAATACCTATATTGTGTCCAATACGAGCTTTGAACATAGGTTCAAACAATCACAAGCTCAAATATGAATCTATAATGAAACCCAAGGCCCTAATACAAGCTCAGAATAAACACCAAATGCTCTATTATGGGTTCAAGCATTTCCAGTTCCCTAAGGAAGAATAAAACTCCAGTTCATAGCTCAAGTACAGAACAAAACTCAACAACTCAACAAGTCAAATTTCAGCATTTAGGAACTAAATATAGAACAATTGTTGAATTCAAAGATTCAATCAAAGTTCAAACTACAACCAAGTTCCAACTCAAGTTCAAAAAAAAAAACACAAAGTCCCAATAAAAATCTCAAAAAAAATTATGAGGCTTCAATATAAGAGCTTAGAACATCCATGAGCTCCACTATAAGTCTCAAAAAAACACAACAGAAAATTAAAACAAGCTCCACTTCAAGCTCAACGAAACACAAGACTAAAACAAAGATTTAAACAAAACAAGCAATACAAGCTAATCAACCTTAGTCTCAAATGCAAGATACAGAGCTTTGAATACAAGCTACATATCAAGTATAATTTTAGAGCTTCAATTACAAGTTACAAAGTTTCAATACAAATTCACATGAAAACCTCTAACAACTAGTACAGAGAAAGTTCCCAAAACTACCATTAATAGCCAAGGATTCATATTCCAAAACCCACATAGATTTCATGAAAACATGCAAGTAAATAACTAGATACATCATGCAAAAATATATCTCCAAGTGAGCAGAGTTGTTTTAATGAATCATTTAGAAGAAAGTAAGAAATCTTAATGGGTAGAGCCTATCATGCCTGATAGTGCTCTCTTCGATTCAAGAAGACTTCCACCAAGTTTCCAACACCTCTTCTTCTCCAAGCAAGATCAACCAACCATAATATTTTTCCACAATGCCTCATATACTTTCCTCGAATCAAAATAGATCAGAGAAATCAAAAATAGCCACAAAGTGTAGATCAAACTGTTGGTTCGAAGAACTAGATAGCTCCATGCAGAGAAAAAATCATGAAGCATGCAAAACAAAACAACCCAAACAAATCCACCAGCATGCCTTCCAAGATGGTTTTCTTACCAAAACCAAGGTGAATTAATGACATTAAATTGCATATTCCCACTTATCTCTCCTTGCCACCACCATCCAAAATTGGTGAGACCAAATTGAACTTCCACATGCATTTCCTAAACTTAGTGATGCCTCCACGTAGGTTCCACTAAATTTAACTAGCCCCTACCAAACTGGTAGTACTTCCATGCCTTAATACCAAATCAAATCAAAATCACATCTCATTAAAAGCTTAGGAACCACCGCTTAGCTCCCACTTACCAATCGACCCTTAGGTTCCCTTTCATACCCATTAGTTTAGGATAGATTCAATTTTCTTAGGTTAGATCTTAGGTTAATTTAAAAGTATAACCTTAGGATATAACCTTCAATCAAATAGATTATTACCTTAGGTTAGGACATAGCTTAACCAAATAGTATTAGGCAATAGGTTAGAAATAACTTAGCATCCCTTAGGTTATTTCCCTTCATACTAACTTAGTATTAACAACTTAGGTTAGAATGTCATCCCACGTAGAGTGGTGTAGAAGGAGTTAGGAAAATTTACCTGAGTCTCGAATCCCATTAGGATAGACCTTATTAGATATAGGACACATTATACTCTCTCTTTCTCTAGAATCCTGAAGCAAGTTTCTATTTCCCTTAACACCATTAAGCACCCTACAAAGGTCAATCAAGAAGAGCCAAGCACACACATGATAAAAATGCAGGCACGGTCTTTCAAGATAATAAAGAATTTGCAACAAACACAAGTTCAGTCCATTATGTATTTTAACCAATGAATGTTAGTTTACCATTTAGTCTATTAAGAAGATTTAAAGCATTCCTTGGATCACTGAAATTGATCCAAGGATGAGTCAGTCAAAAGAGATAAGTTTGCAACTCTAAAAATCTGATTGCAAGCTTATCAACAAGAAGTGAAAATGGATTCCTGAAAGCCATATCATTTCAAGTCCAATGAATCCAAGAGCAGAGATGATTTATCCATAACAAGCATGATTTTCAACCATCAAGGAAACACACCTAATTTAAGAAAATCACATGCCAATAGGTTTGTGATAGGCTTTGCATTCCATAGAAATAATTTAGGTTTAGGAAATTCCACATCCAACCCCCCACTAATGTATGTTGATTGAGTTGAGTTAGTTGATGCATGCACTATCCAAGGGATTCCCATGGTAGATTCTTACCCAATCCACAAATAACACATATTGTTATATTTGATTATGAAGAAGACACATCTTCCTCTATATAAGGTTTGATAGTATAAGATACCCCTCTAAGTGAGACTTTTGAGGCTACTCTTGAACATCCTATCATGAAAAAGAAGTGAATCAAAATGTTAAAGAAGGGGAAACTACATTTGAGTTCCCAATCTCCAACAACAATCAACCTGCTGTAATGAATAATATCTCTCCATCAGCCCTTCCTAATTTCCATGGATCCATAATTGAAGACCCAGACACTTTCTTGTTTGAGTTTGACATTTTATGCAGGAGCTATGAGTATACAACTAATGCACACAAGATGAAGCTATTTATTGCTACACTCAAGGATGACCCCATTTTATTTTATTAACTTCTAATTTCCTTCTGAGTATCTTGAGAAAATTTTTATTACTTGACTCAGCTTGACCATTCCCTTGAGGATTGTAATTAGATGCATATTTCAAGTTGATTCCATATTCTTGGCACATAGTCACTAATGGTTTAGCCCTAAAGCTCATAGCATTATCAACAACTATTTTTGTAGGTACCCCAAACCTACAAATTATATTATTCAGAATGAAATCCATGACTACTTGGTGGGTTTCTTTCTTGGTAGGGATAGCTTCAACCCATTTAGTGAAGTAGTTAGTAGAAACTAGGATCCATCTATGTCCAACACTCGAAGAATATGAAATTTCTCCAATAAATTCCATTCCCCATTGCTTGAAAGGGGATTCCACTGATACTAGTTACAAAGGTAAAGCACATGAGGCTTTCAACCTCCTAGAGAATCTTTGACAACTCTCACATTTTTGACTAACAAAGCTGCATCTTTAAATAGTGTGGGCCACTAGTAACCTACTCTCAAAATCTTATGAGTAGTCACTCTTCCAACAAAGTGACCTCCACATACTCCCCCATGAAATTATGCAATAATCTTGGGAGCTTCTTCTTCTATGATGCACCTCAATAGGATCCCTTCTAGGTTCTTCCAAGCCAACCCATAGTCAGTTATAACATATTTTTGGGAAGCCAATTTAAGTGTCCTTCTATGATTCTTGTCTAGATTCCCTGGACACTCTAAATTATTGAGGTAAAATATTACATCCTTATACCATGTGGAATTAATCATCTTATCTTGGATATCCACATTTCCTTCTTCAACTTCATTGATCTCCATCACTTGCAAGTTACTTTCTGCCATTAATTTTGCAAGGCCCAAACCCCTAACCAATTTAGTAGTCTGTATGTCCATGTCATACTCTTGTAATTTGTTTACCCACCGACACATTTTTTGCTAGATATTTCCATCTCAGACAAGATGTCTTTTACCATTGTATGAGGGACATAAGCTATAATCTTTGAACTCAATATATATGGCCTAAAAATTTTAGTTTCCCAAACAAGTGCAAAAGCTTGTTTTTCCATGATGGTGTATTTTAGTTCAGCTCCTTGCAAAGCTTTTCTAAAAAGGAAATAGGTCTCTCATTCCCTTCATCATCCTTCTGTAATAATACAGAAGCAATTATATTCTCATATGAAAAGAAAAAAATTGGAACAATTTCTTATAATCTAGGCTAGCTAGAATAGGGGCATTCTTTAATGCTTCCTTGATCCCATTAAAATATTGGATAACCTCTTCTTCCCATTTAATAACCTGGTATTTCTTTAGCATGCTAGTAATAGGGATGGTTATTTTAGAAAAGTTTGAAATAAACCTCCTAATGAAATTGATCTTCCCAAAGAAAGATTGGATACCCTTTTTTGATATGGGTATGGGAACTTTTCCAATGGCTTCTACTCGCTCAGGATCTATCATGACCCCTTCTTTAGATACTATATGCCCCAAAATTTTTGCCTTTTGAACACCAAAGTGACATTTCTTAGGATTTAATTACATTCCATATTCTCTGTATCTCACTAACATTTTCTCTACATGGTTCAGGTGGTCACTTCTCTTCCTGGAAAACATAGCTACATCATCTTGATATATAGCAATAAAATCATTAATGTAACCTGAAAAATCAATATCCATGGCTATTTGGAAAGTAGCCCCATCATTCATCAAACCAAATGGTATTCTCACATACACATATGTTCCCCATGGGGTGCTAAAATAATTTTTAAACCTCTCTGATTGTTTCACCACCACCTGATTATATCCTGAGAAACCATCCAAAGTTGAGATTAATTAAGATCCTCTAACTAGCTATAACATGTTATCCATATTAGGCAATGGATAATTGTCTTTGATTGAGGCCTTATTCAGATTTCTAAAATCCACACAAAACCTTATATCTCCATTTTTCTTTCTCACTAGTACAAGATTGACCACCCATGAAGACTATCTTATTCATTGTATTATTCCTCCATCCCTTAACTTTGAAAAATATTCTTGCATTTTAAGTGAAAGAATAGGATTAATAGGCATTGTTTTTCCTAAATGGATTAGTGTTAGGATCTAAGGGTATTTCATGTTGGAACAAGTATTCTCTATAAGCCTTTAGTTCTTAATAGGAACATGTTGAACAATCCGATATTTTGTCAACAATTTCACATAGGATTTCTTCTCTCTTTTTTTATTAGATTTCATCCTAACCACACCTTCCCTGTGTTTCTCCTTGGTTCTCAAATTTTACTCCTCAACATCCCTTAAAGAAAAGATATGTCTATGGACCACCCTATCTACATTGTCAAAATTAGATTCCAAGGCAACCAACCCCTTGGGAATTGTATTAGTTTTCAATTGAATTATGTATTTGCCAAATAAATTTTCTTTTCCATCACATGTTGAAACCATTGGCTCCCAATCCATGCACTGATTTGTAAATTCTCCTTCACTTTGCAAGAACCTCTGCACTTGGGCATCATCATCAAACACTTGCCAATGCTTTACATTATCAAGAACAGGACGGTTGTGGACAACACCTCTACATCATAGTTACAATAAGGAGAAACCGTGCAATTATCAAACCAAGATGTAAGCACTGCCAATTTATCAACTGCAACATTTTGAGCCCTATCATGGTATAAGATATTAAAAGACTCAAACATTTCAATGAAGTCCCACACTACATGCTTATACTGCTTCATTCTTTGGTTCTTTGTTGCATACAATTTTCTGACTTACTTTACCACCAACTCAAAATCCCCTTTAACAATTATATCCTTTATTCCATACCTCCATGAAATTCTCAAGCCTAGGAGTAGTGCTTCATATTTTTAATATTATTGGTGTATTCAAATTTTGCAATATAAGCACCACACCAGCCCCATTACCCATATTGGAGCATGCTCCATAAAACATCATAGTCCAAGGGGCACCAACTTGTTCTAATAATGGAATATCAATTATGTTATGGTCTTCATAATTTGCATGTCCAACAAAATTATCAACATCCACATCAACAAACAACACTTCATAAGAGGCGTTGTTTGGGTCCTCAATCAATTGTAGCATTTTCTTCTCTCTGTACAACTTCACCAAATTTCCTTCCACTGGTATGGTGGCATAGGACATGTCCATTTGTACACTTCCTCTAGCACTTGTAGCCCATTTCCTAGACAAAAACATACCCCATTTAGAAGGGAAATCAATAACGACCATATTTATAGTCAAGTATTTATGAGGATAGGCTACCAATTGCACTACTAAACCTTTTACATAACCTATCACCTGGAACCTCTCTTGAATCCATGGCCTGGAGTTTTCCAAAAGTTGTTATCACATTGATGTCCAATTATTTCATAACTTCAAGAGGAATTACATTACATGAATCTCCGTAATCAAACATATAGTTGTTGGAAAGTCTATCTTTGATGATCTAACTATTAAAAATGGATCCACATCAAGTTAAGAATCTACCAAAGAAGTTCCTACATATATCTCAAAGCGATTCTCCCAGATTTTCATTTCTTGGGAACTTCCAATTCTACAATAACAAGTAGTAGATCTAAATTATTAACATCCTTACTTGTGGTCATCAACTCCTCCTTAAATCCTAAGTATTAAAATTCTCTTCTTTTGTGCTCAAGAATTGTGAGCAACTCAATAATCGGCATGGTAACCATGATCTGACTCAAAATTTGAGCCATATCGTAAGGATTATACTTAGGTAAAATTACACGAGGTAGGGTGATTTTTTTCCTAATCGTATGAGGATTTTTATAGCTTGAGAAAAGCTAGGGGGATCAGATTTGTTAGTAATAACTGGGCCTTTATTTGGTAAATATTTCTTAGGGGCAGCCTTGGGGATATTGATGAGGAGAGAATTTTTGGTTTGGGTTATGGCCCTAGTCCTTTGACCATCCTGTTTCTCAGATTATATTATTTTTCTTGGGCCACTACTACATTCATTAGGATCTTCCTATCCTCTTTCAGAAGGAATACCACCATCATATTTTTTGATCATTAATTCCCTCAAATATTCAAAGTCATGGTTAGGTAACTCAAAGGCATGAACCATATCAACATCAAGACTACTAGTAGAAGGGGTAGAGGATACCCAGTGTATGTAATCCCAAAAACATTCCACAATCCTAACACTCAACAATTCAGTAGAAGTAGCTCCTTGTTGTGGACCATCGAGAACATTCCATCATGCACACATCACCAAAGGTGGCATCATCATCAACCTATTCATTTTCCTCATTGAGATCACATGGTGAGTGTGGTAGAAATCACTTGTCACACCACTCAATAACATGATCCTCCTCTACCATAGATACTCTAGCATTTAATGGATCAAGAACCAACTTGTTTTCCATTGGTGGTTTTGTTTGTTCACATACTCCATTTTTACTTTATCTCTATCATCTATTTTGTTGTCACCCCTAGGATGATTTCCAAATCTATTATGCCCTTGAGGTTGGTGTTTGGCATAAGAACTTTGACTTAATCCTTTTTATTCTCTAAAGCTTGTATAATATTTCCTTTATTGCTCAAGCCTGGGTCTTGAACACCTCTTACTGAGCTACCTCTTTGTTTTCTAGAGGATTCTCGGGATGACTAAATTGAAACCCTCCCTCTTTGGAGGTTTTCCTACTACCTTAATATTATTCTCAATTTTTACTACCATAGAGAAATCTTGTCTCAAAGTTTTGGGGTTTTTTCCTCAAATAATATGTTGCTTTCTTGTCAAAGGCATCAAAATATTTAATTAGGTAGGATTCATCACTTGGCCTCAATATTACAGAAGTCTAGTCAAGGTCTTATTAAATTTGGTGTTAAAATCTTGGATAGGTTCATTAGGATTATTTTTTATGTTCTCAAATTATATGAGGAGGAACCTTGGATTAGTCTTATCACCATATTGTGATTTAAATGCATTTTTCATCTCTGTCCATGAATCAATAGAGTTATTTGGTAGTGACTTGTACCAATCTCGAGAATCTTCTTCTAGAGTATGTATAAACAAATTTACATATACATCTTCATACTCAATCTCAAAATATTCCATGGTATTAGAAAATATCTTGAGGTTTTGGTCACCACTAATGGAATTATTACCCTAGAATTTAGGCAATCTATTTCTTACCTCATGTGGGACTGCATTAGGATAACCCACCATACCCTAGAAATCTATTGGACCTGTACACATTCACAAAAAGGGGGTCTAGGTGGAGGTTGGGCCATATTATTTTGAGGAGGTGTTCTAACAAGAGGATTAAAATGATGGGGAACTAGAGGTCTTTGAGGTAATGGAGTGTGATCTTCAAAGTATTGATCCTTTAATGATTTTGTCTCATAAAATACTCTATTATTTCTAATCAATAAAGGAGGGAAATGAGGAATACCTAGATCACTTGAAAATGAAGGACCCTCTTGAGTTGGAGTATATAAATTTTTATAGGGACTACTTGATCCAGAACCATCTGAAGTAGTGGAGTAATCTTTGAAAAGTTAATATCATATTGCAAAAGAAAATTCAAATCTTACTCTTTATTCTTGCTCAATACATAGGAAGTATTACATCCATTTAAATAGGAGACTATATTTAAGGAGGTCACTTTCGTGAGATTTGTTTTCACAAAACTAATATTGCACAATGATTTGTTTTCTCGATCTTTGATCACCCAAGGCTTTCCAGACTTGTTTTTTTGTTATTATTTATCTTTCCCAACTCTAGAAACAACCTTCTTCCTTCCAATGTTTGCAAATCTTGATGATGGATCACTTTGGATCTTGCTAATCTGATGTTCATGATCATCCTTGTCGTCATGTACCTTCCAGTATTTGGTAGATACGTAGATTTTTGAGAAATATGGAGTCATCACTCAGAAGGTCTAAAATGTACTAGTTTAGATGTGTAAATCACTTTAAACAACTTGTGCGAATTCTTATCGTTGGTGAAACAAAATATTTTTTAATCAATTTCATCAAATCTTGAAAATCTTACTATATTTTATTAATATTTACCCCTCTATCAAGAAGATCCCGAGCTCTCTTTTACAGTTGATATTACATGCCCAATCTCATTACAATAAAAGCATTTTATTTTTCCATGTGAAGGAACCTTCTTTGGTTTATGTTTTTCCTTCAAATTTAATGGAAAACTTCCTTAAACTAGGAAAATATCAAGCAAATGACTTCTGATTAAGGTCATTTTTAGAAAATTTCAACAAAGGATCAAGTCTAGATCATATATTTTCATTTAAACATACTTCATACCTTACTGAGAGACTCCCAATTTCGATATATCTTTGTATTTATTAAAATAGTGCCTCGATCTTTTGCATTCCATTTTGCCAACACTAGGAGAGTGTTAGACTTCACCACATCCCATAGACTTTTCAAATGTTTCACCACCTTATAAGCCAAAGCAACATTCCAAAATGAAGTTGGATGCTAAAAAAGACAAAATACATATCAAAGATTTATTCATTTCTTTTAATCAAGCGGGGACATAACTTGTATTAACAATTCAACATTATTGAATCTTTGAGACTTGACTTGGGAGATATTGTATGCATAGCCATTGCCTCCTACTTTAGGTTCTACCTTTAAAATTATAGAAAAACCCACATCTGGGTGAGAGGACCCATATCTGTAAGCCAATAATTATGAGAAAGGTGGATTAAATTGTAGTCTCTAATATCTCCCTTGGAAATATGAAGGATAGTCATAAATAAACAAGGTTAAGGAAAACATCATTTAAATCTAATGATTTGTCACACTAAATAATGTAGATGTCTTTCAAAATAGGACTTAGGTCACTCTAACAATATTTAAAGTGTATATCTTAAATTGTTTCTACATATTTATAGATAATAAAGGGATGGTAGAGATAGTAAAGTTCCTTAAAATGATTATAAGAAGAGAAAACATGGTTAATTTAGAAGGATTTAACACTTGTAGGTTATAATTTTTGTGTATGGATGGGATATTAAAGCGAGATAAAGTTGATTATAAAATTTTCTCAAGAAAACCTTACAAATGTTAATGGAAACTTGCTTAGGAAAATAGAGCAAATGAAGAGGAAAACACATCACACAACCAATATCTTCTTCATACTTTAAGAGAAGATATGCACTCATGGAAGCCCACACTAGGAGATAGTACAAAATTTCACCACAACCTTTGAGAATTTAAACACAAAAGTTTGTGCTAAACTATCAATAAAATACTAACAATTCCTTATCAACTACTAGGTTTTACCTTTCAAGATACACTCAAAATATTACTAATATATTTTCAACCTTGGAAGTATGAAGGTAGTATAAATTTAAAACTATTCATCACATGATTTGTCACACTAAATAAAAAGAAAGCTTTATCTCTAGAAAGTGTAATTATAGTTTCTAAAATGCCACTAATTAAGAATAAATCTAGTGTAGTTCAAAGAAACTATCAACATAAGATTAAATTGTAGGTTATAATTTTTGTGTATGGATGGGAAGGAAAATAGTTAATTCAAAGTATTTTACTTCCTAAGGAAAAGAAAACATTACTCAAGAGGTAACACATAGTTAATTTCAATAAATTCAAATTTCTAAGATATTTTCAACCAAGGGGCCATAAATCCTATGGCCTCATAAATTATGTTTTAAAATGCCACTAATTAAGAATAAATCTAGTGTAGTTCAATGACTATACACTTAGCAATCATCCTATGCATGAGAAGATTTATCAAAGTAAATAACTCATTGGTCTCTCATGAGAAGATTTATCAAAGTAAACTCATTGGTCTCTCAACTTTATTTAGGTTCTTCAAGAAGAGTACAATAATTTTTCTCTATTTTCTCTAAATATTTAGAAAAATTTAACCCCTTTGTATGAGAACATTCCTCTCGTATATATACAATTCTCTCTCTCTCTCCTACCTTTCCTTTTTCCCCCAAAAATTTGAATCTTCAAAAGAATATTCCTCTTTTTGGCACATAGTCTTATCTATTATCATTCCTATGAAAAAAAAATTTACTTTTGTGATGCCATGTGGAGGGATTACAAATGATTTGTATTTTTCACTCTCCTAGAATGATTGGGATGCCATGTCACCCTTTTGGTATATTTTATTTAATCAATTATTTTTATGTAAGTTGAGAGACTATTAAATGTTTTTTGAGTACTTCCAAATGGTTTGATTTTTTATTTAATCATTCCCGCCTTATGAAAATCAGCCTTGAAATACACACACTCATTGTCATATCTTTCTGAGATGAGTGTTTTTACATGTGTTATATCATATCAAGCCAATTTCTCATTTTTGTATGATATCATTTATTTCACATTTATCTCCTTCGTGCGAGTATCATAGACAATCTCAACAATCAACTCATCATGATTGTGCTCAGCTTAACTCACCAAATTTATCTTTACTATAAATTTCCATCATTTCTCCTACAAATTTACATCCTTTCTTCTAAGTGTGAAAAATCTTGGTGGATTTCTCTGTCTGCAACATGGCGGGAATGAAATTAGCATCCATCTTGAAGGATGTCTCCTATGAAGATTTGAATCAGATCTTTGACTTAACAGACCCCGATGAGGCATTTGTGAGGATGTTATTTGATATTACAGACCCAGAGGACTATAATGGGCCATTGACCACCCAATTTGTTCATGTGGCTTTGATTCAAAGGCTCATTAGAATTAGTCCTATATTTTCTACCTTCCAGATGATGTACTTTCATATTTTTGGATGTGAGCATCCAAATACTCCCAAGGTAATGAAATAATTCTTTCTCGGAGAAATCCATCTATGAAAGGTGCAATTGAAAACATATGCCCTTAAATTTGTAATGAAGAGTTCACTATGAGGGATATTCCTTCAGGATCTTATCATCTTGGGGAAGGGTTCTCTATAGACACAATTCCCACTCTTTGTCACAGGGTAAATAAATTGGAACAACATGTTTTTGGAGAAATGGACCCAAATCTCCACCTTCTCAACCCCATGAAGTGTCACCATTTGTTATGTAGAAATGTAAGGGTAAATCCAACTCCAAAGATCCTTCTCAACCATCTTCAAGGACCATTGTACTTGAACTTCTAGCCACGTCAATTGTTCTGCTTAGCCCGTGCCTACAAAGTAAAATGGAGGAAAGCATTTCCCATCGATGGCCTGGATATCCTAGATTAGGTTTCTTTGTAGACACCAAAATTCTACACTCCCATGTCTTCAATAATGTGTCCTGTTCACATTTATAATCTGTCACATTCATATCCATTAGCTTAATATTATATATATATATATATATATATATATTATCATTTAGGTTATTCATTTAAAAATTATCTCCTAAATGAAATTATTCCAAAACCCCTTTATCTCGACATATCTACTATGGACAATTTCATATAATTATAAGATCTTGTTTTATTTAAATATCTATAGTTCTTTTAATTCCTTAGAACAAAAGTCAAATATAATGTGCACCTGACCTATCACCCGGTGGGCACTAGGTGCTCACTCGAGGCATGCACATGCACCAATCCCCTCCTTCCACTCCTTTACAAACTTGAATATTACTTGTAGTAGTTTTTACTTTATGTGTACCCAGTTGTAAATAGCCACCCCACACCAATGCTATGTGCAATCCTCTGCACATTAAATTTCTTCAAATGGTAATGATCTTCCAGCGCACAAACACATTTATTACACAAAACACCAACTAAATTGACAAAGCATAGCGACAAAAATGAAATACATTAAGGAAATATAGAAATGAAAACCTAGTCTAAATGACAACACTGCCTTATTACAAACACCAAGAAGAATTATTTATAGTAGGGCTTCAGCCTACTCCCATTAAAGTAATTGGGTAACCGTATTCCATCAAGTGTCTCTAACTAAAAATTTCTTGACTCAAGTATATGAGTGATAATATATGGTCCTAACCAATTTACTTTAATCTTTCCTAGATGGTGCAGAAACTTAGAGTCATAAAGAAGCAACATCTTTCCTATCGCAATCATTTTGTCCCTGATGTGCCTATCATGTCATGCCTTCTTCCTAGCCTTTTCTCGATTTACGGATGCAATGTGTTATAGCGTGCCTCTCATCCAACTATATCAATTGATAAATTATTTCTTCCAAAGCATGCTCATCAGCTAGACCTCCAATGTGCACAATATGCAAAGAAGGTAACATGAATTCCATTAAAAGAATTGCTTTTGCACCAAACACCAATTGAAAGGGTGTGGCCTTGTTCAACCACTTGTATGTTGTTCTATACACCCAAAGCATGGAAGAAACTTTATCATCCCAATCTTTCCTTCCAACATCACAATTTTTGTCAATTTCTGGCTCAAAATCTTGTTGAAATCTTTAGCAATCCTATTTTCCTGAGGATGATATGGTGTAGTCTTATGGTGTGCAATCGTGAAATCATCTAATAGAATTCTGATTGTATCATTCTAAAATTGTGTGCCCCTATCACTAGTAAAACTCAATGGGCATTCATACCTTGTAAGAACATTTTCCCATAAGAACCTAGTTGTGGTAGCTTCCATACAATTCTTGGTAGGTGCTATCGCCCACCTTGAAAAATAATTTTTGCAAGTGATGATGTAGCGTGATCTAGTTCTATGCGTGACTCATTAAATAGGACCCAAAATTCTATATCCCATTTCTCAACCGTCTTTACACTAGGAATAGGTCTTAAAGGAATTTTATCTCTTTTCCCAAGTTTAGCAACACGTTGACAATGATCACATGCCTTACAATATGCTTTATAATCCTTATAGAGGGTCTCCCACCATAATCCAGTGAGTAGAATCTTGTGCGCAGTGGCATCACCTGCATAGTGCCCACCCGCAATACCACCATGATCCTCTTCCATGATGTTCATGCGCTCATGTTTTAGTACACACATGGAATAGGTCTTAAAGGAATTTCATCTCTTTTCCCAAGTTTAGCAACACGTTGATAATGATCACATGCCTTACAATATGCTTTATAATTCTTATAGAGGTCTCCCACCATAATCCAATGAGTAGAATCTTGTGCGCAGTGGCATCACCTACATAGTGCCCACCTACAATACCACCATGAGCCTCTTCCATGATGTTCATGTGCTCATGTTTTAGTACACACATGGAATAAGTCTTACAGAATTTCATCTCTTTTCCCAAGTTAAGCAACATGTCGACAATGATCATATGCCTTCCAATATGCTTTATAATCCTTATAGAGGGTCTCCCACCATAATCCAACGAGTAGAATCTTGTGCACAGTGGCATCAAATGCATAGTGCCCACCTGCAATACCACTATGAGCCTCTTCCATGATGTTCATGCGCTCATGTTTTAGTACACACATGGAATAGGTCTTAAAGGAATTTCATCTCTTTTCCAAAGTTTAGCAACACATTGACAATGATCACATGCCTTTTAATATTCTTTATAATCCTTATAGGAGTCTCCCACCATAATCCAATGATAAGAATCTTGTGCACAAAGGTGGCATTACCTACATAGTGCCCACCTACAATACCACCATGAGCCTCTTCCATGATGTTTATGCACTCATGTTTTAGTACACACGGCACAATACTTCATCTCGCCTAACTTCTATAGGTCACCACTAATCAACATAATACATGTCATGTGAATTGTAAGTTATTTCTTATCCAAGGATTTTATTCCTTCTGACACCACACTCGTATGTCAAAAGATCACAATATCCTTAAATTTTGAAGGCGTCCATTGTAACTGTATAACTATGCATTTGGCATTGTATCTTCAATTGTCTGTGCATCCTCCAGCGACTAAATTCATGATAAATGGTCTGGGCCAGAATTACTTTTACCTAGTTTTACCACAACTATGAAATAAAATTCTTGGAATAAAAGCACCCATTGACATATGCACCCCTATAAAATGGGATTTTTTACCAAGTATTTCAATTCCATGTGATTGGTGTAAAATACGAATGGTGTTGCTAAAAGGTATTTTCTGAATTTATGTAGTGCATAGATCATGGACAAGGCTTCGCACTCTATCATTGTATAATTATTCTCTGCATGAGTCAACTTTCTACTAGAAAAATAGATAGGATGATCTATAATACCTTCTCTAGGTTGAGCTAACACTGCGCCAATGGTTGTGCCAAAGGCATCCACATGTACATGAAATGGTTGGTCCCATGTGGGAAAACGTAGAATAGGCGTTGTAATAAGTCTCTCCTTTAGTACCTCAAATATGCGTTGTTGCGTTTCTTCCCACTAAAATGTCCCTCTTCATTTTAGTAACTCTTCCAAGGGTGTGGAAACCTTAGCATATCCTTTGATAAATTTTCTATAATGTTAAAAGAGATGCTTAACTATCAATAATATCTTTCTAAAAATTGAGATAAACAAAGAAAGGTGTAAAGATGCACTTTTTGATGTTAAAAGAATGCTTAACCTTTTAAAATTAAGCACAAATTGTCCATATATCATCCATATAATCCAATAATCCAAAACTTGCAACAAAATATGAATAAAATCTAAGAATGTTTGAACAACTATTCACAAAAATACAAGTAGGTGCATTTTTCGGACTAAATGGCATCACAATATATGTAAATATTCCCCATTCAGTGGTGAAAGTTGTTTTTTCTTGATCCTCCTTTGCAATCCAGACCTAATGATACCTAGAGAATCCATCTATAAAATAATAGATCTTGCGCCTGCAACGCCTTCTAGTATCTCCTCTGTGAAAGGTGTAGGAAAGGGATCAATCACACATGCAACATTCAGTTCTCTGTAATCCACACAAATCCTAATTTGACCATATTTCTTTATACTGATAACCATGGGGCTAACCCACTCTGATTCTTCTAGGGGCTTGATGATGTCAAACTTCAACATTTTGTCAATTTCTTCTTTGACCTTTACGCGTAAGTTGGGGTTCATCTTGTAGGGTCTCTTCTTGACTGGGCGCACACCTTCCTTAAGATTTATCTTCATTTCTCCTAATGATTCATGCACTCCTTTTAATTCATGGTAGCCCCTAGGAAATAAGTCCTAAAAAATCACAGAGCAACTCCACTATTTTTGCTACTTCAGATTTAGACCAATAATCTCTAATTATTACCTCTTTAGGTTCAACATTCGTACCAATATTCACTTTCTTTGTCCTCATAGGTTCATGATAGGTGTGTGTGTTGTTATCCGCACTATCCAATACCTCATGTAAACCTCTTGAATGATCTATATCCAGTTCTTATACTTCTTCATCATCCAATATATATAGACCATCTTCCCTTTTTCTTTCTCAAAACAAGTGTGCTTAAGTAGCGTGGCATTTGTCTCTACTCGTTAGCAAAACGTGCTCTTTAGTCATTCTCATCAAATAAATCCTGAATGAGTTCTTTACCTTTGCACTGTCTCCCATAGTTAACCACTTTATAACCCTTAATGCCTTTTCTACTATAGGTTTCATATAGAAGTAGTCAAAATCTTGGACCATACCTATAATCAAATCCAGCCAATTTAAAATTTCTCTATGTACCTCTACATATACATACCAAGCATGTGCGTGGCCTTGTAAAGTAGAATAAAGTTTGTGGACTGATAGTGAAGGTGCTAAAACTTATTGCCCCTCTATCCAGAGCCTCTCACACTACTAAATGTGGTGTTGAATAGGTTGATTACCATGATATGTGTAGATTTGAGTTGGTGCATTTCTCCTGGAAAACCGAGTTATAAGAGAAATCCTAACTTCATTCCATTCTACAAGATTATCCCTGTGAACCACCCACCAACACGTTGCTATCACACATAGGGTATATGCTAACATAATTTTTATTTATAACTTTTCTATCCACTTTTCCTCCATGACATGCAAGAATACCATAGGATCTCCTTCCCAAGGTGTACCGAGGTTCAGTAGTTTCTTCCTATCCTCCTCACGCAACAAGGTTTGATTTTCTACAAAAATGTGCTCCTTACTTTGTTCGCAACCATCTCATCAATACCATGAGCCAAATTATCAAAAGAAAAACTTGTAGTATCATTAATAGTCTATACATATTCCCACTAAGGGATTTATTCTTTAGATGGCTCGAGCACTTATGGGTTTGAATGACGCGTACATAAATCCTATTCAAATCTTCCTCACTCAAAGGCTTGACATAGGGCACATATTTTCCATGTGTTAAAGGGATAACAACACTTCCTCCTTGTTCTCAAAAATAATATATCCCTTGTTGAACCGAAGATCAACATTATTTGTGTAACACCAAAGGAATCTAAGTAGAGTCGGGAAACTATTTGCTTTTCGCAAGCACTTGAAACCTCAAAATCCCTAGTCAACTTGGCCTCTTGTATAATAATGGATGCATCTTTTAAAAATCTGATAGGAGTGGCCTTAGATCAATTAGCCATAAATAATACATTAGAAGATGGCTCCAATGTAGGTCTCCTATTTGTACCCATGCATCTAGAGTAAGCACATTTACTTCGCGCATGTGTCAATCAATATATTACTCAAGAGCCATCTATCGACAATAGCATTCAAGGTGATATCCTTATTGTATTCTAAGATATGGGGAGAATATTTTCATGTAGGATCTGATTCCCATTCTCAATATTCACATGCGGAGTGTTTACCTTTAGTGAACTCCCTAGTAAGGGAATAATATTCTCCCAGTGTAATATTCTCGCATACCTCCTTCAACTCATCAATATCCGATTGGACCATCTTTAGTGCCTTCTTTAGTTCCATCTTCCATGATTGCTCCTTTAAGCATTGTGTTTCCTCTTGAAGTTCTTTGAGTACCTCTATGGTATCTTGATAGACCTCCTTCTAGTGTACAGGATCCAAGTATCTTGCATGCAAAATGTCCTCCTTAACTATGGTAGGATTCTCTAAAGTAACACCTCTCTAGCATGCATGGCTTTAGCACGTGTAGTGATCTTTATAGGAAATACCTCAAGTTCTAGTTCCAACTTTGGCATCCACTGATTATCCACATCACGTTGTATCCTAACCATCTCTAGGAATTTTTTCTCATGTTTATGCTACTTGATAAGATGCTCATATAGATCCGGGCATTCCTCATAGCTATGATTCTTCCCACAGAAAGAACATGTAATATTCTGAGGACATTCACACCTGTATTGGTTAGGTGATCCACATGTAAAGCATGTTCCATGAGGGAATTCTTCTCTTCCACCACTATGGCCGCAACCTCCGAATCCACCATGGTATCCTTGACCTCTACCACATCCTTCATCATAGCTCCCTTCATTCCAATAATAATTCTCTTGATTGTGATTTTGATCCCGATGCTCACCTTTACCCTTAGTTATCGATACTCCTTTCTGTCACACACCAATATCCATAACATCAAGGATCTAGCCAATCAACTTGTAATCTTATGTATTATGAGTCATGGACCAGAAAATATTATAATAGTAGGATACATTCTTTCTTATTGTGCATTGTAATAATGGCCAACGGTTGACATCATGGTTCGGGTGACATATCTCACAAGATATAGCAATAATGAACATATTTATTTGTGGGGAAAAATATCTTTAGTGTGCCCCTCCACTTTATAATATGTACACCAAATATGAGCATGTATCTCATGTGGTGAATTTGCTAATAGTTTCTCCAATTACTTTGTCATGGCTATAATTTTTGCTACCAAGAATGGGCTGAATCTAGTGTTTATACTCTCGACTGCCTTAGCATGCAAATTTGATTCAAGGGCTTCACATGGATCAGTATATGTCTTTTGTGATGAGATCCCTTCTAAAAGGTGTAATCGGACATCCAATCAACCATTGTGCAAGATGGCTTACATGAATATCATAAGAAATCTTAGATAAAAGTGTTTTAAAATGGGCATCATACTCCAAGACACTTTCATTTTTACCTTGTTTAATATCCTTGAGCGTGCCTATACTCTTCTACTCAAATTTAGGGATATAGAACTCTTTAAGGAATGCATCTTTGAATGCTACATAATCTACGCAAGTTTGATCGGTGCCAAAATTTCTATACCAGTTTGTGTGCGCATCTTTGTAATGTAGTTGTAAATTGACTTTCCTTGCTCTCTGAAGCCATGATCCCTTTTGCATGCCACATATCTCACACATGTGCACGTGTTCAAGCAACATCTTCTATGCCCCTATAATTTGGAAGATGAAGAGACATCTCCATGTAAATATTATAGGGTTGTGTGGACCCTACTAACCTAATCCACAACCCCTTATGTTGCTTCTACCCTAGAACCACCAGATCCACTAGAACTAGAGCCACCTACACCCCCTAATCCTCCACCTATAGCTAGAAGTGGACTAGAAGATGTACTTCCCTATGTCCCAACAATAGTATTGTACTAAACTCCTACATTCTACGTGGTGGTACTACTCCCAGAAGTGAGCCCCAAATTTTGTGCACTTGAATTTTGTGTAGATGATGCACTTGAAAAGGTACCTCCAAACAAAAATGAAGACATTTTCCCTACCATAGATGTACTTGCTATGTGACTTACTCCTACTTCCTTACTACCCAAATTAGCTTGTTGACTATTAAATGTAGGTAGTGCGAGGGCTAGGTTGTTAGGTAGATTCAGATGCATGCTCATGGCCCAAGTCATCTCTATTAGCACACTCCTGTGTGAGGCTAAGGAGGATTCCCTTTCATGCATGCCCAAATCAAGGAGTTCCGATGCTCGGCTCCATGCTTTCTGCATGAGCTCCAAATACTTTGTGATCCATCTCTATCCTCAATGCCATCTGCTCTACAATGTCATGTTACTTATCCATCTCCCTCTTGCGTGCCTCATTGTATTGAAGCCACCTTTCTTCTCTCTACTTCTCTCCTACTAGGTCCGTCATCCTTCACCAAACCTACTCCTACCCCCACTTGTGGTGGGGTTTAGTTGGCCATCAACTTTTCCTCTAAATTTAGGGTTACCATCAAAATCTTAATTGCTAGTGGAATGCCTTGCAAGTAAGTTCTCCTAGGATACCATAAAAATTGGAACTCAGCTACCTCTGGGAAATAAATAAGTCAAAATAGAGTACTCCAGATATAGCTATTCAAAAACCATGGAACCAAGTATCCATAACACATGTCCAAATAAATTAGCATCATATAAGGCTTGAAAATTTCCCTATGTCCAGACAATTGTGCCACTCGTACATTTGACTAGAAAAATAGAAAAAAATATCTCATATAAACAACCATACAAGTTCTTTCCACCCAAGAATATGTATAAAACTTAGATCCAAAGTCTTTGAATCTACGTGTATAATCTTATTTTAGATTTTTTTCCACTCCTCAACACTTGCTAGGGTCAACTGGTAGATCTTCATCGTGAATGATCCCGAAAACAATTGATAAAGAGGTCCCCGCAACGGAACCAATGATGCAACCTAGAATTTACAACAAACAACCCAGGTGCGTTGGCACATCACCCATCCTGAGATGAGTGCTCACCTAAAATTCATAAAGGTATGAGGCCCCCCTTAGAGTTTTTGTATGGAATGTGAACAAGATGAAGATTTAATGTATTCATATCACACACATCATAAATATTACACAAAGCATATTACAAATCTAGATTTAGAAGAATAATGAATTAAGTAATATATATAATGAATTCAACCATGTAAGAACTAGCTTTAGTCATGTTTAACACCATTATTCACCAAACACACTCCATTATATTAAAACACAATAAACACAGAAGCTTCTTACAATAAGTAGTATCATAATTTTATGCGCATCAGATCTGGCAACATAACTCCACAATAGCTCATACACAACACTACTAATCTACACAGATTAATACATATTTATAAGGGTGGGGAATTTCCCTTCACCACTTATGCACTTACAAAAATAGGTCGCATGCTAAAAATAGTCATGCACCTTTACAATAACATGCACACATGCAAGTGCGCTAATAATAGATCTCTTATAGTTAACTAGTAGTAGTAATTTTATTATTAATTCAAATTCATGCATGGAAATTTAGTAGATGCTCTTCCAAAAATAGGATTTGTGTGTCACCCAAGTCTCCATCCCATTGTGTACTTTGTATGCTATCTCCAGAAATATCCTGTAACCATAAAAATGGCTAAGTCTTGATTCAATCTATCTTTCATGTGTCCTTCCTTCCCTATCCTTTCATGCCTTCAAATATGCCATGCTACCATGCTTGAATATTTTTGCACTTTATCCTTAGTGTCATACTTTGTCCGCACAACAACACTAGGTTTTGAAGCATTTCCTATGGCCGACTAAGATTCTTCTAAGCACTAGGTGAGGAAGCTATAGTGGAGGAGGATGATGGACCTTGCGGCTAAAAAGGAGAGGGAAGAGAGATGACTCAATTATAATGAAGCTCATGAAAGGGAGTTAGATAGAAAACGTGAAGTTGTAGGAGTGATGGATTTATGGAGGCAGACATTGTAGGAAGGAATTGAGGTTCACACGGAGGACATGGAGCCTGAGCAGTCTATGCTACCCCATCTTGGCAAGTGTGGGAGAGAGACCCCTTTAGCTTCTGATGAGATCTTATCACTTAGAGAAAGGAGAGTTGTCAGTGTGCATCTAAATCCACCTAGTGACCAACCCCTAACACTTAGTTTTCCAAATCCAAAGATAAGTATTACTAACCCAATTAGTATTGGTGGAAGTAACCAATCAACACCTAAGAGGTATAACTTTTCATTTGGCACATCTATGGCTGCACAATCATTTCCTATGTTTGGAGGTATATTTTTGGAATGACATTTGGGAAAAGTATGGGTACACAAAGCTTGGGTATCACATATGGAAGTAGTGTGAGACACACATATGGTAGCGGTGCAATATTACAAACTATTGGTGCATTTTTTAGCGTGACAGTAGGGACACAAGGCATGACCACTTCAAGACCTTTACCAGCTATGGGAGGTGGATCTGGTGGGTTAGGTGGAATAGGAACTAGTAGACCTGGTGGATCTAGAGGATCTGGTGGGTCAGGAGGGATAGGTGCTGGTGGATCTAGTGGATTTGGTGGTGGAGGCAACATCGGAGGGAATCCAGGTTCTAGATCAGGTGGACAAGGGCCTCAACCACCTCAACAAGTATTTTTGAAATGTATTTTCATCTACCATATTACAAAGGTGTTAAGGATGTTACAGAGCATGTATAAAAATATGAGCTACTATGGCACGCAAAGGGGATCACTACTCCAAAATGTAAGGTAAGTCAATTTGTAACAATGTTTTAAGGGCGCGTGCATAGTCGATACCAAAAGTATGACCGCCACCAGATAGTAGTTTATTATACCATGTTGTGTAATTCCTTCTTAGTTGAATTCCATATTCCTAAGTTTGAACAAAATAGAATTAGCATGCTGAAGGAGATATAACAAGTTATGGAAGAGAGTGTGTGGGAGAATGACACTTATTTTAAGAATCTCTTATCAAAATTGTCTTGTGATATTCATCCTTTGCAGCATGCTTAATGGTTCATTAGAGGACTAATAACACCTTTTTAGTAGAGAAATTTTGCAAAAGATTTTCATAGACCCACATGAGGCCTTGCAGCTTCCCTACACACCAAGGCCATAAGAATCATGGTTACAAATGTTATTCCTTTTCTTGAATCTCAGATTGTTGCAATGGAAAAGTAGCTAGAGAAGCTATCTATGAACTCGGCCCATGAGACTTGCAATGGCATATGGTGCATGGATTGTGAGGTAGAGGGGCATACAAAGGAAAATTTTCCTCAAAGATCGGTACATGCCATGATGGTAGACTGTGAGATTTTCCATGGAGATCATGATGCAAGTAGGTGTCTCGCTAATGTAATGGGTGATCCGTAAGAACACATCTTGCTATTACAATATTTAAACCTCTACTACTCATGAAACCAAGGATTGTAGATTAATTAACAAGATACAAGATGTTATTAATATTGATGTGCTCTAGAACAATGTTGCAAACAATTCCAAGGGTGATGGTCATCACTATGAAGGACACGTGGATGGAGGAGCTCATGGAAGAAGCTTTCACAAAGGATTTAGAGGTCATGTCAATCAAAAAGGTTGAAGAGGTGAATTCCCTCATGGAACTTGTTATAATTGTGGTTCCATAGAGCATTACAAGTGTGAATGTCTTGACCTGCGCTACAGTTCTCATGGTGGGAAGACACATAAGTATGAGGAGTTCTTGGATCTATTTGAACACAACAATAATGAAAATACAAGGGCATCAGGATGGTAAGCATTAAGAAAGTAGACTCATAATGGATGCCAAGGGTGACACGTGAGTTAGAATTAGAATTTTCAGTGGTGACGATGCGAGATGAGGTTTCCCACACCAAGGAGATACCAAATTAGAGACCACTAATTACAAGAGAAGAGGTGATGTATGGGAAGTATCCGGACCTTACCCATCAGAAGGAAGTCTATCAAGATACCATGGAAATGATCAGAGTCTTTAGGGGAAATTCAATTTCTAAAGGAGAAATTTAGGAAGTTAGGAGTAGAAGAAAAGTGTTGAGGTCCCTTAGTCAGATATAGATGATGTCAAGGAGGTGTGTAAGATGTTGCGCCAAGAGAATATCATTCCTCTATTAGGATAATGGTTGAGGAATAAGATACCAAGTGTTGGAGTAGAGAGTGAGATGTAAATTTTTCAAGCTAACCTTCCTCCCCAAATCCTTGACTATGATAATGAGATTACCTTAAATGTAGTTGTTGATGGATGGATCCTAAGTAATATTCTGATTGACATGGGCATGGAAGTCAATGTTCTCACCCTGGATGCCTAGAATCAAATGGGAAGGCCCCCATTACAGCCATCTTCAAATGTGTTGTATATGGCCAATAAGACAAAGGAAATGCCCATTGGTGTTTTAAAGGATGTTGTTATCTCTATCCAAGGGTGAAATTCATTGGAGACTTTGAATTCTTAGCCTTTCTTTGAGGTAGACAACTTTCCAAAGTGGTACTTGGGTGCCCCTAGTGCTATAAGAACAATGTTGAATTACATTTCAATAAGGGTTATATAAGTTTCTAGAACAAAGAGGAATGTGTTATCATTCCTCCGATGGATTGTAAGTCGAGTGCCCTATATTGATCCTTTAGTAGAAGTATACCTAGAAAGAATTTACATGTGTACTATCTCGGGACCACCGAATTTGTGTAACCGAAAAGGAGGGTGTTATTCAAAGTGGGAAGACACTCAATCTAGAAGTGATAAACTAGTGTGGCATGTGACAATTGGGTGCATGGGACATATGAGTTGGTTAGAAAGAAGTTAAGAGGATCTCGTGATGAGATTAATAAAGGTGCACTCTACTAAGTGCCTAGGAAGAAAGAAGTTGCCAAGGTATTCTAGGGGAGTCAACCCCGATGTTTTTGACAAGAAATGGAGACCGGTGGATATGTGAGATAGAAAGGAGAAATATTTTTAGTTAGACCTTGCTCAGGACCACAACACATTAGTGGGTGACACATCGTGATAACCTTCTAGAGTGGTGCAAAGTGAGAACCACATTCTCTATTAGGTTTTTCCGAAACGATGCACCTAATATCATAAAAAAATATCATGAGAAGGACCTACCTCATTTCACGTCTGAGCATGTTAGAAGGCATGGATGAAAAGTGTGAAAGCCTTGCCACCTTTTTTATGGGTGTATAAGTTTAACTCCACCCTAAAAGGCTACATGCATGGGTGGTACATTCACTCAAAGATGCACCATCGGATAGAAAGCGGCAAGATTTGACATATGACCTCCTTCAAGCTTTCAAATATCAGACTACTAAGCCATCGGTGGATTTGGAATTGTAAGTTGTTAAGTGCCTAACTATGGGAGATAGTGTCATGGCAGAGGATAGAATACTTGAATTATTGGGTGAACCTAGCTTAGAAGTGCGCTTTGATGATGAATAATCAGAGGAGATATAACTTGAGCACGTATGCATGGAAAAAGAGAAAGGAAAATTGGTCTATGTGATCGATGGTGAAGCAAAGTGGGAAACTTATATGTTAACCATACTATGGGTATGCAAAAATTTATGTATAGTGTTGATGAGTAGGCACACGCTACCATGAAACCCTAAAAATCAAGAACGTTAACATTAGTTCCGAGGTCGAACCTTAGGAGGATACTATTATAGATTACTGGACATAAAAGGAGGTTTTGAAAATCATTGATTTGTTGCATGATTTTCAGGAATTATTTCCACGTGGGTACACATGAGATTTAAGGAGTTCACCACTCCTTGGGAGAAATGAAAATCAAGGTAAAGGAAGGTGTGTGCCTAATTCTAAAGATACCTTATCAAATGAATATCAATCTTCATGTCGAATTCAAGGAGGAGACCGACAAGATAATCACATGAAAAATCATTGAGGTCATTGAGGAATCGAGAATGGATAAGTCTAATGATCATCAACATTAAGAAGGATGGGAGGATAAGGATTCATGTTGATTACATGGAATTGAATGTGGTATGTGTTATTGACCCTTTTCCAACCCCTTTCACTAAGGAGATCTTGGAAGGAGTATCCAGCACGAGATATATTATTTCATAGATGGATTCTAAGGATATCATTAGGTTATAATTGCAAAGGAGGACCAATAAAAGACAATTTTTTCCACTAAATGGGGAAGCTTTACCTACACATTCATACCTTTTGGACTAAAGAATGTGTTTTCTATATTTTTGTGCATTGTGGTGTAGGAATTTCAAGAATTCATTAATAAGTTTCTTCAAGTATACCTTGATGATTGGATGGTATATGGATTAGTGAGGGATCATTGTGACAATCTAAGGGTAATGTTTGAAAGATGACAACAATTGAGGATATCCCTCAACATTAAGAAATTTGTTTTCACTACTCTATTTGGAACCCTTTTGGGGCATATCATATGTAAGGAAGGCTTCATTGGTGGATCCTACCAAATTTTTCATTATTGTGGGATTAGGGGAACCTACTAGCCATAGTGCAAGTGTGCATGGATTCCTTGGTCATATGGGGTATTACTAGAAATTTATTAGGGGTATGCCAAGATTTCCATGCCATTGGAAAATTTGCTAAAACACAAAATTACATTTCACTGGGGAGAGGCATAATAAATGGCATTTAATACATTGAAGAATAAGCTTATCACTATGCCCATATTATGCTTTCCTTCTTGGGATAAGCCATTACATGTACATGTTGATGCTTTAGGGATGGCGATTGGGGAAATCTTAACATAACCTGGAGAGGGAGTTATTGACCACCCCTTGTTTTTTTCTATTAGAAAGCTAACCCCAATAGAATAAAACTATACTATTCATGAGTGCAAAGCATTTTCAATGATGTACATACCTTTGCCAAAATTTAGTAAGTATATGTTAGAAACACCCTTTACACTCTACACGAGACCACATGGCATTGAAGTACTTGGTAAATAATCCCGTTATACCGGGGTGTATATGCCAAAGTGTGTCATGTTGTTTCAAGAGTTTTAGTTTACAGTTGTTTTGAAACAAGGTAAGAGTAATTTAGGACATGCCATTTATCAAGGATTGAGTCAAGGGAGGATGCATAGGACATTGAGGATAAAATGCCAAATGCACAACTATTTATATTTTAGTGTATTCCCTATGACTTGGATGATATTTTGTAGTTCTCAAGATGGGTGTGGCACTGGAGGGAATGAAGACTTTGGAAAGGAAGTAGTTAGCCATACGCACCACACCCTACATGTTAATTAGTGGAGACTTATACAAGCTAGGCCACAATGAGGTTTTATATTGGTGCATGTTAGAGCATGAACACGTTGCAATCATGGAGGAAGCACATGGTGGAATTGCAAGAGGACACTATGTAGGGAATGTAACCACATGCAAGATCCTTCTAGTAGGTTTTGGTGGGAAACGGTTTACAAGGATTGTATCAAGTATTACAAGGCCTATGACCATTGCTAGTACCTTGGTAAACTAGGGAAAAGAGATGAAATGCCATTAAGACCAATTTTCAGTGCAAAACCATTCGAGAAATGGGAAATTGACTTTGTAGGCCCTATTTCCCCATCCGCATGAAGGATAGGTTTGTGCTATATCATTACGTGCACATATTATCTTACAGGGTGGATAGAAGTGGTGCCTACAAGGTATTACACAACAATAACAATAGCTAGGTTCTTATGGGAAAACATAATCAACAGATATGGATGTCCATTGAGTTTTACAAGTGATAGGGGTACTCATTTATTAAATGAGATAGTTAGGATTTTGTTAGCGGAGTTCATGGTAATTCATCACAATAATAACCATTATCACCCACAATCTAATGGGAGTGCTTTGAGGAATTTAAAAAAATTATGAATCACACGTTAACCAAGATTTGTGATGTGGGAAGAAGGGATTGGGATGATAAAGTTTCTACTATGTTATGGTCATACCAAACTACTTATAAAAGACCAAACAAGGCCACACCTTTTCAATTGGTGTTTGGCATAGAAGAAGTGTTACCTATTGAATTCATGTTACCATCACTCCGTATAGCATGCGTAGGAGGATTAGATGGTGAACAAGCACTTGAGGAGAGGATAGATAAGTTAATGTAATTAGATGAGAGGTGGGATATTTATCGCTAGAGTCATAAAATAGAAAAAGCCAGGAAGAAGGCATGGCATGATAGAAATATCAAGAAAAAATAGTTTGAGGTTGGGAAGATGGTTCTATTGTATGATTCCAACTTTCTCACGTCATCCTAGGAAATTTGAAGTCCATTAGATGGGCCTATACATTGTATCTATATACTTGATTCAGGCGCTTGCTAGTTACAAGCGTTGGAGGGAACACATTTACCAATCCATTTCAATGGAGTAGGGTGAAGCCTTACTATAAATAAGTCTTCTTTCTTTTTTAAATAAGGAAGTATTGCCGTTATCCTAGGTTTTTCTTTGTTGTAGTTTCCTTTCTTTTTGTTTCTCTTTCTTGTTGCTTTGTGTGTTGTAATGCGTTTTCACACTAGTAGCCACTTACAATTTCAAAAAATTTCTATGTGTAGAGGACTGTGCATCTATTTTTGTGTGGGGTGAAGTGATGTGAAAAGTACTAGAAGCTGGTATTGGAAGTTGTGTTTCGATGGCTCGAGTTAAAGGACCAAAAAGGTGAACATGAGGAGTGTGGTGTCAGGGAGGCTTTACAAAAACCATGTACAAGGGTGAGAAGTGTAGGAACAACATGAGGTAGGCGATGTCAAAAATATAGATAAGAATAAAAGAAGTGCTTTAGGTGCTAAAAGCACATGCGTAAGGATCTTCGGTCGATAAGGCTTTTGCATGCCATAAGGTTGTAGAAGTTTTCACGTAGGATTAGGTGTGGGAGGGGTAAAATTGCTGAAGGTTGGCATTAGAAAAATATGCCTTTAATGTAAAAGTACATTGGTAGATGGCATGGAATTTATTATGGAAAAAAGCAAAAAGCTATAAGTAGAAGGTCAGGGTGCATTATTGTTTACCTTGTATTTTTGTTATCAAAGATCTCTCATGAACTAGGGAATTCTTCAAGAAATGTTTCACGAAAAGGGTTGTGAATATTTACATGCATAGCTAGTTTGATCAATGAACCGGAGTGGAAAAAGACTACATGGGCATGAGCGGAGAAGGTTGTGTGGAAGAATCCCATGAGTGATTACATCATCTTGTGGAAAAAGGGTTTTCTGGGTTAGGGTTCTAAAGCTAGGGCACATGATTGAGGGTATTTTTGTAAAGGAGTAGAGCTGCAAAGTTGAGAAGAGTTAGGATCAGGAGAAAGGAAGAATGTTTATTGACCCAACGGAGAAATAGCACCAAGGAAAGAAATAATTGTTTCACCAAAGAAGGGAAAAGGAAAGGGCAAATAAGCCATTTTCACCAGTTTCAATGAAGAATGGTACTTAGAGATGTAATATCCAGATGGTATATTGCTTGGAAAAGAATGGCATCTCATGTTAGAGAGATGTCCATAAGTGACTACAACCATTGAAAAACACCATAGAGAATGAGATGGCATTAGAACCGGTTCATCCTACTCTGTGCATAAGAGGACACCAAATGGAATGCCTATCTATGATGATGAGGTAGAGTTAAAAATGGAGAACATCAGTTATTACAACTCTATGAGTTGCCCTATTTCAGAAAACCTGAGTGACTATACCAGTGGTTAATGTCGCACGTACATGAAGACCACTTCTACTTCACAGGATGAAGGATGTGAATAACTCCCCAACTGATTTCTAAGTTTACTAGTATTATTTGCGAAGGAGAATCAATTGATGATGACTTGGACAATAAGGAGGCCATTAAGAAGATCATTGAAGCTTATGACTATAAGAATGGGTTGCGCTACTTCAAAATTTATGATATTTCTAACCTTGTAATGAGGATGACCATGTGCTTGGTCACAAATCTGAATGGGTAGGAGAGACAGACACAAATCAACAAGGCTTGGTTGAAAATTTTCTATAATATCTCAGAGGGACCATATATAACCTATTAGATTTCATAGTAGAATAAATCATCAACACCGCGTGTGATGGAGAAAAGATCATGTTTGGTAATTTCCTCCTTACTATTATCTTTTCAAAGATTGGAGTTCCTGATGGGCCAGATAAATTTGTTTGGGAAAACCCAGATGAGAATCCTTCCCCCACAAAAATATATGAGCAATACACTTGTGACACCATGAAGGCTAACCATAAGGTACACCTAAAAAAATGGAATAAACAGATGCATGACACATTCAGCAGCCTTTGAATGGAGAATACTTGGCGTAGTTACTTGTTTTACTATAAGGTGAGGCTGAATTTTCCATGTACCAACATTTTTGTATCAACAAGTTTACTCGCGAGATGGTACCAAGGGTTCTGATTGAAATTTCCATTCTCCTTCACAACACAATACTTCCAGGATGGGGTTAATCAATTCAAAGAGGAAAAGAAGATAAGTTTGACCTCATCATGGTATACCAAGACTACCACGAGCTATGAAGAACATTGATATATCAAAAGAAGCACACTTATTGGAGACATATGTCTCCCATGGCGTGCATATGTTGAAACCAGTGACATTTCTTGTTGTTGGGAGGACCATAACAAGGGTATACCTGCGTATAAGGCCTAAGTATGAGAAAGGTGATTACATTGAAAATGATGTCTCTATCCCAAAAGACCCCATCATAAGGAAGAAGGCCATGCCAAGGAAAAGGGAAAGATAGGAGACCCATGAGAAAAAATCATCAAGAACACATATAGTGTAGTCTATAGCTAGGCACAAGTCGAGTACAAAACCAAGCACCTATGCATGGAGGAAGAAGTCCCCCATAGAAGAGAAAGAGAAGACACCTAAGGAAGAGGTGCTAGAGTAAGAAAAGTCCCCTATGAAAGAAGAATCATTGATAAGAAAGGAGTCACCTAAGGAAGAAAAAAAATAAAAGTCTCCTATATTGGAATCACCAGTTAGGAAGAAGCAAAGAGTAACAGAAAAGGAATACTCAGAAGAAACAGAGAGCATGGAGGCTGATAATGGTGATAAGGATGATGAAGAACAAGGCAAGGATCATAACCATCCTATGTATGATGTACACAAAGTCAAAGGAAGAGGGGAATGAAGAGAAGGATGAGGAAGGAGGCACTCATGGAAAGGGGGGAAGTGAAGAAGTAAACATGAAGGATCAAAAGACTCCAATCTTGACTAAGGATTAGATAGAGGATGCCATGGATAGGGGAGGTAGTAGGTAGTATAAATTACTTAGTGGATCAAGATGTGGAGCATAGCACCGAAGAAGTACTAAAGGAGATGGAGGAAAATGAAATTGTGGGAAAGGAGTATAGAATCATGGGTGAAGATGCCATCTTAGCAAAGTAATATTCTGAAAGGTAGCGCGCACAGTAGAAAGGGCACAATAGAAAAAAAAAGAAAAGAAATGAATTACATCAATTATCCAAATAAGGTACAACACACACGTTTCCAAAGTACCATGCCTTCAAACCAACTCCTTCGCATGGTCTTTTTTGACGAAGAGGGTACGTACCCATGCGTGAGGAAAATGCTATCTTGGGATTTTGAGTCCCATGTTGATGAACCCGAGTACTAGGTCAACCAAGATCTATTGATGAATATATTAGATACTAAGGGAGTAAAACCTCCGTGAATGCCCAAAAACTATCGATGAGCAAGTTTACAACATCTCAACAAAGTATCAGTAGAATTTGAGGTAAGGATATTCAGGAGAAATGACAAAATAATGGTCTTGGAGGAAGAGATTGAGAAGAAAAATGAAGAGATCAATGAAAGAGACAAGGAGATAAAACAAAAGGAATTGATTAGTGCACGAGTTAAGGTACAAAATGAGGGATGAAAAGAAAAAGGTGCATGAGATCTATAAGAAGATAAAGATTATTTAGATGCCATAATCTTGAAGCTCCTAGACCTGGCCCCTATTGAGAAGAAATATGAGTCAACCATGTAATTCTTGGAAGACTTGACCCGCATCCTCACCATGGAAAGGTGGCCACTCACATTGGAGTCGGTGGAAGAGGCGATGGTGCACCAAAAGGAGGAAGAAAAACTAAATATTTAGGAGACAGTTACTCAATAGTCTAATCTCCTTACCACTATAAAGACCATCACAAAAATGGGTGAGGTTTTATATGAAAATTTCACCGACATAGACGGGGGTAGCGAGCATATTGGTTGCTACGCATGAGGTAGATCTGAAATAATTTTAAGAAAAGAACAAAGCCAACAAAAAAAGTGTGATAATATCCTAGTCAAGGTTGAGAAAAAGTTGGAAGAATCTCAAGGACCTATATCCCCATGTCACTCGTAGAATGGACGCGTTAGATGATCTTAGCAAGCAACTAGAAGGCATTGTAGATACATTGAATTCTAAGAGAAATGAATTAATTTTTGATGAAGTGAGCACTCTAGTAGGTGACCTACTTTAGTAGGATAAGGGTAAGGTAAATTCTTGGGAAAAGACTCGAAACCTCCGCTCAAAGAAGGGTAGTGGTCTTGAGACCATTGGTCTGCATAGGGTGGTGGTCCTGACACTTTCAAACAGAAAAGAAGAATGGAATGCAAGTGGATGCATTCTTGAAGCACCCAGCCATGTCTCTTCCCTTCCATGCCCTTTCACATCCTCCAGTGCATGGGAGGACATGGGAAGGCCTATAAATGCATGAAAGGAACAAGAGAATAGGCATTCAAAGATCTAGAGAGATCGAGAAGTAGATTTTAATGAGAGTAGTGAGCAAGATCTTCAGTGTTGGAATGGAATTATAGGAGCAAGGTGTAGAAATAGAGCAAGAAAGTAATTGGAGAGAAGTTTTACATTGTTTCTTCTTTTCATACTTATTGTAATATGTAATTGTCTATGTTAGACCAATAAAAGTGGGAAGAAAGAGCAATTTCCCTTCCATTGGTTTTCCTCCTTGGAGGTTTCTAGGATAAAATTGTTGGTGTTGAAGTTTGAATTATTTCCTTCTCTACAATTTCCTTTCTATAGCACTAGATAATCAATCACGAAGCTCTAATTTTCAAGAAAATCTGTCATTTTCCAAAGTTGAAAGTAGAAAAGCATAGTTGTGTGATTCGTAGAGTTCCAAAGTAGAAGTTTCTGAGATCATTTTGGTATCAAAGCTAATTATATATCCAAGACTGTGGTATTCGAATCTTTCTTGTGATTTTGTATGACAGTGACAAGGTCCAAAGGCGAAGAAGTTTTACCTTGCGAGCTAGATATTTCTACAAAGAAGTGGAAATAGAGAATTCAAGCTCAAATGGAGGAAGAGAACTTGGTCCATAGAGTCGAGATGCTAGAGACCATGATGGATAGATTGCATAGGAAACAAGAAGAGCTTTCAGATCTGTAAAAGAAGGCTTCAGTTAAGAAATATTCCATGGAATCGATGGTTTGAGAACTAGCCAAAAAATTCGGTATCGGAAAGATCCATGAAGAGGAAGAATGGGAAGAGCATGAAGAGACGCCAATTGTAAGCAAGAAGGTAAAATATGCACATACACCTTTTAAAGTTGAAACAAAAGTGGAAATAAATAATTTTTAAGGACAAGTAGATGTAGAATTATTGGATAAATGGATAAAATAGTTGGAAGTCTACTTTAGTGTGTATAATGTCACTGAGGCACAAAGGGTCACCTTTGCACATCTCAAAATGGAAGGTCATGCTCTGGTTTGGTGGGAAACCCATCTAGCCACTTGTGAGAAGAAGAAACATCCTATTTTCAGTACTTAGAAGGGTTTTAAAGAATTGATTAGAGCTAACTTCTATCCTATTGGCCATAGGACTGACATGATGATTAAGTGGCAGTACTTTAGACAAGGTAGCGGTCAAAGCATGAAAGACTACTACGGAATTTCAGAGACAAACCATGTTGCTTAATATGGACTTGGAGGATAAAGACATTCGACCAAGTATTTGGGAGGACTTGAGCTCACCTTTAGAGGAAGGTAATCTCCACGAAGCCTAAGGATCTCAATGAAGCGTTTTACAAGCATACTACATTGATGACGAGAAGAAGCAAGGAGAAATAGAGCCAAAGGGAGACTAGTCAATAGAACAATAGGACAAAGAACAAGGGAAGACAAGTAGCAGAGGTAAATGGAAAGGTAAACATGCCACTACTGCTTTGCATACTTGTAAAGATCCTAATAATTTCTATAAGAATGTTGATGTGAATGGACATACTAACGCCACATATTGGAAGTTGCATCCGAAATTTCACCCAAAGCACCAAACTAAGGATTCAAAGAAATCCATGGCCACTATGAAGAAATAAAGAGAGATGGATATTGAGGATGATTCAGATGTAGACGAGAGGATGGGATGCATGGACACTAATATGTACGAGGTAGTAGAAGAAGAAGAAGAGATGAGTAAGATATTTCAAATCAGAATCCAAATCAAGAAGACTAAGGTAAACGCTTTAGTAGATTCTAGTTCTCAGTCAAATTTGATTTTGATGCGGTTGTAAAACAAATTGGTCTAGAGACTTACACGCATCCACATCCATACCCAATGGGATGGGTGAAGAAGGGTGTAGAAATACAAGTTACAAGGAAGTGTAAGTTTCAGTTTGGGATAAATACCTAATGCATAGATGTATTATTGGCTGATATTATTCCACTTGATGCATTTGACGTTTTTTTTGAAAGTCCTTACTTGTATATCAGGGATGTTGTGTTCACAAGGAGGGAGAACCGGTTCAGATGGGTCAAGGATGGATTTAGTTTTAACATCCGAGCACACTAGAGAAAATCAAAGAAAGCTATGGTAAGTGCCAACCAAGCACCAAGACTTATTCAGGAAAATCATCAGTTTTTTTTTTGCTTTCATTGGAAGAAAAAAATGGACGTGAGAGTAGATATTTCTGACCAAAGGATGGAGAATTTGGATAGAACTTGTCATTTTTGTAGAAGAAGCCACCACAAGAACTACTCATTCAAGGAGCAAAACAAACTTCCATTATGTAGTCACCGTATCTACCTATGGATTCACTAGACTTGACCGTGGGATAACAAGAAGAAGAGGAGATATAAGGAATGGTGGTGACTATAGCAACAACGTACTTGGAGAGGATTTGGCTAATCCATCTCAAGAGACAAATACAAGAAAGGACTAAACCACTATAGTATGGGACCTTCACCATACTTGAGCAGGTTGGAGAAGAAACCTTTAGGCCATACTTCATGCAGATGCACGCGATAGTAAGTTGTAAGAGCTCGCATCCACTAACGCCATCTATGCATGAAAAAGAAGGAAATATATAGGATTTACCTTCAAAAGAGGATTGTACTTGAGGTAACTTGGAGGAGGATGTAGTACTGGAAAACAAACCAGAGATCCACAAGAGTCTTGGCAGGTTGGATGAGAGAAGACACCAAGGCAAACCTAGTGGTACTCGAATGAGCACGAGAGGGAGTTGATTCCTCTACCAATCCCCCACTAAGAATTTTGGGACCAAAATCCTCCTAAGTAGGGGAGGTATGATCCATAGGGATCAAGAAAAACACACCACTTCATTAGTTACATCAGCACCAATAAGGAGAAACAAGAAAAGTGAAAAAATGAGGTAAATAGAGGTTCTGGATAGAACCACCGCTCTGTGTAGAGAAGTAGTTTTAGAACCTCCACACTATAGGGCATCGATCCTAAAATTGCCACCCCCTAGGGGGAGGTCCTGACACTTTTGAATAGAAAATAAGAATAAAATGCAAGTGAACACGTTATTGAAGTGCCCACCATGTCTCTTCCCTTCCATGCCCTTTCACATCCTCCAGTACATGGGAGGACATGGGAAGGCCTATAAATGCATGAAAGGAACAAGATAATAGGCATTCAAATATCTAGAGAGATCAAGAAGCAAAGTTTAATGAGAGTAGTGAGCAAGATCTTTAGTGCTAGAATGGAATTGTAGGAGAAAGGTGTAGAAACAAAGAAAGCAAGTAATTGGAGAGAAGGTTTACATTGTTTCTTCTTTTCATACTTATTGTAATTTGTAATTGTCTATGTTAGACCAATAAAAGTGGGAAGAAAGAGCAGTTTCCCTTCCCGACTAGTTTTCCTCCTTGGAGGTTTCTAGGATAAAATTGTTGGTGTTAAAGTTTGAATTATTTCCTTCTCTATAATTTCCTTTCTATAGCACTAGATAATCAGTCACGAAGCTCTAATTTTTTACCAATTCTATCATTTTCCAAATTTAAAAGTACAAAAACATATTTTTGTGATTCGTAGAGTTCCAAAGTAGAAGTTTAAGGATCGAGATAGATAGGACACTCAGGTAGAAATACATAGAGTAATGA
Organism: Taxus wallichiana var. yunnanensis; assembly: GCA_018340775.1. Classification (NCBI taxonomy): domain Eukaryota; kingdom Viridiplantae; phylum Streptophyta; class Pinopsida; order Cupressales; family Taxaceae; genus Taxus; species Taxus wallichiana. The sequence goes on from CM031238.1 coordinate 611,971,104, forward strand.
AGTGTTGCAGTAATGCTAGGGTTTAGAGAACTTAGTGCTAGAGGGTTGTAAGGGATGCCATAAGCATATGTATGGGTATTGGGATCTATAATAAGGGATAAAATGGGAAAAAGTATAGTTAGGATCTCATATCAAGAAGGTTTGTAGGAGACAAGTCTCTTTCATTTAATATATATGGTCTGAGATGACCCTTTTGACTATAATGTGGCTACTAGAACTCTTTTAAATAAATATATATGTGGGTTCATTCTGTATAACTTGTTTATGGGTGTAAATCCTTGTGTTATATGACCTATCATGTCTCAGATCTAGTTTATTATACTTCTTATAATGTTATTTAGCTTCTATGATGCATTAATGTGTAGATATGTTAGTTGTATCTTCTACCTTTTTAAGTAAGTGAATGTACTTATAATTTTGCAAATAATCCTCCATTAATGGTGGAACCTTCTCACAAAGATCACAAAAAGAGGGCTTGGTTCCCACGTGTTGCTAGGGTGATTTCTAGTGCATGTTGGGTGATTGAATGACATGCTTGGGGTTAGAAATAAGTATTAAGGGTAAGTAAATGATTACAATATTTTTTGAGGAGGATTTCAAATGAATTGATGTTTCCTTCAATTTGACGGATGTGGAAGGAACTACCTTTGATCCGGTTTCTTTGGATGTGTTATGAGGAATGGTATTTGATTGTGTAATAGTGATCAGTAATTTAGATGAAGGATGTGGCCCTAGAATGGAGGGCAAGGGTTTTGATTTTTGTGTTGAATGAGTAGTAGTGAAATGTTTTATGTTTTTTCAATTTTTAGGCAAGGGGTGCATGATAGGTTTTTAAAGTGTGTGCAACTTATATTGGGTAACGTGATCATCATATGATATTTTAAAATTTATATGATGGGTTTATTCTATGAGGTTTGTGAATATATTTCAGGTGATTTAGACATGTATATAGTAGATGTGGACAAAGGTGTTTTTCTCTTCTACGATAGGACTAGCGGATGTGCATGCTTCTGTTGGTACTTGATTTTTTTTTTCGATTGAAATAGCTACTAGTAAATGGTTAAGATGTGGATTTTTTGATTGTGATGATAGTATGATGAGCCTGAATGGTATTGGACTGTGGTTGGTTGGTGGATGGAGAGTGATTAGGTAAAGGTTGTTTGAAGAAATCCAGGTTTTGATTTTGAGGTGCATTTGGGTTATCTAATTGTATTGCACTTTTTCAATAAGATCTTGAAGAGCATTTGTAATGAGTGAAACATTTCGATGTCATGGACTTTGACTGTATGACATTTACAATAATCATTTTCTATATACCAAGAGGTTTTTTAGATAGACGTATCGATGGGGTGGATAGGAGGAAGAGTGATCATGTTAGCATGATCGGGAGTTCGTTAAAGACTACATTGTATGATTCATCAATAGGTGTATATTACGTTGAGGATAATAGAATTTAAAGGTGGAATGTTCTTTAGAATAGGTCTTAATGATGAATGTGCTATCTAATGATTTAAATTTCTCATGACAAGATGATGGTTTGGATAAAAACTCAAGTTGTGGTTTCTTTGACCTAAATTTAACTCTATCATCTTCAAGAGTACGAAGCTAAAGTTTGTGAGCCATGGTGAAGGATTTTTTGAATGCCTTGAAGGATTAGATTTGTAATGTAGATGAGATATTCTTCATATAGAAGTGAGAGAATATCTTAGTCATCTCAATTTTTGGGAGGGAAAATGATAGTTGGTTGATAATGCCCCTCCAGTGGGTGATGAAGTCTACAATGGATTCATCTTTGAATTTTTAATTGCGTATAAATTAGTAATAGATATTTTATGGGTGATATTGATTGAAAAATTTTCTAGAAATAGCTAAGAAAGATAGGAAAATGAGGAAGGTAAATATTTTGAGATGTTATTATACTAGTCTAAAGCAAGGTAAGCTAAAGACATAGGAATTTCCTCAATATAAGGTCCTAATTGTGTGCTATAAGGTAACATGCATGTTAGAAGGCCCAGATGTGTTGTTGAGGGTATTTTTGATGTAGAATTTGAGGAACTTAGGAAGTTCCTAGTGAGGAGGATAAGCTTTGTATGTTATTGAAGGTTGGATGGGTTCGTTACATATTTGTTCATAAGATAATGTATTTTTGGGACCCATGGAAGTGAGCTCAAGGATAGATATTTTTTCATTAAATCCTATAGTTGGTATGTTTTTAGTTGTTATTCTTTATTGGATAAGGATGAACCAGATTGATTATATAAATTGATTCATTTATTGCTACACTTGTGGGATATTTTTCTAAAAAGGAGTACCCATGTGAATGTTATAAGTGGGTTGTGAAACTAAAGGTTGTGAAGGTTGAATGTACTGATATTGGAAAGGCTTAGATCTATTTATGAGATGTTGTGATAATTGAGGTACGTGACGGAAAGGAATTGATGTTTGAATAAGAGGTTGGGATTGTTGAGGTATGTGTTGAAAGGGAATAGAGGTATGAATGAGAGGTTGAGATTATCTGAGGTATGAATTGAGAGGAAGTAGGGATAGTAGATGATTGTTGTGAGGAAGGATGAACAATAGAAATAGAACTTTTATTAATGAGTGGTATGGATGTTGGGATAGACATAACTATATTTTGGACAACTGATGTGGGTTGTTTGGATGGGGTAGGTTTAGGTATGCTTATCGGGATGGATACTAAACTTGAAGGATAAATTTGGATGGTAGAAGAGATCAAAGGGGTTTATGTGGATGGGGATGAATTAGAATTAATATTTGATGATGAGGAGTTAGATGAGAGATACGTTGATGATGTTCGTGTTAGTGCAAATCAACAGCACCCTCTAGATGTTCTATCATATTTCTAGTTTGACCTTTCAACATCTAGTGTGATTACACAACATTGGATCTTTTCACACAAGTGTGGGAATTGTAAGGAATGGAAAAGATCCTCCAGATTAGAGGCTAGTTCCTTAACTCCTCTGTTCAAGTGTGCATGAAATTTTGCAGAGGGTTTACCTATAACTTAATCAAACTTTGCCAAGGAGACAAGGTTGAGAAAATGCAAAAATAAACCTAGTCTAAATAAGGTGATGCACCAAAGGAGTAGTAGACACTTGCTACTACAAAACATACACAATCCACAAGAAAATACAGCACAAAACATGCACAAATTGCCAAAATGTAATGAAAGATTAGGAAACAATGATAAACATATGAGAGGATTGAGAAAATTTTAATCACAGAGCATACATTATCATTCCAGGTCCAATACATGCATTATAATGACCAAGAGGCAAAAAGAGATGTTGTATTTGCATGAAAAGGTAAAAATTCCAAAAATCTACTGATGAGGAAGAAAGAGAAGTTGCAGAGCTAGAAAAATGTCCAACTCTTAAAAATGAGCTCATTCTAGCTTTTACAATGCCCATTTGGACTCAAGAGAGAGAAACACGGGAAAACATGAAAGATTCTTCAACCACTAACAAAATGGCATTAAAACAACATGGGCACCCTCAAAGGTCCATTCCCTGACATTTTTAACCATGCTGGGAGAGAATGCGAGCCATACTTCATTAAAAATGGTGGTTGAAATGCCAATTTTATTGATTTCCACATGCCAGAGGAATTTTTCCAATTTTGTCCCTCCAAACTCTACAAAACACAAAATCGAGCCCAGAATCATGTAGACAATTTCACCATCTTTCCATTGATATAAATAACATAAGAAACCGAGCTCTGGATCGAAAGTTATGCCCCTCTGAAAATTTAGGGAAAAACAGGCCAAAATGGGTTGGCGGGACGAAAATTTGAAATTTTCCCACTTTTTGCATTTGGGAAAATTTCCCCAAAAATCTTCATGCCCCACTGCTCTGGTGCCACATGGCATGATTTGATTGGTTATGGGCCCTTCTGCTTCATTTTCCATCGTTTTGGCCTTTGGAAAATTTTTTCAAAAAAATTCGCCATAGGCATTTATTCTCAACTTTTTTGTCACTTTGTTGACCATCATCCCCGGGCTGACACGTGGCGTAATTCCATTGGACGTGGGCCTTTCATGTTCATTTTCCCTGCGAGCTTGCCTTGTGTTTTTTACGCCACATGGAAAAGTTGCATGATCCTATTGGCTCGGGCTTTGGGGGTGGGTTTTCCTTTCAATATTTTCCTTCGATTTTACCTTGGGAAAAATTCCCAGCTTTCCTCGCACTTCACCGACCTAAGGACATGAATTCTTTCAATTGGTTAGTGGGCCCACAGGGGCCAAGAATTTTCTTTGCACTAACATTTTAGGAAATTTTCCCAAATTCTTCCTGGTTCTAACCCCCGACGCCTCGTGGGACACGTGGCCTCCTTCCATTGGCTTGGGTTTTGGGGATGGGCCTTCCTTTTCAAATTTTCCAAACTTGGGCGAAAAGGAAAAATTCCCTTTGCACTTCCGACCCCTGACCCCCTAGTGACACGTGGTGCCATGCTATTGGATGCGGGCCTTGGGGGCGAAAAATTTGCTTGTGCCAACCCTTGGGAAATTTTCCCAACTTCTCCCCACCTAGACACGTGGCTTCTTTCAATTGGTCGGTGGGCCCTCGGGCCAAAAATTTCCTCTTTGAACCCCACCAAACACTTGGTAAAATTTTCAAGTTTACCTCCGCCTCCGCCCTTCCGAGGACACGTGGCCTCCTCCCATTGGTTTGGGTTTTCCATGGGAAAATTTCCCACAAAAACTCCATCGAGCCATAACTTCAAAAATACATGGAGTTAGGAGGAAAACTTTACCTTTCTGGAAAGTTGAGAAAATCTCTATCCAATGGTGCCATTTCTAGAACATTTTGAGAGCTTGAAAGTAAAAAAATTCAATCTTGAGGAAAATAGGAGGGAGGAATGAAGGGAGTTAGCCAAATAAATAAGCAAGGGGCTTATTTTGGATAACAATTTTGGCGACTCAGAGGGGTCATCTACCTACTGGATGAAGTTACTAGTTGCCTAAAGCAATCCATTGGGCATGGAGTCATCAAATTCTCTGCTTGGTACCCCAACTGATTAGAACAATGCAAGGAGGAATTGGGAGGGTGGAACATCATCGATGGAGCAAGGCATACAAAAACATTTCTGGAACAACAAGATTGTGCCAAAGCACTTAGGGAAAGCAAAGCTAAACTACAACAAAACAATGTGCATAAGCACTTGGAGGAATGAAAACCTAAGCTAATATGTACAAGGTGGAGAATTTCCTTCAGTAGAAATGCTTCAGATGGATTCCATTGACTGGAATCTGTAATTCTTCACCATCCAATGTAGACAATTGGAAGGCATTGTTGTCCTTACACTTTGTGACCATGTAGGGGCCACTCCAAATGGCATCAAATTTTGAATGCCTCCCTAGTTTTGCTCTGTTTGCATCCCATTTTAACACTAGATCTCCAACTTGGAAAGATCTATCCTTGGCCTTTCTATCAAAGGTCTTCTTGATCAAAGCTTGATCCTTCTCCATTGCTTGGGATGCCTAATTTCTGATTTCTTGGAGCTCCATCAATTCTGCATACCTAACTTCCATGGGTTTGAACTCCAACAACTCCAACTATTTCATGAGTTCCAATGTTGGCAACTCAAGTGACATGGGAAAAATTGCCTCTCTTCCATAAACAAGCTTGAATGGGGAGTTACTTGTAGATCTCTTGGGGGTTATCCTATCATCCCACAAGGCTGATTTCAATTTAGTATGCCAAGACCTTTGATTTTCATCAAGAGTCCTCTTGATGATCCTTAACAAGTTCTTGTTTGTAGACTCAGCTTGGCCATTACCTTAAGGATAATAATTTGATGAAGTGCTTAGGTAGATCCCATTCTTGACAGCCCATTTAGTTACCTTAGACCCAATGAATGCCAATGCATTATCTGATATTATTGTAGTAGGTATGCCAAATCTGGTTGCTATCCTACATAGAAGTCTAGAATGCTAGATTCATTTGCTTCCTTGAGTGCTATTGCCTCAATCCACTTGGTGAAATAATTTGTTGCTGTTAGAATTCATTTATGTCCTTGACTTGAATTTGGGTTAATGACTCCAATGAAGTCCAAACCCCATTGCATGAATGGTTGGTCAATTGAAATTGGATGCAATGGAAGGGCGGCTAGTCTTTCCCTACACCGTGAAGAATGCACAATTCTTGCACCTCTTAATCCATGCATAACTGTGATCACTTTGAAAATCTTGGGCCAATAATAGCCATCCTCATGATCTTGAGAGCTGTCACTCTTAGTGAAAAATGACCACTAGTTGATTCACCATCGAACTCTTCCAACACTCTGTGAATCTGATTTGCACCAATGCACCTTAGCAGGACTCCATTCACATCCCTTTTGAACAAAACACCATCAACAAGTGCATATGGGACAGCACTGTAATGAAGTGTCTCCTTTTGGTTTTATTCATCTTTGGAGGGAATTATGTTTATGAAGTGTATTATGTCTCGGGTCTAGCAAGGAGTGAGGACACCATCATTTTCTTCTTGAGTGCTTCCTTGTTCATGGCTATCTTACAATGCCAAAAAAATTCTTTCTCATTATATGCTTCCATTTGTTTGTTCAAGACTAGATTCTCACACAATCCTTTTCCTTTGACCAACTTGGTGACTTTGATCTCAATGTCATATTCCATGACACGAGTAATCCACCCTGCTCTCTTTTCATTTAGGTCTTTATTGAGGAGGAAGTCTTTAACTCCCACATGAGAAACCAGTAGTTGAACCTTGTTGTTTGAAACTAGATGCTTAAATTTCTTCAAGCTCCTAATCACTGCAAGAACATGCTTCTCAATGAAGGAATATCTCACCTCATAGTCCTCTAGGCTTTGGCTGAAGAAAGTAATTGGCTGCTCATCATTGTCTTTGTTCTGCTGTACCAAAATTGCAGAAATAGTATCATCACCTCCAAATGCATAGAGGATGAAATCCTTGGAGAAATCTAGGTTAATGAGAGTTGGAGCTTGTGAGATGGCCTCTTTGATTGCTTCAAAACTTGCCTTGCCTTTTGCTGTCCATTTGAAAGCTATGATTTTCTTTAACATCTTGGTGATAGGCTTGACTAGGGCTGCAAAATTTGGGACAAACCTCCGAACAAAATTTATCCTTCCCAAGAAACTTTGGAGGGCTTTCTTGTGGCTTGGAAATGGTAGTGCTCTTATGGCTTCAACTCTTTCTAGATCAATTGCTAATCCTTATTTGGAGACAATGTGGCCAAGGATATTTCCTTCATGAGCTAGAAAATACACTTTTTGGGATTCAAGGATACCCCAAATCTTTTGCACCTTTGGAACACTTGTCTCAAATGAAAGAGATGGTTTGCTACATTTTTGAAAAAATAGTGATATCATCAAGATATATCAGCACCATTTTGTTAATCAAATCCTTGAACACCATGTCCATTGCCCTTTGGAATGTAGCTCCAGCATTGGACAACCCAAATGGCATTTTCCTGTATGCATAAGTCCCCCATTTGGTTGTGAAGGCTGTCTTGAACTGATCCTCTTCCTTCACCATGACCTGATTGTACCCTGAATAGCCATCAAGCAATGAAAACCTTTCAGAGCCAACAACAACTTGTAAAATCTGCTCCATAGAAGGAAGTGGGTAATGATCCTTGAGAGATGCTCTATTTAAATCTTTGAAGTCAACACACAATCTAATTTCTCCACTCTTCTTTCTAACTAGAACCAAGTTGGCTACCCAAATAGAATATGATAGGGAATATGATACTTGACTCTATCAAATTATTCAATTATTCTCTCATGAGAGGCTCCATGTGTGGATTGATTGACCTTTTTTTTGCTCGATGGGTTTAATACTTGGGTCTAGTTAAATGGTGTGCTAGGCTAACTTGGGATTGAAACCTTTCAAATCTTCATAGCTCAAGCAAACACATCTAGGAATTCTTGACAAAGCTATATGAACTCATACCTTTTCGGTGTCACTTTCCATTTGAACCATTTGATTTCTAGGAGTGGGAATATGAGCTAAAATAGGTGCTTGACTAGTGCTTGGACTCTCTAAATTTGGATATAATGGCATTGGAGGCTCAGAGCTAGCTTGCCGGCTTAATCGATAATTTTCAGCCCTAATGGCAACACTATAAGCAGTAGGGAAAGTTGTGCCTCCCATGGATTGAATTAACATAGAACTATTAGAATTTAAAGCTTTAAGGTAATATAGAAAAGCACCTTCTGCTGTTGGCCTTACTGCCATTGAAATTCTCTCCCAAGTCCTTTGAAATCTGAAGTTGAAATCAGTCAGCTGCTCATTGGGAGCTCTCTTGATAGTTGTTAATTGTTCCAAAAGGGAGAAGTTATCCCCCTTTTCTCCGAACTACTCATGGAGGGCTATACATAGCTGGTTCCAATTTTGGATAGAGCCTGAAGTAAGGATCTTGAACCATTGCAAAGCCTTCCCTTTGAATGAATATGCCAATAGTTTGACAAAGCAACTTACATCTCATCAATCTCATGGATTGCACAAATATTAGCAATATCCTTAACATGATCACCAAGAGTGGTCTGATTCTCTCCAGTAAAGTATGGAATGGTATTCAATGCTACAAATGGGATTGGATTTTGTGCATTGAGAGCAAGTAGGTTTTAGTGAAATTGACATATGGGTTGTGTTGTGCCATTTTGATTGGCCTTAGAACCCTTGTTGATTGGATGAAAGGTCTACCAGGTGGAGGAGTTGATAGAGTTCTATTTGGTGGAGATGGAGACCTTTGAATTATCCTCCCTCTTTGTATTCTTGGAGATAATTGTAGATACTCAAAAACACTTCTTCTTCTCATGAATTTGTGGAGATTCTTCTCATGAATTTTTTAGGTCCGGACTACTAAAGCCAGTTGATTATTCTTCTTTGGAGTCACGGATGTGTAATTCGGGGCTCTTTCAACAAGAAACTTGCAACAAATGCACATCAATTTTTTTCAATGAAGATGAAGACCTCTAAGGTCCCAACGGGTGTGCCAAAACTATTAGTGCAAATCAGCAGCACCCTCTAGATGTTCTATCAGATTTCTAGTTTGACATTTCAACATCCAGTGTGATTGCACAACATTGGATCTTTTCACACAAGTGTGGGAATTGTAGGGACTGGAAAAGATCCTCCAGATTAGAGGTTGGTTCCTCAACTCCTCTATTCAAGTGTGCATGAAATTTTTCAAAGGGTTTACCTATAACTTAATCAAACTTTTCCAAGGAGACAGGGTTGAGAAAATGTAAAAATAAACCTAGTCTAAATAAGGTGATGCACCAAAGGAGTAGTAGACACTTGCTACTACAAAACATACACAATCCACAAGAAAATACAACACAAAACATGCAAAAATTGCCAAAATGTAATGAAAGATCAGAAACAATGATAAACATATGAAAGGATTGAGAAAATTTTAATCACAGAGCATACATTATCATTCTAGGTCCAATACAGTGCATTACAATGACCAAGAGGCAAAAAGAGATGTTGTATTTGCATGAAAAGGTAAAATTCCACAAATCTACCTGATGAGGAAGAAAAGAGAAGTTACAGAGCTAGAAAAATGTCTAACTCTTAAAAAATGAGCTCATTCTAGCTTTTACAATGCCCATTCGGACTCAAGAGAGAGAAACGGAAAACATGAAAGATGCTTCAACCACCAACCAAATGGTATTAAAAAAGCATGGGCACCCTCAAAAGTCCATTCCTTGACGTTTTTAACCATGCTGGGAGAGAATGCAAGCCATACTTCATTAAAAATGGTGGTTGAAATGTCAGTTTTATTGATTTCCATGTGCCAAAGGTGTTTTCCAATTTTCTCCCTCCAAACTCCACCAAAACACAAAATTGAGCTCAGAATCATGTAGATAATTTCACCATCTTTCCATTGATATAAAGAACGCAAGAAACCGAGCTCTGGGTCGAATGTTATGCCCCTCTGAAACTTTAGGGAAAAACAGGGCCAAAATGGGTTGGTGGGACGAAAATTTGAAATTTTCCCACTTTTTACATTTGGGAAAATTTTCCCAAAAATCTCTACACCCCACTACTCTAGTGCCATGTGGCATGATTTGATTGGTTACGGGCCCTTCCTGCTTCATTTTCCATCATTTTGGCCTTTGGAAAATTTTCCAAAAATTCTCCGCCGGCTGGATGACCCGAGGACACGTGTCATGTTGTGATTCACCGCGGGCATTTGCTCTCAAATTTTTCTCACACTTGTTGACCATCATCCCGGATGGACATGTGGTAAAATTACATTGGATGTGGGCCTTTTATGTTCATTTTTCCGCGGGTTTGCCTTGTGTTTTTTTCCACCACATGGACACGTGGCATGATCCTATTGGCTCGGGCTTTGGGGGGCGGGCTTTCCTTTCAGTATTTTCCTTCAATTTTACCTTGGAAAAATTCCCAACTTTCCCTCACACTCCACTAACTCGAGCACACACGTGGCTTCGTCTCAATTGGTTGGTGGGTAGGGGCCAAGAATTTCCTTTGCTCTAACATTTTGGGAAATTTTCCCGACTTCGTCCACCGGTTCCGACCTCCAATGCCTCGTGGGACACGTGGCCTCCTTCCATTGGCTCGGGTTTTGGGGGTGGGCCTTCCTTTCAAAATTTTCAAACTTGGGTGAAAAGGAAAATTCCCTTCACACTTCCGATCCCCGACCCCAAAGTGACACATGGCGCTATGCTATTAGATGCGGGCCTTGGGGTTGAAAAATTTGCTTGTGCCAACCCTTGGGAAATTTTCCCAACTTCTCCCCACTTGGACACGTGGCCTCTTTCGATTGGTCAGCGGGTCCTCGGGCTGAAAATTTCCTCTTTGAACCCCACCAAACACTTGGTAAAATTTTCAAGTTGGTGTCACTCAGATTTCACCAAAGAAATCGTGATTACCCTATCCAAGAAAATTTTCGTACTTTTAAAATAATGGGTCATTTGTTGTTTTTATTGCTCGAAAGTTCTGTATTGCACCAAGATAATCCTAAAGAGCCATATTAGCCCTTTTAGCCAAATACCAGATGCCCAAAATTGTTTTATTATGTCATACCGGGATTTATCTCGGGAGGAAATTTGTATTTAATTATTTTGAGCCCCGTATGAGGCTATTTGCGCTCCGTTTTAACTCTGTTATGAGCGGATATGTTATTATTCCTATGTACCAGAAGGATTTTAACTTATTCTAAGTTTTGGGCTTTATATGTAACTTTTGGCAATTTTTCGTGTTTTTGTGGTGTCCGTTCGCGTTTTCGTAAAATTCTCTGGAATAACTCCTTCGCCGGTAAGCCCGATTTTGGCCCGGGCAGTGGAAAACATACACGCACATTTTGCAGGAGGAAGTCATCATCCGAGGTCGGATCACCGGGAAAAAGCGAAGTCGTGCAGGAAAGCCCTGCGGGGATGGGCGCCTTTTTGGAAAATAAAGGATTTAAGCTGCAGTGGGAAAAATATAAGCCGCAGGCAGGATGGGAATTGTATACCTGCCTGGCAGGGTACTTTTTCCCATGTTATAAAAGTCACTTAAGCTGCAATGGGAAAAATAGAGGCTGCAGGCAGGTGGGAATTTATTGCCTACCTTGCAGGGTAAAAATTCCCATGATATTATAAAAGGAAAGTGACTTAAGTGAAATCATGGGATTTTAGTGCCTGCCTTGCAGGGTAAAGAATCCCATTGCAAAAGTCAAATCACTTAAGTGGATTATGGGATTTTGGTGCCTGCCTGGCAGGGTAAAGAATCCCATTTTGAAAAAATTCTTAAAAATAGAATTACCTGTGCAAAAAAGTGCGCCCCCTTTGGTGATGGATAAAAATAATTAAATTGATTATTTTTATTAAATTCTATCCTTGGAAAAAGTGCGCCCAAGCTTGAGGAGGTTGAAAAGTCAAAGGAAGAATAAAAGAAAGGGATTAAATTAATTAAATTTAATTTATTTAGTGGCTGCCCCTCTCCTTGGAAAAAGTGCGCCCCATTTGGGCATTATTTAATGATTTTTAAGGCATTAAATCATTGAATTAATTTCTATTTTCAGTGGCTATGGTCAAAGCACACTGTGAGGCTAAAGTTAAGTGCTGTGTGGAGGATTAAATTGGATTAATTTAATTTATTGGATGGCTGTCCTTAAACATGCAATTTTTAAAAGAGAAAAGCATGATTTTTAATTAATTAATTGCCTTTAATTGTTAGGGCAATTATTAATTATAGAATTATGAAGGTTATATAAGCATGGGCAGCCATATGGATTTATTATTCAACACACAGGTAAAGAATTGCAGCAAGGAGAAAAAGTGCGCCCCCATTAGAGGAAGGATTTTGCACAGACAAAGTGCTAACAAAGGCTAAAAGCTTCCAGATTTGGCGCATGCTTTGGAAAAGGTTCATCTTCATCTGCACAATTGTTTTCACAGGTGTTAAAGGAGCTCAGGTGTTGATTGAAAGGATTCATGCTCTCTTTATGTGCAAATTAGACACCAATTTTTGGGGCAGCAGGCTTGAAAAGTGCAGATTTTTATAATTTAAATTCACTATTCATACCCCGGTGGCCATTTTTGTCTGAATAAATTGCAGGAACTCATTACAGGTGCTTTATAAAAGAAAAGGAGCATTTATCAATGTCCAATACATTGCATATATCCTCCGAATCTGAAGAATTGTCCAGATCTACACCAGTATTGAAGAATTCCAGTCAAATAAGAAGAAAAAGACATTCAGACAAAGATAGACAAAGCTATGGCGAAGAAAGATGAAAAAGAAACCTCTTGCTAAATTGATAGACAGATCCAGAGCAGGAGAAACTTCACTCATGCGTGCAGATTGAAAGCAGTGGAATTATTCAAGTTGCAGCTTTTCCATCCATAGCCCAGTTGCCAAAGTTTGTTATGCAGGTGCAGATCTATATCCAGATCCATATGCAGATCCAGATCCAGATCTCATAGTTGCAAAAGCTTCTAGCACAAAGGCTTCATCCTCTTGTTTTGAATGCAACCCGTGAAGAAGATAGTGCGTGGAAAATTCCTTCCAAGATCCGGTGCATGTGCTCTCATCTTCCAGTTGAAGCTTTCATTGAATTTTCATTCATCCGGAGTGCTTTCCAGAATTTTTAATTGCTCATATGCAATTAAAAATAAGGATGATGAGTTATCTACGGCCAACCTTGCACTGATGCATGTACAACAGAAGAACTGCAAAAGCTTCAAAGGATAAAAGAGAAGACAATGTGAAGGAAAAATTCCAGCTTGCTTCCAATTCCAACTGCTTGCAATTCCAGCTTGTTTCCAGATCCAGCCGCTTCAAGATCCAACTAATTCTAGCTTGTTTCAGATCCGAGATTGAATAATTTAGCATGTACAGACATTTGAAAAAAAGACAAAGTTAGCTTTCCTCTTCCTTCTTCTTTCCTCCGACAAAGTCAGCTTTCCTCTTCCTTCTTCTTTCCTTCGACAAAGTAATTGAGCGATCAATTCAATTATACAACTTAAGTGATTGGTTTAAAAGCCATTACTTGAAGAAGTCAATTACTTGGAGATAGGTGGCGGACGTGCATAATAGAAGGTTCTATTTTCAGTTGCAAATCATACATGTCACGCAAAGAGGAATTCCAGGAAGGAGATTGCCAGCTGTTTCTTTTTCGACTTCCACATGTGTCAAGTTCAACAAAGCTTTCCGACTTGTAATTGCCCTCTACATTCTATAAGTAGAGGAAGAACCTTCGGGTTAATCATCGATCAGAATTTGTAAGAAGCAATCTTGTGTTCTAGACTTTGTGCTGAACCCCTGAGAGCCACTTGTTGCAGAGGAATACAAAGAAACAGGTTTCCGGAGAACTTTGTGTCACGGTGTATTTTGTTTCTTGCTTCTAAATCTTAGATCTCTTAATAGACTTTGTGTTATTTTAGATCTAGATCTAGAGCTGCCTTTGCTTTATAATTCTGTGTGTTCAAATCTATTTGAGTTTCTTCTATGTGCATGCAATTAGCTCTGCAATCTACTAATTGGGATGCACATCTTCCTCATTTCTTCTCTGTAATTCCTTTACTTCCTTCTTCTGTAATTTTCCTTTCTTAAACAGCTGCTTACTTGCTGCAGAACTTCTTAGTTATGGTTCATGAACTAAGTTGTTAAAGTAAAACCCCTGATAGATAGAAACACATTTTTATTGACAAATCTGACACGGGAGCCTCACCGGTTAAATGAGGGAGATTTATCTCATGACTGCCTAGGTTTGATGCTATGCAGAAAATCTAGCCAACAGTTTTTGGCGACTCCACTGGGGAACAACTATCTTTGCAGATCAAAGCTTATCTATTGAAGATCAGAGTGTTTTCCATACAAATCTCAACCTGGCTGAACGTCCATTCACCCGATCCGTGAAGGCGCAAGGAAGGACTGATCATTTCTTCCGACTGCAGGAGCAATTCAATTTCAATCATCCTCCTCAAGTTAGAAGCCGCAGATCTAGTCTTTCACCAGGAAGAAGAGTGCACGCTCATCCAGATCCGGATCATCTTCAGCATAATCGGCAGTTGGAATTATTCATCAAGTCTACTCTTGGAGAGGACGTGCCCCGTTCATCATGCTGAACCGAAACCCACTTGCCCCTGCAGCGTCTGTTCCATGGGGTGCAGCCTTTGGACCTCTGAATCTGACTCCTCCTATGCATGATCTACCTAAAGGGACGAGAAAGAATTTTCCAAAATTCTTTGGAGATGGAAAGCAAAACCCGGATGATCATTTGGCGGCTTTCTTCATATCCTGTGGAGTGCTTGCAGTCGAACATGAAGATGTATCTGTTCGGCTCTTCATAGAGACTCTACATGACTTGGCTGGAGAATGGTTCTACCGGCTAGCTCCTGGCACTATAACCAACTGGGCTACTATGCGGGATGCGTTCCTGAAAAGATTCAAGGCAGCTGAAGATTCCAGCACTTTGATAACTCAGCTGACTCAGTTGAAGAAGGAGCCACATGAGCACATGCGGGATTTTATTGCAAAATTCCAAAGATTACTGTACAAAATTCCGGCTTCTGCTTCTTTGAATGATGAGAATCAAAAGGTGTTCTTCATCAATGCTTTGCTTCCTGAAGTAAGCTATCAACTGCGAAGAGCACGTCCTGCTGATTTGTTAGCAGCTCAAAACATGGCGGTTGAAATTGAAGATGACCTCATCATGGCTGGAAAGATAAAGAGCAGTACTTCTAGAGCTGAAATTTCATCCTCTGCTACTACATCCGATTCACTACTGCAAAAGTTAGCAAATGAGATGATGCAGATGAAGAAACAAATGGCTCAAATGGCTCAAGGCAACAATACTGCCCCTGCTCGGAATTTCAACAACAACCAGAACCGCATTGTTGGTTTCCAAAGATTAGCAATTGAAGCTGCTCCTAGAAACAATGTGGAGATGAATGAAGAAGACCAGGAAGCTGATGCTGATCAGTTCGAGAATGATGATTTTGTAGCTCCTGCTGGCGACTCCAATGTTAATTACCTGAACTACAAATTTGAACATGACAATGAGAAACTTCATGAAGATGATCATGGTCATGCATATGCAGTAGTTACAAGATCACAAACTCGCCAAGCTGAAGCATTAGCTGACGAACAAAGAAGGGCCAGCCCTTTACCTTCTTCCTTGGCTCCTAGAGATAAGAATGTGAGTTCTTCATCTCAACCACAGAAAGTGGCTCAGGTATCTGAATCTATTTCTTCTTTTGACATTATTGATCATGCCAAGAAAACTAGAGTTCAAATGTCAGAAGCTGGATACTTGAAGGCCTTTCCTGAGCAATTAAATATGCTAGTCAAATATGTGCAATCACCAGAACAATCCAGTACATCAAAAGGCCTTTTGCCTAAGCCCAAGGATACTCCTCTCCAGAACAACACTGCAGTTATATCCTCACCATCTTCTGAAAGAGTGGAACCATTCTATGTTTCTCTATTGCTTAATGGTTTCAAGTTAAGCAATTGCATTCTAGATTCAGGTGCTTCTGACAATGTCATGTCAGCTAAAGTTGCAGATGCTCTTGGGCTTACCCTGACGAAGACCATAAAAAAGTGCTATTCCATGGAGAGACAAGTCCCTTTAATCGGACAAATCAAAGATGCGCAAGCTGTTCTGGCAGCTTTTCCTAACAAGAGATTAAAGATGACAATTCTAGTTGCAGATATTCCTGTCTCCTACGGGATGCTGCTAAGTAGAAACTTCTGCAAAGAGCTGGGAGGAGAAGTAAAGATGGATTGGTCCTGTGCGCACATTCCTATCAAAGGGCTTAACCATAAGCTGGAGCCGGAAAAGAAGTCCAGGTACACGGTTACAAAATCTGAGGATCCTAGATCTCATATTCTTTTTCAGGAATATGACCGTGGGGTCTATTTCTTGGAAACGGATAAAAATGTTCCAGAGCAAGAAATTCAACCAGAACCAGAGCCAGCAGAAGAAGAGAAAGTTTGGACTCTAGAGTTTAAAGGCACATGTTGTTCTTTTGGATCAGGCGCTGGCGCTCTACTAATATCTCCAGATCATGAGGTATTTCCATACTCTCACAAGCTGATGTTCGAGAACACCAATCATACGGCGGAGTATGAAGCATTGCTTCTAGGAATGGAACAAGCTAAAAAGAAAGGAGTAAAACTTCTCAAAGCCCAAGGAGATGCTGAACTTCTAATAAAGCAGGTTCGAGGGCAAAGTCAAGTCAAAAGAGATAAGCTGGAGCATTACAGAGATAAAGTGCTTTCCGCCACATTCAATTTTGCAGCCTTCTCTATTGACTTTGTTCCAATAAATCTAAACTCCAAGGCAGACTCTTTAGCAGTCACTGCTGCACTATTTAATTCGGATAGACCACCGTCCATATTCAAACAAGGAAGCTATAAAGTGGAGATGGTCTACCACCCCAGAGTCCCTGAACAAACATCTGCATGTCTGCATGTTGAAGGGAGTGAATCACCACCACGACAAACAGTCAAAGGACAAGTTGATCCATGTCATGATGACAATAGTGGAGCAATCAAATCAAAAGGTAACAAAATCCCCAAGGGTTTAGTTTCCTTAGTGGAGACTTTCAACAAGCATGATCAGTATCTGAAGAAGAACAAAGAATATGGTGATAGTTCTTCCTTCGAAATGCAGCAAATAAATCTGGGAACGGAGCAAGTTGATGCAGACTTGCCCACCACGGAGAGAAGAAAGGATGAGCCACCACCAGATGAAGTTGATAAGGACTTGCCCAGAGAATTTGACAAGAAGGCCAAAGAAAGGAAGTTCAAGATCGGAGATTGGGTACTCTGGTGGGACAAGAGACATGAACCGAAGGACATGCATAACAAATCTGATTCACTCTGGAAAGGGCCCTTCATGATCAAAAGAGTTGCCGGAATGGACACTTTCTTCCTTGCCTACCAGGATGGAATTGAGTTACCACTGCCTTTCAACAGGCAGCATCTGAAGTTGTTCATCAGCTGAAGTAGGGTAAAACCTGTATGTACATAAATAAATCTTTGTTTGTTTTTCCTTGTTTTGTTTTGTTTTTTGTGCTGTGTTGTGTTGTGTTTGTTTGCCTGACCCCGTGCCCAAAAGACAAGATACGAAACCAGAGATGCTGGGATCTCATCTTTTCCCTTTGTCATTCTAACAAGAGAAAAAGATGTCCACAGACGGAGCCAACTGGTGTCACTCAGATTTCACCCTGAAATCTGTGACTACCCTATCCGAAAATTTTTCGTACTTTTAAAATAATGGGTCATTTGTTGTTTTTATTGCCTGAAAGTTCCTGTATTGCACCAAGATAATCCTAAAGAGCCATATTAGCCCTTTTCGCCAAATACCCAGATGCCCAAAATTGTTTTATTCTGTCATCGGGATTTGTCTGCGGGAAATTTGTATTTAATTATTTTGAGCCCCGTATGAGGCTATTTGCGCTCCGTTTTAACTCTGTTATGAGCGGATATGTTATTATTCCTATGTACCAGAAGGATTTTAACTTATTCTAAGTTTTGGGCTTTATATGTAACTTTTGGCAATTTTTCGTGTTTTTGTGGTGTCCCGTTTCGTTTTCTGTAAAATTTCTCGGAATAACTCCTTGGCAGGTAAGCCCGATTTTTGGCACAGAAGCGGTGGAAAACATACACGCACATTTTGCCGGAGGAAGTCATCATCCGAGGTGCGGATCAGCACGGGAAAAAGCGAAGTCGTGCGGGAAAGCCCCTGTGGGATGGGCGCATTTTTGGAAAACAAAGGATTTAAGGCTGCGATGGGAAAAACATAAGCCGCGAGCGGGATGGGAATTGTATACCTGCCTGGCAGGGTACTTTTTCCCGTGTTATAAAAGTCACTTAAGCTGCAGTGGGAAAAATAGAGGCCGCAGGCAGGTGGGAATTTATTGCCTACCTTGCAGGGTGAAAATTCCCATGATATAATAAAGGAAAGTGACTTAAGTGAAATCATGGGATTTTAGTGCACTTTGGGGTAAAGAATCCCATTGCAAAAGTCAAATCACTTAAGTGGATTATGGGATTTTGGTGCCTGCCTGGCAGGGTAAAGAATCCCATTTTGAAAAAATTCTTAAAAATAGAATTACCTGTGCAAAAAAGTGCGCCCCCTTTGGTGATGGATAAAAATAATTAAATTGATTATTTTTATTAAATTCTATCCTTGGAAAAAGTGCGCCCAAGCTTGAGGAGGTTGAAAAGTCAAAGGAAGAATAAAAGAAAGGGATTAAATTAATTAAATTTAATTTATTTAGTGGCTGCCCCTCTCCTTGGAAAAAGTGCGCCCCATTTGGGCATTATTTAATGATTTTAAGGCATTAAATCATTGAATTAATTTCTATTTTCGGTGGCTATGGTCAAAGCACCTTTGTGAGGCTAAAGTTAAGTCTTTGTGTGGAGGATTAAATTGGATTAATTTAATTTATTGGATGGCTGTCCTTAAACATGCAATTTTTAAAAGAGAAAAGCATGATTTTTAATTAATTAATTGCCTTTAATTGTTAGGGCAATTATTAATTATAGAATTATGAAGGTTATATAAGCATGGGCAGCCATATGGATTTATTATTCAACACACAGGTAAAGAATTGCAGCAAGGAGAAAAAGTGCGCCCCATTAGAGGAAGGATTTTTGCACAGACAAAGTGCTAACAAAGGCTAAAAGCTTCCAGATTTGGCGCATGCTTTGGAAAAGGTTCATCTTCGTCTGCACAATTGTTTTCACAGGTGTTAAAGGAGCTCAGGTGTTGATTGAAAGGATTCATGCTCTCTTTATGTGCAAATTAGACACCAATTTTTGGGGCAGCAGGCTTGAAAAGTGCAGATTTTTATAATTTAAATTCACTATTCATACTCCGGTGGCCATTTTTGTCTGAATAAATTGCAGGAACTCATTACAGGTGCTTTATAAAAGAAAAGGAGTATTTATCAATGTCCAATACATTGCATATATCCTCCGAATCTGAAGAATTGTCCAGATCTACACCAGTATTGAAGAATTCCAGTCAAATAAGAAGAAAAAGACATTCAGACAAAGATAGACAAAGCTATGGCGAAGAAAGATGAAAAAGAAACCTCTTGCTAAATTGATAGACAGATCCAGAGCAGGAGAAACTTCACTCATGCGTGCAGATTGAAAGCAGTGGAATTATTCAAGTTGCAGCTTTTCCATCCATAGCCCAGTTGCCAAAGTTTGTTATGCAGGTGCAGATCTATATCCAGATCCATATGCAGATCCAGATCCAGATCTCATAGTTGCAAAAGCTTCTGGCACAAAGGCTTCATCCTCTTGTTTTGAATGCAACCCGTGAAGAAGATAGTGCGTGGAAAATTCCTTCCAAGATCCGGTGCATGTGCTCTCATCTTCCAGTTGAAGCTTTCATTGAATTTTCATTCATCCGGAGTGCTTTCCAGAATTTTTAATTGCTCATATGCAATTAAAAATAAGGATGATGAGTTATCTACGGCCAACCTTGCACTGATGCATGTACAACAGAAGAACTGCAAAAGCTTCAAAGGATAAAAGAGAAGACAATGTGAAGGAAAAATTCCAGCTTGCTTCCAATTCCAACTGCTTGCAATTCCAGCTTGTTTCAGATTGACTTCCATGCTTGCAATTCAGACTTGTTTCAAAGCCAAGATCCAACTAATTCTAGCTTGTTTCCAGATCAGTTTGAATCAAGTGCCTTCCAGACATGAAAAAGACAAAGTTAGCTTTCCTCTTCCTTCTTCTTTCCTCCGACAAAGTCAGGCTTTCCTCTTCCTTCTTCTTTCCTTCGACAAAGTAATTGAGCGATCAATTCAATTATCTGACTTAAGTGATTGGTTTAAAAGCCATTACTTGAAGAAGTCAATTACTTGGAGATAGGTGGCGGACGTGCATAATAGAAGGTTCTATTTTCAGTTGCAAATCATACATGTCACGCAAAGAGGAATTCCAGGAAGGAGATTGCCAGCTGTTTCTTTTTCGACTTCCACATGTGTCAGTTCAACTAAAGCTTCCAGCTTGTAATTGCCCCTCTACATTCTATAAGTAGAGGAAGAACCTTGGGTTAATCATCGATCGAGAATTTGTAAAAGCAATCTTGTGTTCTAGACTTTGTGCTGAACCCCTGAGAGCCACTTGTTGCAGAGGAATACAAAGAAGCAGGTTTCCGGAGAACTTTGTGTCACGGTGTATTTTGTTTCTTGCTTCTAAATCTTAGATCTCTTAATAGACTTTGTGTTATTTTAGATCTAGATCTAGAGCTGCCTTTGCTTTATAATTCTGTGTGTTCAAATCTATTTGAGTTTCTTCTATGTGCATGCAATTAGCTCTGCAATCTACTAATTGGGATGCACATCTTCCTCATTTCTTCTCTGTAATTCCTTTACTTCCTTCTTCTGTAATTTTCCTTTCTTAAACAGCTGCTTACTTGCTGCAGAACTTCTTAGTTATGGTTCATGAACTAAGTTGTTAAAGTAAAACCCCTGATAGATAGAAACACATTTTTATTGACAAATCTGACACGGGAGCCTCACCGGTTAAATGAGGGAGATTTATCTCATGACTGCCTAGGTTTGATGCTATGCAGAAAATCTAGCCAACACAAGTTTACCTCTGCCTCCGCCCTTCCGAGGACACGTGGCCTCCTCCCATTGGCTCGGGTTTTCCATGGGAAAATTTCCCACAAAAACTCCGTCGAGCCATAACTTCAAAAATACATGGAGTTAGGAGGAAAACTTTACCTTTCTGGAAAGTTGAGAAAAGCTCTATCCAATGGTGCCATTTCTAGAACATTTTGAGAGCTTGAAAGTGAAAAATTCATGACTGAGGCACATAGGAGGGAGGAATGAAGGGAGTTAGCCAAATAAATAAGCAAGGGGCTTATTTTGGATAACAATACGTTGTTGATTAGTCGTGTCCTATGAGGAGACCATATTAAGGTCAAATGCAATGACAGGAGGTGAGGATATGACATTAGATGTTTCTAATATACTTACGGGGGATAAGGATGTACCTGTTGGATAACCAGCTCATCTTTAGGATCACCAACCCGAGAGAAATCATATGAAGTTTTGATATAGGGGGTCATGATCCGGTTGTGAATGGTTGAAGATGGACACCCTGAGCAGTAAGATACACATTAAGGGAAATGACACTTTAGTCTAAGATTTTATAAAATATTGGGTCCCCACTATTAAAGAAATGGGGACCTGGGTGGATTTGATATATCAAATGAATCATATTGATTTGTTGGGAGAATGTCGAGGTTCTTGGTGATTCAAATGAGGGTGATATAGATTCTTGATGTTGTTTAATTACATGTGAAGATCCGCAATGTGGGTTTTAATGCTTTTGATAGTTTTTGGAAATTTTCAGTCATATTTTAGAATTTTATAGATGGGATTGGTGTTTAGTAAGCAACATGAAAAAACAATCACCTAAAATGAATAATAAATCTAAATTTTTTATTACAAACAATAAACAAATCAAACAACATAAATTTTTTATTATCTTGATCAATTAAGGGAAATAAATACGAAATGTGTAAAATAGTTGGTGGGGCCCTAGGAAATGGCATTCTATTGCTGGTTTCATGTAATTTTTATGGCTAGAGTCCTCGATATACCTAAAGGTACGTGAGGCCCAAATATATGTTGGTTTTGGTATAGGGCATGGTATTGGGGCCTACCCCTCACTTAACGGTCCCGTAGTGAGAAGGAGAGATTTTTATCCAATATACTAGAAACTAATTATTTATATTCATCCATAACACCAAGTTTAATTCTCCTCTTGGTTATGAAATCTAAGTAGGTCCACCTGCGTAGGAATGTTTTGATGAAGTTTATATTTCATGTGGTTTCATTTTGTGTGGGGAGATAAAGTGAATGCAATCTATTAACCTCCTAATTAAACTTCTATGATTAACCAAAATGAGAGGTTATTTTTAAGCCCAAAAAAAGATTAATTTTGATGAGGATGGTAGACAAAAATGCAATTCTTTGAAAACAAAAAGAAATGAAAGAGATGCACATGTAAAACACTTCATTTAAATTTTTAGATTTTTTATTTTTTTAATACGACTACCTTGCGGCAAGAAAAATCTCCCAAGGTAACAACCTACAAGGGTTAGATGAAAATAGAGAATAGAAAAGAGAAAAAAGATTTAGAGGCTAACCGAGTGAGCAATCGAAATAATCTACATATATCATCATCATTGATTTACAAGATTCACTTGAGATTCACCAAAATCACTAGTGATTCAATTTGGATCATTAGTGATTGCAAAGCGAAGGAGAGCTTAAAGGTGTAAATTAATTAATTTGAAATGAAAGAAAAGGAACTATGTCCCACCAAGCATGTCGGGATGTACCACGAGATTTTTAAATTTCCTACTTTAACTTAATAATATGGAATAATAAAAAAATCAACCTTGAAAGATGGTGGGGTTTATTCATACCCACGGTGACTAATGTTGATACTTTATGAATAAAAGACATAGATAGATATAAGAGGGTGCACAAATTCCTTCATTTATAGGTTATAGGCTACCTACAATGATGCATAAATACTTAGAAAATTATAGGATTAAATAGATATGTGGCGGATTTCCTGGAAAATTCCAGCCCCTATAATTCAATGGAGTTCCTTGCAAGGATGCCAATCCGCATTCAAGAAATAAATCTAATAATGATGAGATAAAATGATAAAAAAAATACATATAATAAATGATGCAAAGGAAAATGGATTGATGCGGTCAATGGCTATACGATATTTGATAATGTGGTGATACGATCTAAAGCGAGTCTAGGGATCACAAAATGGCTCAAAAGAGCAAGGATAAGGATGTATACACTCAAAAATTCAAATTGAGTGATAATTTTGATTTAGATAACCTGATAAAGAGATAGATATGGCTTTAAGAATCTTGATAGGGTTGGAAAAACACCTACAAGGGTAGAGTTCTCATAAGTTATGGGATCTAGATGTCTAAAAATAAAGCTTAGGGTCAAAGGACCTTTCGGACATGAATCGTTAGTGATTCTAGGGAATCATCACCAATTCTAGGAATCGTCATCGATTATGTGGAATCGTCAATGATTCTTGTGAAAATTTACAAGTCGATAACATATTAGAAAAGAGCTCAAAAGGGATATTGATAATGTTTATTTAGGCCTAGATATGATGCATAAATATAATGATTAAGCGAGTAAAGATACATACATTATATATGTCGATAAATGAGGTAGAAAGATGACATTACCAAGAGCAAGGAGTGGTCTCGTTGATTCCTAGGATGAGAGAGATGTTATTGATGATATCTAAAAATCCAAAGCTCCGTGGTGAGGATGATAAATATTGTACAAAATATCTAATAAAGAAAGTCTCGAGGGAAATAGATTATATGTTCATGTAGTCACAAAATCATACACGTACTACTATAATTATACTACCAAGTATGTTGTTTTATATATGGATCTTATGTAAGAAAATTATTCACTAATGACCCATCCCCTGGTCATGTTGTTAGTCTAGGTGGTCATTTTTGTTTTGTGTCTTGCAAAACATCACTTACTTGCACAATTTTGATCGTCTCTCAAGAAGTCTTAGTTTTCGTTATTCACCCGTTTTCATCTCTAGTATTTGACTAAGGTGCCTAGGAAGGGATTAGGGTGCCTTGGGCACCCTAGTCATGGTCACATTTGGTTCTCATTTAGATGTTTGAGGTCAGTCTTTATGATTTTCCTCCCATTCCCCTAGGTACTAGTTGGCATGTCGGGTCATTAGTGTCAAAATTTGAGCAAGATATCCCTATATAAACACAACATACATACTACTAAGGGATAGCTATGTACATAGGGAAACAAACTATATTTTGGGAAATATTCAACATCACACACTACATAGGAAGGGGAGTCTATTCTATTCCATCCACCATTCTACATTTTTATCTCATTCACGCCACTACTTTGGCATCATTAGTGCTAGGGAACCCTAGGCACACCATTGCACACACAAAGCACATAGAACTACATCGGGTCTGAGATGTAGTACAATGCCCGATCTTAAGTCCATCCATTTAGTAGTTGAGGACATTCTGGCCGTTCATTTGCATCTTTATTTTTAGGGTTTAATGCTTTTTTATGGGGTTTTGCATGAGATTATTCATTGGAGATTCACAATAATGAGTGAACCAAGTGTGACACTAATTTGGTCAAAGGATAATTACTATGAAGGTTTAGCAACCATATTAGATCCATTTTCGAGTCACTCCGATCACCAAGGTGCCCATATTTCAAACTAGGGTGCCCACATGCGCCCCTATTTTCCCAGGGAACCCCATTCTAGCCGGATCTATCACTTCTATAATTTTCGAGGTTCGTTATGACACTTAGTTCCGCCAAGACACATCACCTTTTCTAGTCTCGTATTACTATGAGGTAAATCTAATTTAGGTTAATACATTTTTCCCTCCTATCTCATTTATTTAATTTCATTTAAAATATCAAATAAATTATCTAGCTCTTATATTTCAATATTTTCGGATATTACATTGTTATAATTTATTAGATTATTACTATAATAAAGATTTTAGTTAATCATTTTTTGGTGAACCTATACTTGAGAACATTTTTCCTTTGGATCCACTTCAAACTCTAATGGATAAGGATAGATCTTCTCCTTCTCTATCTATCATGTTGCACTTTACTATAAATCAAATCTATGATGAGATTGCTATCACGATCTCATAGCTCTCTATAGTAATGTTACTATACCAAACAATATTCAACAACTCTTAGATGATCAATGATATGTACCTACTAGTTTTGAAAATTCCCCCATTTTCATTAGTATTTTTTCAGATCTAATAGCCTTTACTCATTTTATACCATATTATACGGCTACTAGTGATCCTCCTGCTAATATTTCTAAGGAAATTCTAGATTATTCTCTTATTGATTACATGTTATGTCTTGACAATAGATCTCATATTTATTCTTCCCCTCATCATACCATTGATATGGCTACATCTCATGAATCTCTTATTTTGACACTACTCCTTATCCATTATATACTTGTTCACATACTCTCTCATATTATGTTGATGATCCTAATGATAGTATGCTTAATGACCATTTCATATACGAGTTTTTATCTCGATGTTGATAATCATCATACCATTGATATGGCTACATCTCATGACTCTCTTATTTCGACACTACTCCTTATCCATTATATACTGGTTCACATACTCTCTCATATTATGTTGATGATCCTAATGATAGTATGCTTAATGACCATTTCATATCTGAGTTTTTATCGATGCCGATAATACAATTGATAGTCATGATTATTCTACCTTTCATAATTCTAAGTCTAAATCTCTGCTCCACTTTTTCTTGATGTTATATCTAGCATCATGTAGGATTCACCTCCATATATTAGTTCTAATTCTCGACAATCTCATCTCCTCTTAACACTTCACCTACATCGATATTTTATCTTCTCCTATGAAGGTATCTCCATCAATTGATTTACCTCATGGGGGTGTTTCTAATGCTAGTTTTACCACTACTATGGATGTTCCATCTTCTTCATCTCCTATAGCTTTTCCAAAACCTACCCCTAGTGTGCCTTTAGCATCGAAATTTCCTTTATCTTCTCTTGAGGTACCTATGATTAGTCACAATGGAAAGTTACAACCACTTAATACATTATGGCCATATCCTACCATTCCTTCACCATAATTTTTGTCCCTCATGCATGTCGTAGGTCAATTACAATCTCAGGTTCATTCACTCACTTTAGAAACTAGGGCCTATTATACTTCAATTGATAACAAGTCATTACATGACAACCCTATTCCTAAGAATATTCATAATTCTTCATTTCCTAAGGACTTTATCATGCCTACATTCACATGCTTTAATGGTACTAGTCACCATCAATTACATCTCCAACATTACCACATGGCTATGACTCCCTCTTATAGTGATAGATTATTTCTTAAGGCCTTTTGACATAGTCATGTTGATGATGATTTACAATGGTACACTCATCTTCTATTTGGGTTTATTAGTACTTACTTTGATATGGAGGATGCCTTCCTCCACCATTTAATTATCAATAATGTCCCTAGAGTTACTTATAATCATATACCAACTTTACACTAGGGAACATCCAAACCTATCAAGGATTACATCTTACAATTTAATGCTTGTATGCATCACTTAGTATTCCAACCTATCGATCTTGAGAAAAAATTCATCTTTTTCAGTGGTTTAATTCCCGCTCTCGAGAAATGATTGCAATACGATACATGTGAGTCATTCATACTCTTGTGTTATAAATTCAATGAACTAGAACATGACCTTCTCTCAGAATATGTTATTGATCCCCCACTTCCTGCTACTACTGTTATATCATCTAGTTCTTATTCATTTCTGCTAATTGAGCAACCTACATAATCTCCATCTTGACCTAGAAATAAAACTAAACCTACTATGACACAAAATAATCCTTCTTCTCCTCCTCTATGATAGAATACTTCATCTATTTTGCATGATCCATTACACTTCTCTCATCACACTCGACCACATGATGTGATGCATGTTTTACTTAACGAATGTCTAATTCACTTTCCCTATAATCAGCATCATCCTCAACATCGTCTACAACATCATCTTGACCAACCCTATTGTAATTATCATCGCATCAATGGCCATAGGGACAATGAATTCTTTTCCCTTCATGATAGATTACAATAATTAGAGGATAATGGCATCATTTCCTTATGCTCTCACTCACATGAGTGGTCCATCTCTCCTCTACCTCATCGGCAATTTTTACACAGGTTGAGTTGTCTCCTCCATCTAATGCTAAGGTTATTATCCATCCATTATCACTGGTTTCACTTATGCACGTTCTCCACCGCATCCATCCATCATTGCACCATCACATTCACCACATCAATTTCATCCATATCATCCACTACATCATGTTATTGCTTCACATTAGCTATCAAATCCCTCCACACTCACCCATCCCACCGATGCTCCACATGATATCTAGTTTGGTTCATGAATTCACCCTATTTTCATGTCACATACTTCTACCACTTTGTGTTGCCTTGGTATTTTTAGGTGATTACTATCACCTTACTCCCTGATGATGCAATTGTGTTCTTATGGTTGTTAGATGATTTTTGACGGATTTTCTACAAGAACATTTCATCACATGCTTTGTTGATTCATCTAGTGCGCTCAATCATTTCCCAATGACATGCTCTTGTTTTATGTGGTTCATTCTTGACGGATGATGGGTATTAACCAAATGAACCTCATCATCTATAAGTGGGGGAATCACTTATCCTCCCCATCCATGTTCATCATAATAATATATTATGATCACATCACATTTTCACATTCACAAGCATCCATCATGATAGGTCATTTTACAAATCATACATTATCTATTTTTGCATACATTCCACTCTCATTAGTACACTAACTATACATCACAAATTACATTAAAACAATACACACATCAATCACATTTCAAGCATCATATATATCAAATAAAATTACATATGTTATCTATCATTATTCACACTAAGCAATTTTTTATCATTATCAACATCATAGTACAAGTCTACATCAATAAACATGAGCGATATCTAACACATTACATACATTACGAAAATAATCATTGAATCATACATCATCAATCACATAATGATATCAATACACATCAAAATCAATCATCATATACCCATCAAACTATCTACATATATCAGTCAAAAAAATATTTCATCACTAGGGAGAAACTCCCCTACATCATATACAATTATAAAAATAAAATATCATCATCTCTATCACTCTCAGTGCATCGTGAGATCTCTAAAGGAGATTCCTCACCACTAACTTTCCATCATTAGTCATTACCTTGATATCTCTCAACATGCCTACGTAATAGGGTATTCTTTATAGTCTCCTCAACAAAGTGACTCTGTAGTGCAATAAATTACACAAACACATCATGCGTTAATGGAACACCACCGCTTGCCTCTCTCGCTCTTCATGTCTCCTTGCATGAGTTGTCCCTCTCCCTCGTATCATTTTACATGTTGTTACTATAACAAGTGGCTCAAAAAATGGGCATGCTCGCCTACTGATGTCATCTACATGCTTTAGTATCCCGCCAACACTAAGTACCTCATGTGGAACATTTTGCATCAATGTGTGAATGGAGGTGTCTACTATCAAGGACCAATATGCATCACCTATAACACAATAGAACAATGCATTAGATAACCATCACTATCACATAGGCAAGTAAAAAATCACACAATGTAACTATATATAGATACTCACGCTCCACTATCGCCACTACCACATTGTCAGAGGCATGTGCTTCCCCCTCTCCCTCTCCTCCCTGTGGTAACCATGATGCATCTATGAATAATGGAAATAAGAATACACATCGATGTGTTGCCCACTGTGCGAGTTATCCTTTGTACACTCTACATCATCATTGAGTCTATAGGCTCTATCATTGTGTTTGCCTCATATGTCCTATTAGGTACTAGTTGCACTCTTGTGGGCCCTAATCTAGCTTGACCATATTATGTGCTCTAATATCTATCAATGATATACTGCTAAGGGGACACATTCTAAGCCATACCAAATTGTCTTCATACCCTCTCTACCTATAATAAATCGATCACACACGGGAATCATTCCTCCAACCATAAAGTCCTCCATATGCACCGTAGATCTATAACATCCTCTGGCCATCCTCCATAGTCTTGGTGTGGGATCCATATCACTTCCTTATGCCTCATCCTATCTATCGAGTTATGTATAGGTATTAGTATCAATATTGCACCCATGCACACCAACCCATCTCCTCGCATATATATCTGGTCTAGCCACTCTACGCACTGAAACCTCCAAGTGGCCTCAACATTACTATGTGCTCATCGACCCTTACATATAATAACCTAGTAGCACGTATTCAACCTCGACACTCCTCCTATGTGAATCTATATAGGTATCTATAAAGATGGGCCAACACACACCATGCCCATGCATATCCGGTACTCTCCTCCTCTATTTGATGGCATATGTCATGCATCTTATACAAGATTCCCACACCTCCCCCCTCTACTACAATAGACTAAGAAATACCATTTCTATAAAATTCCACAAGTGCGGAACCCCTGACCTAAAAATAACATCTAAACTAATATGGGCCTCGGTAGGTATTCGAGTCCCCATAAAATATATTCTAGTGGCTTTCATTTATCTCTCCATATCCTAAAAGGCATGACCTGTACTTTCTCCTCAACAATGGTAATCATAGTATGCAATACACATCCTCAATGTGACATTCATCTCATGAGTAAAAACTAGAACATACAAGTATCCGCACACCACCTCTCACATAAATATGTCAACATAGGAATATTATGGGGAAATCCCTCATCCTTGCTATCTCTGTGGTAGGCCGACATGGTCCATAACCTCCAAATCATCGTCTGAAAAACCTAGCCCAAGATAAGTTCTCAATTGAAAACCCTTGCGAGAACTCCCTTGAATGGATATCCTCTACACAACACAAAATGTCACCAAAAATAGTGGTAGAACAATATATGAATCCATAATCACTCGCTTACAACATTACTACACATACAAAATCACATTTACACCATTATTTACTAAATACACCCTCTCGGGTGGGGTACTGTGAACTAGTACTAGGGAATCCATGAGTATGACACTAGCACCTAGATCTAGGTGATCCTATCCCAAAGGCAATTAGCACTTCCATCATTCTTTTCCGGGCCTAAAACGCCGAGAAAAGTCAAAATGAAAATTTTGTAAAAAATCAACAAAAATGACTACCATACACACATTTTTCGTAAGAACATCATACTTTCCAAATCCTTCATCTTACGTGAAGCTAAAACATCCACCACCATCTCAAATTGGCTAGGTCATGTTGCTCTCACTTGTGACATCTTTCCACACTCAGAGCTCAATCTCACTCATGCAAAAAGACAAATGAAGTGACTAATCACTTTTTCACCTCCCTATTTATAGTTACTTTTACCTACCCATTTTACTATAGTCATTATTTCATGATCATTTCCTCAATTAATACACACCACACATTTTTGCCATATCTTGAGCATTTTTACTCCAATTTAAACCCGTTTACAATGTTCTTTTAAAAATTCCACCTGTCATCGTATCATGCACATGATGCACATGTTATTTCTCCTTGACGTTGTATTTTACTCAATCTATACACATTTTGGTGATATTCATCATACACTATTTATTTTGTGTTTACTTTGGATCATTATTCATTCTTTTCATCACTTCCCCTTTCACCAAAAAGGGCGTTGGATTGGCATCATCTTATAATTTCCCTTCCACTATTAAGAATTCATTCAATAATATCAATACATCATTTCTATAAATTTACTAATGCACCATGTGACCTTTCATTGATTCCCCCTAATGACCTAAACTCGAGGGAAACAAACGTAAAATTTATTTTACGATATTTCATCAATTCCCCTAATGAACTTACTTGGGGGTAATAAGTGTTAAAATATTTCCATGTGATTGTTCATCAATTTATATACATTTCCCCTAATGACTTAACCTGGTGTAAACTAGTGTAAAATATCTCTAGGAGTAACCAATCAATAGAACAATCCATCAACGCATTCAATTCCCTAACAATCAAAATCATACCAATCAATCAATATCATATAACATAATCGGCCTCCCAGATGACCTAACTTGCGAGTTATATGCGGTCTCCTAGATGACCTAACTTGGGAGTTACATTTGTTACTTTCCTAGATGACCTAACTTGGGAAGTTATTCTATATTTGGTGTTTTCTTCCAGATGACCTAACTTGGAAGCCATCATACATTTCACATTTACTTCTATATGACCTAACTTGGAATCCATCACACATTGTGGTGACACCCATGGAGTGGGGGCAAGATTTCCTTTCCTATACCACTCCTATATGGGTCAACTATTTGATCAAAATTATTTGGATCAAAAACCACAAAATGTTTGATCTCGATCCATTTGCAACGGCTAGATCTTGAGGATATAGTTAAAGGTTAGAGAATAACATACTTGTCTCCCTACACTATTCCTCTAGCGAGAAAAGTTCCAAAATCTTGGGTCGAGTTATTTATATTAACACAATCAAGTTGGGAATTAATAACTCCTACCCCATCTCATCATCATCATATAAATCATCAATTATCTAACATTAAATTCATCACATTCATTCAATACAATTCATCATGACATTGCATATCTCACTACATTACATTGATTAACACATTGATCCATGATTCAACATGCTATATGGTTCATTCAAAACACTCTTCTACCATATCTATGCATTCTACTACAACATAGACTTCTTTGTATTTCTCTCGGGTGCGTATATCAATCTACTTTATGTTACCAAGATTTCCACTCACCAACATAAAGTGGGGACAAATGTAGTCACAAAATCACGCACTTACTACTATAATTATACCGCCAAGTATGTTTTTTTATATATGGATCTTGCGTAAGAAAAGTATTCACTAATGACCCATCCCCTAGTCCTATTGTCATTATAGTTGGTTATTGTTGTGTGTCTTGCAGTCATTATTGGAACATAATGATTAAGTGGTCTAGCCAACCCTTAATTAATATGGGTCCATCACTATTATATAGGTTAAATATTTAATAATATGAAATACTTTTCTATTATTAAATATTTATACCTAGGTAATATACATTAGGTAAGTATTTAATAATGTGAATCATTTATGTTTATATTTATTAAATACACTCACCTAGGTATATGTGTTAACCATTTTAGGTTGAAAATGTGGGTCGGGAGACATACCTAATCACCTTATATAAAAAGGACTTTAGGTCCTCATTTGATATATTCGGAAATATATCAAAGGTGTGTAAATCAAGTGATTTGGTTTTACCCTTGGTAAATAGGGTTTTAAGGAGGAGGTGATCTTATTGGATGTAAAATAAGTTCTCGAAGTAAAAGGTTATTTTCAAAGTGGTTTTTACCCTATAGGGGTTTTCCACTATAAATATCGTGTCACCTGTGTTATTTATTTCCTATTAGTATTTCTTCATTTACTTATGTAATGATGTAATTTTTATTTAAATATTCATTGTAACATTATATAATATGTAATTTGATTAAATCGTATTTATTAGAATCCTCAAATTCTAACATGGTAACAGAGAAAGGTAAATTAAATAAATTAAGATCAAATGTTTTTTATTTTATTTATTTAATTTATACGGGTTTTTCAACCAACCCGGAAAGGTAAATTAAATAAATTAAGATCAAATGTTTTGTATTTTATTTATTTAATTTGTACGAGTTTTTTCAACCAACAGAAGGGTAAATTAAATAAATTAAGATAAAATGTTTTGTATTTTATTTATTTAATTTGTACGGGTTTTTTTAACCAACCCGAAAGGGTATTTAAAATAACCACCCCTTCTTTCCATTGTGCAACCTAAAAGTTTTTCTTTGTGAAGAATCAAGGTGAATTCATAGGTGGAAAATTTGGAAACTTCTTACCTTCCGTGAAAACTTGTGTAGAGGTAAGGGTAAAATATTTGAAATATTTTTTTCTATAGTTTTAATATGTGTAGGTTGAATTTTTCAATGGTAAATTAAGGAGGAGACAAAGCTCCATCAAAATAGGATTTGAATTTTTTCCATTGGAAGTGTGAAAAATGTTGTCTCCTCTGTAAATTCTAAGGTTTATGTAGAATTTAAAATTACATGGCCTAGTAAATGTTTAAAAAAAAATGAGGGCCCCCATAATAAGGGTTATATGTGTTTATTTTTAAGTATATATACTATAGTTTATAATTTTTTATAGACTATATGTTGTTTTTTATTTACATTATATAAACTATATACCTCTTTTTTAAAGTGAATATATTTTTACATTATAAATTATAATAGGTTAATATAATGTATTAAAATATAACCTCCCTAATATTATATAGAAGAAGAAATTCTAGAAATACACAAGTTTTGACTCCATTAAATTTGACGGTCAAATGACCATCACGATAGACCAAACATAAGGTAGTATGACGGTCATTTAGATGTCAAATTTAAGTTGGCCGGATATTTGTCTACATTATTTTTTTCCAAAAATTTGAAGTTGTTTTGCATTCTTAGGGGTTTCTTCTTCACTTCTATATGGTTAGAATTTTTTTATATATAAGTCTGGGGTATAATGCAAAGCCCTTTATATTGCGGGTTATTATTTTGATCATGGGAGGTTAATTAATATGCATTGTAATGAAAAAATTAGTTATGATTAAATATTTTATGTAGATCTATAAAATTTAGATTTGTTTCTATTATGATTGTTTTTTTATAAATATGTATCTAACTTTGTGGTACATTATATACTATAATGGGGTGTGTTTTACAAGTTTAGGAAAACAATGACGTCCAACTATTTCTGTCTTGACAAAACCCAGATCTTGAATGGAACCAACTACAACATTTGGAAGATCACGGTAAAATCATAACTTATAGCGAGGAAACTCTAGACAATTATTTATGGATCTGAGGTTTCTCCCATCGGTCATCAAGCTGTAGATAACATGAATGCATTCTCACAATGAATGCAAGAGGCTCTTTCCATGATTTTACACAATGTGAATGATGAGTACCTTCTACACATTGGTAATATCGAACATCCGAAAGAGGTATGGATGCAACTAGAATCCATGCATGAAGGTACGTGTTTATCTAAAATTATTAAATTAGTTTTAGAATTGCTTACAACTCCTATGAAAGGAGATGAAAAAGTAGTTAATTTCTTAGCCAAAATTAAAAATATTAAAGCACAATTAGATGGATGTAATTGTGATTTAATTGGAAAAAATAATCAACTTTATTGTTTAGTTAAATATACATGAAAGATTTAGGAATTTTATTTCTATCTTAAACTCTAAATATCAGAACAAAAATGATTTACCTAATTTAAATACCTTGAGTTCACTTTTAATATAGGAAAAGAAAATGATGATGAAATTTGACTCTAAGGAGAATACCTCTCAAGAACTTCTTTCTCAGAATTTAAAGTTCAAACCTCGCAAGCCCTTCTCATATCAAAAATTTAGATTTAAATCTTCTTTTTTTATAAGAAAAGTTTTTCTTCTAATCAATTACGTCTTAGCTTTAGTGGTAAATGTCACAAATGTGGTAAATTTGGACATAAAAGAAAGATTACAAAACTAAGAAACCTATCCATAAAAATAAAAAACAAACTGTTTCTTCTAAATACAATTTAAGGAAAAAGGATAGTTCTAATGATATTCCTTAAAATGTTGCATTATATGTTACATTATATTCTTCCTCTAATTCTGAATGGATTTTAGATTGGTGCATCAAATCATATGACTAGTAATTCAAATTTTTATTTGATCTTGTGAAAATCAATGAACGTGTGTATCTTGGTGATAACTCATATTTAGAAGCAATAGAGAAAGGAAAAGTAAAATTTTCTAATGGTGTGTTGAATAATGTTTAATTTGTTCCTAAGCTCAAAAAGAACTTTTATCATGTTCTCACCTAACTCATGATGGTTTGGCTATTCAAATTTTAAAAGATACTTGGTATATCAATGATAGTAATGATAATATAATAGCTAAAGGAATTCAAAGAAATGGTCTGTATATTTTTGATGATTTCTATTCTACATCCTGTTTTGTTTCTCAAAGTTTAAATAATTCAAAACTATGTCATGAAATATTAGGACATTTTAATTGTCGAATTTTATATGAAATGGCTAGATATAATCTTGTGAAAGTTTTTTCTGTGTTGTCTTCTTCTCATGATGCATGTGAAGGGTGTTTACACTCAAAACAAAGTGTTAAACCCTTTCACTCACATCTTAAAAGAGTTCCTCTTCCCCACTAGAACTTATTCATAGTGATGTTAGAGGACCTCTTGAAGTAGATTCATTAAATGGTTCTTTATATGTTGTGACTTTCATTGATGATTTCACCAAGATGATTTGGTCATATTTTCTTAAAAATAAATTTGATGTACTTGGAAAATTTAAGGAATTTAAAGCATCTGTTGAAAACTCTTCAAATTATAAAATTAAGAGACTTAGAACAAATAATGGGGGTGAATATGTTAGCAAAACATTTGAATTTTTTTAATTGATTGTGGTATTAAAAGGGAATTAACTTCTCCTCATTCTCCCCAATCTAATGGTGTTGTAGAGAACATAAGAATAGGACTATTTTAGATATGGCTCGCACTATGCTTCATTCTTCTAGTCTTCCCAAATTTCTATGGTGGAAGCAATGAACACAATAGTCTACATTCTAAATAGGGTTCCCACCAAAGCTATTCATCTTTCAACTCCTTTAGAAAAATGGTCAAATCAAAAACCTGATATTTCTCATCTAAATTTTTTTGGTAGTCCTACTTCTTTATACATTCCTAAAAAGAAAAGAAAGAAACTTGATATGACTTCTTTCTCTTGTGTTTTCATTGGATATGGTATTAAAACTATAGGTCTAAGGATTTACAAGCCTATAAAAGGGAAGTAACTGAAAACTGCAATGTGGTGGTTTTAGAAAAATGCTTTTGTTCATCTAATAATGGTAAAGATGTTCCTAACTCTATCAATATTTCTAATGATGGTTATGATTCTGATAATGAGAATATAGTAAATGGTCATGATGATGTTTCTTGTGTTGATACTATATATGCTTCTAAATCTACTAACTCCCTAGTTAAGAAACCAAAATGGGCTCAATTTGTGTTAGAAATTTCTAATCCTATTGACCTTAGGAAAATGACCAGAAGCCATCATACATACCATGCATTTATGACCTTGTATGAACCTGAGCTGTAAAGTTTTGAAGTAGCTTCTCAGGATGAGAAGTGGATCAATGCAATGCAAGTTGAGTATAGTTCCCTAATTCAAAATCAAACCTAGGATTTGGTTCCACCTCTAGAGAAAAGAAGTATTATAGGGTCTAGGTGGTTATAAAAAGTAAAACATAATTCAGATGGTAGTATTGAAAAACATAAATATAGACTTATTGTTAGAGGTTTCACTCAGAAACTTGGTATTGATTATGTTTAGATATTTTCCCATGTAGCTAAAATAAGTATTGTTAGGACTTTATTTGCAATTGTCACTCAATTTGGGTGGGAAATCAACCAAATGGATGTGAAAAATACATTTTGAATGGTTATTTAAAAGAAGAACTTTACATGTCTCAACCTAAAGGATTTGAAGAAACTGGTAAAGAAAACTATGTTTGTAAATTGAAAAAATCCTTATATGGTTTAAAGCAAGCTCCTAGAGCTTGGTATGTGAAAATTAATTCTTTCTTTAAATAGTTAGGATTTGTTAATTGTTCTTCTGACAATGATCTATTCATTAAGCAAGAAGGATCACATATTATCATTGTTTGTATATATGTTGATGATTTTCTTATGACTGGTGATAATCCTACTTTAATTTGTAGAATTAAAGAAAAATTGAAACAATACTTTGAAATGACTGATTTAGGTCTCTTACATCATTTTATTGGCATGGTTGTATTTCAAGATAAACATTCTATTGTTGTTTCTCAAGCATAGTATGCAACCAATGTACTAAATTTTTTTAACATGATTGATTGTAAACCAATTTCTACTCCTATGGAAGTTGGACTGAAAATTGATCCTAAACCTGCATGTGAAAAATTTGATCCTACTTTATATAGGCAAGTTAGTTGGTAGTTTTATATATCTAACTATCACCAGACTAGATATTTCCTATGTAGTAGGAATTGCTTCTAGGTTTATGCAAGAACCTTATAGAGATCATTGGAATCTTGTAAAAAGGATTCTTAGATATATTAAAGGTACAATCAATTATGGGTTGCATTATACTAAGAATGAAAATGATAACTTATATGGATTTTGTGATTCTGATCATGCTAGTGATGTATTGGATAGAAAATATACTTCTGGTTATGTGTTTAAATTTGGTGCGACATTACTTGGTGCAATAGCAAAAAGCAGCCAACTGTTTCTATCTCTTCAATAGAAGTTGAGTATAGAAGTGCAATGGAAGTTGCAAAAGAGGCTCTATGGCTAAAGAGGTTGTTCGATGAGATAAAGATAAAGGATCCATGCAGTGTTCCTTTGTTCTGTGACAACCAAAGCACCATATATCTTGCACATAATCCATTATAATAGTAGAGGAAAAAGAACATTGAGATACATATACACTTCATCGTGAGAAGGTGCTAAGTGGTGAGATAGATCTCAAGTTGTGTCGACTAAAGAGAAGGTTGTTGATATCTTCACAAAGCCCCTGAGTACTACAAATTTTTGTCACTTTCATGAAAAGCTTGGATTGTCATAGTTTCCATTGAGGGGGAGTGTGTATGACAATGTCACCTCCTAATGGAACTTGGTTTTGTAAAAAGACCTTTGGGAAAGTGTAAAAGACCTTCAGAATGTATACCTCCTTAGCTTCTTTTTAGAAAGAAGTATAAAAAGATCTTAAAGATAGTATTCAATAAACTCTTTAGTGCTATTAAGTTTGATGGTAAACATCCAATACAAACATATTATTGAGGAGGTCCTTGGTTATAAAAGACTCCTATAAGCTTGGGTTTAGTAACCTTTTATGAGAACTTTGAGAATATGTAAAACTCAAAAATCATACTTAACCACTAATCATGGGATGATCTTTGGGATTCCAAATCCTTTTGTATCAAAAATTAACTTGAGTATGATGAAGGTGTTATAATTCCTTCACCCGATATGCTATCCTAAAACCTTTATGGTTTAAGGATTGTAAATCTTGTAGTGTACCATGGGTAGGTAATCTATTAGCATATGTTATCCCACTTAACATTAAGGGGGAGTGTTGGAACATAATGATTAAGTGGTTTGGCCAACCCTTAATTAATATGGGTCCATCACTATTATATAGGTTAAATATTTAATAATATGAAATACTTTTCTATTATTAAATATTTATACCTAGGTAATATACATTAGGTAAGTATTTAATAATGTGAATCATTTATGTTTATATTTATTAAATACACTCACCTAGGTATATGTGTCAACCATTTTAGGTTGAAAAGGTGGGTCGGGAGACATACCCGATCACCTTATATAAAAAGGACTCTAGGTCCTCATTTGATATATTCAGGAAATATATTAAAGGTGTGCAAATCAAGTGATTTTGTTTTACCCTTGGTAAATAGGGTTTTAAGGAGGAGGTGATCTTCTTTGGATGTAAAATAAGTTCTTTGAAGTAAAACTTTATTTTAAAAGTTGTTTTTACCCTATTGGGGTTTTCCACTATAAATATTGTGTTACTTGTGTTATTTATTTCATGTAAGTATATCTTTATTTACTTATGTTATGATGTAAGGTTTATTTAAATATTCATTGTAACATTATATAATATGTAATTTTATTAAATCTATATTTATTAGAATCCTCAATTTCTAATAGTCGTCACTTACTTACACAATATAGGTTATATCTCATTAAGTCTTAGCTATCATTATTTACTCATTTGTCATCTCTAGTCTTTGAATAGGGTGCCTAGGAAGGGATTAGGGTGCCTCGGGTACCTA
Organism: Taxus wallichiana var. yunnanensis; assembly: GCA_018340775.1. Taxonomy (NCBI): domain Eukaryota; kingdom Viridiplantae; phylum Streptophyta; class Pinopsida; order Cupressales; family Taxaceae; genus Taxus; species Taxus wallichiana. The sequence continues at coordinate 612,010,295 of CM031238.1, forward strand.
GGTCCTCATTTATGGGATTCTAGTCCAAAGTAACATTTAGTTCTCATTTATATGTTCGAGTTTAGTCTTTATGAGTTTCCCTCCCATTCCCCTAGGTACTAGTCAACATGTCGGGTCATTAGTGTCAAAATTTGAGCAAGAGATCCCTATATAAACACAACATACATACTATCTTATGGGCGGACTATTTATAATAAGGGATGCCTATATAAATAAGTAAAATACTTGAATTAGGGCATTATTTTGTAACACATACTACATAGGAAGGGGAGTTTATTCTATTCCATCCACCATTATGCATTTTTATCTAGCTATTTCCCACTACTTTGGCATCATTGGTGCTAGGAACCCTACTTCACACCATTTCACACACAAAGAACATAGAACTACATCGGTTATGAGATGTATTACAACACTCAATCATAAGTCCATCCATTTGGTAGCTGAGGATAGTCGACCCATTCATTTACATCTTTATTTTTTAGGGTTTGATGCTTTTGTGTGGGGTTTTGTAGGAGATTATTCATTGGAGATTTACAATGACATCAACAAACCAAGTGTGACACCAACTTGATCAAAGGAGAATTACTGTAAAGGTTTAATGACCATATCGATTTATTTTTGAGTCACTTTGTAGACTAGGGCACCCATATTTTAGACCATGGCATCGTGGTCACCCCTGGTCATCCCTAGGTGCCCAGTCTTTTTAGATATGCCATTTTTATAATTTTCTAGGGTTCGTTCGACACTCGCATCTGCCAATGCATCACACTATCCAATCCCATATTATTGTGAGGTAAGTCTAATTCAAGTTAGTACCTTTTTCCCTCCTATCTCATTTATTTCACTTCATTTAAAATATCAAATAAATTATCTAGCTCTTATATTTCATTTATTACATTGTTGTACTTTTTTAGATTATTAATAAAATACAGATTTTGTTAATCATTTCATCTAGATAGAGCAAAGTAGGGACAAAATTCTATGAACCAAGCTCTAAGCCCAAATGGACCAACCTCCTAAAATGGGGTCTGAAAATCATTTATATAGAATCACTTTGGTGATCTAGGAAAATCATAGGAAGTCAGGAAAATAATTGAACTCATGATTATAAAAATAATAAGACATAATATGAAACTATCTTAACACTTATATATCCTTCTCATAGGATCAACTCAAATCATTAAATTATATATAGAGACAACCTTTTTCTTACTAGATTCTTCATGATAGATTTTTTGATGAATGAACTTGAGACTTCGTATTCGACATGGATATGAATTCTCCTTACTCAAACTATACTTCATGATACATGACCTCAAATCTCTTTGGTCAACTTGATAAGAATCTCAACCTCAAATGCATTTTTCCATCTTAGATCAAGCCTACACCTAACCTATACTCAAAAAAGAGACCTCGTATTGTACACTCATTTATACATTTTCAAAACCAGACTATAAAATTCTAAGGACTCACATGGATACACATTATAACTGATAAGAACACATACTTTATATGACATATATAGTAACAAAACCATACAAATTTCATATATACCTTCATGACAATATACATACCATGACTTAACTGCAAGAATGGATCTATACACAATAGTACAGACCATAAAAGTGTCTAAGATTATTGACTTTGATCAACATCTTCAGATAATAATGCACCTTCAAAACACATCCATTCTTCCTTCATCAAGAAAATGTCTTATATAATCCTAGATAAAACACACAAAGCTCATTAGGTCACTAAAAAAATTATATCATTAACAAATGTTCCCAAAGACAATATCCTATCTCTTTCCTTCTTGTTCATTCCATTTGAAATTCTTTCCTTTTTAGATACAATAATCTCATCTCTAATATATTCATCTTTTTAAAGGGAACTGATAGGTACATATATGGATATATTCATTTGTAATTTGATCTAGAGTCATTTATGACTTGTATTAGGCATGATAGTTATGTTTTCTACCTTCTTGGCCTTTTCAACTTTTGTGAGCACTTTACCTTGTTTGTAATTTAATTTATTATAATGTCTTTGCACTTTAATTCACATATCCTATACATTAGACTTAGAAATTTCTTGATCAACATCCTAAACTACTTTATCTAGACCCAATTCTTGACCTCCTTGACTATATTTGGTTCTTTCTTAGTGGATCATGCCTTTGGAGTGATCTTTGCAGCTTGGATTCCACTTCTCATGAATTAGGACTCCATATTTCCTTAGCTTAATGATTATGACTGATCTTCTTGTTGATTACATCCTTTTCCTACCTATTGAAAGCTTGATACCTATTGTTATTCTCGTGAAGACTTTATTTGATAACATAAACTATAGATATGACCTTGTTTATGAAATTTGAAGCATACAACATATTTATTATCTCTTGATTGATATGCATTAAGATTCCATTCATAATGAGCAACCTTAAGATCATATCCATAACATGAGAAACACTAACCTTTGAAAGATATTTCACCACTCTATGAGAACTCACTCTTTGAGAACTTCCTTTAGTAATTCTTAGATCTATGACAAAATTCATTGTATAAATAACAATATTCATTGAATAAATTACCATACCTCATTGCATTGGGTTTTCTAATAGGGCTATATTTCTTTGAATCAGCCATCTTGGTCACCTTCATATTTTTTTGAGTGTTTGGACCTACTTTTTCATCATTCTCCACATGTTGTCCTTTGAAACCTAGGACTGATTTTTTCACTAGTATCTCTTTAAGCGTACAAGATCCTTATCAATCGAAATGAGCTTACGCTTCATTTTGGGAAATTAACACCATTTTTCCTTTGAGTACTTTAAAATCTGGTTTTTATATGTTTTAAGTACTTAGGGATCCCTAAAGAATATTCATTAGATAGGAAATTTCTCCCTCTTTCCAGAATATAAAACTCCTTCTAACTCTCCATATTTTTGAGTTACTAGTTTCTAAATTTTTTTGTAGTTTTGTAGTAGTGAAAGTTCATTTTTAGGCCCTCAAGAATGTTTTGTAAGTTTTTGGCTAGTAGAAGTAATTTACAAAGTGGTGATCAACGTGAAAATTACAAATAGATCCCCAAAATATGCAACCAATGAAGGGTTGCCACGTTATAGGATCGAAGGTGGGTACATGGTGGCATTCTAAAATTCCATAGGATGTTCAATTGATATCAAATTTGGTTGTAAAATTTTCAAGAAGGGACATGTGCATTATTTCATCTCTCCTCACATGTTTCAAGGCATGGTGAACTTGAAGTTTGCGAAATGATCCATTTTTAAAAATCTTGGAAAAGAAGGAAGTTATGGAATTTAAATACACGTTGGAAAAGATAGGGGTCAATGACATGATATCAATCATCAAAGGTGTAAACATGGTGGAATTTTTCACTGCTTTGTAAAGAAGATAACCTTGAAAGATGTGAAGCCTGTAGAATCAACCAGTTAATAATCTTTGGATTTTGGGCTTGGGTCAAGGTAGGTCAACAAGGAAACATGGCAGAGCTAGGGAGTAAAAGTGGTGGAAGATCAATGACCGAGAAGCGGAAACGTGTCACCATTTTGGTGACCTTTTAGGTGATGGGCTCGTAGATGTAAAGTCCCCATAATGAGCCGAGTTTTCAAAGATTTTGGGTCCAAGTAGTCAAATGTGGTCAAGGTGGATAGGTGGCACATTTCTATAGGGCCAATAGTTTAAGTCCACCTAATAGTGAAGTTTTGACATGAAGGAGAACCAATGAAAGGTGAATATGATCCATACATGGGGCTTCCTCATTGTTTAACACTTCGTAGTGGTCAATCGATGGGGCTAGTCAAAAGGTGAATTATGAAGAAACATGCCATGGTCTTAGTGTCCCATATTTCATAAAGGAAGACCTTATCACAAACAAATTAAGGCCTGATCTCATGACCTAATGGGAGACTGGAACATGGTAAAGGGAAAGTTAGTGCACACATAGATAGAGGAAATCTCTGAGGCTAGCTAAAGGCTTCCACTTGTCAACTTCCTATGCTCCTCAACACACAAATCTTCAGAAGGCCATATCTTTTTTTCTAGAGCTCCAAATTGGACAAAATTTATTTCATTGGAAAGATTTCCTCAAGACCCTCTATTTGTGTTATTCATCAAATTGTTGAACAGGATGTAGCTATTAAGTTTCTAGCTTCTTAATTTAAGGGAAAAGCTCTTGAATGGTTTAGAAATTTGACATTAGGATCAATTAATAATTAGAATGAACTTTGAACATCCCTTTACAATCAATTTGGGGAGAAGAAAGTTTACCTCTTCTTACTATAACAACTAATAACTATAAAGAGATATCCCAATGAGCTCATGCTAGTATTGAATTTAATATTTTAGAAAATTTAGGAAATAATTCTAGTCCTTTTAAGACCAAATCTAGAAGGTGGTTTTATTTACATTATAAAAGTATTAACTTATGATATTTTTTTCATGATCCAGTCTATGGGGGGTGCAACATTGCTTAGGGATTATGCATTAGCCATTAGAGATAAAAATTGTCTAATACAAACAAGGAAACTATCTCCTATACCACCCATGCCCTTGTACCTTAAATTACTTCAAGTTTCTCATCCTTCTATTGATCCTATTCCTGAGTAGAACTCCTAACCCACTCCCTCCCTATCATCTTCCAATAAAAATAAAAAGGGGATGAAGAGATGAAGGCTTTGATTATAATTCTATCTAATAAAGTCATATGCTTAGAAAAATAACAAGCCCAATATTTTAGCAATTATAATAACCAAGGGAAATATTCAAACCAAGGATTTAACCAAGGATATCAGTCATTTAGAAATAAAGAACCTAATAAAATATATGAAAAAAATCAATATAATAATAGGTGGCAAGATTTGATTGTGCCTCTTCCACTAGCTGTGATTGTTCCTCTCCGGTCACTTCATACTCTCACCTCAAGTCAAGATTTGTTTCCATTACCAAATAATATAATATAAGAAATAGAATGGTGTTTCCCATGTATCCAGCCACATAATCAAGTTATTTGTGCAAATGCATTGCATGCTCAAGCCTTCATGGTTCAAAATTCTTCCAATCAGCAAGAACCATTGGTAGAAGCAGCCAATCCTAATGTGGAGGGAGTCTAAGAGGTCAATCCTGACATCAATCTCATGTTCTTTGGGGTGGATGACTTTTGTGTAATAAACCAAGTAGTGGGAAGTTCTAGCAGACCTCATATTAATGTTGTTGATAATACAATGTCTAAGAAAAGGATGTTGGAGTCTCAACCTTCATATTCTTCTAGTCAAGACAATGTTATCAACAAAGAGAAGGAAGTTGGAATGAATAAGAAAAAATCACGTTAGTTTCCTAATAAACCTCTGTTGGACAAGGAAGTTGTTGTTCAGCCAAAGATACCTATTCCAACATTGCAGTAACAGAGAAAGGAAAATGGTGTGCCAAAAATGCAGAAGCCCATGGGCCTTCCCTTTAATATTGTTGAGAAAATGAAAAATAAAAATTTCAATGTGATAATGTGGGATATTTTGGTGATTCCATCAAAAAGGTACCTCCTATGTGAATCTCTCAAGAAACTTTCCCAAGATGATTTAGTGCTGAAAATGACCCATGTTGTTGTCAATGTATGCCGATAAAAGGAAGAACAAATAAGTAAAGTTTTCAAGAAACCACCATTTTATATTTCAACAATTGTGGGCAAACACTTGGTTAAAAATTGTATAATTGATTCGGAGGCTAGTACTTCTGTAATGTCTAAGAAGATTGTTGATATCTTAAGACTTAAATACAGTCCCATTTTTAGAGGATTCTTGTAACTTGATGGTGCAATTATTGGTGTATGAGGAGTGATTTAAGAACTTAAGTTGAAACTTCATTCTTTTCCAAGCTGACTATAACCCTTAACATATTAGTGATTGAATTTCCTCCCATGTTTTCCATTAGTTTGTCAAGTTATTTCACAGCCAATGTAGGTGGCTATTTGTCTTCAGATTGGACTCATATGGTCTTAACAACTAGGTATGGTATAAGATTTACCGTACAGGTTGAGCCCATGGTTTCCTACCATATTGAGTCATATAATCCTTCCCCTCCCCAATATAATTTCCTAATACAAGAATAACATCGACACGAGTAAGGTTTAGAAGAGTAGCTCACTCCTCTTCCTGACCTCTTATTAGATGAATGGGCTAAGGAACACTATGAGTTTGATCCTTATGATGAAGCTTTAGAAATTAGACTTAGAGCCTACTGCATCATTAAAGAAGGATTTACTTTACCTACACCACTTAATAAAGAAAAGGATAGTGCTTCTGGATTATGGAACATGTTCTTTGATGGTTCTAGAAGCAAAAATGGAGCTAGGAAGGTGTTGTATTAATTTCTCCAATGAATGAGAAGTTCTTTTTTCACATAGATTGCATTTTTCTTGCTCTGAAAATGTAGTAGAGTATGAGGCATTGGTGCATGGTATCCTAATTACTGAGAAAAGATAAATAAAAGCATTGCATATTTTTGGGGACATTGAATTTGTTGTTCACCAAGTAAGAGGAAGTGTGTGTAGACACATAACATTTGTACCGCTAATTCCCTCATCATATACACCATATTTACAACTATATTAATTAACACTAAATCATTATTCATACATATCTTATCCTAAGTATTAAAACCCCTCACAATATTTACTCCATGAAAATATTCCTCTCGCACCATCTCATAACCGTAAAAATCTCATTTTACCTCCCAAAATCACTTAAAACTAAAATAAAAACAAATCAACTATTTCTCAACAATATTATAACCTTTTTAACCTCCCCAAATCATTCTTCAAACATCCCCTTCTCATTTACCTGCATCCCAAAACAAAAACCTTTGATTAGAATTTGTTTCAATCACTCATGTATTTGCTTTAATGTAAAAATCAGATCGATGACGATTCATTTGAATCACCAATGATTATAAATAACAACTTTGTGATCTCCCTTAGGGATCTTCAATATAGAATATTGGACCCCCTCTTTCTATCATGCACTTCATTTTCCAACACAAAATTATCCATGACATCTTCAAGAACTATCAGGCATCAACATCAATCACTTTCAAGCATTTTTGAGCTTGTTTGCATCACTCAGTTTCTCAGCAACATCATAAGACAACTTATCAACTCATATCTTTTCCACGAGAGGATTTGAGGCATATTCTACCTCCACACCTACTTAAAGGTATTCCTATACCTTTGTTTGTAACTTTTAAAATCATAGGCAACTCCTACATTAATCAAAAAATCATTTCATAGATTCATATATCATTTTTAGCAAGTGTCAAAATCTCAGAAATCGCTAGCGATTCACCCTAATCACCGGAGATTGGACTAAATTGTTGGCGATTCTTTTCAAAAATCATCCCTTTATCATATTTTTATCATTTGTATCAAAACATCTACATTTAACATGTTGTTTCCAAGTATGGCTCTCTATTAGATGGTAGTTCATGGTCATTCACATCCCATTACAAGCATTTACAACCTTCCTATAGTCCAACACCCTTTCTTCTGGGACCAATACAACATCCTACATGAGTTGACACTTTGTGTTATCCGATTCACCATTTACAAACAAGACATCAAGGATCAGATCAAATTCCTCCATTATATCCAATAAGATCTTGATGAATTCAAGTACAATTAATTCAAAAATGTTCGGATCACATCCACACTTTCCTAGGCCACCTTTGAAGTTGCTCAGGACTTTCCTATCCATCTTGAATTTTAGAAAAATATTCATTTTCATCTACTTATCATCATTTACTACATGTTATTATCATCACTTTTATCAATCTACTTAATTGTCTAAAAACAAGTTGATATCCTCCAAGGAAGTCCCTTTAGATTCCTACGAGTCGGCCTACATCGATCAACTCATCTATCCATTTATCTAATCCTTTCTATTTAGTGTCTATGAGAACAGGTTGCTTTACAAGATAGGTGGACTCACACACTTATTCGGACTCGGAAGCTCTAATAAAACATCAACTTCAACATCCATCTCTGCGGGTATTGGTAAACCTCGCCATCTTCTAAGGTCAATTTTTTTGTTGTTTCACTTCATTAATTAATAGTAGAAAAAAAAACCTTCTCTGAACATCCTAGTGTGCCGGTGGGACTCTTAGTCCCTTTTCAATTGTGTTTTTATTTTAATCAAATTTTCAACCACATTTAGGCCACTCTATAATCACTTTGTAATCACCATTGATTGGATGAATCTCAGTGATCTTTGTCAATTTTAGATGATATATGTGATTGCTTGGATTACTCAATCAGTCTTCCTCTAACATCATTTTTTGTTATTTTATCTTTTTCTAACCTTTGGTCACTTTTGCTTTGGTCACTTTTTATTGTTGCATTATTGCATTGTTAAAAAAAAAAAAATCTAAAAAGGAAGCGTTCTTCAGGTGATTCCTTTCCTTTTCTTTTCATTTTCAAGCATTGCATTTTGATTTTTGTCCTCATTAAAATCAATCGGTCTTTTTGGGTTTTAAAATAACCTTTCATCCTACTTGATCACATAGATTATTTAAAGGATTAATTTATTCCATTCACATAATCTTCCCCCACACAACCAAATAACATGAAACACAAATTACATCAAAAATTTTGACCCCTATGATAACTATTGGGATTTCATCACCCAATACGGAAACCGACTCGGTGTTCTAGCCAAGTATAAATAATTAGTTTTCAGTATATTGGATAAGAACCCAAATCCCTTATCGTTGTGGGACTATGAAGTGAGTGGGTAGGCCCCAATGCCAATCTTCTTATGGGAACCATCACATATTTGGTCCTCACGTACCTTCAGTTATATTGAGGACTCCAACCTTAAACATTCTTGAAACCGACCATAGATGACCATTTTCTAGGACATTATCAGTCGTTTTACACATTTCACTTTTTTATAAGTTAATAAAGATAATAAAAAAATTTCTATGTGATTTTCTTGCTACTTGTAATAAACCAATCTAGATTTCATTTTATTTCATTAGTTATTTGTTTTTTTCTATGGTTCTCACAAGACAACAATCATGTATCCAAACTTCTAAAAACATGTCTAGTTCATTCCAACAATCTACACAACATGCTCAAGGCTGTATATAATATTCTCAATGAATCATTGATCAACACAAAACATTCCAATCAACACCTCAACCAAAAGATCAAGAAAAACCCCACTCTCCTAGTATCAATCAGCCTCATCTAAGACACTTGATCCTTTCAATCCCCACGTATTTGATAGTGGGGATCTTGTCTTTTAAGAGATCTTGTATTTAAATCTCATCACTCTTAATTCCTATCTTGCAACATGGGGTGTTCATCTACAACCATCATTACCTAAACCACAATCGTATGTACCTGATCCTTCATGTGGTTTTCCCATCTCATTGATCCAAATCACGAACTAATTATCCAATAGATATATCCTTATCCTTCCAACAGTAAACCAGAAACATCCAATGTTGTGTCTTCAGTTCCTATTTTTGACCTTAACATGATTTCTTCACAAGACACAACCACTCAACATCCTCGACCCCTCAACTGGTTCCACACCACCTCTAAACAACATAAATTTTTTTGTGTTCGCACAAACCCCTACAACATTATCTATTGTCCAAACAACTCCATTGGGTTTTGCCATTATTTCTATTAGTGTATCCCAACCACCACCTTCTCAACAAACTACACCACCTCTACAAAACATTACCATGTCCATCCCTACATTTTTACCCTTAATCAATACTAGTGTTGTTGTCAGTACCCATCTAGTTTCACAATAGTCCTCGACCCCACTTATTTCACAACACATACCTCAACCATCTCTATCACTTTCTTCCTCTCAATCTATACCACAACCATCACAACCCCTTATCCATGCCTCTATCCCTCTTTATAACTTCCCATAACAATCACAATCCTTTTTTAACTTCCATTAACTTTCAACAAGCACTTAAATACTTACTGACCCCTTATTCACACATCCATTCCTTTTCAACACATTCCAAAAAAATCACAACCTCTTTTGAATACATCCATCCCTCCTCAATATCAATATATCCAACCATCACAATTGTTAGCCTCACAACCCACTTATAACATCCCTACAAATATTCCTCAACAAAACATCCCCTTTCAGCAAAATATCCCACAACAATACCTACCATATCAACAATCTAATCAGTTTTCATTTAATCAACTTAGTTCATCTTCATCTAGTACACAAAAATAAATACAAACCAACCCCTTTTAGCTTTAATGAATAGGATAGCTAGACATGGATTTGCTTCCATGGGCCCTAAAAACACACTTTCATATGAACAAATATGTAATGAACCTATTCACCCATATGTACCCTACAAATCTTATCCTCCCCACTGGGAGCTCCCAAAATTTATCAAATTATATAGTAAGGAGGATCCCTAACACACATCAATATTTTTTTCATGCTTGTTACCTTATATCTCATGACTAGGACCTTATGTTAAGAATGTTCCCCATGTCGTTGGTAGGTCTGCTTTAGATTGGTATAATAGCATTCCACAATACTCCCTCTTCTCATTCACACAACTCAAAAACTATTTCTTGAACACTTTTCAATCAACATCACCCGCAAAATCACCATTACCAACCTTTATGCAATCAAAAATTTGAAGATGAATCCATTGCAGACTTTGTCACCTACTATAGGGGTATAATTAATCAATTATCATTCTCTCTCCCATAAACATATTTAATCAAATTATTTTCTTGTTCATGCGCCAAACACATCTCTTCTACACTCCAAATCCAATCCTTTTAGATGTTTGATGAAGCCTTTACCATGGCATGTAAACTTGAACTTCGTGCTCTTGAAGAAGGTAGAGTCAAACTTAGACCGAAGAAACAAAATCTAAATTCCCATCCAAACCATCCTCTAGTCAAGACAAACCCAAATCCTTAGCTAACATTGTAGTCGTCAAATCTGCTCCCAAGGAATGTTCAACCACTTTGAATGCTCTCATCCCCAACGAAACTATACCCCCATTAGAGAGACTTATAGTGTAGTTTTTAATAAAATTCTCACCAATATGATATCCCTTCCTCTTATTCACCCCATCGACACCTTTGTTTCAAACCCCTTTTGGTACAAGGATAACAATTAGTGAAAATACCATAAAATTAAAGGCCACAACATTGAAAGGTTTCATTCATTCCATAATTTCCTTCATGATCTGATTGATAAAACATTTAGACAATCCCAATGTACCCCAAAATCAGAATCTTGACATTTTCAAATAGCCATTTTTGAATCATTCCCCGTCGAGTAGTCAACCATAAGATAACAACATACAAACCCACCATACCATAAACACCATTAATAAAACATCACCTATCACTAAATCTACACCCACACCTTCCTCTAGCAACACCCTCAAACCAGCACATGATGAAAAATTAGAAACACCCACGAAAGACAAAACATCTTCACCCACATCTACCACTTCTCCATCCAGCTCATCTATAAACTCTTCTCGAACATCTCAAAAACAACCCATTATTCAAATCATGAAGAGTTTGTATGATGAATTTGTAGCCTAGTATTTCCCTTGTAAATTTTAGAAACTTACTCCACCCCCATCTAAAAAGTCACAATTATAAACCATTCAACTACACTTATACAAAGATCAAAACATCAACCCTCTATCCTAGGGCCACATCCCTCATCTAAATCACCTACCACCACCCCACAATAAAAAACCACTCATCAACAAACAACTAAAAAAAATACACCAAAAACACATCTCTTGTAACAACCAAAACAAATGAGACATTATCACCTTTGACATCCACATCAAAAGGACATTATGCAATCAATCACTCATAGTGCTACCTCCTCCTAATCCTTCCAATTTTTGATGTTGGAAACCTTTCTAGTATAATTTCAAAGATTTTTGTGATTATCATTGAGTGTGAAGACACTCAATAGAGGATTGTAAAACCTTTCACGTAATCGTTAAGAAACTTGAAAGTAAAGGTCTTCTTCCTTCAAAATTATGCACATCAAAAACATCTCATCCAAAATATAAATCCACCACGATTCTAATCCGTAAGAACCGAATAAACCAAGACCTTTTTTCCATCCCGCCACCTCAAAAAATCACCTCACCCTCACTCAAAGATAAAAATAAGGTTTCCATCTCTCTCCCCTTGAGACATGAAATTAAACATCACAATCCAAGACCAAATTCTCCATCCTCTCTACTCTTGTCACCTTCCACCATAGTACAAAAAGAATTTATTAAACAATTACACCAAGATCCTATTAAAATGTAACTTTACAAGCTGGTCTAAACATCACCTTCAAATCCCTTCAATATATCACGGTGCTTGTAAAAGACCCACTCCATAAATAGTATAAACATTAGATTTGACCATATTGTGTCCCTCTTCAGATCTTAAATAGATCACGAGGGTAAGGATCCTATGGATCCAAACCCTTTTGTTTGCAAACAATAGCCATCTAAATGAATATACCTACCATGAATCTTCCACCGGTGAGACCTAGTTATATTCATGTTTAACACCTTGAATCAAAGGTACCGGGGCCCTCCCTAGAGTTCAATACACTCCATTATAAAACAGATCTAGTTATATTCATGTTTAACACCTTGAATCAGTCAAAACCTCCATTATACTTAATACAAAAATTCTTACAATAATTAGTATCATAAGTTCATGCATGCATCATATCTGGCAGCATAACTTCACAATAGCTCATATATAGTCCTCATATACTATGTAGATCACTACATATTTATAAGGGTGGGGACTTTCCCTTCACACTTACATAATTCCCAAAATAGGTTGCATGCTGAAAATAGCCCACGCCTTTACAATAATAGACACACATGCAAGTGCGCTAATAATAGATCTCTTCTAGTTAACTGGTAGTAATAATTCTATTATTAGCTCAAACCCATGTAAAGTGCTTAGTAGATGCTCTTCCAAAAATAGACCTATGCATGTCACACAAGTCTTTATCCGGTTTGTGTGCTCTGCACTATCTCCAAAAATAGCCCGTAATCCTGAAAATGGCTAAGTCCTGAATCTTTCCTTGTCTTTCACATGTGTTTCCTTCCTATCCTTCTGTGCCTTTGAATGCACCCTATTTCCATGTGAACCTTCTGTGTGCCTTCTACTAAGTATCATACTTTGTTTGCTCAACATTACCCCACACAAAATTGCATTGCCACCCTAGCAATGGTTGCCTCTTGATACTTTTAAAGAATAAAGAATGGGAATGAAAGGAAATTAAAGAATTCATTATACAAAGAATGAATTTCACCTGCAATGTCCTCTATTTCAATTGGAAGAATTAACTCTGGATATTCTTCTTTGATTTCAGCCTCCAAAGTTTTCCAATCACTCAAGCATGGCTTCTACCTTTTCCGGAATATCCGATACAATAGAGTCTAACTCTTCTTGTACAATCTCTTCCTTCTCATTTTGCAATACTATAACAATGTTGGACATTGTAGTCACCCTTCCTTCTAGAAGATCCATCTTTTGTGCTATAAGTTTTCAATTTCATCCAACCTATCTTTATGGGGGTCTTGGGTGTACTGCTGAGGGCCTCACACTTTTTCTTTACTAGTGCCAATCATTCTCTGCCCCAAAGTCTCATCCTTCATGGCCTTCAGGACTTCATTGTCTTCTACCATGGTCTGATTCTTATTACTGCCTCTAGAGCTGCACATATATTCAATGTCTGGTCTGCTTTCTTCAACTCCTCCTGTAAGGTTTGGAGTAATGCTTCATAAGATGAAATATTTCTAACCACTGAAGCCCTTTCTCTCTCTACTTCCTTCTTAGGGTCCTTTGGCATTGGCATTCGAACCGGTCCATCCTCAAGCACCAAATCAACTAAGGTATGCACATAATGCATAGCGAAGGGAATTTTTGGGTACCTTGGGCTCCAAGTGTGGTCTTGCTTGTAGGACATGATCACCGATCTCCTCTGCCATGGTGATGAGAACCCCATTCTTCTTTTTCTCTAGGTCCTTTTCTCCTTTTAGATGTGCTATTATTTCTACATCTTTAGCTTTGATATCTTCTCTTAGCACTCTAATAGTTGTAGCTTTATCCACATTCCTATGTGCCACCTCTGTAGATACTTTCACTAAGGCATTACTCACCTGTTCATCAGACATAACCATGGGTTTGATGGTTTATGTCTATTTTGTGGTGCCTTTCTCATTCTTCTTGACACATAGGACTCTTCACATACATCAAAATTAGGCTCGTCCATGTGAGTTTGCATGGACCATGAAATTGTTTCCTTTGTGCATGTAGTTAGCCATGTTAGGGTCCATCAACTCCCATCCATACAAGTCCTTGAGGCCCACTGTATTCTGGAATCGGGTGTGAAAATTTTACTTGTGTCCTCTTCATAGCCCATGATTGGTGTAACATACTCCCCACTTTCCCTCTTTGTTCTTGGCCCCTTAGGAACTTGAGTGCCAAGGTTTGGAGTTGGATCCTCTATGTTTTGAGTAGTATCTATTATGTTTTTCTATGCCTCTATCTTCTTTACTCTTCTTCTTCATCCTTCATTTCTTCATCCTTGGGTTCTTCCACATCCTGGTGGTATAGGAGTTCTAGGTGCACTCTCTGCAGACTCCTCTGCCTCCTCATTCATTTTAACTTTCTCCTTCTTTTCTTAGTTGTCTCTTTCTATGGAGAGAGTTGTGGTGATCTTCATACTAACTATGGAGTTCCACATGCCTTGTGTTCTTGTTCTCTTGAACACTCTCTTGAAACAACACTCTCCTTGGACTACTTCAAGTCCTCTTCTTCTTCTTGTTCTGTGGTGGGGTATGTGTGTGCTCAGTCTCCATTTTTTCTATAGGCTACCTCGGCCTCTATGTACCAAGCCACCACTATCTTCATGCTCTTCTTCCTCATCATCTACCTCTATAGGTTTGTGGGATTTGGAGTTGGTATGTTCTCCACTATATGCTTTCCCTTAGGTGGCCCTGGGAGTGTGAACTCATTCTCCACATATTTTTTATTCTCCATAGCTTGGGCTTAAGTTGAAGGTATATGAGTGCTTGCTCTCCAGTGTCCCCAATTTCCAAGCTTATAGGCTTTCATGTTTATAACATCTGAAATGAGTCTCTCAACATAGGAAGCCTTTCCTAGATAGACATATGTCTTCCTCAGAGTGTGGTAGTCATAGTCTACCTTTTGTAATAAAATTCAGGTGGTGTGCATCAGTAAAATGGTGGAATGATGCCTAGAAGTAGCATGTTGTGAAGGCATATGATAGTTTTGCACCATGGGCTCCAAGTCCCATCCTTCATAGAAAAAATCACATGATGCGAAGTGTTGGTACACCATGAATTATACTACCTTTCCCACCACTGATGGTAACTCCTTAGGAATGTGCCACTCCTCTTCAAATGCCATGTGGAGCCTATCATACCACATCTCTCCACCCTCTGTTTGAATGGCCCACTCATTGACCCTTCACATAAATATTTATCAAACCTTTTTGTAAGGGATTTTTCTCCATGGGATACTCCCATATCTTGTCCTTTGGCCCATCGGGCACTCCAATCTCCATAAATACTAAAGAAAGTAAAATAGTGCCAAAACTGATTTTTTCACATGTGTGTGCCTTCCTCGATAATGTTCTCTGCAATGTAGCCTGCTATGTTGTAGATCACTCCCTATGACATTCTCCTTGTGATATGTAGCCACATTGTATTCACTTGTGACCACCTCTCTTGGTCATTCAACTTTGTTACTAGATGTGTACTTGCACTGAACCATTGGGTACTTCTTTAACTTGTCAATGTCCATCCCACATGGACCCTTTATATATCCTAACTCCTTCCATGTTTCCAAGATTTTTGCTTTATCTGTTAGATCACTGAAAGGTCTACCCTGTGCCTTTTAATCTTGTCATTGTTGCAATCAAGGTGGTTGTGATTCTGACCCTCCATCTGGTGAAATAGAAGAAGTCCTCATGGACTCTACTCATTAACCACTAGTATAATGGTTCATACTTTCCAAAATAAGGGAGCTCATATAACTGATAGACTCAACCTACTTTAACAACTTCTCCCAATGTCATCATATACTTAGCATGTCCTCTTTGTGTGCACTTGTTGGTCTTTGTGCTCAACAATGCATCTAACTCCTTCTTGTTATCGATGTGTGGTGGTTGTAATCACTTATTTTACACTTATGGATGTGGGAATCCCATTCTTTCCCAACTATAACACCTTTTGGGTACTTGCATCTCGAAAAATTACTTTTGGGCACAACTTCAACTTCTACCTCCACTTTCTTCTTTCCTTTAGCTCTATGCGGAAGGTACTTTCTTTGGTGCCATCTAAAAATCTCACCTTTCTATCCTTTGTAGTGTGTAAATGTGCATCTCCTTCTATCCTCTATAGTGAGAAATTCCAAACCCTAGCTCGAATCCATGCCCTAGTTGAAATCATGTGCCCTAGCTCTTTTGCAATGCTTCCACTTTGCTCAAACCCTTCACAAATGGGGATGTAAGCTTCTTCTATGCACAAATATGCTCTCCACATCTGGTTTCACACTCTCACACCTCAATACTCTTTTCTCAGCTCGACCACACTTAGCTCATTTCAAATTCTTGTGATTACAATGGTAAAAATGAACTTGCATCACGTCCTTATATAGATTTTCAAAAATTTGGTGCATTTATTACTCCTTCACCTACCAATAATCCTCTCATTAATTGACCATTTTCACAATTTCCATGTGGTACATCTTCACGCCTTAGCTATAACCTTCTAGCATGCCTTCCTACCTTCTTAGCTACAGACTTCTCTTTAGTGTGCTTCCATGCACTGAGTACCTCACCACTGTGCCTTCTCTTGGTAGTCTCCATGGTTGCTACTTACCTCGTGTTATATTGTTCCTTTGTTTATCTCCATCTATGGTCCTTATTTGGAAGCAATCTTCTTTCCACCAACTCTCCAAACTTGAATAACACCTATAGCAGTTTGTTCCTTTATGTGTACCCATTTTTCAATAGCCACCCCACACAAATGGTATGTGTAGTCCTCTGCATAAAAATTCTTCAAATGGTAATTAGCTTCAGTAGCGTAAACGTGCTTATTACACAAAACACCAACTAAATTGACAAAGCATAGTGATGAAGAAGGAAATACATTAAGGAATACATAATTGAAAACCTAATCTAAATGGAAAAACTACCTTATTACAAACACCAAGAAGACTTATTTATAGTAGGGCTTTAACCTACTCCATTGAAGTAACTAAGTAACCATATTCCATCAAGCACCTCTAACTAACAAGCTCTTGTTTCAAGTATGTAAGTGATAACATATGGTCCTAACCAATGTACTTTAAGTTTTCTGGATGGCACAAAAACTTAGAATCATAAAGAAGCACCATTTTCCTATCTCAAGCTTTTTGTCCCTGATGTGCCTGTCATGCCATGCTTTCTGCCTAGATTTTTCTTTTTTCGACTCAGCATGCTATTGCTCATCACTCATCCAACTTAATCAAATTTTCAATTCATTCTTCTAATGCTTGTTCATTAGCTAGACCTCAGTGTGCACACGTAATACACAAAGAAGGTAACATGAATTCCATAGGAAGAACTACTTCTATGCCAAACACCAATTGAAAGGGTGTGGCCTTGTTTAACCACTTGTATGTTGTTCTATATGCCCAAAAACATGGAAGAAACTTTATCATCCCAATATTTCCTTCCAACATCACAATTTTTGTCAATGTCTAGCTCAAAATCTTGTTGAAAGCCTCAGCAGTCCCATTTTCTGAGGATGATATGGTGTAGTCTTATGGTGTGCAATCATGAACTCATCAATAGAATTTTGATTGTCTCATTCAAAAAATGTGTGCCCCTATCACTTGTCAAACTCAACGGGCATCCATACCTTGTAATAATATTTTCCCATAGAAACTGGCTGTTGTAGTTGTTGTACAATCCTTTGTAGGTGTTATTCTACCCACCTTGTCAGATAATCTATGCAAGTGATGATATAGTGTGATCTAGTCCTATGCACGGCTAGTGAAATAGGACCCACAAAATCTATAGCCCATTTCTCAAATGGTTTCTGCACTAGGAATAGGTCTTAAAGGCATTTCATCTCTTTTCTCCTGGTTTTCCAAGTGCTTAATAGTGATCACAAGCCTTGTAATATGCCTTAAAATCCTTATATAGGGTCTCCCACCATAATCCAGTGAGTAGAATCTTTGCACGTAGTGGTGTCACCTGCATAGTGCCCACCTACAATACCACCATGAGCCTCTTCCATGATATATGTGTGCTCATGTTCTAGTACACATCGGTGCACAATACTTCATCTCGAACCTAACTTGTATAGGTCACCACTAATCAACATAAATGGTGTGCAATGTGTGAATGGAAAGTTGTTTCTTCTCTAAGGATTTCATTCCTTTTGGTGCCATACCTATATGTAGAAAGACAACAATGTCCTCTAATTTTGATGGTGTGTTGTAACCGGTATAACTATGCATCGGGCATGGTATCTTCAATTTCCTACACATCTTCTCTCGATTGTATTTATGGATAAATGGTCGGTCCAGAATTACTTTTCCCTAGTTTTACCACAACTGTAAAATCAAATTCTTGGAATAAGAGTACCCATCGGCATATGCCCCTGTAAAATGGGCTTGTTTACCAAATACTTCAATGCCATGTGATCGGTATAGAATACAAATGGTGTTGCTAGTAGGTACTATGTCTGAATTTATGTAGTGCATAGATCATTGACAAAGCTTTGTGCTCTGTAGTTGTATAATTCTTCTCTGCATGAGTCAACTTTCTACTAGCAAAATAGATAGGATGATCTATAATACCTTCTCTAGGATGAGCCAACACCACCATGCCAATGGCCATGCTAGAAGCATCCACATGTACATGAAACGGTTGGTCCCATGAGGAAAGCACAGAATAGGTGTTGTAGTAAGTTTCTCCTTAATGTCTCGAATGTGCGTTGTTGTGGTTCCCCCAATAGAATGTCCCTTTTCCTTTTAGTAACTCCTCAAGGGTGTGAAAACCTTAGCATACCCTTTAATAAATTTTCTATAATACCAGTGTGACCTAAGAATCCATGCACCTCACTTTGATTGGTAGGCTCTTCCAGGATGATAATGACTGCAACCTTAGTTGGATCAACCAAAAACCTTCCTTGTAGATGATGTGCCCTAACAATGTGCCAAATGGTGTAGCAAATACACATTTCTTGATGTTCAAAGAGATGCTTAACTATCGACATCTTCAAACATTAAGCGTAAATTATCACAATGATCCTTAACAAGTCCATACACCATCTAGTCATCTAAATAAACCTACAAGAAGTTATGAATAAAATCCTTGAAATGCTTGGACAACTATGTGAGAATACAAAGGTGCATTTTTAGACCAAAAGGCATCACAATATAGGAAAAACTTCCCCATTCAGTGGTAAAAGTAGTCTTTTTCTTGATCCTCTGTGTAATCCTAACCTGATGATACCCAGAGAATCCATCTATAAAGGAATAGATCTCACACCCTGCAATGCCTTCTAATATTTCCTCATGAATGGCATAGGGAAAGGATCAGTCACACATGCAACATTCAGCTCCTGTAGTCCACACAGATCCTAATATGACCATCTTTCTTTATATTGATCACCATTGGGCTAACCCATTCTGATTCATCCAGGGCTTGATGATTCCAGACTTCAACATTTTGTCAATTTCTTCCTTGACCTTTTCATGCAAGTTGGGGTTCATCTATAGGGTCTCTTCTGAATGGGGTGCACCTTCCTTAAGATTTATCTTCATTTCTCCTAATGATTCATGCATGCCTTTTAGTTCATGGTATCCCTAGGAAATAAGTCTTGATAATCTCGTAGTAACTCAATGATTTTTGCCACTTCAGAGTTCAGACCAATAATCCCCAATTATGGCCTCCTTAGGCTCAACATCCGATCCAATATTCACTTTCTTTTTTTCATAGGTTCATGATAGGCACGCGTGGTCTTATCTACACTATCCAAAACCTCACGCCTACTGTTGAATGATCTACATCCATATTTTCTACTTCTTCATCATCCACTAAGTAGACCATCTTTCCTTTTCTTTCTCAAAGGAAAGTGCGCTTAAGTAGTGTGGCATATGTCTGTTTCTTTAGCAAAATGTGCTCCTGAGTCATTTCCATCAAATAACTCTGAATGAGTTCTTCCACCTTTTATTATCTCCCATAGTTAACCACTTTATAACCCTTAATGCCTCTTCTATTGGAGGTTTAGTAGAAGTAGTCAAAAGTCTGGATCATTCCTACAATCAAATCCTGCCAATTTCTAGTCTCTCTATGGAGTTCACATATACATACCAAGCACATGCATGCACCTTGTAAAGTGGAATAAAATTTGTGCACCCAGAGTGAAGGTGGTAAAGCTTCCTACCCCTCTATCCAAAGTCTCTCACACTATTGAATGTGGTGTTGAACAAGGTTGATTACCATGATAAGTGCATATTTGAGTAGGTGCATTCTCCTAGAAAACCGAGTAAAAAGAGAAATCCTGATTTCATTCCATCCTACAAGATTATCCTGTGAACCACCCACCAGTGTGTTGTTGTCCCACGTAGGGTATATGCTAGCATATTTCATCTCTCTCCAACTGGTCTATCCATTGTTCCTCCATGGTGCAAAAATACCATAGGATCTCCTTCTCAGTGTATGAGGTACCGAGTTGTTACCTATTCTCTGATACAATGAGGTCTACTATTCCACACAAATGTGCTTCTTACTTTGTGCCCTACCAACTCATAAGTACCATGAGCCCAATTATCACAAGCAATACTTGTAGTATCACTAATAGACTATGCATCTTCCCATTGAAGGATTCCTTCTTTAGATGGCTCGAGCACTTATGGGTCCGGATTGCATGCGTACATAAATCCTATTTAGATCTTCCTCACTCAAAGGCTCAACATAGGGTGTAGATTTCCCATCGGTTAAAGGGATAATAACCCTTTCCTCCTTGTTCTCAAAACTGATATAACCCTTGTTGAACAAAGATCAACATTATTTGCATAACACCAAGGGCACCCAAGTAGAGATGGGAAGTTGTGCCTTCTGCAAGTGCCAAAACCTCAAAGTCCCCTGTGAACTTGGCCCCTTATATAGTAATGGATGCATCTTTTAAAACTCAATAGGGGTGGCCTTGGTTCGATTAGCCATAAACAACACATTAGAAGATGGTTGTAATGGGGTCTCCCCATCTGTACCCATGCATCTAAAGTAAGCACATTGACTTCCACGCCTATATCAATCAATATATTACTCAAAATCCATCCATCCACAACAACATTCAAAGTGATTTCCTTGTCATAGTCTAAGCTATGGGGGAAGATTTACATGTAGGATCTATCATCAGTCTCAATACTTACACATGGAGTGTTTCCCTTTAGCCAATTCCCTAACAATGGAATGATATTCTCCTGGTGCAACATTTTGCACACCTCCTTCAAGTCATCAATATCATATTGGATCATCTCTGCTACTTTCTTTTTCTCCATCTTCCGTGATTGCTCCTTTAAACATTGTATTTCACCCTGAAGATTTTTGAGTACCTCCATGGTTTCTGATAAACCTCCTTCTGATGGATAGGATCTGGGTACCATGCATGTAGAACCTCCTCCTTAGTGATGGTAGGATTGTTGTAACATGCTTCTTTGGCACGCGTTCCACTTTAGCGTGGGTAGTGATCTTTACAGGAAATACCTCGGATTCTGGTTCCAACTTGGGCATCCACTGATTTTCCACAACGCGTTGTATCCTAACCATCCATGCACCTTTGTTTTCTTGTTTATCTTCTTACTAAGATGCTCATATAAGTTTAGGCATTCCTCATAGCTATGATTCTTTCCACAGAAAGAACATGTAATATTTGAGGACATTCACATCTGTAGTGGTCAGGAGATCCACATGTATAACATGTTCCATGAGGAAACTCACCTCATCCACCACCATGGCCTCGACCTCAAATCCACCATGGTATCCTCGACCTGCCATGACCTCCTTCAAAATGCCCTTCATTCTGATCATAGCATGCTTGATTGTGATCCCGATCCTGATGCTCATTCTTACCTTTAGAGTTATCTGATACTCATGTTGTCGTACACCAATATCTATAGCATCATGGATCTGACCAATCAATCTATAGTCTTTTGTATTGTGAGTTCATGGACTTGAAAATTTTACAATAGCAAGAGACGTTCTTCCTTATTATGCGTGTTTAATAATGGGAAGTGGCTAGCATCATGGTTCAAATGACATATCTCACAGTCTAGTAGTAATGAACACATGGATCTATGGGGAAACTATCCTTGGTGTGACCTTCCACTTCACAATTTGTACACCAAATCCCCATGTGCATCTCATGTGTTGAATTTTCCGATAGTTTCTCCAACTACTTTTCGCCATAGCTGTAATTTGTGCTTCCAAAAATGGGCTCACCCTAGTGTCTATGCTCCCAACTACCTCAGCATGCAAAGCTACTTCAAGTGCTTCACGTGGATCAGTGTATGTCTTATGTGACAAATCCCTTCTAAAAGGTGTGATCAGACCTCCAACAAACCATTGTGCATGTTGTATTGCATGAATATCATAAGAAAGCTTAGATAAAAGCATTTTGAAATGGGCATCATACTCCCGACACTCTTAGTAGTGCCTTGCTTAATATCCTTGAGTGCGCACTTATACTCTTCTGCTCAAACTCAGGGATGTGAAACTCTTTAAGGAAAGCATATTTTAATGTTGCATAGTCTATGCAAGTCTGATCAGGTCAAACTTTTGTACCAAATATGTGCACATCCCTACAATGTAGTGGCAAATTGACTTCACCTTGCACTCAAAAGCCATGATTCCTTTTGCATGCACCACATTATTTCACACATGTGCACATGTTAAATCAACATCTTCTATGCCCCTATATTCTAGAAGATGAAGAGACATCTCCATGTAAATATTTTGGGGTTGGTATGGACCTTGCCCACTTGATCCAGAACCTCATGTTTCCTCTACCTCTAGAACCACCAGATCCACTAGAACTAGAACCACCTATACCTCTTGATCCTCCACCTATAGCTGGAAGTGGACTAGAAGATGTACTTCCTTGTGTCCCCAATAGTAGTATTAAACTGAACCCTACAGTTTGTGAAGTGTTACCACTCCTAGAAGTGAGTCCAAAATTTTGTGTGCTTGAATTTTGTGCAGATGATGCACCTATAAAGGTACCTCAAAAAAATAAAAAGACATTTTCCCTACCATCGATGTACTTCTATGTGACTTACTCCTACTCTCCCACTACCTAAATTAGCTTGTTGACTACTTTTTTCGTACTAGATACTGGAAAACCAAGCACAAGGGCTAGGTTTCTAGGTAGATTCAGATGCATGCCCATGGCCTAGGTCATCTCTATTGGTGCACTTCCATGTGAGGCTGAGGGGGTTCCCTATCATGCTTTCCCAAATGGGGGAGTTCTTGATGCTCTAGCTCCATGCCTTCTACATGTGAGCTCCAAATCCTTCACGAGCCATCTCTCTCCTCAATGCCATTCACTCTGCAACATCCCATTACTTCTCTATCTCCCTCTCGCGTGCCTCATTATACTTAAGATGCCTTTCTTCTCTCTGCCTTTCTTTTGCCGCTAGGTCTGCCATCTTTCACCAAACCTCTCTCCCCCATGCGTGGTGGGGTTTAGTTAGCCATCGGTTTTCTTTCCAAGTTCAAGGTCACCATCAATATTTTGATTGCTAGTGGAATGCCTTGCAAGTAAGTTCCCTTGGGATATCATAAAATTCAAATTCACTACCTCTGGGAAGAATAAGTGGAAATTGAGTACTCAGAATATAACTATTTAGAACACCATGAAACCAAGTATCCACAATGCGTGTCCAAATCAGATCAGCATCATAAAGGGCCTGAAATTCTTCCTGCATCAGACAAGTGTACGATACCTCCAATCCCTTTTAGATGCATAAGCAACCAGCCACTCATACAGTTCTACTAGAAAAATAGTGAAGAATAGCTCTCATAAAAATTGTCATATAGATTTTGTTCCACCCATGCACGTGCGTTAAACTCAGATCGATGTTGAACCTCCATGTGTATTCTTCTTCTAGATCTTGTATCCACTCCTCAACACTTGCTAGGGTCAACCGGTATGTCTTCATCATGAACCATCCTAAAAATAACTAAAAAAGAGGTCCCGATAATGGAACCAATGATGTAGCCTAGAATTTACTAGAAATAACCCAGGACATATTGGCACATCACTCATCCTAGACCGAGCATTCACTCAAAGCGCACAAAGGTACCAGGCCCCTCTTTAGAGTTGCTTTGTTTAGGATGTGAAAAGATGAAGGGTTAATGCATTCAGATCCATAAATAGTATAAACATTCTATAGAGCATATTCTAGATCTAGATCTAAGGAGTAATGGATTTAAGCAATAACCATATGAATTCTACCATACAAGATCTAGTTATATTCATGTTTAACACCTTGAATCAGTCAATACACTCCATTATATTAACACAGTAAATACACAGAAGCTTCTTACAATAAGTAGTATCATAAGTTCATGCACACATCAGATCTGGTAGCATAACTTCACAATAGCTCATATATAGTCCTCCTATTCTACATATCACTACATATTTATAAGGGTGGGGACTTTCCCTTCACCACTTACATAATTCCAAAATAGGTCGCATGTTGAAAATAGCCATACACCTTTACAATAATAGACACACATGCAAGTGTGCTAATAATAGATTTATTTTGGTTAACTACTAGTAGCAATTCTATTATTAGGTCGAATTCATAAAAATAACTTAGTAGATGCTCTTCCAAAAATAGACCTTGCGTGTCACGGAATCATTTTTGATTTGTGTGCTTTGAATGTTATCTCCAAAAATAACCCGTAATCCTGAAAATGGCTAAGTCCCAAATCTATCCTTGCCTTTGACATGTGTTTCCTTCCCTATCCTTTCACACCTTTGAGCACGCCCTTCTTCCACACGTGAACATTCTATGTTCCTTCTACTAAGTATCACATTCCATTAACAAACTACTTGACAACTTCTCCCTCGGTGATGTTATGGAATGTCTCTCGCTAGGGAGTACCACCTCCTCATGCTTAATTCACTTCCTACACCTAAAATGTATGGAAGACTAGACAAACAATCCATTTATAAGCCTAACATTGGAGATATCATTTCCTACGGCGTCACATATCTAAAAACCAACCTTGTTTATAGGGGAGTTTATCATCCTTCCTACAATACAATCATCAACACCATGTCATGCCTTTCAAATCCGACTTCAACTCTTTATATAATCTCACTTTCATTCAAATGTACCTCCATCACTATGTATGGAAGGGTTTTGGATTTGGATGCTATGAACAAGGAGTACACATGATTTGATTTTCTAACATTCTCTCAAACCACACAAAAATTATGGGCTAGGATATGAAAAACCCATTGTTGAATCATCTTCCCATACCACATCCCTACATATCACAAAATTAGAACCATCATCCCCCGTAGAACCTGATGATCCTATGGACACTGATGACACCATCTCCATCCCACCTAACTTTTTTAGTCAATACTATTTCCTTAGGACCTTTGACTTATCGATCTAATCATGTCACCAAAACACTTCCTCTCATCTAGCCAGAAATGATTGAAGAAGATTCACCCATCATTGATATCCTCTAATGTCATGATGATCAAGAAATTCTCTCCCATATGGGAGAAGAATACCATCCTCTTCAAAAAACCTTACCACCCGACACATCAACCCTCCTCAACAAATCCACTATTGACATTAACATAGGAACCCCTCAGGAACCTCGTATAGTTAAGATCATTTAATCACTAAATCCACAAGAATTAAATGATTTCACCAACTATTTATCAAACATAGTCAAGAATTTGCCTGATCATATAGTGATATACTAGGTATCGACCCAAATATGATTGTACACAACATCATCACTTATCCCAACACCAAAAAGGTCACAAAAATTCTCCATAGAATGCATCCATGCATATCTCTTCTCATCATAGAAGAGTTAAAATGTTTACTCTCTGCTAATTTTATCATGACCATTTACTACCCACAATGGGTTTCTAACATCGTATATGTAACCAAAGCCTCAAGAAGATTACGTATTTTTAATGACTTCGGGATCTCAATCTTGCTTTCCCTAAAGATGACTTCCCTCTTCAAACATTGATCAATTTTTTGATCCAACTACCGCCATGAAATGATATCCCTTATGGATGTATTTTCTAGTTACAATCAAATCCTCATCACCACTTATGATCGCTATAAAACATCTTTCATTACTCCTTTGGGAACCTTCTATTACTGCGTCATGCCATTTAGACTTAAAAACACCAAAGCCACTTATTAATGCGCCATGACATATATTTTCCATGATCTTATCCACAAAACCATAGAAGACTACATAGATGATCTCTTAGATAAATCTAAATAACACAAAGATCATCTCGTTTTCCTCGAATCAATCTTCATCTAACTCATTCAATATTTCCTTTTTCTTAACCCCACTAAATGTTTTTGGTGTTCTCATCGGAAAAATTTTGGGGTTCATCATATCTATTTGAGGTATTGAAGTAGACCCAGCCAAAATCAAAGAAATTATCAAAATTCCTCCTCCATCAAACCTCAAGAAATTGTGTAGCCTTCAAGGTAAACTGCGTAATCTATCTGACATTTCATATCTCAACTCTCTTATCATTTTCAATTGTTCCATCATCTCCTTCATAAAACGTTGACTTCAGATGGGATCTTAATTGTCAAAAATCCTTTGATGAACTCAAAAATTATCTCTTATCACCACCTATACTCATACCTCCTCATGAGGGGAGCCATTTTATCTTTACATATCCACCACAAATCATGCCTTAGGAGCCATGCTCACTCATCGAGATGAGAAAGGACATGAAAAAGTTGTTTATTACATAATCCATACCCTCCATGAATATGAAACTCATTATACTGAAGCCAAAAAACTATGTTGCGCATTATACTTTGCAACCTCTAAGATATGCCACTATCTCCTCAATCATAAAACTTACATTGTCACTAGTTTCAATCCACTCAACCATGCACTCTAAACCATATCATAGTGACCACATCACTCAGTGGCTTATGCTTATGACCGAGTTTGATCTTGAATTTCTATCACATAAGTCCATTAAGGGACATGCCATTGTGGACTAGCTTGATGAATCCAATTTTCCTAACACTCATCTTCCTCATGAATAATTTCCTAATGAATCTATCCACACTATTGACAAACATGAATTCACTCCTATCAAAATGACCCTCTTCTTTGATGGATCTAAATGCCAACAAGGGGGAGGGGCTGGTATCATTATCATACCTCCCTAGGGGACTCTTATTCCTTTATCATTCAAACTTAACTTTGAATGTACTAATAACATGGCCAAATATGAAGCTTTAATAATGGGTCTTCAAACCGTTATCTTGTTAGGCATTCAAATCTTAGAAATCTATGGAGACTCACAACTCGTCATTAATCAAATTAAAGGAGAATATCAATGTAAAAATGAAATCTTACAAAAAAAAATCCAATGTTGAATTTATCCTCAAAGCATTTGATCATTATACCATCCAAAACAGTTCCACGATCCTCTAATAAGTTTTCTAACACCATGGCTTCTTTAGGATCTCTTATTCCTCTATCAACCAAAGAATCAATTGATAATTCTAAAAAAATTTTGTTTCATTCAAAAATTAGATGAACCATCTCATAAAAATGAACTCCTTCTATCAACACTATTAAAATCATCCAACTAACCTATGGTATTCTCAAATATTTGAATATCTTTCAAAATCTAAAATACCATCTGATTTATCCAAAAATGCTAAAATATCATTCCTTCAATGCGTCATTCACTATGTCATTATAGGTGGTATCCTATACAAATGTCACTTGATGGCCTTCTATTAATATGTCTTAAGTCTCATGAATTATATCAAAGCAATTCAAGAAGTTCATGATGGTATATGTGGACATTTCAATGGTAACGTCATCACTAAACATGTCCTTAAACTTGGCTATTACTAGGCTACTATTAATCAGGATTTTTGTACATACGTTAAGAAATGCATTAAATGTCAACAACATTCATATCTCATCATGTCCCTAGTCAAGCTTTACAAACCTTCTCATGACTTGTGGCCTTTCTCACAATGGGGGTTAGACCTCATTGGCACTATCAATCCTCACTCATCTCAACAACATCATTCCATCATCATAACCATTGAATACTTTACAAAATGGGTTGAATCCATTCCTTTAACTTCAACTAAAGAAAATCAAATCATCAATTTCATCTATTAGTACATCATATGTCGCTTTGGTGTTCCTCATAAACTTGTCATGGATAATGCAAAATCCTTAAAAAAAGGATGTTAAGAAAATTTGTGACACCTTCAACATAAAACTTAGTTTCTCATCACCATACTATCCCAAGAAAATGGACAGGTTAAAGCCTCTAACAAAACACTTAATAAAATCCTCATGAAAACAATAGATGAAGTAGGCAAGAATTGGCATCTCCAAATCTCATTTTCTCTCTAGGCTTATCAAACTAGCATCCATAATCCTATATGTGATATGCCCTTTTCACTCATCTATGGCTGAGGCCATCTTACCTCTTGAGGTTCAAATTCCATCACTTCGTGTATCACTCAAAGATTTTATCCCCGATGAAGAATACCATCAAGACCGTCTAGCACAACTAGAATTGTTAGATGAAAAACATTTAACCTCCCTTGAACATCATCAAGTTTATCAGGAATGCATCAAACATACAATAAGCATGTAAAAGAACGTGACTTCAAAATAGGTGATCTCATTCTCAAATAAAATCAAAATGTCACTACTTTAGAAATGGAGTAAACATGGAAAGTTTTCCCCTAATTAGATCAGTCCATACATTATTACTCACAAGTATGAATCGGGAGCATATTGTTTGGCCTCCTTGATGGTACACCTGAAAAGGAACCTTTGAATGCCTTGCACTTGATGCCTTTCTATTGTTAACCTTTTGATCATCAGAACAATAGTCACATCTAAATATCTTAGTCCACCATCAACCAACCATCTTATCATTATAATGATTTGAAAGTATGTGGTTTTCCATCACTATCCTTACAAAACCTTAAAGATGAGCACCATGGCTCTATTCATCACATATTTCACTTGGATAAGTTCCTCCTTAGTAGGAACCCCATAATCATTACATCCATCCACCTTATGTCTACCAACTAAAGACATGTCATG
Organism: Taxus wallichiana var. yunnanensis; assembly: GCA_018340775.1. Classification (NCBI taxonomy): domain Eukaryota; kingdom Viridiplantae; phylum Streptophyta; class Pinopsida; order Cupressales; family Taxaceae; genus Taxus; species Taxus wallichiana. Next base: position 612,039,789 of record CM031238.1, read on the forward strand.
GGGAATACATGTGTAGGTCATGTACACATCTCTTTCCCTCCTTGAAACGGTCTATTAGGGTTTTTCCCTCAGCTCAAAATAAATTCAAAAATATCTATGGATGCTTTTATCAAAAAATTCAAAAATAATAATAGATTGATCCCTCGAAGGATAGCTATTTAAAATCATTTTTTCAAAAGAAAATAAAATTAGATTGGTCCTCGAAGGATAGATACTTACCTAAAATATAGACCGATCCCTTGAAGGATGGTTATCTTTGTAACAATCAAAAATAAAAATTTAGACCACTCCCTCAAAGGATGGATATTTATGTAAAAAGGGCTTCCCACATTGATCAACCTTCAAAAAGATAAAGTCTCAAAATCATCTAGGAAAGCTTCCCACATTGATCAACTTTCCCATCAAAGCAAACTTCCCACATCGATCAGTTTGCATTAAAAATATGTATATCTGGGGCATACCTCTATGAAATTATTGAAAAGGAGAACCCTACTATCCCACATCAACTTACACATGCTAAACTCCTTTCATGTCCTAGGAGGTATATCTTGTCACTTCAACTTAAAGATCCCACATGTAACTACCTACTGATAGTCTTATGTTAACATTCATTGAAAATCCTAATGTGCAAGTGATTTCACATTTTATACCCATCACACATGTATCAAATCCAATATTAAAGCAATCATTTCCTTTTTAATTCTATTATACAAAGATAACATACATTTTAATCACATCTAAAGTCATAACCATCTTAATAACATAACTTTCCACATCATACAATATTTTCATATTCAAATCCCATAAAAGCATTAAAACAAATACATCAAGACATATACCATATAAATCACATAAATCATAACCCAAAATAACGCATATATATAATCATAATCAAATTCTAGATACATCATCAAAGGATTCCTCAACTTTGTATGTCAAAAACCATACATCAAAGGCTTCATAAAAAGAGTCGTATACAATCACAACACATATCATATAACTATCTAGTAAAATGGATATCACTAAGAAATCCACTAGCATGAACAACACTCCCATCACCCTCCTGCATACCACCATCACCACCATCTCCTCTAACAACTCCTCAAGGTGGCTAACCCATACTGACCAAATTCACACTAGGACCCATCCCCTATTTTTCTAGGTGATCAACATAAATAATCACATTGGGAAAGTACCATATCACCATATCCTCATAATAAGACAAACTTTTCCCAAAATATTGATGATAGTGACCATAGCTAACCATTCCTAGTGCCCCCATCTAAATACTATCACTGGGCTGGACCACCAACTCTGCACCTAATGATTGAAGATCTTGTAATGTCGAGAGCCCTTTTTAGGGTCTCTTATTACTTCCTATATTGATATTGATCAGTAAGTGGCCTACACTAATTGTGTTCTATGTCCATCACACTTAACCATTACACCATCCTTATGATTAATCAAAGTATCCCTCACCCCAATCAAATTATCTCTCTCCTTCCATGGGACTTCTCTCTCTCTTCCTCCACAATGGCCTTCTTGGTCATCAAACTATGCAAATTATCCTCGAAGATCCTCCTTATCTCCATCACCCTCCTCATCATCACTAACATCAAAAATATCATATACTCCCTCCACTCGAGCATGCACCCTCCTCCCTATCTAAATAGATTGTGTCCTCTCAAACTTAGCATAAGCATCCATCCACCATCGTTTGTAACCAAAGTCACTCTAGCATCATCAAGTGGCACTAAATCACCATGCTCATCTAGACCCATGGCTCCCTCTCATCAACTATAATAGGAGTCCGTCCCACAACTTCCTTGGGAGTATCTGCATCTCCCTCATCATGTTTATAAATCATTGGAGCCTCAGGAACATCTTGGACCAAACCAAATTATTGTCAGAAAAAATAAATTTGATTAACTCCCACTCTATCCCTTGTATCCCCCCTTTACCCAGTACTCATGTTATAACCCATCAAGCTCACACTCACAACCCAACCACTCTAGAAAATCAAGATAAGGTCTCCACAACACATCTCCTACATGTAACCCTATAATAAGATCTCTATAATGAGCCACCTTCTACTTCCCCTTTGATGATCCACATCTCCTTTCCACCTCATAAATCTCATAGATATACCAATCATATCTACACCTCCCCATGGTAAACCCTATGGATGAGCTATGGCAATATGCTCAAAATCCCAACACTGTAACAAAACGCAACATCTATCCCATATCTCTTGTGGACTTTCCAAGCCCATAACTCCTATATGTTTGTGCTAATAATGCAGGGGCCCAAGAAAAAATATTATGATGCTCCATCATCTCTACAACTACTCCTGTCATCATCCATGGAAATCTACCCCCTCGGAATCAAGGAAAAGTAAAACATGAAATACCCATCATCAACATAGTCATCCGTGAACAACCATCTCTCCTCATAGAATATAAAGAATGATAATAAAAAACCCTAACATATACCTCACATCATCTGTATCATCCCATACAATATCCTCATCACATCCTCTCTCTCCATATCATCAATAAAATAGATACCTCCAGTGGACAAGAAGTCTCATAATCCTATGAACATCCCATCCTCCATGATGTAACCTCACCTTTTGGTAACCAAAATGTGTAGGTGGATGGATCCCATCTCTCCATCAATGCCAATAGTAATCCTCTACATCTATGGATGTGTCTATAATCCTACATCCTACAAATCCCACTTCCTCTACATGACTCCAATCATCATCTAACATATCCTCCCGTACCTCCTCTAGGATCACTAGAATCCTATCTCAGATAGTCAGTTTCACATCTACCTATAATCACAAAATATACAAAACACACATTAGAATCAAAACATCATCAAAACATCACCACACACATGGTTGCTAACAAATAAATATGGTAAAAAAAAAGTAATTCATCATAGTGATTCATATGAATCTCGGTGATCTACGAATCATTGGTGAATATGGTGACTTTAAAAATAAACCCTCTATATGCACGAAAAATGACAAAAAACTCAAAACTAGCTAAAAACCCAAAAAAAATTAACAAGTAAGGAATTTACCTTACCTTTTTGGTTTTATGTTCCTTCTGATAACAATGCCATTTCTCCAAAACACCTTTTTCACTCCCTCAAAAGCTCTCCAATTCACAAAAACAAGTCACAAAAGTGAATTGTTCACCACCGACCTAGGGATTTTATAGCCTCCCCCAACTTTTCACAAAGCAATCATTGATGATTCCTTGAATCATTGGTGATTCACCTCAATCTCGATGATTGTCATGAATCACTAGCGATTCATCCTTTTTTACCCTCAAAACATTATTTTCCAAAATCATCACATTTTCAACAAATTGTCACAATTAAAAGACCTCAATCTTTGGAAAATTAAAAATACATATCAACAAAACCATGGATATTTCATACATCTATGGGATACGTGCCCTTTTTCCCCCATCATTTTACTTCTATATCTATTAGTATACCCTTACAAATCATATGTCCATAGGCTAATGAATCCTTTGGTTCCCCTATCACTTGATTCCACACTAGCACCCATGGTTTCGATACCTCATCTTGGGGATTTTTTTATAATAAATGCATATCAAACCTATCCAAATCCACCTATCAATATGGTGTTCCTTACACTTCACTGCAGTCACCCCATTTTGAGAGGGGATCACCGATGCAAATTCAACTATTGAGAATTGTTTTTGTCTAGCACTTTTCCTACACCAAACTACTCGAAAAAAGGGGCAAATGTAGACATATAAATTTGCACCACTAATTTCCCTCATCATATACACTATCTTCACAATCTATATTAATTAAAAATAAATCATTAATTTACATATCTTATCATAATTATAAAAACCCCACAATATTTACTCAATGTATATATTCCTCTCATACCATCTCATAACCATGAAAATATCATTTTACCTCCCAAAACCACTTAAAACTAAAATCAAATAAAACAAAAACAAATCAACTATTTCTCAACAATCTTATAACCTTCTTAACCTCCCCAACTCATTCTTCAACATCCCCTTAGTCATTTACCCACATCCCAAAAAAAAAAACCTTTGATTAGAAGTGGTTTCAACCACTTATGTAGTTGTTTCCCCGTAAAAAGTGGATCATTGGCGATTCAGTTGAATCATCAACAATTATAAATAACACCTTTGTGATCTCCCTCAGGGATCTTCAATCTTGAATCTTGGACCCCTTTTTTGATCTTGTACTTTGTTTTCCAAATAAAAACATCTAGGACATCTTCAAGCACTATCAAGCATCAACATCAATCACTTTCAAACATTTTTGTGCTCGTTTGCATCACTCAATTTCTCAGCAACATCACAGGACAACTTATCAACTCAGATCTTTTCCACAGAGGATTTGAGGCATCTTTTAGCTCCACACCTACTCAAAGGTATTCCTATATCTCTGTCTTTCACTTTAAAATCATAGGTATCTCCTAAATTAATCAAAAACATCATTTCATAGCTTTAAATCACATTTTTAGCAAAAATGTTAAAAATCATAGAAATCACTAGTGATTCACCCTAATCGCTAGTGATTGGCCTAAATTATTAGTGATTCCTATCAAAAATCATTCTTTTATCAATTTATCATCTTTTTATCATTTTTATAAAAACATCTACATTTAACATGTCATTCACATTCCATTACATAACATTTCTTGGTCTTTCACATCCCCTTACAGAATTTATAGCCTTCCTATAGTCCATCACAATTTTTCTAGGAACAATACAACATCCTACATGAGTTGACACTTTATGTTATCCGATTCTCTATTGGTGAACAAGACATCAAGGATTAGATCAAATTCCTCCACTATATCCAACAAGATAATGACGAATTCTAGTACAATTGATTGAACACATTGATTGCATCCATACTTTCCTAGGCCGACTTTAAAGTTTCTCGGGACTTTCCTATCCATATTTAATTTTATAAAAATATCCATCTATCATATACTTGTTAGAATTTACTATATGTTATTATCATCACTTTTATCAATCTACTTAATTATCTAAAAATGATTTGACATCCTCCAAGGAAGTCCCTTTGAATTCCTAGAATCGATCTTTGCCAAATGTTTCATATATCCATTTATTTAATCCAATATTTTTAGTATCTATGAAATTAGGCTGCTTTGCGAGATAGGTGGTCTCACCCACTTATTTGGACTCAATACTCTAATCAAACATCATCTTAAAACTCCATCTCCATGAGTATCGGTAAACCCTGCCATCTTCTCGGAGTCGGTTTTGTTTTTGTTGTTTCACTTCATTGATTTAAAGTAGGAAAGAAAAAAATATATGAACAGTGTGCTACAAATTACAATATTTTAATAGCTCATAAACAAAGTTTTGGGACCTTTTGGAATTTTTATTCTCTTAGCCTGCATGTGGTGCCAAGGAAGTTGAATAGAGAAGCAAAATAGATGACATCCCTTGGTTCTCAATTCTCACCTTCTCAAGATCTTGTTAAATTAAATGTACAAAATATCATGGTCATGGTCAAACCCTCCATTCCAAACAATGTGACCAACTAGAAAGTTTTTGAAAGTGATTAGAAAATTGTGCAATTCATCTAGAATGAAGTTGAATTTGATTCAAGAATGCAATTTGATTTACATGATAGCTGTGGTGACCAAATCATTCAACTAAAGACAAAAAAATTCCAAAAGGATTGGTCACTTTGGATCACATTTTTAGTCCTGATGATGAATTTAGAGGTGAAGAGAAGAATATAATAGGAAGGCAATAACATTTTCAATCAATTATGATTGCACAAGGCAAGGAACTTCTTCTTGAGAAAGTATGTTGTAAAAATGAAAAGCATGCTTTTATGCTCTTGTGTTAAAAATTTAGTCATGTATTTTCTTGGAGTTATGAAGATCTAAAGGGGGTTAATATAGACATTTCCCAAAGCATTCTATTGATCTTGATCCTAATATAAAGCCAATTAGTAAAAATCAAAGGCTATTAAATCCTAAGATAGTTGAGGAAAAAATAATTTTTAATATCAAGTACTCTACATGGGTGGTAAATCTTGTTCCGGTTATGAAGAAAATGGAGAAATCATACTTTGTGTTGATTTTAGAAATTTGAACAAAGTCTCCCTAAATAATCACTATCCTCTACCTTTTATGGAGAAAATTTTACAAATTTTAGTAGGATCTGAGAGGTTTTCTATGCTTGATGGATACTCAGGTTTCAATTAGATCAAGGTTAAGGAGGAAGATCAATACAAGACTGCATTTACAACCAAATGGGAACATATGCTTATCAGAAAATTCTCTTTGGTTTTTCAAATGTAGGTGCCACATTTCAAAGAGAAATGGACATTTCCTTCAAAGGATATATTAATGAATTCATCCTTATCTATCTTGATGACATTATCATTTTATCAAAGTAGAGTAAGGATCATATCAACCATCTTGAGAAGGTATTTGAGAGATGTAAGGAATATGGGGTATCTCTTAATCCCAAAAAAATTAACTTTTCAGTCCTTAGGGGCAAAATTTTGGTGCATGTTATTTTAAAGGATGACATTTCCATTGATCTAGAAAGAATCTCAGCCATATTTTCTCTCTCCTTTCCAACTCACAAAAGGGACTTACTATCATTCCTTGGAAAAATCAACTTTGTTAGGATTTTCATTCCTAACTTTCCAAGTTTGGTCACACCTATTACTCTGATGCTCAAGAAGGATTCATTTTTCAAATGGACAATAGAAGGGGAATACAAATTTTCCAAGATCAAACAAGATATTTCTCAAGCTCCTACACTAATCAACCATGATTATTACAAGGATTCTATCCTATAAGCATCTGGAGTTGAATCTAGCATTGTTGTTATTTTGACTCAACAAAATAATCAAGGATTAGAGCAACCAGTAGTCTTCTTCAGTAAAACTCTTAAGGACTATTAACTAAAGTACAACCATATTGAAAAAAGTATTTTCCATCATGAGAGCTCTAAATAAGTTCAAAATTATGATTATTACTAATCACATAAAAATTTTAGTCTCACATTCCAGCGTGAGAGACTTTATCATGGGAGCAGAGATTAGTGAGAAAATAGTTAGATGGGTGACTAAGATAATGGAGTATGATGTGACTATCAAGGCAAAAAAACTAGTAAGGGGTAGAGGAATTTATGAGAACATTTCTTTAGATGCTCAAGATGATCAAGAAACCTCCTTCATGAATGAAGAAGATCCACATAACACTTAATTTCAGAAAGATGAAGCACGTGTAGTAAATGATCACAACTGGATTGATAATATGAATACCTTCTTGTCTACTAGTTATTAGACCTTTGGATTAAAAAAAAAAAGAAGACATATAAGGATTTAGTCCATTACTTATGCATTGATTAATGGAATTTTTAAAAATAAAAATTAATGGATTTTTTCTCAGTTGTAATAAAGGTGAGCATTGTGATAAGGTTTTGGCTGAGTTCTATGATGGTTTCTTAGGTGGAATTTTTTCTTCCAAGGCCAAAATAACAAAAATCATAAAGGGAGGTTACTTTTGGGGCACGTTGTTTGCTGGTGTAGACACTAAAATTAGGTCACACTCCCTTTGTCCCTCGACATATAAGCACCCTTTATTATTGTTTCACCTTTTTCTTAGATTGTTTCTTTGAATTGTTGACGAAATAGATAGGGTAACGGGCATAGGAGGAATACCTGTTCAAATGTCAGTTGATGGGTTGTTGCACGCGTATGACTTCCAAATCCATAGCTGACTATGAGAGATTCCTTTTGGCTAGGAGGAACTACCTATAATGAAAGCAAGACCACCAAAAAGAATTAAACAATATGGGCAATGAACCCTAGCGTGAGCTAGATCCGGGAAGCGTGATACTTCCTAGATGGCTGTCAATCCACTATTTTAAACAAATTAATGCTGAAAACAAGGTAAATCCTATTGTTATTTTAAAATGATTTAGGTATCTCACTTAAAACACAATAAGAAAATAGATCTAATCTAATAGGCTAAGATATAATAGACTCCATAGGTTAAATGGTTGGTTTTGGGTTACTGCAGTCTGCCAAAGGTCTCGGGTAGGTCACGAGGTAAGTGAGGGTGAGGTAAAATTAAGTGGGTTGGTATCTATTTAAGGATGTGTAGGCAAACATAGAGATCGGCGTCGGTCGGGGGTGGTGATCGATTGCGGTTAGGTATAACTTAGGTGCCGATTCTTTGTGAGATCGGAAATGTCACGATCACGGGGTTTTGGTCTCCTTTGTGATTACACAAAGGATTTGGTTGGTCGGGATGAGGTATTGGGTGACTGGAATAGGTTTTTGTGAGGTTTTGATGGTTCTATGGAGATACGAAATGTTGGAGATGGTCAATAGGGAGTAAGATAAACAATGGATGATAAAATAATCATGAAATGAAATAACTAGGAAAATATGATGTTGTACTTACTTGGATTTCATTCCTAAAAGTCTATGTGTGGAGGATGAAGGTGTTGATGATGGGTTTGAAGGCTGCAAGTGATACCCAATCGAAGAAAAGATTCTCGCATGGGCTATATGCACACTCCTCTTTTTCTTGCATAGATTAGAATGTGGTAGGGAAGTTTGTGTGGGAGAAGATCCTCAATCTCCTTTCTTGAATGTCAGTCCTTGCTGGAATTATCTCTCTCGAAGATGCGTTATCTCCTTGAGATGTGTTCTTGCTCGTCAACTTTCTTTCTTCCAACCTCCAAGTTCCAACATCCAAATTCACGGCCTTGAGAATAAGGTTGTTTAGGGTTAAAAGGGGTTTCCGACGGTGGTCCGGCTTAACCGGTGACGGTTAGGGAAATCAATGTCGGTCAAGGTGAGATTTTCTAGGTTTTACTAAACTTATGGAGATCCTCCCGATTTCATCGGATCTTGTGTCATTATCCTACGGATTAGACTCGGAGCTTCTTGTGAGCATGCACGAATGTGGTTAGAGGGAGTGTAGGCATTCATTTTTAGGGTTTGGGTAAGTCTTAGTTAGTTACGATAACTTGCTAAGAATAGGTCCGAGGTGAGTTAGCTTGATGAGGTCTCCATGTGAGGTGCATGTGTGGATATTATCTAAATTAAGATATTTAAATAATAAATATGGTGGGGATTATAAATTAATTTAATTAAATTAATATTAGTGAGGTGAAGGGGTCATGGCTAGGTTAATGGGATGAAGGGTGTTTATATGTCAAGGGATGAAGGGGAATGTGACCTAATTTTAGTGTCTACAATTACATTTATCTAGCCATGACCCCCTTCACCCCACTAATATTAATTTAATTAAATTAATGCTTTACCCTCACTATATTTATTATTTAAATATCTTGTTTAAATAATATCTACACATACTGATTCACTTAGACACCTCACCAAGGTAACTCAACTTAAGACCTATTCTTAGTAAGTTACCATAACTAACTAAGACTTACCCAAACCCTAAATATCAATGCCTATAGTCCCTCTAACCACATTCATGCATGCTCACAAGAGGCTCGATTCTAAACCATGGGATAACGACATGAAATCCAAGGAAATTAGGAGGATCTCCCTAAGTTTAGTAAACCTAGAAAATTCTACCTTGACCGACGTCGGTTTCCCTAACCATCGCCGGAAAATCCAGAGCACCGACGGTTACCCCTTTTAACACAAAACAACCTTATTCTCAAGGTTGGAATCTTGGAACTTCGACAGTTGGAAGCAAGAAAGTTGACGAGAAAGAATGAAATATCATAGAGATAATGCATCTTCAGAGAGCCAATTCTAGCAAGAATCGACATCCAAGGAAGGAGATTGAGGATCTTCTCCTATACAGCCATCCCAGCCACATTCTAATCTATCCAAGAAAAAGAGGACTATGCATGCAGCCCATGTAGAAGCTTTTTTTGGTGATCACTTGCAGCCTTTAAACCCATCATCAGCACTTCCACCCTTCACACATAGATCTCCGGAACAAAATCCAAGTAAGTACAACATCATTCTTTCCTAGTTATTTCATTTCATCATTATTTTATAATCCATTATTTATCTTGCTTCTTATTGACCATCTCCAACATTTTTCACCTCCATAGACCCATCAAAACCTCACAAAACCTATTCCAATCACCCAATACCTCATCCTGACCAACTAAATCCTTTGTGTAATCACAAAGGAGACCAAAACCCCATTCTATGACATTTCCAAATCTCACAGTAATAAGCCGTGCAGTTATACCTAACCGTGGTCGGTCACCCCTGACCGATGCCGGTCTCTGTGTTTGCCCACACAACCTTAAACAGAGACCTACCCACCTAATTTTACCTCACCTTCATTTACCTGTGACCTACCCGAGACCTTTATCGACTTTGCAAACCCGTAACCAACCATTTGACCTGTGGATTCTATTCTAGCTTAGCCTGTTAGATCAGATTTGTTTTCTTATTGTGTTTTTAAGTGAGATACCTAAATCATTTTAAAATAACAATAGGATTTAATTTGTTTACAACATTAATTTGTTTAAAATAGTGGATCGAAACCATCTAGGAAGTACCATGCTTCGGATCTAGCTCACGCTAGGTAGTTTGCTACCCATATTGTTTAATTCTTTCTAGTGGTCTTGCTTTCATTATAGGTAGTTCCTCCTAGCCAAAAGGAAGCTCTCACGGTTAGCTGTGGATTTGTAAGTCATATGCACACAACAACCCATCAACCAAAATTTGAACAGGTATTCCTCCTACACCGTTACCCTATCTATTTCGTCAACAATTCAAAGAAACAATCTAAGAAAAAGGTGAAACATTTTGGCCTCATACCCCGACTACACCAATCACACCTGCACTTCTCCCATCTCGCTTTAAGACCTCGGTTGCCCATTATGGTCAAACACCCTTCACCCATCCATAAACCAATAACATAACCACCCATTCCTTCCTCAAAATCTCTAACTTACCTGGCACACAACACGACTCATACCTATGCCTATAACATCTTTACCACCAATACCTTTAATACCTTCACCATTGCTTCACTACCCACTACACTTCGGTCATTATACCTCACACCCCAGGAATGAACTACATCATCTACCTTCATAGCAACCCCGTTATCCCCGTGGGTAACTCACCCTCTTCCTCCATCTACTTTTCCTTCTAGACCTCGTACACCCACATCACCTTTACCCAAGAAGGTACAAACCAAAAACAAAACCCCACTATCCCACAACAAGGTAGTCAAAATAACCTCACACCCTCTTACCCATCCATCTACTGTACCCCTACCCAAACGAACCCGACCGATACCTCAAACCACACTGGAACCTAAACCCAAAGCTCAACTTGTTCCTACACTTTCAAAAAAAATTCCCGACAACCAACCACACCTACATCCAAACCCACATTCACTTCCCATTGTGATCCACTAGCAGGGTCCTATGCCAAAATTTTAACCAACCTCCTCGAGACTTCTGTTATCACATTACCACCACTCCGACCTTATAACCCCTTAAACCCAAGCCAAAAGGGTTTTATGATACCAAAATTTGTGCATACCATCGTGTGTCAGGGCATGATGTGGAGAACTGCAAGGCCTTGAAAACCATCCTTATCCAATTGTGTCCACCGGAAACCAACTTTGACGATGACAACCTTCTTGACAAGGATCCTACTTCACCTACACCCATTCCCACACTACCCACTCAACAACCACAACCTCCACCCTCACAGCTCCTAGAACCACACACAAAATTTGAAATTAACATGGTTCGCATCAGAGAACTTGCCACGCCACCACCCAAATGTTGTTGTGCCCAACTGACCTCACAAGGATTTTCTCCTCTAGTAGGTTTTTTCCCTTCATGTCATTATACCACTTACCCTACACCCTCTCTATTTGAAAACTTCCCTCAAATCAACATGGTACACGTCACTACATGTGTGTAGAAGGGTAAAGAAAAGGTAGCTGATCCACCAACCAATCCTATACCCAACATACCATTTGCACCCATACCTAAGTAACTATCCATGGCCCCACATACCCCATTTCTAATGGCATCACACATCGCACCATGATCAAACAACTACACCAATCTCCCCTCAAAATGTCCTTATACGGCCTCATCTAAACCTCAGAATCCCATCGTCAATCCCTTATGGAGGTTCTTTAATCTATCGAGGTTTTACCCAATGACCCTACACCCGTAGTCTCCATTATCACACCCCATCATGTAGCCTCTCTCACCAAATTACCACCTTCATCCCCACCTCACCTTGTTCACCAAGTGGCCTCCCTCATCTTCTCAGAGGCAGAGATCGCGCCATACCAAAATGATGACCTCGACCTGACCCTCTTTATCTTTGTCCACATTGCTTTGACATATGAGTACACCGTGTGATGGTTAATGGAGGTGTTATCATTAACATCATTTCATCCCAACCTGAAAATTACATGCATAAACATCCGGTCATGTTGCTCATTCAATGATGCTATCACCTCCACACTAAAACCTTTGTCGCCATCCTACACATTCGCGTGGGCCCTCGCACTATTCTAGAATTGTTTTATGTTTTGGAGGGGCTATTCCAATATAACTTGTTGCTTTGTAGACCTCGGATCCATGTCATGGGTTGTGTTCCTTCCACTTTGCATCGTTGTGTAAAGTTTGAACATAAAGGACACACTTATACCATTCCATTTGACCCATCACCTTTCAAAACATGTAACATGCTTGACCGACCCAACGATGTGCTCATACCTATCAAGCCGTCTACTTCCAAAACTAATATCACTTCACCTACACCCCCACCTACCAGTGCGATGATCTGTTGCTTTCACCACACATACCTTCCCTATTCCTACCACCACTATAACCTCCATGGCTGACCTATTAGCTTTCTAATCCATTAAGACCACCTCCGAATCAACCTCCTACACATTTTCCATACCAGCTACCTATATACCAACCACTAATCCCTTGGAAGGTGTTTTTCAATGGCTCACTCTAGGGAGTACCGCCTATATAGTATTAACACCTTCCTTACTTCACATGAATATAGAATCCTTCACTAACACCCTCGTTATGATCACCATATAGGAGAGTGCCTCCTTTATGGTCCTCCTCATCTTCATACTAGTCTCACCTATGGGGGACTTGATACTACCACTTACACACCTGAACCACCATCACAACCCCACCCATTTTTCGCTGACTTCCAATCACTTACCAATCGTCATTTCGCCCACACCTTCTTATACTGTTGTGCATGGAAGGGTTTTGGTTTTGGATTTTATGAGCAAGGCTTCCATACCATTATTCCATGTACCACCTGTAAACATAATGACCGTAGTGGTATCGGCTTCCCTAAACCTCCTACCAAATAGGCCTGCATTGAACTCATTGAAGACCCTAGCCCTCCTCCACCTTTACCTTCATCACCACCCTCACCAACAGATTCGATGGATCCTGAATCTATCCCTCCTAACTTTTTTTTTCATAAACACCATTTCCTTGGGGCCTTTGACTTATCAACACAAAGGCGAGGCCCCTTCCACTCTCCCATTCCTATATCCTGAGATGATTGATGATGACACACCTATCATTAATGACGTTCAATGTCAAGATGATGAATCCATACTCACCTACCTTGGTGCAAAAGACTCATATATTATCTGGTCGTTACCCTCTGAGATGTAAACCATGTTGAATGAATTGACTATCGAGATCAACATTCATACTCAGGATGACTCGCACATCCTAAAGATCAGAAAATCTTTAGATGTTGCTGAATAGGAATCCATCACTTCTTACACAGACATGCCTAGTATTGACCCCACCATAGTGGTCCACAATATCGTAACCATTCCCGATGCCAAACCTATCAAACAAAAGCTAAGGAAAATTCACCCTCACATTACTCTTCTCATCAAAGAATAACTTCAGCACCTTATTTCTGTTTCCTTCATCTTACCCATTGATTATCCTCGTTGGATTTCTAACATTGTCCCTATTACTAAAGCAATAGGGGACTCCACATTTGCACAAACTTCCATGACCTCAACCTCACCTACCTGAAAGATGACTTTCCTCTATCCGGTATTGATCAATCAAGTTGACCTTCTTCGTGGGTCACGAGATGCTCTCACTCATGGATGGTTTCTCGGGTTATAACCAAATTTTTCTTTCCCCAGAAGATCAGCACAAGACCGCATTCATTACCCCTTGGGGAACCTTTTACTATCGAGTCATGCCTTTCGGCCTTAAAAATGTTGGCGCTACATATCACATGCTTTATGACTTATATCTTCCATGATATCATGCATCACATATTGGAAGATTACATGGATGATCTCTTGGCCAAATCTAAACATCGTGCCGACCACCTCACTTTGTCCTCAAAACCATCTTTGACTGCCTCCTTAAATATTATGTCCGCATTCAACCTAAAAAGTGCGTCTTCATGGTTCTCTCTGGAAAATGCTGGGACTTATTGTTTCCCTCTGTGGTATATAAGTTGACCTGCTAAATTCAAGGCCATTCTAGAAATGCCTCTGCCCATGAACCTCAAACAACTCCATATCTTGCAAGGTAAATTGCAGTCCATTCACCATTTCATTTCACAATTATCAGATCGGTGTCAACCATTTCATCATCTTCTTAGGAAGGATGTCTCCTTTAAATGGGATGATGACTGTCACAAAGCTTTTGAGGCCCTAAAACAATACCTTCTCCAACCACCCATACTCATTCCACCGAAAGACGATCAACCTTTTTACCTATACATATCAGCTATTGATCATTCCTTGGGAGCCATGCTCACTCATCACAATGAACAACATAGGGAGCAGGTAGTTTATTATATAAGCCATACTCTTTTGGACTATGAAACCCGATACAACCATTTGAAAAACTTTTCTTACCCTTGGTTTTCATTACCACCAAACTCCACCATTACTTCCTCAACCACAAAACCTATGTCGTGACTAAAACCAATCCCTTACACTTCATGTACGCCAAACCTTATCAAAATCAACACATCGCACGATGACTTATGCTTTTAGCTGATCTTGACCTCAAATTAATTCACCAAAATTCCATTAAGGGCCAGGCTATCACTGACCAACTAGTGACACGCCTATTTATTTAGGGACCAACCCTCTAATTTTGACTTTCCCGATGAATCCATTGCTACCCTTTCCTGGACAAACCCCTTACCAAATGACACTGTTCTTCAATGGTTCCAAGTGTCAGCGTGGTGGTGGAGCTAGTGTTATCCTCATTCCTCTGGATGGAGAACCCATGCCTTTGTCTTTCAAACTAGACTTTGAATGCACCAAATATATTTCAAAGTACGAAGCACTCATACTAGGTCTCCAGATTCGCCTATGCCTTAGATGTCAAATCAATCCACATCTTTGGTGACTCACAATTGGTCATAAACCAAGTTAATGGTATGTAACAATGTCGTAATGAGATACTTCAAAAGTATAAACATCATGTAGACACACTTTTGACCACCTTTGATCATTACACCCTTCAAACCATCCCACGGTTAACCAACAAATTTACAAATACCATGGCCTGCTTAGCTTCCCAAATACCCACTTCCCCTACCGATTCCAAAATATTTGTCACTGTACAATGACTCCATTCACCTTCTTATTTACCTCATTATGTTTACTCAATTGGAACCGACACCTCTAACCCAAGTGACCTTTGGTATAAACAATACTCCACTACCTTTCCCTCTCCATCTTACCTCCTAATCTCACCTGTAACAAACAACGTGCCTTCCTTAAGAAGGTATCCCATTTCGTTATCCTAGGGGGACTCCTCTATAAGTGTGGCTTTGATGGTATTCTCTTACGATGCCTCACAAGTTCTGAAATTCCTTATACCATTAAGGAGGTTCATGATGACATATGTGGAGGTCACTTTAGTGGCCTTGCTATTGTTAAGCGTATTATTCGCCTAAGCTATTATTGGTTGACCCTTAACCATGATTGTTGTGACTATGTCAAATGCTACGTGAAATGTCAACAACATTCCAACCTTCATCATACACCCAGTCATGCCTTACAGGTCACTCGTGACCTTTGGCCCTTCTCTCAATGGGGTTTGGATCTTATCAGAGAAATCAATCCTCATTCTTCCCAATGCCATCAATGGATCATAACCACTACCGAATACTACACAAAATGGGTGGAAGCCATACTTGCTCTTCTCCATGAAAGGCGATGAAATATGTGAGTTCATTAACCATCACATCATTTGTCACTTTGGTATCCTCATCACCTCATCAATGACAATGGAAAACAATTCAAAAACAAAACACTGCAAAACTTTACAATGCCTTGACATTTAGCTTAGTTTCTCCTCCCTTATTACCCACAAAACAATGGCCAAGCCGAATCCACTAACAAAACCCTCAATAAAATTCTCATGAAAGTGGTTGATGATCTTTGGGAAGAATTGGCATATGCACATTCCTTTTGCTCTATGGGCATACCTCACTAATATTCAAACTTCCACTGTGGCTATACCCTTTTCACTCGGTCTACTGATGCATCGAGGTCGTTACTCGCCTCTTGAAGTCTAGATCCCCTCACACTCCGCATTTCTCTCCAGAAATGCTTACTCGATGATGAATTTTGTCGGGATCACTTAGCACAACTAGACTTATTAGACAAACAACATCTTAATGATTTCGATCACCTTCAAGTTTACTAACAACATATCAAACATGCTTATGAAAAACATGTTCATGAATGGACCTTCCAGATTGGTGACATTTTTTTGAAAGAAAATCAACACGTAACTAAAGTAGAAAAATGTAAATGGGGAAAATTCAGTCTTAATTGGCTTGGAAAATACATCGTAACTCATACCTATGGATCGGATGCTTATCGTTTGTCCTCACTTGAGGGTAAACCCGAACATGAGCCCCTTAACGCATTGCATCTTTGACCATTCTATTGTTGACTCATTGTCCTACCTCACACTTTATCTCTTTATAGGCTCATCCCTTGAGTGCTATCCACTTCATACACCTCCCTAATGATTAAATAAGAATCATGTGAGTACCCGTCACTTGTTATCTTCTCTTGAATATGTGTACCACGGCACTACACATAGCATGATTCTCATGGATACTTTTCATCTACCTTTAGATGAGATCCCATGGTTGTTCCACCTCACCTTTTGAACAAGATTCCTATCCTTCACCTTGGTCTTGTCCATGATTTCAAAGACCTCACATGGGACCAAACTCCTTAAGTCAAACTTTTAATAAAAATATGACTCCCTCAAAAGGACATCTTCCTCTTGACCAAATTGCTCCTATCAATAAACTGCTCACTCAAAGGACAACTATGTAAAAAAAAAAAAGAGAAAATGAAGCTTCCCGCATCAATCAGCTTCACGAAGACCTCAAGGAGTACCATATTATTTATCCCATATAGACCTCCCACATCGATCAATCTATTAAAATAGAAAAATTTTTAGTCATGGACTTTCCTATTGTGACCTCAAACCTCTTGCCCAAAAGACTTGTCACTCAAAACATATACACTTAACTACCTTTCACCCACCATACCATTTCCAATCTCATTTCCTAAATTGGCTTAAGGGACATCTTGGAATTTTGACATTTGGTGATCCTGTGACTACTTTCACCGTAGAACAATTAATCGTGTAATGCCTTTCAGGTCTTGTATTCGTCACCTCTTTTCATGGTATGATCTACTCGGTATGATTCTACCTAATTAGGTGGCTTTATTGCCCCACTCTGATCTTTTCAACATCTTTGTTTACATTTTGATTACCTTATACAGGACTTGGTCCTCGCTGCTTACCTTTGGGGTCATCCTCCCCTTTCGCCATAATCACCTTCACCTGCATCATTTTACCTATAATCTACCCCCACCTATTAAACCCAAACCCACAACATGACCACAAAACCTACCAACTCATTTTCATCTTCTTCCTTAGCTCATGAGAGAACTACATCAGCCTAAGGTCCCTTTTCGCCAGGACTATGTAGGCAGCACTCGAGGGCATGGGGCTCTTGGAGGTTAGCTCGGCCACTCTCTACCCTAAACAATTCATCAACCATGCCTAAATTACCATTTACCCCACATTTCACTTAGTTCCCCTTTTCTAACAAAATTGGAAACTAAGCCACATACATAACAATTTGTTTACTATAACATACATTTATTACACCTACCATCGCTCTATCAATACTATGTATATATTATACAACATTTCACATATGACCCATAGTATCATTCATTACAAACCATAATTAATCATGCCTAAACCGACTGACTCCATCATGCCTAAACCAACGACTCCACCATGACTCCACCATGCCTAAACTAACCTGACTCCATCATGCCTAAATTGACCTGACTCAATCCATGTCTAACCTGACCTGACTCAATTCATGCCTAAACTAACCTAACTCGATCCATGCCTAAGCTAACATGACTCGATCCATGCCTAAGCCGACCTGACTCCGCCATGCCTAACTCACCTAATCCATTCATATCATAACGAAAGTAAAATAACATACACATCACAACACATAATCATCTGAACCTCACACATCTCATCATATAAATACTAGTGTATCACAATAATGCAAACTCATCTCAAAAATACATGTGTCTCTCATACATCATCCAGCTCATAGGCCGTTATCCAA
The DNA here is from genome assembly GCA_018340775.1 of Taxus wallichiana var. yunnanensis. NCBI lineage: Eukaryota > Viridiplantae > Streptophyta > Pinopsida > Cupressales > Taxaceae > Taxus > Taxus wallichiana. Next base: position 612,058,536 of record CM031238.1, read on the forward strand.
TACAAAAATATCTTCAGCTCTCAAGCTGGTATCAGGTACAAAATATCTTCGACACGTAGGCCGGTATCATATATAATCCATACAAAAATGACTCGGCACGCAGGCTAGTCCATGGTAAGTCAGTCATCTCCCCATCCGATGTCGAGGAATGATCCTCGTGATCGTATCTCTCCCAACCCCCTCTACCACACCCTGCTCCGGTGCCTGGCACTGGCTCACCCTCCTGCTAATGGCCCCTCACCTAGGGCTGGCCTCTGCACACTAGTGGCCTCACCACGACCCTATCCCTAGGCTCGTCGGCCCCCTGTACTCTCCACACTATGAGTGCGGGATCTAGTCCTCTCACTAGAGGCCTGTTGTGCTTTGTACTCGGCATAGGAGGGCACATCTATCCTGGAAACTAACAAATGATCCTAATAATATTTTGCCTCTACTATGGCATCCCTTAATCTAAGCATGCTCACTATCTGTGGGGGTGCCATGGGTATCACTACCTACGTGGGTACTTGTATAAGGGGACCCTATCCTTGAACCTACACTAAGCCCTATGCTAGTACTAGAGCTGAGTCAGCCCTGGAATCTGTGTTTGTTCCTGTATCTAGGCCTATAGGGTAATAATCTATGCCTATCTTTGCTTTGTCAGTTGGCCTGAGCCCCATCCATAACCTCCCCTGTCTTTGTGTGGCCAGCCTAGCCCTGTAAATCTAGTACCTGCACCTGTAGGGTGGCTATCTGCTCTCCATCTCCACCTACCTCCTCTCCATATCCATCCCCTTGCCTCCACCTACGCAGGTACCTATCCCTACCCTGCCTGAGCCTACAACGTAGCTATCTGGGCTTGTAAGATGGCAACATGTGCCTCTGAACCTATGAGCTGCCCCTGCATAACCCTGAGCTACATCACCAAAGTAGCCACCTACCCTTTTAGTTCATCTCTCTAAACTGTGATGGTGGATAAGTCTGGCTGCCCTGGTCTCAGTGGTATGACACTCAGCTGTGCTACCCACCACCGCTCGTATCCATCGCTGCAATCCCAACATCATAAATCTGTGTGTCTATTGGTTGCTCCTCATGTCCAGTCGACACTGTGGGTCATGGTGGAGACATAGGTCTCTCCACGTAATCTCTCTTGTACTGTGGGAATGGAGGCGGTACATCCTAGACTAACCCGAATTGGCGCCTAACCTACTCTATGGGTATCCACTCATGCTCTCCAACTCTCCTCCCCTCTATCCACAGATAAATTTGTAGCCCATCTAGCTCCGTGGCCATCTGTCTATATGAGGGGAAGCCCACATACTGGCCTCCAAATGATGTCCACCTCGAACAACCCCTCTAACAACCTCCTCTAGTAAGATACATCATGCATAGCTCTGGCACCTTGAGCCTCTCTAATGGCCGGTACCCACCACCTGTACCAAACTCTCAAAACTCTCTGTGGGAATGTGTCTACCCGGGGCATCCCCACTAGTCAAACACAAAAATGTGCTTGTAAGCCCAACAATGCAGTAATATGACACATCAAATGTTGAACCTCTCGCAATCACCCGTAGGTCCATAGCTCTCTATATACTCGCATCAAGCAATGCAGTGCCCATGCGAACCATATCGATGTATCACCATGTCATGAAGGACTCCCATCAATGACTTGTGGAATATCCCACCCTCTACATTCGGCTGTGTGAAGTAGCACACTGCATCCATCAACAGTACCACTAACCTCATCTCCTCTGGATGAGCTCTATACATCGCTCCATAGCTCAGGCTAGTGCTATGGAACATCAGGTCTACTACACCCTCACCAAAAATGGGTGCTAGTAGCTCCTCAGATGCTTCTGAGGAGATAGAATAAACCTGGGTCCCCACTATGGGAAACCGCAGGATCTTGTAGACGTCCTCCAAGGTGATCATCATCTCACTCATCGGCATATGGAAGGTTTTGGTTATTGAGTCCCATCTATCGATGAGGGAAACAATCAGACTTGCCTCCTAGACTACATACCAGTAGCGCCTCACCCCTATCAACCCCACCTCTACAACATGCCTCCACTCCTCCTATGTCGTGCTTGCTCGTATTATCAATAACAAGGGCAGCACCCAAGCCCTCATCCGTAGCTCATCTCGGGCTTGCATACCACAAGAACAATGTATTAGTACACCTTCCCAAGTTACCCTATTTTACCCCACATCCCGACCTAAACCCATCTACCCAACCCATCTACCCTACCTATCTACCCCTACCCATTTACCCTACCCATCCGCCTAAACCCATCCACTGAAACTATCTACCCTACCCCTCACCCAAGCCACCCTCAACCCTTCCCATCTCCCTTAACCCTTTTCCCTCTCACTTGACTCGACCCCAATTATCACCTGACCGACCACGGTCTCCCCTTGACTAGCATCGGTCACTATTCTTATGACCGATACTAGTCACTACCCACCGATGTCAGCCACAAGTCGACCGACATCGGTCACTATTGTGCCACCCACCACGACTTCCCAACCCTACTTTTTCCCTCCCTACTCATTCTACCCACCCAACTCACTCCTTACACCCCTACATATCCCTCTATTACCTTCTTGCTCTACACCCTACCCTTCCCCATTCCCTTTTCCCTCTCTTTTTCCCGTTTTGAAATTCTTCCCCCAAAACCCCCATTTTTCATACTTTCTATATTTTACATCCAATTCACCAAACAATTAATCAAAAGGTTCGGCACTTACCACATCTCACTACTGCACGCTATCGTGGTGGAACCTCTAGCCTCCGCACTGCTCCTCCCTATCCCTCTCCTGTCTCCACCATCCTCGAATGACCTCTCACTCTCCCAACCAATCACCTCGCTCAATCCAATCTCGTGGCCCCACCTCTCACCCAATCAATCTTGCCTATGTGGCTCACCAACCAATCTCTCTACCGTACTCTTTTTTCCTCTTCCTCTTCTCTCTCTTCTTGTCCTTTTCTTCCTTTTAACAATGCACAAATGAATTTTAAAAATGTGGGTTTTCCACTTTTTATACCCTACTCGACTCCACCGACATCGGTTAACCCTTAACCGAGGCCGGTCTAATGCCTTAGCAAACCGTCGTCGGTTCCCCTACACCGTCATTGGTTCATACTAGCTGATGTCGGTTACCCCGCATACTCAAATGCCCTCACATTTACCCAATTTTGCTTCCCTCCCCTTTCTTTTGCCTCCCCTACACCTACCGGACCACTTTACCTTCACCTCTGGCCCTCCACCTTCTTCAACCTCACCGCATCCACTATTGAAGCCTCATTATTTTACCCCTACCTCGGCCTTACCCATGTCATGATCTCAATATTTGGACCTGGACCATTGCTAGTGACCTTTTGACCTCATGTGTTCGCTATACCTTACAAAGATTTGTTACCCATGTTGATTGAACCAATGACCTTACCTATCCTATTACCATGACTATTTATCTTGACCCTACCTTTGGTGTACCGGAAAATACCTAAACATTCCTCGCACCTAACCTACGTTGTATTTGCTGACCGTATCCTATACCTTGGATACCGGATTCACTTCAACCTTGTTTGGATAAACCTATCGACCTTAGACGATGTAGATTTCAATTGCTCTTCAACCTGGTAGCATGTGCGGTTTATACATGTGCGTGTGTTTGATCGCTACTAACTTTGACCACGACCCATTACCTAGATCACCCGAGTATATCTTTTACCCTCTTCTCCTTCACCCACTTGCCTTTTCCTCACATTTACCTTTTATCAAACCATTCACCGCTTTAGCTGCTACCTTGTCGAGTTCTCGGTTTGAGGGGGATCACCTTTACCCTCACATGGGGCAACCACATCTTATTTTTGTTAGCATCACTTACCAATACAAGCTACACAACAAAAAGGGGCAAAATGTAATCACTAAAATTAGGTCACACTCCCCTTTTGTCCCTCGACATATAAGCACCCTTTATTACATTTATCTAGCCATGACCCCTTCACTCCACTAATATTAATTTAATTAATTAAATTAAATTAATGTTTTACCCTCACTATATTTATTATTTAAATATCTTGTTTAAATAATATCTACACATAAAGTTCACTTAGACACCTCACCAAGCTAACTCAACTTAAGACCTATTCTTAGCAAGTTACCATAACTAACTAAGACTTTCTCAAACCCTAAAAATCAATGCCTACATTCCCTCTAACCACATTCCCGCATGCTCACAAGAGGCTCTGAGTCTAAGCCGTGGGATAATGACATGAAATCCAAGGAAATCAAGAGGATCTCCCTAAGTTTAGTAAACCTAGAAAATCTTTCCTTGATCGATGTCGGTTTCCCCTAACCGTCGCGGTTAACGGACCACCATCGTTACCCTTTTAACCCAAAAAAACCTTATTATCAAGGTTGGAATCTTGGAACTCGGAAGTTGGAAGCAAGAAAGTTGATAAGCAAGAATGAAATCTCAGAGAGATAACGCATCTTCAGAGAGCCAATTTCAGCAAGAACTGACATCTAAGGAAGGAGATTGAGGATCTTGTCCTCCACATGTACCATCCCACCACAATCTGATCTATCAAGTAAAAGAGGAGTGTGCATGCAGCCCATGTAGAAATTTTTTTGGTGATAACTTGCAGCCTTCAAACCCATCATCAACACCTCCACCCTTCACACATAGATCTTCAGGAATAAAATCCAAGTAAGTACAACATCATACTTTCCTAGTTATTTCATTTCATCATTATTTTATCATCCATTGTTTATCTTGCTCCCTATTGACCATATCCAACATTTTTCACCTCCATAGACCCATCAAAACCTCGCAAAAACCTATTCCAGTCACCCAATACCTTTTCCTGACCAACCAAATCCTTTGTGTAATCACAAAGGAGACCGTAACCCTCTGTTTTGTGACATTTCCAGATCTCATCGTAACAAAGGTCTTTGGTTATACCTAATCTGCGGTTCGATCACCCCGAATGATGTCATTCTCTATGTTTTCCCACACACCCTTAAACAGGACCTACCCACCTAATTTTACCTCAACTCCATTTACTCGTGACCTACCCAAGACCTTTATCAAACCTACAAAACCCGTAACCAACCATTTGACTCGTGGATTCTATTCTAGCTTAGCCTATTAGATCGATCTATTTTCTTATTGTGTTTTTAAGTAAGATACCTAAATAATTTAAAAATAACAATAGGATTTACTTTTTTACAGCATTAGTTTGTTTAAAATAAAGTGGAATGATAGCCATCTAGGAAGTACCATGCTTCCGGATCTAGCTCACACTAGGCGTTCACTACCCATATTGTTTAATTCTTTCGGTGGTCTTGCTTTCATTACATGTAGTTACTCCTAGCCAAAAGGAAGCTCTCATGGTCAATTGTGGATTTGGAATTCATACATGTAGTAACCCATCAATTGACATTTGAATAGGTATTCCTCCTACGCTCGTCACCCCGTCCGTTTTGTCAACAATTCAAAGAAACAATCTAAGAAAAAGGTGAAACAGTTGGTGCTCACAAATGGGTCATGAAATGTAAGGAATGTGATTTCTTCACCGATATTAATAGGTTGGATGCCCTTCTACTTCACCCAATTCAAGCAAATCATCCATTTGCCCAACAGGTCTTGATTTCTTTAGCATGATTGATACTCCATCAATTGTTGGTCACAAATGGGTTTTAATAGCAATAGATTACTTTAATAGATGGACGGAAGCTATGCCATGAAGGAAGACACTCGAATCAATCATCCTTGACTTTCTTGAGGACATTGTGACAAGGTTTGGAATTCCTCAAACTATTATCTCTGATAATGCAAAATATTTCTTAGGATCTAAAATTTCTAGTTGGGATCTTGAATTTGGTATTTATTTGAAGAATTCTTCCAACTATTACCCTCAAGGTAATGGCTTGGAAAATCCACTAACAAGAAACTCATTAGGATCAAGAAGAGAACAATGGATGTAAATCAAAGATAGTTCCATACCAAGTTGAGGAATGTTTTTGGGCTAATAGGATCATAATGAAGAAGTAAATTGTAACTTCTACTTGCAATATTTTTTACCGAAAATAATTTAGGATTCCTTCGTCACTTGAATTTACTTCATTTGAATTGGCCCAGCAGTTGGAATTTCAAGGGGAAGACCAAAGAGAAATCAGAATGGAAGAACTAGTGGAACTTGAAGAACTGAGGAACTCTTCCATGGTCGTATTAGAGCAACATAAAAAATCAACCAAGAAGTTGTTTGATAAAAAGGCCAAGTATCAAATGTTTAAGGTTGGTGATTTGGTCTTGAAATGGGATGCTACCAGAGCTAAACTAGGGAGACACTCCAAGTTTGATGAAATATAGAGTGGGACATACATCATTACTTCTTACAAGGAAGCTAACTCTTTTGAGTTATCAGATATTGATGGAGATGCATTAAAAATCCTAGTCAATGAGATTTATCTCAAACATTCCCATTAAGTTGTTTTATTGCATCTTGTACATAGTAGTTTAGTTTTCAATTCCTCTAAGTGCTTTCAACACATTGTCTATTAGTAGAATAAGTTTACTTTCCTGATTGCTTTGCATATTCTTTTTACTTTTAGATGGTGTTTTTGTAAATTGTTTCATGGAGAATTCTAGTGAAGTTTGAATTAAGAAGAGTTTTAAAGGTGTTAAAGATTAGTTGTAATGCTTCATGAAGAAAATGCATAACAACTAAAATCAATTTTGTTTACATAAGTATTCATGATTCATTCATTCAACCCAAATAGATCATAATTCAGGATAAAAGTGATATGTATTTGAGTTAGGGACTGCTACTTTATTTTCTAGTTTCTTCATAGCTTGCATTGGAAATAGAGTGAAATTTCAAAGTTAACAATTTTCCACTCTCATAAAACATAACTCAGAAATTTTTTATGATAAGATGGTCAATTCAAGATTCAAGTCATCTTTCTCGTGGATTAAGAGTGATTTTAAGGTTTTGGATCAATTTTCATGGTTATCAAGTTGACTCCATACCCAATGGATGCTTCAAGGTCACCGATCAACTCATCGGCAAGCATATTTCCCCTATGAGTTGAAAAAAATGTTGACCAAAATGATCTTACACTTCATTTTTGGTAACCCATGTAATTTTTCCTTTGAGTATTTTAAAATCTAGTTTTTATATCTTTTAAGTACTTAGGGATCCTAGAATCATCTTCATCACATAGGAAATTTCTCCCTCTTTCTAGAAATATAAAAAAATCCTTGTAACTCTACACATTTTTTGAGTTATGGAATTACGAAAAAAATTATAGTTTGGTAGTCTTTGCAAGTTCATTTTTGTACCCTATAGAATGTTTTGCAAGTTTCAAGCCTATGGAAGTAAGTTAAAAGTGGAAGTCAACGTGAAAATTACAAATAGATCTCCAACCTTTATAACCAATTAAGGTCAACCACATTGCAAGGTTCAAAGGTGGGTACATCGTGGCTTTTCACAAAACTTTCAAATGCCCGTCAAATTTGGCTACCAAATTTTTAAGAAGGGACACGTGGCATTATTTTGGCTCTCCTTAAAGGATTCAATCTGAAGGACTTAAATTTTGTGGAATTATTTGGTTTTCAAAAATCTTTGGGTTTCAAAGGTAGGGAAGTCAAGTAAAGGTAATTGGATAGGTGGAAAAGATAGGTGTCGACACTTGCAATGATCTCAATCATCGAATGTGGACACATGGTAGAATTTTGTCACACTCCAAGGAAGATTCCCCAGGAAAGACATAAATCCCATGGAATCAACACGGGTTAACAATATTTCGGGTCTAGGCTTGGATCAAGGTAGGTCAACAACAAAATATGGTGGAGCTGGGGATGAAAAGTGACACAAGATCAATGACTAGAAGGGAAATCATGTCACCATTTTGGTGACCTTTTAAGTCCTCGAAATGAGCCGGTTTTCAAAGAGCTTTGGGTCTAGGTAGTCAAAGGCGGTCAAGGTGGATAGGTGGCACATTTTTATAGGGCTAACAGTTTAAGTTCAACTAAGAGAGAAGTTCTAATGTGAAGGTGCAACCAATGAAAGGAAAACATGTTCCATATGTGGGGCTTCCTCATTGGTCAACACTTTGTAGTGGTCAGTTAGTGGCTAGGCAAAAGGTGAATTACGAAGAAATGTGGCATGGTCTTAGTGACCTATATTTCATAAAGGTAGACCCATTCGTAAAATAAGTAAGCCTCGATCTCGTGACCCAATGAGATATCGACACATGGAAAAAGGAAAATCATTTCACACGTAGATAGTGGAAATATTCGAGGCCAACCAAAGGATGTCACATGTCAACTTCATGTGCTTCTTGACATACAAATCTTACAAAATCCATATCTTTTTCTCCATATCTCTAAATTGGAGAAAAATTATGCCATTGGAAAGATCTCATCAAGCCCTTCTATTTGATATAATTAGATTCAATTTTTATGGCATTTGGTGGGTGACAAATGAGAAAATTGGTCAGTTATTGAAATATAATTACAGGTAGCTCAACCACAAAAAAATGATGAAAAAAGGTGCTCAATATTTTCTTGCATGCACATAATGAATGTAAGTATGGCCTTGCGGGGTGCCAATGTGCTTTGTAGATGGATTTAATGCACTTTTGTGGGTATAAGGAGGAAATAAATTTTCCCTCCAATTTCCCTTTTCTTTCTCTCCAATTTCTATATATTGTAAAAACTACTCATTTGTAATGTTGGATACTTTGGGAATGCAAGGGCATCATTGAGAAGTGTTTCATTAGTGTTCTTGAGCTTCAATCCTTATATTTTAATCATGTAATGAATTCACACCTTCCTCCATTGTAATGATTTGCGCATCATCTTAAGCAATAAAATTACTTGTTTTGTGGCTCTATCCTGCCTTAGGTAGTGATTTATTGCATTTCTTTTCCTCTTCATTTACTTGTTGGTATGTTATGTGTGTTTCTTCATATTACAGGATTCATTTCTATTGTGCATTGTGTGAAGATGGGAATTTAGATACTACTCTGGATTGTGGCTATCATTTCTTCTTTATCCATCATTTTCTAGTTTTATTTTCTCTCTTTCGAAAGTGCTTTTCCCCTTGTTCTCAATGTTATCACCTCCCTTTTATGCATCTTTCCTTCCTCCGGGTCTCTTTGAATGTTAGTTTAGTATTAGGTATCTACATTTCCCTTCTTAAGAGTAGTTTAGTAGTAGGAATAAGTAGAGGAAGCCAACCTTCTCTAGATTTATGTCTTAGTTTACAAGTCCCACAACTTCGAGACAATCCCATGTTGCCTCAAAATTTTGGGTTGTCTATAACTCCTGAGTAGGATGAAATTTTGAGATACAACAATCCCATCAAGAACTTAATATCTCTTTTCTAACTTATCATACATCTTCAATCTATTTAATGCACTTTCAAAATTAGATTCTAAAGATTTCAACCTTTCTTTATACCTAGAAAAAGTATCTTCTTTATCCTTTCGAGATTCGAGATACACTCTCAAATTGAGATTCTAGTCTTTTGATGGATTTTCTATGTTCATCATCCATCCAATTGATCTTATCCTATAATATATGAATAATATAATTATCTATCTCATACTTCTTTCTCAAGGCAATTTCAAAATATTAAGATTTACCCATTATTTTATTTTCAAATGGATCTCCTTCAATGTAAAATTTGCTTCACAAGGACCAACTCTAATACCAATTTTTGGAAGCATAAGGGAATAAGAGAGGGATTAAATTAATCCATTAAAAAAATTCCTATTTTTATTCATCATTTTTTATCATTCAATCAAGGGTTAACCATATGAGTGTTTAGTTAAACATTGAATCAACCATACATGAGAGAAAGAGAAAGAGAGTACACAAGAACACCAAATTTAAGTGGAAAACCCTCAATGGGAAGAAAACCCACTAAAAATATGCGTATATTACTCAAATAAAATATATTTAGTGAGGCACAAACTTAACAAAAAGCACAAACCCCTAGTTTAGTAGAGCACCAACTCTACACACAGAGCACTAACCCCTAGTTTAGTGAGGTACCAACCAAACAAGGAGGATACAACCCCTAAGGTGATCAAGAATAAAATCAACCACCTAAAAATGAGTCATCACTATTTAAGTCCTTCTCACACAACTGAAATTTATAAAAATTCAGCACACAACCTCTTCAAACACACCAAACCCTTATCATTACAATCTCTAATCTAACTCGCTCAAATATTTCCTCTAATGGGATGAATATATCAAATTTAATTTCACACTTGATCCTCAAATTTCTCAAGTCTTCATGGATCTTCTTATCTATATTATTAACCCCTTACTACTATCATTATACTCCTCTATAGGTCACACTTTTCCCCCATTTATAACTAGTCACAAATGACCAAATAAACTTGTTTATATACACAACTCAAGATCATAACAATTCATGGGTCAGTCATGACCAAGTAGGTTAGTCACCCCAACACAAACATATATCAAAAACATAATATATAGCAACTAAAAAGGACCAAAATGTTTGGAAAGGGTCACAACATCATGAACAAGCTCCAAGACACACACATAATCTCAAAATGCACTCTCTGGAGTTGTAGAAAATTCACTAACACCTCTAAGGCCTTCAAACAACTTTTTCATGGAAAAAAATCATCATGAAACACTAAGACATCCTCTACACGTCTTCCACAAGCCCAAAAACATATTCAACAACTCCAAACATCATGAAGTATTCCCATAAGCATGCAAACCCCACTAGGTATTCTAGCTCCATAACTTCAATCCTAAAGAAATACCAAATTAACATAACATAACTCATCAAGTATGACACAAATACCATTGCAAATATAGTTGAGTCTACTTTCCATAAGAATTAACTTTTTCATCTAACTCTCAAAGGAATACCTCCAAACATATCAATCTCTATAACTACTCGAACTAGCTTTAAGACCCAAACCTAGGTCTTCTAAACAGAGTCGGTTCACCTATCAAAACACCTCATCAAGAGACAAAACATTTATCAATTAAAATTTCACTAATATTGTTTCTATAACATCTCATTTCATCTTTGAATCATAGTGGAAGGCCTTCAACCAATCCAATCTCTAAAACTGCTCTTTCAGGCTCTAAGGACTCAAGAACCTTTCTTGAGAGAAACATGTAAAAATACCTTCAAATCAAATTTTGAGCTCATCCACCACCTAGAACACTTCAATTAAACTTGTACCAACATGTTAAAATACTAATATGTATATATCACATGGAGAGATATCACTTAACACACTTGTTTCTATCACCTTCTGAAGCAAGCCAACTAGGGATTTCTAGGTTATTAGGTCTTTGACTAAAAACCACTTCACAACATAAAAAAACAACTTAAACACATCATATCAAGTTCCAAAATTTTATCAATGACTAAAAACGTCGATACAATAAGCAAAAAGATCAAACTCACTCAAAAGCACAAGAATATCATTTTATCCCTTAAAGCCAAAATTGGTAGGGTCACTTTAAGTACCAAGTAAATTTAGTTTTCTCCACTAAACATGCTCAAATATTTTCATATCTATGTAGAAAATCTCCCAAGTTTTTTTGACACTTTGTTTTTCATCTTGGAACCTACGCATCTCAAAGCATTGAAACTATAAAAACTTATAAAATAAGGGTTTTTCTCTCTCTTCCCAAAACAATTGGAACACTAAACCACCACCAAAATGAGCTCTTAGGAATCCTCTTCGACCATGATGCATCAATTTTTATTTTCAAGACATTCTAGATACCATAAAATGTAAATTTCTCAAGTCACTCTAGAAGGAAGTTTTTTCTAGGGTTTCAAAGCAACTTATCTTCTTAATGATAGTTCATGATCAAACTACCTTGATGAAGTGTCAACCTCAACTACCACTATCAAACAGTACTTAACCAATTTTTATCTCAAAAACATATTTAAATGATTTTTAAATACATTCATCTTATCCTTTGACATGATAAAAATCATCTTCCATCTGTAAACCTTCTACATTGTCACCTAACTCCACTTGAGATGAGTACCATACTTATGATAAAGTGAAATGATGACATACCTTAAATACTAAGACATAAACTCATATTTTTTTACTTTTAATAGTTTTACAATCATATTTGAACTCATGATTATCAGAAATAACAAAACATAGTATGAAACTATCTTGAAAATTATATATCCTTCTCATAACATCAACTCACATCAATGTATAGAATAAATTCTATACATAGACAATATTTTTCTTACTTAATTTTTTATGATGATTTTATGATGAATGAACACAGACTCCGCATTCGACAAGGATATGACTTCTTCTTTCTCATTCTAGACTTCATGATACATGACCTCAAAGTTATTTCCTCAACATGGTAAGACTCTCAAGCTCAAAAATTTTTTGACATATTAGATCAAGCCTACATCTAACCTATACTCAAAAAGAGACTGTGATTGTAAACTTATATGTATATTTTCAAAATTAGATTATAAAATTATAAGGACTCACATTGGTGGACATTATAACTAATGATAACACATATTTTTTATGACATATATAGGAAAATAACCATACAAAGATAATATATACCTTCATGAAAAGATACATACCAGAATCGACTCCAAGAATGGATCTATACACCATAACACGTACCACAAAAGTATTGAAGCTTATTGATTTTTATCAGCATATTCAAATGACAATGCGCCTTCAAAACACATCCATGTTTTCTTCATCAATAAAATGTCTTCTAAATGCGTAGAGAAAACACACAAATCTCATTAGGTCACTAAAATAGTATATCATTATAAAATGAGTCCAAGGACTCTATCCTCTCTCTTTCCTTCTTTCTCATTCCCTTTGAAGTTCTTTCCTTTTTAGGTACAATAATATCATCTCCAATATATTCATCTTCTAAATGGGAACCTAATAGGAATAGGTGGATAATTTCATTTGTAATTAGATATAGCATCCCTTTATGTATAGTATTGGACATGATATCTATGTTTTCTAACTTCTTGGCCTCACAAATTCTACAAGAACTTCACCTTGTTTTTCATTTTTATTCTTATCATGCCTTTTCTCTTCAATTCTCGTATCCTATGCATCAAAAATAGAAATTTATTTATCAACATCCTTAACTTCCTTAGCTAGACCTGATTATTCTATAGAATTAGTCTTTTTGACCTCCTTGATTGTATTTGGTTCTTCGTTGGCGGATCATGCCTTTGGAGTAATCTTTGCAGCATTGGATTCAACTTGTGGTGAATTAGGCCTCCATATTTTCTTATCTTAATGCTTCAGGCTTATCTTCTTATTGATTATATCCCTTTCCTACATGTTGAAATCTTGAGACCTGTTGTTATTCCTTAAAAACTTTCTTTGATAACAGAACTTAGAGATATGACCTTATTTATGGAAATTGAAGCATACAAAATATGTTTTATCTCTTGATTGATATGCATTAAGATTCCATTCATAACCAACACCCTTATGACCATTTCCTCAACATGAGAAACACTAACCTTTGAAATATATTTCACCATTCCATGAGAACTCACTCTTTGAGAACTTCCTTTTGTAATTCCTAGCTCTATGATCAAATTAATTATATACATAACAACATTCATTCAAAAAATTTCCATACCTCATTGCATTTGGTTTTATAATAGGGTTAGACTTCTTTGAATCATCCTTTTTGGTCACCTTCATGTTGTCTTGAGTGCTTCGATATGCTTTTTCATCATTCTCCACATGTTTTCCTTTAAAACCTAGGTTTGTTTTGTCACTAATAGATCTTTAACTCTCAAATATGTTGAACCACGGTGCATTGGTTTTTTCATAGATGTCAAGTGGAATTTATGGAAAAGGAGTGAGTGGTGAAGTGAGGCTTTGTAATGGATATGAATGTTGATTGGTAGTGTCTCATCAATGGTGTATTGAGCATTTAGGATGCTACAAGCCTGGTTTGTGAGGTAGGATTTCACTTTGGAGGTATGAACATGGTTAGAAACCTTGTCTCATATGTTCTACAGGTCAAATTTGATGGTGTCATCGTGGGAAACATCTCTTAGAATGAGTAACAGGGTACATTGTTTGTGTCACAATTGTAACTAGCTCATTTAGGCATAGTTCTAGAGCCTAATGAGGTGTAATAACTCATTATATGGAATGGAAATAGAATATAATAATTGTATAATCCTAGGGATGGTGTCTAGGGCATGCATGAGAAACAAAAAGGCTCAAGTTAAGCTCTTTGAGACACAACTTGAAAGTAAAGTAAAACTACCATCAAGGACTAGTAATTTAGATCAAGGTAAATGAGATAGGTATGAGATTTATAGGAAAATTCATGGATAACCAACCTATAAAGTGTGTATAGGGGTGTCTTTTAGTGTTTCATCTGAAATTTCATCAAGTTTTGACAAGGTATGTGGAAGTTATGCAAGTTTTTATGGCTGGTTCATTGAGAAATGCAAAATGAGTCTCCTATCTTCTTAGCACTTAATAAAAATATGGATCCTTCTTCATATAAATCATAAAAGGATATATATATAGAGGACTCTAATCCTGAACTATTTCAAGAAGTTTGAGGCAAATTGGTTGAGAAACAAGAAAGTTATGAATTTTTTTCTAAGTGTTTTCTCCTTTGAGACCTTCTTCTTGAAGCGGTGGGAAAAAATATAGTATTATGGCTCCAAATAACTTATGAAATTTGAAAAACCTCTTATAATTATAAAATACTCTCTCTAGGAAAAAATAATGTTGTGTTTTCCAAGCATGATTGTGTTGTACAAAAATGCTTTATGGTTGCAAGTCTTTCATTCTCGGTTTATTCCACCTTATGGCATATAAGTTTTCCTATGTGTGAAGTGTTTCAAGATGCTTAGTTTTGATTTGGAATCCCCCTCCTTTCCAGATAAAAAATACCATGACTATATCTCGAATAACTTTTAGTGAGGTTTAAATTACATGGTTATATGTGGATTTGATCCTAAAGATTGTGGTTGCATTCATTTATGAGATTGGAAAAGAAGTTGAATTATTCTACAAGGTCATGGTGGATGGATAAATTTCAAAATGGAATTAGTAAAATAATATTTATTACATATTTCTTCATTTCCTCTTAGACCTATTCATGAAGCATATTAGCATCAAGAATCCATGATTGTCTTTTTCCAAAGCATATGTGTTTGATAGGATTGTAACTAGAATTTGATTTCTAGTGGATTCTATGCTTTTTGAAAGTCATTAAAATACCAGTGGACATCAACAATTATGTTAGAGGTGATTCAATGGTAGTTGCATGGAATATAAGTAATTCCTTTAAGGATAACTGTAGAAAGATATCAAAATTTCCAATTTATTATGGGACTATCCTTCATATTGACAAAGACCTTGCTTTTTATATCATGAAAATCCTTTGGAATGTTAGAAGATCCTAATAATGATTTCATTTGGTGATATTAAACAAGGAATAGAGCTACATGTTACAATAAACCATAGAAGCTCATTTACAATGAAATGGGGAGTAATGCAAGAGGTAAATCATTGTGGGAGGTCATTCAATGAAGTTGAAGTGTTTTGAGATAATCCAAGAAGGTTCAGCATCATCATGGAGGTGAAATTTATGAGTAGGAAAGATCAACCAACAAGAAACATCAAATTCTCTTCTCTCGGGATACTACGGTTGTCACATGCCTTATAACTAGGGTTTCTAGGAAACAAATCCACCAAACTCATTTTTGAACCAACGAAAAACCCTAAAATCTTGAAGATACCTCTCGTGGAGAGGTTGCAATCACAATGTAGAAGGAATCAAACCAATTTCTTTGGAATCAAAACAAAATATCTTACCGGTTTTCTTGTTTAGTTGTGTTAGGGAAGAAAAGATGGGTTTTTTCCATTTTAAAACTTATATCATTCATTAAAGAGTTCTCCATCGGTGTGTTTGAATCTAAGGAGGTTTGTTCAATTATGTAAAGTCTCAAATGTGTTTGAAAAGAGTATTTCAACTAAATTTATTGTTACACTCGATGAATAAGATTCAAAGTACCTAGTATATTTCTCAAACCTACAAACTAAACTGAATATTTTGTAAGTGGAACTTGAAACTAGATAAAGTTTTTAAAATATATTTAGTGTTTCAAATTTTTGTACATGGGTGTCTTTCCTAGTATTTAGTTCATAAATTCTATCATTTTGGTTAATAATAGGGTAGAATAACATATTTAAAGTTGAAACTTCTTACAATAGATATCCTATCTTAGTCAATGATACACCTCAGAGAAATGGGAAGGTTCTTCCGAATCATAAGAAGACATGGTTGATAAAATTATTCCTTGAGTCAATAAAAATTGCACTTGAAGGTATAACACAAAAATAGTGAAGTGATGTTTGAAGTTGCAAAGCCACTATTTTTTCTCTTGGTAAATATGTAAGATCTTGGGTCTTCCTATTTGAATAGAATAAGTCTTAAAGGAGCTCAAAATTCCATGGGTAGTTACTAAGATGATTTGTTTCATTTGATTCAAATCAACAATATGAAAGGAATAGTTTTTTCAAAGAGATAACTCGTAAAAGGCAGAGAAGAAAAAAATTCTAGGAAGAATTTAAAGAGATGGAAGTCTTCTAAGTTGAACTTTAGCTAAAGCAATATGATTTGAACAAGATGGGTGGAGATAGAAATTCATAGTTTATATGACAATTACTTGTGTCATGAAGTCTAAGTAGGAGATTGTGAAAAAATGAGAGCAAGTGATTTTGATGACAAATGTTTATATGATAAGGTGAAATGAAAAGAATAGAGAATAGGGTAGAGAAAAAGGTGACTGAAAATAGTGTTTAGTAAAATATTAAAAAGACTTATATATGTTTTCTATGATTGTAACATCCTCATTGTAAGAATTTAGAAATGAGGGGGAAAAATATATTTTACATAATGTTCTTTGTTATAAATTTATATAATTTAGAACACACATTCCATTTCAATCCATCTCATAACAAAACTACTATATACGAGTTATAGCCCGGCTCGACTTCTGACAACACCAATCTCTCATTCTATGAGTTAGAATTAAACCGATCTCTCATGTTAACTTAATAATGTGTATATTATGCATACTTGGTTCCTTCACCCTGTTACGGGTACCCAAGTTTTCTTTCTAAGAATCCTATCTAAATATTTGTCACCGATATTCATCAGAAATCCTGCATCTTAGACTAGGAGACATAAGACAACAAAACCAGTGAGATTGCGATACTTTGTCAAAAAAATTAAACATGTTTACATTCCTAGACAACATACTCATCAAAAGGAATATGTCCCTCACCACACATGTTATGTTATGTAGAATGGTCTTTTGAATTTTTTCAACTCTGTCTGAATCAAGGTTTCACACTAGACAAGGGGAAACATGCCTAGTGTGGAAGACTACTCGTGGTGACTAAGGATACATAGACATACTTAATCGAATTACATCGATTAGGTGTGTCTAGTTACCCTAAGTCAACATGAGTTGACCACAACACTAGATCATGTTTCTATCTTTGTTTAGGGGGACAAGATAATCCGATCTTCCACTTATGTCAATTGAGTTAATCAATATAAATGGGATGTTGAGGCATAACAGGCTACATCATAGTATCCTCGTAATGACCCCTGTCATTATGAAGGTACTATGCCATAGTTTCTATGATCCAACATCCAACTGAGTTTCCTCAACTAGAAAAACATACTTAAGATTATAATTTTATTAACCCAATTAATTATTATCTTTTAGATTAATGATAACAATGCTTTAAGGGTCAACTAAGCATCATGTAACCTAAATTAGTTATGAGGTGTAAATTACACGAGAGGTGGGTATGCGGCTAAAATATGCTTTCCTAACCATTCCGAATTCAAGATTATGTTCATCTTAATCTTATCTGTCTATTTCATATGTCATCATGATTGAACTTAATGTTATGAAAGTGTGATCAATAGATCTTTTACTTCATTTTAGCTTATAACAAGCTTATTGAAACTTTTACTTTAGACTTCATAATGTTAAAATATAAATCCTTTTATTATCTCTTTTAAGGATTCCTAATTCAATTGCATAAATATGCTTTAGGAAAACATACACAACCATCCTCATATTTTAATCACAACACCTAACAAGTTCTCAATTAAATTGTTTTGTTAAATTACAAGGAAAATATCCTTTTTCCTTATCAAGGACTAATGTCCTAACTATTAAAATAGATCACATATGATTAAACACAATAAATAATTCATACTCATTTATATGATTCAATCATATTCCCCATTTTTTTACTATTTAAGGATCCACACAAGAGTATCCACTTAGTTCTGCTCTTTTACTTGAAAATAGGTCAACTAATAGAGTAGGTCCTTAAATAAAGAAGCTGATATATTATAAGATCTAATAAGTTTCGTAATCCCATATCACATAAATACCTAAACTACCCCCTTCATGAATGATATTAATTAATAATATATCACAATTTATGCCAATGAAAGTATCACAAATAAATCAGTAATCAACAATCATCAAGCCATTTATTTATCAAAAAGGGAGTGATCCACTCACTAAACTTAGGAATATTTCAAGTATTACAAAATGTCATTGCATCAATATAAAACTATTTTTAATACATTTTCATTTCGACAAGAGTACAACTCAAGTAATGTCGCTACATAATCATCATAATAAAGAGACAATTTCTTTAGTAAAACAAATGTAACTTTATATACATCCTTCTCTTTCATCTTTTACGAAATCATCAAAAATTTTAGCACGAGTCGGTTCATATGGTGAGAGCATGATAAATCCGATAAAATAAAATTTTTAAAAGAACCCTACTTTAGATGACAGTTCTAAAATCAATAATAAAATTTATAGAAGAATTTCCCAAAAGATTACAAAATGATAAACACTATAATATATAAAATATTGTTTAAGTAAGAACTTATCATAATTAATTATATCTCAACCACAAAAGGAACTCCTACTTTAGATGAAAGCATTTAATAAAATCAATTTTAAAAATTTAATAAAGGATTTTCTTAATAAAAAAGAATTAAGGATATAAAACTTCCAAGTTTTATAAATTCAAAATGTTAAATATCAGAGGGAGACAAGTATCATTTCATTAAATAATATTTATAATAAGTATTGTCTAAGAATTTCAACATTATAGGTGAGGAATGTTTAATCAAATCTTAAAAACAAGACCAACATAATTACTGTATAACGATAAACTCTAATTTAAGATGAATGAAACATAAATAACAAATCAAAAAGAACAACACTAAAGACTGTAATCAATTCTAAGTTCAGAACCACTCAGTCCTAGGTAAAGTCCTTTACATATCAAAAGACTATTATTCCAAATGCTAATGTAGAGACATCACAATTCCAAATGAATATGAGTCATCCAAAATATAACATGAGGTTCCTAATAATGAATGAAACAAAAAATCTAAGAACAACACAAGACTCCAACCATCCCTAGGTAAGTCATAAAGAAGATCCAAAATCACGGTCATGAAAGACATGATTGATACACACCTACATAATCCCAAGTTCCATAAAGCCAATATTTGGAAATAACTCATAAAATAATTTCCATTAGATTTAAGAATACTTCACTCCTAGAAGGAAAATAGGGTTTAACTAGACCATAAGAAATGGAAACCACTAGGATTTATCACCTAGCTTTGAACAAGCCAAACATAATAGTTCCTCCTTATGCGCAGACCCTAACATGGGTTCAAGTTCCAAGTAACAAAAAATAAATAAAAGAAGGAGAAAAATACCAATCTTAGCTACTATGTTGGTTCACCCGATAAGGTTGAAACTACCCAAACAAAGAAGGAAGAGAGAGAGCATAAGAACAATATCCATTCAATAAAACGCTTACCCAAGATCAACAATCCTTGTAAAATTTCCAAGATCAAAAATATCTACTAAGGAAACCACAAGCCCAAAATGGGTTTACAAAATATGATTTAAATGAAAAATAATAGAACCAAAACATTCCACAGGAATTCTTTCTTGTTTGACTTCCATCGAGAGATACAATCACCTAGATAAGGTTCTACAAAGAAACTATTATTTAATACAGTTCCCATTTGGGGAAGAACCCAAAATAAGTGTATCCTAGATCTAAACAAGTTAGATATTCCATGCAAGTAATGAAAATACAGTCACGAAACAAGGCGAACAAAAATAGTTGGTCCCCACTATCATCAACAAGAAAACAGACCAAAATGAAGAACACAAGGATTTCCTTAAGTCACAGGCGTATTTCTCAAACTACCATGACGAATTCCACCTATAAGGTTAGTCTCCAACCATTACTAACATGGAGATATTTTCAAGCTAAAATCTACATATTTCAACAAAAACTAGGCTATTATTAATGCATACACAATACCCAGTCAAGGTATCCATTAAATAGAGAAACAAACACAAATTCATTTCTATTCCAAATAAATTAAATACACAAATAAACTAACACATTTTCCGTTAAAAATATCCAGATTCACAATAATACAACACACTCAACATCATAAATCATCCATAAAACCAAGCCGAAATACCATGGAAGAAAGGAGAAGAAACACAAAACCAGAAAAAGAAAGCTTCAAAAAGAGCATACTTTTGTTAATGAAGACATTTAAATAAAATTAGAAGACTTAAAGAGATAGGGCCTATCATGCCTGATAGAGCTCTTGTCTTCTATTCCTTGTTGTAAATCTTCAAGTAGAGCATCGATAGAAAATTTCCATGAAAACACCAAAGACCAAGCTCTGAAACTTTCTTTTCCTTCTTCTTATAACTTCCTTACTTAATTCCCGTTACCATCACTGCCATGCAAGGAGAAATAAGCATGCACAAATTTGAACTGGAGGTTTGAAAATGAAATCCACATGCAGAGATACAAAGCTCACAAAAACCAAATGAACAATGAAAAAATTAAAAACCATCTTTTCTTCCAACTTCCCCTATTTCCTAGGCTATTTTTCACAATTGCCAAGATCAATTAATGTAAACAGGACTGACAGAGTCCTTCCTTATCTCCCGCCTCTACCAAATCATGTTTGGATATTACCAAGTTTAAAATTCCATGCAACTAATACTTTAGCAGAGGTGCCAACTCATCCTCCACTAACCTTTCATGCACTCACCAAAATTGGCAGCAATAAAGAGTTTAAATCCCCATTTAATCCTCTTAAATACTTAGAGATTGGTGTCACCGACATCCCTTTGTATGTTATCCATTCCATCCCTTTAGGTTAGTCCAATTCTTAGGTTAGGTTTACAACATTAGATTAGAAACCGACTTAGGTCCTTAGGTTAGTTTATTAGTTTAGTCTAGGTTTCCCTTTCTAATAAACAACCAAAATAATAATATCATCTAGTTTAACTTAGGAACTTAGAATTAATTAGGTTCCCTTAACAATCATTATAATTGTCAATTAAATCTTACCAAAAGAATAAAAGGAACGATAACCGAGATCGTGCCAAGCGCCAAGAACACGAGATGCTAATAAAAAATCACGATCAATAAGATGAAAGAAATTTGCTAGAATAACTTTACATAAACCTTTTCAAACAAATGAGTAGCAATATCATATATTATTATGGAACTCAATGTAATATATTGAGAATGGGCCTTGCTTAAATAGGCAAGGAATAACAATCTAAGAACCAGTCAAGGTCATAGATCAAGCCATAAATCAAGGAAATAACTAGTCATCAAAGAACTAGTCAAGACCATAGATTTAGGAGAGAACTAGACATCAAGGATCTAGTCAATACCATAGATCAAGGAAAGAACTATACCTAACAACTAGATAATATCTCCTAATATCTAAATAATATAAAATAAATATCCACACACATAAGTGGGTGAGGATAAATATAATAAAGGTAAATAAAGTACCTAGGTGAACATGAACTAAGGTAAATACCTACTCTAACACCCTCCTCAAGTGAAACTAGGGGACAAAATAGATGTGGCATGTCCACAATATGAGTCCAGTAACTAGGCTTGATGAGGTACTCATGTACAATAACTGGGAAAAAAGGGACACCGCAAGGTACCCAAAACCAGTAACAACAAAGTGAAGAGAGTAAAGACCCGCTCCAAGGCATCCCAAGAAGCTCGGATCAAAAAACTCGTACAATGTTGAAGAAGTTTGGTGTGCACCGTGGAATCCGTATCTACTACTTGATCACAAAACTAAAAAAAACTAACACTGGCTCCACCGAGAATAGCTCCATACAAGGAGACTATCAATAGAGTGATATCGAAAGTGCAAAAAAACACTAAACATAATTCAATCAATGCTGCAAATAGGTGTGGCCTGATCCAAGAAAAATAACCAAAGCAACAAGGCAAGGACACAAACTCTAGAGTGTCATGATCCAAAAAAAGCTAAGGTAACAAGGCAAGGACACGAAACTTGAAGAAGTAGGATCAACACCACACCCTCCCATACTGCTGAATGGGTGGAGTGACGCTACAAATTTGTATGAGTTATCAAAACAACTACTCGAACATTGATAAACTAACATTGAAATGCACCAGAATAGATCCCCCATAAGAGATACTGTCAAAAGGACAAAAGTGTCGAAAATACAAATACAAAATCTCTCAACAAATAAGAGAGATACACTACACCTGCTAAAAAAATTCTCAAAGCAAGAAGCATCATAATGTAGAAGTTATAGAAAGTGGAGTAAGAGGCCGAATGGTGGAGGAGCCATGCCTACATATTCCTCTCAATGAATGCCTATGTCATTGCCATGAGTGATCATATATTCACCCCAAATCAACACGAATGGATGAAGAAGATTCCTGCATATGACTTGGTGCAAAATGCATATTGGGTGCATGCAAAAGAACATCAGAATGTGTGTCAGGTTGATCATGTTTGACAACTGAAATATTAGGTTTCTCAAGCCTAAGTGAAGGTGCAGAACTCATGTGTTGCTCATGATCCTCATAAAGAGTCGAACAAACAAAAAAAGGATCTCTGTCAATGTGTGTTCCCAATGATGTATCTTCTGAAAACCAATGTCATGACGAGAATTCCACTTCACATGTGGAATAGAGGAAATAATACCTTGTGAATGTCTACCAATGACTCCGCTAGTGAGACCCATAGAATGGAGCATGCAAGAACTGAATGTAGTGGTATGCTTCCCAAAAAGCCATGCAACTGAGAAGAAGTAAGATACACAACATGTGGTACTATAATAGGCACATATGTGGAAGAGCATGCAATAACAAGCCTCATAGGTTTAAAAGCATCAAAAGCCGGTTCAGGCTCAAAGACTGGCTAATCAATGTCAGTGGGTACAAGATCAACAATTGCAAGTGGACTAAGAGCATGGATATGGTATTCTAAAATATGATGGTGATGTTGTAGGCTAGCAAGTTTGTTTTGTAGGGAGTGTATTATTGTATCCTTATCGTGAATGAGTGATTATAGAAGAGAATTTTACTTCTTGAGCGATCTATTTTCTTCCACAAATTTTACAATATCCTCTTGAAGTCCACATACTTCAAAGAAAAGCATATCATTCTCAGAATCCATGATAGGTACAAACTGTAACTCCCAAAAATTTAGGACGTCGGGCTCAACCGAAATTGCATCCACAATTGATTACAACACTCCTCCATATTTGGCACTTTATAATTATAGTGCAAGTCTCAAAATAAATAACTCCAATGGAAAGAGCATGAAAAAACAAGCACTTTTGCAAAAATGACACTCAAAACCGAGTTACCAATCAAAAGTTACAAGCTTTTTAATATTTTGCTCTGTTATTTATTTTAGGTGCCACTAAAACAAAATAAATTGTTGTTGCCTTCACCACACAAATAAAATTAAAGGGGGCTGAAGTTAAGCAAGCTTTAAGCCCTCATATGACCATACCATATGACCAAGGGCTAAGGATTTTAATGGGTGTTTGCGGATTTTCTCAAAATAGTAAAAACGTGCACAACATCCGTGGACCCCTGCCAAAAAGGAAAGATTTGAAAACCTTCCTACACGTAAACCGAGACAAATACGCTGCAACAAAAAAACCCAATACAGATCTCAAGAAATCCAACAAACCTGAATAAATAAAATCACATTTTTTTCTTCCCTTGGCTCGAATCCCAAGGCACACTGTGTGCTTCTCTACAAAAATTAAAAACCACAAAAAAATGACTGCCTCCAAAATTGGTCAAGTTTATAGTCGATCTTAGGGTTTTCACACCTTCCAGATCTAATGGAAGCCTTTTTGCATAAAAATGCATGCAACAACAAAATACAACCAAATCCCAAATATATGAATATACAATGAATTTATTTGCAAGATAAACTACTGCATGATGCCAACAACAATCTCCCGCTCTCCGATACCATGACAGGAGCGATAACGATCGTGCAAAGCCAAGAACACATGCTAATCAAACATCATGATCAATAAGATGAAAGTAATTTGCCAGAATAACTTTACATAAACCTTTGTAAACAATGAGCAAGATACTATCATATATTATTATGGAACTCAATACAATACATTGAGAATGGGCCTTTCTTAAATAGGCAAGGAATAACAATCTAAGAACCAGTCTAGGTCATAGATCAAGCCATAAATCAAGGAAATAACTAGTCAAGACCATATATTTAGGAGAGAACTAGACATTAAGGATCTAGTCAATACCATATATAAAGGAAAGAACTAGTAAATATCATAGATCAAGGAAAGAACTATACCTAACAACTAGATAATATCTCCTAATATCTAAATAAGATAAAATAAATATCCACACACATAAGTGGGTGAGGATAAATATAATAAAGGTAAATAAAGTACCTAGGTGAACATGAGCTAAGGTAAATACCTACTCTAACAAAGAAGAATTAAAATGGCGTTCATGGATCACATAAGAAGGACATGAGAAGTAGAGGTTGTTAGTGATCCCATGATAGCCTGGGTTTAGAAATATAATATTCTTCCCATCTCGGTCAAGATGAACTTGACCTCATGAAATCAAAAGCATGCCTTGGATTAATGAAATTGATCCAAGGTATAAATATCCCGCAGAAACCATAAATCTTTGAAGCACAAGTTCAGATGCAATATAGACTATGAACGAGTTTAAGATGAATCAATTTATTCTATCCACATGCAGTGAACATTTAGCATAATAAGAAATGAAATACTTCATTCTAATTTCATAATAGACATGGTAGAATTTTATCTATTTCCAGGAAGATAACATATTATCTACAACAAACATGATTACTTAGTTCATAAGAGTACACCATCTTTAAAAATAATCACATATCAATGTTTACAACTTTGAGTTTAGAAGTCATCATAGATATCAACCATGTTAGAGGCATTACATACCTCCTCCTAAAAAGCATCATCATCTCGATGATTAACTTAGTCCATATTTTAACAAGAAAAATAATCATAATTATAGTTCTTTTATCCACAAGTTCTCAAATAAAAACCAGATTTGAGAAATTCAAGTTTTCATAATTTATTACAGCATTAAAATAATTGTTCCAAGATCTTGATAAAATTTAGTACTTGCCCAAAACTAGCGAAATTAAAGATATCTTTAAAAAAAAAAAAATTGTTTCCAACATCGAACTAATTATGTTCAAATAAATGAGGAAAATCAGTTTTCATGTCCTTAAGGTTTTCCCATGTTGCACTTTCTTCATTAAATTGGTCCCATTGAACCTTGCATTGACTAATTTCACAATTTCATAAGTGCAATTGGTGAGTTTCTAGCACTCTTATTGGTTCAACCATGATTATCATGGGTTTGGACCTATAACGAATCCCATATCATACTTATGTCAAAATCATATTGTGACAAAAACTATAACCATATTTATTGTCTTACATTTAGATTTGGCTCAAAGTGAAAATATACTTCAACCCAAGATGATCAATATTTAATTCAAAAGGTCTTCCTAAAAGATAATGTCTTCATACTTGAAGTTCATGAACTATGAAAACAATCTCTAGGTCATGGGGAACATAATTCAACTCATGTAACTTGATTCTTCTGCTCTCATATGCTATAATGTTATCATTTTGTAATAGAATACCTCCAAGTCCTTCACTAGAAGCATATGTAACTATTGTAAAGTTTCCATTTGGATCTAGTACAGCCAAAATAGGTGCAGATGTTAACTGATCCTTAAGAGTTTTAAATGTTGATTCACATTTATCACTCCACACAAACTTCTTATCTTTCTTTTGTAATGAATTTATCGGGGAAGCGACTTTTGAAAATTCCTTAACAAATTTTCTATAGTAACTAGCAAGCCCCATGAAGCTTCTGACTTCATGTACATTTTTAGGTGCAGGCCACTCAGTTATGACAACAATATTTGATGGATCAATTGTTATTCCATATTTACTTATGACATGTCCTAAATAGTGCACTTTTGTTTCATAAAAAGAACATTTGGACAACTTACCATACAATCTTCTCTTTCTTAAGATTTCAAGTACTATTTTCAAATGCTCATGATGCTCATTAATGCTTTTAGAATAGATAAGATAATAAGAATATCATCCAAGAATACAAGTACAAACTTGTCCAAGTATTCTTGAAAGATAATATTCATTAAATTTATAAAAGTTGCAATGTTGCATGTGCATTTGTCAAACCAAAAGGTAAAACCGTGAATTCATAATGTCCATACCTTGTCCTAAAGGTTGTCTTATGAATATCTTTGTCCTTGATTATTAACTAGTGATACCCAGAATGAAGATCTATCTTAGAATATACTAATGCACCATACATCTGATTAAACAAATCATTAATTCTAGGAAGTGGATATCTATTTTTATTGTTTCTTTGTTTAACATCCTATAGTCAAGTCAATACAATGTCGGCGTTTTTCATCTTTAATTTTCACAAAGATTATCGGTGTTCCCCAAGGTGAGACACTTAGGCTTATCAAACCCTTATACAAAACTCTTATAATTGTGCCTTAATCTCTACTAGTTCAATGGTAGTCATTTGATAAGGTACCTTGGAAATAGGCTCAGTTCCTAGTTTGATTTCTATTTTGAAGTCAAAATATCGTTTGGGTGGAAGACTTGGTAGTTCTTACGGAAATACGTCATTGAAATCTCTTAATGTGAATTTTTTTCAAATAAATCACTATCCCCTTTAGTTTTTTCAGAAATTTTTACTGCATACAAAGTGCAACCTTTATTTTTTCCATTTTAAGTTGCATAGCTAGCAATTTTCTAACTAAAATTTCTCATTTTACCCCTTAAATGTATGTTGTTTTCTACGTAGATCATCAAGACAACTAATGTGTTTTTCAAAACAATCAACTTTTTCTTTATTCTCAGTAAGCTAGTTAACACCTATTATGATATCATATGACCCCAAAGGAGCAATATAAATATCTACTCAAAGTATAAAAATTAGGTAATTCTAGGACTGCTCCAAAAATACATTTACTAACAATATGGGAAACATTATTTCCATAATGTATAGTCAAAGATTTTTCTATTATTCCATCTTTTATTTTTAGTTTTGTAGCTAATTTACTAGAAATAAAGCATTCAATATCTCCAGTATGAAAAAGTATAGTAATAGGCGTACCAAATAATTTACCTAGCATTTCTATGGGTGTAACTTTCTTTTCAACTTGTTTATCAGCTACTACAACATGTATGTTATGTTGTTAATTGTTTTCATATTTCTTTAGAGGGCACTAATTTCCATAATTATCCTTACCATGATTGAAACAGCCCCTATGGGTCCTTTTTTGGTTCAAATTTATTTCCACTTACGAAATTATTTTTCTGTCCTCCATAGGACTTTTTTCCATTATTATGGTTCTTCATAAAGTTGTTTCAAACATTTTCAATAGGTTTATTTTTGTTTTCTTATTATTATCAGTTATAAACTTATTTTTGGCTCCAAAATTTTTCCATGCCCCATTTTTGGGTGCAAGAGATGAAGAAGAATTAGGAATTTTCTTACGATTCTCTTCCTTATGGGTAGAAATTGTTTTTAATTTATGTTCCTACCAAATGGATTTTTCAACAACCCCTTCCATGGTGGTTGGGTTGTGAACATATACTTCACCCCCAATGATAGGATTCAATCCCATAATAAACTTATGTATCCTAAACTTCTTGTCAATTTGATATTGAGGAACGTACTTAAGGAGTTTAGTAAACCTTTCCCAGTACTCAATTATAGTTAAATTTTAAATTATTTCATCTTCTAATCATAATAGAGTTGTGGTAGCCAACATTTCCTAAAGTAGCTCTTAAACTAATCTGAAGTGATTCTTGATTCATCAATGTTTAATTTAGCTTTAAGGTTGGCCCACCAAGAGGATGCCTCATAGGAAAGTTGATAAGCTCCCTATACTTCTTTTGTTTCCTTTGAGAAGTTTTTTATTGCAAAGTACTTTTCTATTTCACTGATCCAATTCTTAGCTCCATCCCCTAGTGTAGTTCAATTGAAACTTGGTAGAATTATCATCTTGATGTCATTAGTAAGTTCAGCTGCTAATCTTGCCTTTTTATTTTTAGGTTTATTGGGTACATTTACATTTGCATTCACAATATTGTTATAAGTTACATTTTTATTATCAATGCCCAAATTTCCAGCATTGGTGTTGTCCCCAGCAGGTGACTGATTTTTATATGTTGCCTTTTTATTATCAATTCCCAAATTTCCAGCATTGGCGTTGGCCCCCAAAGGTGGCTAATTGCTATTACCAGCATCATCTTCCTCCTCATTACCCATAACTTGATGTTGAAGTATAGCTAGACAATTTTTGTGTCCAACAGTGGTAGCAATAATCTCAAGTTTTTTTGCGGTAGCTACCTCTCCACCTGAAGGTGGGTTATTTGCAACACCTCCCCTTGTTCTAACCATTTTATGTTAACAATAAAATTAAGTTCTTCTCAGATATGGACTTAATAGGTACAAGAGTGTAACCTTTAGCTCGATACCAAGATGTAACAACCTCATTTTAAGACTTACGAAAGAAGGGGAAAAACAAATTAATATTTAATATCATGTTCTATTTTCTAAATTAATATAATTTAGAACACACATTACATTTCCAATCCATCTCATAATAGAAAACAATATGCATCGTAAATGACTCGATAAGACACTAATCTCTCATTCCACAACTCGGTATTAAACCAATTTCTCATGTTAACATAATAATGTGTATATTATGAATACTTGGTTCATTCACCCTAATGGGGTACCCAAATTTTCTTTCTAATAAGCCTATCTTAATATCTCATTCGATATTCATTGAGGAAATCCTGCATCGAGACTAGGTGACATAGGCCAATGCAACCAGTAACTTGTGATACTTTGGCCAAAGTTTTTAAAAATGTTTAAAATGTTTACATTCCTAGATGACATACTCATCAAAAGGATATGTCCCTCACTACACTTGTTATGTTATCTAGAATGGTCTTTTTGAATTTTGTCAACTCAATCTGATTCAAGGTTTCACACTAGACAAGGGCAGAAACATGCACTAGTGTGGAAGACTACTCGTGGTGACTAAGGATACATAGACATACTCAAATACCTTACTTTGATTGGGTGTTTCTAGTTATCCTAAGTCAACACAAGTTGACTACAACACTAGATCATGTTTCTATCTCTGTTTAAGGTGGGACCGTGATCCAAAGATTCCACTTATGTCAATCGATATAAATGGGGTGTTGAGCATAATAGGATACATCATAGTATCCTCATAATGACCCCCTATCATTATGAAGGTACTATGCCGTAGTTGCTATGATCCAACATCTAACCGAGTTTCCTCAATTGGAACAACATTATTAGGATTATAAATTTATCAACCTAATTAATTATTGTCTTTTAGATTAAAGATAACAACGCTTTAAGGGTCAACTAAGCATCATGTAACCTAAAATGGTTATGAGGTGTAAATTACACGAGAGGTGGGTATGTAGCTAAAATATGCTTTCCTAACCATTCGAATTCAAGCTTATGTTCATCTTAATCTTATCTGTCTATTTCATATGTCATCATGATTGAACTTAATGTTATGAAAGTGTGATCATTAGATATTTTACTTTAGTTTTAGCTTATAACAAGCTTATTGAAACTTTTACTTTAGACTTCATAATGCTGAAGTCTAAATCATTTTATTATCCTTTTTAAGCATTCCTATTTCAATTGCAGAAATCTACTTTAGGAAAACATAGCCAACCATCCTCATATTTTAATCACAACACCTAACAAGTTCTCAATTAAATCTTTTTGTTAAATTACAAGGAAAATATCATTTTTCCTTGTCAAGGACTAATGTCCTAACTATGAAAATAGATCACATATGCTTAAACACAACAAAGAATTCATACTCATTTATATGATTCAATCATATTCACCCTTTTTTACTATTTAAGGATCCACTCAAGAGTATCCACTTAGTTGTGCTCTTTTACTTGAAAATAGATCAACTACTAGAGTAGGTCCTTAAACCAAGAAGCTGATATATTATAAGATCTAATAATTTTGTAATCCCATATCACATAAATACCTAAACTTTCCTTCATGAATGATATTACTTAATAATATATCACAATTTATGCCAATGAAAGTATCACAAATAAAGCAATAATCAACAATCATCAAGCCATTTATTTATCAAAAGGGAGTGATCCACTCACTGAACTTAGGAATATTTCAAGTATTACAAAATGTCATTGCATCAATATAAAACTAGTTTTAATACATCTTATTTTCCCGACAAAAGTACATCTCAAGTAATGTCACTACATAATCATCATAATAAAGAGACAATTTCTTTAGTAAAATAGATGTAACTTTCTATATGTCTTTCTCCTTTCATATTTTACGAAATCCATCTAAAAAATTGTTAGCACAAGTTAGTTCATATGAACTTAGCATGATAAGTGCTATAATGATAAAACAATGTGCTTTTATGTAACTGTTTCATAAAAGGAACCCTGGTTTAGATGAAATAGTTCCAAAATCAAAAATAAAATTAACAGAAGGATTTCCCAAAAGATTACAAAATCTAGAAGGGAGAGTAAGATCATAGAATCTATAATAATTATTGTTTAAGTAAGAACTAATCATATCAACATAATTAATTCTATCTCAGCCACAAATATGAACTCGTTACAACCTGCTAGTCATCTTATAGTAGCATTTAATAAAGCATAAATTCATATTTCAAACTTAATCTTAACTTTTAAATTAAAACTTCCAAATAAAGTTCAACAACTTAGTCTATTTTATTAATCAAGAAGAAGTACAAGGATATAACAACTTCCTTTTTATAATAAGTTTTTTGTTTTATAAATTCAAAATGTTAACAATCTGTATTATGACTAAAAGATCAAACAAGAATCTAAGTATCATTTCATCAAAAATCTTTCCTATATCATGTTCAACTCAGAGTCTAAGAATAGGAGTGATCAAGTACAAATATCAACATTACATGTGAGAAAGGTTTATCCAACAAAAGCTTAAAAACAAGACCAACATAACTCATTGTATAAGTTCCCTACAAACCTGAACTCATTTCAGAGTTAGGATCTTAAATGATCAATACATAACTAACATTCAGGATTCCTAAAAACAACCATATCTGTAAAGGTTCCCTAAAGGTCTGCAATCAATTCTAAGTTCAGAACTCAATACTACAGTCATAGATAACGCCATGTAGTCCTTTATATATCAATAATCAACATAACTATTATTCCAAATGCTAATGTTAGAGACATAGCAATCAATTCCAAACTTTATATCAGTTCACAGTCTTATCCAAAATATTGAACTCATCTTAATGAAAGGATCCTAATAATGAATGAAACAACAAATTACAGAATAACACAAGACTCCAACCATCCCAAGGGAAGTCATAAAGAAGATCCAACAATATCATGGTCATGAAGATGACATGATAACACGATGTTTCAGGAACTCGCTATGAGCGAGAAATAAAAATGGATACACACCTACATAATCCCAAGTTCCACAAACCCAATATTTGGAAATAACTCATAAAAGAGTGTCCATTAGATTTAATAATACATCCCTCCTAGAAGGAAACCACTGTTTAACTCAAACACAATAATACAAAACCATTAAGATTTATCACCTAGCTTTGAACAAGCCAAACCTAATAGTTCCTCCTTACGCAAGCCAACCCAACATGGGTTCAAGTTCCAAGTAACACAACAACAAAGAAAAGAAGGAGAAAAATACCAGTCTTAGCTACTATGTTGGTTCACCTGATAAGGTTGCAACTACCCAAACAAAGAAGGGAAGAGAGAGAGCATAAGAACAATCTCCATTCAATAAAACACTTACCCAAGATCAACAATCCTTGTAAAATTTCCAAGATCAACAAGATCTACTAAGGAAACCAAAATCCCAGAATGGGTTTACAAAATATGATTCAAACAAAAAAGAACATAACCAAAACATTCTATAGGCATTATTTCATGTTCGACTTCCATCGAGATATAAAATCACCTAGATAAGGTTCTACAAAGTAAAAAAATTAATACAATTCCCATTCGGGAAGAACCCAAAATAAGTGTATCCAAGATCTTAAGAAGTTGGATATTCTATGAAAGTAATGAAAATATAGTCATGAAACAAGGTGAACAAAAATAGTTGATTGTCACAACCATCAACAATAAAACAAACCAAAACGAAGAACACAAGGATTTACTTAAGTCATAGGAATATTTCTCAAAGCTGTCATGATGAATTCCATCTATAAGGTTAGTCTCCAACCATTCCTAACATGGATAGCTTTTCAAGCTAAATTCTACATATTTTAACAAAAACTAGGCTATTATTAATGCATACACAATACCCAATAAAGGTATCCATTAAACAGAGAAACAAACATAGATTCATTTTGATTCCAAAGAAATTTCATATGCAAATAAGTTAACACATTTTCCATTGAAACAAACAACCCAAATTCACAATAATACAACACACTCAAGCATCATAAAGCATCCATGAAACTAAGTCGAAATGCCATGGAAGCAAGGAGAAGAAACACAAAACCGAACCAGAAAGTTTCAAAAAGAGCATAGTTCTTTTAATGAAGACATTTAAATAAAATAAGAAGACTTAAAGAGATAGGGCTTATCATTCCCGATAAAGCTCTTATTTTATTTTCCTTCTTGAAAATATTCAAGCAGAGCCTCGATAGAAAATTTTCACGAAAAATGCCAAAGACCAAGCTCTGAAACTTTCTTTTCCTTCTTCTTATAACTTCCTCGCTTAATTCATGTTACCATCACCACCATGCAAGGAAAAATAAGCATGCACAGATTCAAACTGGAGGTTCAAAAATGAAATCCGCATGCAGATCTATATAACTCACAAAAAACAAAATGAACAATGAAAATCGAAAACCATCTTTTCTTCCAACTTCCCCTATTTCCTAGGTTATTTTTCACAATTGCCAAGATCAATTAATGTAAATAGGACTTACGAGTCCTTCTCGTATCTCCCGCCTGGCAAACTTATGTTTGGATACTACCAAGTTTAAAATTCCTTGAAACTAATACTTTAGCAGAGAGGTGTCAACTCAGCCTCCACTAAGATTTCATGCAATCGCAAAAATTTGCGAAACAAAGAGTTCAAAGCCCAATTTAATCCTCTTAAATACTTATTGTTTGGTTCCACCGACATCCTTTTTATTTTGTCCATGTCATCCCTTTAGGTTAGTCCAAGTCTTAGGTTAGGTTTAAAACATTAGATTAGAAACTAACTTAGGTCCTTAGGTTAGTTTATTAGTTTAGTCTAGGTTTCCCTTTCTAATAAACAACCAAAATAATAATATCATCCAGTTTAACTTAGGATAATCTTACAACTTAGGAACTTATATTTAATTAGGTTCCCTTAACAATTATTAAAATTGTCAATTAAATCTTACCAAAATAAGAATCAAAATGATGTTCATGGATCACATAAGAAGGATGTGAGCAGCAAAGGTTACTAGTGATCCCATGACAGCCTAGGTTAGAAATCCAATATTCTTCCTAGCTCGGTCAAGATGACCTTGACGTCATGAAATCGAAAGCATGCCTTGGATCAATGAAATTTATCCAAGGTATAGCTATCCTGCATCATATACCATAAAGACTAAAGCACAAGTTCAGATGCAATAAATACTATGAACGAGTTTAAGTTGAATCAATTTCTTCTATCCACATGTAGTGAACATTCAACATAAGAAGAAATGAAATACTTCATTCTAATTCTAGAATAGACATGGCATAATTTTATCTATTTTTGAAGATAACATATTATCTACAACAAACATGATTACTTTGTTCATAAGGGTACACCGTCTTTACAAAATAATCACATATCAATGTTTGCAACTTCGAGTTTAGAAGTCATCAAAGATATCAACCATGTTAGAGGATTTACATTGACTAAGACAGTGTTCATAGTACAATGGTGAACAATAATAGAAAAATAATGGCATATCAAACAAAGAATGTTTGTCATAAAGTATTGAAGCAACATATGGGTATGAGATTGAAGATAGACTAAGAGTGAACTTAAAAATAGAGAGAAAAATGTGTCTAAGATTTGAGAACTAAGACTAAGATTTGAGAACTAATATTGTATTGATGAACAGTGAGAAAAATGAAAAATGAGTACAGATGAATTAAGAGACATTGTGGAGATCGGATAGCAGGTGAAAGGTTAATAGAGCTTTGAAACATTGATTAAATTACACGTGTAATAAGAAAGATAGTTTACAAATTTAGGGTCACAATTAGGTGTATTGCATCCAATATGAAGAGTGATCACATTTTTATACACACTAAGTTGTAGTTTAGTATAATCGGGGAGTTGTAGCTTCCTTGCAAAATGTATCTTACGGAAGGTCGGTGGTTGCTAACTATATCATTTTTGGAGTTGTAGCTTCCATGTAAGTATAATCTTGCTAAATCATCAAGTTTTAGCTTGATTGTATTCTTAGGGTTGTAGCCTCAAAAATTGAGTTGTAGCTAAACTTGATATCATTATAATTCCATAGGAAAAAGTGTCCAAGTTTGTTATCTTATTTGTTGGGTTTTCTCCCAATTTGGGTATGCCGCATTAAAACACTATGTATTATCTCATTTCATTTTCTTGTGTATGATTTCAAGTGTTTTCATTAACAAGTTTAGATAAGTACAAATATCTAAAAAATTTAATTGGACACCGATTTCCCCGCCCCTCTCCCCCTTAGTGTCCAAGTTTCCAACAATTTTTATCATAGTATGGTACTCTTGAGTCAAGTTTAACAACTTGGAGGTGATCCCGAAGACACAAACATGGGTTAATTAGTAAAATCAATGTTGAAAAGGAAGTATGAAATTTATCTAGCACTTATAAAGGTGTTAAAGACAAAAATTAAACTCAAGGAGGCTAACCATGGCCATGAATTGAATGAGATTTCCACATATTTTGAAAATGTATTAAAGGATTTGAGAGATAAAGGAAATGTTCATCTCAAACATTATTAAGAAATGGAGACTTTGAAGGTTTAGTTAGAGTGGATTTCTAACAAACTCAATGAGTTGTTGATCAAAAAAACATATCCTGGTGACAATCCTAGTTTAGAACTCAAAAATAAAGCAAGTCAGACTGAAACAAAGCATGATCTCATTCATGAGTTATGTCAAGCATCCATCCAAGCCAAGAGTGAATAATGTGAAATACTAAGTGTAGAAATAAAGACCCTAAAAGAAGAGTTTGAACAAGCAAAGTAAAGGTAATTGAGAGTTGAATCAAGTCATACTTCTTGTCAAGGATGTTCAAAGACCAAGAAGGATAACAAATAAAACAAGAAGACTAGTGGGAAACCAAATGTAATAAAACTATCAGGTAAGTTTCATGGAATTTTCTTCTCATGTAATATTTTTGGACATAAAGCTTGAGTTTGTAGGAGAAAAGTAGATGAAGACCATCCATGGAGAGATTACAAGTCTAATTTTGAGAAGAACATAGTGTGCTTCAATTGTCAAGAGAGAGGTCATGTTGTTCAATATTGTCTTCATGATCCATTCAATCAAAATCGAGGGCATGTGTAAGAACTATAATATTAAGTGCATCATATGTTTAGTTTATAGTTAAATAATATAAAATAGTTTATATTCTTATTATTTAAATATAAACTTTAGATTAGGTTTGTTAGGTTTTTAAGTATTTAAGTGAGCATATATAGTTTATTTAATATCAAAGTTTTAAAACCACTTTGTTGTTTTTAATGTGGTCGAATTCCATACCCTTAGCATATTAGCATTCGATGTTTAGGCTGCTCCAACATATGCTAAGAATTTTTTTTTTTTTAAAAATAAATAAATGTGCTAAGTTTATAAGCATTGTATTTATAATCCTTCAAATTTAAATTTTTAACCATTTAAAAATTAAATATGTAGTATAAAATATTTTGATTTTGGCTTATATGACTTGAATAAGTTAAATTAGATTGATTTTATTTTTAAAATATATACAAACCCATGTGATTGCATTAGTATAATGTATATTTCATGGAGCATCATGGTTAACGTGTTCACGACTGCTCAAATTACATTTTATACATTATTATGTGTGTATAGCTGATTAATATGATTCTATTTTAAATTGCAAAGTTGTAAATGTGATTAATATGATAATATAAATTATCAAGTTGCCTCCCCCAACTCTTAAACCCTAAGATGTACTTGACATATATTAAAAAATATTAATGGTTTTATATAAGTGGCTTGGAGTGAATAATGTGGTAAGTTTATAATGTTGGTTTAACATTAAATGGCATATAAAATAAACTCTCTGGTTTTAAGTATTTAAGTGAGTTAGTTAGACCAATGTGGTCGTCCATACCCTTAGCATATTAGTCGATGTTTAGGCTGCTCCAACATAGAGATTTAAACCAATAAAGAGCAAGAACTCCTTAATATTTTTTTTTATATAAACTTGAATAAGTTAAATTATTATTTTTTTTCAAAATATTAATTGTGAAAATTATTTTTTTGAGAAGAATTATAAAGTCATTTTTTGTTAAAAATGATACATTTTTAAGTCTTGGAGTGAATAACACAATGTCTAGATCATTATCGTGTCATTAAATTTACCCAAACTTAAAAAAATCATTACATTCTGTGATTGAAAGTAGAATTCATGGTTTGCAAATACATTTTTTTGGGTAGATCATTGTAATTAAAGCAAACTTAAAAGAGAGCTCATACTCGAAGACATGTAGAATTCATGGTTTGCAAATTGTGGGTAGTAATAATGTTGCTCATCTTGGAAGACATGCAACTGCTGATAATGTTGCCTCATATCAAAGTACAAGAGGCAATGTTGATTATCTTGCGAAGTGTACAAGATGACTTTCTACTTCATATCGGAAACCTTGAGAGTCTTAGTGAAGCTTGGACACAATTGGAGTCGATGCATGAAGGTACACATTTATCAAAAATTATTAAATTGGTTTTAGAGCTTATGACAACTCCCATGAAGGGAGATGAAAAAGTGATTAATTATTTAGCAAAAATAAAAAATATTAAGTCACAATTAGATGGATGTGGTAGTAATTTGATTCATGATAAATTTCTCTATTTTATTATCCAATTAAATATTCATGAAAAATTTAGAAATTTCATTTCAATTTTGAATTCAAAATATCAATCCGAACAAGACATTCCAAATTTTCAAACCCTTAGTAATCTCCTAGTTTAGGAAGAGCATGTTATGACTAATTTTGATTCAAAATAAAATGCCACACAAGCACTTCTTGCTCAGAAAGCAAAAGGTAAACCTTCTAGGATTAACAAGAATCAAAAATCAACTTTTAAAACTCCTAATAAAAACAAGAAACTAGGAAACTTAAAAGTTAGTTTTGATGGTAAATGTCATAACTGTGGGAAATTTGGACATAAGAAAGAGGTTTGTAAATTTAAAAACAAGTCAAATTTCAAAAATCAGAAATGGAATAAATCATATCAAAATCAAGATAATGATGATGATAATGAGAATAATCATAGTGCTAATATAATAGCTTTATAAATTATTTTTAATAAAAAGTATATTTTCTAAACTATTGGAAAAAGGAGTTGTTTTTTTCTTTTTTCCATATTTAACTCAGATGAGTTAGTAAAAATAAACTAGAAATAGCTACAACTGAAAACATACACAAAATGGATTATATGTATTTTAAAATTTTACTTCATTTTTTGATAGTTTATTCAAAAATAAAATTGTGTTCATATTTTTGCATGAAAAACTGATCATTTATGACATATATAAGATTACGGAATGTATTGAAAGGTGCTTACATGTCATCTTTTGAAGAAAACTCTATGAGAAGTATCCACAGTTAGTGGATTATGTTTTCAGTGAATATTGTGATTATTCTTGTATAACTTGATTATCTGATATGTTATCAAGTCTTATCTCATTTGTAAAAAGCTTACAATAAAGATATATGTGTTTTTTTATACAACATTTCTTAAAATGTGAAACTAAAATATTATTATATGCATATCAAAAGACACTTGGGGATGCCTTTGTGTTTGTATTGGAGATGTCCAATACTGATTGCATTTAATATATATTCTACATGAATAGTATGTTGAATTTTTTCAACATTTTTTTGACATGGTTAGTTGTTAAGTATATTGTTATGTTAGTTGTTATACAACTAGTGTTTAAATTTTACAGATGGTTAAAAGTGAAATCAATAATGATTTATATTTATATGTTTATTATGATGTCTGTATGGATATTGTGACTCTAACCATGTTGATGTTGTGTTAGATATAAAATATATTGGATATGTGTTCAAGTTTTTTGTGCAGGAACCATTACTTGAAACAAAAAAGTAACCAACAGTCTCCATTTCTTCTACTAAGGTAGAGAAGTACAATGGAAGTAACAAAGAAGCCATGTGGTTGAAGCAAGTTGTTGGAAGAGATACACATGGAAGCTAAAAGAAGTATTCCTCTTCTATGTGGTGGTCGAGTTGTATTAATCTTGCTGA
The DNA here is from genome assembly GCA_018340775.1 of Taxus wallichiana var. yunnanensis. NCBI lineage: Eukaryota > Viridiplantae > Streptophyta > Pinopsida > Cupressales > Taxaceae > Taxus > Taxus wallichiana. The sequence continues at coordinate 612,097,683 of CM031238.1, forward strand.
AGAATCTAGTACAACATCAAAGAATGAAGCATGTTATCCGAGAGAAGGTTCTCTGCGGTGATAGAGATCTCCAATTCTGCAAGACTGAAGATTATATTGCAGATATGTTTACGAGCCATTATGTGTTGTAAAATATTGCAAGTGTGTGCAATGCTTGTCCTTTCAAAGTTTCCATTGAGGGGGAGTGTGCATGTAATGTCACCTCCTAATGGTTGGCTTGATGTTAACTCTTCCTCTATCCTTATACTTTGGTTTAAAAGCATTGTAAAAGATATCGTATGATCTAAAAGTGAATTGATAGAGTTTATAGGAAAAATATAGTCGAGTGTGCATCTATTTGTAAAGGAGGTATTTGTGTTATAAAAGGATCTTAGAGATGCGGTATAAGAATATTTCCACAAGAAACAAGTGAGATGTAGTCTCACAAATCATGTTTAGCCTAAATCATATGTCTGATTTATGGATTCCAAATCCTTTTGTACTAAAAGGTAAGTTGAGCATGATGAAGGTGTTATAATTCCTTCAAAAATTACATGTGCTATCCTAAACCTTTAGGTTTATGGATTTGTAAATCTTGTTGTACAAACAGGTAATGTTGGCATATGGATCCCCACTTAATATTAAGGGGGAGTGTTAGAACTATAATATTAAGTGCATCATAATGTTTAGTTTATAGTTAAATAATATAGAATAGTTTATATTCTTATTATTTAAATATAAAATTTAGATTAGGTTTGTTATTTATTAATTAACTAATTATTTATTAAATTGGGGTGTGCCCGTCACTTAATATGGACATAACCCTTCGGGTTATTTAAATATGACTATAGGTCATATTCTAAAATCATGTGAATCATTTGGATTATGGGTAAATACATGGAGTAGAAGTGAGGGAGGAGTTATTAGACTGCATTCTAAAATGTTTCTCTATAGTGGATTATTCTTTTCGTGGTTTTTACCCATTTATGGGTTTTCCATGTTATATACAAATGTCACTATGTAATTTATTTTATTTTGTTATTTACTTTTATTATGGTGTGTACATTTACATTTCCACTTATTAATGTATGTTAACCTAACATTTAATTTAGTTGGTAAATATACCTTTTCATCCCTCGTCCTGAAATCATGTAGGGCCTAGAAGCAAGAACTATGTTATTTTCTTCAATTTTCATGAATAAGGACACTTTGCTAAACATTGATGTTTGACTCCTAGATACAACAACAAGTTACATACACCTAATAAGAAAGGAAAAAAGACATTCAAGGTGAAGGTTAGTTCACAGGATGAATTCAAGTCGAGTTACGGTTGAAAGATGAATTGGGAAGAAGAATGTAAAATGCATCTACAGAGTAAAGAACACTAACTCCAACCCTAAAAATGTAAAGAAGGAAAAAGTACCAGCAAGGGTAGATAATGAAGTGATAAGACAAGACATAATAGTTGTGGGAAAATCAAACTCAAGCCAAGTATCAAAATGTGATGAAGTCCAAAAGGAATTTTTACCTCTAGTTGTGGTAGAAAAAACATATGAAAAACATCACACATGTTTATCAATCTTCAAGTCAAAGAAAAGGGCTTAGGTGATATTGTTAGCACACTAAGGAATGCATCTACGAAGATTGACAAAAATTTGAGGACAAGAAAGGATAATACTTTGTACTCATGTTGTTTTGATGACTCCTTACTATTTTGACATGATCTAAGACACATTTTATACCTTCTCTATGATTCTAGAAGGTATATGTTCATGAAGGAAGAACTTTGATTAAAATTGCCTCTCCACGATGTTATTTTGCAAGCAAGTATCAAAAGGTATGTTGTTGAGTTCATTCCAATGTCCTAGTATATGAGTAGTGTGCACAAGATGTTGTATTACTTTTTATATCCATCCAAGATGGTTAAAGATACAAAATATCTAGTAAACGAGATGAGAAGTCATTGATGATGATTTCCATGCAAATACTATCTGCTACATGATATAATGTCAAGCATGTGAAAGGTTAAATGTCTAGACCTATAAGTGATAAGGTGTGAAGATTATGCTACTAAAAGCTAATAATTTGAAGCGTCATAAAGTATCTATATACATGTTGAAGGTATTCTTCATGAATTAGGTATTTTAAAGGTGAAGTTAAGATAGCTCTATGTGTTTGTCATAGTCCGAAATAAGAACTTAGTTATGTCTATTAAAGTGTTATTATAGTATAAAACTAATCTGGGATTCATCATCCTAGATAGTTTGAATACCAAGATTTGAAAGGAAGGGACGGATAGGGTTTCTCTTGAAGGTTTAGAATTCATTTAGAGTCATTTCGTGGAGAAAATAAAATATATAGTTGATAGTAATGAAAAGGATAGAGTTTCACATGAAAGAGATCTCATTTTTGTCCATCAAAGGATATTTAAGATCTCTAAGAGGTTACTTCTAAGATATGCTCCAATTTCTTAAGGAGAGGTCTAAACTCGCCAAGATTAAATTGATGTTATCATGATTAAAACCATGAAGTTTTGGTAACAATACTTGAAGTCTAAATCTAGGTATGTCAACTTGAAGATATAATAAAGATGATGTTATGCAAATCATGTTAAACTCGTGGTATATCTGAAGGAGTCTAAGTTAACTCATGCTATAAGCTAGGGAGTATCTAGTGAAATTGAGAAAAGTGATTAGCACTAGTTGTTGTTTATTGCTGACTTCATCAAGTTACTAAGGTACATGTTTTTGCTCTATGTTGAAGGGTTATCCCATGTTGCATCCTTTAAGTAGTTTTGTAGAGAGAGTTTAGTCATAAGTGTTAAGAACATTTTTAGCCTCTTTATGGTGTCAAGAATGTTTTCAAGAAATATATGTCTCCAAGACAATTTTTTGAGTCAATTGATTAAGTTAAATGTACTATTATAATCTAAATTAGATCATTTATGAGTCCTAATGTGAACTATAAGCTGTGATAAATATTTATGGTCATCAATGGAACAATGTCAAAGATATCCCTTTCCTATTTTTGTGATTGGTTTGAGAGACACAATTCAGACACTGAGTCTTCTCTTAACTATTGTCTCTCATATGTGTCTCTATGTGATTAAAATGTTTTATCAAGGTGTCACTATCGTGGTCTAATTTATGAATTTTCCAATCAGGAAAAGACAATTGTTAATCAACAGTGGAGTTTATAACAAGAAAGAAGAGTTGGTTTTGATCATGTGCAAGTAGGTCGATTTGCATTATGCAAAATTTATCACCTTTAGTCTCTATCAAGTCCAAAAGTTTGATGAGAAGATTTAAAGTGAAATAAGAACATCATGTTAGATCAAGGAACGAAGAAAAGGAAAAATAATCCTAGATTTATAGTCAAGGGAGCTGAATACCCTCATCTAATTCAAAAGTTGAAAGTTAGATAAATCTTTATGAAAGGTTATACTTAAATAACGTTGAGGAACTAGTTCAAATGATCCTAATTTCATGACAAAGGGGTCTAAAATGAAGAAAATTGAAATGTTTGATCTAGCTCTTTGAGACAAAGCATAAGGGAAAATATTATGTACCTAAATGACAAGGATTGGGATGAATAAGGGATGGAAAGTACTCATTCTCTTCAAAATCAAAGTTACTGAGGTCTAAATCTTTCAATTGGTGTGATAATAATTCTATGAGATGGATACTAACATGAATGTAGAGATTGGTGTTGCGTAGGTCTGAAAATAAGTATATATCAAAGTAATAAGAGATGAAGTCCTAATAAGGTGTGCCCAAGTATGTGAAGGTTTAAAAACCTTAGGTTATAGGTCAGAATAAGTTTCATTTGGTTGTAAAATGGCTCATGGAGGAGACAAGGAGTCAATAAAGAGTAAAGTAGTTTGGACAAGGGAAAACCTGATTCACGAAGATGATGAAGGCCAAATTGTAAGAATGGAATATAATAGGAGAGCATTTTCATAGGGGAGCTAGCTTGTCAATTCAAGAAAAATAATTAAATGACAGCATGTCAAATTCATAGAATTTAAGATGATAATGGTGAAGTGATATGGGTGATAATGAGAGTATGGATTCAGGGAGAAATGAGGCCGATTAGTGGAGACATTCATGCATCTATTCTACACACATGTAACAAGAAATCAATGCTAATCTAAGTGGGGGTATTTTTGAGGTAAGAATGTGTTGTGAATGTTGTTATATGCTTATTTCTTTCATGTTGAATGCATGACCATTTTTCATAGATTTCAAAGGGGTGAGAGTATTGTCAAAAACAAGGAATGGTGGTTTGAAGGTGCTAGTGTGTGTTTTCCATCAAAGTTTTATGAGTTTTTGCCATCAATGATAAAGGGGGATATTGTTGAACCCTGGTGCATTGGTGTTTTCATTGATGTCAAGTGTCATTGATGGAAAAGGAGTGAGTGGTGAATTGAGGCTTTGTAAGGTACATGAAGGTTGATTGGTAGTGTCTCATCAATGGTGTATTGATCATTTAGGATAGTTCAGGGTAGTTTCAAGATGCTACAAGACTTGTTTGTGAGGTAGGATTCCAATGGAGGTATGGAAATGGTTAGAAACCTTGGATCAAATGTTTTACATATCAGATATGATGGTTTCAGCATGGGAAAGAGCTCTTGGAGTGAGCAATAGGGCACATGGTTTGTGTTACGGTTTAATCTGGCCCATTTAGGCCTATTTCTAAAGCCTAATGAGGTGTAATAACTCATTACAGGACATGGAAATAACATATAATCATGGTATAAACCTAGGGATGGTGTCTAGGAATGCATGAGCTACAACAAGGATCAGTTTACCTCCTAGAGACAAAACTTGAAAGTACACCAAAATCACCTTTGAGGAATGACAGTGTAGATCAAGGTAAATGAGATAGTTATGAGATTTAAAAGAAAATTCATGGCTAACCAACATATGGAGTGTGTATAGGGGTGTATTTTAGTGCTTCATGTCAAATTTCATCAAGTTTTGAAGAGGTATGTGGAAGTTATGCAAGTTTTTCTAAAACTGGTTCATTGAGAAATGCAAAATGAGTTTCTTGTCTTCTTAGCACCCAAGAAAAAATATGGAGCCTTCTTCAGATAAATCATATAAGGAATTTTTGTAAATGAATCCAAAACTAAATTATTTCAATAATTTTGAGGTAAATTGGCTAAGAAACAAGAAAGTTATGAACATTTTTCTAACAAGTTTTTTCTCCTTCTAGACCTTCTTCTTGAAGCAGTAGGCACAAAATACAATATTATGGCTCCAAATGACTTGTGCAAGTTGAAAAACCTTACATATGTATAAAATAATCTCTAATACAAAATAAAGGTATGTGTTCTTTCCAAGCATGATTGTGTTGTACAAAAATTCTTTATGGTTGCAAGTATTTCATTCTTAGTCTATTCCACCTTATGGAAAAGAAGGTTTCCTATGTGTGAAGTGTTTCAAGATACTTAGGGTTGATTTGGAATTCCTCCCAGATCAAACAATTCCATGAATTTCTCTCAAATCACTTTTGGTGAGGTGTAAAGTATAGTCAGGTTATGCGTGGATTCAATCTTAAAGATTGTGGTTGCATTCATTGTTGAAATTGGAAAAGAAGTTGATTTATTCTAAAAGGTTATGATGGATGGATAAATTTAAAAATGTAATTAGTATAATAAGAGTGATAAAATAGTTCTTCATTGCCTCTTAGACCTATTCATGAAGCATATTGGCATCAAGAATCCATGACCATGTTTTCCAAAGCATATGTGTTTGATAGGATTGTAACTAGGCTATGATTTCTAGTGCCTTCATCGTGCTTGTTGAAAGTCATTAAAGAGACATGTGGACATCAACACTTATGTTAGAGGTGATTCAATAGTAGTTACATGGAATATAATTACTACCTTTAAGGAAAACCTGTAGAAATTTGTCAAAATTTCCAATTTAGTCTGGGACTATGCTTCATATTGAACAAGACCTTGTTTTTCCTATCATGAAAAGTATTTAGAATGTTAGAAGATTTTAAGAATGATTGCATGTTGTGATATTAAATAGGAAATAGAGCTACATGTTACAATAAACCTTAGAATCTTGGGTTACATTGCAATGGAGATTAATGCAAGTGTAAATTCATTATGGGAGGTTGTTCAAGGATTATGAAGTGTTTAGAGAGTCTCAAGAAGGTTGAGCATCATCATGGAGGTGAAATTTTTTATTAGGAAGGATAAAACAACAAGAAACATTATATTTTCTTCTCTTGGGTTGCTTTATAGTGTCTCATACCCTATAACTAGTGTTTCTAGGAAAAAAATTCACCAAACGTATTTTTGAACTAACGAAAACCCTAAAATATTGAAGATACCTCTATGAAGAGTTTGCAATCACAATGCATTAGGAATCTAACTAATTCCTTATGAATCGAGATAGAATCTCTTTCAATCTTCTTGCTCAATCGTGTGAGAAAGAAAAGATGATTTTTTCCATTATTAATATTTGTATTAGTCATTGAAGAGTTATCCATCAGCGTGTTTGACTCTTAGGAGGTTAGTTTAAGCCTAGAAAGTCTTAAATGTGTATGAAAAGAGTATTTTAACTACATTTTCTTTTATCATTCGATGAACAAGCTTCAAAGTACGCAATACAAGACTCAAACCTACAAATTGAACTTGTAATGTTTTGTAAGTGGAACTTGACACTAGATAAATTTTTTGAAAGGATATCTTATTGTTTTAAATGTTTTTATATCATGTATGTATAAATAGTATATGTAGTTCAGAAATTATATCATGTTGGTTAAGACTAAGGTTCAATAACATAGTTAAAGTTGAAACTTATTACAATAGATATCTTGTCTTAGTTAATGAAATACCTTAGAGAAATGGGAAGGTTATTCCAGAATCTTAATAAGCCTTGGTTGATAAAATTATCCCTTGAGTCACTAAAAATTACATTGAAGGTATAACATAGAAAAAGTGAAGTGATGTTTGAAGTTGTAAAGCCCTTGTTTTGTATCTTTGTAAAGTTGTAAGATCTTGGGTCTTCCTATTCAAATAAAATGAGTCTTGAAGGAGATAAAAATTCCATGGGTAGTTAATAATATTATTATCTTTCATTTTATTCGAATCAAGAAGATGAAAGGTATGGTTTGGTCAAAGAGAGTACTCTAAAAGGTAGAGAAGACAAAAATATAGGAAGAAGTTTAAGAGATGGAAATCTTGTAAGCTTAACTCGAGATAAAGCAAGATGATTTGAACAAGATGGGTGGAGAGAAATTCATAAGTGATATGACAGTTATTTATTTCCTAAATTCTAAGTAGGATACTATGAAATAATGAGAGCTAGGTTGAAAAAAGCTATTTTTATGAGAGATGTTGATATAATAATGTGAAATGAAGAGAACGGAGAATAGGAAGAGAACAAGGTGACTTAAAATAGTGTTTACTAAAAGATAAAATTGAATTATATATATTTTTCTCTCACTGAGATATATTTTCATAGTATAATGGTGAACAATGATAGAAAATAGTGGCATTTCAAACATGGAATGTGTGTGATATAGTATTGAAGTAGCATATGGGTATGAGATTTAAGATAGACTGATAGTGAGCATAAAAACAAAGAGAAAATGTGTATAATATTTAAGAACTTAAATAACAATGATAAACAACGATAAAAATGGAAAATGAGTACATAGATGAGTTAAAATATATCGTGGAGATCGGATAGAAAGTGAAAGGTGAATAGAGCTTTGAATCATTGATGAAATTATAGGTGAAATAAGAAGGATAGTTTACAAATTTAGGGTCACAATCAGATGTATTGCATCCAAGATAAAGAGTGATCAAATTTTGTATACACACTGAGTTGTAGCTCATTATAATCAAGGAGTTGTAGCTTCCTTGACAAGTGGTAGCTTGTAGAAGGTCAGTGGTTGTTGACTAAATCGTATTAGGAGTTGTAGCTTCCATGTAAGTAGAAGCTTGCTAAATCAAACCTTATTGTATTACTAGGGTTGTAGCCTCAAAATTTGAGTTGTAGCTCAACTTGAAATCATTGTAACTACACAAGATAAATTGTCTGAGTTATTTCTCCGATTTCAAAGTGGGTTTTCTCCCATTTTAGGTTTCCCATAGAAACATTGAGTATCATCTCTTTTCATTTGCTTGTGTATGATTTCATGTGATTTTCTTAGCAAGTTTGGAGAAGTATAAATATGTGAAATATTTTAATGGGACACATATTCACCCCCCCTCTTAGCATCCAAGTTTCCAACACAAGATCCCATCAAGATATTTAGATCTCTTTTCCAACTTCTCATACATCTTCAATCTCTTGGATGCACTTTCAAAATCAGATTCTAAATATTTCATACCTAGAACTAGTATATTCTTTATCCTTTAGGGATTTAGATACAATCTTAAATTGAGATACTAGTCTTTTAATGTCTTGTATATGTTCATCCTCTATGAAAATTATCTACTCCTAAAAATTATGGATTAGAGACTTGTTATCCATTTTTACCCCATTGCAAAAAAGGACAACTTTGAAACTTTGGACTTGTGTAATTCATAGAGTTTTAGTGATGAATCTGTTAAAAAATTCAATTGTTCATGTTGAATTTGGGAACTTGGAACCATTTAAAGGAATTTTCCTTTTTTCAGGTTCATACTTAGTCAATTTTTGGTTTAAAATGATAAAATTAACTTTGTGGGACACTTTACTATGTTTTCCCTAGCTTCTCAGCTATTCACTTGGCTTAAGGACTTAAAAAAATTCATGAAAAATGAGAAAAGGGTCAATTTTCAGTGCATTGTGGATTAATCAGCTTTTAGAGGCCCACACGGTATAAGTTCCTTTGGGGCTTGAGTTTTCCACATCCCTAGCTTCATTGATTTGCAAAGGATTTGGGTGGATATAGTTTTTGTGGAAAAGTGGACGCGATGGAACAAATGCGGGTGAAACAATGTTCTCGGGAACACATTGTTCCCTACATTGACTTATTTTCTACAATGTAAAGGGGGTTAGTTTAGTTGTGCATGGGCCAAAGGGCAGTTCGAGAAACTCAAATTTTGTGGGGCCGAGTGGATATGTAGACACCAAAATTGGGTCACAATTCCATAAAAACCCTGTCAATTAAATTAACCATATCCTACCCATTCATATACCCTAGTACGCATGTTAATTGAATTAATTATCTTAATTAAATACATTAATATCCTCACTTAACCACCTCACCCAACCAACTCACCTAGCCACCTCACTCAAATGACCCACTCAAACCTCATTAATGACCTAAGACTAGGTCTAAGCTTATCCTAACCAACTAGGACTTAGTCTAACAATAGAGTTAACTCCTATTAACAAAACTAAAAGGATTCTTAATCATCCTTCCATGATTTATCAATTAAGACTCGGACGAAGATTGGATACCATGCCAAAAATAACAACAATCAGGCTATTTTTGGTCAACCTAGATATTCATGCCTTGACCGACACCAACTATATCTCAACCAATGTTGTTCACCTAAGCGTCACCGGTTAGGTTAAATACATTTCCAAAATCCTTTTCCTAGGTTTTCCATTCGATTCAGGATCTCATACGAACATAGACTTGGAACACTTGAAATTTGAAGTACTCAAGCAAAGGAAAATATACGAGAGCACTATAAACAACCATTGGCATTCATCATCTTCTTCACGATCACATTTACAAAGGTAAGCACAAAGGTTTGAACTACCATGGGAACTAACACAATGTCTCTTCTCTCTAGATCTCTTTCATCACTATCCTCATCACCTGCAATCTCCAAACCTACTCTTCAGTAAGTACCTAACATCTCTTCATTTATTTCTATTTTATTCCAAGAAGATTTATTATTTATCTCAATAATTTATCTTTATCCACATATGTACACTCCCTTTCTCCTACCAACCTATCACCCTACCCAACCCTTTCACCTATTTTTATCCTCTTTTAATCATCTATGAGCCTCAAGGCCATTTTACGACCTTACCGTCACCATTTCTAACCTCTGTGTAATCACAGAGAGTCTGAAAAACAAGTTTTAAGTCCTTTTTACTAATTTCCCCTACCAATGTTGGTTATCCAACCGACATCGGTCATTTTGCCTAACCAAAGATCGGTCCACAACAACATCTGTCATTATGTCTGGAAATATAGCTTAGACCAGCGAGCTAATACCCACTTCCCAACAACCTAGAACCCTTTCTAATCTTTACCACACCTTACCCAGAGCTTGTACTAGACTTGCAACTTAACACCAGCCAATCACCTGACCCATTTTGACCTCAATCACCTTTTACCTGACCTTTCTTATTATTTTGTACGAGATACCTAAATCATTTCAATTCAATAAGATCTTTATTTCATGTATATTTTGAATAACATTAATACTATTATATAAAAACTCAATTGATAGCACATGCTCAGAAGCATCACGCTTCCGGATCTAGCTTCCACTAGGCAGTCCACTCATTGTTTTGTTTAACTCTATTTGGTGGTATTATTTTACATTTTATAGGTAGTTCCTCCTAGACAAAAGGGAGATCTCACAGTCAACTTGGATTAGGAAATCAGAACACACGCACAACCTTTAACCGACATCACAACATGTATTCCTCCTTGGCCTTTTACCCTTATCTATTTCATTAATTTGTTAAGAATCTAGTGAAACATTTTGTCACGCCCGGTGAGACCCATCTGGGGTTCCTTGTATTTATTCATTCTTAGGGAACTGTTGTATGTTTGTTTCTTTTCAAAAGGAAGTTAACATTAAATTATCTCCCTTAAAATATTCTCTTTCTTCTATTTTTCTCAGTGACATTTGTAATTTGGGACTAAAAAGAATCATTCTTTTTCTTCTTGCATTCACATTAGTGAAAGACATTATCTTTCCTATTCACTCTTTATTTACATCGAATATCTCATTTTTATTTGGGTTCTAAACACTTACATTTCATACTTCTATGCTTGCATTTTTAGCTCACATTAAAAATGAGGGAAACCTATATGTTGGAAGTCATACCCAGCCGTTGGTGGACATAATTGAATCATAGAGAACTTTCTCTTCTCTCTCTTTTCCAAACTACACAAATATAAATTTACACATTTTCTAAAAACACCTTACCTATAAGAATCTCTCAATGATAAGAGGATTGACATGGTGGGCTCCTAGCTGGTTTCTCTGTCAGTTTTCAACTCAAAGAAAGGACTTCCCCCAAAAACATAACCTAAAACCACCCTTAGATCTTTCCCTCTTATAGGACACCTTTCCAACCAAAAACTATGTTTTGTTTACAATTCATCTTAAATAGCATAAGCTAAAACATAAAATTCACGTACAAGATTTTTTGTTTTTCTTAGCTTTTTATTGAGCTATGTTTTGAGTTTTGAGGTCACCTTCTTTATTTTATTCTTCCTTTTTCATATTTTTCCAACATAGTTGGTGTATTTTGAATGTTTCGAGTGTGTCGGGGTTCATTACTATCATACTCTAGTTTCTGGGTTGATATTTCATCTGACTTAATTCACAAAATAATTTTTTTCCATTTTTTCAAATTTCATAGTGATTGGCGTCGTTCTAGCAACCATCATCAATTTACATCTGAACATCATTGGTTTACCTAACCATTGTTAGTTTCCAGCTTTTTTGTTCATTTTACCAAAAACAACTCTCATCATATCTTCTATTCTTTTTTAAATTCTCGGGACATCATAATACCCCTTAATTTTAAAATCACAATCAAATACAACTTCTTTACTTCATTTTAATAAGTTTTTTGCCTCATTTGGAAAAAAATTGATTTCCCATAGTAACTAGTATCAGTCATCCTAACCATCATTAGTCACCCTATCACCATCATCAGTTACCCTAACCGTTGTTTGTTCCTATGTTTTAATTTTTAATTAAAACAACGACCTTTTCATTTCCCAATATCTATTTTTTCTCCATTTTTGTTTTTTTATGTCATTTATAGAGAACAAATTACCAAGTTTACGCTAACTCACATAGTTTTGACTCATATCCAAGCCAACACCCTTGTTTTTCATGCTAGCCTTCAACCGCTTCCACCTATCCCATCACCTCCTTCCATCTTGTCACCTATGGATCCAACTCATCCCATTACTATTAGTACTCGGAGATGAGGAGTTTTCAAAACTCCTTGACCAGAATATCACTTCCCTACAACACTATCTCACCCACTCATCTACTCAGGACTCATCAGGATAGTTTGTATATGGCATGCACATGTCTATCCCTCTTTCCCTCACCCCCACATTCGCATCACCTACCACTAGATCTGCATTACCTTCATACAACTCACCACATTTGGTGTCTCAACTGGACCCCACATCCTCTATAACTACTACACCAATGACATCTGTTACACTCATGGTGTCAACTATTCCTTCGTTAACCACCTTGAGCATAGCCTCATCAACACCCTTTACCTCACATGTACTAGTTGCATTGCAATGACCCATAGTTTCGACAACCCATACCCCATTCCAAAACATTGTTCATTCCATCCCGTAGTCTCTACCCCCAATTAAAACAAGAGTCATTATGACTAGCCCACCTACTTATACATATCACCAATAAACCCCTAATCTCATTTATTTGCTAATTTAGGATACCTTTAACGTGCATCTATATCCCCTTCACAGTTCTCATACTTATTACCACCATATCGGGATGTCATCCACATCATACATTCATCATCAACCTCCTTATACTACAGGGGGTTCCCAATCATCACAACCCACCAACAACCTTATTAAAATTATTATGGAAAAGATGAAAACATGAGAAACATCAATTTCTTGTTCTTGCAACTCCTTAACCTATAATGAAATCTTCAATGAGCCCATCCATCCATCTATTCACATTCGCTCATACCCGAGCATTGGGAAATGCCAAAATTAATCGGTTCAAAAGAAAGAAGACCCGTAGGAACAATTGCACTCTTTCAAACATGGGTTTTATCTAATTGCCCACAACAATGCTTTACTCCTACAAACATTCCCCATGTCCTTAATGGGACCTGCGTTAGAATAGTATAGTGGTTTACCTTGACATTCCATTTACTCATTTAATCAAGTGGCTCAAGCCTTCCTAGACCATTTTTCAATCAATATCATCAAGAAGGTCACTATGACCGACTTGTACTCAACTCGACAATACGACAATGAGTCTATTGAAGTTTTTTCACTCATTGGCGGAGCCTCATCAACCAGACTAACATTCTAATTTCCTCAAACTGAGCTTATAAATTTATTCACTAGAGCTTTTTCTAGGTACATCTCACCAACTCTACAAGTACAAACCTTTCATACCTTCAATGAAGCATTTACCATGGCACGAAAAATGGAAATTCATGCCATTGAAGAGAAGAAAATTCAATTGTGTAACAAAAACACCACATTTAAATCAAATGATGCTTCTTCCTCTTGAAAACCCAAATTTTTTATTCAAAATCCAAAGGATTTGCCAAAGCAAGATAGTTTTAAAGGTTGGCCCATCACACCCCTCTAAATAATCAAAACCTACCTCCATCCTTTCTCCTGTTCAAACTTTTCGGTTCGGATGGGAGAAATGAAAATACACTCTAATCTATTATTCTCCATCCTTAAAACCACATATTGGTTTTGACCTCACTCATCCTATGTCGGCATGGTACAAGGAACATGACTATTGTAACTATCATCGCGTAAAAGGCCATAGCAATGGTAATTGTATAACCTTCAAGAACATTGTCCAGGAAATGTTAGATAATGGAGATCTCATCTTAGACAACCCAAATGCACCCACCAATTAGAATTTTCATATCTTCAAGAAGTCATTCCCTAACCATACCCCATCATCAAACCAAACTGGTGAACCTTCAACTAATGATAGTAATGTCTCACGAGGTCCATGTTGTGTTTGACACTATACCATCCCTTCCACAATTTCCTCCTATCCCCTCTATTAAGGATATTCTAGCACGAGATCCTCTACCCACAGAGGATCCTACTTCCTCTACTCCTTCACCCACAGAGGAGTCCCCTTCATCTCCCCCTTCACCCACGGAGGAGTCCAAAATTTCTACCAATTTTATTTCACCACTTACCTCGCAACCTAATGAACAACCAATGGTATTAACTCTCCTACCCATGGGAGAGTCATCCTCACTTTCTTCTCCATTGAAAAAAGAAAAATCTCATCCCAACTATCATCTCCCCTACCCATAGGGGATCCTTTAGATACACCATTTCCTATTGGGGACAATTCCCCATTAGCATTCTAGGATCCCATTGATCTTCTCTCGGCTCTCTTACCCACAGAGTCCAAAGCCAACCAGTTCCCTGTCTCATAGACATATTTTACAAGGATTACTACTAAGCCAATGTCATCTTCTCTTACAATAGTGTCATTTTCACACCTAGCTAACCACTTGGATTACATTGATAATTCCATGCTTTGGGGATGCCTTCGGCTACCCTTTTCAACCCAAATGTAAATGTCACCTGTGGATACTGCCATGATATATCCAAAGGTATTTCAAGGAACCCAATCAACCATGACCATGCCTGTTGAAATGGACTCTTCTTCATCACCCTCACCTACATCCAAACCTTTACCAATAACTAAACCTATTCCTATGCCTAAGAACCTACATGTATCCACACCTTCCCCTACATCCAAACCCATCACTACCTTGGGTGTCATGCCAACATCAATCCTAGTCCACCCACCCATCAAGTTGGATTTATCCACATCTTCCCAAGCTCGTGAAAAAACCAATCCTCCACCTAAAAGGAAGACCCAACCTTTTAGGCCACACACACCAATTTCACCCACCACACCTTTGTCACCTTTACCCCTTCCATCTATCCTAGGGCCTCACCCATCGACCTTGGCCAAGAAACTACCTATCCAAGGAAAATAAAAAGTGTCACAACCCACCTCTTCATCACAATCCTTTATTACACCCCACCTATCAGCACAATGTACACCTTCACCGTTACTGCATCTTTCTTACCACCTATACCCCTACCACTCACAATAACAACATTAGTACCTATGAGATTTCCTTCTCTTCAACCCATACCTTCTACCTTGCCTCCACTAGCAACCTTCACCGTGCCTCCTTTATCACCTTGGCTAACTCATCCTCTACCACCATCTACTTTCCCCTCTACATCACGTATGCCTCCTTCACCTTTACCTAGGAAGGTGTAACCTAAATTGAAAAACCCACTACCCTCCAAGGAGGTAGTTAAGCCTACAACACCTTCTATCGCTAGTTCATCTACTATGCCTCTACTCAAGAAGGTACAACCCAAGCCTAAAATAGTACCACCTACCAAACCGGTGGTCAAACCTATCCCATCTCCAATTCCACCTCTTGTAGTACCTCACACATCACAATCACCTACACTTCAATCCAGACCCACACTCACCTCACATTGCGATCCATTGGTAGGGTCTTACGCTAACATTCTAGCTAACCTTTTAGAGACCTCCATCATCACATTGTCACCCCTTAGACCTTATGACCCACTCAAGCCCAAACCAAAAGGGTTTGACGATACTAAAATTTGCACCTACCATTGTGTGTCAGGACATGATGTAGAAAATTGTAAGGCTCTAAAAATCATTCTTCTCCAACTTTTTCCTCCTAAACAAAAATTTGATGATGATGATATTCTAGACGAGGACCTAGTTCCACCTCCACTTATCACTACACATCCTCACCCACTACCTATTCAATGACCTATATCACCACCTCCACAACCCTTTTATCCACCTCCAAAATTTGAGATCAATATGGTCCATATAGGAGAACTAGCCAAAACCCCACCAAAATGCCAGTGTGCCCTACTCATTTCATAAGGTTCTTACCCTACACTAGGTTTTTGTCCATCATGTCATTATAATTTTCTTGACACACCTTCTCCATCCACCTCTCTTCCTCATATTAACATGATCCAAGTTACCACTCGCGCCCAAAAAGACAAAGGAAAGGAGAAAGCAACTATCCCATCGCCAATCCTATGCCCAACATACCATCTGCACCTTCACCAAAAATCACCATTCGGGGACCCACATATCCTATTTCTAATGGTGTCACCCATTTCACAATTGCACATATATTTCAATTTTATGAATCTCATTGTGAGGCCCTTATAGATGTTCTACAATCCATCAAGGTTTTACCTAATGACCCAACACTGTGGCATCCATTCTCACCCCTCACCATGTAGCTTCTCTCACCAATTCATCCCCTTCCTCTACACCTACCACTACTCACCAAGTACACACCCTCAATTTATCTCGATGACAAGATTATACTTCTCGATCGGATGATCTTGATCCTCCATTTCCATCTTCGTTTATATTGATAATATATGCATTCAACACATTATGATCGATGGTGGTGCTAGCATCAACATAATCTCCTCCCATGCATACAATCAAATGTACATCCCTTAAAATTACATGCATAATAACCTAGTTATGTTGCGTTCATTTAATGATACCATCACTTCCACTCTCAGCACCATCATCCTCCATGTTTGTGTGGGCCCCATACCATTCCAGAACTATTCTATGTCTTAGAGGGGGAGTTCTAGTATAACTTATTGCTTGGCTGACCTTGGATCCATGTCATGGGTTGTGTTCCTTCAACCTTACATCACTATGTAAAATTTGAACATGAAGGACATAACTATACCATCCCATTGACCCTTCACCATTCAAAACTTGTAACATGTTGTACTAACCTAATGATGTCCTTGTACCAGTTAAGGCATCTACCACTATTGCCACTTCTCCTTCACCCACAACCCCATCCATCGATGATACTATTACCTTTTCCGTACCTACCTCTTCTATTCCCACTACCGTTATAGCCTCTATAACTTACCCATCTACTGACCCATCTAATTTTCAATTGACCAATGCTTCTTCTTCCTAATCACCTAGTGATTCATCTATTCCTACTACCCATGGACCAACTACCGACCCCCTTGGAAGGTGTTTTTCAACCTCTCACTGCGGGAAATACGTCATGTACAACATCAACACATTCTTTACTCTTCAAAATTATGGTAACCTTCAACAACACTCTCACTATGATAACCAAATAGGAAAGGTTTTCCCTTATGGTGCTCCTTACCTTCATACAAAATTAACCTATGGGAGACTTGATACTTCCACCTACTCACAGCCACCTTCCCAAACATGACCATTTTCCTCTAACATTCAATCTCTCACCAACCATTGCTTCACCCACACTTTCCTCCATCGTTTTGCATGGAAGGGATTTGGATTTGGCTTCTATGAACAAGGCTACCATATCATTGTTATCCCTGTGTACCACCTATAAACCGATTGATTGCGCAGTGGTATTGGCTTCATTGAATCATCTTCCAAGAAATCCCATGTTGATCTCATTTAGAATGACAAACCTTCTTCACCCACGGAGTCTATGGATCCAGAATCCATTCCTCCTAAAAAAAATTCATAAACACCATTTCCCTGGGACATCTGACTTATCAACATGATGTTGAGGCTCCCTCTTCTCTTCCCTTCTTGTATCCTAACATGATTGATGATGATACACCTTCTATTAACATCGTTCAATGTCAGGATGATGAGTCTATTCTCACCTATCTTGGTGTGGAGGATTCTTATATTCATCGATCATTTCCTTCTGAGATGCAAACCATGTTAAATGAATCGACCATCGAAATCAATATTAACACTCAAGATGACCCCCACATTCTAAAGATAGGCCAATCTTTAGACACTGCTGAATAGGAAGCTTTTACCTCATTTCTCTGAGATCATAGCAATGCTTTTTCTTGGTCCTACATTGATATGCCTGGTATTGACCCAAACATTGTGGTCCACAATATTGTAACTATTCCTAAAGCCAAACCCATAAAACAGAAGCTGCGAAAAATGCATCCTTGCATTTAAATTCTTGTCAAAGAAGAGCTCCTGCACCTTCTCTCGATTTCCTTCATCCTACCCATTGATTATCCCCAATGGATCTCTAACATCATTCTGTTAGAAAATCTATAGGAGGACTCTGCATATGCATGTATTTTCACATCCTTAATGTAGTTGATCTCACTGTTGGCCATGAGATGTTATCACTCATGGATGGATTCTCAGGTTATAACCAAATATTACTCGCACTGAAAGATCAATGAAAAACTACCTTCATCACTCCTTAGGGGACCTTCTACTATTGGGTCATGCTCTTTGTTCTTATAAACACTAGTGCTACATATCAATGGGTTATGACTTATATCTTTCATGACATCATGCATCACATATTGAAAGATTATATAGATAACATTATTTCCAAATCCAAACATTGAGCCAAACACCTTATAGTCCTTAAGGTCATTGTTTACCATCTCATCAAGTATTGTGTTTTTCTTCAACCTAAGAAGTGTGTCTTTACTATCCTCTTAGGAAAACTCCTTCATTTTATCATTTATTTGTGTGGCATAGAAGTTGATCCTGCTAAAATCAAAGCTATTCTCAAAATTCCTCCCCTAATAACCTTTTCTAACTTCGTAGTTTGTAAGGAAAGTTTTAGTCTATTCATCATTTTATTTCGTAGCTTTCCGACTGTTGCCACCCCTTTCATCATCTCCTTAAAAAGGATGTCTCCCTCAAATGGGATGATGAATCCCAAAATCCTTTGAAGCCTTAAAATAGTACCTCCTCGAACCACCTGCACTCATTCCTCCTAAGGATGACCAATCATTTTACCTTTACATTTCTACGACAAATCATTCCTTGGGAACCATGCTTGCTCATCATGATGACCAACACAGGAGCAAGAATTTTATTATATAAGTCATACGCTTTTGGATTATGAAACCCAATACACCCATGCCAAAAAAATAGCTTATCCTTAGTTTTTTTCGCTACAAACTTTACAATTACCTACTTAACCACAAGACCTTTTTGTCACCAATACAAACCCCTAACATTACATGTAAGCTAAGTCCTACCAACATCAGCATGCTACACATTTTCTTATGCTTCTTGCAGGACCTAGACGTCAAATTCACTCATAAAAAATCTATCAAAGGACAAACTATCACTGACCAAATTGTACATGTACCTCTCTCCAGAGATCATCCCTCTAACTTTGATTTCCCAAATGAATCCATTCTTTACCATCTTGTTGGATGATAACATTTACCAAATTACCTTATTATTTGATGGTTCCAAATTTTAGTGTGGGGTGGTGGTGGAGTTATCCTCATTCCACTCTATGATGAGCCTATTCTATTATCTTTCAATCTAGATTTTGAATGTATTAACAATATCACCAAATACTGAAGCACTCATAGTAGGCCTTCAAACCACCATTTCCTTAGATGTCAAATCAATTAATATATTTGGTGACTCTCAACTAGTTGTAAATCAATTCAATGGTATATACCAATTTCATAATGAAATACTTCAAAAGTATAAGCATCATGTAGACATAATTTTGACTACCTTTGACCACTATGAACTTCAAACCACTCCATGTTCCACTAACAAATTTATAGATACCATGGCCTGCCTTGCTTCTCTAGATACCCACTTCACCCTCCGAATCAAAAATATTTTTCACAATACAAAGGCTACAATCACCTTCCTATCTATTTTGAGACGTCAACCTCGTCGAAACCATTCAACCTAACCCACATGACCTTTGGTATAAGCAGTTTTATGACTACATTTCCCTTTCAATTCTACCTCTAAACCTTACTCGTAATGTCCAATGAGTCTTTCTCAAAATTTTCTCTCACTATGTCATCATGGGTGGTCTTCTTTATAAATGCAGCTTTGACGGTATCCTCTTATGATGCCTTACCAGTTCTAAAGTTCCTTTATGATGAATTTTTGGAGGTCACTTCAGTGGTTTAGCTATCGCTAAACGCATTCTCCACCTAGGATATTATTGTCCAACCTTAAACCATGATTTTTGTGATTATGTCAAACATTGTGTGAAGTTCCAGCAACATGTTAATCTTCATCACATGCCTAGTCATGCCTTACAGGTTACACGAGACCTTTGGCCTTTCTCTCAATGGGGTTTGGATCTTGTTGGAGAAATCAATCCCCATTCTTCACAATGCCATCAATGGATTATTACCACTACTAAATGGGTAGAATCCATACCTCTTATTTCTACAAAAGCTAAGAAAATATGTGAATTCATCAACCATCACATCATTTTTCACTTTGGTGTTCCCCATCGTCTCATCATTGATAATGGAAAATAGTTCAAAACAAAACCCTATGGAAGCTTTGTGATGCCTTTGGCATTCAACTTAGTTTTTATTCACCTTACTACCCTCAAACAAATGGCCAAGATGAATCAACCAACAAAACCTTAAACAAAATTCTTATGAAATTTATGGAAGATACTGAAAAGGATAGGAACATACACATTCCTTTTCCCTTATGGGCTTACCGTACTAGTATTCATACCTCAACTATGGCTACACCTTTCTCTCTGGTCTATGGTACATAGGTTTTCTTACCTCTTGAAGTCTATATTCCATCTCTTCATATCTCACTCAAAGAGATACTCAATGATGATGAATTTTTCCAAGACCATTTGTCACAACTTGAGTTATTAGATGAATGTCATCTTAATTCTCTTGATCACCTTCAAATCTACCAAAAATGCATCAAGCGGGCCTATGATAAATGTGTCCACAAATGAACCTTCCAAGTTGGTGACCTCATCTTGAAAGAAAATCAACATGTAACAAAAGAGAAAAAATTAAATGAGGAAAATTTTCTCCTAATTGGCTTGGACCTTATATCATTACTCATACTGTGGATCAAGTGCTTTTGGTTTTCTTCACTCAAGGTAAACTCAAACCTAAACCCCTCAATGCCTTACATCTTCATCCATTCTACTATTTAATTAAGTCATATATCACCTCTTGTCTATTCAACGTTTGTCCCTTGAGCAATGGTCACCTTCCATTGCACCTATTTTAAGGATTAATGATGAAACCGGGATCATTTGAGTACACTGTTACCTTTCAACCTTGTCTTCAATATGAGTACCATGACTCTACTCATGGCATGATTCTCATGGATACTTTTCTTCTTTTTCAATATGGAATCCATGGTCATTCATCACTTAAAACCTCTCTATCACAATTAACCTTTGTGTGCTATAGTTTTTTCTTAAAAAACAAGAGCCTATTTTTCTCTATAGTCTTGTCCATGACTTAAAAGTCCAAAAGAAAAACAACTTCAAAAGTAAAAAGGACTTAAAATTTCTTTTTCAGAATCTATGTGATTGCATAGAGGTTGGAAATGCTAAGGGTAAGGACTATCATGAAAAATATGACTCCCTCAAAAAGGACCTCTACGCTTTCTATCTCGTTGTTATAAATAGCCTTCTCCCTTGAAGGAAAACTATACAAAGCCAGTTGTATTGTACTTAGTCTATCATCAAAAGAAGATTATTCTTGCAAAAACTAAAGAAAAATATTCTGAAGCTTCCCACATCAATCAGCCTCATGAATACCTCAAGGAGAAAATATACTCATCCCACATAGACTTCCCGCATTGATTATTCTATCACAAAAAAAAACAAGAGCAAAAGAAAAAGAATAAATTTTTTTTTCATGGACTTTCCTATTGTGATCTTGGGTCTCTTGCCAAGTCGGCATGTTGTCTCACACTAGGTTACACTAAAACCAACCTATTTTTACCTTATCACCTTTTCACCCTAATTTCCTATCCACTCAAGGGATCTACCACAAATGTGACATTTCATGATCATGTGACTTTATTCTACCTTAGAATAGTCCATTATGCAATGCCTTTAGGGTCTTATGCTCATAAGCCCATCTTTGGTATGATCGACTTGTTATGGTTCTTATCAATTAGGAGCCTCTTTTTGTCACCTCTTACCATTTACCTTTTTCATTATTTTTTGATTATCCTATGCAGGACAAAGCCTTTGATAATTACATTCCACCATACCTATATGACCTAAAAAATCAACCATGCCTAAGACCTACCAACCCATTCCTCTACCTCATCATATTCTTCCCTAGCTTATGGGAGAACTACATTGGCCTAAGGCCCCTTTTCATTGGGGATATGTAGGTAGCACATTGAGGGAATGAGGCCCTGGAGGTTAGCTTAGCCATTCTTTACCCTAACCAATTTACCCCCACTTTTTTTTTATTTACATTCTACCATTAGTTAGTTTCCATCTTCTACATTACTTGGAAATTAAATAAACATACAAGTATATAACATGTATACTTACCTATTTCTTACATCATCATATCATACATTAATCATTTCACATTTCCATAATATCAAATATTTTATAAATTTACACCATAACATACATATTCATCATCATTTATTTTTCCATGTTACCAATAACTTGGAAATTAAATCAAAACCAAAACATAACTCCATCATGCCTAACTAATCTGGACTCAATCATGCCTAAATAACCTAAACTCAACCATGCCTAACTCACCTAGACCCCACCATGCCTAAATGACCTAAACTCAACCATGCCTAATCACCTAGACCCCACCATGCCTAAATGACCTAAACTCAACCATGCCTAATTACCTAAACTCAACCATGCCTAACTGACCTCGACTCAATCATGCCTATACCTGACTCCACCATACCTAATTTACCTAACTCAAACACGCCTATACCTGAATCCATCATGCCTACATGACCTTGACTCAATCATGCCTAATTCACCTAGTTTCCATCACATACACAATAACAATGAAAATTCAAATGCAAGCACATCATCTATAACAATAAGAATGTCTTTGTATCAATAAAAATGTGCACCAATACAAATAAATACTCAACACCACAAAATCTCATATACATTCTCACTATCTTGGTGCATATGCCGATATAAAATCAAAATCTCAAAACCCTCATATACATCCTCACTATCATCGGCACGCAGCCAGTATATACAAAAATCAATACACCGATCATATGAGGTGACTAATTGTCACCCCATCTTATATCCATGTCTATCTCATATGTCTCCTCCTCTCCTCTAGCTCGGTGACCTACCAACATCTCTCCACCTAGCATAGGTCTCGGTCTAATATTCACCTACCCTCACCTAGGACTGACCTCCATGAACTCATAGCCTCACCCTGACCCTGTCTCTAGGCTCACTGGCCCTCTGTGCTCTCTAAACTATGAGTGCAGGATCTAGTCCTCTCACTCACTGCCTATTATGCCTTGTACTCAACATAGGAGGGGACATCTATCCCAAAGGTTGTTAGATGATCCTAGTAATACCATTCCTCATTCATAGAATCCATGAACCTCATCATCGACATCATCCGAGGTCATGCCATAGGTCTCACAGAACCTATGAGATCTAACTCGCTAACGCCGGCCTCGGACCATGTACCTATGAGCTCGACCTACTAACATTGGCCTTGGACCCTATGCCTATGAGCCTTATCCTTCTACCTATACCATGGGACCCTATGCCACCACAACTACTTGTAGTGTGGGACCCTATCCCTGAGTCTGTGGTGGTGCTTGCATTGTAACCTGGGCTTGTAAGGCCACAACCTGAGCCTGTGCAGTGGCCAACTAGCCCTATAAACCTGTTACCTACACCTATAAGGTGGCTACCTATCCCCCATATACATCTACACCCTATATGTGTGTTGGTCCCTGTGCTACCTGTGCCTGTAATGCTACCACCTGAGCTTGTAAAATGGTAGCATGTACCTTGACCCAGTAAGTTTCCCCTCTAAAGCTATAATCTAGTCCTGCAGGGAAGCCACCTAACCTTGTAAAGTATCCCTCTACACTGTGATGGTGGCTAAGTATGGCTTCCCTGGCCTTGGTGGTGCCACCTATAGTTGTGCCACCCACCACTACCTATATCTATCAGTGACCCCAGCATCATCAATTCACCTATCCACTAGTTGCTCCTCCTTCCCTGTAGGCACACTTAGTCATGGTGGAGACATAGGTCTCTCCACGTCATCCTTGTGGTACTGTGGGAAAGGTGGGGGTACATCCTATGGTAGACCAAACTATCATCTAAACCTATCCACAAGTATCATCTCATGCTCATTGACATGATGCTTTAGAATCCACCTCAGCAGTTGTAACTCCTCTAACTCCTCCGCTATGTCCTTGTATGAGGGATAGCCAACATATGGCCTCCAATCAATATCAACTCTTGAGAGTCCCTACAACAACCACCTATATAGGAATCATCATGTGTGGCCCTAGTCACCTAGTGCTTCCCACCAACTTGTACCTACCATCTATATCCAACTTTAACCCGATCACCCCCAAACCAATCATGTCGGGGAAAAAAAGCTGGATGTGCACATACAATGTGCTCGTATGCCCAAAATTATAGTAGAAAAGTGTAACACAAACTAAACCAAAGTAATCTCCCATACGCCCACAACTCCCTATATAGTTACACAAGGAATGTACATGCCCATGAAGAACAAATCCACTCCACCATATCCTAGAGCACTCCCAAAGTGAATGCTCCTAGGAATCTCCCACCCTCAACATCGGTAAGGCGAAACAACATACCACCTTCATCATCAAAAAAACCAACCTTGTCTCCTAAGGATGGGCTAAATACATGTCTCCATAGCTAAGGCTTGCGCTATGGTACCTTAGCTCACCAAATGCCTCCTAAACACAACCACTATAGACTCCACTGATGCCTCTAAAGAAATGGAATACACTTGGTAACCAACAATCGGTAGCTACAAGATCCTATATACATCCTCTAGGGTGACAAGTAATCTCACCCGTCGGTAAATGAAAAGTGTTGGTCATTAAATCCCATCTATTGATGAGTGTGACCATCAAGCTAGGATCTCGAGCTATACGCCTATAGCATTGGATCCTAATCATTCCAACATCTGTCATATGTTCCCACTCCTCTGCGGTCATACTAGACCATATCTCTACCAACATAGTTGGTAATTGCCTCGCATCCGTAGCTGGTCCCTAGCCTACATCCAACAAACCACAACATTGTTCAAACCTAACTACCTCCAATTACCTATTAACCCCAAAACCATACCCAACCACACCAATCATGATTACCCCATTTACCTAATTCACCTACAAGCCTACTACCCTTTATAATCATGACCCATTACCTTAACATTATTTCACCTACTCACCTATCCCATATCACCAAAGATCCTATTTTACCCTTATCCTCTATAAGCAATCTTTACTTTCCCTTATTTACCTATTTTCCTTTCATACCTATCCCTTCTTACCCCTATTCCTCCTTCACCCTAACCGGCACTGGTCACCTTTATCGTCACCGGTTTTTCTTGACCAACATTAGTTCCATTTAACTAGTGTTGGTCATCTCATTTTGACCAATGTTGGCCAAAGCCAATCGACCACGACTAAACCTAGATTGACACCGGTCTCTATTGTGACAATCAAAATTGAAAACCCCTCCCCATTCATTAAAAATTGGTAAAAAAACTTACAAACCTACTTAATCCCACCCACATCTACCCCACATTTATTTCTCACCCTACTTAGCCTATATTGGACCTTTATTTGCACATTTATTTCCACCCAAACCTTATGTCACCTCTCGCTATGCCAAAACATACCTTAAATCTCTCCACCAATCACACATCTCCAACCACTCTTGTGGACCCATCTACCTGGCTCCTCTCACCACTTAGTAACCTCCACCTCAGCCAGGTACAATGCCTTGTCTTTTTCTCCAAGAAAAATGCACAAGTCACTCAGCTATGTCATTTTCTCAAAGTCAAAAGACAACAATGATTCCGTAAAATATGGAATTTCAACCTTATAACCCTAACCTAACATGATTGGCATCGGTCACCCAAAACTGACATTGGTTGCCTTATAACCAACATCAGTCACCTGCCAATACTATTTCATCTACATTTTTCCCACTTTGAACTAAAATCATTACTTTCACATACCTTTTGGCCTTACCAACACTTATTACACCCTACCCACAAGCCTAAATTACCCATACATTTCCTTAATTGCATTTAGGGACCTATTATTTTACTTATACCTTGGCCTTACCCATGCCATGACCTATATATCTTGACTTGGACCAATTTTTGGTGACCTTTGAACTTGTGTACTCGTGATACCTTGCGATGTTGTTACATGTGTTGTTTTAGTCGATGGCCTTCTTACCTATTGTCATGTTGTTTATTCCAACCAAATATTTCGTGTACAGATCATACCTAAACATTCTCGGACCTAACCTAAGTTGTGTTTCCGGACCATATCCTATATCTAAAATACCTAAAACACTTCAACCTTGTTTATATAGACCTATCAACCTTGGATGATGTAGAATTTACACGCTCTTCAACACAGACATGCGGTGTCACAATCTATATGTGTGTGTACATTTAATTTTCATTACCCATTCGGTGATATAACCTTTCCCATTAATCATTACCCAATTTGACCCTTACCCATTACCAAAAGTTTCCATACCCTTACCTATAACTCACCTACCTTCACTTTCATCACTTACCCATTTATCAAACCACTCACCGATTTTGTCTCACACCTCATCAGCTCCTGGTTTGAGGGGGATCACCTCCACCCATACTTGGGGCAACCACTTCCTATTTTTGTTAGTGTCACTTACAAATACAAGCCATGCAACAAAAAGGGAAAATGTAGACACCAAAATTGGGTCATAATTCCATTAAAACCCTGTCAATTAAATTAACCATATCCTACCCATTCATATCCCCTAGTGCACATGTTAATTGAATTAATTATCTTAATTAAATTAATTAATATCCTCACTTAACCACCTCACCCAGCCAACTCACCTAGCCACCTCACTCAAATGACCCATTTAAATCTCATTAATTACCTAAGACCAAGTCTAAGCTTATCCTAAGAACTAGGACTTAGTCAAAACCTAGACTTAACTTCTATTAATAAACCTAAAAGGACTCTTACTCATCCTTTCATGATCTATCACTCAAGACTCAAACAAAGATTGGAGACCATGCCAAAAATAACAACAATTAGGATATTTTTGGCCAACCTAGATATTCCCACCTTGACCGTCAGTTATATCTCAATCGATGTCAATCACCGAATGTCACCGTTAGGTTAAATACATTTCCAAAAGCCTTTTCCTAGTTGGTCATTCAATTCAAGATCTCATACAAATAGAGACTTGGAGCACTCAAAATTTCTGAAGCACTCAGGAAAAGGAAAATATACGGGAGCACTACCAACAACCATTGGCATTCATCATGTTCTTCACGATCATAGATTCATAGATAGAAGCACATAAGTTTGAATTGTTGTGGCACTAACACAATGTATCTTCTCTCTGGATATATGCCATCACCATCCTCATCACCTACACTCTCCAAACCTACTCTTCAGTAAGTACCTAACATCTCTTCATTTATTTATGTTTTATTCTAGTAAGATTTATTATTCATCTCAGTAATTTATCTTTCTCCACATCCGTACACTCCCTTCCTCCTACCAACCTATCACCCTACCATACCCAACCCTTTCACCTAGTTTTATCCTCTTTTAATCATCTCTAAGCCTCCAAGGCCATTTTACGACCTTACCCTCACCATTTCCAACCTCTGTGTAATCATAGAGAGTCTTAAAAATAGGTTTTAAGTCCATTTTACTAATTTCCCCTATTGACTCCGGTTAGTCAACCGACGTTAGTAATTCTACCTAACTAGATTCAGTCACACAACTGACGTCCGTCACTTTTTTTGGCAATATAGCTAAAACTAGCAAGCTAATACCCACTTCCCAAAAGCCCAGAACCCTTTCTAATCTTTACTAGACCTTACCTAGAGCCTGTACCAAACCTACAACTTAACACTAGCCAATCACCTGACCTATTTTGACCTCAATCACCTTTTACCTAACCTTTCTTATTATTTTGTACGAGATACCTAAATTGTTTCAATTCCAATAAGATTGTAATTTCATGTATATTTTTAATAGCATTAATATTGTTATATAAAAGTGGATTGATAGCCTATTCATGAAGCTTACCACTTCCCGAATCTAGCTTCCTCTAGGCACTCCACTCATTGTTTTGTTTAACTCTATCTAGTGGTATTGTTTTGCATTTTACTGGGGTAGTTCCTCCTAAACAAAAGGAGCTCTCGTAGTCATCTTGGATAAGGAAATCGAATGTGCACACAACCTTCAACTGACATCACAAACATGTATTCCTCCTTGGTTGTCTATCCTTATCTATTTCGTTAATTTGTTAAGAATATAGTGAAATAGGATCAGCTCCCACAGCCATAAGTTCCCACAAGACAAAATTTTCCACACCGGTAAGGGCCAAAGTGTGTAGTAGAGTGTGGATATGGCATATGTTTGAGGTCCTAGTGACCCATGTTCCTCGTGTTCCCAATTTTCCTAAAAACCAAGAAACCCCGCAATCAAATGAAAATGGAAAAAGGGGAAAGTATAGTGTTGTGGAGATACCAATTTGAATTACTATGACGTTGTTGCACCTCGAAAAATCCACACACCAAAGCAATCATGAAGCAAAACTCTCAAATCTCGTAAAACTAAGGCATTCAAAGGAGATTTATGTGGAGATTCAAAGTGCCATTACTTTAAAGCAATACTTTCCCGAAAGTCTAAAGTAAATTCATCCCCAAATGTTGAAAACATAGGATGAAGAAATAAATTGTGTGGGTATGAGATGGGTGATAACTTCTGAGTAATGGGGGCTCAAATCCACGAGTAGAGAAATTTGAAAACCTGTAGAAGGAAGAAGTGAAGTAATAGAACCTCAAAACTCTATTGGCCATAAATTTTGACTAGGTGCTCCAAATTTTGAAATATTAGACTTTCAAGAAATGTCTCATCAATCATTATGCCATAAAAGCATTAAATATAGATTTTGGTGGTAGTAGGTGAGTAGAAATGGAAAAAATAGTCTATGATCAAAAGAATAGTTCCAGCTTTTCCCAATAGCTAGAATTTAATGCAAGTATGGTAATTTTCTTGTCGCACAAGCCAAATGACATTAGGGAATGAGTTTTGCAAGTCTCCCATGCTAGTTTCCAATGAATTAATGAATGTTGTTAGTGGGTAAAGATAGAATTTCAAGATTCTCATCTCTTCCCTCTTTCTCACCTCTTCTATATATTGTAAACTTCTCATTTTGAGAAGGGGGTATATTTTGGGATATGGGGAAACTTTATTCATTTGTTTTCTCAACTCCAATAAGCCACAAGCCTTCAGATGGACTCTACAATTGTATTTGTGCCTTTATTCCACATATGTAATGGACTTTGCATATTATGGAGTAATAAAAATTTTGTATTGTGGTGTTCTCTCGGACCTTTCTTATTTTTCTTGCATTCACTTTCATCCTCAATTATTGTTGTTATATTATGTGCATGCTTCTCTCATTTGCAGTTTAATTTTGTTGTGTTTCATGGAATTTTGGTGGTGGATGAAGACTTGGGACTATGTCATAGATGTCTGGCCTCTCCAAACTACATTTTCCTCCTTTCTTCTCCCTCAACAAGATATTTCCACACCCTTTTCTTAGTGCTATCACCTCTATTAGTGTAGGATTTCCCTTTCCATGCATCTTTCTAACCCTTCTCTCTCTCCCTAGTCCCTTGGAATGGTTAGTTTAGGATTAGTTAGCTACATTTTTCCTTCTAGGAGTAGTTTAACATTAGGATTAGGTAGAGGAATTCATCCTTCTCCGGAGTTCCATCTCAAGTAGCAAGTCCCAAAATTGAGATATGGTCCCATGTTAGCCAAAATTAGAGATCTATATAGCCAAATCTTAGGGTGCTAATTTTTTATGATAACAAGTCTTAACTATCTCATACTTATTTCTCAAGGAAAATTCAACATCTGAATATTTACCCATTGTTTGTGCTTCAAGAGGATCTCCTTCAAGCTATAAAACTTGTTTCACAAGGAAAAACTCGATACCAATTTTGGAAGCATAGGGGACTAAGAGGGGGCTGAATCATTCCATTAAACATCTATTCCATTTCCATTCATCATATATTATCATTCATACAACCATTCAATAAAACATTAAGCACATGTGTGTTTACTTAAACATTGAATTAGCCATACATGAAAGCAAGAGCAAGAGAGTCCATTTTTTTTCTCAACTCCAATGAGTTGCAATCCTTCACATGGACTCTGTAAGTGCATTTGTGCCTTTATTCCACATATGTTATAGACTATGCATATTATAAAGTAATAAAAATTGTGTATTGTGGTGTTATCTCAACCCTTTCTCATTTTTCTCGCACTCCCTTTCCACTCCATTATTGTTGTTATATTTTGTGCACGCTTCTCTCATTTACAGGTTATTGTTGTTGTGTTTCATGGAGGTTTGATGGTGGATGAAGACTTGGGAATGTGTCATAGCTGTTTGGCCTCTCACTACTATATTTTCCTCCTTTCTTCTCCCTCAATAGGATATTTACACACTTTTCTTGGTGTTATCACCTATGTTAGAGTAGGATTTCCCATTTCATGCACCTTTCTAACCCTTATCTCTCTCCATGGTCCCTTGGAATGGTTATTTTAGAATTAGTTAGTTGCATTTTCCCTTCTAGGAGTAGTTTAGCATTAGGATTAGGTAGAGGAAGCCGACCTTCTCTAGAGGTCCATCTCAAGTAGTGAATCCACAACTTTAGAGATGGTCCCATGCTAGAAAAAAGTATATATCGCATATCCAAATCTCAAAGTGCTAATTTTTTGACATAAGATTTTTGGCACTCCCGGTGGGACAAATTTGAGGAGCTTTACATATTCATCTCAGCAATTTTGATGTGTTCTTATTTAGGTCCAACATTTTGAGGCATATTCAAGCACATCTGGTGACTCTCCATGGTCCAAACAACCCATTTTTGAGTTCTTTGACCTTTCCCTTTCCTCTTTTCAATTTCATTCATTTTAATTTTCTCTTCATATATTGCCATATTTTTCCATTTTCTTCCATTCATGAAGTTGTGCAATCATGACTTCATTTCCATCTAAGGATTTTCATTTGCAGTAGTAGTGTCATTTCAATCCACCTCCAACCTTTCCAAATTATTCTTTAGGTTTCTTTAGCACACCTCCGATCAATTTTATGGAACAAATCAAATTCATTATGCTTAGAGATGTCTTTACCTTTCTACTCAAATCAATGAAGTGAAACAATAAAAATAAAACCAACCCGAGAAGACACAGGTTTACCGATACCTATAGAGGTGGATGCTAAAGATGATAATTGTGTAGACACCTAAATTTGGTATTTATCCTCATAATCACCTCGCATGTGCATATTCATTTATTCAATCCCCTTAATTTAATAAAATTCCCCATTTATCCCATTCCTATTGAATTTAATTAATTAATTCTTATTAATCAATTATTATCTTATCCCTTGCCCTAATGGACTTTCTATTTCCCATTCCTATGCTTTTTCTAACCTATCTCTACTGCCAACTCACCTACACCTCATCCCTAAACATCTTCTTCTTGCCTAATTTTTAAATCATTCAACCAAATCTGCCAAAATCAGAAAATCCATGCATTGGGGAGACATTCCCTGTAGTGAGCGGTGACTCCAGCCTGAGACGTCATCACCCTTAAAAACTAAATCCTTCCTTTCTATTCTTCAATCAGATGCATGAAATTTCAATAATTCTTGTGAAATGAGAATCCTTCTTCATGCTTGAGCATTCCTAAGACATTTTGCTGTGCCTTCTACACATCCCTTCAATGTGCTTGCATCACTCACGATCATCCTTCATGATATTTTCCATCATCGTTATCTTGTTTTTAGCATATCTATCATATTATTGTATATTATTTATTCCTAGCCTTTTTCAGGTATAAAGTAGCTTCTATAACATCTAGGGAACACCCATCAACCTTCTCATATAGCCCCTTTTCCTACAATTTTCATATTCATCCACTTGTCCTTGAATTTATATTTCTCGATAAAATCATCATCAATCCATCCTGTTTATCATTTATCGTGGCCCTACTTATCTAATAATCTATTCAAAACATCCTTTCCTCCACTTTTTCCTACCTCTCTATCTCTAGTTATTTTCTATAGATCCTCTTACAACACTCAAAGACCTTTATTAGTTTCCATATTTTATCTACAGGTTCAAATCCATCCTCCCATGTCATCACCGACTGCCTATGCATAGTCTAGGTCGTCATCGACATAGACTAGGAAACAATTAAATTTAAGTTATTTAAGTCATATCAGCTTCTAGATTAGTTTTAATCATTTCTCATATTCATTACTATATTTTTTCTACATTTACCACTCTTTCTTTATTTCACTCTCTTTTCTAAAAATGAGGTTGACATCCACAAAAGGAATCCAAAATCTATTTACCGGAATTCCCTCTTAAATATATCAATATCATTTCCAATTATTCATTCTTCATCTCACGATAAGTATCAATCAATTATTTAGTGCATTATCACATCAGTGTCGAGGTAACATAAACCCTCTAGCATTTATGAGCAGTTTCTTCAGAATTAGTACATCACCTTTATTAAGAATGAGAAACTTAGTAAATGTTAGTGTAGCAACCCCCCGAATGTCCCGGGTTGGGGCATTTGGTTTGATTACAAAACATGGGACCATCTCTAGAGACCTCGTATTAGGACATGTAAAACTTGAGATGGACCTCTAGAGAAATCTGGTTTGTTCTTCCTAATCTACCCGTCAAGCTACTCCAGTGTAGTTAGAACCTATTCTATCCTAATCTAACCATTCCAAGGGGACAAAGATAGAGAGAGAGGGTGAAACAACCTACCTAAGCGGTGATACACTAGAAAAGGAAGTGTACGAATCACAAACATGACCGCCTAAAGTGGAGAGAGATGATAGAGGAGAGGGTGGACAAGATGCATTATAGACCAAATATGGATTTGACACCACTTTGAAACCCATTAAGCATCCTAGGACTTGCGACGAACATCAATGTAATGACATAATACCCTGCAATGATGAGACATAAGAAGAGACATGAAAATAATCAAGGATGGACAAATGCATCATGAAACAAAGTCTATTGCTCCAAAATGTTACACAAGACATCATTAGTGGGAGAGAGGCAAGAAAATGCCATTACAAATCCATGGGAGGAGGCTTAGACTTTTTTATACCCAAAGGAAGAAAGAGAGAGGGGGCAAAGGAGAAACAATGACCAACCTTTTGAATATGCCCCTCTATTACAATATATAGGAAGAATAAGAGAGAGATGAGGGAAAAATTTGAATCTCGCTTGACCACATAGAGATACACATTAAATCCTACTTTGAAATCTCAACCACTATCAATCAATTCCTTTCTCAAATCCACCCCAAATATTTCATGTTTGGTTTCTCAGTGGAGGTGTAGTTGGAGAAACTCATAATTCGGAAGATTTTTTTCCCA
Source organism: Taxus wallichiana var. yunnanensis (assembly GCA_018340775.1). Classification (NCBI taxonomy): domain Eukaryota; kingdom Viridiplantae; phylum Streptophyta; class Pinopsida; order Cupressales; family Taxaceae; genus Taxus; species Taxus wallichiana. The sequence continues at coordinate 612,131,180 of CM031238.1, forward strand.
TTTTTCACCCACAAATCCTCGTTAAGAATGATATTTTATGTTTCCATGGCATAGAGGGTGTCGAGATGTTTCCAAAATTCTCCACCCAAATCTAAGTCTCCAGTCAAAATATGGCCATTTACATATTTGGATAATGGGGTGCAATATTTTAAAGAGTTTTCCACACCATGTCCATTGGCAGCCTCATGCACCTTGGAGATTCAACCCTATCTTTCACATGGCAGAATTTCATTCGGGTGACACATGGCAGATTTTGGGAACTCCTTGGGCTTCTTTGTATTTTTTGAGTATCTTAGCTTAGCGGGGCCAAAAATATGACCCTGACACGTGGCAACCTAATGCTTGTTTGGAAACCCACCCCAAATTTTACCTATGAGATAGCATTGTGTTGACACTGGCACCCTTCACTATCCTATCTCAATGAGTTGACTATTCCGATTATCCCTTTTAGACTCCCACACGTGGAAGGCCCGCGCTCATTTTTTACTTGATTTTACCTTTGAAGGAGCATCGTTAAAACACGTGGGCACCTTCCACTTTCACTCTATACTTATTCGTTTATGGTCCCACTCTCCTTTTGACCTCTATTGACCATTTCTATGTGAAGGGATGGTGTAATTTTGAGTCTTAGATCCCGCTTTTGAATTTCGTTAAGACACTTGGCACCCTCGCATTGAGTCGAAGACTCTTTTACAACTACTACAACTTTTTGGGGCTCTGACACATGGAATCTTGGAACTCATTTGGGTCTACCCCTTTGGATTTAATCTTTAGAGGTGCACCATTTGGAAACTTTGTAGCTTTCGTTTCCTCCATACTTAGTCATTTTTGGGCCCATTCTCAACCATTTGCGAAGCCCGAAGACTTTGAATCTTCATCATTTATTTTCCTTTTGAGCCTATGGTTCTTTGACACTTCTTCTTCCTAGACCTTTCTATTCCATTTCTGATCCCACCTATAATTTTTTTACTTGATTTGAAGCATGGGTTCGATCGATAGAGTCATTTCTTGAATTTCTTCAAGTTCATTTGATCTTTTGCAGGGGAAGTTCCTTTGTTGCTTGATCATAGGATTTGAATGTGAATTCTCTAGCTCATTCTTGTGTGGGATCATGGCTAATCAATTTTTTGGGGGAAATAAGGATAATAATTTGGTGACTCGCAGGGGTATCTGCCGCTAGATTAAGGGACTAGTAGCCTTGAAGCATCCATTGGGAATGGACTCATAATTAATGGCATGGTACTAACCCTTCTTTAAAAATGGACTCTTGATCACTCACTTTTCACTTTTTCCTGGCCCTTAGCCTCATGTCTACGTGTCTCGCACTCTCAATTTTCATAAGAAATCTTAAAACAAGGCTTCTGAGAGTAGAAAATTGTTTTGACTTGGGGCTTTCATATGTCCCTGAATGGGATGTCTTGAAAACATTCTTTAGTTGCTCTACATTTGTTTTATTTTGAAATTTTCAATCACATACAGAAACTATGAGTCTTCTACCATGAATAGTGAAGGGTTTGGCCTCAGTAGCTTTGGAGCAATATGAACAAAAATTATGTACAAAGAAAAATCATACATGCCTCAAATGAGACATGTAGAGTGTGCACAAGCAATTCTTCTACTAGAAACAAATTCTACTCCTACTCCTAAACTAACCAGAGAGAAAAGGGGATAAACAAATCCTGCTATATGCAAGGAGAATTAGCTTCCCTTTCTCAAGAGATGCAACCATGCAAATGATTTGACACTAAATATGGATGCCTATATGAGTAAAAACTAACTTTAAGCCGATGATCGGAAAAAGGATATTTTATGAAGGATAGTGGGTTTTACTCTTTGATTCCCGCTATCAGCAGTTTAAAGGAAAGTTGCGTACACGTTGGTTAGGTCCCTATCAAGTGCATCAAGTATTTGATAATGGCTCTATTCGATTAATACCGATTGATGGAGACAAACAAACTCTTCTGGTGAATGGGCATAGGCTCCGAGTTTATCACCAACCACTTTGGATAAGCAGACCTTCACCGACGACATCCTGTTAACAATGAATATGCATGTTGAGGAGGCTCTTTGCCTCTCACACATGGAGTAATTAATTTTTCAAATTCAATAAAGGAAGATGATCCTTCCTTCGATCTTCTTCCCTTAGTTAGTGGTTTTATTGTAATTTCCAATAAATGTAGGAATTTTTGTTGTTTCTACTGCCACTAATCATGTTTCATCCCAAATTACAGGGCATAGGAATCTATGGATATCGGCTGATTAAATATGGCATGGGTAAGTGCATTTTAACCTACTAATGATATTTCTATGTGAACATTTCCCCATGTATCCATTTGTCATTATGACGCCGTCATCAAATGATTACTATGGTCATCTTGGATCTCCTTCCAAATCTGGCTTTATGAATGATGGCATAAGAGGAGTGTTGGTTCATAAAAACCACATGCTTTGATGTGTCACACTCTCCAATGGTAGGACGGGTGGCGCATGCTCCTTAACCATGGGATATGTGCCACCAAAAAAATCTTAAATCTCATGCGGGTGGCCAGTTTCATCACTATTTTTCCACCGTCACCCTCGCTTGATGATTGTGCTACCCAAGGAATTTGGTGTCATTTGGAATTTAATGCAACCGCTTCTTTCTGGTTTTATTGAACACTAGATAGGAAGTGGAAGGGACACTTGGCTCGTTCTTTTTTTCCGCCATGTATTTCTTATTTTTGGCTCAAGAATGGGACCGCGTGAAAGACATTAGAACTTGATTTAGGTGACGCCTTGCTCTGGAATGCCGCCCTTTCACAGGTATTTCATGATTTCAGATGGTTAGATTTCATTCAGAAATTTGAAGGGTTTGATGAGAACATTGTGGAAGAGTTCTTGAACAATTTTGAGTCCACATGCTCGCAAGTTGGTGGCCGACATGTTGAAATCACCAGTCAAGTCATTTCTGACCTATCTGGCCTTCCAAATTTTGGGTTAAAAGTTATGACGAATGCCCCTTTGCAAAGTCTTATTGCTCAGTTCCACGATGAAGGAGAGGCACTCCGGAGGTCATCCTGACTCCATTGGGTGTCCAGAAGGGTGTTATGCAGAAAAATTTACCTTGGAGTCTAGGGTGAAATTGCTAAATGGGTCAACAGGTACTTTATATGTGACAGACAAGCTTCTATTCTAGGTGGTGATGCGCTCAAAATTCTCATTCACCTTAAAAAGGGACATGTCAACCAGGCCCTTCGGGTCAATTTTCCAGAGTACCTCACAAATTCTATCATTAAGGTATGCCAGAAGCACAGTCCAGTGGGGGAAAGTCTATGCTTAAGCACCCAGGGTTGATTCATCTGTTGTGTTCACACCAAGTTTTCTTTCACCCAAAGCAGAGACTCGAGGGACGTGTTGGTGGTGAAGGGTCTAGGCCTAAGCAACTAAAATCTGGCATCTCTTCTGCACCTCGGTCTACCCTTACATCGGGCCCTTCACATAGTCAAGTAGAGGTAGCTGACGTTCCTGAGGGACCACCCCCGTCCATTTCAGATTCAAAAGGCAAGTGTCCCATGGCCCCCTCTTCCTCCATGCAACTACGGTCTCGGTGGCTTGGCTCATGTTTGCGGAGGCGGTTTCAATCAAAGTCCCATCCTAATGACATAGCCCACATTCGGGAAGAACTACATACGGAAGATGTCTTGGCCACTCCATCATCTATTGTTCCGTCATCTATGGAAATTAACACTGTAACTCTAGAAATGCTTGATACTCAAGTGGCACCTTCTTGCAACTATCTAGAGGAGATAGCACTACTAAAATCATAGTTACAAGGTATGGAAGAATCCACCCTTTTATTACAAGCTGAATTTACACAAAGGATGACAAGAGAAAATTTTGAGAGATTGTTGCCTGCAGCATGAAGTGAGTTGTCTAAAGCAACAACGTGATACAGGTCTTACCCTCTTAGATAATTTCCAACAGTTGTCCCTTTAGAAAAGGGAATTGCAGCAAGAAAATCAAAGATTAAAAAAGGAAAAAGACTCTTTGGAAGAGGAAAAACAAAAGTTAACATTTATCGTAGACTCTGTTTGTCCTTTAGCCATCAGACTACTATCCTGTAGGAAACCCTCCTCGGTCTACAACATGTATCTCCAGGAGCAATTTTATTCTTGGTAGTTATTTCAATTGTGTTCTCGAACTCCTCATGAAATGCCCGATGGACCTAGTTTTTTATCAGTCTACAAGAACAACACCCCGAGAGATTCAAAATTTTCTCTGTGAATTTTATTTACATAACATGGTAGTAACCAATGTCCCTGATTTCTTGATCAACCTATTTGTGGGGGATTTTCAAATTAAAGCATTTCAGTCTGTGTTAAGGAATCAGATAACTTGGAGACAACAAATGAAAATTTTAATAACACTGCTCAGTCAATCAGATTTTACATTCACCCAACCCATCACACAGATGTCACCCTATGGAAGAACTTTAGATCATTATACTACCAGGTAGGGGTGGGGTGCATACTTCTCAGATTTTGCTTCAGTGTATTATTGATTTTGAAAATTATAGTCAGGAGAATTTTGGAGCTACTTGGCAAGCTTGTGATAGGAGATGGGATACTTTAAGCCTGCCTTTAAAATGTAGGGAGGTCCTCTCTCCTTAGAATTTGAGCTGGAGCATGCGAAGGGGTGATGCCCTCATCGCCATTATCAAACAAACTACAGAGAAAACCAGCCAGCAATACACTGATGAATGGGTAGGCCTCAAGTATGGCCTCCACTCCTCTTGAGCCCTCTCACAACATGGAAAAACAATGCAGCACAGTCCCATGATAGTTTCACTACCTGGGTGGAAATTACCTCCAATACATAGGGCTGCAAGAATACCACAAAGCAATACAATGATCAATTCGAGGAATATGACATGGCTGAACAACTTGGAAGGCGAGCAGGACGCAGATGAGTTGCATTGGGACATGCAACAGGTAAAGTCAGGGGAATGATGAGTGCATAGATTGGCTCATTAATATCACTTCTTCAGACCGGAAATGCTCTTCACAAAATGACTTATTTGTATATGGGGATGTTTTGTATAGTCGTGTCTTAGTAGGTTGATGCATTTTTCCTTGCTATTATTTATAAAAGTCATTTATCACATGACCTCCTACTAACTATTTTATGAGATCAAATATGATGATGTGTGCAGGGATGATGGAGGTTACTGATGGACAAGTTGCCCGAGTTCGATGCATATGGCTGGAGACTGTTTCCGAATTGACCTATTAGTTTGGGCTTGACTCTAATGGCCCATAGGAATCTGAGAGTTTCAATTAATATTTGAGGAAGCAGTGTTTAATGCCACCTGATATGGTGGTTCTTGTAACAAACATTATCTATATGAAGACTTTGTCTTTAGTGAAAAAGGACCACTTTTTGATGAAGAAATTTATCTGCATATTGTTCTGTTCTGGATTTGTTTTTCGATATGTTGTGAACTCATTTGAAAGTTAATGAAATCTATGGAATTTTGAGAATCAGAAGTTGTTGATCACTCTATCCCGAGGAAGAGCAAGGGCCCACTCAACCAAGGAGATACGAGGTTACTCTGTGTTTTACATGCATACAGTCCTTTGATTAGTTTTACTACAGTTGTCATTTGATGAGTTTTACATGCATGCTTTGATTAACTATCTTTATTTTCTCCATTATTTCTTTCACTTTTAAGTAGATGCTTTTGCCATGCAAATTTAGCTCATAAACAGTCTTGCTTTCTGTTGAATTCTAGTTATTCAGTTATGGTTTAAATTGTTAAGAATAAGTGTGTGCGTATTTTACTTTACAGTAGAAGATTAGTTGTTAAAATCCATTTCATTGCAAACAGTTGAATTCGTAGACTTGTATTTAATTTCCGTAGATTTTAACTGCACTTCCGTAGAATAGCCACCAAGCTAAGCAACCCCCCAACAAACTCAATGTATAACTGGTTCTTCTAGACTCTATTGCATATTGCCTTGGACACAACCCTGGTTTAGATGACACTGACAAAGATTACGTCAGTTAAATGATTGGAAGAGTACAACGACATGTCATTTTTGGCGCCGTTTCCGAGGATTCACACATAACCTTAAGCTCCATTATTTTATTCCATATGTTATGGGTGTTAATAGAGTTCATATAGGAGACCAGTAGTTCTCTCAGACCTTGATTTAAACCAACCAACCTGGATGCATAGGTCACGAGATAACCAAGGGAGATTTATAGCACACAATATTCAACAAATCTCTTTAGACACTTCACCAGGGAGAAACACTGAGAGTGATACAAATTCCAATTCCACGCCTAGAACCTTTTCTGAGCATTTTGTATCCTCTTCACATCATTCTGTAATGGGGGATCTTGGGAATGCGTTGAAGAACAACCTTTGGGACAAACATTTACATACCCCATTTTCCTTGATGCAGATGAAGATGCACCCATGAAAAACATCTCACCATCCATCCTCCCCCTCTTTCTAGGAATGACCAAAGAAGACCTTGATTAGTTTCTGTTTGAATTTAAAATCTGTGCATGATATATGATTACAAACTGACAATCAAAACTCAAATTATTCCCTCTACTCTAAAGGATTCTACTATGAGATGGTTTATGGGGTTACCATCTAACTCCATTAATTCCTGGGAAGCCATGGAAACAACCTTCCTGGATAAATACCAAGACTATTGTAGAGGAAGGGATAGGAGGGAGGAGTTCTTTCAAATACGACAGAAGGAAGATGAGAATCTAGAAGATTATCTGGATAGATTCCTCTTTCTCCATAAACGCAGTGGGTATGAGTTACATGCAGACATCACCAAAATAGTCTTTCTGAAAGGACTGGATGAGGAAACCAAGGATTCTCTCCACCTCATGGGAGGAGGAGACGTGCATAAGCTTACCATGGAACAAATTACTGAGCTATGTAGAAGATATTCTAGAACATGTGGAGGAATAAGAAGAAAACCAACATCCAAGTCTTTGGGTACCTCTAAACTTCTAGAAGAAATGGCCAACATGAAAACAGACATTATGCTGTAATTAACATCCACAATAGATGGACTCAAGGAAAAATCCACCCCTATTAAAGAACCATTGGACATGTATTTCCCTAAATGTCAGAAGATACACCCCTTGAGAGAATGTCCTTTGGATGTCACAGATATGTGTTTAATCTGCAAAGTAACTGACCATGACACTAAAAATTTCACACTTTACCAAAATTAAAGGGAGGTTTGAATGAAATCTCCCAAACAAGTGTTGAGTTAAATTTTGTCCAAATACCAAACAATCAGGGTGGATTCCCATCTAGACCAACTCAAAATCCTTGGAGAATGCCATGGTCAAATCAGGCCTCTCAGTCTTCTTGGGGACAACCTGAGTGGGAAAACTCAAACTGGATGACTTATCCATATCCACCACCTTGGAAAAATCCCTACACTTAGCCGGGTTGGGCTCCACCACCCGCAGCCAATCCTTGGAAAAATCAGCAGTGGGGTCCTCAACAAAATTTTAGCCAAAATCAGTCCTGGGCACCGCCACAAAACAATAATCAACAACGTAGGTTCCCGCAGCCACAACAAGCTTTAATGCCTCCACCTCAAGCCTACCAAAATCAAGGACAAGCAACCCAAACACAACTTCTAGCTCAGCTAGTGGCCAATCCTAAAAATCAATGACAGCTTCGATTGATGACACAGATTTGGGTAACACCATATGCAGATTAACACTATTGGAAATTTACGATTACGATCTAGCAAAATATTGAACCCTCCTGTTGTTATCACAGAACTACCTGATGATGCCAATAAGGAAGAAAAACTTGAGGGTAACACTGGTTCTTTACCACTCCCAGATAAACAGGATGATCAAATACCCACACCAACTACAGCTCCTTTTCCTGAGTGATTACAGGACACTCGGATTGTGAAGGAAACAGAACTAGTTCAGGAATTGAAAAAGTACATATTGAGGTTCCACTGCTACGTGCAATAAGGGACATCCCGAACTAAACCAAACCATTAGAAACAAATGTATAAAGATGCCAGGAAGGAAAAAGAAATACCCAAAGACTGTCAGAGTCGAAGGAAATTTGGCTGACTTAGTTGCTGGCACCCTCATCTCACCAAAATATGGGGATCCTGGGAGCCCTGTCATTAATATTTGTATAAACAACCAGTCAATATCTAATGTTTTGGTGGATCTTGGTGATGCTATTAATGTTATCACAACCAAAATATTTAACCTACTATCCTTGATAGGACTTCAACCAACCAACACTATTCTGCAGTTAGCAGATCAATCCATTGTTGTACCTGATGGCATGGTTGAAGATATAATGGTCACTGTTGAATCATGGGAGTACCCAGTTGATTTCATGGTTTTATGGCCTAAAGATCAGAAGTTGGGATATCCAGTCATCTTGGGGAGACCTTGGCTGGCTACGGTTGCTGCTTTCATTGACTATAGATCAGGCAACATGACAATTCTAAATGGGTAGAAATCCAAACACATTTTGTTATATCCTCCTACCTAGCCTTATACGAACAATTGTGACCAGGTATGGGTGGATTCTTTGGATGCTAACTCTCTGAATTCCTCTTTTCTGGCCACTATTGTAGTACACAATCATATGGCAGAGGCTACGGAGTCTTATGTGCTGCCTGATTCTAAGGACTCTGCAACTATGGAAATCAGTACTACTTCTACGGAATTCAGAATATCGGCAGAAGACATTACCTCTGCTGAGTCTGGTAGGAAACTCTATGCTTATAATTCTAAACATCTAGTTCATGATTTCTATTGTCCTTTGACTAAGGTTCTATCTTTTGATAACATATCCATCCTACACATGCTCCAGCCCCATGTTTTCCCATTGAATTCTTTTATCACTAGTATAGAGCTTGCTCTTGTGGATGATACTAAGCAGGTGCTTGTCAGTATGGGTAGAGAGCTGACTATAGGAAGTGACTTGGAGGTCAATCAAGAAGCTAGGGTGCTCGAGGTTCTGAAGAAAAATTCTCATGATTTTTCTTGGGATTACACTGATATGAAAGGAATTCATCCTAACATCTGTACACATCATATTTACACCAATGATGTCAAACCTATAAGGCAAGTACAACGAAGAATCAATCGACATTGAGAGATATAGTCAAAACTGAGATTGAAAAGCTTCTAAAGGTAGGTTTCATTTATCCTATATCTAATAGTCAATGGGTCTCCCCATTAGTTATTGTTCCTAAAAAGAATGGTAAATGGCGAATATGTGTTGATTACAGGGAACTTAACAAAGCCACCAAGAAAGATTATTTTCCCCTACCTTTTATTGACCAAGTCCTGGACAATTTGGCTAGTAAGAAATATTTCTCTTTCTTGGATGGGTTTAGTGGGTATAATCAAATTAGTATTGCTCCTGCTGATCAGGAAAAGACTACTTTTATGTGTCCTGGGGTACATTCACTTATAAAGTCTTACATTTTGGGCTTTGTAATGCCCCTGCCACATTTCAGTGGGCGAGTCCTGGCCATTTTTACAGATCTTGCTAACGATTGTGTTGAGGTTTACATGGATGATTTCACTATCCATGGATCCACTTTTGAAGAATCTCTAAATAATCTTGAGAAAGTACTCAGTCGATGTGAACAACACCAACTATCCCTGAGTCATGAAAAATGTCTGATGATGGTTGATCAAGGAATTGTCTTAGGACACCATGTTTCAGCCCAAGGTATAAAGGTGGATCCCAAAAAGATATCAGTCATCACCCAATTACCTATACCAGTTAATCAGACTGACATCAAAAGTTTCCTTGGCCATGCAAGTTATTACCGATGATTCATAAAAGATTTTAGCAAAATTTCCGCCCTAATGTTCTCATTGCTAACCAAAGATTTTGTTTTTGAATGGTCTTCTCAGTGTCAACAGGCATTTGATTCTATCAAGGAGAAGCTGACAACAACCCCCATATTACGTGGCCCTGATTGGGGATAACCTTTCCATATCCAACTGATGCTTCTAATACAACCATGGGTGTTGTCCTTAGACAAAAAGACTCAGAAGATCATATGTATTCAATTTATTTTATTAGCAAAAATCTGACTCCTATAGAAAATAATTACACTACTACGGAATGCTCATTCACCTTAAAAAGGGACATGTCAACTAGGCCCTTCAGGTTAATTTGCCAGAGTACCTCACAAATTCTATCATTAAGGTATGCCAGAAGCACAGGTCTAGTGGGGGCAAGTCTATGCTTAAGCACCCAGGGTGTTGATTCATCTATTGTGCTCACACCAAGTTTTCTTTCGCCCAAAGTGGAGACTCGAGGGACATGTTGGTGGCGAAGGGTCTAGGCCTAAGCAACTAAAATATGGCATCTCTTCTGCACCTCGGTCTACCCTTACATCGGGCCCTTCACATAGTCAAGTAGAGGTAGCTGACGTTCCTGAGGGACCACCCCCGTCCATTTCTGATTCAAAAGGAAAGTGTCCCATGGCCCCCTCTTCCTCCATGCAACTATGGTCTCAGCGGCTTGGCTCATGTTTGCAGACAGGTGGTTTCTAATCACAGTCCTTACCTGATGACACCACCCACATTCAAGAAGAACTACATATGGAAGATGTCTTGGCTGCTCCATCATCTGCTATTCTGTCATCTATGGAAATTCACACTGTAACTCTGGAAATGCTTGACACTCAAGTGGCACCTTCTTGCAACTATCTGGAGGAGATAGCACTGCTAAAATCATAGTTACAAGGTATGGAAGAATCCACCCTTTTATTACAAGCTGAATTTACACAAAGGACAAAGAAAAAATTTGAGAGATTGCTGCCCTGCAGCATGAGGTGAGTTTTCTAAAGCGACAACGTGATACAGGTCTTACCCTCTTAGATAATTTCCAACAGTTGTCCCTTTAGAAAAAGGACCACTTTTTTATCAAAGAAAATTATCTGCATACTGTTCTGTTCTGGATTTGTTTTTCGATATGTTATGAACTCATTTGAAAGTTAATGAAATCTACGACATTTTGAGAATCAGAAGTTGTTGATCACTCTATCCCGAGGAAGAGCAAGGGCCCACTCAACTGAGGAGATACAAGGTCACTCTGTGTTTTACATGCATACAGTCCTTCGATTAGTTTTATTACAGTTGTCATTTGATGAGTTTTACATACATGCTTTGATTAACTATCTCTGTTTTCTCCATTATTGCTTTCACTTTTAGGTAGATGCTTTTTCCATGCAAATTTAGCTCATAAACAGTCTTGCTTTCTGTTGAATTCAGTTATTTAGTTATGGTTTAAATTGTCAAGAATAAGTGTATGCGTATTTTACTTTACAGTAGAAGATTAGTTGTTGAAATCCATTTCATTGCAAATAGTTGAATTCCATAGACTAGTATTTAATTTCCGTAGATTTTAACTGCACTTCGTAGAATAGCCACCAAGCTAAGCAACCCCCCAAAAAACTCAACGTATAACTGGTTCTTCTAAGACTCTATTGCATATTGCCTTGGACACAGCCCTGGTTTAGATGACACTGACAAAGATTACGTTAGTTAAATGATTGGAAGAGTACAACAACCCATCGAGTGATCTTAAAATCTTCATTATCTTAACCATATGAGGCTTCGTCTTCAAACATGAAGCTAATGAGTTCAAGATCCTTACAAAAAAATAATTTTGGAGAGGTTGAATGGGAGAGGGGACTATATTTTCTTGTGCAACCGACTCATGATTCAGTTCCCCTTAATTTTTCTTGGTCACCTCCATATGCTCATTTTTAATTGGGATTAGAGTTGGTTGTTCTTCTTCCTTCTCTTGTTTAGATCATAGAAGACTCATATCTTCCAACCTTGGTTCTAGAGATAGGTTGTGAGACATAGGATACTACTCTTGAATGACCTCCTTCATGGCAATGAGCTCATATGCTTAAAAGATGGATGATGGAAGAGAAAATGATGTGATATTCATGGGATTTTCTCCATCAAAGCAATCCTTTAAGTCGGATAGATAATCTACTTCATTATTTTATTCTTGCATGAGCTCAACCTCCTCCATGGTGTCCTCCTAATCTGAAACTTGCTCACCATGGTTTCCCTCTTCCTCAAACATGAATTTTGAAAGATCAAAACCTTCTTCAACATCAGAGCTCGAAGGGGATGAAGTGGGAGGAAGATCTGAAGGTTCTTCTATAGCCTGCTCCACACTTGGGGCCTCTAAAACTATATGGTCCCCTCCTCTACTACAAATTCAGCCTCAGCCACCATTGGCTCTTCAACCTTGACCTCCTCTATTGGCTTGACCATCAAGGGGATATTTGTTAACCTAAATTTAGCAGCCCAAGTCATTAGATTGTATGTTATTTATTTTCTGTTGGGATCCTCTTATTGTTGTCCTTGATTGGATTCTTGGGTATCTTCCCAACATGGACTTGGGAAAGTAAGAGGAGTGGCAAGTTGGGGTTCAACCATATTTGCAATTGTTTTGGTGGGGATGGAGGTGGAACTTATTATTTTTTTGAGGGGATGACTCTTTGGAAGGGAAAAGGGTAGAAGAACTAAGATGAGGTGTAAGATTAGGGGATGGAGAAGAGAAACCAACACTTGGGGAAGAAACTGAGGGGCTTGACTCTCAATCATGTTGAAATGATAAATACTGAGGAAGAGAAAATGAAGAGATAAGAGGTGGTCTCATAGTTTGCTCATAAGCCTCAATGTCCTCAATCCACTATGTAAGTTGAGGCAACACTTCAACCATGAAGCCAAGCTTCTCCTGAGGGCTGTAATGTCTTGGAAAAGGGCCTTCCCATGGAAAAGGTTCCCTATAACCAATCTTGAATGTGTTCATTTGTGTTATGCCCCTGACTAAACCATGCTAGCCTCCATTTTTTAAAATTTCTCCAATAAACCAACATTCTCCACATAGTTATCACCATTATATGCATTCCCTTGTTCTTGATAAGCTCCATGGCCAAACTGTCTTTGACCCTACTCATATGGGTAAGCATAATGGTCCTGGATCTGATTATAATGTTGATTTGGAGGAGTTGGGAAATGCATTGGAGGTGAACTACATTCTTTGTAAGTGTGAGTTCCATGAAGGGAATGAATTCATGATTACACAACTTCATGGAATGGAGTGAAATATATGGAAGAAGAAAATGGATGAAAATGAGTGGAAATGGATGGAAAAGGTCTGCAACTTAGAGAATCGATTTTGATAAGATGGAGTCACCAGATGTGCTTGCATGTGCTAAAAAAGGCTGAATTTAATAGAACACACAAACTTGCTAAATGAAGTGGTAAGGTGCTTTAGAGACTGTGCCACGGGTGTGCCAAAACCGTTAGTGCAAAATCACAAAGCACCCTCAAATGGCTCAGGTGTGAAGTGGGGCATTTGGTGTGATTACACAACATAGGACCATCTCTCAAGCTATGGGACTTGCAAAACTTGAGATGGACCTCTAGAGAAAGCTAGTTCTTGCTTCCTAATCTACCTGCCACAAGCTACTCTAGTGCAAGTAGAACCTATTCTATCCTAATATAACCATTCCAAGGGGATAGAGAGAGAGAGAGAGGGTGAAAGAGCCTACACTAAGTGGTGATACACTAGAAAAGGAAGTGGTTGAATCACATACCGACCACCTAAAGTGGAGAGAGGTGAGCAGAGGAGAGGGTGGACAAGATGCACCATAGACAAAAGATATATTTCACACAGACACCACTTTGAAACCCATTAAGCACAGCTCCTAGGACCTACAATGAACATCAGAGTATGCATAGAATACCCTGTAATGATGAGAGGTAAGAAGAGACAACAAAATAAGCCAAGGATGGACAGATGCATCACGAAACAGATTTTATTGCTCCAAAATGTTACAGTACATCATTAATGGGAAAGAGGAAAGAAAATGCCATTATAGAGCCATGGGAGGAGGCTTAGACTCCGCATTCTACCCTAAGGAAGAAAGAGAGAGGGTGGGGCAGCGGAGAAATAATGACCAACCTTTTGAATATGCCCCTTTGTTATAATATATAGGAAGAATAAGAGAGAGACGAGGGAAAATTTGAATCCTGCTTCAACCACCTAGAGATACGCATTGATACCTTCTTTGAAAGCTCAACCACTATCAATCAATGCCTTTCTTAAATCTGCCCCAAATATGTCATGTTTGGTTCCCCAACGGATCAAATCGAATCAGATCTAGTAGTTGGAGAAATTGGGATCTATATTAATGGCATGGAAGATGTTTTTCCATTTTTCACCCACCAAAACCTATTAAGAATTATATTTTATGTTTCCATGGCATAGAGGGTGTTCAGAAATTTCCAAAAATTCTTCTCCCACCCAAATCTATGTCTTTAGTCAAAAGATATGGCCATTTGAATATTTATATCGTAGGCGAACAATGTTTTAAAGAATTTTTCATACCGGGTCCATGTGGTAGCCTCGCGCACCTTGGAGATTTGGCCCCTACATTTCACTTTTTAAATCGCATCGGCCTGACACATGGCTGCTTTTCCACAAGTTCTTTGGGATTATTTATATTTTCTCGAGTCTCTTAGCTTGGTGGGCCCAAAAATTTGACCCTAGACACATGGCACCCTAGTGCTTGTTTGGAAACTTGCCCCAAATTTTACCTCTGAAATAGTGTCATGTTGACACTTGGCACCCTTCACTAGCCTATCTCAATGATTTGACTATTCAACCCCCGACTCTATCCCTTTTGAACTCTGAGACACATGGAAGGCCCACACTCATTTGAAAACCCATTCAAGATTTTACCATTGAAGGAGCGTCGTTAAGACACGTGGCACCTTTGACTTGTACTATATACTTATTCATTTTGATCCTGCTATCCTTTTGACCTATGTTGACTATTTCCTACATGGAGGGTGGTGCAAGTTTGAGTCTCTAGCCTAGATCCCACTTTTGAATGTGTGTCATTAAGACACTTGGTGCCCTTTTCACGAGTCGAAGAATTTTAACGGCCGGTGCAAATTTTTGGGGCTCTGGACATGTGGAATCTTGGCACTCATTTGGGTCTAACCCTTTGGATAATATATTATTAGGTGCATCATTTGGAAACTTGGCACCTTCCATTGTCTCCTCCATACTTATTCATTTTTAGGGCCCATTCTGAACCATTTAAAGGCCCAAAGACTTTGCATCTTCGCCATTTCTTTTCCTTTGAGCCTTTGGTTCTTTGACACTGCTCAGCTTCCTACCCCAACCCTGCTATTCCATTTCGATCTTTCCTACAATATGTTTTCTAGATTTGAAGTATGGGTTCACTCGACAGAGCCATTTATTGAATTTCTTCTTATATGGGGTCATTTTATCTTTCGCAGAGGCCTTGCCACTCCATTGTAGAATTCCTCTCTTGCCTTATCGAGGATTTGAATGTGAATTCTCTAGCTTCTTCTTGTGTGGGGTGTGGCTGATCAATTTTTTAGGGGGTAAACATATGGATAATAATAAACTCTCTGACACGCCGGTGGGACCACCCTTTATGTGATCTCTTGCATTTATTGTTATTGTCTTTTCTTTTTATGTCTACTAACACTGCAATGTGAGGCTCCACTTTATTACTTTCTCGTGTTGGGTTCATGGCTTGGATCGCTCATCGCTCAAGAGTGTAGACAAATAGGAAAAGTGTTATCTAGGTATTCCTCACTTTTTCCCTATTTTATCCTTTTTTGCATCGTAATTTTCCATTCTTTTCGGTGTCATTATCGAATATCATACTTTGTTTCGATTTAAAAAGAACCTTTCTTTTCTACATCCTTCTTACTTACATAGTTTAAGTATGGGTTTAACTTACTACATATCACACTATCACACACAACCTAAACCTCACAAATCAAATTAACACATCAAGACATCCCCTTACTCGGTTTACTAATTGGGATTTCATCACCCAATAGGAAGCCGCCTACGTTATTAGAGTAGGTATTTACCTTAGCTCATGTTCACTTAGATACATTATTTACCTTTATTGTATTTATCCTCACCCACTTATGTGTGTGGATATTTCTTTTTATTTATTTCGATATTAGGAGATATTATCTAGTATAGTTCTTTCCTTTATCTAGGTATTGACTAGTTCTTTCCTAGATCTATGGTATTGACTAGATCCTTGATGTCTAGTTCTCTCATAAATCTATGGACTTGACTAGTTCTTTGATGACCGGTTCTTTCCATGATTTATGGCTTGATCTATGACCTTGACTGGTTCTTAGATTGTTATTCCTTCGCTATATGCAAGGCCCATTCTCATTGTATTTCATTGAGTTCCATAGTAATATATGATATTACCGCTCATTTGTGTGCAAAGGTTTATGTAAAGTTATTCGTGAATTTCTTTCATCTTATTAATTGTGATGTTTGATTAGAATCTATGTTCTTGGCTTGGCATGATCTACTTATCATTCCCTTTACCTAAGACTTCCCTAGTCATAACAATCCTAAAACCAAATGTAGTTTACCTTCTCCTAGGTCCTTTATTATTCATCCCCTTTTATTTTCACACTTTCTTAAATAAATTAAGAACATAAAAGAATTGTTTTCTTGACTTGTTTGGGTAAAACTTATTTCATTCCTATAGTTACTCGTTTAGCATCTAAAATAATGGAACAAAACTCAAATTCAAATAGTTCCTTATCTTAACAAATGTTCACCATAATAGTTACCTCATCTATGCCCTTGATTACTTATTTTATGAGCACTCAACCCCTCATCGATGTCTCTCACCTAGAACCCCTTGTTCACACTATAACTTTAGGTGAGACTAACCCATTCTTACACCATCAATCTATCCCATCTAGGCCAACTACCCTATAATCCATTTGATCAGAGTATTTTGGGCCTCCTAAGGTCGCTCTTGGTGATACCATGTTCGAATATCTTCTAGACTCCAATCTAGTTTCACTCCTAGACTATATCCTTAGGATATCGGTCGATTCCCTTAGATGGTCCACCACTCCAACAAATTTATCCTTATCAAAACAATCCCCAAACTACCATGTTTGCAATAAATGAGATTTCTACATTCCATCTTGCTTCCTCTTCCACCAATCCCTCATCTCATCAAACTACCTAGATAGTCATGCCTATTCCTCACAATCTCCCACCAATCAACATGAAAATAAACACTACTCTTCCCCTCACCTCTTCGGTCACTATTTCCACTAGTGTCCCTAACCAATATGCCCAAACATCATATCCCCTATTTGGATAGTATGACCTTCTCACATCTAGCATGCCTATCAATACTTCTCAACCCCCTTTCATGAGTGCTTTACATTACTCAGTATCTAATCCTTTTCAACAACAGTTTCAACCCATTCATACCCACATTCCCACTCAACATTTTCCGCAGCAACCTACCCAATCCCAACAATCCTATCATGTTCCCATCTCCTAAAAACATTTTTTTCCACAACCACCACTTCAATAACATCAATTCTTTAAACAACCACCCTTTCAATCACATCCCATGATTTACACTCACCCCTAACAAATTCCTCAAACACCCACACATCCGCAATTTCATCAACAAACTCATCCGACCACCTCTTACATGCAACCACCACCTCTCATCCCCAAAAAAATATTTGAAATAATCCCATGCATGCCCTCGTGAATAGGTTAGGCAACCTCAAAGCCATGATTATAGGATCCAAAGTTTCCTTATCCTCTGAATAAATTTGTAATGAGACAATTCATCCATATGTACCAGTTAAATTATATCCTCTACACTGGGAATTGTTGAAATTCACCAAGTTTAATAGCAAAGAGGATCCACAACAACACCTTTGTGCATTTAGACATGTATGTTACCTTATCATGCACAATCAAGAATTAATGCTTTATAATTTCCCCATGTCCTTGGTTGGTCCTACACTAGGATGGTACAATAGTATCCCTCAATATTCTATATTCTTCTTCTCCCAACTTGCACAACTATTTTTAGAACATTGTTCGATTAACATTGCGCACAAAGTAACTATCAACGATCTGTACACTATCCAGAAGTTTGAGGATGAGTCCATTTCAGAATTCATCACATGATGGCGCAACATTATAAACCAGTTATCCTTCCCTCTCCTACAAACTGACCTCATCAAAATCTTCTCACATTTGTGTGTGAAGCATATATCTTTGTTTTACAAATCTAATCATTTCAAACCTTCTACAAAGCCTTTACCATGGCTCACAAACTTGAAACATGTGCCTTTGAGAAGGGTCATTTAAAATTAAAATCAAACAAACATAAACATGAATTTAACAAGCCTTCCACACCAAACTACAAATCAAATGTAGCATCCAATGTTGTAGTCGTTAAATTGCCTCCCACATCTACATCTAGCACATGGACTCAACAACGAGCCCTTCGACCAATGCCCAACTACACTTCCCTTAGGGAGTCATATAACACAATATTTGACAAGTTGATGGTGTTAAATCTTATCACACTCCCTCCTATCCGACCATTTGATGAGTCTAGACCAAAGCCCATGTGGTATCGTGAAGACCATTATTGCAAGTACCACCAAATCTGAGGACACAACATAGAAAGATGTCAAACTTTCAAGGATTTAGTCCAAAGACTCATTAATCAAGGTGATCTTCAAGTGGAAAATCCAAATACCTCACCCAATCAACCAATTGACATATTTAAACAACCTTTCCTAAATCATACGTCCGTGATCCAAGCCACCACTTCTACTACAACCCAAGCACCCAACACTCTCACTATCAACACCCGAAAACTACCGATCAAAACCTATCTCATCCCCAACTTCCTCTCCTTCATCTTTGATCACATCCACTTCCTTTGATATTGTTCCCGCATCTATTATAACTACATCTATCTTGAAATCCACTCCTACTATTTCACCTTTTTTATCTTAGATTGTTTCTTTGAATCGTTGACGAAACAAATAGGGTAATGGGCGTAGGAGGAATACCTATTCAAATTTTGTTTGATGGGTTGTTGTATGCGTATGAATTCTGAATCCATAGCTAACCATGAGAGATTCCTTTTGGCTAGGAAGAACTACCTGTAATGAAAGCAAGACCACTAGAAAGAATTAAACAATATGGGCAAGTGAACTACCTAGCGTGAGCTAGATCCGAGAAGTGTGATACTTCCTAGATGGTTGTTAGTCCATTATTTTAAACAAATCAATGCTGAAAACAAGGTAAATCCTATTGTTATTTTGAAATGATTTAGGTATCTCACTTAAAAACACAATAAGAAAATAGATCTAATCTAACAGGCTAAGCTAGAATAGAATCCATGGGTCAAATGGTTGGTTATGGGTTTTATAGGTCTGATAAAGGTCTCGGGTAGGTCACAACTAGGTGAGGATGTGGTAAAATAGGTGGATATGTCTCTGTTTAAGGCTATGTGGGCAAAAACATAGAGACCGGTGTTGGTCGGGGTGACCGACCATAGTTAGGTATAACCAAAGACTGCCGATTCTTGTGAGATCTAGAAATGTCACAGAATGGGGTTTTGGTCTCCTTTGTGATTGCACAAAGGATTTGGTTGGTCGGGATGAGGTATTGGGTGACTGGAATAGGTTTTTATGAGGTTTTGATGGGTCTATGGAGGTAAAAATGTTGGAGATGGTCAATAGGGAGCAAGATGAACAATGGATGATAAAATAATGATAAAATGAAAACCAGAAAGTATGATGTTGTACTTACTTGGATGGAGGTGTTGATGATGGGTTTGAAGGCTGCAAGTGATCACCAACTGAAGAAAATCTTTTGCATGGGCTGTATGCACACTCCTCTTTTGCTTGGATAGATCAGAATGTGGTTGGGAAGGCTATGTAGGAGAAGATCCTCAATCTCCTTCCTTGGATGTCAGTTCTTGCTGGAATTGGCTCTCTGAAGATGTGTTATCTCTCTGAGATTTCATTATTTCTCATTCACTCTTTATCCCAATGTTTGCCAACTTTCTTCCTAGTTCCTAGTTCCAACCTTGAGAATAAGGTTGTTTTGGGGTTAAAAGGGTAACCAATGGCGGTTTGGCTTAACCGACGACGGTTAGCTAGGGAAATAGACGTCATTCAAGGTGGGATTTCTAGGTTTACTAAACTTAGGAGATCCTCCGATTTCCCGGATCTTGTGTCATTATCCCACATTAGACTCGAGATCCTCTTGTGAGCATGCAAGAATGTGGTTAGAGGAGTGTAGGAATTTATTTTTAGGGTTTGGGTAAGTCTTAGTTAGTTATGGTAACTTGCTAAGAATAGGTCTTAGGTTGAGTTAGCTTGGTGAGGTGTCTAAGTGAACTGTTTGTGTAGATATTATTTAAATAATAAATATAGTGAGGATAACGCATTAATTTAATTAAATTAATTAAATTAATATTAGTAGGGTAAAGGGGGTCATGGCTAGGTAGATGTAATAAAGGGGGGATTATATGTCGAGGGACGAAGGGGGAGTGTGACCTAATTTTAGTGTCTAAATTTTTCCCCTTTTTGTTATGATAGCTTGTATTGGTAAGTGATGCTAACAAAAATAAGATGTGGTTGGCCCATGTGAGGGTGAAGGTGATCCCCCTCAAACTAGGAATTGATGAGGTAGCAGGCTGAAGTGGTGAGTGGTTTGATAAAAGGTAAATGTGAGGAAAAGGTAAGTGGGTGTAGGGGAAGAGGGTGAAAGGTCTACTCGAGCAATCTAGGTAATGGATCAGTGTCAAAGGTAGTAGAAAGTCAAATGCACGCACACGTATAAACTATAGCACACTACCAGCTTTAAGAGCAGCCAAACTCTACATCGTCTAAGGTCGATAGGTTTATCCAAACAAGGGTGAAGTGAATCTAGTATCCAAGGTATAGGATAAGGTTAGGAAACACAACGTAGGTTAGGTGTAGGAACGTTTAGGTATGTTTCGATACACCAAAGGTAGGGTTAGGATAAACGGTCATGGCAATAGGCTAGGTAAGGTCATTAGGTCAACAACATAGGTAATAAGTGCCACAAGGTATAGTGAACACATGAGGTCAAAGGTCACTAGTGATGGTCTAAGTCCAAATATCAAGATCACGACATGGGTAAGGCCGAGGTAGGGGTAAAATAATGAGGCGTCAATAGCGGATGCAAGGAGGTTGAAGAAGGTGAAGGTAAAGTGGTCTAGGTAGGTGTAGGGGAGGAAAAAGAAAAAGGAGGTAAGGAAAATGAGGTAAATGTGATGTCAATGAGTATGTCGGTGGTAACCGAGTAGCAATGGTCGGGATGAACCAAGGATGGTGGGGAAGAACCGGCAGTGGTGTAGCTAGGCGTAAGACTGGCATCGGTCAAGGGTTAACTGATGTTGGTTGAGTCGGGTAGGGTATAAAAAGTAGAAAACCCACATTTTAAAATTCATTTGTGTATTGTGAAAAAGGAGAAAAGGACAAAAGAGAGAAAAGAGGAAGAGGTCAAAAGAGTACGGTAGAGAGATTGGTTGGTGAGCCACATAGGTGAGATTGATTGAG
Source organism: Taxus wallichiana var. yunnanensis (assembly GCA_018340775.1). NCBI lineage: Eukaryota > Viridiplantae > Streptophyta > Pinopsida > Cupressales > Taxaceae > Taxus > Taxus wallichiana. The sequence goes on from CM031238.1 coordinate 612,152,699, forward strand.
TGAGAGGTGGGGCCACAAGATCAGGTGGCACGATTCGTGTGGCTGAGGATTGGTTGTTTATTTGAGGATGGCATAAGTAGGAGAGGGGTCGGGTGGTCCACTTGTACAAACGGACCAGATATACTACCATGGCGTCGGTAGAGGGATGAGGTAAGCTCCACACCATAGCTTAATGATTTGATTGATTAAGTAGGTTAAAATATGGGTTGTAATAAAAACGTGGGGGAGGTTTTGAATTTTGGATTGGGAGGTAAATTGGATATAATTGGGTTGGGGGAGGTTGGAATGTAGGTCAATAGGAGTGGGAAGGGAAGTAGGGAAGGTTTAAGTAGGTTTGGTTGGGTAGTTAGGTTGATTTGGTCAAAAATTAAAAAATTTGGTCGGGGGTTTCAGCGTCGTTTGACACCACAGTGACCGGCGTTGGTCACTGTCGGCTGATGTCGGTCATGTAGAAGTGGCATCGGTCATAACACAGGTGACCGATGGTAGTTAAAGGCTACCATGATGGTTATGGGTAACCGGAGTTGGTGTGAAAATAAGGAAATGGGGCCAGAAATAGGAAAAAATGGGTTAGGTCAGTGGAAATGGATGGGCAATGGGTAGGGTAAGATATGTAAAGGTGTGGGTTAAGAGAGAGGGGATGGGTTGTGGGTGGGTTGGGTAAGGATTAGGGTAGAGGGGTTTTGGGAAGAATAGGTGGTTTGGGGGTGAACACAGGGTAAGTTGGGAAAGTGTATTAATACATAGTGTTGGTTGGATGTAGGCCCGAGATGAGCTACGGATGAGGGACCAGGAGCCGCTTATATTTCTAGAGCTACATGAGTAGGTGACTTTCGAGGAGTGGACTCATGTTGATGATGTCTACCTGATTGGGATCGCCATTATGGGTGGGTTGTGAGAGAGTAGAGTCTGATGGTCGCACTCATCGAGAGATGGGATTCTGTGACCAACACCTTCCACTTGCCGATAGGGGAGATGACCATCACTCTAGAGGATATATATAGGATATTGAGGCTACCGATTAGTGGAGCCTAGGTTTACTCAGTGACATCAGAGGTCACGGTGAGGTGTATAGATGAGGTGTTTGGAGAGAGAGCGGGTGAGTTGCACTACCACAACAGACTGCCTGAGTTATCGAGAGGTTTATGCTACCCATCCTAAGGAGATGAGGTTGACAGTGTTGATGATGGAGGTGATCGGGTGTTTCACATTGCCAGATTTAGAGGGTGGGAGGTTCCCACGGTCACTGATGGGTGTCCTTTGGGACATGATGATTGATCATACCAGTTTTGCATGGGCACCAGCTTTCTTGGTGCATTTATATAGAGTTGTGGGCCTACGGGTGATTGCAGAGATATAGTCTGTGTTGCATTTTCCTTCTACATTGTTGGGCCTATGAGCACATGTGTGTGTGTGATTGATAGGCCTGCCCCAGGAAGATGCATTTGAGCGGGAGTCATTCGAGTTGGTTATAGGTGATGGGTGCCGAGAGGGTGGTGTACAAAGAGCCCGGGTGACATACGATGTAGCATATTATAGACAGAGATTGGAGAGCTTGTCCAGTGTGGATATAGTCTAGAGACCCTATGTGACTTATCCCTCTTACAAAGGGATGTATGTAGAGCTAGAGGGACTATAGTTACAGAGATGGATAGAGGGACGCCGTGCTAGGGAGCATGAGATGATACCTGTCGACCGAGTGAGGTGATAGTTTGGTTTAGTGCAGGATGTGCCCCCGCCCTTCCCACAGTATAGGAGAGAGGAGGTGGAGAGACCTTTGTCTCCACCCCATCCAGTAGAGTCAACAGGGGAGGAGGAGTCCATGGACAATCACACATATGATGTGGGGGTGACAGATGGATACAGGTAGTGGTGGGTGGTACAGAGGTAGGGTCAGGTAGGGACAGTTGGGAGGTAAGGGTCACAGGTGTGCAGCCGAGAGGCTAGAGCCACAGATACAGGTAGAGAGGCGAGAGCCTTAGGCACAAGTATAGGAGGAGGATCCCAAGCTGTAGATATTAGTGGATGGTGTGATGAGACCACCACAGATAGTCTCGAGTGAGCAGACACAGTCTCACACGTATAGTGCCGAGAGTGTAGGTGGCTAGTGAGCCCAAAGGAGAGAGTAGAGGACATCTATCAGTGCACGAGGGGTCAGCATCAGATGTTGGGCCATCTAGTGGTAGATTGAGAGTAGCGAGCTGCCACTCTAGATCAGAGGGGATTGTCGACACTACAGATGAGGTAGATATGTTATAGCAGATGTGAGATAATATATCACCTATTTTGGTATTGTTAGATTTTGGATGTATACTGGCTTGTGAGCCGAAGAAATATTGTATTTATTTTTGTACATGATACCAGCCTATGAGCTGAAGACATTTTTGTATTGGATAGCGGCCTATGAGCCGATGATGATTATTTTGGAGATACACATTTATGTGATACATGGGTGTACATTGTATTGATACACACATGTATATATGAGGAGATACACGGTATTTGGTGATGTGTTGATGTGTTTATGAGATATTGGTTTATGGCTTGTGTTAGATGAGATATGGATTTGTTACTTTGTATTAGATGAGATATGGGTTTGTTGGTTTGATATTGATGGAAATTAGGTGAGTTAGGCATGATAGAGTCAGGTTAGTTTAGGCATGGATCGAGTCAAGTTGGTTAGGCATGGATCGAGTAGAGTTGGTTAGGCATGGATTGAGTTAGGTTGGTAGGCATGGATCGAGTCAGGTTGTTTAGGCATGGTTGAGTCAGGTTGGTTAGGCATGGTTGAGTCAAAGGTTGGTTATAGGCATGGATTGAGTTAGGTTATAGGCATGGTGGAGTTAGTTTATTTTAGGCAAGGATGTTCATTTCGTTATTTTGAGAACAAATGGCAATATAAATGCATGAGATGGTGTAAAATGTGGAAAATGTTGGTTATGTATGAAAATGTGAAATAATATAAGTGGTAAAAGTCATGTGGTATATGGTATAGATGTCGAGGTTTTTGATATGAACAGAAATTAGGTAAAAAAGGGGGGAATGGTTAGGGTAAAGAGTGGCCAAGCTAACCTTCCAGGCCCCATGCCCTGGAAGTGTTTCCTACATAGTCCCGGTGAAAAGGGACCTCAGACCAATGTAGTTCTCCCATAAGCTAGGAAAGAATATGAGAAGATAGAAGAATAGGTAGTGAGGTTGATAGTTAGGTTGGATTCGAGGTCATAAGTATGATGAGGTCAAGGTCAATTAGGTGAGGTGGAATATAGGTAGATAGGTATGGGTGATTTTAGGTTGATAGGTAGTGTTGATTCTAGGTCATAGGTATAATTAGGTTGAGGGCATTGATGTTGGGGTTGAGAATAGGTAGATAGGTAAAGGTGATTTTAGGTTGATTGAGGTGGGAGAAGAAAATCTCAAAAGACAGGTGTCAAGGCTCTAGTCCTATATAAGAAGATCAAAAGGTAATGAAGAAGAGAAAAGATAAGAGGGGGAAAGAAAGCCACCCGATTGGCAAGGATCAAAACGTATGAAACACATCTATAGATAGGCTAATGAACATAAGACCCCAAAGACATTACATGATTGATAATTCTAAGGGTGAAGAATAGTCACATGATCACCAAATGTCATAGGTTTAGTAGGTCCCTTGAGGTATGAAGTGAAAAGACAATGGGTAAAGAGGTGCAGGTAATTGGGTCATAAAATGGGAAGTAGAATGCCTTGGGAAATAGAGCCAAGATCACAATAGGCAAGTCCATGATGAAAAATCTTATTTTTATTTTTTTTTCTTTTGACTTTTTAGATAGACTGATTGATGTGGGAAGTCTATATGGGAGGAATATATGTCTCCTTGAGGTCTTCGTGAAGCTGATCGATGCGGGAAGCTTCTGAATTTTGATTTTTGAGAAAAATAGTCCTCTTTTGGAAAGACTATGTAGAGAGTTGTGAGCTTTTTATAGCTGTCCTTCGAGGGAGAAGTCTACTCATAGTGATAATTAAAGGCAAAATATGTCCTTTTGAGGGATTCATATTTTATATTAGAAGTTTGACTCAAGGAGTTAATCCCTTATTTTGGAAGATGTCCTTCTGAGGGATTCATTTTTTTTTTTGGCTTTTAAGTCATGGATGAGACTATAACAAAGCATTTGGTTCTTTTAGAAGGAAAGGGTGAATGACCATGGGATCTCATCTAAAAGAAGATGAAAAGTATCCATGAGAATCATGCCATGTGCAGAGTCATGGTGCACATATTTAAGATAAGGAAAAAGGGTGACGGGTAATCACATGATTCTTGTTTAATCATTAGGGAGATGGATGGAGTGGATAGCACTCAAGGGACGAGCCTATAAAGAGACACAGGGTGAGGTAGGACAACGAGTCAATAATAGAATGGTCGAAGATGTAATGTGTTAAGGGGCTCAGGTTCGGGTTTACCCTCAAGCGAGGACAAACGATAGGCACCGATCCATAGGTATGAGTTACGATGTATGGTCCAAGCTAATTAGGAGTGAATTTTCCCTATTTACTTTTTTCTGCTTTGGTTACATGTTGATTTTCTTTCAAAACAAGGTCACCGACTTGGAAGGTTTGTTCATGAACACGTTTTCATAAGCATGTTTGATATGTTGTTGATAAACTTGAAGGTGATCCAGAGCGTTAAGATGATGTTCATCTAATAACTCTAGTTGTGCTAAGCGGTCCTAACAAAAGTCATCATCAGTAAGCATGTCATGGAGAGAAATGTAAAGTGAGGGGATCTGGACTTCAAGAGGTAGAACAGCCTTGGTACCGTAGACCAGTGAAAAGGGTGTAGCTGCAAGTGGAAGTGTGAATACTAGTGCGGTATGCCCATAGAGCAAAAGGAATGTGCATATGCCAATCCTTCCTAGTATCGTCAACCACTTTCATGAGAATTTTATTGAGGGTTTGTTAGTGGATTTGGCTTGGCCATTGGTTTGTGGGTAATAAGGTGAGGAGAATCTAAGTCGAATACCAAAGGCGCCGCAAAGTTTTTGTAGTGTTTTGTTTTTGAATTGTTTTCCATTATCAGTGATGAAGCGATGAGGGACACCAAAGTGACAAATGATGTGATGGTTAATGAACTCACATATTTTCTCTGGCTTTTGTGGAGATGAGTGGTATGGCTTCCACCCATTTTGTGTAGTATTCGATAGTAGTTATGATCCATTGATGGCATTGGGAAGAATGAGGATTGATTTCTCGACAAGATCCAAACCCCATTGAGAAAAGGGCCAAAGGTCACGAGTGACCTGTAAGGCATGACTGGGTGTATGATGAAGGTTGGAATGTTGTTGACATTTCACGTAGTGTTTGACATAGTCACAACAATCATGGTTAAGGGTAGTAATAGCCTAGGTGAAGAATACACTTAGCAACAACAAGGCCACTAAAGTGACCTCCACATATGCCATCATGAACCTCCTTGATGGTATAAGGAATTTCAGAACTTATGAGGCATTGTAAGAGAATACCATCAAAGCCATGCTTATAGAGGAGTCCCCCAGGATAACAAAATGGGAGACCTTCTTAAGGAAGGCATGTTTTCCATTACAGGTGAGATCGGGAGGTAAGATGGAGAGGGAAATGTAGTCGAAGTATTGTTTATACCAAAGGTCACTCGGGTCAGGGGTGTCATTTCCGATTGAGTAAACATCATGAGGTAAATAAGAAGGTGAATGGAGGCATTGTACAGTGACAAATATTTTGGAATCGGTAGGGGAAGCGGGTATTTGGGAAGCTAAGTAGGCCATAGTGTCTGCAAATTTGTTGGTTGACCGTGGGATGGTTTGAAGGGTGTAACGATCAAAGGTGGTCAAAAGTATGTCTACATGATGTTTATACTTTTGAATTATCTCGTTATGACATTGGTACATACCATTGACTTGGTTTATGACCAATTGTGAATCACCAAAGATGTGGATTGATTTAACATTGAGGGCATAGGTGGTCTAGAGACCTAGTACGAGCGCTTCGTACTCGGCAATATTGTTGGTGCATTCAAAGTCTAGTTTGAAAGACAAAGGCATGGGTTCTCCATCCAGAGGGATGAGGATAACACCAGCTCCACCCCCACACTGACACTTGGAACCATGAAGAATAGTGTCATTTGGTAAGGGGGTTCATCCAGGGAAAGGGTAGCAATGGATTCATCGGGAAAGTCAAAATTAGAGGGTTGGTCCCCGACAATAGGTGTGTCAGCCAGTTGGTCAGCAATAGCCTGGCCCTTAATGGAATTTTGGTGAATGAATTCAAGGTCAAGATCAGCTAAAAGCATAAGCCATCGCGCAGGTGACGCTGATTTTGATAGGGTTTGGTGTACATGAAGTGTAAAGGGTTGGTGTTGGTCACAACATAGGTTTTGTGGTTGAGTAGGTAATGATGGAGTTTGGTGGCAACAAAAACTAAGGCTAAGCAAAGCTTTTTTGGGTGGTTGTATTGGGTTTCATAGTCCAAAAGAGTATGGCTTATGTAATAAACTACCTACTCCCTATGTTGTTCATCGCGATGAGTGAGCATGGCTCCCAAGGAATGATCGGTAGCTGATATGTATAGGTAAAAAGGTTGATCATCTTTCAATGGAATGAGTACGGGTGGTTGGAGAAGGTATTGTTTTAGGGCCTCAAAAGCTTTGTGATAGTCATCATCCCATTTAAAGGAGACATCCTTCCTAAGTAGATGATGAAATGGTTGACACCGATCCGATAATTGTGAAATGAAACGGCGAATGGATTACAATTTACCTTGCAGGCTACGGAGTTGTTTGAGGTTAGTGGGTGGAGGCATTTCTAGAATGGCCTTGACTTTAGTAAGGTCAACTTCTATACCACGGAGGGAAACAATAAATCCTAGGAGTTTTCCTGAGAGAACCATGAAGATGCACTTTTTAGGTTGAAGGCGGACACAATATTTAATGAGGTGGTCAAAGATGGTTTTGAGGATAGTGAGGTGCTCAGTGCGTGCATTTAGATTTATCCAAGATATCATCCACATAATCTTCTAATATGTGATGCATGATATCATGGAAGATGTAAGTCATAAGCATGCTGATATGTAGCACTAGTGTTTTTAAGGCCAAAAGGCATGACTCGATAGCAAAAGGTTCCCAAGGGGTAATGAATGCGGTCTTGTGTTGATCTTCTGGGGCAAGCAAAATTTGGTTATAACCCGAGAAACCATCCATGAGTGAGAGCATCTCATGACCCACGGTAAGGTCAACTAGTTGATCAATATCGAGAAAGGGAAATTCATCTTTGGGCAGGCGAGGTTGAGGTCACGGAAGTCCATGTAAATACGGAGTCCCCCTGTTGCTTTAGTGACAGGGACAATGTTAGAAATCCAATGAGGATAATCAATGGGTAATATGAAGGAAACAAAAAGAAGGCACTGAAGTTCTTCTTTGACGAGAAGAGAAAATGTGAGGGTGCATTTTCCTTAGCTTTTTTTGATAGGTTTGGCATCGGGAATGGTTACGATATTATGGACCACTATGGTGGGGTCAATACCGGGCATGTCTGCGTAAGACCAAGTGAAAGTGTGGTTATGATCTCGGAGAAAGAAGTGATGGCTTCCTATTCAGCAACATCTAAAGATTGTTTGATCTTTAGGATGTGTGGGTCATCCTGAGTATGAATGTTGATCTCGATAGTTGATTCATTCAACATGGTTTACGTCTCAGAAGGTAACGACCGATGAATATATGAGTCTTCTGCACCAAGGTAGGTGAGTATGGATTCATCATCCTGACATTGAACGATGTTAATGGTAGGTGTGTCATCATCGATCATCTCAAGATATAGGAATGGGAGAGTGGAGGGGCCTCACCTTCACATTGATAAGTCAAAGGCCCCAGGGAAATGGTGTTTATGAAAAAAAAAAGTTAGGAGGGATAGATTCAGGATCCATCAACTCCATCGGTGAGGGTGGTGATGAAGGTGGAGAAGGGCTAGGGTCCTCAATGAATTCAATGCGGGCCTATTTGGTAGAAGGGTCGAGGAAGCCAATACCACTCCGGTCATTATGTTTGCAGGTGGTACATGGAATAATGGTATGGCAACCTTTCTCATAAAATCAAAACCAAAACCCTTCCACGCACAATGGTACAAGAAGGTGTGGGTGAAAATGGTGATTGGTAAGTGATTGGAAGTCGGTGGAAAATGGGTGGGGTTGTGATGGTGGTTCAGTGTGTAGGTGGTAGTATCAAGTCCCCCATAGGTGAGACTAGTACGAAGATGAGGAGGACCATAAAGGAGGCATTCTCCTTACAATGGTGATCATAACAAGGGTGTTGGTGAAGGCTTCCATACTCGTGTGGAGTAAGGAAGGTGTTGACACTATATAGGCGGTACTCCCCCAGAGTGAGGCATTGAAAAACACCTTCCAAGGGATTAGTGGTTGGTATGTGGGTAGTTGGTATGGATGATGTGTCAGAGGTCAATGTAGAGGTGGTGTTAATGGATTGGGAAGCTAATGGGTCAGCCGTGGAGGTTATAGCAGTGGTAGGTGTGGAGGAGGTATGTGTGGTGAAAGCAGCGGCTATACTAGTAGGTGTGGGTGTAGGTGTAGGTGAAGTGGTATTGGTTATGGAATTAGACGACTTGACCGGTATGAGTACATCATTGGTTTGGTAAAGCATATTGTATGTTTTGAAAGGTGATGGGTCAGCTGGAATGGTATAAATGTGTCCTTCATGTTCAAACTTTACACAAATGATGAAAAGTGGAGGGAACACAACCCATGACATGGATCGTGGTCTACCAAGCAACAAGTTATATTGGAATTCCCCCTCCAAAACATAAAACAATTCTAGAACAGTGCGGGGGCCCACGCGAATGTGAAGGATGATAGTGCCTAGTGTGGAGGTGATAGCATCATTGAATGAATGCAACATGACCGGATGTTTATGCATGTAATTTTCAGGTATGCGCATTTGAGAAAATGCATGGGATGAAATGATGTTAATGCTAGTGCCTCCATCAATCATCACATGGTGCACCCGTATGTCATCAATGTGGACAGAGATGAAGAGGGATGGGTCCTGGGTCATCATTTTGGTATGGTGTGATCTCTACCTCTGAGAAGCTGAGGGAGGCCACTTGGTGAACAAGGTGAGGTGGGGATGAAGGTGGTAATTTGGTGAGAGAGGCTACATGATGGGGTGTGATAATGGAGGCTACGGGTGTAGGGTCATTGGGTAAAACCTCAATAGATTAAAGAACCTCCATGAGGGCTTGACGATGGGATTTCGAGGTTTGGATGAGGTCATATAAGGACATTTTGAGTGGAGATTGGTGTAATTATTTGAGCATGGTGTGATGTGTGATGCCATTAGAAATGGGGTATGTGGGGCCGTGGATAGTTATTTTAGGTATGGGGGTAGATGGTATGTTGGGTATAGGATTGGTTGGTGGGTCAGTTACCTTTTCTTTACCCTTCTGCGCATGCATAGTGACGTGTACCATGTTGATTTGAGGGAATTTTTCAAATGGAGAAGGTGTAGGGTAAGTGGTATAACGACATGAAGGGAAAAAACCTACTAGAGGAGAAAAGCCCTGTGAGGTCAGTTGGGTGCAATGACATTTGGGTGGTGGCATGGCAAGTTCTCTAATGTGAACCATATTAATTTCAAACTTTGTGTGTGGTTCTAGGAGCTGTGAGGGTGGAGGTTGTGGTTGTTGAGTGGGTAGTGTGGGAATGGGTGTAGGTGAAGTAGGGTCCTCATCCAGAAGGTCATCATCATCAAAGTTGGTTTCTAGTGGACACAATTGGATAAGGATGGTTTTCAAGGCCTTGTAGTTCTCCACATCATGCCCGACACATGATGGTATGTGAAAATTTTAGTATCATCAAACCCCTTTGGCTTGGGTTTGAGGGGGTAAGGTCAGAGTGGCGGTAATGTGATAATAGAAGTCTCGAGGAGGTTGGTTAAAATTTTGGCATAGGACCCTGCTAGTGGATCACAATGGGAAGTGAATGTGGGTTTGGGTGTAGGTGTGGTTGGTTATCTAGGAATTATTTTTGGAAGAGTAGGAACAGTCGAGCTATGGGTTTAGGTGCCAGTGTGGTTTGAGGTATCGGTTGGGTTCATTTAGGTAGGGGTATAGTAGATGGATGGGTAGGAGGATGTGGGGTTGTTTTGACTACCTTGTTGTGGGGTAGTGGGGTTTTGTTTTTGGGTTGCACCTTCTTGGGTAAAGGTGATGTGGGTATATGGGGTCTAGAAGGAAAAGTAGATGGAGGAAGAGGGCAAGTTACCCATGGGGATAACGAGGGTGCTATGAAGGTAGATGATGCAGGTCGTGCTTGGGGTGTGAGGGACAATGACTGAAGTGTAGTGGGTAGTGAAGAAATGAATGAAGGTATCGGAGGTATTGGTGGTAAAGAGACTACAAGTGCGGGTATGAGTCATGTTGTGTGCCTAGGTAGGTTAGAGATTTGTGAGGAAGGAATGGGTTGTTGTGTTATTGGTTTATGAATGGGTGAAGGGTGCTTGACCATGTTAGGCAACTAAGGTTTTAAGGCAGACGGGACAAGTGTGGGTGTGGTTGTTGTAGTCAGGATATGAGACCGATGAGTTTGTTTCTTGGGTTTGGGTGTCGGAGTAGGTGTGGTATTGACGTTGGAGGATGTAGCTAAATCTAGTTTAATAGGTGGATGAGTAAGGTTGGTGGTCGGGGTGACCCCTAAAGTGGTAATAGGTTTAGTGGAGGTAAATGTTGTGGGTATGGGTTTGGATTTAGGTATAGGTCGGGTTATGGGTAAGGGTGTGGTGTGAGTGCTAGTGGGTATGTGGAAGGGGCTCATGCAATAGAGTGGTTATATTTGGTTTGATGGGTGGAAATGTGTTTGGGTAGATAGTGGAGGTGTCATCGAGGGATCTCTGCATTTGTGTTGAGACAGGAGTAAGAGGCACTCCCATAATAAAGCCCTATCCACATAATCCAAGTGATCGACCAAATGTGAGAATGGCACGTTTATGGGTGGAGTTGGTGAAGACCTAATGGGAATTCCTATAAAATGCATCTTAGAGATGGGGAATCGGCCAACTTTAGCTTCCATGGGTAAGAGAGCTGAAAGTAGGTCTGTTGGATGTTGGGTAGTTGATGGAGAATGATCGCTAAGAGGAAAAAGTATCTCCTCGGGTATGATGGGTGGAAGAGATGATGGGAGTTCCTATATAAGTGGAGAAATGATAAATGCTCTCTCGTGGGTGGAGGAGGTAATGGGTGCTCCTCTATGGGTGGAGGAGGTAATGGGTGCTCCTCTATGGGTTGAGGAGGTATGGTAGGTAAAGGTTCTCTAAGTGGAGAAGCTAGGGGTGAGATGGTCTCAATGTTAGCAGAAGACTCCTCCGTAGGTGATGTAGGAGATGAAGGGTGTTCTTCTATTGGTGAAGGAATAGTGATGGTTGGTTCCAATGTGGAAGGAGGATTTCGGGCTAGGATTTCCTCTATGGAAGGGATGTGAGGTAATTGAGATGTGATAGGTACCTCGTTAAAGATTGCGTGAACCTCACGGGTATGGGTATCATGAGTGGATGTCTCACCGATTTGATTGGATGAAGGGGCATGATTGGGAAATGGTTTTTTAAAGATTTGTAGATTTTGGTTGGGGGTGGTGTTGGGATTATCCATAGTCAACTCACCTTTCTCGAGCATTTCTTGGACAATATTCTTAAAAGTGATATAGTTGCCATCACTATGACCTTTCACTCGGTGATAGTTATAGAAATCTTGTTCCTTATACCACATGGGCATGGGGTGAGTAGGGTCAAAACCAATGTGTGGTTTTATGGGTGGAAGGGTGATGGTGCCAACTTTGATAAGCTTTTCTAAGATAGAAGAGTAAGGTTCCCCAATTGGGGTATATTTTCTGCTCTTGTCTGAATCAAAAAGCTTGATGGGTGATAGATTAGATGAGGGTGTAGCTTGATTGGATGGATGAGCTGGGTTGGCCTTGATTACCACCGCATTAGTGGTACCTTTATCCTTTGAGTAATTGGTTAGAGGTTTGGAAGAAGAGGAGGTTTCATTCGACTTGAATGCTGAATTCTTATTTCGTAATTGGATTTTCTTCTCTTCGATGGCCCGAATCTCTAACTTTCATGCCATAGTGAATGCCTCATCGAATGTTCTGAAAGTTTAGACCTACAAGGGGGGGAGATATGTGCAGTGTAAAGCTCGGGTGAAGAGCTCGATGAGTTTAGTTTGTGGAAATTGAAAGGTAAGTTGATTGATCAGGTTGTGCCAGCGAGCGACAAAATCTATGATAGATTCATCCTCGTACTGACATGTGGAATATAGATCGGTCATGGTAACTTTCTTGGTGATATTGATAGAGAAATGATCCAAAAAATCTTGGGCTACTTGATTGAATGAAAATATGGAGTGTTTGGGTAACCCACTATACCAATCTAATGCTGGTCAGTGAGGGACATGGGAAAAGTTCTCAAAAGTAAGGCATCATCATGAGCAATCAGATAACACCCATGTTTGAATGAGCACAAATGTTGTTGTGGGTCTTCCTTACTATTAAAATGATTGAATTTTGGCATTTCCCAATGCATAGGGTATGAATGGATAGGAATGGATGGGTGAATAGGCTCATTGCAAATCTCATCATAGGTAAGAGTGTTGCGAGAGCCGGAAACCGATGCCTCCAGTGTCTACATCTTATCCATCATCAATTTAATTAGGTCATTGGTGGGTTATGATGATTGGATGCCTCCTATAATGTGAGGAGGTTGGTTTTGGGTATATAATGGGGGTGGCATTCCATATATGGGGCTGCCATGTAAGGTGGTGGAGAAGAAGGTAATGAAATAGGGGTATATACCGGAATGAATGATAGACGAAATAGGTGGTTGTTGGTAGTATGTATATGGGGGTGGAAGGGTCATGGTAACCCTAGTAGCAATAGGGGCTAATGATTATGGAATAGAAAGAACCACGTTCTGAAATGGGGTAGGAGTCACCGACACTAGAGGTGGTAATGTAGCTACGGGTATGTATGAGACATTAGGGGTGGATGAGGTCATGTTTGGGGTAGTCACCGAGGGTATGGTGGATGTAATGGGTGCTACAGAGGTAACAGATGTGGCAGTCATAGCGGGTATAGGACCTAACTGTGAAACGACTGGGGGTAAAGTGGAAGCGGGCAGCACTAAACTAGATGGAGCTGATGTAGAAGTGGGTGTGAGAGTTAGGGGGATAGATATAGGCATGTTGTATATCAACTGACCCGAGGTGTCTCGGGTGGACGAGTGGGAGAGGTAAAACTACAAGGTGACAGGATTTTGGTCAAGGAGTCATGCAAACTCCTCATCTCCAGTAGTGATAGTAGTAGGTTGGATGGGATCCATGGCTGGTGATAAAATAGAAGGTGGTGAGGGACTAGGTGGGAGTGGTTGAAAACTGGCATGGAACACGAGGGCATTTGCTTATCTTCGGGTTAGTACCATGTGAACCAATACTAATCAGGTGGGGCTGCTTCTCTGTAAATGGTATAGAGAACAACAAGAAAAAAATGGATGAAGTAACAAATGGTGGGTGGAATGTGAAAATAGGATAACTCGATGCCAATTAGGGAAAACTAACAATCGGTCGGGGTAACCACTTCCGGTCCTTTGTAGAAAATAGGTAGTGAGTAATCAGTGAGGCAAAAGGCAAAATATGACAAGTATGCCAAATCTAGGGATGTGTAAAACGTTAATGGGAACAAAAAAGAGGATGAAAAGAAAAGACCTGGAAAGTGGAAAAAGTGAAGTGAGAATGTCCTTTTGAGTAGGTTAGTAAAAGGACCTAGAACTAACGTCGGTTGAGTTTAACCGATGGCGAGGTAATTGTTATCCAAAATGAGCCCCTTCCTCATTTTGTGGCTAACTCCCTTCATTCTTCCCTCTCTTGTGCCTCAGTCATAATTTTTTTCTTTTTAGGCACTCAAAACCTTCTAGAAATGGCACCATTAGATAGATATTTTCTTAGCTTTCCAGAAAGGTAAATTTTTCCTCCTAACTCCATGTATTTTTGAAGTTATGGCTCGGCAGAGTTTTTGTGGGAAATTTTCCCTTAACAAGCCTGGGCCAATAAGGTGAGGCCACGTGTCCTCGAAAGGGCGGGCGCAGAGGTAAACTTGGAATTTTTACCTAGTATTTGGTAAGATTTCGGAAGGAATTTTTTGCCCCGAAGGCCCGCCAATGAATAGGAGGATGCCACGTGTCCAAGGGGAAGAAATTATAAAAATTTCCTAAGTATTGGCACCATGAAAAATCTCCATAAAGGACCCAGGCGAATCAAATCACCCCACGTGTCCCAGGACCAGCAGACCGTGGAGGGAGAATTAAAAATTTGGCAAAGTGTTTTGGTTAGGTCAAAGGAGAAATATTGGCCTGTCGGCCCACCGACCAAACCGCAAATGTGCCACGTGTCTCAAGGGGCATCAGAGCTTCGGCCGGGGAGAAATTGGGAATTTTTCCCAAAGGTTAGCAAAGAGAAATGTTTGCTCCCAAGCCTCATGTCCAATATGAGCTCGCCACATGTCCCAGTCTAGTGGAATGGGGGAAAGTTGGGAATTTTCCCAAAGCAAAGTCGAAGGAAATATTGAAAGGGAAAATTCCACCCCCAAACGTGAGCCAATGGGATCTTACCACGTGTCCACATGGCGATAAAATGGAGAAGGCAAGCCCGCAGGGATAAAAAAAGGGAAAATCCCATGTCCAATAGGGTTCCACCACTGTCCAGCTTAGGGAAAATGGTTAACAACAACAGAAAATTTAAGAGAAGATGCCCGCAACGAATCATATCATGCCACGTGTCCTCAGGTCATTGGCCTGACAGAGAATTTTGGAAAATTTTCCAATGGCCAAAATGGTGGAAAATGAAGTAGGAAGAGCCCGCGACCAATGGAATCATGCCACGTGGCACCTGGATTAGTGGGGCACGGAGGTTTTTGGGGAAATTTTCCCAAATGCAAAAAGTGGGAAAATTTCAAATTTTTGGCCCGCCAACCTGTTTTGGCCCTGTTTTGCCCTAAATTTTCAAACGACCATAACTTTCGATCCAGAGCTCATTTTTCGTGTTCTTTATATCAACAGAAATATGGTGAAATTATCTACATGATTCCAGGCTCAATTTTGTATTTTGATGGAGTTTGGAGAGAGAAAATTGAAAAACACCTCTGGCACATGGTAATCAATAGAAATGACGTTTCAACCACCATTTTTAATGAAGAATGGCTCACATTCTCTCCCAGCATGGTGAAAAATGTCAGGGAATGGACCTATAAGGATGCCCATGCTATTTTATTGCATTTTGGTTAGTGGTTGAAGCTCCTCTCACGTTTTCCCATGTTTCTCTCTCCTGGGCTCGTTTCTTACATTGTAAAAGCTAGATTCGGCTCATTTTTGAGGGGTTAAATTTTTTTATGTTTTGCAGGCTCCCTTTTTCACCTTGAAAAGTGATTTTGTGGAATATCAGACCTCTTCCAAGACTGTAACATGTTTTCTGCCTCTCAGATGTTGTAATGTATGTATTTTTGATATTGGAAATGAAAATGCAAGCTCTGTGAATGAGTTTCAATCCTTTGTTTGTGTTGTTTGCTTCATTCCTGACCTTCCATTACATTTTATCAGTTTGTGCATGATGTTTTGTTACATTTCTATGATCTGTGTCAATTTTCAGAATTAAAGAATGTTCACCACTCCTTTGGTGTATCACCTCATTAGTCTTAGTTTTATTTCTTTTGCATTCTCTATCTCTGTCCCCTTGGAATTTAGAGTAGGATTCGAGTTTAAACCTCTGCAACTTGTAAGTAATACACCTAATCAGAGGAGTTGAGGAACCAACCTCTAACCTGGAGATTATTTTCCATTTTTTACAAGTCCCACACTTGGGGAAAATATTCAATGTTGTGCAATCACACTGGATGTCCAAAATGTCAAACTAGAAATCTGATCAACATCCAGGGGTGCTACTGATTTGCACTAACAAAGAATCGATGACAAGCATTCTTGTGAGATTGAAATAGTGATGAGAAAAAGTGGTTTTGAATTAGAATTTGATGTGGAATTAGACCTAGAATTCTGGGAATGATGGTGATATGGCCCAGGCACACTCAGGTGAAGCCGGAATACACCAGCTATGATGAGGAGTGTGCAAGGATGAAAAAAAGTGATGAACGTGATCTTTCACCTCAAAACACAAACCAAGTAGAAACACTAAGAAAATGTGATCCTAAGAGTGCCCTTTCTATTATGTTTGTTTAGCTTATGTTATTTAGGGACTAACACATGAATTGTGAAATAGAGTTTTTGGTGAGGATGGCTTCCTATAAAGAAGGAGATCTAAAGGGTGAGGTTTTAGGTTTGTTATGGTGGGGCGAGCTTCGCTCTGAAGTATGACTTGACAAAGTAGTGAGTTGGGTGCTCACTATGCCGTGATCATGTGATCACCTACAACTTCTTCCAGGTAAGATGTTGTTTAAGAATGTATGTATTTGAATTTTTGTGTGGGTTGGTAAGACTCAGAGAAAGAGAAAAGAATAGAAGTGCTTTTCTATGATTCATTTATCAACCATCAGCTGGTCATGACCTCCAACGTATAGGTTGCCCTAATTAATGTGAGCTAATGCATAAAATCAAAATGAAATGCAATGATTTTAAAACCCAAATTGAAAATGTGAAATTGGATGACACAATAAGATGAATAGGAAGAGGGATGCTCTTTCACTAAAATGCAGAAAGCATGAAGAAATGATTCTTTTTAAATACACCAAAAGAAAAGTTTCCTTTAGAGCAAATAGAAAGGAGTGGATTACAAGGAAGAAAATTAGTGTGTACACTTTTAGAAGGGAAACAAACACACATTTTTTTCTAGGAATGAATGAAATGCAAGGAACCCCAGATGGGTCCCACCGGGCGTGCCAAAATGTTTCACCTTTTTCTTAGATTGTTTCTTTGAATTGTTGACAAAACAAATAGGGTAATGGGCATAGGAGGAATACCTGTTCAAATTTGGTTGATGGGTTGTTGCATGCATATGACTTCTGAATCCACAATTGAATATGAGAGCTTCTTTTAGCTAGGAGGAACTACCTGTAATGAAAGCAAGACCACCAGAAAGAATTAAACAATATGGGCAGTGAACTACCTAGCGTGAGCTAGATCGGGAAGTGTGATACTTCCTAGATGGCTGTCAGTCCACTATTTTAAAAAATTAATGTTGAAAACAAGGTAAATCCTATTGTTATTTTGAAATGATTTAGGTATCTCACTTAAAAACACAATAAGAAAACAGATCTAATCTAATAGGCTAAGCTAGAATAGAATCCATAGGTCAAATGGTTGGTTCTGGGTTCTACAAGTCTGATAAAGGTCTCGGGTAGGTCACAGGTGAGTGAGGGTGAGGTAAAATTAGGTGGATAGGTCTTTGTTTAAGGCTATGTGGGCAAACACAGAGACCGACGTCGGTCAGGGGTGACTGACCGTAGTTAGGTATAACCGGCGCGGTTCTATGTGAGATCTAAAAATGTCACAGAACGGGTTTTGGTCTCCTTTGTGATTGCACAAAGGATTTGGTTGGTTGGGACGAGGTATTGGGTGATTGGAATAGGTTTTTATGAGGTTTTGATGGGTCTATGGAGGTAAAAAAGTTGGAGATGGTCAATAG
Organism: Taxus wallichiana var. yunnanensis; assembly: GCA_018340775.1. NCBI lineage: Eukaryota > Viridiplantae > Streptophyta > Pinopsida > Cupressales > Taxaceae > Taxus > Taxus wallichiana. The sequence goes on from CM031238.1 coordinate 612,170,380, forward strand.
GGAGCAAGATGAACAATGGATGATAAAATAATGATAAAATGAAATAACCAGGAAAGTATGATGTTGTACTTACTTGGATTTCATTCCTAAAGGTCTATGTGTGAAGGATGGAGGTGTTGATGATGGGTTTGAAGGCTGCAAGTGATCACCAACTAAAGAAAAGCTTCTACATGGGCTGCATGCACACTCCTCTTTGCTTGGATAGATCAGAATGTGGTTGGGAAGGCTATGCAGAGAAGATCCTCAATCTCCTTCCTTGGATGTAATTTCTTGCTGGAATTGGCTCTCTGAAGATGTGTTATCTCTCGAGAATTCATTCTTGCTTGTTCACTCTTTCTCCCAATGTTTTCCAACTTGCTTCCAAGTTCCCAAGTTCCAACCTTGAGAATAAGGTTGTTTTGGGGTTAAAAGGGTAACCGATGGCATTCCGGTGATGGTTAGGGAAACCGACGTTGATCAAGGTGAGATTTCCTAGGTTTACTAAACTTAGGGAGATCCTACTGATTTCCTTGGATCTTGTGTCAATATCCCATGGATTATACTCGGAGGCTCTTGTGAGCATGCGGTAATGTGGTTAGAGGGAGTGTAGGCATTGATTTTTAGGGTTTGGGTAAGTCTTAGTTAGTTATGGTAACTTGTTAAGAATAGGTCTTAGGTTGAGTTAGCTTGGTGAGGTGTCTAAGTGAACTGTTTATGTAGATATTATTTAAATAATAAATATAGTGAGGATAATGCATTAATTTAATTTAATTAATATTAGTAGGATGAATGGGGTCATTGCTAGGTAGATGTAATAAAGGGGGCTTATATGTCAAGGGACGAAGGGGGAGTGTGACCTAATTTTAGTGTTTACACCTACCTCTAAACTACTAGAACCCCATTAGCGAGATATATCATTTATGCCCCTAGAGACATTCATGAAGAAACCATTCCAACCTATTTCCACATCCAACATTGGTCCTTCATCAACTCCCTTACCAATTACATCCACTTCATCAGTAGTATCAATCACTTCACCTATAGCTATTCCACCCTTTCCCATCATACCATCCTTAGAACCTACACCAGTCCCTCCTCCCATTATTTTACCCACATCAACTGTTATGGTCACATATGCACCACCTTCTTCCTCCACGCCAATTCCATCATTTGAGGAGTTTTTAAAAACACTTTATCTTGTAATGACCTCAAATGTTCCTTCCATATCATCAACAGTATTTGATCAATCTCCACTTTAGGTGGATCACTTCAAATAAATGTTTCTTTCTCGCACCTATGCCAACCATGACATCACCATCCAACCCTCCAGTTGAAATTTTCGTTAATCCTCCCAAGAGAGCATCCCCACATATGAAATCTATGACCACTTTTAGGGTTAAACAATCCAATGCAACATCGTCTGTTTTAGAACCATAGACATCTCAACCCACCAATCCAAAACCATTCAATACTAAAGCACCAACCAACTCCAAAACCAAATTCAAGCCACAAAAACATCAATATACCCAACACTTACTGCAAACCTCTACAATCACACTTCTTCCTATCAAGGCCTTTGACCCAAAGGAAATAAAATTTTATGGTTCAATTCCAACCTTATGTGCACCTTTCATCATACCCCTAGACATGATACTGAGCATTATAGAGAACTCTAGGCCATTATCCACAAAATCATTGAAGAGAAAAGACTTCCTCTTAGACCAAGTCGGTCCCTTCCTTCCACATCTAGGTTTATACTTGTCATCTCACTTTCAGGAGATGATTCCTCCAAAGACGTTCCCCATTTTTATTAATGTTGTTCGTATAACCACTTGATCTAGCTCACGTGATCCAAAATCAACTTCCAAACTGAAATCCAAGACCATCACTTCCATTCCTTCTCCTAAGGGATTAGCCACATCATCAACACCTAAGGTTTTTGTCTTAGCGGCCTAGATGCCCAATGAACATAGTATCGTCAAATAGCTTCATCAAGCCCCTATTAAGATGTCACTTTATGAGCTTATTCAAATCTCACCAAATCATAGACATGATTCTTATTGAAGCCTTAAAATGTATTTTGACATCCACTGATGAGGCTCAACCCTTTGTATCTCTTTTAGGATCACTTGCGGCTTCTACTGCTACCATCTCATTCGATGATGCTAAAATTCTAGACATTCCGCTAGAAGAACATGACCTTCCCCTCTTTATCACGGTTAGGATTAATGATACATTCATTCGAGTGATCCATGATCGAAAATGGGTCAAAAGCATTAATATCCTTCCATCACATACATTTGACCAACTTAAGATACCAATGGAATTTTTCACTCAAATGCCACGATGTTATTTGTGCTTTCAATGATGTCATTGCTCTTGCCTTGGGAATGGTCATGCACCCCATCCATTTTAGTGAAAAAATCCTCCATGAGATCTTCTACATCATTGAAGAAAATTTCAATACAATGTAATCATTGGATAGCCATGGATTCATGTCATTTATAAGACCCCACAAGTATAGTCAAGAATTTAAAAATATTTTCATCTTCAACCGATCATGACATCAATTGGAAGAGGAACAAGTGTTTTCAATAAAGGTTAATAAAACAAGACAAAGGGAATGGTATGGTTATTAAGAATATATATTGATCTTTGATTATCCAAACTAAGGGTGTTGTTGCTAATTAATGCCTTAAAACAATATTATTGTTACTAGCTTAAGCTTGTAAGCAGTAATTCAATAAGTCTCATGATGTATTACAAATGAATTAACGGTAAAAAGTATCTGCTTCATGATATCACATTAGGCTTGGTCTATATATTTCTAAAAACAATATACATATTTGTGAGATAATGTATCATTGTGACAACCTTAGAGGGTAATGTGTTTTAAACATTAGAGTTGAGTGGAGAGATTCACTTAACCCATATTAATGATTAATCCCTTATAGATTAGTTGACTTGGGCTTGTAAATTTTGGGTTGAGATGTTAATTTTGGGACCTTTGAATTATGAAAATTGATTGTGTGATTTATAGGCAATCCTATTGGGGTGCTAGAGATTGTTGAATAGCGATTAAATGACCGTAAAATGGTAGAACCAAACCCACTATGTATAAGATCATTGATAACTTAAAGGGGTCATAGACCTTAAGAGACTTGCCAACATAAGTAAAATTATGTATTTTAATCCCATGGACTTCAGGGAATTATGGGGCATTTAAATAATAATTTTAAGGCCATGCATGTTTTATAACATTGGTATTATACTATATTATAATTCATTCTCTCCAAAGGTTATTCAACCTATGTTATAGAAAGCAATTAATTAAATGATATTTGGTTAATTTCTTGGAAAAGGACAAATAAGGATTTAAACTGAAGTAATCCTACCAATTTTGGAGGAGAAGCTGGAGGGTGGTGGTAGTTGAATGGACCACTAGCATGGTACTCCAACATTGAACACCATTAATTGCACATTTAAAATTTACAGAAATTTGTAAAGCTCCCTAAGGAAGCAAACCGCATGCAACTACTCCATTTTGTTTTTTTATGAAATCTAGGGGAAAAGCTCCACTTCTAGTATCAGTGCATGGTGATCAAGCTATGAGTTCTGTAGCTATTTTTAGAAGAGGAAGTTCATTTATTTGGGCAAATTTATAAGATGGGGGACATCATTATATGGATTTTAAGGAGGGTGGAATTGTTGGCTGGTTCAAGGTGGATAGTTTTGAATCCATAGAATCTCTGTTGTTGTAACACTTGCTAGAGATAAATCTCAAAGGAATTAAGAATTGAATTCATAGGAAAGAAATGTTCCTTATTCCCTTTATCTTGTTATTTAATCAGATGTTAGAGTGAATACATATTTGTAATTTTTGACCTAAGATAAAGTGCGATTGTTTTTATACTCTATTTTTCTACGAAAATAAATGGTAAATTGTAAGACTGTAGAACATGGATGCCTAATATTTTTTTATCTTTTATACTTCTCAAATTGTGTTACCTATTAAGACTTTAAATGAGAAATTTTGTTTTCATTTTGTCGAAGAGGTCTTGACCAGATAATCTTTGGGTTTTTGTGTAAATATATAATATTATGCAAAATCAAATTTGGGTGCATGGGTTTTCTTTTATCTGACCGAAATCTCTTGATATATGGATCTAGTAATAAACATATTCTAGATACTAGTGTTGATCTCTTTCACTTTTGGTCTATATGTATCACCTGTAGTAAACAGAGGTGTATTTGGGAATGTGTCAAGGTTGAGCTGGTGATATCCAGTTGGTGTTTCTATCTCTTGCATAGGATATTTTATAGACTTCTTTTTCCATCGATTTAACCGATAGTGAGACAAGATTTATGTCGGGACTTAGGATTTTCTAGTTTACCTAATGTAATCTTTTACCTTTGGTAGGTTTGTGACCAAATTTCATTTTCCACTCCCTCTTCATAAAATAAACCTAGGTATAAACCTTTTTGACATGGCTCATTTTGAATCGTGTGTTTATAAATTGATAAAACTTCTTGTTATCCTTGTTTCGATATGTTTATCTTTGTAAGTCATAGGGAATTTTATTGGGAAATAATTGGGATTACTCCTAGTTTCGTGGTTGTTAGACAACAATAAATGGCTGAGTTGTAGAATGCATCTTATTTTTCCATCATTCGGATTCAGTAAAGGTTGTAAGCTCAAGATTAATGTTCCTTTTATTAGGATATGGAAAGTTCCTTTAGTTTTTGTAATAGAATGTTGATTATGTCGAGCCTTCAGCTCAATCCATTTTTAAGGAATTTAATTATTTGCTATCTTCTTAAGTGGTTGTCTAAACCAATTTGAATTGAGCATCGTGAACAAAAATGATTTGGTGTTTAGGTTTCAAAGGACTAAGCCTAACTTATCTTATACCGGGTATGGAAAACCATTTCTTCTTCCTTTAGGAAGCTATTCGATTCAGATGTTATATATTTATGTAACATTATAAACTTCATGAAGCTTAGTTGGAGCGTGGGCCTTGATTGATAATGAAAGAAAAAAAATGATTGATTGTATTATGTTTATAAGAAAGACTAAAAAGTCTTATTTGAAGCCAAGGGATCTGATTGGTTGGCATCTTGGATATGTGTCTTAAGTATTGTTGCTCCATTTATAAGGCAATAGTGGGAAGTAAAACTTTGTTTTGTTCCCATTTCTTTAAATCAATCTTTACTATTGATTCTAATATTTATATTATGTGGATTATATGCAATCGATTGAATATCGTTGGATGAAAAATCAAGTGTAACACATTCCCATTATTGAGGAGTAGTATGTACTAATAATTCGACAAACTATTGAAGTTTAAGACTTCTATACCTAAAAATAATCAAGTTGCAGCAAGTGGTTGTGTTTTTGGATTCTTATTACAATGGAATGTAGTAGGGTATAACAGAGCTGTAGTGTTGTATTTAGGAATACACAAGTCTATATAGTTGTGAAACAAAGTCTATATTGCCCTAATTCCTCTAATTTATTATGATACATAACTTGAGATGTATAAGTCTCATTCCTTAGGATATTAATGGCTAATACAAGATATGTTGTTTTAGGAAGTTGTAACATATATACATCATGGAATTTAAGCAATAAGAATGCAGCGTTTATACCAGATTTATTTGACAGATAATTTAGTATTGTTGAAACTGGTTGGTTTCATTTGTGTAGAATGGATTACCTTGTGTGTGTCCAAGGCTAATACATGTTAGAATTTCTTGAGCATTAACAATAGTTGCAAAAATTCTAGTTATGAATGGGATGATATAGATACATACCATGATTTATAAGAGTTTAATACTTTCATTTAAGTTATGTGGAATTTAGTTGTATTTATAATAATATGTGGTATTGATTGGTTGACGATCATTATTGGATTTGAATATATTTATCCGGTTTTACTTAAACTTAATTATGTGAAGTGCTAATGAGATTCTGTTACTGAGGAATACTCAAGAAGGTAAAATGAGTTAATGTTAAGTGCAAATCAAGTTAATAGAGTATGATGTTTGTTGCATTACATGATTAAATTGTAAGAATGAGATTATTATTGTAGTATATATTCATTCTAACATTTAATGACATAAATTGATAAATGGGATAAAGGAATTTTCTTTCTCAGTTCAGTCGAACTGACCTTGCCTAACCATTGCAGGAAAGTGAGTGAAGATAATAGGCGTAAAGTAAAGAAATGCCTCGGTTATCTAATTGAACCATATGCTTACTTTTAAAGGATAAAGTTGCAGTCAAATTGTTGAATTGAGATATTATTATTTATGTTAAATAAGTTATTTGTTTTCATTGAGTAAGGGTTTTCTTGTGAAAATCTACTGAGTACATTTATGATATATGTGACATGGTAAAGATTCCATATTTTGATCAATAGATACTTGCTTCATATTGTTGGAAGACTATTTCAATACTCTCTCTACAATCTTCAGTAACAACTTCTACTAAGTTTTAGTAATATCGGTATAGATATGGCTATATGCTTGTGATATTTTATGAAAATTGAATCATTGGATGATCGTATTGGAGGGATGTTATAACTCTTTGATTCAGTAGTATATTAACTACCTTATGGACTAGATGAACCTAGTAATTTCAATGATTGAAATGGGAAGTTAAAAATCAGTAATATAATTGATAGGTTAATGGAATACATTATGGAGCAATGTTGAAGTATTCTTTTTAATCTAAACCGATTAACTTATGGGAAATTAATAGTATTGTTAGCAAGAGGTTGTGATTCCTCACAAGTCAAGTTAAAGGTCTAATGTTTGGTAGATGAGAAATCATCTAGGTATGAATCTTGATGTATATGCATATGTATACACATTTATGGGAGTTTCTTCTAGTAAATGTTTGAGTAACTATACTAGAGTTAATATAATATGATGAAACTTTTGGATGATAAGATAAAGTTCAACATATAAGGGTTTGGTCTTTAAAACTTAATTGATGTTCCTTTTGGGCAGCACTCAAACCTTTAAGGGAATTAAGTTGAATTACTATGTAAAATTAACCCAACCCTCGTAACATGACGGGAAGCTCAACATAATACTGTAAGATGAAATAATAAATAAGAATAGAACACAGATGTTCTTTGATGCTTAAGTGAACTGTCATTCCATAAAATGGGGAAATGAAGTATAAGATCTATCAGATTACCATCATTCAAAATATGATGTGATGAACATTAATGATAAAGTTTACTCCAACTAACAAGATGTAATGAAGACAATTCATTATTAATCAGGTTAAACTTAAATACTAAAAGGACCCATAGGGGATGAGATAGAGTTGGTGAAGTACATTATGAAAGTCTAAACTATTGAATAACAAACTTATATGAAACCTTGGGTATGATGCCTAATGCAAATGATGAAATAGTTTTAGGAGCATGCAAATTGTGCTCACCGTGAGTACTTATTATGAGATCCATGGTTAAATTTTGGTATCTATGCTCCTAAAATTAGTGAGTTGAAATCAACCATAATTAAGATATGACGGTGTATTTATATAAAGGATAATGAGGATCGATAATTTGGAATGCATAGAATATAGTTTGGATGACAAGGAAATTAGTATAAGATCCAAGAAAAATGAATATATTGCCAAGGTGATAGTAACCATACAAATAAACCTAAGACAGGTTTGGACATTGTTGTATAAGTCCTCAAGAGAATTGGGATTACTACTAAAACAAGAAACTTAAAATGAGTAAGATTCATATATAGATAAATTAGACCTGGCTAATATAAATGTTGAAGTAAAACTAAACAACACGATAAACAATATAAGTGCTATTGAAAGGAGGATAATGGGAATGACTTCGTATGTCCCTAATGATGAGTAGTTATGTAGCTTGCATGATTTCTTATAGGAGTAAGAACAACATTAATTTTTATTACTCCTTGATAATGTAAAGCATTATTTTATTCAGTTGAATTTTAAACCTTTAATAATAACAAGATTGGGAATTTAGATCTAAAAGGTTATCTATCTTATATCTTGAATAGATAGGTAGAAATGAGTATTATCGGAACTACATTTGACCTATCATGATACTATGGGATAGGACTCTAGATACGCTTCACTAAGTGATGAAGACATGGGAACTAGAACAACCTATTATGTTTAATTTATTAAGATATTGTGTTTCATTTTAGGACTCTTGACAGGTCAACTCACTACTACCATTACATGGTCATATCCATTTAATGAAAGTTTTCGTTATTTGAATATTGCCACTTAACAACTATACTGAGTTCCCTTTCAAGACCTTAAAATGTGGCATGGTATTGCTTAAGTACAAGCTTGTTAAAGTTACAAGGGTGGATGAAACCCCACAGTTGGTACCTTGATGCCAACATATGATGGCTATGGGAAGGGAAGTAGTCTAGTAATGATGTGAATCATTACAAAGAAACTTTCTTTCCCATAGGCATCATAGGATGACATCGAGGTACAACTTCATGTAGGTTAATCTGGACTTGTACCTTGTACAAGACTTGTAGTTGTTTATAGTGTCATTGACTGCAAGTCCATATAACTGAACAATTGATTAAGGTGAGATGATAAGATTCTAATCCGAGTGTGTTGTCATGGAACTAAGCATGGCATACATGACTCAAAAACCTTACGCAAGGTTGTGTAATTGTTGATTACACTATCAAGATTTCACCATTATCTAAGTTGTGAGATGTCTATGGATTTCATAGGTGGAACCTAGGTACACACTTAGGGGTTATCACTTATATATCATATACTACTAAAAGATAACCAAAGGGATACATTTTATGTATGGCTCAGTAAAGAGCATTGACGGAGAACGAGTAAATTTCAATATTCTCTCATACAGACTTCACATGGTTCATGATAGTTATCGGACATGGATTGCATTAAGGTTTATGTTGGATTTAAATATATGGGTATTTAAATCAATTGCATAATATTAAAAAAACATGGATGTGAAGTGACAAAAGTGGATGTTACATTTTGGTATCAGAGTTGAAGGTTGCAACTCTTGGGCCTAATGAGTCCTTACGCTTAGAAAATTTTATGAATAAAATAAAAGGAAAGAAGGATGTACCATGGATAACGAACCATATCAAACTAAGCTTTGGGTTTGGGGGTAAAAGAGTTAGATAATACTCTAAGATTCCTTCATGACACACTATACTAGATAGATGCAGGGGAGCACTAGTAAGTGTGAATATGAGTAGCCAAGAAAAACAACTTAGGCTGAATGATGATGATCAGTAGAGTGTTACTCGATTGATCAAACTACATTATGAAAAAAATTGGAGCATAAATCCAATATTAAAAGAAATCCACATAGGATAAAGGCAGTATATAGAGGAAGACTAACTATTGCTATAATGGTATGACTTGAAAGGCCATTTAGGCCAGAATGAAATCTGCAATAAAATTCTAGCTTTATATAGTAAAATCATGCAAGAGCATTAGCTCTTCTTTATTTATAAATTTTAAGAAAAGAGATAAAGGATGGGAAAAATTCAGAAAGTGTGATCTTTCAGAGTAAAACCTAGCAGTAAAGCCTGTTGTAGTTTCATAGAAATTAGAAAAAGCTCATCCTATCATAATGATAGGTAAGTTAAATAGAACTTCATATTGCTAATTAAATACAAGATTAATGCAGTTGAGTTCTTTGTGTGAGGTGACTAATTGGAAACTAAATTGGAATTTAGAATTTTTAATGGAAAATAATAAGCAAAATTACATGAACCATAACTTGGTGTCAGTTATCATGACATAGTCACTGATTGAACTCATTTCGAAAAGAAGGAAATATTTCGATAAGGTTGATTTGCATATTGATGGACTATAGTATAGTTGCATGAGATTGTTTTTATAACAAGATGCAATGGTAAAGTGATTTGAAGATAGATTCAGGAAAATGCATCCTTATGATATCCTTACAGGTAAAAATAAATCTGTGTAGGATTCTTATGTGTTATGAATGGTGCAACCTTGATTGGTTGTGACAAAATAAGATTTCTATGGATCTAAAATTGGAATTTAGTAGAAGTAAAGGATGTTTACGAGACTAACTACATATGTAAGAGGCCTGTTTTAAACTTGTACTATGAATGTATAAAACTTTCACTCTCCAAATTGGATCGTATACCTTGTTAAGGTATAGAGGATTGTTTTACATTTTACTGTATTATGACCTTAGTTCTTAAGCTTCTTAAGGGCTGAAAGTAATAGGCATAGATATTAATATGACTATATAACTATATTATCATTATTCGGTTTGTTACCCTTGTGGCAGTGTGTGATTGTTGTATGACCACTCTATTAATGTACTACTTGGATTATTATGGCCAAATAAGTCTAGCTAGTTTACTTAAGTATTATTGAGTAAACACTCTTCTGGAAGATTGAATGATAACTATGTTATTTACTTTTCCTGAGATGCTATGTAATCTTGAAATATCATACAAGGACATGGTACTCATTATTATTGCAGAATTTTCTGCAAAAAATTTGATACCTTGAGTTGAATTTAAAGTGTAATAGGCCCAAATAATATTTCGTGGGCTGAGACAACATTGTCAGGTTGGTAAAATTTCAAACCTAGTAAGAATCTAGAGGTTGAAAAGTGTAACGAAGAATCTCAGGTATGTAACTTGATATTCATGATTCCATGGGAATATGTAAACTAACCTTCAAGGTTTTAAAGTCAAAAGTGTCCTTAAATTTAATCTGTTATCAATATTATGTGCCTAAGATGGTAAATACAGCTAGCCAAGTTGTAAAAGAATGGTAATTTAAAGCTAGCAGGAGTTACAGGATTGTGAAAGTAAAGCCTACTTAACTCAAGTCTCAGGTCTTTGAACTTTAAATATGGGAATCATTGAATTGGGGTGCCACATTATGGAATGTTTCATAAGGTTCTGCTGATCCTTTTAACAATGTGATTATTGTGTAGGCACTCTGTCATTTATACTATTGTTACTTGATTACATTGATGAACTCATAACTTATGTTATGAGATGACTGGTTAATTATAGTATGTATCTTTGTCTGATGATACAGTGAAGTATAACTTATATTAAAGAAAAGGGATGCTTAGTCCATACCTTTTATGGAAACTAAAGAAGTATATACTCATATTATTATGATCAAGTATCGAATGTATGACCTTACTTGAATGATTAGTCTTATTATGATGGAATTGTAATGGGAGGTAACTCACTATACAATGTTGTATTAATATTATACATGATTGTATAGAAATTTAAGAATTAATTATCTTAACTAATTTCATATGAGTTGTTTGTGTATATAACTCAAAGATATATAGATTGATATTCTGCTCTATTAAGGTATCGATGGACTAATATATTATAACTGTTAATGAATTTGTGATATTCAAACTTAAAGGAACTAGAATAATAAGATTACAGTTATTTAAGTATGGGCTTATATGACTGTAACATTATTATTCTAGCACCACTTGAGCTGATTGTGAACAGTTATGTTGGATTGATTACTTATGTTTATCTTGAGTAAATGCTAGTTTTAAAGCTTGTCAAAGTATGAGTTTGGATTTCTTTTAGAGGTATAGTTTCATTAATATGACCTTAAAATAAAAAAAACTCCTCATGAATAGTCTTGTGTGTTGTAATACCTTGATGTAAGACGATTGTGGATGGACTTATGCAGTTTAATACAACAGTGTCATGTTGCATTAGCTTGGTAAAGCTAGATTCTGGAGAATACCTTTTATATGTATTACATAATGTTACATGAAGAAAACTACTAAAGAGATAGAATCTATGAGGTGTTACTTATTGTATAATGGTTTCTTGGTTGAAAGTAATGACATCCAAGTAAATGCGAGCTTATGAGACATGGAATTACTAGTTTCAATGAAAATAATGATGATTTTGCTCAAATAGAAGTATATAATTTTGTACTTGATTGATTTAACTGAGTAGCAATAATAAATCATCGGGACGATGATTCATTAAGGGGGGAAGAATGTAATACCCCATAAGTATAGTCAATAATTTAACAAGATTTTCATCTTTGACCAATCATGACATCAAGCGAAAGAGGAACAAGTGTTTTCAATAAAGGTTAAGAAAACAAGACAAAGGGAATGGTATGGTTATTAAGAACAGATATTGATCTTGTGATTATCCAAACTAAGGGTGTTGTTGCTAATTAATTCCTTAGAACAATATTATTGTTACCGCCTTAATTTTGTGAGTAGTAAGTCAATAAGTCTCACGACGTATTGCGAATGACTTAAGGGAAAAAAGTATCTACTTCATGATATACATTACTACAAATTAATCTTGGGCCATTATATCACATTAGGCCTGGTCTATATATTTCTAAAACTAATATACATATTTGCGAGATAATGTATCATTGTGACAACCTTATAGGGTAATGTGTTTTAAACATTAGAGTCGAGTGGAGAGATTCACTTAACCCATATTAATGATTAATCCCTTATAGATTAGTTGACTTGGGCTTGTAAATTTTGGGTTGAGATGTTAATTTTGGGACCTTTGAATTATGAAAATTGATTGTGTGATTTACGGGCAATCCTATTGGGGTGTCGGAGATTGTTGAATAGCGATTAAATGACCGTAAAACAGTAGAACCAAACCCACTATGTATAATATCATTGATAACTTAAAGGGGGTCATATACCTTAAGAGACTTGCCAACATAAGTAAAATTATGTATTTTAATCCCATGGACTTTGGGAATTATGGGGCATTTAAATAATAAATTTTAAGGCCATGCATGTTTTATAACGTTGGTCTTATACTATATTATAATTCATTCTCTCCAAAGGTTATTCAACCTATGTTATAGAAAGCAATTAAGTGAATGATATTTGGTTAATTTCGTGGAAAAGGTAAATGAGGATTTAAACTAAAGTAATCCCACCAATTTTGGAGGAGAAGTTAGAGGGTGGTGGTAGTTGAATGGACCACTAGTGTGGTACTCTAGTATTTAACACCATTAATTATGCATTTAAAATTTACGGAAATCCATAAAGCTCCCTAAGGAAGCAAACTGCATGCAACTACTCCATTTTTTTTTATTGATGAAATTTGGGGAAAATATTCACTTAGTACGTATCGGTGCATGGCGATCAAGCTATGAGTTTCTATAGCAAATTTAAAAAGACAAAGTTCATTTATGTGGGAAAATTTATAAGACGAGGGATGTCATTATATGGCTTTTAAGGAAGGTGGAATTGTTGGCTGGTTCAAGGTGGATAGTTTTGAATCCATAGACTCTCTGTTTCTGTAACACTTGCTGGAGATAAATCTTGAAGGATTTAAGAATCAAATTTGCAGGCAAGAAATGTTCCTTATTTCCTTTATCTTGTTATTTCATTAGATGTTAGAGCGAATACATATTTGTAATTTTGTTTGATCTAAGAAAAAGTGCGTACGTGATAGTTGGAGGTTGTTGTTTTTATACTCTATATTTCTATGAAAATAAATGGTAAATTGTAAGACTGTAGAACCTGGATGTCTAATATTTTTGTTATCTTTTATACTTCTCAAATCATGTTACCTATTAAGACTTTAAATGAGCAATTTTTTTGCATTTTGTCGAAGAGGTTGACCCAGATAATAATGGGTTTTTGTGCAAATAATATAATATTATGCAAAATCAAATTTGGGTGCATGGGTTTTCTTTTATCTAACCGAAATCTTGATATATGGATCTGGTAATAAATTGATTCTAGATACTGGTGTTGATTTCTTTCACTTCTGGTCTATATGTATCATCTGTAGTAAACAAAGGTGTATTTGGGCATGTGCCAAGGTGAGCTGGTGATTTCCAGTTGGTGTTTCCATCTCATGCATAGGATATTTTATAGACTTATTTTTCCATCGATTTGACTGATAGTGAGATAGGATTTCCATTGGGGCTTAGGATTTTCTAGTTTACCCAATGTAATCTTTTACCTTTAGTGGGTTTATGAGAAAATTTCATTTGCCACTCCCTCTTTGTAAAATAAACCTAGGTATAAAACTTTCTGACATGGCTCAATTTGAATGGCTTGTTTATAAACTGATAACACTTCTTGTTATCCTTGTTTAATATGTTGATCTTTGTAACTCCTAGGGAATTTTATTGGAAAATAATTGGGATTACTCCTAGTTTTGTGGTAGTTGGATAACAATAAATGGCTGAGTTGTAGAATGCATCTTCTTTTGCCACCATTGCCAGTGTAGGTTGTAAGATCAAAATTAATGTTCCTTTTATTAATATGGAAATTGCCTTTAGTTGTTGTTATATTGTTGATTATGTTGAGCCTTCAACTCAATCCATTTTTAAGGAAGTTAAGTATTTTCTATCTTCTTAAGTGGTTGTCTAAACTAGTTTGAATTAATCTTGGTGAACAAAAATGAATTCAGGGTTTAGGTTTCTAAGGACTAAGCCTAACTTATCTTATCTTGGGTATGGAAAACCATTTCATCTTCCTTAGGAAGCTATTCAGTTAAGATGTTATATATTTATGTGACCAGTTATAAACTTGATAGAAGCTTGGTTGGAGCTTGGGCCTTGATTGATAATGTTTGAAAAAAATGATTGATTGTATTATGTTTATAAGAAAGACTGAAAAGTCTTATTTGAAGCCAAGGGATCATGATTGGTTAGCACCTTGGATATGTGTCTTAAGTATTGTTGCTCCATTTATAAGGTGCAATGGTGGAACTAAAACTTTGTTTTGTTCCCATTTCTTTAAATAAATATTTAATGTAGATTCTAATATTTATATTATGTGGAGTATATGTAACTAATTGAATCTCTATTGGATGATAAAATCAAGTGTAACACATCCCCATTATTGAGGAGTAGTATGTACAAGTCATTGTGACAAACTATAGAAATTTAAGACATCTATACCTAAGAATAATCAAGTTGTGGTAGATATTGTGCTTTGATTCTTATTACAGCGGAATGTAGTAGGATATAATGGGAGGTGTAGTGTTGTATTAAGGAATACATAAGTCTATATAGTTATGAAACGAAGTCTATATTTTCCTAATTCCTATAAGTTATTACGATACATAACTTGAGATGTATAAGTCTCATTCCTTATTAGGATATTAATGGATAATACAAGATATGTTGTTTTAGGAAGTTGTAACATATAAACTTCATGGAATTAAAGCATTAAGAATGCAGCATTTATACCAGAATTATTTGACAGATACGTTAGTATTGCTGAAACTGGTTGGTTTCATTTGCATAGAATGGATTACCTTGTGTGTGTCCAAAGTTAATAATTATAATTTCTTGAGCATCAACCATAATTAGAGCAACTTCTAGTTATGAATGGGATGATATAGATACATATCGTGATTTATAAGAGTTTGATACTTCTATTTAAGTTTTGTGGAATTTGGTTGTATTTATAATAATATGTGGTATTGATTAGTTGATGGTCATTATTAGATTTGAATATATTTATCTAGTTTTTCTTAAACTTAATTATGTGAAGTGCTAATAAGATTATGTTACTAAGGAATACTCAAGAAGGCAAAAGGAGTTGTACTATTAAGTGCAAATAAAGTTAATAGAGTATGATGTTTTTTGCATTACATGATTAAATTGTAGGAATGAGATTATTATTGCAGTATATATTAATTCTAACATTTAATGACATAAATTGGTAAATGGGATTGAGGACTTTTCTTGCTTAGTTTAGTCAAACTAACCTTGCCTAACCATTGCAGGAAAGTGAATGAAGATAGTAGGCGTAAAGTAAAGAAACATCTCGGTTATCTAATTGAACCATATGCTTACTTTTAAAGGATAAAGTTGCAGTCAAATTGTTGAATTGAGATATTCTTATTTATATTAAAGAAGTTATTTTTGTCTTCGAATAAAGGTTTTCTTGTGAAAATATACTGAGTACATTTATGATATATTGTGACATGGTAAAGATTCCATATTTTGATCAATAGATATTTTCTTCATATCATTGAAAGACTGTTGATACCTCTTTGCAATCTCTATAACAACTTCTACTAAGTTGTAGTAATATTGGTATAGATATGGCTATATGCTTGTGATATTTTATGAAAATTGAATCATTGGATGATCGTATTGGAGGGTTGTTATAACTCTTTGATTCAAAGTAGTATATTAACTACCTTATGGACTAGATGAACCTAGTACTTTCAATGATTGAAATGGGAAGTTAAAAATCAGTAATAGAGTTGATAGGTTAATGGAATACATTATCAAGCAATGTTGAAGTATTATTTTTAATCTAAATTAATTAACTTATCAGAAATTAATAGTATTGTTAGCAAGAGGTTATAATTCCTTGAGAGTCAAGTTAAAGGTATAATTTTGGTAGATGAGAAATCATCTAGGTATGAATCTTGATGTATATGCATATGTATACACATTTATGGGAGTTTCTTCTAGTAAAGTTGTAGTAACTATACTAGAGGTAATAAAATATGATGAAACTTCTGGATGATAAGATAAAGTTCAACATATAAGGGTTTGGTCTTTAAAAACTTAATTGATGTTCCTTTTGGGAAGCACTCAAACCTTTAAGGGAATTAAGTTGAATTACTATGTAAAATTAACCCAACCCTCGTAACATGACGGGAAGCTCAACATAATACTATAAGATGAAATAATAAATAAGAATAGAACACAAATGTTCTTTGATGCTTAAGAGAACTATATTTCCATAAAATGGGGAAATGAAGTATAAGATCTATCAGATTAACATCATTCGAAATATATGATGTGATGAAAATTAATGATAAAGTTTACTCCAACTAACAAGATGTAATGAAGACAATTCATTATTAATCAAGTTAAACTTAAATACTAAAAGGACCCATAGGGGATCGGATAGAGTTGGTGAAGAACTTTATGAAAGACTAAACTCCTGAACACCAAACTTATATGAAACCTTGGGTATGATGCCTAATGAAAATGATGAAATAGATGTTAGGAGCATGTAGATTGTGCTCACCATGAGTACTTATTATGAGATCCATGGTGAAATTTTGGTATCTATGCTCCTAAAATTAGTGAGTTGAAATCAACCATAATTAAGATATGATGGTGTAGTCATATAAAGGATAATGACGATCTGATAGATGGAATGCGTAGAATATATTTTGGATGCCAAGGAAATTGGTATAAGATCCAAGAAAAATGAATATATTGCCAAGGTGATAGTAACCATGCAAATAAACCTAAGATGGGTTTGGGCATTGTTGTAGAAGTCCTCAAGAGAATTGGGATTACTACTGAAACAAGAAACTTAAAATGAATAAGATTCATATATAGATAAATTAGACTTGGCTAATATAAATGCTAAAGTAAAACTGAATAACATGATTCTTCTAAATAGTATAAGTGTTATTGAAAGGAGGATAATGGGAATGACTCCATATGTCCCTAATGATGAGTAGTTATGTAGCTTGCATGATTGCTTAAAGGAGTAAGAGCAACATTAATTTTTATTACTCCTTAATAATGTGAAGAATTATTTTAGTTGGTTGAATTTTAAACCTTTAATAATAGAAAGATTGGGAATTTAGATCTAAAAGGTTATCTATCTTATATCTAGAACAGATAGGTAGAAATGAGTATTATCGGAACTACATTCGACCTATCATGATACTATGGGACAAGACTGGATACGCTTCACTAAGTGATGAAGACATGGGAATGAGAACAGCCTATTATGTTTAATTTATTAAGATACCCTATTTCATTTTAGGACTCTTGATAGGTCAACTCACTACCGCCATCACGTGGCCGTATCCATTTAATGATAGTTGTCATTATTTGAATACTGCCACTTAATGATTATACTTAGTTCCATTTTCAAAACCTTAAAATGTGGCATGGTATTGCTTAAGTATAGGATTTTTAAAGTTACAAGCGTGGATGGAACCCCACGAGTTTGTACCACGATGCCAACATATGATGGCTACACAAAGGAAGAAATCTAGTAATTATGTGAATTGTTACAAAGACACTTTCTTTCCTATTGGTATCCTAAGATGAAATTGAGGTAAAAATCATGTAGGTTAATCCAAACTTGTACTGTTGGTTTGTGTGACATGTCTAGTCATTTTCCACATCACTTTGTGAGTCATCTCACCTTGTGAGAGTCGTAGGTCTTAGGAAGTCAAATGATAAGGGTCAGATTCTGTCATAGAATCTATCATTATCATTTGCATCAGTGTGTCATAGGAGTCACATTCCTTATTTAGAATTATAACTCCTCCTTTAGTGGCATCATATGCGTCAGTGGTGTCATTGATATTCTTTCCTTTTTTAGGCATGGGGGTTACACAACACCCTTATTTGTACTTCCTTTTTTATTTATGAGAATGAGTAGACCTGTTTTCTTACTTGCATTTTCTTTCTATTGATTGAATCTTGCTTATTGCATTGGAGCTTGACATTACCATCGAGTGCAACTTTGTTGTGGTGCATTATGTTCGACATCAATTCTCACACATCTCTATTTCATGGTATCGAGCTACACAACTTGCCGTCACACCAAAATCTTGAACCTGATGGTGGATAGGATCTCATCATGTTAAATAGCCTGCTACACTAATACTCTCACATGATGGAGCTAGGTATACACCCAATCAATCCCAATAACATTAGGAGGCAATGACATTAGTAATTTCTGAGAGGTCACCCATCCCAACACTACTCTTGGGTTTACGTGCTTAAATACTATGAAACCATGAAAGAAGGATGTGTGAGAACCGATGTCAAAAACAATGCACCACGAAAAAGTTGCACTCCAATGGTAACGTCAAGCTCCAACGCAATAATCAATATTCGAATCAATGGAAAGAAAATGCAAGTAAGAAAATAGGTCTACTCATTCTCATAGATCAAAAAAAGGAAGTACAAATATGGGTGTTGTGTATCCCCCATTCCTAAAAAGGAAAGAATATAAATGATGCCACTGATGCATATGACATGACTGACACATATGATGCCACTAAAGGAGGAGTTACAATTCCAAATAAGGAATGTGACTCATATGACACACTGACACTAATGACAATGATGAAATCTAACACTTTCATTTGACTTCCTAAGACATATGACTCTCGCAAGGTGAGATGACTCACTAGGTGATGTGGACGATGACTAGGCATGTCACACACACCAACACCCCCCTTCATCGAGGCCAAGGAAGAGGTCAAGGTAAGCCAAAACTGAAAAGAATACTCCCCTAGACAACTAAGAAAGATGTACCAATGGGGCCCGACAACTAAATGCCTAATAAGGTGCCCATATACGAACAACATCTTTCTGGAAAGAAGAAGAGGAGAAGGAGGAGGACTATATAGCCTGAAGAATATGGGTGGCTGTAGTAAACCTCACCCCAAGAAGAGACCACAAGTGAAGAAACTTCACCTTAGTGAAGGGCTTGGTGAATATGTCTACAACCTGATCAGCTGTTTGAACATATTGTATGTTGATGATGTTTTCATGTATCAGCTCTGTATGAAGTAAATGTGAATCTCAATGTGCTTCATCCATTGATGTTAAACTAGATTTCTAAAAATTGAGATAGTGCTCATGTTTTCATAGTAGATGATGGTAGGATGCTAAAAGTGGATACCAATCTCTGTCAAGATACCCTATAACCAAACAACTTTGTGGCAGCATTAACTACTCCTCTGTATTCTACTTCTATCGATGATATGGCAATGGCATTCTACTTCTTACTAGACCAACTAACAAGACTGAACCTAAGAGTGAAACTGTAGCCTAAGGTAGACTTTTGATGATCTAGATCACCGGCCTAATCTAAGTCTGTAAATCCAACCAAGTCAATCTCAGTCCCTCCTAAGTAATGAATCCCATCAAAGTATGAGTGCCAAAAACATAGTGAAGGATCCACTTTATTGCTTTTAAATATAGCTCATGAGGCTCCTGCATAAATCTAAACATGATCCCGACAACATACAAAAGACCACGGCCAAGTGTGAGTAAGGTAGATCAAGCTCCCCACCAACTACAAATAAAGGGTACCATCAACCAAGGGGGAAGAGCAATTAGAAACCAACTTGACCCCAGAAAGAAAATGAGTAGGTGAGGACTTGCAATCAGACATGTGAAACTGAGAATGTAAATCAAGAGAGTACTTAGGTTGTAAGATCATAATTCTTGATTCAAATTGTGAATTCTGGATCCCAAGAAAGTAATGAAGTAATCCTAAGTCAAACATGGAGAACTTTTTGACCAAGGAGATCTTCATAGAATCAATGATAGAGGAATAGCTACCCGTGATCAAAAATCCATCAACATAGAGAACAAGAATAAGCATGGATTCATCCTGCCATAGAATATACACATTTGGGTCAGAGTGACACCGAGTGAACCCTAAAGTAACTAAAAAGGAGTCCATCTTGGCATACCAAGCTCGAGGGGCTTGTTTAAGGCCGTAGAGAGACTTATTTAATTTACAAATGAGGGATGGATCATGGACATAACCTTGAGACATTGTTCCATATAGATCTCTTCCTCTATGTCCCCATGAAGGAAGGCACTCTTAACATCCATCTAGTGGACTTCCCATCTGTTAGTGGAAGTGATGGCAAGGGTTAGTCGAATGGAAGTCATCTTCATAACCGGATCAAAGGTTTATGAGTAATCAACCCTAGCTACCTAGGAGAAACCCTTAGCTACAAGTCACACTTTATACTTCTCGATTTCTCAATTGTCTCCATACTTTGTTCAATATATCCACCTACACCGAATGTTTTTTCTTCATTTGGAAGAGGGTAATATCCCAAGTGTCATTCTTTATGAGTGAGGAATACTCCTCATCCATAGTTGAATCCCACTCACGGATCCTAGAAGCTTCCCGGGAAGATGGTGGATCATAAGGAGTGGGGTCCAACTAAACTCGAGCGAGTATGTCTCTCATCTAAAGGATCTCCAACTAAATCTCCAACACTCTATAAATTTTTCCTGGCCCAAAGAGGTCCCAAAGGTTTAAGCTCAGAGTTAGAAGATTCTTCACTCGAGTGAGAAGGGACATAGTCCTCATCATCACTACTTGTCAGAATCAAAATACTCAGAAGTTTGAGGATCGGGAGGAGCATGGAGAGGAGGAACTCACTCAACAACATCATCATCTGATGAGTCAAAATCTAAATCAGTGGGAAAAAGAACCTCAGTGGAATTCAAAGTCAAGGACGACTCATCAAACTTCACACTCCTCTCAATATAGAGCTCATGGGTAGTAGGGTTTAACAATCGATATCCCTTCACACCATTAGGATACCTGAAAAAGATACAAGGTTTGGATTGTGGATCCAATGCCTTGCATTGCCTTGGATCCGAAGACTTGAAAGTGATCAACATCAGGCTTGTTCAGGATTCAAAGGGTGTCATCCCTCTTACTTCCTTGTGTGGAATATGATTTTGAATGTAACAAGCACAATTCACTACTTCAGCCCAATACTATGGAGGAAGGGACTTCGAGTGACCCATACAAGTGGCCATCTCCTTTAAAGTTTTGTTCTTTCTTTATGTAACTCCATTTTGGGAAGGGCTGTAATCAACTATACACTGCAAAGCAATCCCCTCAAGTTCAGAAATCCTCAAACCTATTTCTCACATACTTGCCTCCATTGTCGGTTCCAAGAACCTTGATAGACCATTCTGCTTGTTTCTCAGCAAGAGCCTTAAAGTTTTTAAAATTCTCAAAGACTTCAGACTTAAGCTTAAGAAAATATACCCAAGTATAACATGAAGAGTCATCAATGAAGATTAGTATAAATAGATCTATAGTGAAAGAAGGAGATGGAAAGGAACGAAACATCACTATGAACAAGATCCAAGGATGAGTAGCTCTAGGATTTTCCTTATCAAATATTTTTATCGGGGTGCTTTCAGAGGTGTAGCCCTCACAAAGACCTTTAGAAAAATTAACTCGGGGTAACCTATTGACCATTTTGTTTTGGCTCAATTGTTCAAGGTAACGATAATTAAGATGCCCAAAATGCTCATGTTATAGCTTGTTAACCTAATTTACATGAGTGAGCAAGGAATTGGGTGTCAAATCAAAAGAGAAGTGGGAAAAGGTATACAACCATGAATAGTGATCCACCTTTCACAACCACCACGGTGCGATCAGAGTTAAGCTCATGAATAATCACCGAGTTAGGACCAAATTCCAATCGCATTCCTTCACCAAGGTGGGTGATTTAGTAAATTGATAGGAGATTGGTAGAGATATTGGGAACACTCAACATTTGGTTAAATGCTCCACCTTCTATCTCTACCAATCCACTATTGGAAACCAACACATAAGTGTCATCACCCAACGTGATTTGGGACATGCCACATGGTTCAATGCTAGAGAATTGAACCTCTAAAGAAGCGATGTGGTGCGAGGCACCGAAATCAATAATCGAAGTTTATGATGGAGCTGATCTAGCTACGAGGGCCTTACCTTTCTTCTTTTCATTTATAGACTCCTTTGCATTAGAAGACTCACCCTTCTGAGCATTTTGTTTAATGGATTCAGGAACACTTATTTTATTTTTCTCAAGTAAATGAGTTAAGTGATCAATTTGTTTCTGAAAACAATGATGCTCATCATGGCCATATTTCTTACAATAGGATCATTTAAACTTTTCCTTCTTCGCTTTAGGCTCAGAAGTCGAAGTGTTAGTGTTGGGCTTAGTTGGGGGTTGGTTGGTCTTGGTTTCTTTCTTAGGTTGGTCCTTTGTTTCTTTCTTCTTTTCATTTTTCTTGCCCTTATTCACCATAAGGGCATGTGACTTGGATTTTAGAGTCCCCATTTGAATGAGTTTTTCCTGTTCTCGAATGAGTTGGGATGAAAAACTATCAAATGAGGGCATTGTCCAAGTACTACCCAAAGGCATCTTTTGTGGCGTGGAAAGTTAAAATGAAGACAGAGTATTTAGGACCTAATTTAGAAATAATTGACAAGATCAATTGAGACTCTTTCTTTCCACTTTACATTCCTTTAAAAGTAGTCTAGTGTGGACAAACATTGAGAAGAAGGCCTATAGGTTTTGAAAGTCACTAGGATTTAACCCTAGTAGTTCATTCTCTAACTCATGTGCTCTCATGTCATCTTTCTTCCCAAACATATCATCAAGCATTTTCCATGTTTTATCAAGTGTTGAGGAAGTTTTGATGTGGAAGAGCAAGTTGGGAGAGACAGACATACAGAGAATACCTAAGGCTTCATCACAATGGTTGAACCACTTAGATTTTTTGGGTTCATCATTAAGTTTGATCTCTAACCCCATAGCGATAAGGTATAACCCTTTAATTCACAAAACCAACATAATTTTAGATTTCCATTCAAAGAAGTTAAAAGGTGTGAGCATTAGTACTATAGAGATATCCATAATGAAGAGATAGAACCAAAGTATACAAAAGGAAGGAGAGAGAAAAGAAACAACCACCCCAGAACAATATCACACCCCGAGTTTGGCACTTTATAGTTTAGTGTGTTGATTACAATCAGATGTGACTATGTGCTAAGAACCAGTTTGTCACTCACCTTGCAATCAGTGTAATAACACACAATAGTGGAGACAACAATCAAGGTTTATTGGGTGCAGCAGATCGACACCGCAAGCAAGCACAAGAACGAGAGAAAACAAGAAGGGGAAGAGAGGGATTTGTGAGAAATAGCATCTCACATCACATGAAAGAATCCCTTTGCTGTAAGACTATGGTGGATGCGCTCACAAGTCCACAAGAAATAAAAAGGATAAAACAAGGCTCGAAATGAGCTGAAATAAGTAATACAAAGACAACCCCCAGAATACAAAGCACTTTATAAAATAGTGTGTTTACAAAATTGATAATCCCATCATCTAGAGTGTGAAAAAACATGTAACTTTGACTAAAGAAGTGCTCAAAATGAAGCAACGAGTCAAAATTTATAGCAAAAACCAATTCCCACAACTGATGGAAAAATGCTAATAAGCCTGCAAACGGATTTAAAAAGTGCCCTATACACATGTAAAGGGTGTTATATGTATGCTCATTGGAAATGGAATCAAATTTTAGATAGGGTTTGTTTTAATTTCTAAGGTGATAGTAACCATGTAAATAAACCTAAGATGGGTTTGGGCATTGTTGTAGAAGTCCTCAAGAGAACTGGGATTACTACCAAAACAAGAAACTTAAAATGAATAAGATTTATATATAGATAAATTAGACCTGGCTAATATAAATGCTTAAGTAAAACTGAATAACACTATTCTTATAAATAGTATAATTGTTATTGAAAGAAGGATAATAGGAATTACTTTGTATGTCCCTAATGATGAGTAGTTATGTATCTTGCATGATTGCTTATAGGAGTAAGAACAACATTAATTTTTATTACTCCTTAATAATGCGAAGAATTATTTTATTCGTTTGAATTTTAAACCTATAATAATAGAAAGATTGGGAATTTAGATTGCGAAGGTGATCTATCTTATATCTGGAATAGATAGGTAGAAATGAGTATTATCGGAACTACATTTGACCTATCATGATACTATGGGACATGACTCTAGATACGCTTCACTAAGTGATGAAGACATGGGAACTAGAACAACCTGTCATGTTTAATTTATTAAGATACCGTGTTTCATTTTAGGACTCTTGACAAGTCAACTCACTACCGCCATTATGTGGTCATATCCATTTAATGACATTTGTTGTTATTTGAATACTACCACTTAACAGCTATACTGAGTTCCCTTTTCAAGACCTTAAAATGTGGCATGGTATTGCTTAAGTACAATATTGTTAAAGTTACAAGGGCAGATGGAACCCCATGGGTTTTACCCGATGCCAACATATGATGGCTACATGAAGGGAAGTAGTCTAGTAATGATGTGAATCGTTACAAAGACACTTTCTTTCCCAATGGCATCATAAGATGACATCGAGGTAAAAGTTCATGTAGGTTAAACCAGACTTTTACCTTATACAATACTTGTATCTATTTATGGCATCATTGATTGTAAATCCATGTAATGGAACAAGTTATTAAGGTGAGATGAAAAGATTCCAATGGCGAGTGTGTCGTCATGGAACCGAGCATGGCATACATGACTCAGAAACCTTGCACAAGGTAGTGTAACTGCTGATTACACTATTGATATTTCACCATTATCTAAGTTGTGAGATGCATGTGGATTTCATAGGTGGAACCCAGGTACACACTTAGGGGTTATCACTTATATATCATATCCTGTTAAAGGAGAACCAAAGGGATACATTTTATGTATGGCTCGTAAAGAGCATTGAGGGAGAACGAGGAAAGTTTAGTATTCTCTCATATAGCTGCACATGGTTCATGATAGTTATTAGAAATGGATTGCATTAAGGTTTATGTTGGATTTAAATATATGGGTATTTAAATCAGCTACATAAATTTAAAAAAATATGGATGTGAAGTGACAAAATTGGATGTTACATCATGCATTGCATCCCTACTATAGTTCATCATTCCCTTAATTATGAATATGAGGGGAAGATTTTGACACTTCCCAAGGATGCCCCTCCCTTTTAGGTGTGCAACATGACCTATAGACAAAATGATGTGCTCATTCCTAAGAATAATTCATCTATGCCATCCACTAGCTCATCCATTCCCTTGTCCAAACTCCCTAACGATGACTCCTGGATAACATAATGGGAAAACATACAATGGGGAGTATCACTTCTTCATGCTCAACACACTTCCCACTCCTCATCAAATTGGTAGACCTGATAAGGTGCCTATGTACTAACTAGACGTTGGGGATGTTGTTCCCTTCAGTCCACCACATCTTCACACCAATCTTATTTATGGTGGTTTTGATACCCCCTCTTCCCATATTAATGATATTCCACATGTTAAACCTTATACCGATGGTTTTGGCTTCCTTAACAAACCATATTTTTCTCACACCTATCTCCATCGTTGTGCATGGAAAGGATTCGGCATGGGATGTTATGAGAATGGGTCACATGGCCTTATTTCTGATTAGTTTCGCAAACCTCATGAAAATTTCAGGTTAGGCTACAAGGAACATTCCCCTCACCCCATTCCACCATATGAGATAATCATGGACATGCCTTCTCCACCTCCTCTATCTTTTCTAACTCTCAAAGACATGAACATGTCTTCTCCACCTCCTCCATCATTTCTGACTTTTGAAGACATGGACATACCTTCTCTACCTTCTCCATCTCTTCGACTCCGAAGACATGAACATACCTTCTCTACCTTCTCCATCATTTTTACTCTTAAAGACATGGAAATGGATGACATTAATTCTATTGCTTACGGCTTCTTTTTTAAGTCTCCACCATTACTTTAGGACCGGTCACCTATCTGTGTGAAAATCATAGTTGGTCTCTTCCCTTTTGCCATCTGGAAATGATAGAAGAAGATTCTTCTACCATCAATGTCCTTGAAAGTGTGTTTATGATGATTCCATTTTATCCCACATGGGGGCAGAGGACTCTTATCTTCATAAGGCCTTTCCATCGATACACCTACTCTTCTAAAGCGAAGTGACTATCGATGTCAATATAAGGACTACTCATGAGGCTTAAGTTCTCAAAGTAGGCCAATATCTTGATCCATACAATCTTGAATCATTCATTGCATTAGTTTCTCATCATAGTCAATAATTTACATGGTCTTATTCATATATGTCGGGTTTAACCCTTCTATCATCATCCACAATATTGTCACCTATCCCAATGCTACACCGGTAAAGAAAATCACCACATGCATCCTCATGTTTCCCTACTTATTAAATAAGAATTACAATACCTTCTTTCTACCAATTTCATTATTCTCATTGACTATTGGTGAGTAGAAAAAGAATGACAATTAGCATAAGGCATACAAAAGGTTCACACATGGGAAAAGGGCATGTTCAAAGGTACGAGAAGGATGTGGAAGGAAACACACACAAAAGATAGGGACATATTTAGAACTTAGCCATTTTCATGATTACGGGCTATTTTTGGAGATAGCATGTAGAGAACACAAACTGGATAAAGACTTGCATGACACACATAGGATATTTTTGAAGAGCATCTACTAAGTGCTTTGCATGGGTTTGAGTTAATAATATAATTACTACTACCATTTAACCATAAGAGATCTATTATTAGTGCAATTACATGTGTGTCTATTATTGTAAAGGTGCATGGCTATTTTCAACATGTAACCTATTTTGGGAATTATGTAAGTGGTGAAGGGCAAGTCCCCACCCTTATAAATATGTAGTAATCTACATAGAATAGAGAGAGTGAGTAGTGATTTATTATGGAGTTATGCTGCCATAATTGATGCGCGCATAAGTTTATGATATTGAATATTGAAAGAAGCTTATGTGCATTTATTGTGTTTAATATAATGGAGTGTATTGGTTGAATCAAGGTGTTAAACATGATCATAACTAGTTCTTGCATGTTTGAATTTATTATGGCTATTGTTTAAATCCATTACTCTTTAGACCTAGATATGGAGCATGCTCGTAGAATGTTTATAGTATTTATGGATCTGAATTCATCAACTCTTCATCTTGCTAACATATTGCACAAATTACCCTAAAAGAGGGGTCCAGTACCTTTGTGTGCTTGGTGAGTGCTCGAGTCTAGGATGAGTGATGTGTCGGTGTGCTTAGGTTATTTCTAGTAAATTCAAGGCTACATCATTGATTCCACTTTGTCAGGACCTCTTTTTAGTTGTTTTTAGGATGGTTCGTAATGAACATGTACCAGATTAACCTTAGCAAGTGTTGAGGAGTGGATAAAATATCTAGAAGAACAATACGCATAGAGGTTCAACATTGGATTTGAGTTTGATGTACTCGTATGAGTGGAACAAAATCTATATGAGAGCTTCTTCACTATTTTTCTAGTAGAACTATATGAGTAGCTGGTTACTTATGCATCTAAAAGGGATTGGGGGTATCGTGTACTTTTCTATATGTAGGAAGAAATTTAGGCCCTTTATGATGTTGATCTGATTTGGACACGTGTTGTGGATACTTGGTTTTGTGGTGTTCTGAAAAACTATATTTTGGAGTACTCAATTTCAACTTATTCTTTCCCATAGGTAATAGAACTCCATTTTTATGGTATCTCAGGGAGCTTACTTGTAAGGCATTCCACTAGTGATTAAAATTTTGATGGTGACCCCGAACTTAGAAAGTAAAGCGGTGGCTAACTCAACCGCACCATGCATAGGGTTAAGAGTAGGTTTGGTGAAATATGGTGGACCTAGCAGAAGAGAGGAAAAGTGGAGAAATGTGGTTAAGTACAATGAGGTTCATGAGAGGGATATACATAAGCAACATGACATTCTAGAGTGGATGGCATTAAGGAGAGAGATGGCATGCAAAGGATTTAGATCTCAAGCAAAAGGCATGGATCATGAGCTTCATGAACTCCCCCATTTTGGTAAGCATGAAAGGAAACCCTTTTGAGCCTCACATGAGAGCACACTAGCAAAGAAGACCTGGGTTGTAGGCATGCATTTGAATCTACCTAGAAACCTAGCCCTTACACTTGGTTTTCTAGTACTTAATACATCTAATAGTCAACAAGCTAAATTGGGAAGTAGGGAAGCATGAGTAAGTCACATAGAAAGTACATCAATGATAGGGAAAATGTCTTCATTATTGTTTAGAGGTACCTTTTCAAGTGCATCATCTACACATAATTCAAGTGTGTATAATTTAGGGCTCACTTCTGGGAGTAGTACCACCACGTAGACTATAGGATTTTAGTACAAGTACTACTATTGGGACACAAGGAAGTACATATTCTATTCCACTTCCGGCTACATGTGGAGCATTAGGGAGTATAGGTGGTTCTAGTTCTGGTGGATCTAGTGGTTCTAGAGGTAGAGGAAACACAAGAGGTTTTGGATTAGGTGGGAAAGGTCCACACCAACCCTAGAATATTTACATGGAGATGTCTCTTCATCTACTAAAGTATAGGGGCATAGAAGATTTTGTTGAGCACGTGCACATGTGTGAAATAATGTGGCATGCAAAATGGATCACAACTTTGAGTGTAAGGTAAGTTTATTTGTAACCACGTTATGAGGGATGCACACACAGTTGGTACAATAAGTTTTACCCTGATCAAACTTGCATAGATTACGCAGTGTTTAAAGATGCATTCCTTAAAGAGTTCTATATCCCTAAATTTGAGCAAAATAGTATAAGCACGCTCAAGGATATTAAACAAGGCACTACTAAAATTTTCCGGGAGTATGATGCCCATTTTAAAACACTTTTATCTAAGATTTATTATGATATTCAAGCAAACCAATGTGTATAGTACTATTTTTGGGACACAAGGAATTACATATTCGGTCCACTTCAAGCCATAGGTATAGGATCGGTGGGATGTAGGTGGCTCTAGTTCTAGTGGATATGGTGGTTCTGGAGGTAGAGGAAACACAAGGGGTTCTAGATCAGGTGGGGAGGGTCCACATCAACCCTAGAATATTTACATGGAGATGTCTCTTCATCTTTCATAGTATATGGGAATAGAATATGTTGATGAACACGTGCACATGTGTGAGATATTGTGGCATGAAAAAGGGATCATAGCTTTAGAGTGCAAGGAAAGTCAATTTGTAACTACATTGCAGATGCACACACGGTTAGTACGAAATATTGACACCGATCAAACTTGTGTGGATTATGTAGCATTCAAAAATGCATTCCTTACAAATTTCTATATCCCTAAATTTAAGAAGAAGAGTATAGGCACACTCAAGGATATTAAACAAGGTAAAAATGAAATTGTCGGGATTATGATGACCATTTTAAAACACTTTTATCTAAGATTTCTTATGATATTCATGCAAGCTAGCATGCATAATGGTTCATTGGAGGTTTGATCACACATTTTAGAAGGGATTTGTCACATAATACATACACTGATCCACACAAAGCACTTCAATCAGCATTGTGTGTTGAGGAAGTTGGGATTATAGACACTGGACTCAACCCATTCTTGGAGGCACATATTATAGCTATGGAAAATCATTTGGAGAAATTATTAGAAAATTTGGCACATGAGACTCGCACTAGGATTTGGTGTACAAATTATGAAGTGGAAGGTCACATCAAGGATAATTATCCCCACAGATCAGTACCTTCATTACTGCTAGACAAGGATATATGTCACCTGAACCATGACGCCAGCCATTGCCCATTATTACAACGCATGATAAGGAAGAATGTATCCTGTTATTGTAATATTTTCTGGTCCACGACTCATGATATAGAGGACTATAGGTTGATTGGTCAGATCCATGATGCTATAGATATTGGTGTGTGATAGACATGAGTATCAAAAACTCTAAGGGTAAAGGTGAGCATCAAGATCAGAATCACAATCAAGTGCAGTATGATCAGAATAAGGGGCGCTATGATGAGGTATGTGGTAGAGGTCGAGGATACCATGATGGATTCGAGAGGTCAATTCCATGGTGGTGGATAGGTGAATTCCCTCATGGAACATGTTTTACGTGCGATCACCTGACCAATATAGGCATGAATGTCCTCAGAATGTTACATGTTCTTTCTATGGAAAGAATCATAGCTATGAGGAATTCCCAGGACTTATATGAGAATCTTAGTAAACAACATAAATAAGAGAACAAAGGTGCATGTATGGTTAGGATATAGTGTGTTGTGGATAATCGGTGGATTCCCAAGTTGGAACCAAAATCCAAGGTATTGCCCATAAAGATCACTACCCACGCTAAAGTTGCGCATGCTTAGAGAGGCATTACAATAGAATCCTACTATCACTAAAGATAAGGTTTTACATTCCTATTATCCAAATCCCACCCATCGAAGAAGGTTTATCAAGAGACCATGGAGGTCCTTAGAAATCTTCAGGGTGAAATACAATGTTTAAAGGAGCAATCATGGAAGATGGAACTAAAGAAGGAGGCAGAGATGGTCTAGTCAGATATTGATGACTTGAAGGAGGTATGTAAAATGTTGTGCCAAGAGAATATTATTCCATTACTAGGAGTTTGCTAAAGGGGAACACTTCAAGCTAATACTAAGAATGGGCGATAGAAACTACATGCAAATATCCCCCATAGCTTAGACTATGACAAGGAAATCACTCGAATTTTTATGGATGGATGGATTTTGAGCAATATATTAATTGATACGAGTACATGAAAGTCAATGTTCTTACTTTAGGTGCATGGTTACAAATGGGGAGACCCACATTGCATTCATTTTCTAATGTATTATTTATGGATACTTGAAATAAGGTCACTCCTATGAAAGTTTTAAAAAGATGCATCCATTACTATAGAGGGGGCCAAGTTCACTTTGGGGATTTTTAGGTTTTAGTGCTTGTAGAAGTACACGGTTTCCCATATTTTTTGGATTCCCTTGGTTTTATGCAAATAATGTTGATCTTCGCTTTAACAAGGGATATATCAGTTTTGAAAACAAGGAGGAAATAGTTATTATCCCTTTAACAGATGGAAAATTTGTGCCCTATGTTGAGCCTTTGAGTGAGGAAGATCTGAATAGGATTTATGTATGTGCCATCCAGACCCAGAAGTGCTCGAGCCATCTAAAGAAGGAATCCTTTAGTGGGAATATGCATAGTCTATTAGTGATACTACAAGTATTTTTGTGATGATTGGGCTCATGGTACTTATGGTATGGTTGGGTGTGAATTAAGGAGCACATTTGCGTGGAAAATAAAACCTTGTTGCATCAGGAGGATAGGTAATAACCCTGAACCTTGGTACACTAGGGAAGGGGACCCTATGGTATTCTGCATGCCATGGAGGAACAATGGATGGACTAGTTGGAGAGAAGAAGTATGCTAGCATATACCCTTAATGGGATAGTAGTGTGCTAGAGGGTGGTTCATAGGGATAATCTTGTAGAATGGAATGAAGCCAAGATTTATCTTACAACTTGGTTTTCTAGGATCAATGAACCAACTCAAATTTACACATATCATGCTAATCAACTTGTTTGACACCACATCTAGTAGTGTGAGAGGCTCTGGAAAGAGGGACATGAAGCTTTACTACCTTCGCTATGGGTGCACAAAATTTATTCCACTTTACAAGGTTGTGCATACGCTTCATTTTTATATGCAGAGCTACATAGAGAAGCTGGAAATTGGAAAGATTTGTTTATAGGTATTTGACTAATTCTCTACTAAACCTCCAATAAAGGAGGCATTAAGGGTTATAAAGTAGTTAACTATGGGAGACAATTCAAAGGTGGAAGAACTCATTCGGGAGTTATTTGATGGAAACAACTAAGGAGTGCATTTTGCTACATGAACATAGACAGATGCCACCCTACTTAAGTGTGCTTGCTTTAAGAAAGAAAAAAGAAAGATGGTCTACATGGTGGATGATGAAGAATTAAAATAACTAAATATAGACCATTGAATAGGTTTGCATGAGGTCTTGGATAGTGCGTATAACAAAATACATGCCTATCATGAACCTATGAGGAAAAAGAAAGTGAATATTGGTATGGATGTTGAACCTAAAGAGGTAATAATTGGAGATTATTGGTCTGCATCTAAAGTAGAAAAAATAGTGGAGTTGCTCCGTGATTTTCAAGAATTATTTCCTAAGGGCTACCATGAATTGAAATGAGTGCATGCATCATTAGGAGAAATGAAGATAAAGATTAAGGAATGTGTGTTCCTGGTTAGGAAGAGACCCTCCAGATAAACCCCAACTTGCGTGAAAAGGTCAAATACGAAATTGACAAAATGTTGAAGTCTAGAATCATCAAGCCCATGGACGTGCTAGAATGGGTTAGCCCAATGGTGATCAAGTATAAAGAAATATGCTCAAATTAGGATCTATGTTGACTACAGGGATCCGAATGTTGCATGTGTGACTGATCCTTTTCTTACGCCATTCACCACAGAGGAAATATTAGAAGGCATTAAAAGGCATGAGATTTATTCCTTTACAAATGGTTTCTCTAGGTATCAATAGGTTAGGATTACACAGGAGGATCAATGATGAGGCCAAAATATTCCTCATCAATGTGCAATGAATGATCTCATTTTAATCTCCTTTTAATCAAGTTTGACTACATTTCATGGCTTTTGTTTGATCTAGTATATAAGTTAGGATGTAATTGTCCATATTTTGTTTGATTTAGTTCTAATGCCTAATGTGTGCATGTGTACTTTGCTTAAGCTAAATTAAATGAAGCAAGAACTACCACCTAAAAATAGTTCTATAATCTAGCTAAGACAAAGCCTAAGCACCATCAAAATAAAGAGCTAAACAAGATCTAAACTAACATCATAACTTTGAAAACATGAGATCAAAACTAGCATGCTATTTAAAATCTCTACTCTCATAGATTACCAACAAGAATGAATGGACCTATTTAGCTCTAATGGCAATCAAAAATTGCTTGTTTGATCCTTAAAGAATGCAAGAATAGGAAGCTTAGCTCTTAACAATGGTGACCTCTCCAGAAAACAAAAGGCAAGCTCTTAGTCTCTTTGCTATATGCTTTGCAGGTTTCTCTCTTAAGAAGTTTAGGTGTAGATATAAAGGTAGAAGGAGGGCTCCTTATATAGCCTAATGGATAAAGGAAACACTTCATCCCTTTGCATGTGGAATAAATGTAATAAATTATTAGGAATGGATAAGGTTGCTTTATAAAAGGTAACCTTACTTTAGAAGGGTCTAATTTATGGTTGAGCAAGTCATGGGAGTTGGGGGTGTTTTAATTAATCAAATGTGATTAACTAATAGGTAGATGTAAGCTTATAGAAGCTAATTAGAGGAATATTAGTATGATTTATGCTATTAAGGATTAAATCAATTAAATAGTTATTTATTGGTTAAATGGAAGGAAAGCTAATTAATTAATAATAATTAATTAGTCTAGATAGAAGGGTGATTAATTAATGGAAGGTCATTAATTAGGTTGTTAGTTGGATAGTCAACTTAATTAATTAGCTTAGTGTAATTAATTAATGATGATATGAGGGAAAATGAGCACTTTTGATGATATGTCATTGATTTGTGAGAAAGGGGATGATTAGGGTAATTTAGGTATTTAAATTGCTTGGATATAATTATAGGTGTTTGGAGATTTTGAGATTATTCAAGTTGTTGGGGATTTTGAGCTCTTGGAATTTTTGACCTGAGCTTGATAATGAACCTGTTTGGGTTTCTTATAAGCTGACTTGTGACTTTTCTGACCTCGAGAAGGAGAAGAAAGTGAACATTTACGATTGATGATAGGAATAAGAGAAATGATGGTGGGCTTCCCGGTCATTGGTAGAAGGATGATGTGATTGATGAAAAGGATATGGTACAAGGATTGAAGAAGATGGGCTATTGGGAAGTGAGCCATAGATAGAAGATGAAGGGATACTTAGGATGTGGCCCAAGAATAGAAGAAGAAGGGCTACTAGGACATGACCCATAGATAGAAGATGAAGGGATACTAGGATGTGGCCCAAGAATAGAAGAAGAAGGGCTACTAGGACGTGACCCATAGATGTAAGATGATGGACTACTAGGATGTGGCCCAAGAATAGAAGATGATGGACTACCCAGGGGTGATTCATACATAGAAGATAAGGGGCTAGTTGTATGTGCCCCAAGAATAGAAGATAGTGGACTACTCAAGAATGTCTCACAAATAGAAGAGGGAGGGATACTAGAAGGTGACCCACACCTAGATGAAGATGAAGGGCTACTTAGCGTTGACCCCATAAGAGATTGTGATTGAGGAATTATGATAGACAAAGAGTTATTGGGTGATGAAAAGATAGGCCATGGATCAATCTAAGACCAAGGAGTTTCATCACAAAATGAAGAATGTGAAGATAGAAGAATAAGAGGAGGGTCAAGTTGTATGATCTAAGGCTCTTCCTCCATTTCTTGATAAAAGGAAGCAAAATTTCCTCACAATATGTAGACGCAACAAAGTCTAAAGAGAATCCTTTCTCATAATCTGCTAAAGAAATATCTTCATATGCCCCTATAAATGCCCTGATTGTTTCTTCATTCTAAAAGAGATCAATTGGTATGAGTTGTTGATCAACCACTAGGGGTTGATTGGAAGAAAGAGATCCAATTGGTGTGGAAGACTTAGAAGATGTTTCATGATGATTGATATAAGAAAATGATGTTGGGGATGAAAAAGATGTATAGCTAGATGTCTCAGGAGTAGAAGAAGGTGGTGTGGACCTACCAATACGATGGTATATCATCTGTAAAGTAGTAGGATTAAGTCCAAAGTATGTAGATTGTGACACATGGGTCGATTAAGACATTTGACTTCTAGGACTTTGAGTCACACGAATCTTCAAAGAAGGAAGACTTATTGGGGGTGATTGATGAAGAAGGTCCTGCGAAAAGAAGGGGAGGTGTTGGGCCCCTAAAATATTGACTAAGTATGAAGGTGCGTGGGCATGCGGGACCCCAATTATAGGATGGTGTGCAAGGAAAAATCACACAAGAGAAAAGGCTCAAGGAAGCATATAGCGCACACAACATGAAATAGGAGATTCAGGACTTAGCCGATTTAAGAAACAAAGGTAGAACACATGATAAACATGATTGGTTGCGTACATGGATAACATGCCATTGCCTCGGCAATAGGTGGCCCGGGAAAGGGCATTCCAAAGAAAGGAATTTTCTAGAAGACCATCATGAGATGGAGTGGAGAGATCAGGCTTGAGGAAACATGCTCGTTGAAGGACCACATTCGACACTTAGCAAATGGATCTGAGGGTGCGGAAAGGTGAGTTGGTAGCACAGAAGGTGATAAATACAAGTGCCTATGGACCAAAGAAGGGAGGAATATAGACATAAGAGGAGAAGATAGGAGAGATACACATAGAGAGAGATAACATGGGTAAAGCTCTACAGGATTACTGCGAGTGGGGCTCTGATGTACTGAGCTCAACATTGTAATTTCTTTTCTATTTTTGCATAGTTATACAAGCCTAGTGATGTGCATGACTACAGTTTACCCTCTATGGATCTTTGTAATGAAACAATGAATACAATGAGGTTACCTATTGTAATTAGATATGAATATCAGTGGGTTTCATGTATATTTCATTCATAGAAGTTATCTTTCCTTTCATGCTATGAATGAATGGTTGTAGCTTTCTTTCTATTATATTATATGTTATGGAGTCTTTTAAAACACACAGTCTGAAGAAACTACAAGGATCTGGAGGCCGTCCTAAGCCCTGTAATCCTTGTATGTCTAAACTTCTTTCCTGAATACTCCTATACTAATCATTGATGAATGCTTCCCACTAAAAACTCACATAAAAGAGAGACTCGGCACCCATGCATGCCTAGAGTGTGAGCTCACCTGCAGGTGATAGGCCGTATGCCGCGTGCATGGGATTCCTTCCTCTTATAGTGGGATTAAAATTGACTACAAGAGGACCATGATTCAAGAATCTACGATTGGAAGAATAATAACAAGGGTCTTCTCAAAGAAAGAGAGGACCGTGATTCAAGAATTGTATTATATGTTTGATTGGAGGGACATGGAGTCGTACGTATCTTCAAAGGAAGAAGACATCATTGAGGTGGTGATAAAAGGGGTCCTACGGAGATAGGGAGGACCATGACATAGGAGTCGCATTAGATGACTTCTTGGATTTAATTAGATGAATCGAATAGTATTTTGGATCCGAATCATCAAAAGAGTCAAAGGAAATATTTGGAATGGAATCCTCATAACAAGAGGAAATTTTTGGATTAGAATTAGAAGAAGAGTGGGGGAACTCGAATAATAATTTGGATCGGAAGCATCCAAATCATACGACCGACTATGAGATGAAGGTGGGAACAAGGTTTAGTTGTAATAGGAATTTTTTATTTTAATTACTAAACCTAGGTTCCATATTTTTGTAAGTATGGGGAACCACATGATAGTCGAGTCATTTTTGGCATTGTTTTAAGCACAAATGTTTATATCTAGATAGTGTGGTGGAACTCCTTCTAAGGGAAGGAAATGACATGTCGATTTTGGTAGCATAAGGACCACCAGCTAGACATTTCGTAAGTATTGATATGTGTGTGTAATTTTCCAAAGAAAGTCTAAGGAAAATAGCCATCGTGATGATGTAATCTCAATGAGATCAAAAAGGATTTTCCTCAAAATAAATTTCTACAAATGAATGATCACAAGGAACAATCATGCAAGTGTAAAACACAAATCCAATCAACAAGGAAATACACCCTATGTAAATGCATGTTCAAAGTGATAGTTTGATGCAAAAATGATCAACACAATGTCAATATTTACGTCAAGCTCGAAATGAACAAGTCGTAAATATTAACAAAGGGTAGATGCAAATCCCAATCAAAGGATACCATAACACGTTCAATAACCAACAAGGCCTAAATGTTAAAGGGTGAGGTTTACAAATGTAAGCCACGTAACCACACCAATTGGACACGTCTATCAAGCTTCACGGAGAAGTGAGATATTAGTGCCAAGGTGGTATCGAAATGATGCAAACAAAGTAAGTGACACCCTTCAAGATTTGGGACAATGTTTGAAATTGAACTAAGTCAAATTATACTAAGGATGTGTTAAAACGTGGGCAGCGCAACACCACAATGTGGAAACTTATATCATGTTTACGAGAAACGTGACATAAGTATCTTAATTGTGTTGAGACAATGCAAATGAGGTAACATGTCAAAGGGAGATAAAATGATAAATCAATCCTAACAATGATGATGATTTTGACGTGGGTATCAAGATCACAAAGGCCACCAATGATATGAATACACCTCCGCACACTTTAGACATTTAACTTACCCACCTGCAAACATGGATGGGCGTAAACTAACAAAAAAGTGGCAGAAACAATCAATTGGTAACACAAAGGTAGTCACTCTCCTTCTAATCAACAAAGTGTCAAAATAATGTGAAGGAAGAAAATTAAAAATGGGATGAAAAATTCTAGCTTCACTTTAGCATAGTTTTGCCTCACCCTAAGGTAAGTAAAAACTAAGTGAAAGTAACGCGTCACACATTTCACAATAAAAATATGGTTCACAACTCAACACTGTTTTACAATAGTCAAAGTGGGCTCTTGGCCAAAGTATATTTTCCTAGGTGGTTCTCTTGTCCTAGGTGTTACAAAGATTATCCACAAGCGGGACAATTTACCCAAATAGTCCCGACTATCTTGGGAGTATCTCGACTTTTCCCCCTTCAAGCACAGTGGGCATTAAATGCATCCATCGTGTACTTAAAAGGGTCACATAGGGACAACTATAACTCTATCTCACAAAGGAATCACTAGTCAGATAGGTAGTGTGGAGCACTTCCCATTTCATCCACAAGGTTCCCTCTTGTGTGGACTACATTGGGTTCCTAGAACCACCCCCATTATTGTAGTTTAAGGTGTTATTTTAAAGGGTTATGTTCGATTAAGCGAGAGAGGGCGTACCCCTTTTAAGAAACCTGCTGATATAGTATTTTGAATATGTTTTTCATTTTATCTTTTTTAATTTAGGTGTGGTTTACTTGAATACCATTTGGCAACCTATATAACAATTGTATTAGTAGTTTTTGACTTTAGTTTTGATTCCACCATTCTTTGACAAGTGATGGCATTTTGGTCTTGTATGACAATTTTAAGTAGTTTTCCATCAAAAGAGAAGGCACCATTTATGATTATCCATCTAAAGTAGAAAAAATAGTGGAGTTGCTCCATGATTTTCAAGATTTATTTCCTATGGGCTACTTATGAATTGAAATGAGTGCATGCATCATTAGGAGAAATGAAGATAAATCTTAAGGAATGTGTGCGCATGGTTAGGAAGAGACCCTACAGATGAACCCTGACTTGTGCGAAAAGGTCAAATAATAAATTGACAAAATGTTGAAGTGTGGAATCATCAAGCCCATGGACATGTTAGAATGGGTTAGCCCAATGGTGATCAGTATAAAGAAATATGGTCGATTAGGATCTATGTGGACTATAAGGAGTCGAATGTTGCTTGTGTGGTGATCCTTTTCTTATGCCATTCACGAGAGAAAAGATAGAAGGCATTACAAGAGTGTGAGATCTATTACTTTACAAATGGTTTCTCTAGGTATCAACATGTTAGGATTACACAAAAGGATCAATTATGAGGCCAAAATATTCCTCATCAATGTGCAATGAATGATCTCATTTTAATCTCCTTTTAATCAAGTTTGACTGCATTTCGTGGCTTTTGTTTGATCTAGTATATAAGTTAGGATGTAATTGTCCATATTTTGTTTGATTTAGTTATAATTCCTAATGTGTGCATGTGTACTTTACTTAAGATAAATTAAATGAAGCAAGAACTACCACCTAAAAATAGTTCTATAATCTAGCTAAGACAAAGCCTAAGCACCATCAAGATAAAGAGCTAAACAAGATCTAAACTAACATCATAACTTTGAAAACATAAGATCAAAACTAGCATGCTATTTAAAATCTCTACTCTCCTAGATTACCAACAAGAATGAATGGACCTATTTAGCTCCAATGGCAATCAAAAATTGCTTGTTTGATCCTTAAAGAATGCAAGAATAGGAAGCTTAGCTCTTAACAATGGTGACCTCTCAAGAAAACAAAAGGCAAGCTCTTAGTCTCTTTGCTATTTGCTTTGCATTTTTCTCTTAAGAAGTTTAGGTGTAGGTATAAAGGTAGAGGAGGGCTCCTTATATAGCCCAATGGATAAAGGAAACACTTCATCTCTTTGCATGTGGGATAAATGTAATAAATGATTAGGAATGGATAAGGTTACTTTATAAAGGTAACCTTACTTTAGAAGGGTTTAATTTATGTTTAGCAAGTCATGGGAGTTGGGGTGTTTTAATTAATCAAAGGTGATTAACTAATAGGTAGATGTAATATTATAGAAGCTAATTAGAGGAAAATTAGTACGATTTAGGCTATTAGAAGGGGATTAAATCAATTAAATATTGATTTATTGGTTAAATGGAAGGAAAGCTAATTAATTAATAATCATTAATTAGTCTAGATAGAAGGGTGATTAATTAATGGAAGGTCATTAATTAGGTTGTTAGCTAGATAAGTGACTTAATTAATTAGCTTAGTGTAATTAATTAATGATGATATGAGAGAAAATTAGTGTTTTTGACAATATGTCGTCTATTTGTGAGAAAGGGGATAATTAGCACAATTTAAGTATTTAAATTGCTTGGTCGTAATTATAGGTGTCTATACCTAAAAACTTTGTAATTCCTAACAAAATGTGTGGAAATTTAGTTTTTGGAATAAAACAGGTCACATTTGGCTAGATAAGAAAATTATGAAGCAATCAACACCTTTTTGAGTAAATTGGCTTTAATGCGGCTTAGCTCCAAAACCTTTAGACTTAGTTTGGGAACTCCATCGGTCAGCTCAGGAACCTTTAAACTTAGTTTCAAAACTCTTGCACTTAGCTCTATAACTTTCGTAGTTAGTTCCAGAATGTTTCCCTTTGGTTCCATAACTTCTCCAAAGTTTTGGAATCAATGAGAATATTTTTATTTTGTCAAAATCTGGTGATAGAACAATTAATAAGCCCTCCAATCAAGAACAAATCAATGAATTGTTGATTCTTCACAAACCATAAATACTTATGTAAGACCAACAATTGTATGTCTAACAAGGTTTCTAATAATCATATCTACCTTGAGCACTATTTTGTTTCACTAGAACCTATAGGTGGATAGACAACAAAGGAAAACTCATGATTGTAAATGCATCTTCGGATGATGAAATATATATAAAAACCTGAGGATGGATAAAAAGGATGATATAGATATACAAACATATATATAGTTAAGTTTTGTAAAATAGGATTATTTAATAATAAGATAGCCATTTCTTTTCGAGAGTAGCATACTTTTTCAACTCCTGGTTCAAGGTGGAGCAAGGGCCCACTCCTCCAAGAAATAGGATCCTTTATTTTATTGGTATTTATATCTTCAAGAAATTTGTGTAAATTTTTAATTAGTAGTTCTGTAAGTACTTTTGATTCTTAAATTAAAATCTGTTATATAAGTTATTTATCATTCCTGTAGGTGTTTTAATGTACATTTCTATTTCCTCAAAATAATTTTAAGAAATCTTTCTAAAGTATATTTATTTCCAAAAAGTTGTTTAATTTTGCAACGTTTGTTTATTTCTAATCAGTGTGTATAATTCTACAATGTATATTTATTTTTAGTAGTATGTTCAACATTTACAAAGATGTATTTATTTCAACAAGTTTCTTATAGTTTAGCTTTAATAAGGCTTTGGCTAGGAAATCTTAAAGACACTTTAAAATCCCCAGAAAATAAAAATAATAAATATCTACAATCAATTACTAGTTCACTAAGATTCTTCTTGTTGCATATAGCTTCAGACACACCCCTAGTTTGAATATGACATCAACCATGAGTTGATTAAATGAAGGAAATAACGACACCCATTAATCGGGGAAAAGACTACATTCACCACTAAATGGGGAAGTTTTGCATATATTGTGATGTCATTCGGACTGAAAAATATGCCCATTGTATTTTC
Source organism: Taxus wallichiana var. yunnanensis (assembly GCA_018340775.1). Classification (NCBI taxonomy): domain Eukaryota; kingdom Viridiplantae; phylum Streptophyta; class Pinopsida; order Cupressales; family Taxaceae; genus Taxus; species Taxus wallichiana. Next base: position 612,212,042 of record CM031238.1, read on the forward strand.
ATGAATAGTTGTTCAAGCATTCTAGGATTTTATTCATCTTTTCTTGCAAGTTTACTTGGATGATTGGATGGTATATGGGCTTGTTAAGGATCATTGTGATAATTTGCATTTAATGTTTGAAAGATGTAGATAGTTAATCATCTCTTTGAACATAAAAAATTGTGTGTTTTCTACACCTTTTGGCACTCTGTTAGGGCATATTATCTGCAAGGAAGGTTTATTGGTAGATCTAGCTAAAGTTGTAGTTATTGTTGGCCTAAAAGAACCTACCAATCAAAGTGAGGTGCGCGAGATTTTTGGGTCACACTGGGTATTATAGAAATTTATCAAAGGATATGCTAAGGTTGTTGTACCCTTAGAGGAGTTACTAAAAGGAAAAGGGGCATTCTATTAGGAAAACCATAGCAGCACACATTCGATACATTGAAGGAGAAAATTACTAAAGCACCTATTTTGTTTTTTTCCCTCATGGGACCAATAATTTCATGTACATGTGGATGCCTCTAGCATGGCCATTGGTACAATGTTTTCTTAGCTTGGGGAAGGTACTATAGATCATCTTTTTTTTTTTTTTTGCTAGTAGAAATTTGACTCATGTAGAGTAGAATTATACAACTATAGAGTGCGAAGCTTTGTTAATGATCTATTTGCTACATAAATTTGGACAGTGCTTGCTAGCAACACCATTTGTATTCTATACCAATCAAATGGCATTGAAATACTTGGTAAATAAGAAATTCTTACATGGGTGCATATGTCGATGGGTGCTCTTATTCCAAGAATTTGATTTTACAGTTGTGGTAAAGCCAAGGAAAATTAATTCTAGCCCAGACCATTTATCAAGGGTATAGTTAGGGGAAGAAGCACAAACAATTGAAGATCAATGTCATATACGCATTTATACGAGTTACATCATGCACTTTAAGACTTGGAAGATATTGTTGTTTTTCAACACACAGGTGTGGCGTTAGAAGGACTAAAAGCCTTAGAGAAGAAATGACTTACAATTTGTGCATCACCTTTTATGTTGATCAGTGGTGACCTATACAAGTAAGGTCGAGATGAAGTCCTACACCAATGTGTATTGGAGCATGAGCACATAGATATCATAGAAGAGGCTCATGGTGGTATTGCGGTGGTCACTATGCAAGTGATTCCACTTTGTGCGCAAAATTCTACTCACTCGGATTGTGGTGGGAGACCCTATATAAGGATTCTAAGGCATATTACAAGGCCTATGATCATTATCGCACCTTGGTAAACCAAGGAGAAGAGATGAAATGCTTTTACGACCTATTCCTAGTGAAGAGTTTTTGAGAAATGGCCTATAGACTTTTTGGGTCCTATCTCGCCAAATGCTGCGTGTATAAATGCATCGCACTACATCATCACTATCATAGATTGTTTTACAAGGTCGGTAGAAGAACCACCTACCAAGGATTGTACAATAGCTAAAACATCGAGGTTCTTATGGGAGAATGTTCTTACAAGGTATGGATGCCCATTGAGTTTGACTAGTGATAGGGGCACATATTTTTTTAATGAGACAATTAGAATTCTATTGGATGAGTTCATCATTGCACACCATACGAATACACCATATCATCCTTAGGAAATGGGATTGTTGAAGATTTCAACAAGATTTTGAGCCAGATATTGACAAAAGTTTGTGATGTTAGAAGAAAATATTGGGATAATAAAGTTTATGTTCATTCTTTGGGCATATAAAACAATATACAAGCTTGAGTTGAACAATGCCACACCATTTCAATTGGTGTTTGGCATAAGCGATTCTTCCTATGGAATTCATATTAACTTGTTCATGTATTGCATGCGCAGAGAGGTCTATTGATGAGCAAGCATTAGAAGAATGAATTGGAAATTTTATCAAGCTAGATGAGTGATAAGAAATAGAATTTTGGATTAGAGAAGAAAGAAAAGGCAAGGCGAGAAAGTGTGGCATGATAGGCACATCAGGGGACAAAAATATTGAGATAGGATATATGGTGGTGCTTCTTTATGACTCTAAGTTTTTATGCCATCCAGGAAAACTTAAAGTGCATTGGCTGGGATCATATGTTATTACTCACATATTATAAATAGGAACTTTCAAGTTAGAGATGCTTAATGGAATACGATTACCCGGTTACTTCAATGAGAGTAGATTGAAGCCTTGTTATAAATAATTCTTCTTGGCGTTTGTAATAAGGCGGTGTTTCCATTTAAAGTAGGTTTCCATTTATGTATTTCCTTCTTCATCACTATACATTTGCATTTTAGTTGGTTTTTGTAATAAGCATGTTTGCGCGCACTGAATCTAATTACCATTTATAGAATTTTTATGCACATAAAATACCGCACATAACATTTTTGTGGGTGGCTATTGAAAAAGGGATACACATAAAGGAACAAACTACTATAGGTGTTATTCAAGTTTAGAGATTTTTGGAAATAAGGTTGCTTCCAAACAAGGAAAAAGATGGAGATAAATGAAAGAACAAGCATAACGCTAGGTAAGAAGAGGCCATGGAGACTACAAGGAAGGTGTGGTGGTGAGGTACTCGGGTGCATGCAATTGCATTGAAAATAAGTCTATAGCCGAGGAAGGTAGGAAGGCGCTGAAGGTTATCGTTGAGGTGCAAAGATGTACCGTGTGGAAATTGTTAAAATGGTTAATTAATGAGAGAATTTTTAGCAGGTGAAGGAGAAATAAATTCACTAAATTTTGTAAAATCTATATAAGGACATCATATGATTTCATTTTTACCATTGTAATCACAATTATTTGAAAGAGCTAAGAGCAATCAAGCTGAGTGAATAGTATTGAGGTGCGAAGAGTGTGAAACCAGACATAGAGAGTGGATTTGTGTGTAGAAGAAGCTTGTGTCCCCATTGGTGAAGGGTTTGAGTGAAGTAGACACATTATGAAAGAGATAGGGCATGTGATTTCAAACTAGGGCACACAGATTCAAGATAAGGTTTGGACTTACTCATTTGTAGAAAATAGAAAGTGAAGCATTTTCACATTACAAAGGATAGAAATTTTATTTTTTTCAGATGGCACCAAAGAAAGTACCTGCCGCAAGAGCTAAAGGAAAGAAGAAATAGGAAGCAGAAGTTGAAGTTGTGCCTGAGAGTAATTTTTTAGAAATGGAGTACCCAAAAGGTGTTATAGTTGGGCAAGAATGGGATTCCCACATTCGTAAGTGTAAAAATAATTGATTAAAACCACCACACATCAAATAACAAGGAGTTAGACATGTTGTTGAGCAATAAGACCAATAAACACATGGTAGAGGACATGCCAATGTATGATGACACTAGAGAGAAGTTGTTAAAGAAGTTTGGATTATATTAGTTGTATGAGCTCCCTTATTTTGGCAAGTATGAACCATTATACCAGAGGTTAATGATCGAGTCCATGAGGACTTCTTCTATTTCACCGAGATGGAGGGTCGAATCATAGCCACCTTGATTGTAACACTACGCAGGATTAAAAGGCATAGGGTAGACCTTTTCGGTGATCTAAGCGATAAGATAGCGATCATGGAAACACGGAAAGATTTAGGCTATACAAAGGGTCCATGCGGGATGGACATTGAAAATTTGAAGAAGTACTCGGTGGTTCGGAAGCTACACATCCTGGTAATAAAGTTTAATGACCAAGAGAGTTGGTCACAAGTGAATACAATGTGGCTACATATCACGAGGAGAATGTCGCAGGGAGTGATCTAAAACATAGCAAGCTACATTGCAAAGAACATTATCGAGGAAGTGCATACAGGTGATAAAATTAGTTCTGGCATTATTTTACTTTCTTTAGTATTTATGGAGATTGGAGTGATCGATGGGCCAAAAGATAAGATCTAGGAGTATACCATGGAGAATAAATCCCTTGTAGAAAGGTTTGAAAAATATTTATGTGAAGGTTCGATGAGTGGGCCATTCAAACAGAGGGTGGATATGTGGTATGATAGGCTCCACGTGGAATTTTAAGAGGAGAAGCGCATTCCTAAGGAGTTTTCATCAGTGGTGGGCAAGGCAGTACAATTCATAGTGTACCAACACGTCTGCATCACTTGATTTTCTATAAGGGATGGGACATAGAGCCCATGGTGCAAAGGTTGTATTTCTTCACAGCGTGTTACTTCCAAGAATCATTCCACCATTTACTGATGATGCATGCCACCTGAATTTTATTACATACAAGGTAGACTATGACTATCACACTCACGAGGAAGACATATGTATTTCGAGTTGAATTTGCCTATGTTAAGAAGCTCATTTTAGACATTATAAACATGAAGCATGTACACTTGGAAATTGGGGACATTGGAACAACACCCATATACCTTTAGCTTAAGCCCAAGTGGAGAATAAAAATATGTGGAGAATGAGTTCGCGCTCCTAGGGCCACCTAAGGAAACATGTAGTGGAGAACATACAGCTCCAAAGCCCATAGAACCTATAGAGGTAGATGACGAGGAAGAAGAGCATGAATATAGTGGAGGATTAGAAAATAGGGTCGAAGGAAACCCATGGATAGAGTAGAGGTCAAGCACGTAAGTACCCCACCTCAGGTACAAGAGGAAGAAGAGGAATTGTAAGCGGTACCCAAGGAGAGTGTCGTTTTAAGAGGGTATTCAGAAGAACAAGAACACAAGGAATAGGAAATCCTCAATCTATTAGGAGGTTGCCACAACTCTCCCCTCAAAAAGAGACAACTGAGAGGAAAAGGAGGAAGCTGAAGCTGAATGAGGAGGCAGAGGAGTCTACAGAGAGCATGCCCGAAACTCATGTACCACCAGAGGATGTGGAGGAACCCAAGGATGAAGAAATTAAGGATGAAGGAGTAAAGGAGGAAAGATAAAAAAATAAGATACTTATCGGAACATAGAAGATCAACTCCAAACCTCGAGCTCAAGATCCTAAGGGGCCAAGAACAAAGAGGAAAAGTGGGGAGTATGTTGCACCGATCATGGGCTATGATGAGAACACAAGTAAAATTGTCATCGCATGATTCCAGAATACATTAGGCCTCAAGGATTTGTATGGATGGGAGTTGATGGACCCGAGACATAAGGCTACTATGTGTTTAAGGAAACCGTTTTCATGTTCTATGCAAACTCACATGGATGAGCCTAATTTTGATGTATGTGAAGAGTCATGTGTGTCAATCGAATGAGAAAGGCACCGCAAAATAGGCACATAACTATCAAACCTTGTCATGTCCGATGAATAGGTAAGTAATGCCTTGGTGAAGTTATCTACAGAGGTGGCATGGTGGAATGTAGATAAGGATGTAACTATTAGAGTGCTAAGAGAAGATATCAAAGCTAAATCTTCAAAAATAGCACATCCGAAAGGAGAAAAAGACACGGAGTAAAATAAGAATGAGGCCTTCATCATCATTGTAGAGGAGATTGGAGATCATGTCCTGAAAGCAAGACCACACTTAGAGTCCAAGGTACCTAAAATATTCCCTTTGGCTATGCCTTATGTGCATACCTTGGTTGACTTGGTGCTTGAGGATGGACCCATTTGTATGACAACACCAAAGAACACGAAGCATGAAGGAGAGAGATAAAAGGCTTTGGTGGTTCAAAAGATTTCATCATATGAATCATTTCTCCAAACTTTACAGGAAGAGCTGAAGAAAGTATACCAGGCATTAAATATTTGTGCAGGTCTATAAGTAGTTATCTGAATCAGGACAATGGTAGAAGACAATGAAGTCCTGAAGGTGATGAAAGATGAGACATTGGGGGTGTGGAATGATTAGCACTAGTAAAGAAAAAGTGTGAGGCCCTTTTAGTAGCCCAATACCCCCATAAAGAAAGGTTGGATGAAATTGGAAAGCTTATAGCGCAGAAGATGGATCTTCTGGAAGGAAGGGTGACTATGCAATGTCTAACATTGTTCTAGTATTATAGAAGGAGAAGGAAGAGATTGTGCAAGAGGAGTTAGATTATATTGCATCAGATATTCTAGAAAAGGCATACTCTGTGCTAAATGATTAGAAATTCTTAGAGGTTGAAATCAAAGAAGAATATATGGATTTAATTCTTCCAATTGAAATACAAGACATTACGAGGTGAAATTTCATTCTTTGTATAGTAATTCTTTAATTTCCTTTCATTCCCATTCTTTATTCTTTAAAGTATCAAGAGACAACCATTGTCGGGGCAACAATGCTAGTTTAGTGTGGGGTAGTGTTGATCAAACAAAGTATGACACTTAGCAGAAGGAACACAAAAGGTTTGCACATGGGAACAAGGTGCGTTCAAAGGTGTAGAAGGATAGGGAAGGAAACACATGTGAAAGATAGGGATAGATTCGAGCACGTAAAGTGTAGATTAATAACAAGAGTAACAAAAAGCTACTAACTGAAATAACAATGCTAGTTAGGGATACACTTACTGTGATGCATACAGGATGGCTGAATGGTAATGGTAGTTGATTAGAAGGATGGTATTTGGGACTATAGCCTTGAATCCTAGAATGCTTCTGTGAGTACAATGCTTCTGGATTTTCTAATGATGGCTATGAATGTCTGGATGCGTGAAAGGATGTTGGTTCTACTTGCATGTAGCTCTAATCTCCCTTCTACGATCCGAAGGTTCCGACCTCTCTAACAAGGTTTCTAAGGTGAATAGATGGTAACTAATGACGGTTCTAGGTTTACCGAGTGTCGGTTTAGGGTGACCGGTGTTGGTTAAGGTGGGATTCCCTGAGTTTACTAAAATTGATAGATCTTGTCTCTTTTTAACTCATGTTCATTCCTTTCTTTCGGATGTATAACAGACATTACGTTTTTATGAGCGGGAAGGTGGTTAGAGGGATAGTAGGCATTTATTTTTAGGGTTAAACTAAGTCTTAGTTAGTTATGGAAACATGCCAAGAATAGGTCCAAGGTGAGGTGGAAATTAGCTTAATTAGAATAATTAAGTAATGTATATTGTGAGGGTGGGTATTAATTTAATTAAGTTGATTAAACTAATATTAATGTGGGGTTAAAGGGGCCATGGTTAGGTGAATATGTTTGAGTTGGTTATTCGACGGGGACCAAGGGGAGTGTGACCCAATTTTGGTGTCTACATTTTGCCCCTTTTTGTTGTGTAGCTTGTATTGGTAAGCAACGCTGATAAAAATAAGATGTGGTTACCACATGTGTGGGTGAAGGTAATGTTGCCCTAAGTATTGGTGGAGGTAACCCCCCTCAAACTAGGAACCGATGAGGTGAGAGAAGGAAGCAGTGAGTGGTTTGATAAAATGAGGAGGTGGGTGGTTTGAGAAAATAGTGTTAGGTGTGAAGGAGGTGATGGTCAAGGGTATGGTGATTGTAAGAGGTATGGTGAGTGATTAGGTAGAGAATTCAAACATGTGCACATGTTGTGAAATCCATGAGATACCAAGGTTTCTCAACATAACAAATATATGTTAGCTAGGGTCGTAAAGGTCATCCAAACAAGGGTTCTTGAGGTTCGGTATCCAGGGTAAAGGATACTATCCAAGAACTCAACAAGGTAAGATGTAGGAATGTTTAGGTGTGGTTCCGATACATCCAAAAGGTCAAGGTTTGTTTGGATAAGGGTCATGGCCATAGGAAAGGTAAGGCTATTAGGCTGAGAAAAATAGGTACCATCATCGTAAGATGCAATGAGTGAAGACATGGGAATATCCACTTAATCAACGGTGAGGTAGGTAGGTGTGGGTCGGGTAGGTGGAGGTAAAAATGGGGAAATGGGGTAAGGGTCAAATCAAGAAAAAAGGGAAATGGGTCAGGGGTCGGTGGTAGTGACAGTCAAACATACACACATGTATAAATTGGCACATTACCAGGGTGAAGCAGCATGCAGACTCTACATTGTCCAAAGTTGATATTTTTATCCAAACAAGGTTGAATTTATTTTGGTATCTATGGTATAGGATATGGTGCGAAAGCACATCGCAGTCGAGTAAAGGAAAGTGTAGGAATGTTTGGTACACCAAAGGGTGGGTCATGATAAATGGCATGGAAACAAGTAAGGTAAGGTCATTAGGTCAAACAACATGAGTAAAAATGTCACAAGGTATAGCGAGCACATGGGTTCACAAGTCATTAACAATATTTGCGGGTCTAGGTAGCGAGGTCACAAAAGCATGGGTAGGGCCAAGGTACGGGTAAAATAACAAGTCCCTAAATATAATTAAGGATAGGAATGGGTAATGTGGGCTGGTAGGTATGTGACTATAAGGATGGGTAAGGTCAACAAGGGGTTGGGAACGGTAAACATGGGTCAAAATGGGAAAAAGATACTAAAAGGAGTCTAATAGGTAACCGATGTTGGTTAAGTACCGGTTAAGTAATGACATACCGGCCTACGCGTCGATGATAGTGAGGCTATTTATGAGAGAGTTTTTGATTTTTTGTATACATGGTACTGGTATACGTGTCGAAGAATTTGAGACCTTTGTATTTTTATATGGTAGATGAGAGATATTTGTATAGATTTTACAGTCAAGTATATATGTATGGACACTCATATTTGGATGATATATATAGAGATGATGATGTTTTATGGTATGATGTGTATGAGTATATGTAACTTCAATGACAATTTTGTACATGTGATGGAAACTAGGTAAGTTAGGCATGATAGAGTCAGGTTCATGTAGGCATGATTGAGGCAGGTTGATTTAGGCATGGTGGAGTCAGGTTGATTTAGGCATGGTTGAGTCAGGTTGATTTAGGCATGGTGGAGTCAGGTTGATTTAGGCATGGTGGAGTTAGGTTGATTTAGGCATGATCAAGTTAGGTTGGTTAGGCATGATTGAGTCAGGTTTGGTTAGGCATGGTTGAGTCAGGTTTTATGGTTGATTGAATTTCTAATTCATTAATGTGTGCAATTTGTGATGGTATGGATCGTGTTAAGATGATTTGTAGGAAAATGTATGATTATGGTAGAGAAATGGTAGATGTGATGAAATGAATGTGTAAATTATGATGGTAAAGATGTTTAGCAATTGTTGCTTGTGTGGTTTAATTTCCAGTTATTGATATAGAAAGGAAAATAACTAGGGTAGAATGTGAATAGGAAAAAAAAGGGAAAGGGGGAATTAGTTAGGGTAGAGAGTGGCCGAGCTAACCTCCAAGGGCCCCATGCCCTCAAAATTCTGCCTACATAGTCCCGGCAAAAAAGGACCTCAGGCTGATGTAGTTCTCCCATAAGATAGGGAAGATTAGAATGAAGTAGAAGAATGGGTTGGTAAGTGTTAGGAATTGTTGAATGTAGGTCATAGGCATGATTGAGTGTAGGTCACAGGCATGGTTGAGTTTAGGTCATAGGCATGGTTGAGTGGTTTTTAAATATAAGTGTCGATAATCTGGTCCTGTATAGGATAATCAATAAGTAATGAGGAAGGTGAATGGTAAGAGGTGGTAAAAGAGCCACTTAATTGATAAGAACCCTAAGGAGTCAACCATACCTAAGAGGGGCTTATGAACGTAAGACCCTAAAGGCATTGCATAATGGACCATTCTAAGGGTGAAGAAAGTTGCATAATCACAAAATGTTGTGTTTGTGGCAAGTCCCTTGAGTAACGAGGAATTAGGATAAAAAGGAAAGGAGGTGAGAATAGGCGGTTTAGCGTAACTTAGTGTACGACAGTGTGTCTTTTGGAACAAGAAACCCAGGATCAAGAATAGGAAAGTCCATGACGAAAATTTCATCTTTTTCTTCATTTGTTTGTGTTGTAATAGACTGATCGATGCGGGAAGTCTATATGGGATGAGTATATTATCTCCTTGAGGTCTTTGTGAAGTTGATCAATGTGGGAAGCTTCTAGATATTTTTATTGAATTTTTGAAATAACTATGATATAGTTGTCCTTCAAGGGAGTAGTCTATTTATAGCGGTGGAATTAGAATGAAGAGATGTCCCTTTTGAGGGAGTCATCTTTTGTTGGAATTTTGACTCAAGGAGTTGCATCCCTTTTGTTTTTGGACGTTTAAGTCATGGACAAGACTATAGAGGAAGGGTAGGTTCTTTTTAGATGAAAAAACCATAATACACAAGACTTAACTATGAAAGGGGGTGGTTGTGAGTGATGAACAACCATGGGATTCCATCCTAGAGAATATGAAAAGTATCTATGAGAAATCATGCTATGAGTAGAGCCATGGTACTCATATTAAAGACAAAGATAAAATGGTGGAGAGTCCCATGATTCTTGTTTAGTCGTGGATCTTAAAATAGGGTGATATGGAAGGTGAATAGCGCTCAAGGGACGAGCGATCAACTGACATAAAGTGGTGTAGGAATTGATATCAACAATAGAATGGTAAAAGATGCAATGCATTATTGAGGGGCTCGAGTTTGGGTTTACCTTTGAATGAAGACAATCGATAAGCACATGATCCATAGGCATGGGTATTAATAAGGTCTAAGCCAATTAGGAGTAAATTTTCCCCATTTAATTTTCTCTTCTTTAGTTACATGTTGATTTTATTTCAAGGCGAGGTCGCCGACCTTGAAGGTTCCTTCATGAATGCATTTTCATGTTTGATACGTTTTTTGTAAATTTGGAGATGGTTAAGAGCATTGAGACGGTGTTCATCTAATAACTCAAGTTACACCAAATGATCTTTGTGAAATTCATTTTCATTGAGCATGTCTTGTAGTGAGATGTTGAGATATGGAATCTGGACTTCGAGAGGTAGGATATCCTTGATACCGTAGACTAGAGAAAAGGGTGTGGTAGTAGTCGAAGTGTGAATACTAGTACGATAATCCCACAAGGTGAAAGGAATGTGCGTATGCCAATATTTCCCAGTATCATTGACTACCTTCATAAGAATTTTGTTCAAGGTTTAATTTTTTATTCAACTTGACCATTGGTTTGCGGGTAATAAGGTGATGAGAAACTGAGTTGGATGCCAAAAGTGTCACATAGTTTGTGTAGGGTTTTGTTTTTGAATTATTTTCCATTATCAATGATGAGGTAGTGAGGAACACTAAAATGACAAATGATGTGATGGTTGATGAATTCACATATTTTCTCATCTTTTGTAGAAATGAGGGGAATGGCCTTTACCAATTTAGTGTAATATTCGGTAGTGATTACGATCCCTTGGTTGCATTGTGAAGAATCGGTTGTGATCTCACTAACAAGATCAAAACCCCATTAGAGAGAAAGGTTAAAGGTCTTGTGTGACCTGTAAGGCATGACTTGGTGTGTGGTGGAGATTATCATGTTCTTTGGCATTTCATGAAATGTTTGACAAAATCAACTGTGATCACGGTTTAGGGTTACAAATAATAGCCTAGGTGAAAAATGTGTTTTGCGAGAGCTAAACCACTAAAGTGACCTCAAAAATTCCATCAGAACTTCCTTAATGGTGTAAGGAATTTAGAATTTGTAAGGAATTGTAATAGAATGTCATCGAAGCTGCACTTGTAAAGGAGACCACCCATGAGGACATAATGGGAGACACTTTTAAGAAAGGCTCGTTGTCCATTATGAGTGAGATCGGCAGAGTAGAATGGAAAGGAAATATAGTCTGCATATTACTTGTACCAAAGGTCACGTGGGTTAGGGAAATGGTTATGATGGAATAAAATTCATGAGGTAAATAAGAGGGTGATTGTAGCCTTTGTATGGAGACAAATATTTTAGAGTTAGTGGGAAAAGTAGGTACGAGAAGCCAAGCGAGTGCCATGGTATCCACAAATTTATAGGTAGAACGTGGGTTGGTTTGAAGTGTATAATGGTGAAAGGTGTTCAAAAGTATATCTACGTGCTACTTATACTTTTGAAGGATCTCATTATGACATTGGTATATAACATTGACTTATTTTATGACTAAGCGAGAATCACCAAAGATATTGAGTTTCTTAACATCTAAGACATGGGATGCCTGAAGACCAAATACGAGTCCCTCGTATTCAAGCAATATTGTTTGTACAATAAAAATTGAGTTTTGAAGACAAAGGCATGGGTTCACCATCAAGATGAATGAGTATAACACTAGCCCCACCCCCACGTTGACATTTGGAACCATCAAAGAAGATTTTCATTTGGTAAGTAGGTTCATCCACGGAAAGGGTAGCTATAGACTCGTCTGGGAAATCAAAGTTAGATGGTTGATTCCCTGAAATAGGTGCATCGGCTAGTTGGTCAGCAATAGCCTAGCTCTTGATGGAATTTTGAAGAATGAATTCGAGGTCGAGGTCAATAAGAAGCATAAGCTAATGTACGATACATTGATATTGATAGGGTTTAGCATACATATAGTGTAATGGGTCAGTATTAGTGATGACGAAGGTTTTGTGATTGAGTAGATAATGGAGGAGTTTGGTGGCAACGAAAAATAAGGCTAAGTAGAGTTTTTCGGCATGGGTATATCTAGTTTCATAGTCAAGAAGGTATGACATATGTAATAAAACACTTGCTCTCTATGTCTTGCTCTTCACAATGAGCGAGCATGGTACCTAAAGAATGGTCAGTGGCGGAAATATATAGGTAAAAGGGTTGATCCGTATCACCAATCGACACTATGATAATTCTTTATAGGAACTCCTCGTGCTTTATGATTATTTACTAATGCAAACTTTTAGTTTGGTGGATGTAATTTGGAAACACAACAACAAACATAACACAAGAATACCATAACTATGATAAGAAGGAATGATGATAAATCTGAAATATCAAAGTGTAAATTATAATATCAACATGAAATTGTTACAATCTCACCCATAAGGTACTTCAAGCGTTCACGACTTCACTTACCTTCCAACAATAATTATAGGAGAAACTTCACAATTACACCTCTTAATGGCTTCTTTAACACACCTTCAAAATGATGGATTCCTTTATACACTTACTCATACAATATTTCTCACTACTTCCTTCTATGCTAAATGAGGGGCGTGGCCTCTTTATTTATAGGAATTTAGGCTTATCCACCCTATCTCTAAGATAGGATAGGAAATCTCTTCCGGCAATCATATTCCATGCCTAAACTCTTGCCTTTACATGTAGGCTTATCTTCTAAGATAAGATAAACCTTATCATCTCACATGGGTTCCACCTTTTTAGAATTTTCCACAAATAAAATACACAAAATATTTATGACATCACTCTTTGTCTTTATTACAAATATAATATTTCTAATTCCTAATCATGTAGACCCTACTTCTCTACTTACCCCAACTTTGACATTTTAACATTACCGGACCACTTACGACAAATATTTACTTTTTACCACAACATTCCTATTGTACTTTGACTATTACCGTACTCTACTTTATTAGTGGCACCATACTGATGGTGCCATTATCTTCTATCAGATGCCACTAATAATCATACTTAACAACATCTTATTCCTAATACATACATAATAAAATAGAAATTATGAAGAAAATTTTAATGTCGACATTTTCCCCCTTCCTAGCTTCTACTCCGTCCTCGAAGTAGACTATTCTGGTGCTTGGAAAATCTTTAACTTATCATGGTTGACCCATTTCGTAATGGGGGTGCCATCCAATTCCTCCAATCGATATGTACCATTTTCATGCACAAATTTGCTATTTTGTAGGGCCCCATCCATTTGGGAAGAAATTTTCTCTGCCTTCTTTTTTTATCTGGAATCATATACTAGAACCAAGTCATTCACATGAAATGGAGACCAACGGATCTTTTGATCAAAGTATTCCTTCTGCTTCATTTTCTTCTTATAGCTTGTATCCTTCACTATTTCCCTCATTTCCTCTAGCAAATGAAGATGTACCAACCTTTCTTTTACTGAATCACTTTCATCCATCCTTTCATTTTTCATAACTCTCATAGTGGGAATATCAAACTCAATAGGAAGAACTGGATCAATGCCATAAGCCAACTGAAATGGGAGTATCCTATTGCTAACTTTGATGTTGCCCTATATGCCCACAATGTTGCATGAATCCTTTTATCCCACTTATGTACTCTGCAAGGCTACATCTTTTGCTAGAATTTGACACAACACAAAATTTATTCGTTCCACCTATCCATTTTGCTTGGCTTGTATGTTGTTGCCTTCTGTGCTTAATAGAAAACTTGTTGACTAGGGATTCTACCACCTCATTAATGAAGTGGCTTCCTTGATTTGTTACAATTTCTAATGGGCTACCAAATCTGGTGATAATACGTTCATATATGAACCTTGCCACTTCATCCATGGAAGTTGTTTTTAATGGCCTAGCTTCAACCCACTTGGTTAAATAATTTTTGGTGACTACAATATACTTATTTTGGCGTGGGGTAGTTGGAAATGGACCTACAATGTCTATTCCCCATTTTCTAAAGGGACCAAGTGGAAGAATAGGGCATAATGAAGCTGATGAAGTCTTACGGTTACCATGTGTTTGAAAAATATCACATGTCTTACAATAATTATAACAATATTTAAAAAGAGTGGGCCAGTGATAACCTACATCCAAGATCATTCTTCTTGTTGTAAGTTTTCTAGAAGAAGTGCCCTCCACATGTACCATTGTGGAATTCTTCTATCAACTCCTTCCCTTGATCACGTCCATGCCGCTCTTGTCTTGTCCATCAAGTCCTATTGGAAATAATACTCCATGCAGAATAGAATATGGACAACTATCTTGAGTAATCTTCCTCTTAGTCTTTGCATTGGCACCATCAGGAAACTTGAATTCATTCAGATAATTCCAAATATATATGTATTCACTATGGATTGTGTCGAGGATAACAATGTTGCATACTGGGAAATCATCATCATCACAAGATGAACCTAAACCATCATAGGCTCGAGAGAGTGCATCTGCATTGACATGCTTCTTTCTGGCCTATCTATAATATCAAATTCAAATTCTTGTAGAAAAATTATCCATCTTGCTATCCTCCTGATGGGTTAGGCTTATTTACAATATATTTTAGAGCCTGATGATCTGTTACAACTATAAATTTCTACCCTAGCAAGTAATTTCTAAACTTCTTTACAACAAAAATGATAGCTAGAGCCTCTTTTCAGTTACAGTATAATTTACCTCAGCACTGCTCATTTGTCTGCTCCCAAAGTAAACTGGATGATCATTCCCATTTTCATCCTTTTGGCTCAGAGTACTTCCTAGTGTTGCATCTGAGGCATCAGTATACACAATGAATGGCTTGCTCCAATCTGGATTCTTTAAAATAGGTGAAGACACTAGGGCTTCCTTCAGTTGTTCAAAAGCTTCATGCACCTTATTTCCTGGTTCATAAGTAACATCCTTCTTCAAGAATTGGGTTAGTGGTTATGTAATTTTTGAGAAATTCTTGATGAACCTTCTATAGTAACCCACATGGTCTAAAAATGATCTCAACTTAATTTTATTCATAGGAAATGGTAACTCTTTGATTTTTGAAACTTTATCAGGATCAGTACCAATACCATCTTTGGATACAACATGCCCTAACAAAATGCCTTTAGAACATCCAAAGACACACTTTGTAGGGTTTAGTGAGGCTTGTGCTTCATCTAACCTTTGAAATTTTGTCTCCATCTAGTGCAGGTGGTCTATCTTGCTCCCATAGATGCCAAAATCATCCAGAAATACTCTGATGAAGTTTCCAACGTAGGGTTCAAACACCTTATTCATCAAATTTTGGAACGTTGCCAGAGCATTACACAACCCAAAAGGCATAACTCTATAAGCAAACGTTCCCAAGGAGTGGTGAACGTGGTCTTCAACTGATCTTTCTCTATATGAACTTGGTTGTATCCGTTATATCCATCAGCAAAACTATAGCACTCATGGCCAGCTACTTCATCCAAGATCTGATATGAGAATGGAAGAGGGTAATGATCCTTCTTTGTTGCCTTATTGAGCTTCCTATAATCAACACAAATGCGTAGCTTACCATTTTTTTTATTGAGATCACAATGGGAGAAACCCATTTTGAATTCTCCACAGCAAATATGAATCCTACATCAAACAACTTATCTATTTCTTCTTTTATAGTCTTGGAAAAATTAGGATTCATTCTATATGGCATTTGCTTTATGGGCTTAGCACCATCTACTAACTCAATAGAATGTTCTACCCAACTTACTTGATGGAGTTCCTTGTAATCAAAAGTGAATATGTGTATGTACCTTCGAAAGAGTTGGAGGTAGGATTCCTTCTCACTCTCCATCACAAAGCATCACCAATCTTTATTTGTTGGAGATGATCATCAATTTCTTCTTCAGATAATTTTATGGGTTCATGATTCGGTGTGACTGGAAGGATATCCATGACCAAAACATCAACCTCACTTTCTTCATCTTCTGTGTCCACTTCATTGGTACTAGAGTAATCAGAGGATGTCCAATCATCAGTTTCTTCACTTGAATCCACAGGTTCTGTCTTATGATGCCGAGGGATCACGTTTATCTTCACCCTCTCTCTACCATGTCCAAGTGTCATGAAGCCTTCATTCCAATAGTTTCTTGCATGAACTCTCCTTAGCCATGGTCTTCCCAACAACATTGGGTACACAACAATACCATTTTTCATCACCTAAAAGTCTACCACACATACAACACCCATAACAGATATTGCCACATTTGAAACTACACCTTCTAGTTTAGTTTTTCCCTTATTTAATGACCTTAACATAAGTGTTGAGGGGCGATCAATTTTTAAACCCAACATATTCATTACAGACTCGGTCATTACATTAACTGTAGCACCTCCATTAACTAATACATCATGAATTGAAATACCATTACATAATACCTCAGCTTGTGGAGTGTAGGGATCCACCTCTGCCTCCAAAATAGGGACCTCAACCTCCTTTCTTCATCGAGCATTGAGTCCACTTCGCAGCTCCTGCCTCTTCTCAGAAGACATAGCCAAGAGTTGACCATATGTAATATTTGTAGGCCTTTTGGACAGATCTTCTAAGATGGAGTATGGTCCTTGTCCCTGTGAAATCAGAAAATCCTACACACCCAACTTTCTTCTCCTATGTTTCTTACTAGTTTCTCCTTTCATCTTCTTAGGATCATTTCCATCTTGGTTATCTTTTTCTTTCTTTCTTTTTGTTACAAACACATCTACTTCATTATTTATGCTCTTATCTACTACATCAAAAGAATTCATAGGTGCTTTTCCTTTATCATTATCTCTTGTACCAGATGTAGAAGCTCTATCTGGACAATTATACTTATAATGACCCTTTTTATAACAACCATAACATACAACTTTAGAAATATTTCTTTTTGGACCTCTATCTCCTCCCTAAGAACTAAATTATTTTCCTTGAAGAAGATTAATAGTTAACTGGCCCATCTTCCTGAGCAGATCTTCATACTCAGTAGATGTACTAGGAGAAATATTTGTGCTCACTAAGAGTGGTTGTGGATTCTGGACCAAAGGTGTTGGTGTAGGCTCTACTTTAGCAACAATTTCTTTGGGCTCCTCTTCCATGCTTTCTTCTTGCCTTCTTGCAATCTCCTTTGCTTGTTCAATGGTAGTTGGGCGGTCATAATTCACTCATTGTTTGATCTCTGGCTTCATCCCAAGAATGAAGTGCTTACAGAGGAGATTATCCACACCATTCATCAACCCATCTGCTAATCCTTCCTTCCGGATCTGGGCATCGAGCTTCCTCCTTAGCTCTAGAACATGAGCATGATAATCCCTTATCTTCTCCTTCTCTCCTTGGGATAGCTTTGTGATATCAATCATGAGATCTGCATATTTTTGTTGTTCACAAAATTCTTCAAGAAAACTTTCAATTAATAAATCCCATGAATTTTTCACATTATCACCTAGTGTTTCAAACCACCTAAGGGTTGAACCATCAAAAAGGTAGGAAAAATTTAGTCCATTGTTCCCTTCTTATGAGACCATTACAAATGCAAGATCGTTTAAACTCTTGAATGAAAGAGGAAGCATCTTTATTAGATTGGGCTGAAAAAATAGGAATCTTCCCCATTTTCAAAAGTAACCATAGTGAAATACCAACCCACAAGTACAATCAACAAGACTTATGTGCACAAATAATTAGAATCACTATAATAGAAAATAGAAATGACCACGGTAACTATGGTAAAACTTGACTTACTACGGTAAAAACTAACTTTACTATGGTAAACACTATTCATAGTAAAAAAGTGAAGTTACTATAGTAAATACTATTCACGGTAAAAAGTGACTTTACTGCGGTAAATACTATTCATGGTAAAAAGTGACTTTACCATGGTAACTACTATACACAGTAAAAACAAGGTTACCCTCCAAATGTTTTTTGACTAAGTGGGAATATCTCTCCAGAAAATCCACCAACGAGGAATGGTCCGACAATGGAACCAAAATGTCATCACCAATCGGCACTATGATAATTCTTTACTGGAACTCCTCGTGCTATGATTATTTACTAATGCACAACTTTTAGTTTTGTGGATGTAATTGGAAACACAACAACAAACATAACACAAGAATACCATAGACTATGATAAGAAGGAATGATGATAAATCTGAAATATAAGTGTAAATTATAATATCAACATGAAATTGTTACAATCTCACCCATGAGGTACTTCAAGCATTACTGACTTCACTTGCCTTCCAACAATAACTATGGGAGAAACTTCACAATTACACCTCTTAATGGCTTCTTTAACACACCTTCAAAATTATGGCTTCCTTTCCACACTTACTCATACAATATTTCTCACTACTTCCTTCTTATGCTAAATGAGGGGGTGGCCTCTTTATTTATTGGAATTAGGCTTATCCACCCTATCTCTAAGATAGGATAGGAAATCTCTTCCATCCAATCATATTCCATGCCTAAACTCTTGCCTTTACATATAGGCTTATCTTCTAAGATAAGATAAACCTTATCATCCACATGGGTTCCACCTTTTTAGACTTTTCCACAAATAAAATACACAAAATATTTATAAAATCACTCTTTGTCTTTATTACAAATATAATATTTCTAATTCCTACGATCATGTAGACCCTACTTCTCTACTTACCCCAACTTTGACATTTTAATATTACCGGACCACTTATGACAAATATTTACTTTTTACCACAACATTCCTATTGTACTTTTACTATTACCGTACTCTACTTTATTGGTGGCACCATACTAAGGCACCATTATCTTCTATCGACGTCACTAATAATCATACTTAACAACATCAAATTCCTAATACATACATAATAAAATAGAAATTACGGAGAAAATTTTAATGTCGATAGGTCATCCTTAGGAGGAATGAGCACTAGTGGTTGAAGGAGGTATTGTTTTAATGCCTCAAAGGATTTATGGCATTCATCATCCCATTTGAATGAAACGTATTTCTTGAGAAGATGATGAAATGGTTGGCAATGATCGAAAGATGTGAGATAAAATGACAAATAGGTTATAACTTTAATTGTAGGATTTGAAGTTGATGGAGATTAGTGGGTGGATGCATTTCCAGAATAGCCTTGAATTTAGTAGGATCGACTTCTATGCCATGCAAAGAAATGATGAAACCTAGGAGTTTTCTAGAAAGTACCGCAAAGACACACTTCTTTGGTTGAAAACGCACACAATACTTGATGAGACGATCAAAGATGAATTTAAGTACGAACAATTTTTCGGCTAGATGTTTAGATTTGGCCAAAAGATCATCTATGTAATCTTCTAGTATGTGATGCATGATGTCATGGAAGATGTAAGTCATGGCTCACTGATATGTAGCACTAGTTTTTTTAGACAAAAAGGCATGACTTGATAGCAAAAAGCTCCCCAAGGCATGACTCAATAGTAATATTGTTTGTACAATCAAAATCGAGTTTGAAAGACAAAGGCATAGGTTCACCATCAAGAGGAATAAGGATAACACCATCCCCACCCCCATGCCGACATTCAGCAACCATCGAAGAAGACTTGTCATTTGGTAAGTGGGTTCATCCAGGGAAAGGGTAGCTATAGAATCGTCTATGAAATCAAAGTTAGATGGTTGATTCTCAAAAATAGGTGCATCAGTGAGTTGATCAGCAATAGTCTGGCCCTTGATGGACTTTTGATGAATGAATTCGAGGTCGAGGTCGAGGTCGATAAGAAGCATAAGCTAATGTACGGACACATTGATGTTAATAGGGTTTGGCATACATATAGTGTAATGGGTTAGTATTAGTGATGATGAAAGTTTTGTGATTGAGTAGATAATGGAGGAAGGATGTATGTCAAACTTATGTTTTTATGAAATCCTCGCACATTGAATTTTTCTAAAAACAAGAATCTGAAAATTTTCAATTTTTGAACTTTGGGGTTTTTCCTTTCGGAATTTTTAAGCTAAATTTCAAAATTACATTTGATTTTTTCAAGTCGAAAGTCTAAATTGTTGGACTCTCGTGTTTTCAAAATTTTGGAACTTTTGGCTCTTTTTGTTTAAATTTGACTCAGACTTCCGAAGTCCAAAACTCCGAAAGTCTGAATTTTAAGACTTTCGTGTTTGAGGTTTTCAAATTTCTATGAGTCATTTTAGTATTTTCACTTGATTTTTTCCGAAGTCCGAAACTCCAAAAGTCTAAATTTTTGGAATTTCATGTTTTCAGGTTTTAGACATTTAGTTGCAATTTATCTTTTTGCTTCCTTTTTTAAGTTTGAAATCCCAAAATTTCAGAATTTTGGGTTTTCATAACTTCGGGAGTTCTATGTGTGATTAATTCTCACCTACCTCCATACGGATAAGATTTTTACCATTAATGTCAGGATTTATATATAAACATGGATTTTTAATTTTCATTTTTTACCTGACACATTCGCTCGACATCTAATTCTTGTCCTTTTCGGCATGATTTTCAAAGGTATGTTTTTGGTTTTTAGTTCTTTTCTCTTATTTTCACCCATTTGGGTTTCTTTTTGTTTTCCTCCGTATTTTTCATGTGATGTGTTTCTTTTTCACCTTTTTTTTGCTGTGGAGGTTTCTCCAGGATTTCAAGCATGGGGATCTTTCTAAGTCCCTCATACTTCCTCCTATTTCTCAAAATCCACTTTGGTTTCTTAACACCTCTTTTTACAGTTCCTCCAGAGACCATTCAGAGATTCTTTTCAGAAAATTCATTTCAGAGAACTCCTTCAAAAGATCACAAGGCGGGAAACTATTTTATAGGAAAGTTTTCAATAAAAAATATTTGAAGTTTTCAGCTTTGGATTTTGGAGAACTAATGCTTCGGAGATTTCTTTGAGAGATTTTAGTTTTGGATTTTTTTGGAGATTTCAATTTCATATTTTGAGTATTGATTTCGGATCTTTGAAGTTTTAGATTTTGGAATTTTAGAGAACTACTTTGTCAGATATTTCTTTCAAGTATTTCCTTTCGAGATTTTTCGGTTCAAGTTTTCGGGTTCTCCTACTCTCGTATTTTCATATTTCGTAACATTAAAACTCCCAAAACACAGTTTGATATCTGCCTCCACTTCAAAGGGGAAAGAAAAGATGAAGTACACATTTCTTGGAGTTTCTCCCCAAACCTGCTTAACCTCTGATTTAGGAAATATCAGGGACACCGATCTCGGGAAGATTGATCTTCCTAAGTTCTAGGGGAGATTAAAGGCCCTAAATAAAAATCCATGGATGCGAGTCATCTTCGATACGTCTTTGCCCTTGCCATTGGTTTTCCCACATCCATGCAATGCCCAGAATTTGTCTTAGCTATAGCAGCTCACTACGATGAGGACTCTATGTTGATAAGAGATAGCGATGATAAGGTGGTAATCCGTCTGGACCCAAATTTCTTTGAAGACTTGTTCAAACTTCTAGATGTGTAAGATTACACCACTATCTCACCTGAAATAATAGTTGAGCACTGGGATATAAATTAGGAAGTATGCTCGAAGGTCATGATGAAGTCTTATCGATCATATTTCATTCGGGAGGTGAACGACCTCATTATACTCTTGAGAAGAGTTTCAGTCTTCCTTCTACAAAGGAATTCCAAGAATGGATGTTCTTGTACATAGCAATGATCAAGAAGAATAATGATTTTATCCGATGGGGTGAACATATCAAGTAGCAACATTCACTACTAGTTGGGAAAGGTGGCAGAAACTAAATCCTTCTACATGACATCTTTCCTAGTATATGCAGCTACTCCCATGGGGGATTTCTCAAGATTGAACACTGGGGTGTGCGCGGACACATCTGAATATACAAATTTTATTCCCATCTTACTCGGATGATGGGAGAAAACATTTCTAAAGAATCAATGACGCTTTCTTTGTTATTGTCCTCTATCACTTCGATAAGGAGCTATATAATCGATAGATTTCTGATGAGACTTTCCAAGAGGTGCGATAATGGGGAGCAATATACCTTCAGTTTCCCACATTCACCTACCTTTGGATTCTGAATTTCATAGGAACCCCCAGCAAGTTGCCAAGGTGCCCCACTGACAAGTGGGTTCTTCTAGAATTGGTTTGGTAGTTTTTAGATTACCAAAAAATCCAAAACAAGCATCACAAGGTGGGAATGCATTTCCCTGTTACAATTGGTAGGTATTCTTTCCCAACTATCCATAAGGTGAGAAATGTGGATGCTGAAATGGCTGAGGTAACCCTGTGGACCTTCCATCCATGAACTAACTTTGACTATTGGGGTAAGTTCGGGGAGATAGGAAGTCTAGTGCTCATATGCCACAATTAGAAGACATATGGATCCATTGTCGAGATGAATTCATCATACGGAAAAGGGATTACGAAAGGTTAACCCTTGATGAAGTGTAGTAGTTTGGGTTGGCTGATGTGCCAAAGGACTTACAAGATAATGATGAGGTCCTAGATGCATCATACAAGAGATGATGATGTTTCCAATCAACCACTACCATGGGTTGATTGGTATGTGGAAGAGTGCAGCAATACCAAAGAAAGGGTAGGGCCCATTCTAAGGAGAACTTTTAGTTGGTTGGCTACCTTGGGAATATCACCCAAAGGTGAAAATCAACCTACAAATATAGGGTCTACATCAGCAATAAACCAACCAACACCTACAAAAGGAAAGAGATCGACTCAAAGGGTTCCCATAGTTCTAAAGAAGATCTCATTTGTGATTGGTGGCTCATCTCTTTCTAGGTCTACTACTTCCTAGGTTATAGCATCTACTGATATCGATTGCTAAGGTTGTGGAAGTAAGTGATTCCCTAGTGTCATTTAGGATCCATCCCATCTTCCCCTTCCTCCATTATCACTTCCAATATCAGTTCCCTCCACTTCTACCACCATTTCCTCTTTCCCATATCCTTGTATGGCCCAGGTATTTTCATCACTTCCAGTTTTATCACTGGGAAAATATTGGGTCACCCATTTCCTCCTCACTTCCTTTGCTACACTCCTGTTTTCTTCGGTCTCAACCCCATCATCACCTTGTCATTTTCTATGGCTCTCCTCACTCCCACACCTTCTATCATTTCCACCTCTGCTCAGATATCAGCTGGCATTTCTAGCAATATTTCCTTAATTGGTACTTTAGGTATTGGATCTTCTACTCCATCTTCCTCAGCTCTAGCCATACCAGAGTGGTTGTTTAGGTAGACTCCTAAGAAAAAGAAAAAGGTTCCTCTAGGAGATGTGATAGATCTCAACATATTGGAGTCTGTGCCCAAAAGACAAGCCAAGAGACCGAGAACCATATCAATTCTAATGGTTAATCCATTAGGAGAGCACGTGATAGAAGTGGCTACCCCTATTGAGGGGAAAACTAAAGAGACTATCACTACAGCAGACTACCGGATCTTGAAGTTCTCATTGGGAAGGCTACACATGAAGGAGCCAAGTAGGATATGCACACTTGCTCTTGAGGCCCTTTTGGAGAAGTACAACAAAGACAAGGCCACCAAAGACAAGCTTAAGGCAAAGGTCAAGTAGCTCACGCACACTCTGCATAGAGTAACTCAGCCCACTACATCCACTTTCATCTCAACTACTACGACCATGAAAATTTTGTCTACAATCGATGATATATCTTATCATGAGCTTGAGAAACTAGGCCAAAAAGGAAGAATAGTGAATGGATGGATGGAAGCGGATCTTACAGGAGGCCAACCCTTTGATCAAGGAAGTTGTGGAGATTTATGTTGATTTGATTTCAAAACCACCATCACTAAGATGGATGAATCTCTCTCAAAGATAATAATAACTTGAATCTAAACTTGGTGATGTGGAGTGACATAAGAGAGGAAGATTTTGAATTAATTCTATAGGAGGAGGTAATGGTGATGCCTCTAAAGCTGTTTGAATATCGAAGGCTATGGAATTCCAAAGTGTCGAGTATTATAAGATCGATCAAGAAATTGGAGGATAAACGGGTAGAGATTATTGATTCCCTAAACAATATCTCTCGAAGAGTTTGACAACACCCACTATAAGTTATTCAATGAGAATATCGATTCTCTTCCCAAGGACCAAATCAAAGAGAATTTTAAAGACTTGGTGAAGTAGGATGACGATGTCATGAATACTTTCAATAGTGACTCCATTGATCAACTAGTTTTATGCCAAAACTTCATAGGGAGACTAAAGAAAGTTGTAAGTAAGCTTCGAAGGTTGTCAGCTAGGATCACAAAGGAAATTGAAATAGTGGATGTGGTAAATCACTATGCGTGTGGACCTAGAGATGAAGAACCTCAGGGTATTGTCAAACATTTCTTTGAATACAGACACCGAGTGGCCATATGGGAAGAGGGGCAATAAAAATATGCAGAAAGGAGAGGAGGGAAACCAGGACAAATCTGAGTGGCCATGGAAGGAGATTTTTGAGTTCTGGAGATGGTCAAAGTTGTAAGGTTGACTTGGTCAACCCTCTACAACAAATTCACTATTTTTATGGGAGCATGTTCCCTTTTATAAATGACATTACTATTTTTAGTTAACTGTTAGTTTAAGGCCCATCTGTAATGGCTCATCCTAGGAACTTATAAATAGTGGAGTGCTCTCCATTATTTGAGAGATATATTTTTGGAGAGATTTGGAGAAAAGTTTCTCTTCAAGCTTGGAAGAGTGCTTTCAGAGTTTTGTTGAAACCTTTTAATTATATTCAAAGTTGTTCCTTGCACTTGAAGATCTATTTTATTGTGTTGAATGATTAATCATTTCATGCCTTGTGAATGTGATTTCTTAGCATTATTTGATTAATTTACCTTTATTTCAGATTATATGTTTCATATTGAGAGAAAATAGTGTGATTACTTCCTATCGGTTGTGAGAAATATTTTCCTTTTGTTGATCAAGAGTTACATTATTATTATCATTTAAGTGAATAATGGACATGTGGTTGTGATTATTCCTTGATAAATTATATGTGTGTTAAATCAAAGTTGATCCCTCTATTGTGTATGTTTAAGGTTTAATAACGGAACGTGTGCTTCTAATATGTGATATTTTATATCCTTTCCAAGTTGCAGTAATAGGTGAAGGTGGTTAACGGTGAAATCCTCATACCCACATTAACCCTTCTAGAAGTTAAATCTCCTATTCTTGGTGTATATCGCCACTTCTAGAATAGATTTTGTTTCATTCTTCTTCCCTAAATCCCATGAAATGTTAGCGTAGGACTAGTTTTCCATCTCTCTTACATCAGAAGTAGTGTTGTGTTAGTCTAAGAATAGGAAGCTAGCCTTCCCTAGAGGTTCACCTCGAGCCCAATTCCCATAGCTTAAGAGGTGATCCCATGTGTCCCAAGCACACCAAATGTCATGATTCTTTTTAGGTCATTCGGGGGCTGTAGTGATTTAGAGACAATAGTCGATAAGAAGCATAAGCCAATGTATGGCATGTTGATGTTGATAAGTTTTGGCATACATATAGTGTAATGGGTCAGTATTAGTGATGATGAAGGTTTTGTGATTGAGTAGGTAATGGCGGAGTTTGGTGGTGACAAAAACTAAGGCTAAGTAGAGTTTTTGGCATGGGTATATCTAGTTTCATAGTCAAGAAGGGTATGGATTATGTAATAAACCACTTGCTCTCTATGCTACTCATCACAATGAGTGAGCATGGCACCTAAAGAATGGTCAGTGGTGGAAATATATAGGTAAAAGGGCTGGTCATCCTTAGGAGGAATGAGCATTGGTGGTTGAAGGAGGTATTGTTTTAAGGCTTTGAAGGCTTTATGGCATTCATCATCCCATTTGAATGACACGTATTTCTTGAGAAGATGATGAAATGGTTGATAGCGGTTAGAAAGTTGTGAGATAAAATGATGAATGGATTGCAACTTACCTTGTAGGATTCAAAGTTGACAGAGATTAGTAGGTGGAAGAATTTCTAGAATAGCTTTGACTTTAGCAAGATCGACTTCTATGCCACACAAAGAAATGATGAAGCCCGGAGTTTTCTGGAAAGTATCGCAAAGACGCACTTCTTTGGTTGAAGATGCACATAATAATTGATGAGACAGTCAAATATTACCTTAAGGATGGGCAGGTATTCAGTTCCATGTTTGGATTTGGCAAGGGTCATGTACGTAATCTTCCAATATGTGATGCATGATGTCATGGATGATGTAAGTCATGGCTCGCTAATATGTAGCACCAAAGCATTTTGAGGCCAAAAGGCATGACTCGATAGTAGAAATTCCCCAAGGGGTGATGAAGGTAGTATTGTGTTGATCTTTTGGAGCTAGTAATATTTGATTGTAGCCTAAGAAACCATCCATGAGTGATAACATTTCATGGCCAGTGGTGAGATCAACTAGTTGGTCGATGCCCGGTAGGGGGAAATCATCTTTGGGACAAGTGAGGTTGAGGTCATGGAATTCCATGCAAATGTGGAGTCCCCCTATCGCCTTTGTGATAGGAATGATGTTAGAAATCCATTGGGGATAATCAATGGGTAGAATGAAGGAAACCGAGAGAAGGTGTTGAAGCTCTTCCTTAACTAGAAGAGCAATGCGAGGATGCATTTTTCAGTAACTTTTGTTTGATGGGTTTGGCATCAGGAGTGGTTACAATATTATGGACCATGATTTTTGGGTCAATACTAGGAATATCAACATAGGACCAAGAAAACATGTTGCTATGGTCCCGAAGGAAAGAGGTGAAGGCTTCTTGTTCAATAGCATCTAAGGATTGGCCGATCTTTAGAATGTGTGGGTCATCCTAAGTGTTAATGTTGATTTTGATGGTCAATTCGTTCAACATGGTTTACGTCTCGGTGGGTAACGACGATGAATATAAGAGTCTTCCGCACCAAGGTAGGTGAGGATGGACTCATCGTCCTGACATTGAATGATGTTAATAGAAGGCATATTGTCATTGATCATGTCAGGATACAAGAATGGGAGAGAAGAGGGAGCTTTGCCATCGTATTGATAGGTCAATGGTCCTAGGAAATGGTGTTTATGAAAAAAAAGTTAGGAGGAATAGATTCGGGATCTATGGACTTCGTGGGTGAAGATGGTAATGTGGGTGAATGAGATGGGGAAGATTTCCCATCCTAGATGAGGTTGACATGAACCTTCTTGGAAGGTGGAGCATCAAAACCAATGCCACTACGGTCATTGTGTTTATGAGAGGTATAGGAAATGATAGTATGGCAGCCCTGTTTGTAAAAGTTGAAGCCAAATCCCTTCATGTGCACCAATGGAGAAAAGTGTGAGTGAAGCAGTGGTTAGTGAGGGAGTGTAGGTCGGATGAAAATGGTTTGGTTTGGGATGGATGTTCGGGTTTATAGGTGGCCATATCAATTCCCCCATACATTAGATTAGTGCGAAGGTGGGGAGGACCATAAGGAAAAACCTTGCCTATGTGGATGTCATAACTAGGGTGTTGGCATAGGTTCCCATACTCTTGCGGGGTGAGGAAGGTGTTGATATTGTATAGGCGGTATTCCCCAGTGAGGTGTTGAAAAACACCTTCTAAGGGATCAGTAGTTGGTATGTGGGTAGTGGGGATGGATGGCTCGCTAGATGATGGGGAAATAGGTGAGTCAGCGGTAGAGGTTACAGCTGCAATGGGGATAGCAAGGTTAGATGTAGAAGAGGTGGTGGCAGTCTGGGTGGATGGGCTAGTAGGTGAAGGTGAAGTAGGGATAGTGGCAGATGCCTTGATGCTACAAGCACACATCGCTAGGCCGGTATAACATGTTACTGAGTCTTGAAAGGTGATGGATTGACAAGAATTGGGTAACTATGTCCCTCATGTTCAAATTTGAGGCAATGGTGTAAATTTGAAGGGACACAACCCATGGCATAGATCCAAGGTCGGTTAAGCAATGATTTATATTGGAAATCTCCTTCTAGGACATATTAAAGTTCGGGATATTGCGGGGGTGACACGGATATGGAGAACAATGTTACCCAAGATAGAGGTCATGGCGTCATTGAAGGACCACAGCATAACTAGGTTACCATGCATGCAATTGGTAGGTATTCACATTTGGTCATATGCATGGGAGGAGATGATGTTAATAATAGCACCACCACTGATCATAACGTGTTGTATGTGTATACTATTAATAAATACTGAGATGAAAAGATCGGGGTCGGGGTTATTAGACTGGAAGGGAGTGATCTCTTCATCTAAACAGATGAGGGTGGCTATTTGGCAAGTAGGTGGAGGCGTAAAGGAATGCGCGATGACTTAGTGAGAGAGGAAATGTGGTGAGGGTTAATTATGGAGGCTACCGGTGTGGGGTCATTTGGTAAAACTTCAATAGATTGAAGGATCTCCATGAGGGCTTGATTATGTGACTCAAAGATTTAGACGAGGTCATATAAAGACATTTTGACAAGGGATTGATGTAATTGTTTAAGCATTGTGCAATGTGTGACCCCATCGAAATAGGATATGCAGGACCTCAAATGGTGAGTTTGGGTATGGGTGCAGATGGTATGTTGGGTACAGGGTTGGTTGATGGGCCATTTCCTTTTCTTTTCCCTTATCTTTTTAGCACAAGTGGTAACATGAACCATGTTAATTTGAGGGGAGGTGGAGGAAGAGGGTGTGTCATGGAAGGTATAGTGGCATGAGGGACAAAACCCTAGTGGGGGATATAATCCTTGTGAAATGAGTAGGGCACATTGGCATTTGGGTGGTGGTTTGGCCAACTCTCTTATACGGACCATATTAATCTTGAATCTCGGGGTGGATCAAAAATTTGTGGGGGTGGAGATATTGGTCGCTGAGTAGGTAATGGAAGAGGCTCTGGGGAAATTGGTGAAGGTGAAATGGGGTCCTCATCAAGAATATCGTCATCATCAAAATTTTCTTCGGGAGGACATAATTGGACAAGAGTAGTTTTTAAAGCCTTACAGTTCTCTACATCGTGTCCTAGCACATGATGGTAGGCATAGATTTTAGTTTTGTCAAACCCTTTTAGTTTGGGTTTGAGCGGGTCGTAAGGTCTAAGAGGTGGTAATGTGATGGCAGAAGTTTCGAGGAGATTGGTTTGAGTATAGGTATAGCTGATTGTGGAGGAAGAGGTTTTAAAGGAGGGGGATGGTTTGGTGTGTGGAGTGGTCTTAGGTCTTGGTTTCATCTGCTTGGGTATGGGCATGGTAAAAGAGCCAACAATGGAAAGTTTTGTTGGTTTAAGTATCTTATTAGAGGGTAGCATATTTTTATCTTTAGTTTTCCACTTTTTGGGAAAAGGTAACACAAGTGTACGAGATGTGGAGGAAAATTAGATGGTGGAAGATAAAATATAACCCACGGGGGGTAACCAAGGTGCTACGGACATGGTCGAGTAGAGATTGGGTAGGTGTGAGTGAAAGAGAAGAAAGTGTCATGGGTAGTGAAGAAGTTATGGATGATAAAAGATGTATGGGTGGTAAGAAGGTTACGGGTGATGGCAGAAGTTGTGTGGATTGCTTTGGTATATTATAGGTCTTTGATGCGAGAGATGGGTTGTTGCACTCTTGGTTTTCGGTGGAAGATGTTTACTTGGGCGGTGGTCGAGGGGTGAGGTCCTAGGATGGACGGAAGAGGTGAAGGTGATAATGGTGTGGTAAGTGAGGTTGGTGTATGAGGCCTAGGAGGTTGGGTCTTCTTTTTGGGTGCCGGGGTAAGTTTAGTGTTAGTTTTGGAAAATGTGGCTAAATCTAATTTGATGGATGGGTGAGTAAGGCTAGCTATCGGTATGACCCCTAAGGTAGTAATAGGTTTAGGTAAGGGAGATAATGTAGGTATGGGTAGGTGTTTGGTTGTAGATGTTATTGGGTTATGGTAAAAGGTGTTATTTGGGTCATGGGTGGTGACGTGGAAAGTGTTGCAATAGTTGTGGTTTTGTTTGTTTTGGTTACTCGAAACACTTTTGGGTAGATAGTTGAGGTCTTGGTGAGTGATAACTACATTTTTGTTGATACAAGAAGTAGAAGGCGTACCCAAATCAAGGCTCTATCAACATAGTCTAGGCAATTGGCCAAGCATGAAAATGGTATTATTGTAATGGGTCTGATGTAGATTGAGTAGTAATTCCTATAAAATGTTTTTGAGTAACGGGGACATGGCTAGCCTCGAGACTCTATGGGCAAGAGAGCTGAAATCATATCGAGTGATCTTAACGGTCTAATGGTGAATGGTCATCTAAAGACAATGGTATTTCTATGGGATCCTCTATGGGTAGAGGAGAGCATGGGTTGACGACGTTGACTCTCCTTGTGATGGTGTAGGTGCTAGACATGTATCTCCTATGAGTAAGAGAGGTGTCATGACGTTGCGCTTGGAAATTTGAGGGGTCAAAGGTGGCATGCTAATTATGGGTTCGTCCACAGGTGAAAGAGAAAACAAAGGGGTTCCTCTATGGGTTGAGGAGTATATGACCTAGGTCCTTGTGTAGGTAGGGAGCATAGGCTAAGATTTCATCTATGGAAGGGATATGAGGAAATTGGGAAGCAACTGGTATGTCATCAAAAATAGCATGGACCTCACGGATATTGCTATCATTGTTTGAAGTGTCACCAGCTTGGTTGGAAAAAGGGGCATGATTAGGAAATGGCTTCTTGAAGATATGTAGGTTTTGGTTAGTGGGTGCATTTGGGCTATCCAAGACTAGATCTTTGTTGTCTAACATTTCTTGGATGATATTCTTGAAGGTGATGCAGTTATTATCACTATGACCTTTGACACAATGATAGTTGTAAAATTCATGTTCCTTATACCATGTAGGCATGGGTCATTTAGGGTCAAAACCAATATGTGGTTTTATAGGTGGAAGGGTAATGGCACCAACCTTAACAAGATTTTCCAAAATAGAAGAATAATATTCTCCTATCGAAGTATACTTTCGGTGTTCTCATCTGAACTAGAAATCTTGGATGGGAGAGAGATTAGAGGGAGGTTTGGCTAGGTTTGATTGATAAGGGAAGGCAGCCTTGAGAACTATGGTGTTAGAAGATCCTTTGGATTTTGAATAGTTTTTGGGGTTTGAAGATGAAGAAGCATTATTTGATTAAAATGTGATGTTCTTGTTATGAAATTGAATTTTCTTCTCTTCAATAGCATGAATTTCTAATTTTGTGCCATGGTGAATGCCTTGTCAAAAGTGTGAAAGGTATGCACCTACAGGGTTGGTGAGATGTGTCTTGTGTAATCCCGAGTAAACAACTCTATTAGTTTAGTTTGAGGTAATTGAAATGTGAGATGGTTAATTAGGTTGCGCCAGAGAGTGAAAAGTTAGCAAAGTAGACTCATCGTCATACTATCGTGTGGAATAAAGATCAGTCATGGTAACCTTCTTAACAATGTTGATGGAGAAGTTATCTAAGAAGGCTTGGGCTACTTGATTAAATGAGTAGATGGAGTGTCTTGGTAGCCCACTATACCAGTCCAATGCAGGTCATGTCAGGGACTTTGGGAAGGTTTGTAGGAGTAAAGTGTCATCATGGGTGATCAGGTAACACCCATGTTTGAAATACTGCAAATGTTGTTGTGGGTCTTCTTTACTATTGAAACGGTTGAATTTTGGTATTTCCGAGTGTACAAGGTAAGGGCGAATAGGGATGGATAGATGAATGGGATCATTATATATTTCATGTAGGTGAGAGAATTAAGTGAGCCTGGATGCTTCCGGTTTTATATCCTTTCCATCATCAATTTGATGAGTTCATTAGTAGGTTGTGATGGAAGGGCATAAGGGGCTGGTATTGAACATGTGATGTGGGCGGCATTCCGGTGTATGTTAATCCCTGATTAGGGAGGTTCGAGAATAGGTGACCAACATAAAGGGAGCGTATCCGAAAATGGGTGATAGATGAGAAGGGGTTTGTTGATATTATGTGTATGTAGGTGGGACGGTCGTAGTGACTCTAGTAGCGATTGGGGTCAGTGTTTGTGGGATAGAGAGGAAAAGATTCTGGAATGGAGTAGGGGTCACTAACACCATGGGTGGTTGTGTTGTAATAGGTATTTGTGAGACAATGGGTGCAGATAGGGTTATGATCTGGTTGGTCGGTGATGAGACAACGGATACTACATGTGTGGATCGATACCGTAGACGTAGCGGTCATCGCGGGTATGGATCCTTTGTGAAACCACTGGGGGTGAAGTAGGTGAAGGTAATGCCACATTATTAGGGGTTGATGCAGAAGAAAGAATAAGGATAGGAGAGATGGATATATGCATGCCATATATCAAGCCCGGCCGAGGAGTCCGGTAGAAGAGTGAGAAAGGTAGAACTATAAGGCCATAGGCTTCGATCAATGATTCATGCAAATTCCCTTTTTCTTGAAGCAATGGTTGTAGGTAGGGTTAGATCCATGGGTGACAGGACAGAGGGTGGTGAAGGAATAGGTAGGAGTGGTTGATGACTTGCGTGAAATGTAAGAGTGTTAGCTTGATTGCGAGTCAACACCATGTGAATGAATGTATATCAAGTGATGTTGTATCCTAAGGTGACACAGGGAGCAGTGAGAATGAAGAAAATAGGTGTCTATATGTGGATTTGGGTAATATATTAGTTGATATTTAGTACAGGGTAACCAACACCGATTAAGGATGACCGATGTCGGTTCAGGGGTAACCGAGGTCGGTTACTGTGAGATAGGAACAATTTTACCGAATGAGGTAAAGACTGGTGATGGTCAGATGAACAAGTTGTATGATGATGGTTTATCAAAGCCTAGAGAGTACAGAGACTCACAAGAACTCGACTTGATAAATAAAATGAAATAAGGGTTCTTTAGGAAATTTAACCCAAAAGAACATAAAACCGATGCGATTAAGCAAAACCGATCGGGGGTAACCGATGCCGGTTACTATGAAAATTGGAAAATGTAAAAATGGATTGTTGTGAATCTTAGTGAGATAAATAACCAACCCAGAGGTCTAGAGATGATGTAATGAAGTCTTGACACACTCAGAAGAAGTTAGAATACTCCAATTGTGATTGTGGAGTGTGTAAGGCAAATTAGAATGGAAAAATGGAGAAGCGTATCCTCACACCTCAAAACGCATGTCAATCAAACACTAAAAACACATACCTAACAAGTGATTTTTAATGTGTTGAGCTTATGCTATTTATAATACTAACTTATGAATTTAGAATAGAGTTTTTGGTGAGGAAGGCTTCCTACGAAGAAGGATATCTAAAATGAGAGGTTTCATGTATGTTGTCTTTGTGGGAGGGCAGGTTGTCCTCTGAGATAATGACTCAACAGAGGTAACGAGCAAGCGAGAGTACCCTGCCAATCTGATCATGTGATTGTAGATAGGTGTTCCTAGGTAAGATTTTGTTAAAGAAAGATGTGTATATTTCAATTTTGTGTAGTTTGGTAAGACACAAAGAAAGAGAGAGAGAGAGAGAGAGAGAGAGAATGTGCTTTCTATGATTCTTTGTGTCAACCATCAGCTAGGCATGACTTCCAGCATATAGGTTTCCCTCATTTTAATGTGAGCTAAATGTAGCAAATCAGAATGTAATGCAACCAATTTTAAGCCCAAATCAAAAATATTATGTTCAATGAAGAAAATGATGAATAGGAGAGGGTATGCTCTTTCACTAAATAAAGCAAGAAAGAAGAATGATTCCTTTTAAATGCACCAATAGAAATGTTTCTTTTAGAGAAATTTGAAAGAAGAGAGGATTACTAGGGAAGAAAATTATTGTGTAAGCCTTTTAAAGGAAAAAAACACACAAATTTCACCTAGAAATGAAGAAAATGCAATAGAACCCCTGATGGGTCCCACCGGCATGCCAAAATGTTTCACCATTTTCTTTACTTTTTTAATGACGAAACAAATAGGGTTATGGGCTAGGAGGAATACATGTTAAATGGGTTGGTTGGAGGTTGATGTGCGTGTTCTAACTTCTTGACCCAATACCGATTGTGAGAGCTTCCTTTTGGCTAGGAGGAACTACCTATAATAGAAAACAAGACCACAAAAGATAAGTTAAATGATATATGATAGTGGACTGCCTAGCGTATGCTAGTTCCGGGAAGTGTGATACTTCCTAGATGGTTGTCAATCCATTGTTTAAAATAAATTAATGTGAGAAATAAGTAAATTCCTACTGTAGTTGATATGATTTAGGTATCTCATTCAAGTACAATAAGAAAATCCAATCACAACATGCTAGGCTATAGTTGGATCTAAAGGATGAGGTATTTGTCAAGGTACTGGGACTAGTCGTGGTCGATTCTGGGTTGTTTAGGTAAATTGGTAGGAGTTTGTTTGGCTACTGAGAGACCAACATCATTCTAGTATGACCAGTGATGGTTTATGTAGAACCGACAATGGTTATGGGTAACCAGCGTTCGGTAAGGTCGGGGTGTATGAAACTCAAAGAGATCTGATTACAAGGTTTGATCTAGGATTTGATAGAGATGGTAGGGTGGATAAGGAGGTTTATAGAAGTCTCAAGTGTATTCAGGGATGAATAGTAGGTGAGGATGGGTGATTTGGTGGTGTGGGTAAGGAAATGGTTGGGTTACATGTTGGTAAGGGATAGGAGAATGGGCATGTAAAGTGTAGATTAATAACAGGAGTAACAAAAGATACTAACTGAAATAACAATGCTAGTTAGGGATACACTTACTGTGATGCAGACTAGATGGATGAATGGTAATGGTAGTTGATTAGAAGGATGGTATTTGGTACTGTAGCAATGAATCTTGGAATGCTTCTGTGAGTGCAATGCTTCTAGATTTGTCCTGGTGTTGGCTGTGAATGTCTAGATGCATGAAAGGATGCTAGTTTTGCTTGCATGTAGCTTTGATCTCCCTTTGTGGTCCGAAGGTACCAACCTCTCCAACAAGGTTGCTAAGGTGAATAGATGGTAACTAATGGTGATTCTAGGTTTACCGGTGTCGGTTTAGGGTAACCGGTGTCAGTTAAGGCTAGATTCCCTAGGTTTACTAAAATTGGTATATCTCACCTTTTCAACTCATGTTCGCGTTCCTTTCTTCCCGGATGTATAACGGATGTTACGTTTTTATGAGCGGGAAGGTGATTAGAGGGATAGTAGACATTGATTTTTAGGGAAGTCTTACTTAGTTATGGAAACATGCCAAGAATAGGTCTAAGGTGAGGTGGCTAGGTGAGGTGTCTAGTGAGTTGGAAATTAGCTTAATTAGAATAATTAAGTAATGTATATTGTGAGGGTGGGTATTAATTTAATTAAGTTAATTAAACTAATATTAATGTGGGGTGAAAGGGGCCATGGTTAGGTGAATATGTTTGAGTTGGTTATTCGATGGGGGACCAAGGGGAGTGTGACCCAATTTTGGTGTCTACCTACAATCTATCCCAATCCATCATTCCTCCTAATCTATCAAAAATCCTCGAGGTATTTGCTATCCAAAATAAGCCCATGCTTATTTTGGTTAACTACTTCTCCTTTTCTTTTTCTTGGTACTTAAAATGGATTTTTGCATGCTTGGGCACTCAACATTTTATGGGTATTGTTTCATCGATAGAGAATTTTTCCCCTTTCAAGAAAGGTAAAGAAATCCTCCTAACTCCTTGTAACTTTTGAGTTATAGCTCGGTGGAGTTTGAAGGGAAAATTTTCCCATGCGGGTCCGCGGAGGTAAGGAGGAAAATTTTCCAGGAGTCTTAGACCAACAGAGTGGTTTTGGAAAAATTCCAAGAAATTGGTGGGTCAACGGAGATAGGGAGAAAAATTTTGCACTTAGCCCTTTTTGTGGAAAATGGGTGCAAAGGAAATATTTAGCCCATGGCTAGAAGAAGGAATGAAGCGCACTAGTGGGGCCAGGGAGAAAATTTTGGCACTTAGCTTTTGGGGTGAAAAGGTTAAATTCAAAAATTGGCCTGTGGATCCAACAAAGGGAAAGGAAAATAAATTTCTTAAGGCCCGTAGCCAATGAAATGATGCCATGTGTCCTCGGAGCGGCGAGGCTCACGGAGATTTTGGGAAAATTTTCCATTTTTTCAAAAAGGGGCAAAATGTTGTTTTGAAGCCACGGATCAACCAGAGGGTGCCACATGTCATAAGAGGAGTAGGGAGAGGAGATTTTTGGGAAATTTTCCCAATTTGAAAAAAGAGGGAAAAATTTAGGATTTTGCCCCGCGAACCCGTTTTTGCCCTAATTTGGCCTAATTTGGCCGCAGAATTTCAAAAGGTCATATCTTTCGATCCAGTGGTCGAAATTCATCAAATTTGGTACCATTGAAAAGCTATCAACTCCCTCTACACCATAGAAGCTTAAATTTTGAGTTTTGGGCAAATTTAGAGGGAGAAAATCAAACAAACATCTCTATCACAGGAAAAATGCATAACCGACCCTCAACCACAAAAATTGATGAAGTATGGCATCCGTTTCTTCTCCAGCATTGCCAAATGCATTGAAAAATGGATTTGTGAGGGTTCCCTTGCTGTTTTAATGAATCTTGTCGGTGGTTGGAGATGTCGAATCAATTTTCCCATGTTTTTCACCTTTCTTCATTCTGCTTCATCATTAAAAGCCAGTTTTGGCTCATTTTGTAAAGGTTGGATCCTTGCTTCTGAAGCTCTCTTTTCTTCCTTAGAAGGTAGATTTGTAGAATTTTATACCTCCCATGGAGATTGTAACTCATTTTTCCTCTTTTCCAATGGAACATATTGTATCAAACTTGGAAATGATAATGTATGTTCTGTGATCGATTTTCAATCCTCTCATGCATTTATTATTGTCTTCTGATCTTTCATTGCATTCTAGTAATTTGTGCATGTTTTGGTGTTGAATCTCCATGATTTGTGTCAAATTTTCAAAGCAAGAAGTCCAACACTCCTTTGGTGTATCACCGTTCTTTTTTACTTAGTTTTGTTTCCATTTCCATGTTTTCTCTTAACCATGTCTCCTTGGTAGTTTTAGAGTAGGAATTTTGAATCATAACCTCTGCAAAAATTACATGCATACACCTAAACAGAGGAGTAAGAACCAGTTTCAATCTAGATATTTTTCCAAATTTGTAAGGTCCCACACTTTGGGAAAACTCCATGTTGTGCATTCACACCAAATTTACCATTTTTCTAAATAGAGATCGAAGGTCATTTTGGGGTGTCTTTGTGAATTTGCACTAACAATTTTGGCACGCCCAATGGGACATTGGGGTTAGATATTTCATCTTCTCTTAGTGTCTCATGTAAAACAACAACATATCTTACACCACCATGTGCCACTAATAGGTTTTGGCATGCCGGTGGGACCAAGAGGTCTTCCACTTCATTTTTGTAGGTTGATGTGTTCCTATTTAAAATTTCAGCCTTTGGAGGCACTTACGCAAAGCACATCTGGTGACTCCATCTGATCAACAACCCATCTCTGAAGTTACAAACCTTCTTTCCATTCATTTTCATTCATTTTCCATTTCATTTTTCCTCCATCTCTTTCATTCCTCTTTCATTCCATGAAGTTGTGCAATCATGACTTCATTTCCCTCATGGAATTTGCATTTACAATAACAGCAATGTTTCCCACCTCCAACATGTTTTTCAAATCCTCTAGATCAGCATTTTGATCAAATTCAAAACCAATATGCATACCCATATGAGCAATGCCAAAATTTCAAGTTTGGCTATGAAGCATGTCAAGCACAAGGGTACATAGATTGTGAGGGAAGTCAAGAAGAAAATGCAGATTTGTTGGAGAAAATCCAAAAGATGGAGGCAAACATGGTGCAATCTAGGGCTCAAGCACAAATGAAAGCATTTGGAATTGGTTTAGAGCACCCTATCCATGGGGAGGCCCTTTTCCAAGACATTATAGCCCTCAAGAGAAGCTGGACTTCATGGTTGAAATGCTGCCCCAACTTGCAAAATGGACTGAGGAGATAGAGGCTTATGAGTTGGATTCAAGACAACCTTGTCAATGGGTAATTCCACCATCTCATAGCTTTTATTTTCTCTTTCTCAATAGCACCATCTCAAAAGCTCAACTTTCCAAGCTTCCCTAATTGTACCCCAAGTGTTGATTCCATTTCTCCATTCCTAGTCTTCCACCCCATTTCAATTTCCTCTTCCTCTTTTCCTTCCAAACAGCCATCCCCTCCAAAGAAACAAGTTTTTCTACCTCCACCACCACAAATAATTGCAAAACTAGTTGAGTCACAACCCACCCCTCCTCTTGCATTCCCAAGTCCATGTTGGGAAGATAAAAATCAGAAGAAACTAGTCAAGGAACAACAGCAAGAAGAGGATCCAAAAAAAAAGAAATGAAGATCAATCGAATTTTTTTTGGGCTGGCTCAAATTTGGGATTACAAAAATCCCCTTGATGGTGAAGCCAAAAGAGGAAGTTGGAGTTGGAGAACAAGTGGTGGACAAGGCTGATTTTTTAACAGTAGTTGAGGAAGAAAAACCAGCTCCAAACCCCATTGAAGAGGAGCAAATGGATGAGATCAAGTCATTTTTTGCACAAAGTAGAAGAAGGAAGCATTATTGATAAATTTTTGCTTTCGTTTGAAGGGGCTGATTTGATGATGAAGCCATTATGGAGGTGAACAAAACAGGTCCAAAGGCATTGAATTATGAACAAGAGGCACAAGAAATTTCATGTTTCTCTCCCACTTCATCTCTCCAAAATTTGATTTTTGGATGAGTTTGAATTGACAAGTTTCATGTTTGAAAATGAAGTTACACATGGTGAAGAAAATGCAGATTTGAAAGTCACCATGCAAGAGGAAGAGACTTTTGTTACAGTAGGACATTGAAGAGTTTGATTGCTTATCAGACTTAGAAGAATGTTTGGATGAGGAGCCAGCTGAAATTACAACATTTTCTTCTCCACCATTCATTCTTCAACATCAAGAGCCCGCTGCCATGAAGGAGAACATTGAAAAATAGTAGCTTGCATTTTGTAACAGCCTTTTGGAACCAAGATTGGAAGATTTAAATCTTCCATGTGCTTCATGGGAAAAGGAAGGGGAAGAGCAAGATATTTTCACCACTTCTTCCACACCATCCACCCAAGAAGGTCCACAAGAAGACTCCATTTTGGAGTTGAATTTTAGAGAAATGGGCACATCCAAAGGATTAGACCATGCCCAATCAGGTACTTGGCTTCATTGGAGAGATAAAGGAGAACCAAAACTAGTCATGCCTACTTAGGGCATGAGGATGAACATCAAAGTACCAAGGGTCACCATCAACACCTCTAGAGAGTCCAATGCAAGGTCAGCTTGAGGAGGTATTTTCCATTAATGTTGATACCTTGATGATTTGGGTGGAGGACCAGGCTTAGAGTTAGTTTTCCACTCATAACCAGCCATGTTCAATATCAAATCATTTACATGGTTGCCTTTTGAGAAGGAAGCTATTTCTCCCAACCAATTACAGGGTTTGTTTAGCTTACCTTTTCTCTTGGTTAGAGTAATGTAGGTAGGTTTGTTTCAGCAAAATAAGTGCTTGTGCACACTCTGCATATCCCACTTGGGGTATGTATGATTTTCATGTTTGTACATAGTTTTTGTGGTGCGGTTTTGCTCTTGCACAATGCATTGTTTTGGCTTTTGGTCATAACCGGTTTCAATTTTTAGTGGTTTCCAAGAGGCTTAAAAGGGAAGTTTTCAAAGTTTAGATCAGTTTACAGGCTAATACTCATGACTCCATGCCCAATGGATGCTTCAAGGCAGCTGATCTTTTCATCTAGTAGGTAGATGACCCCTCTGAGTCAAATTGTTATCCAAAATAAGCCCATGCTTATTTTGGTTAACTACTCCTCCTTTTCCTTTTCTGGTACTTAAAATGAATTTTTGCATGCTTTAGGGACTCAAATTTTTTGGGTATGTTTTCATTAGATAGAGATTTTTTCACCTTTCCAGAAAGGTAAATAAGTCCTCCTAACTCCTTGTATTTTTTGAGTTATGGCTCGGCGGAGTTTGGAGGGAAAATTTTCCCTAGGCGGGCCCATGGAGGTAAGGAGGAAAATTTTCAGGGAGTCTCGGGCCGGTGGATTTGGGTTGGAAAATTTTCCAAGGAAATTAGTGGGTTGGAGAGAGGAGAGAGAGAAAAATTTGGGCACTTATCCCTTTTAGCGGAAAACGGGCATAGAGGAAATATTTGGCACACAGGCCCGAAGAAGGAATGAAGCACACTCGCGGGGCTAGGGAGAAAAATTTGGCACTTAGCCTTTTTGGGTGAAAAGGTTAAAGTCGAAAATTCAGCCTATGTATCGAAAAAGGGAAAGGAAAAAAATTTCTTAAGGCTCCGCAGCCAATGAAATGATGCCACGTGTCATCTTGGAGGTGGGCTCGTGAAGATTTTGGGAAAATTTTCCATTTTTTGAAAAACAGGCAAAATATTGTTTTGAAGCCCCTGCAGATCAATTAGAGGGCACCACATGTCATGGAGGAGTAGGGGCATGGATATTTTTGGGAAATTTTCCCAATTTGAAAAAAGAGGGAAAAATTAAGATTTTGACCCCCCAAACCCAATTTTTGCCCTAATTTTTGCCCTAATTTGGCCGCAAAATTTCAAAAGGTCATATCTTTCGATCCAATGGTCAAAATTCATCAAATTTGGTACCATTGGAAATCTATCAATGCCCTCTACACCATGGAAGCTTCAATTTTGAGTTTTGGGACAAATTTAGAGGGAGAAAATTGAAGAAACATCTCGGCATGGGAAAAAATGTAGAACCGACCCCAACCACCAAAATTGATGAAGTATGGCATTTGTTTCTTCTCTAGCATGGCCAAATGCATCGAAAAATGGATTTTTGAGGGTCCCTTGCTGTTTTAATGAATCTTGTTGGTGGTTGGAGATGTCGAATCAATTTTCCATTTTTTTCACCTTTCTTCATTTTGCTTCATCGTTAAAAGCCAGTTTTGGCTCATTTTGTAATGGTTGGACCCCCTTGCTTCTGCAAGCTCTCTTTTCTTCCTTAGTAGGTAGATTTGTAGAATTTCAGACCTCCCATGGAGATTATAACTCATTTTTTTCCTCTTTGCCAATGGAACGTATTGTATCAAACTTGGAAATGATAATGTATGTTCTGTGATCGATTTTCAATCCTCTCATGCATTTATTATTGTCTTCTGATCTTTCATTGCATTTGGTAATTTGTGCATGTTTTGGTGTTGAATCTCCATGATCTGTGTCAAATTTTCAAAGCAAGAAGTCCAAGCACTCCTTTGGTGTATCACCGTTTATTTTTTTGCTTAGTTTTGTTTCCATTTCCATGTTTTCTCTCAACCCTGTCTCCTTGGTAGTTTTAGAGTAGGAATTTTGAATCAGAACCTCTACAAAAATTTCATGCATACACCTAAACAGAGGAGTAAGAACCAGCTTCAATCTAGATATTTTTCCCAATTTGTAAGGTCCCACACTTTGGGAAAACTCCATGTTGTGCATTCACACCAAATTGACCATTTTTCTAGACAATAATATCCGAAGGTCATTTTTGGGAGTGATCTTAATTTGCACTAACAATTTTGGTACACACGATGGGACTAATAGGAGTTAGATATTTCATCTTCTCTTAGTGTCTCATGCAAAACAACAACATATCTTACACCACCATGTGCCACTAACAGTTTTGGCATGCCCGGTGGGAAGAGGTCTTCCACTTCATTTTTGTAGGTTGATGTGTTTCTATTTAAAATTTCAGCCTTTGGAGGCACTTGCAAGCACATCTAGCAACTCCATCTGATCAACAACCCATCTTTGAAGTTTCAGACCTTCTTTCCATTCATTTTCATTCATTTTTCATTTCATTTTTCCTTCCATCTCTTTCATTCTTCTTTCATTCCATGAAGTTTTGCAATCATGACTTCATTTCCCTCATGGAATTTGCATTTACAACAGCAGCAATGTTTCCCACCTCCAACATGTTTTTCAAATCCTCCAGATCAACATTTTGATCAAATTCAAAACTAATATGCATACCCATATGAGTAATGCCAAAGTTGGTTTAGCTATGAATTCTTTCAAGCACAAGGGTACACAGATTGTGAGGGAAGTCAAGAAGAAAATGCAGATTTGTTGGAGAAAATCCAAAAGATGGAGGAAAACATGGTGCAATCTAGGGCTCAAGCATAAATGAAGCATTTTGATTGGTTTTGCAGAGCACCTATCCATGGGGAGGCCCTTTTCAAGACATTATAGCCCTAAGAGAAGCTGGACTTCATGGTTGAAATGCTGCTTCAACTTGCACAATGGATCGAGGAGATAGAGGCTTATGACTTGGAGTCAAGACAACCTTGTCAATGGGTAAGTCACACCATCTCATAGCTTTTTCTTTTCTCTTTCTCAACCAAGCACCATCTCAACCCAAGCTCCACTTTCCAAGATTCCCATGATTGTTACCCCAAGTGTTTATTCCATTTCTCCATTCCTAGTCTTCCACCCCATTTCATTTCCTCTTCCCTTTTCCTTCCAAACATCCATCCCCTCCAAAGAAACAATAATTTCTACCTCCTCCACCACCAAAATAATTGCAAAACCGGTTGAGTCACAACCCACCCTCCTCTTGCATTCCCAAGTCCGTGTTGGGAAAGATAAAAATCAAAAATTCAAGTCAAGAAAAAAGCAAGAAGAGGAGCCAAAAAAAAAA
This sequence comes from Taxus wallichiana var. yunnanensis, assembly GCA_018340775.1. Classification (NCBI taxonomy): domain Eukaryota; kingdom Viridiplantae; phylum Streptophyta; class Pinopsida; order Cupressales; family Taxaceae; genus Taxus; species Taxus wallichiana. Next base: position 612,254,982 of record CM031238.1, read on the forward strand.
AATGATAGACAATCAAGAGTTGGCTCTCAAATTTAGGATTACAAAAATCCCCTTGATGGTGAAGCAAAAGAGGAAGTTGGAGTTGGAGAACAAGTGGTGGACAAGGCTGATTTTTTAACAACAGTTGAGGAAGAAAAACCAGCTCCAAACCCCATTGAAGAGGAGAAAATGGATGAGATCAATTCATTTTTGCAATAGTAGAAGAAGGAAGCATTATTGATACATTTTTGCTTTCATTTGAAGGGGATGATTTGATTGATAAATCCATTATGGAGGTGAACAAAATTTCCAGGTGAAATGAACAAGAGGCACAAGAAATTTCATGTTTCTCTCCCACTTCATCTCTCCAAAAATTTGATTTTTGGATGAGTTTGAATTGACAAGTTTCATGTTTGAAAATGAAGTTACACATGGTGAAGAAAATGCATATTTGAAAGTCACCATGCAAGAGGAAGAGACTTGTTGCAACAAGACATTGAAGAGTTTGATTGCTTATCAGACTTAGAAGAATGTTTGGATGAGGAGCCAGCTGAAATTACAACATTTTCTTCTTCACCATTCATTCTCCAACATCAAGAGCCTGCTGCCACAAAGGAGAACATTGAAAAACAACAACCTGTGTTTTGTAACAGCCTTTTGGAACCAAGATTGGAAGATTTAAATCTTCCATGTTCTTCATGGGAAGAGGAAGGGAAAGAGCAAGAGATTTTCACCACTTCTTCCACACCATCCACCCAAGAAGGTCCACAAGAAGACTCCATTTTGGAGTTGAATTTCAGAGAAATGGGCACATCCAAAGGATCATACCATGCCCAATCAGGTACTTGGCTTCATTAGAGATAAAGGAGAAGCCAAAACTAGTCATGCCTACTTAGGGCATGAGGATGAGCATCAAAGTACCAAGGGTCATCATCAACACCTCTAGGAGTCCAATGCGTCACCAACTTAAGGAGGTACTTCCCATTAATGTTGATACCTTGATGATTTGGGTGGAGGAAAGGCTTAGAGTTAGTTTTCCACTCACATAGGCAGCTATATTCAGTATCAAATCATTTACATGGCTGCCTCTCTTGAGAAAGGGAAGCTATTTCTCCCAACCAATTGTAGGGTTTGTTTAGATTATCTTTTCTCTTGGTTAGAGTAGTGTAGGTAGGTTTGTTTCCAGCATAAGTGCTTGTACACACTCTGCATATCCCACTTGGGGTATGTATGATTTTCATGTTTGTACATAGTTTTTGTGGTACCGGTTTTGCTCTTACACAGTGCATTGTTTTGGCTTTTGGTCATAACCGGTTTCAGTTTTTAGTGGTTTCCAAGAGGCTTAAAAGGGATCAGTTTTCAAAGTTCATATCAGTTTGCAAGATACTACTCATGACTCCATGCCCAATGGATGCTTCAAGGCAGCTAATCACTTCATCTAGTAGGCAGATGACCCCTCTGAGTCACCAAAATTGTTATCCAAAATAAGCCCATGCTTATTTTTGGTTAACTCCTCCTCCTTTTCCTTTGCTGGTACTTAAAATGAATTTTTGCATGCTTTAGGCACTCAAAATTTTTTGGGTATTGTTTCATTAGATAGATAATTTTTTCACCTTTCCAGAAAGGTAAAGAAGTCCTCCTAAATCCTTGTATTTTTTGAGTTATGGCTCGACGGAGTTTGAGTGGAAAAATTTTCCCTAGGCGGGCCCACGAGGTAAGGAGGAAAATTTTCTAGGAGTCTCGAGTCGGTGGATTTGGGTTGGAAAATTTTCCAAGGAAATTATGTGTTAGTGGAGACATGGAGAAAAATTTGGCACTTATCCGCTTTTGTAGAAAACAAGCATAAAGGAAATATTTGGCCCGCGGGCCCGAAGAAGAAATGAAGTGTACTCACGGGGCTAGGGGAGAAAATTTTGGCACTTAGCTTTTGGGGTGAGAAGGTTAAAGTTGAAAATTAGCCCACGTATCTAAAAAATGGAAAGGAAAAGAAATTTCTTAAGGCCCGTAGCCAATGAAATGATGCCACGTGTCCTCGGACCAGGAGGCTCACGAAGATTTTTGGAAAAATTTTCCATTTTTGTGAAAACGGGCAAAATGTTGTTTTGAAGCTGCAGATCAACCAGAGGGTGCCATGTGTCATAGGAGGAGCAAGGTGTGGAGACTTTTTGGGAAATTTTCCCGATTTGAAAAAAGAGGGGAAAAATCAAGATTTTGCCCCACAAACCCCATTTTTGCCCTTTTTGGCCTAATTTGGCCACAGAATTTCAAAAGGTCATATCTTTCGATCCAATGGTCAAAATTCATCAAATGTGGTACCATTGGAAATCTATCAATGCCCTCTACACCATGGAAGCTTCAATTTTGAGTTTTGGGAAAATTTGGAGGGAGAAAATTGAAGAAACATCTCTAGCACGGGAAAAAATGCATAACCGACCCCCAACCACCAAAATTGATAAAGTATGGCATCCGTTTCTTCTCCAGCATGGCCAAATGCATCGAAAAATGGATTTTGAGGGTGACCTTGTTGTTTTAATGAATATTTTAGTGGTTGGAGATGTGAATCAATTTTCCACATTTTTTCACCTTTCTTCGTTCTGCTTCATCGTTAAAAGCCAATTTTGGCTCATTTTGTAAACGTTGGACCTCCTTGCTTCTGCAAGCTCTCTTTTCTTCCTTAGCAGGTAGATTTGTATAATTTTAGACCTCCCATGGAGATTGTAACTCATTTTTGTCTCTTTTCCAATGGAACGTATTGTATCAAACTTGGAAATGATAATGTATGTTCTATGATTGATTTTCAATCCTCTCATGCATTTATTATTATCTTCTGATCTTTCATTGCATTCTAGTAATTTGTGCATGTTTTGGTGTTGAATCTCCATGATCTATGTCAAATTTGCAAAGCAAGAAGTCCAGCACTCCTTTGGTGTATCACCGTTATGTTTTTGCTTAGTTTTGTTTCCATTTCCATGTTTTCTCTCAACCCTGTCTCCTTGGTAGTTTTAGAGTAGGAATTTTGAATCAAAACCTCTTTAAAAATTTGATGCATACACCTAAACAGAGGAGTAAGAACCATATTCAATTTGGAGAGCTTTCCCAATTTATAAGGTCCCACACTTAGGGAAAACTCCATGTTGTGCATACACCAAATTGACCATTTGTCTGCAACAGATCGAAGGTCATTTTTGGGGTGTTGTGAATTTCAACTAAAAGTATTTTCTTCATCGTGCTAAATTTTATGTGATCCTTGGCAGCATTCTTTATAAACATGGATTTGACGGTGTTCTTCTTTGATGTCTTAAATCCCATGAAGCCTCTCGAGCCATCCAAGAATTCCACAATGGTATTTTTGGTGGAAACTTTAGTGGCTTAGTTGTTGCTAAGAGCGTTCTTTGTCTTGGCTATTACTAGAATTCCCTCAATCATTATTGTTGTGATTATCTTAAGAAATACAAAAAAATCTATCATCATTCCAACCTTATTCATATTCTTATTCAAGCTTTGCAGTCGGCTTGTGACCTTTGGCCTTTTTCACAATGGGGTCTTGATCTCATTGGCTTTATTGACCCTTGTTCTTCATGGCAGCCTCATTCTATCATCACTACAATAGAATATTTCACTAAGTGGGTGGAAGAAATCCCACTCACCTCAACTAAATCTAGCCCAATCATTAATTTTATTTATCAACACATTATCTGTCACTTCGGTGTTCCCCACAAACTTGTCATGGACAATGGAAAGTCCTTTAAAAACAAAGATCTTAAGAAAATATGTAACACATTCAACATTCAACTCAGCTTCTCTTATCTATATTATCCACAAGCTAACGGCCAAGCCAAAGCTACCAATAAAACTCTTCAAAATATCCTTGCTAAGACTATTGATCAAATAAGTCGTAATTTTCATCTCTAGCTTCCTTTTTCCCTTTGGGCCTATCACACTAACATTTGTACCTCCATAAGGGATATGAATTTGTCTCCTATTTATGGTTTTGAAGTCATCCTTCCTCTTGAATTTCAAATCCCCTCTTTGCATATTTCCCTTCACAACTTCATCTCTAATGAAGACTATCACCAATCTCATCTAGCACAACTTGAGTTTCTAGATAAGTGTTTCCTTCTCACTCTTGAACACCACCATGTTTATTAGAGTGCATTAAATTTTCTTACAATAAACACCTTAAATAACATGACTTTAATGTCAATGACCTCATCCTCAAATAAAATCATAATGTCACTACTCTAGAAAGGAGCCAACGTGGAAAGTTTTCCCCTAACTAGATTAGACCATACATTATTACACACAAGTATGGGTCGGGAGCCTATCATTTGGCCTCCCTTGATGGTAAACTAGAAGTGGAACCTCTTAATGCATTGCACTTGTAACCATTCTACTATTAACATGTCTACCAATGTTCTTAGTCATATCTTTAGATCATTCCTCCATCCTAGCCTCTTCCATATCTCATTGTGATGATTTAGAATTATGTGGTCTTCCATCACTTCCTAGATGTGACCTTAAATATAGACATGACAGCTCTTCGCCTATGGCATATTCCTTATGGATATGTCCTCCCTCTTTTATGATAACTCCGTGATCATTACATCCATCACCCTCTTATTCACCTATTGGAACCATGTAAAGGGTCTAGGGGTGTCTCTTGTACATTCATTATCCCCTCTTAAGTGGTCTACTTAGCTAGTCCCAACTCTCCCCATGTAAATTCAAAATTCATGGATGCTCTTTTCAAAATCAAAGTTATAAAAAACATACTAATCCCTCGAAGGACACATGTTCATACAAAAATAAATAATTAAAAACATGAAAATCAAAATCAAAAGAAAAAATCAAGAAAAATAGACCGATCCCTCGAAGGACGGCTATCATATATTACTTTTTCCATCTATATTATGTATAAAGTAGACCATACCCTCGAAGGATGGCTACTCCTTTTCATGGAATTTAAGTATTCTTGTATAGATCAGCCTTCCATTTTATTAGCATCCTAAGAAATCTTCTCGCATTGATCAACTTTCTCTTTCCCCTTCTCAGAGTTGGGGCATAGTTTTAGGGAACACCACTTTTAGAGAACCCTCTTCCCTTTATACAAGTACATCTCAAACCCATTTTTTCATGTCAACATTAGGTTTATGAGCTCATATCATCCATTGTTTCCATGATATTTGATATAACTAAATATCACTGGTTATTTTCTAAAGTCAGTTTTGGTCGTATGTGCCTTGTGTCACCTAGATCCCCCTCTTGTTTACCTCCAATGCATTTGGAGGCATAATTACTTCACACACTCCTTAATATGACGTAGAGACATTTAGATTTATAGGTTTCTATCATTAAGGTTGTATCTTATCCTACTCCTCATTTTATCTTATCATCTCTTTCTCATCCTAAGTCCCACTGAACCATATATATTTCCCCTTTATGATACTTCTCTTAACCATTCATTTCTTTAAGTCCATATTTGTGTCCATACTCATCTTTCCCCTTGGGAATTCTATTATGATATTCAAATTATCCCTTTTTCGGGCATACATTATTTTTCCAAATTCCACATTCATGGCCATATTCTATATTCTCCCTTTAGGGAATTTTATTTCCATATTCTGAATCCTCTCCTTCTCATTTCAAAGTCCACTTCCATGGCCATATTCACTCTTCCTTCAGGCATTTTATTTCACAATCTTATTCAACTTGCACAAAAACTCTACCTTTTTGGCCATACTTTCCCCTTAGGGCATATTACTTCATCATCTCTTTTCATTTTTCTTTCTCATCCATTTTTGTATGTCATTAGGCACCATAACCTTTCATCCTCGTCCCTTATTGATGCATACCTTTTTGATCGATTCCTCATGTATGAAGGATTTCACATGCCTTTTGCATTTAGTTGTGCATATTTTGATGAATTTCCTATGACTCGTTATTCATCTTGACTTGTATTCATACTTATGTGGTCTTCACCGATCACCGGTGCAGTAGAACATCATATTATGTCTCTGTTGAGACCACAATTTTCCTCTACCGATGTGATTTTGGATTCACCGCCATAGTTTTTATTGATATTACAATTCCTTTTTTCATGGGGCATCTTGCCTTGGTTATTCTTTAACACATCTTTTATTCACACACCCGCCATTTATCATGGACCTTTTTTAAAACATGTCATTGATTTCCCTTGATGTCATCAATCCCCCATTTGAGAGGGACCTCATCATCAATCCGTTTTATTCCCCACCAACTCACATCATTTTTGTCTCATGTCTTGTTATCGTAAATCACTCAACAAAAAGGGAAAATGTAGACACCTAAATTTAGTATCTATCCCCTGTAATCACCCACGTGTGCATATTCATTTATTTCATCCCCTTAATTTATTAAAATGCCCCCATTTATCCCATCACTATTGAATTTAATTAATTAATTTTTATTAATCAATTATTATCCTATCCCTTTCCCTAATGGACTTTCTATTTCCCATTCCTCACTTTTTCTAACCTATCTCTATTGCCAACTCACCTACACCTCATCCCTAAACATCCTCTTCCCACCTAATGCTTTAAATCATCTAGCCAACTCTTAAAAATACCTGAAATCATGAGAAAATCATAAAATCATCCCATTGGGAAACTTTCCACATAGTGGGTGGTGACCGGCCAGATCATCTTCGCCCCTATAAAATTTAATCCTTCCTTTCTATTCTTCAATTAGATGGATGTAATTTTGATCCTTCTTACGAACCGATCATTCTTCCTCATGCCTAAGTATTCTGAGACATTTTACAAGCCTTCTACACATCCCTTTGGCGTGTTTGCATCACTCACGATCATCCTTCATGAGATTTTCCATCATCATTATCTTTCTTTTGGCATATCTATCATATTATTATATATTCTTTATTCCTAACCTTTTACATCTATAGAGAAGCTTTACAACATCTAGGAACACCCACCATCCTTTTCCTATAACCCCTTTTCTGTAAGTTTCCTTATTCATCCACTTGTCCTCGGCTTTATATTTCTACGATACGTTATCATCACTCCCTTCCGGTCACCTCAACTAGGGCCCTACTCATCTAATAATCTATCTAAACCATCCTTTCCTATTTTTCCTTCCTCTCTATCTCTATTTATTTTCTACAAATCCTCTTATAGCACTCACGAGACCTTTATAGTTTCATATTTCACTCGACCTTATAGGTCTGCATATTTTATCTCTGGGATTAAATCCATCCCGAGTCATCGTCCGGCTTTGCTAATGCAGGTTGTTATTGACCCGGACTAGGTAACACTTAATTTGTAATTATTTTAGTCATATCATAGACAATTTTAATAATTTCTCACATTCATTACTATTTAACCATACTATCTACACTCTTTATTTATTTCACTCTTTTCAACAAGGGTTGACATCCAAAATCTCTTAGAGCCATCATTTTCTAGAGTAGCCCCCACCTAAATCTATCTAATCAATAAGGTCTTCTTCATCTTGTAGCAAGGATCTCAATTATTTATCACATGTATCACATCACGCATCCAAGTAACATAAAGCCTCCTGCATTTCTAATTTTTCTAGTTTCTTCAATAGTTGGTTAATCATCTTCATTAAGAACAAGAAACTTTGTAAATAGTTCGATTCAATTTGATCAAGTCTAGATAAGTGTAAGTAGTTTTGTCTTGCAAAGCAATCTTCTTTCAGAGACACTAAATAGAAAGAATTAGATATAATTTTTAGGTGAGTTACTCGGAAAAGGCTGCTTCTAGAATCCAAAGGGACTTCCTTGGAGGATGTTATCTCGATTTTAGATAATTAAGTGAATTGACAATAATGATATGGATGAAGATAAAGATAAATAGATACAAGATAATGGATCTAGAACTCAAGATGAATAGGAAAGTCTGAGCAGCTTCAAAAGTGGCCTAAGTGAGGGTAGATGTAATCTGGACACATTCAAAGTAGTCATACTAGAAATCCTTGGTCTCTTGTTTGATCTCGTGAAGGAATTCAAATTGATCTTCAATGTCTTGGTCGGTTTCAGTGAAGTAGATTGCACAAAGTGTCAATTCATGAAAGATGTTGTATTGTTCCCAAAAGAAGGGGTGTTGGACTATAGGAAGGTTGTAAATGTTGGTAATTAGATGTGAATGACCAAGAATTGCCATCTAACAGAGATCCATGCTTGAAAAAAACAATGTTAAATGCATAGGATTTGATAAAAGTTGATAAAAAGTTGAATTCTAATGATAAGATGAATTTGACAAGAATCGAAATCGGTCATTTAGGCCAATCATTGGCGATCAAGTGAATCGTTGGTGATTACTATGATTTTTGACAGTTTAATAAAAATGAAAGATTGAATCTATAGAATGATGTTTCTGACTGATTTAAAGGCTGATTATGATTGATAATAGATAAACAAGGATAAGAAAAGTACCTTGAATGTAATGCCTCTGCCATTCTTACATTTTCACTTGCTTCTTTTTTAATTGATTGGAAACATTGACATGTGATTGTGTTCTTGAGTGTGTATGCTTTGATATAATTCTTAAATCATTTTATTGGAATGATATTAGTTTATAATGAGATATATCCTATTAATCAATTGTGTGATAGTAATTTTATTTAATTTTTGATCTTTACTTAAATAGTTTGTGAAATGGACTTATTGATTTCAGCTTGAGGAAATTTTGAATCATGTTCTCAGAATTCTATTAGGTGATCGGGTATTACGGAAAAATATTAATGTCTTGGAATAATTTATAACTTTGTATCGATATCATTTAAAGATAGCACCTTGGATCAATTTCATTGATCTAAGGTATTCTCCTAAATTGATCTATAATTATGACTTTAATATAGTGATTTCATGAGTTCATATTGATTCTGGAATTTCAATTTTAAATATTGATTTAGTTCTGATGATTCCAATTTCACTTGGCATATGACTTAATTACTATGTAAAAAGGGGTTCAAGTATGCTTGAAAGAACTTGATTAATAGAGTAAGAAATTAATCTATGGTAAGGTCTTTTATTTTTTTGGTTAATGAAAACCTAACCTAATCTAAGCGATACTTGGGTGACATTTAAATTATTATAGGACCTAACTAATTCCTAAGACATTTGATTATCTATTAGAGCCTAAGATAAGGTTGTGGTATCTAATTTCATAGATTTTATTTATTTTTAATTAAACCTAACCTATCTTAAGGGGAAAGGGAGTCCTATGCGAACCCTTTTTACCTAAGCGAGGTCGGTGTAAAGTGAGGTAGGTTGGTGGCAAGGTTAAATTGCATGGATGCCACCCTACACGTACATGCAGCTTTAAATGAGAATTTAATAAGGGGCCACCACCACCCCTTAGAGGAAATACCAAGATAAAATTGGTCATGCTCACCAAACTTGGCGCTAGCAGTTAGAATGAGAAGCTAAATGAAAGTTTTCTAAGCTAAGTTTAGATGGAAACTTGTAGTTAGTGGATCACTGGCAATTGTCAGGAATTAATGGCATTGAAACCAACACCAAAAATACCTTAGGAAATCATGTCATTTTTTTGTGGAAAGTGTTTAGTTGGTCTTTTTTTCATTTTGTTGCTCCAGTTCCTTTGCTCTGCATGTGGAGTTTTTGTTTCCCGAACTAGTATTTGACCTTTGGTTAGATACGCATCTCACTTTTCATGGAAGAAATAGTGGAAGAAATAAATGTGAAGGTTAAAAAACTAATGGAGGAATGGATGGAGGATTTTTCTGTGGAAATTGGTTTAATTTGATTGTGGAGATTATAGTGAAAATTGGAAAGGAATCCTGGGATCTTGAAGACAAATTTCAAGACCTCTACCAAGCATGATAGGCTCTAACTCTTTAAAATTTCTTTCTCTATTTAATTGTTTCATGAAAATAAATCTTCTCTTAAGCTGGAATGTGGTTTTGAGGTTTTAGGTTTTTTATATTTGCTTTACAATGTGATCTCTTGTTAATGGAATGAATTTTGAAATTTTATCATTTTATATCACATTGGTTTCTTTGATAATCGATGTATGTTGATATTCTTCCTGTGGGCTTTATTGAATGACTACAAAAATGACATTATTGCATTTTTATATCGAATGGGTTTGTTTTAATGTTATCCATTCATTACATTTGTGTTCTTTGTAAGGCATGATTTCCTTTCTTAGTTTAGTGATTCATAGGGTTTTGGGGACTTTCATTTGAATGCAAGATTTAATTGAAACACTCAAAGGATTTGTTGGGTTACTTAACCTATCTATTGTTAAATCTTGTTTAATAGGACATTTTAATCTGTATAAGTTACATGACTTATTGTTATTGTATGTCTATGATATTATGGTCTTGTTTTTAGATATTAACACCCATATGTCTCGAATTTTGGCTACTAAATGGTTTATGGTAAATTTGGGTTATGGGTCTTGCTCGTCGATTCAAACCCTTTTATTAGAAACACAAGAATAAATCCTTTGGGTCTAACTTTTGGAAGTTTTTTTGTACCATTAATCTATGCTCAAACAGATAAATGATTTTTTTAAAATGAATATCATTTGAAGTTATACTTTGTTCAAACTTAGTTACCCCTTTGAATCTTTAAGTGAAGATTTTTTTTTTTTACAATGGGTTTTTCTTGGTTTGTTTGGAATGTATAGAACACTTAGATTGCATTTGTGACTGGGCTTTACTTCCTCTGTGATGAATAAAAAATCTTGAGGTTTCGTTATAGGAGCCTAAATCTCTCTCTCAAGCATGTGAAGTATTCTTTGATTACCTTAGAACTTTCAAGTAGTTATCGATTCTATAGAATCTATAGGTCATTATTGATGGGATGGTTGCTAGGTAATTTGATGTTATGAACTTAACGTGCTACGGGTATGGTAGATCATACCTTACTATATATATAAGTGTTCATGGGGTTGGATCTTAAACTTTAAGATACTTGTTGATTATATGTGACTTGTTATAATTTCTTCTAAGCTCAACCTGAGCCTAATTATCATGAAGATTATGCACTAAATTTTGAATAATGAAGTTTGTTCTATGTCTGAACTATGTATTCTTTTATCCTTTTTTGGATAGACCCGGTGAGTATCGTAATTGGATTACTCCTAGTCTTAGGATGGCTTATTCCCAACATTTAACTATGGAAATTCACCCTTAGTCTCTTTATTATTGTTATTAATTTCACTAAGCAACTCATACTTGAGTTATGGGGTAACTTAATCTTTAAGAAATCCTAGTTGACAAATGATTCCATGAGGGGTTGTTGAGCATGAACTTGTGTTGTTCAAATATGCTCAAGTCTCAATTCTACCCTTGCTTGAATTGATGATCTACTTAATTTTGTTCCATTTTCAAGTGTCTCTTTGTTCTAAGTGGAATTGATTGAACAAGACTGATATACTTGTGTAGGAGGTTTTGTTTTCCTTAACTTGTATTTTGGGAATATGAAAATTTGCATGCTCTAATCTGGATCTTATTCCTTCTTTGGAGTATGGGGGGATCTGGTAGTTGATTATATTTATAAAATTTAAGTACCTTGAATCTCTTAAAGGTTGAATGTAATGAAACAATGATATAATATGGGCTATATGACTGAAATATTATCATTCGATCTTGTTACATATTGTTGCGGTATGTGTGACTTAATGATTTAATCTAGGATGCATTGTAAACTTGATAGTCTAGTTATAACTCTGTAGCATATAAGTATGGGTGTATGTGGTTGCAGTATACCTAACCTATTAAGGTGTTACTTGGATTGATATGGCCTATATGGTTGACTGGTTGACTTCTATTTAATTGAGTAAACACTTGTTTGGAAGATTGAATGTGATTATGTCTATGAATTTTCTTGAAATTATTTTAATGATGTTCATGTGGTATGTTCAAAATGAAATGTAATATTTCTAAACCTTAGAGTAATTTCATTTAAAAGCACTACTCTTTTTAATAAATTGTTAGATAGAACATATTGTTCCAAGGATTTAGATCCTATCATGTCGAGTTCATGTGAACGTGACAGATCTAACAATTTTATAGATGGAGCTTTAAGTTTGAAAGGAAAAATAAGATGAAAGTATTTACTTGATCTATCTTATTTATAAAGATGCATTGATAGCATAGTGAATTTATGATCAAAGGAAATAGCAATGTATTGTATATCTGACTAAAAAGGAAAAATTAGCCTTCCTTGTATATATGTTCTGGAAAAGAAATGATTAAAGTATTGTTGTACATCTAAAAAGTTAAATTAAAGGATTCTTGATCTATCATGTTTATATATTAGGAAACCTATAAGGTTGGGGATTATTATTATTAAGAGATCAATATATAGCAGTCTGAATTGTAATTACTGATTATGGGCCTTGTGGACTACAAGAGCACTATTGTGTTAAGTGTATGAATATAATATGTATACTTAGGAGGTTTGAACTATATGAAATGGGATGGATGATTGGTAATTGTAAATGATCCTATTAGTGTTATTCTAAACCCAATGCATATTAAGTATAAAAAGGATTAACATATAATTATGTTGGAAGGCATTATATGCAAACTAGGTACATGTATGATTTGAACTTGAGTAACCAAATTATAATGTATAGGTTCAAGTATGAAGGATGTGCATACTTAGCATAATATAAGGATGTTGTAATGATGTTATAAAATGGGATATGTATAATCGTTTGTGAAAGAAATTTAAAAAGTTATTAAAGCCTATCTAGGAGCTTCATATATATATATATATATATATATATATATAGTGAACCTTGATGTTATTGAATGGACAAATGTGGATTTATATTAATGTATGGATTTTTTTCCTACTATGAATATACCTTATCAAGAAGGTTACTAAATTATATGATTTTACTTAGTTATGGATCATGGTATGAAGATGAGATAATACATTATGCAGATTTAAATCGTAACTTGTAATTAAACAGGGCATTATGAGCTATCTCTAACTAAGTAAAATGACAATTATGATGCTTTTGTTAGACCCTTAGGTGTGATTCATTAGTGGTGAAAGAATCAAGATACCTAGGGGTAACCTATCATCATTTAACTAATACTTTGAAACATTAAGATACAATGTTCCAATTTAGGACCCTTGGCGAGTCAACTCACTATGGCGCTACACAGTCGTATCCATTAAATGATGATAAGAACTATTTGAATATTGTTTCTTAGTATTTTTACTTGAGTTTCCTCATTAAGACCCTAAATTGTGACATCGTATTTCATTAAGTACAAGCTTTGTTAGCGTTACACAAGAAGATTGAACCTCATGGATACGTACCTTGATGCCAACTTATGATGGCTACATGAAGGGAAGTGATCTAGTAATGATTTAAATCATTACGGAGACATTTAATTTCCCATAGGCATTATATGATAACATAGAGAAGTACGTCTTCTTGCGCAGCTGATCCAGATTTGTACCTTGTATGAGACTTGTAGCTATTTATAACACCATTGATTGAATGTTAATTCATATAACTAAATAAGTGATTAAGGTGAGATGACAAGTTCCCAATGGCGAGTGTGTTGTTAAGGAATTGAGCATGAAATACATGTCTACGAAACTTTATGCAAACTAGTGTAAGTTTTTATTACACTATCATGATTTCACCAAGATCTAAGCTATGAGATGTTAAATGGGAATTTAGTGGTGGAACCCGGTAGAAACTTAGAGAGCATCACTTAATTATGATATCCTAAAAAAGAAAGACCAAAGGATACATTTAATTTATTGGCTCATAAAGAGTGTTAACGGGGATCGAGTAGGATCTATATACTATCATGTAGCTACATAAGGTTTATGACAGTTATCAAAAATGGATTGAAGTAAGGTTAATGTTTGATTTGAATATATGGATATTTAAACAGGAAGCATAAAGTTAAAATTAAAAAAAAAAATCCCTAGAAGTGAAGTGATAAAAATTGGATATTACATTGAAATGATTTTGGAGTTGAATGATGCCTCAAACCTTCAGTGAGAGATATCTAACGAAGTAAGATGTGTTGTGATATGGCTTATAGTCTGGGTGATGAAAAAATGATCTTTAAGATTCTTGAAACCACTTAGTATGGCTTCCTAATGATTTCTTGGATGTTGGAGTGTCTAACAATGAGGTGTAAGAGTGAGAAGAATGCCAGGGATTTGAGACGAGAGATCAAAAGTTGAAGATCCTAGAGGAAGAGTTGAAAGGTGTTATTTATAATCATTGGCGATTCAACTAAATTGTCGGTGATCCAGATTTTTAGGGATGATAGGTGCTAAAGTGATTAAAACAACTTCTAATTGAGGTTGTTTGGTTTTGGAGTTCGGATAAATGATTAGAAAAACATTAGAGGTTGAGGTGTAGGAGTTAAATGGTTATGGAATGGTTATATTTTTGATTTTTTTTATTTTTTTGGCTTTCAAGTGGTTTTAGGTAGTTTTGGAGGAGGTAAAGGTGGATTTTACAGTTGTGGATAACATTTACACGAGGTAAATATGGTGGGGAATTTTAGACTTAGGATAGGGAATATATGAATGAGATAGTGATTTTGATTAATGTAATAGTGAAGATAGTGTAAGTGATGAAGGAGAATGAGGAGTGTGAATTTTGAGTGTCTACATTTTCCCCTTTTTGTTGAGTAGTTTGGTGCATGAAAAATGGTGATAGATTGATTTATATGGGTGATCCCCCTTGAAAAGGGGTGACTACAACACAATATAAGGAACACTAGTCGATAGGTTGATTAGATAAGTTTGACCTACATTTCATTTTAAAAGTTTCCCAGGCCAAGGTTCTAAAGTGAGGAATGCTACCATGGAATCAAGTGATATGGGAACAAAAGGTTCGTTACCTATGGACATATGATCCATGAAGGTATGGGAAATCAAGTGAGCGGGGGTTAAGGGGCCCGCATCCCATAGACATATGACATATCCCGAGATAATTTTTTTGTTTGATATTTAATATTTTGAGGATTGGGGTCTTTTAAAATGAGACAATGTGTTAAAAAATGGGATAAATTGATGTTGATTTTGACAAAATATAGATGAATGTGCAAAACAAGGTGAATTTCTAGCTATTTGGGTAATTGTAAAGGGATTGGGATAAATCATTGATGATTCAATGAATCATCGATGATTCAAGGAATTATCGGGATTATCTTGAAAAAAATTTGGGGCCTATAAAATCGGAGGTCGGTGGTAAATAGTTCGTTGTTGTGATCTTATTTTTGCATTTTAAGAGAGATATTAGGCTAAAAATGGTGATTATAAGTGATTGAGAGTGATTGAATCTTTGAGTAGACATAGGAGACCCACACATGCTAAGGTGATACCTTAATTTTGCTATTTTTGATGATTTTTGTTAGTTTTTACTTTTTGTCAATTTATCATGTACTGAGACATCCTAGTTTGGGAATCGCGAAATCATAGATGATTGATGTGATCACGAGATTCAATTTGATCATCGGTGGTTGAAGGTGATCACCGTGATACAATTGAATCATCAATGATTGGTCTAATTTAGTTGCGGAAAGGGTTTTTGTTGTTAACCGTGTTTTAGATAAATTATTGGATGTTTGTGATAGTAAAATATATTCTAATGTAGGTTTTTTTTTGTGTAGGTGGATGCAAGGTTGACCCTCCAAGATAGGATATCATTGATTTTAGAGGAGATGTGAGAAAATATGACAGATGATGATTGGGTGCATGTGGAGGCCGTGGGATTTATGGGGATGAGGGA
The DNA here is from genome assembly GCA_018340775.1 of Taxus wallichiana var. yunnanensis. Classification (NCBI taxonomy): domain Eukaryota; kingdom Viridiplantae; phylum Streptophyta; class Pinopsida; order Cupressales; family Taxaceae; genus Taxus; species Taxus wallichiana. The sequence goes on from CM031238.1 coordinate 612,270,731, forward strand.
TTACAAGTGGATCCATAGATGTCGCGGGTTGTTGTTGGCATTGATGGAGAGGTGGAATCCCGCCACATGTACTTTTTGGTTACCAACAGGAGAGGTTACTATTACAGTGGAGGATACTCATAGGATCATGAGATTTCTAGTTTGTGGAGTGGGTATTTATATTATTGATGAGAGTCGAGATAGATGGTGTTATGAGGAGGTTGTATGGGGATAAGGAAGATTATGTGAAGTATGTGTCAGGAAATTTTTCTTTTCAGTCTTTGTATTTTCCATCAAGAGAGGGGTGCACATGAATGATGATGATGATGATGGCTATTTCATGTTTTTCCCTCCCTGATTCTGGAGGAGGTAGGTTCCCATGGATGATGATAGGAGTAGTGGATGAGATGATGGAGCATCAAATTGTCTTTGAGTGGGCACCGATACTACTAGGACTGACATATTAATAGATGTAGGCTTGGAAATTCCACAAGAGGTTTGGTATTGATGTGTTGTTCTTGTTGCATTGTTGGGCATATGAGCATGAAGCCATTTTTCCATAGGGTTTTCATAGGGTGGAGTGAGTGATAGGCATGCTAGTTTTATGATATGGAGAGAGGATAAGTGTCGGGTGTGGAGGATGAAGAAGGTGAACTACTATAGAGATATTTTGACAGGATTGCAGGTGGGTGATGTGATATGGAGGCCTTATCTAGAGTTTCCTAATGTTTTCAAGATATGAGGACGAGCTTGTTGGGGCATAGCAATACTTATGGATATTGGATAGGAGGAAGGGGAGTATGATATGGTTAGATTTATCCGTGTCAAATGGAAAATTTGTTTGTTACAAAATGTACTTGAGGATTCATTTCCTTATAAATAAGAGGAGGAGATTGAGATACTCCCAAGCTAGTTTTAGGTCATCTTTTTGTGATAGTAGAGGATTACGAGGGCTATAGGTCTAGATGATGATGGGGACTTAGTACTTATTGATGATGTTGAAGTGACTACTCACTACACTCGGTGGTGGATGAGAGAGTATGTTGATTTTGAGTGGAAAAATTTCATTCGAGGGGTAAGGGTATGTGCTCGAATAGAGGGAGCATAGGAGGTGGTGAATGTTAGTGATGATGATGATGAGGATGAGGATAAGGGGGACTTCATAGTCATAGTGACATAGTTATGGTCGAGAAGGCCATAGTAGATGTTGAGAGGGATAGTATGAGGAGAGAGAGATGATTTGGTTGGGGTGAGGGATACATTGATTAGAGAGAGATAGTGTCATAGTTGAGTGAGATGGACTCGAGCACGGTTGGCACAGGAGGTAGTAGATTGATATCGATGCACCATCATCGGTGGATATGTGTTGAATATTTTTGTCATTGTTATATATGTTTTCATTCATGTCAAGATTGATGAGTTGATATCAAGTTGCATTGATGGAAAAAGGATTCAATTGGTAAAGTGAGCATGTGAAGAAGATGAAGGTTGATTGGTAGTGTTAGCTCACAAAGGCTTTGAGATGATCAAGGATAAGTCCTAAAGGACTTAGACAACATTTGAGAAAGCCGCGGATATAAGGTGTTAGCCACCAAGTACATAGAGAGTCGTGGAGTAAAGAAGCTCAAGGAAGGAACTACGGACTAAAGGAAATATCCAAAAGAAGTCGATGACGGAAGTTAAGTGCCGCTTGTGAGTGAAGAAGGTCAAAAGGTAAAGCTACAAGTATGAATATTTGGAGAATGTTATGTAAAAGGGAAAAGATGCAAAACTATGGATAAGTAGAAAAGCTGCTAATTATAAAAGGTTTCCACATATAGAAAGAAAGCCACATAAATTAGCAAACAAGGAGGAAACCATGAGAAGTTAAAAAATCTGCACAATGCATACAGATGCCACAGATAACTAAAAATCTGCATAAATAAGGGAAAATATGAAGGACAAAAGGAGAAGTCACGATATGAAGGAAAATATCAAAGATGCCAAAGGAAGCCACAGAATGATCAAAGTGAACTAGAGTGGATCAAGGACAATTAGTTAGAGTTCAAATTGAAAGAGTGAATGTTTGCATTCATATTTTGAAGGAGATTTGATTGATAGAAAATTACAACTACAAGTACAACTAGAACTTTACATAGACCAATGAAATTCTCTATTCCAACTACCAACATTTAATGCATGTTGACCACGAGGAAATTTGGTTATAAGCTTGATGGAGATTCCCAATTTCAAGGAAAATTAAAATAATGCAAAGAAGATGGGTCATTGTTTTAATTACACGATGCAAATTCTAAACAATGTAAGTTTTCTATTTTTGGAATTCAGCTAATAAATTGGTTTATCAAATGCGTGGAAGGAGGAATGAAGTCGAACAAGGAAAGAATAAAATCTAGACTCAGCTGGAAAAATTTAATGATCCGGATTCACAAGTGACAGATCAAGAAGAGTACATGATGCAAATTTCAAAGCAATCTTTTGAGTCATTTGTGCAATAAAATAAAAACCCTAAGTAAATTCGGAATTCATTTCTCATGAGATAGAATTAAGGCACTAGATCCAAGGGAGTGACAGAGGTAGAGGAAAGGAAATATGATGCAATCAAGATAAGAAGAGCTACAGTGGTGAAGAAGAGAGAAAGGGTGAGATCGAGAAAATAATGAATAACATGATCAAATAAGTAGAGCATAACAATGGCAGTTTGAATGAGCAAAAGAGTGTGACAGAGGAAGAACACATATTGATCTAGGAAAGTGATCATAATTCATTAAAAAGTAATTATTCTAACTACATGATCAAACATTTTATGTAAAGAATTCTAAGTTGTAGCTTATCACATTCAAGGAATTATAGCTTCCTTGTAGGTGAGTGCACTGTGGAAAGAAATCTCTTGTGATGTGTAATATTCACTTGAGTCCTTTGTTGTGCATAACATCAATATAGGTGTAGGGGCTTGTGTTATTTATGGGATTAGTGTCTCACTAAAAAAATCTTATAAAATTTTTTATATTCTTATGATTCATTGCTTTGTGTAATATAAGCAACGGTTTTGTTGGGTTTTTCTCTCAAGCGGGTTTCCCACGGTTAATCTCGTGTTCGGTGTTTATGAGTATGATGGATACTTGTTTGATTGTCTTATTCTCATACATATATATTGGTAAAGAATATAAAATTGAATAAAGAGTGTAAATGTTTTATTCTTCACTGATTCACCCCCTCTCGATCAAGTGCTTGTGATCTTCAACAAAACCTTGAGGAAGGCCCTAGGTATTATGGGGTCTTCTATATTGGTGCAGAGTTATCATCTTGTGCATAGGCTAGTAGTTAGATAGGGAACATGGTATGATTAGTATTGCTCACTATCATTCCTTGCATAAAGAGTTGACATACTATGAGGATATGGTTATACATGACTTGCCTAATGTTGTATTGTATGCATATCATCTAGCGCATTGAGGGGCAATTCCTAGTGTGAGTGCAGGGAGTGTAGGCCGGTCACCTTGGGGGATGGATTTTGGATTTGGATATGGTGGGGGTTCTTAGTGAGATGATGGGAGTGTTATCCATGTCATTGAGTTCCTAGGAGATGTCTAGTTTACTGGAGAGTGATTATGTGTATTTGGATTTTGGATTTTGGTATGTATATGAATCTTTGTGAAGCCTTGATGTATATGATTTATGGAGACTCTTTTGATAATGTATTTGAGACTTTGATTATATATATATGATGATGATGTGGTTTGTGATTTTTCTTATGTTGATTATGATATATGTGTTGATACATGTGTTTTACTAGTTTCTTTAATTGATGTGTCTATGATTTTTAAATATGGAAAATGTGAATTTATGATTAAATGTTAAATGTGATTTGGATGATGATGTGTGATGTGACTTAATATGTGATCAAAAATGTTAATCAAAATGTGTTCTATCTTTTTGAAGTAGGAGATAAAAAATGGAATGATTATTTTTATATGGATTTGATACATACGCGATGGGTATATAAATGTGAAACTAGTTGTACTTTTATCCTTAAATAATTTTAACACAAGAATATCAGTGGGTAGTGATATATTGGACCTTAGTTATAGAGATGAAGCAATTATATGTACCTTCCTACGACATGAAAGTGGTTTGAGATGTATAGGTTATGTGGGAAAGAGGTTCTCCTTTTTAACAGTTTCAAAGAGAAATGCCCCATCTTTTACATATTTTAATTTTTACGCAAACTAATTGATGTGGGAAGTTTTCTTTGATGGGAAATTTGATCGATGCGGAAATATTTCCTAGGATGCTTTTGATGTTTTGACTTTTTGAAGGTTGATCGATGCAGAATCCTTGTATACATAAGTAGCCATCCTTTGAGGGAGTAGTCTAAAATTTTGAATTTTGAATTTTGATTTTTACAAATAGTCATCCTTTGAGGGAGAAGTCTATGATTTTGACTGGTAGATGTCCTTTGAGGGATCAATCTACTTTATATTTTTGGTAATTTTGATATATTTTTGAATTTTTGTCCTTCGAGGATCAGTTTATTTTATTTTTTATAAGAAGAATCCATTGTTAATTTTGAATTTTATTTTGAGTTGAGGGAAAACCCTTACTAGACTATTTCAAGGAGGAGAAGAAATGTGTACATGACCTACACATACATGCCCCATGACATGCTTTTCAGTTGGTACAAGGTTAGATGGATGTAATGATTACAAGGTTCCTACTAAGGAGGAACTTTTCAGGTTAAATATACGATGAAAAGAGTCATGGTGCTCATATTTAAGGTTTGTAAGGAAAGTGATGGAAAACCACATGCTTTCTAATCATTACGATGATAAGATGATTGGTTAATGGTGGGATAAGGTCTTAGATATAACTATTGTCATGATGGTCAAAATTTAAAATAGTAGAAAGGCTACAAGTGCAAGGCATTCAAAGTTTCCTTTTTCAAGTTCACCATCAAGGAAGGCTAAGTGATAAGCTCTCAACCCATACTTTTGAGTAATGACATATGCACCAATCCAATTAGGGGAAAACTTTCCACGTTTACTCCATTCAAAGGTAGTGAAATTTTTATTTTCCTTGAGAACAATATCACTAATTTTAAATTCATGTTCTTTTACATGTTTGTTATATGCACATTTGACACGTTATTTATATACAAGTGATGTTGTTCAAGGGCCATTAGGATTTTTTCATCTAATAATTCTAGTTTTGCAAGATGGTCTTGTCGATATTCTTCATTGGTGATAAATTCTTTGAGTGATACATGAAGTGATGGGATTTGAACTTCAAGGGTAGTACTTACCTCGAAGCCATAGACTAATGAAAATGGCATATCACATGTAGGGGTACGGAAGCTAGTTCGATAATCCCAAAGAGAAAATGGGATTTGGAGATGTCAATTCTGTCTGCATCATCTATTGTTTTCATGAGAATTTTAGTGAGTTTTTGTTAAAGTCTTCGGCCTTTCCATTTTCTTGGGGGTAGTATGGTGATGAAAATTTGAGTTTGATCCATTGAAAGCTTCACGAGTTTCTTAACATCCTTATTTTTAAGGATTTTCCATTATCTGTAACAATTTTATGAGGGACGCCAAAGCGGCATATGATGTATTGATAAATGAAATTGACAATTTGATTTACTTTAGTTGAAGTTAAGGGAATGGCCTCAACCCATTTTGTAAAATATTCAATGGCTATGATAATTGAATGGTGTTATTGTGATGATTTAGGATTAACAGTGCCAATGAGGTCTAACCCCCATTGCAAGAAAGGCCATAGATCATTAGTAGGTTATAAATCGACTAAGGACATGGATGAGATCATAATGTTGTTGACATTTGACGTACCTCTTGATGTATGCAAAACAATCATGATTGATAGTAGTCAATAGTAATGGCGAGTCATAATACATGTTTAGTGATGGCACTACCATTGAAATTTCAACCACATATGTCGTCATGGACTTATTGGATTGTTTTGATAGATTCGTGGGATTTAAGACATCTTAATAGAAGGCCATCATAGTCACGTTTATGCAAAATACCACCTATGATGAAAAAGTGAGAGGCATGTTGAAGAAATGATCTTTTAGCATTTCATGATAAATCAGAGGGGATTTTAGATTCAGAAAGATAGTCAAATATTTGATAATACCATAGATCATTTGGATGGTTTTCAATAGTTTTGATAGGGGGCTCATTTTGATGTGAGGGTGATCTATTCTTTGAATTACCATAGATAGCTTGGGATTTTTTGTTTATTATTCAGTTTGTAAGGGGATGATGATCCTAAAGAAGCCATTGTATCTAAAAAAATTGGAAGACCATGGAATTGTTTGGATAGTGTAATGATCAAAGGATCTAAGGAGAAAATCAACATTGGCTTTATATTTTTATAATATTTCATTTTTACATTGATACTCTCCTTTAACTTGATTGATAATGAGTTGTGAGTCTCCGTAGATTTCAAGATATGAACACCCAATAGGATAGTGGTTGTAAGACCCATAATTAAAGCTTCATATTCTACCATGTTATTAGTACATTTGAAGTTAAGTTTAAATGATAGTGGAATAGGAATCCCCCAGGGAGGTATGATAATGACATTGGCTCCTCCCCCTTCTGGCATTTAGATCCATCAAAGAAGAGGGTCATTTTAATAGGAATTAATTCATGTTCATTGATAGTGTTGATGGACTCATTGGGAAATTGTTCGTGAGGAAGATGGGTGTCGGGGAAGGGGTGCTTAAGTAATATAGTTTGTGATGGTTTGGCCTTTAATAGACTTTTGTGATATAAACTCAAGGTCAAACTCAGTCATAAGAATAAGCCATTAAGTTATGTAGTCACTATGATATGGCTTAGAATGCATAATTTTGAGCAGGTTAAAGCTAGTGACAACATACATTTTTTGATTGAGAAGATAGCATCGTAGTTTAGAGGTTGCAAAGCACATAGCACAACCTAATTTTTTAGATTCGGTATAAAGGGTTTCATATTCATGGAGTGTGTGACTTATGTAATAGACAGCTTTTTCACGGTCCTTCTCATCTTGATGAGTGATCATAGCTCCTAAAGCATGATGTGTGGCAGATATGAAGAGATAGAAGGTCATCCCCTCGCAAGGAGGTGTGAGTACAAGTGGTGATAAAAGATAGTGTTTGAGCTTATTGAAAGCCTTTTGAAAATGGAGATCCCATCTAAATTCAATAGATTTTTGGATTAGATGATGAAATGGTTGAAAATGGTTAGATAATTGAGATATGAAGCATCGGATAGAATTCAATTTACCATGAAGGCTACGTAGCTGTTCAAGATTTGATGGAGGAGGATTTTTAATGTTTGCTTTAATTTTGGTTGGATCTAATTCAATGCCTCAAATAGATACGGTGAACCCTAATATTTTTCCAATGAGGATTCTAGAAACACACTTAGTGGGGTTAAGATGAAGGAAAAATTGAATAATATGGATGAATATTGATTCAAGAACAATGAGATGATCTTTGGGTTGTTTATATTTTCCTAAGAGATCATCAATGTAGTCCTCTACAGTTTTTTGGATAAGATTTTGGAAGATATATATCATGGAGTGTTGATAAGTGGCTCTATTTTTTTAACCACGATGGGCATGACATGATATAGAAGAAGGCCCCCAAGGGTAATGAAGGAAATTTTGTGTTGGTTGTCGATGTTGATAAGGATTTGATTATAACCAGAAAATCCATCCATAAAGGAGAGTATTTCATGGTGAGTTGTTAGATTGATAGCTTGATCAATATTCGGAAGAGGTAAATCATCTTTAGGAAAGGCAAGATTGAGATCCCAAAAGTCGATGTAGATGTGTAACTTCCCGAGGCTTTGGTTATGGGTATGATGTTGGAGACCCATTGTGGATAGTCAATGGGTATGATGAAATTAGTAGAAAGAAGGCGTTGTAACTCTTCTTTGATGAGGAGAGCCACGTGGGGATGCATCCTATGGAGCTTCTGTTTGATGGGTTTAGAATTAAGATAGGTGATGATATTATGTATGATGCTATTTGGATTGATTCCTCGCATATCAATATATGACCAAGTAAAATATGATCTATACTTGGATAAGAATCTGGAAAAATATTTTAATTCTTGTGGGTTTAGAGATTGACCAACTTTAACTATGTGGGGTTCTTGAATGGTACCTAAGTTAATGTCAATGGTGGATACATTAAGGAGGGTTGATGTATTAGGTGGTAAGGCTATTTGAATTAAATGTTTGTCTTCTCCCATATGGGATAGGATGTATTGATCATCATGGCATTGGAGGGTGTTGATGGTGGGTGAATATTCTTCAATCATATCCAACCAAATGAGAGGGATTGTTTTGGTGTAGTGATTAGATTGATAATTCAATGGTCCTTAGGATATATTATTAACTAAAAAAATTTGTGTGGGATATAGAAGGTGTCATTTGTGTCCATAGGATTGTCAAGTTTTATGGATAGAGATGGCTCTAATTCAGTGATACATACGGATGTGGTTTGAGAAGATGATTTAATAGAGGGCCTTTCATATCCTAACCTGTAATTTTCATTTAGTTTGAGAGAATGTTGGAAAATCAAATCATGTATTCCTTTTTGTAGCATTTAAATCCAAAACCTTTCCACACTCAGTGATGGAGGTACATTTGAATGAAGACGGGATTGTATAAATAATCAAAATCAAATTTAAAGGGCATGGCATGGTGTTGATTATTTTATTGTGAAGAGGGATGGTCAATCCCCCTATAAATGAGGTTGGTTTTTAGATAGGTGGGGTTGTAGGAGATAATATCTCCAACTTCAAGCTTGTACAATGGTTGTTTGTCTAGTCTTCCATATATCTTAGGTGTGGGAAGTGAGTTAAGAATAAAGAGACGGTACTCCCCCAGCAAAAGACGTTCCATAATGTCACCGAGGGAGGAGTCATCGGGTAGTTTAGATGATGGAATGGATGTGCTGGTGGATGTTTCATCGAGAGGATTTTGACTTTGAAATGAGAATGTTGTTTGGACGATATATCCTATTACAATTGGCAAAAGGATTAGGATATGCGGGGACTATGAACATCTTACCTTTGTATTCATATTTAAGACATCGGTGAAGCATTGAAGGGACACAATGCATGGTGTGTATCCAAGGTCATCCTAATAACATATTATACTAGAACTCTCCCTCTATGATATAGAAGAGTTTGGGAAGGGTTTTGATGCCAACTTTAAGAGGCGGGATTACAAAGCACCTAACGTGGGTGTGATTGTTTTGTTAAAATATCGAAGGATGATTGGTGTTTGAGCGATGATGGTATTTGTTAATCAGATTTTGTTAAAGGTGATGGATGAGATGATGTTGATTGTAGATCCCCCATCAATCATGGCCTTCTTGATAAGGAAATCATTGATTTGGGTGGTAATGAAGAGGGGTAATTCTTGATCCTTAGGTCAAAGTGATGGTATCTCAAAGAGAGCCAAAGGAGATAGCTAAGGATGTTTTGAGAGCACGTAAAAAATATATGAAAGAGTGGGGATCATCGTGGTTACTTGATATTGACCCAAAAATGGGTTCTTAAAACCAAAAATTTTAATCGTTTCAAAGGATCGTTAAATTTAATCAATTTTAAAAGGATTTAATATTCCAAAACTGATTAAAAATTCTGATTTAGGACTGATTTAAAAACTGAAATTAAGTTCCATCTTACTCAAAATTTCACTATTTGATCAAAGCCCCAAATTGATCATTGTTTCCAATTCAACTGATTTTCAAAGTTATCAAAACTGATTATATTTGCATCCCAATATCTATTTAAGCACTTAATTAATTGTAAATATCGAAAACCGATAATCAAATCTAAAAATGACAAAACATTATTTATAGGGTTGAAATTCCTACATCTCCGGGTTCGTTGTGAACCAATCCATTAATAATGTTAAAAATGAAAATACAATAACCTTTACATTTAACTAATAATGAACCAAAACCTACAAAATTGTGAAATTAGACCTTTAAAGGACTTTAACATAGCTCAGTACATGTCCTTCACCTTCTTGAATCACTTGCAGTTGTGTCTCCCTTAGGTTCTACACCTTTGTGTGACTTCAAAAGCTAAAAAATCTATCACAAAATATCTAAAATGGGAAATTTATTACATCATTGCGACCATCTCAAATTTATGAGAAACTTTCATGTTTACTCTTAACTCTGGTTTTGACTTCTGGTGCTTCAAAAATCAAGTTTTCTCCAAGTGCCCCTTCATTGCCTCTGCACAGACCTATCATTGTCCATGTATAAATAACAGTGAGACATTTTTATAACTCGTTCGATCCTCCAGCCGAGTTGGTGAGATGATAAGCCTTAAGGAGATGAGGTTGTTGGTTTGAAACATGGGGCTCTTTTTTCACCAAGTCACTTTGCGTTGAAGTGGGTTACCTCCCACAATTATAACATGAAGGAATACAAGGAGGTTTATATTGGCCAAGGCCCAATCATAATCTACGTGACATAAGCCACACCTAGCATTTTTTTTTCTAAACCAATAGTGGTCCAAGCTATCTACCCACATGTATATGGGGTAGTCGTTGGTTCATCTACCAAAAATGTGGGTTGTTGCAAATTATATCGCCCTTTGGGAACAATTTATGCATTGATATGGATCCGTGTGCATTGTGTAATCTTGATTTATGTGGTTAGGTGGCATTGGCCATGTGGCATTCACTATTTACTTGTCAAAATATAAGGAATTTTCTCAATATAAAGGTTGAGATATCCACTGGGTTCTTGTGCAACATTGAACTGGCCAATGTGGACCGCCGAGCTGGTAAATTAGATAAGGCTCCACTGAGTAGTTAGGATAATTTGGAATTGCTCAAAAAATATGGAATTCAATCTTATTAACTCGGTAGGGATTTCATCACCCCACCAAGCTAGTAAAATATCTCGCCTAAGCACAATTCGGTCCTATAATATAAATTAGTTGTCTTATAGTAATAATATCCCACATTTGTAATGTAAAATGGATATAAGGAATTTATAAGAAAAATGGCTATATTGGTAACATAAAATAGGTAAAGAGGTTCCCCTCCTAAAAAAGAGTGTGTCGAATATGGTGAGGGCCCCTAGCCATAAAATAGTGGGGCCCACTAATTTTTCATGTGTCAAAGACTAGAGGCTCGAAAACACAAAATTTAACATTTTGCCAATTTTTCACATGTCACGTGTCGTTCACCTATTGACCATTTTGAACCATTTTCAAACCAAATTTTTGACCCACGATATATTCTCGTATCCATACTTCATTCCTAGAGTTCTACATACCATCAAAAAGGTCTTAGACAGATCTACAATGTGGTCATGGTTTAGGAGGTTTAGGAAACTTTCCGACTCCCAAAAATCCTCTAGATCACTCCTCCCAACTGGGAATGATTTTTGTCCACAAAAATTTATTTATCAACACACAAAATGTGCTAACTCATCGTGCATTGTATAATCACATACATAGAATGAACAGAAATAGCATTATAGGTTAATTAAATGCAAATAGTTTATTATCTAGTCACAAATCAATCGAGATAATAACACCCATTCTACAATAGAAAGCTAGTGTCTAACTGATACTCTGCAACCCTCATCAACTTTACACACAAATCTGAATTGATAATCCCACGGTAATGCCATCAAAAACAACTGATCTAGATAATAACACCCATTCTATAATGGAAAGCTAGTGTCAACTTTCACTTTGTGATACGGCTGATTACAAAAATTACAATTCCATAAACACATATCATTATACCAGACATCTAAACTACCCACAATTAGGCTAGCGCCCACTGTCCATATGAAACTGTAAAAACACTACAAATATTCACTATCTAGAATAATTAGACCATTAATGCCAAAAATATCTATAGTCAATATTGAATCAACATGAATCTACCAATTCTATCCATACATATTGAACTGTAAAAGGATAGATCAAAATGTATTCTTACCCATATCGATTAATTGTTATCTATTGTAAATGATCACGGGTAATACCGCACACTATTTTGTTAGTTAAAATCATGTACACACTCATTGTAACTACATAGAGTAGTCATAAATAAATGCCCTAAAAATAAGGCTCGTCATTTATGTGTAATTACCCTTTATAAACAAAATAAGTTTGTATATTATCTACAAAACCAGAAATGGTGTCATAGACTTGCACAATGACATTTAACAACATGAACTTAAACATGCATTCCAAAATTAGACATTATACAACATGCCCACTAAATCTGCATATTACTGCTACTAAAAAATAGAAAATGGTATTTTTGTCATCCTTATAATGTAAGAAGTTAAACCTGAGTATTTTAAACCTTTCTCCCAGATCCTCTCACAGGTGACCCCACTTTTCAAAGTAATTAAAAACATGTGAATCTATCCTTCAACATACAACGGAAATCCAAAAATTACTTTGAAATTTTTGCATGCTTTCAACAATCCATGTTATGCAAACATAAAACTAAAAACATTTTACTGCCCTTTTAACCACATTTTCTGTTTAGGTGGTTTTACTTCCTTAGTACCAATTTGGGCTACATGAGTTAGATTCAATTTTTCTGGTTTCCTAACAACTTTCCATTGTTGTATTGGATGAATTTTCCAACATTTCTTAACATCATGTCCTTTCCTATTACAATGGGTACAAAATTTGATGTCCTTGTTTTTAGGAAACTTACCCAAATTTTTCCTTTGTTTAGGAGAGGTAACCTTTTTTCCATTTCTCACCTCATTAGGGTGAGATTATTCTATACACCTGTCATATAACTCATAAAAGGAATTAACTTCTTTAACATAGTTTTCCTCTTCCAACAATATGTTGCAGAATGATTAGTACCTCCACAAAATGTGCAAGGAAAAGCATATTTCTATCTACCAAAGTTATATTACTCAAAGCGAAGAGTGTTTTTAAAGTTTTAGGATTCATTTTCCCCTTAGTGTTATTTTTGTGTAAGTAGGAGTTGGAATTTGATTGCCTCTTTTACTTTTTTTCTTACACCTTTCATTATTCCTATTTATGGTGGAATCCTTCAAATCTAGTGGTGTAGACTCTTTGTTGTTTGAAGCTTATCTTCCTTAAGTTGTTTTGGAACTTTCTCCAATTTCCATTATCCTACTAGAATAATCCAAACCTACAAACTGAGGTTGATCCTCTACGTGTATTGGGTTAGTATCACCTTATCCATTTTTACCAAGGAATTTTTCGTTATATCTCATTTTAAACATTAGCTTAGACCCAATTCCCTTAGTATGCTTTTCCAATTCACCCAAAGAAATTTCTGAAACTAAGTGAGAGAAAGACTTAAAATGTGAACAACTTACGAGTCTATCATAGTTCTTACATCGATTTGGAAGGAATTTCCTTCTTTTTCTCACCTTGTTGTATCTCTTCTAAGAGGGCATCCTTGGTCTGTATTTCTTTCTACAAATCTTTAATGAAAACGATCAACTTCTTACTCTATGTAAGCATCTCGTTGACATACTCCTCTTTATTGGTTGTAGAGGATTGTGGCTCATATTTTAACCGCTCATTTTCCTCTTCCAATGAGTGAAACTTAGCTCTCATGAAATTTATTTTTTCCCGGAGTTGGTAGTTAAGGGCTTCAAGTTCATCCATTGCTCTGTTTGGATGACTTGCCCATGATTCCATGTTTCCCAAACAACCGTAACTCCATAAACACATTGCAAAAGAATATTAACAAGCCTAAAATTTCTACACAACAAAAAATTGAAATCAATATTGAAATCGAAGCCAAATTTTTAAGCACAATTAGACATTAATCCGGTAGTCTAACTACTTTGATACCAAAACTTGATCTGAAAATGGGTTCTTAAAACCAACACTTTTAATCATTTCAAAGGATCGTTAAATTTAATAACTTTTAAAAGGATTTAATATTCCAAAATGGATTAAAAATTCTAATTTAGGACTGATTTTTAAAACTGAAATTAAGTTCCATCTTACTCAAAATTTCACTGTTTGATCAAAGCCCCAAATTGAACACTATTTTTTATTGACTGATTTTCAAAGTTATCAAAACTGATTATATTTTCATCCTAAATTATATTTAAGCACTAAATTAATTGCAAATATCAAAAAACTGAAAATCAGATCTAAAAATGACAAAAAATTGTTTACGGGGTTCGAAATTCCTACGTCCCCGAGTTCGTTGTGAACTGATCCATTAATAATGTTAAAAATGCAAATACAATAACCTTTACATTTAACCAATAATGAACCAAAACCTACAAAACTATGAAATCAGACCTTTGAAGGACTTTAATGTAGCTTAGTACATGTCTTTCAACTTCTGGATCACTTGTAGTTGTGTCTCCCTTAGGTTCTATGCATTTTGTGACTTCAACAACTAAAAATTTTATCACAAAATCTCCAAAATGGGAAATTGATTACACCATTGCAACTGTCTCAAAATTCTAAGTAACTTTCATGTTTACTCGAGCTCTAGCTTTTTACTTCTAGTGCTTCAAAATCAATTTTTCTCCAAGTGCCTTTTGCTACCTCTACACGAGACGTGTCATTGTCTATGTATAAATAATAGTGACGCATTTTTATGACTCGTTGGCCTCCTCCAGAGATTTGGTGAGCTGATAAGCCTTAGGGAGATGAGGGTTGGTTCCAAACACGGGGCTCGTTTTCCACCGAATCACTTTGCATTCAAGTGGGTTATCCCACATTTATAACGTGAAGGCGAGAAAAGAGGTTTATATTGGCCGGGGGCCCGATCATAGTCTACGTGGCATAAGCCACACCTAGTATTTTGTTTCCCAAACCAATAGCGGGCTGAGCTATCTTCCTAGATGTATATATAGTAGTCATTGGTTCACCCGCCCAAAATGTGGGTTGTTGAAAATTATATCACCCTTCGGGGCCAAGTTGTGCATTGATATGGATCCCGCATGCATTTTTAATCCTAAGTTATTTGGTTAGGTGGCGTTGGTTGTTTCAAAATTTTTGGATGTTGACTTCACTAAGATATAAGGATTTCACTAGATATAAAGGTCGATATATCCACTGGTTCCCGTGCAACATTGAACCGGCCAATGTGGACCACCGAACTAGTAAATGAGATAAGTCTCTGCTAAGTAGTTAGGATAATGTGGAACCACGAACAATATGGAATCAATCTGATCAACTCGGTGGGGATTTGATCACCCCACTGAGCTACTAAACTGAGCACAATTTAGTCCTGTAATACAAATTATTTTTCCTATAGTAATAATATCCCACATTTGCAATATAAAAGGGATATAAGGCATATATAAGCAAAATGACTATATTTGAAACATGAAATAGGTGGCAAAAGCACCCCTCCTACAAAATGATGTCCTAAACTTGGCTAAGGGCCCTGACCATAAAATAGTGGGTCCCATAAATTTTTCATGTGCTAAAGATCGGAGGCTTGAAAACACAAAATTTAACCTTTTGCCAATTAGCCATGTGTCAATGTGTCATTCATCTATTGAGCATTTTTAACCATTTTCAAACCAAATCTTTGACCTGCGATATCTTACGCATCTAGAATTTATCCCTAGATCTCTATATACCATCGGAAAGGTCTTAGAATTCTCTACAACATGGTCAAGGTTTAGGGAGGTTTAGGAAACTTCCCAATAATAGAAAATCCTCTGGATCATATATAGGCTAGAGGGCTTTGATCATTGTTTATTTATGTGGTGGTGATGTCTGCATCAGCTCATAAAGTGACATTTTTACATGATCATGGTGTAATTTTTTAATGTCTAATTTTGGTATGGTAGTGGAAGAAGGAGGTGCGGTGAGAATGGATATTTTAGTCTTTGATTGTGATGTTTGGTTGGATATTTTAGGGGCTAGAGGGATGGAAACCTTAGGTTTATCTTTAGACAAGGAAGAGGTGAGCTTGGGAGGTGGTGGGATAATGACGAAGGTTTTTGGTTTATTTTGTTCTGAAGGATTGGATTCATGGGTATGAGCTCGGGTAGTAATGTGGACAACATCGATCTAATGGGGAAGGAGCTTACTCAAGTATTCTTTGATAGTAGGGGAAAATGATGTTGCAGGTGTTAGGTGAGGTTTCTTTTATATATGTAACTTTGAAGGGAGGAGGCCTTTATCTTCAAGATTTTTAATGGTTATATGGAAGGCTTTACATTCTTCTACAGAGTGTCTAGGTGTCTAATGGTAGTCACAAAAGGCTTCAAAATTATACCAAGAAGGTTTCCAGCCTCGAGTGTTGGATGGTTTAAGGGGAGGTAACACTATGAGTGATTGTTGAAGTAGTTTTTCTAGCATAGTTGCATAGTGTCCTTTTGATGTGGAGGTTGAAGGCAACGATGTTTATTTTGATTTAGTGGTCATGGGAGGCATTGCTTTTGGTGTGGGTTCTTTGGTAGTTTTTCGATGAGTGGTTTTTGATTTTGTGATGGTGATAGGCGGTATGGATGAGGGATGAGGCCCTAGGATAGTTTCTTTCGGTAGGGGTGGTGGAATGGTTTATAATAGTGACTTTTAGATGGGGTGGAAGGAAACTCTTAGTATTAACGTGGATGATACTAGGCTACCAAGTCATCATAGTAACTTTTTATGATCTAGATGATTGGTTTTTTTAATATGTTTGCAAAGGATCCTTGGTAAGGCTAGGTGAAGAGGAGGTAATTACAGATGTAGAAGGTTCATTTTAGACAAAGCATATTGTGGGGTGTTTTTGGTTGTTTGTAAAATGTTGATTCATAGGTGTCATTAAAAGGTGTAGGTGTGGATTCAGTGATCGGTGATGGAAATTTCTTATTAATGGTGTTTATGGTATGGCAAGGTTGTATGTTGTTTCTTAGGGTTTACTACTCGATGGGGATGATTCAGAAATGGGTTTTGAATATGTCAAGATTCGTATTATGAGGAGCATTAGGGTTGTCTAAATATATCTTTCCTTTATCAATCAGATCTTGAAGGACGTTACGGAATGAACAACACCTCTCGATGTCGTGACCTTTGACCCTATGGTATTTACAATAGTCATTATCTTTGTACCAAGAGGGTTTAGAAATGGAGGTGTTGATAGGATGGATGGGTGGAAGAGAGATCATATTAGTAGTGAGGATTTTATCAAAGACCACACTATAAGTCTCTCCAATAGGGGTATAGTTACATTGAGGGTAGGAGCATTTGGTGGTCGAGAATTCCTTTAACGCAAACTTGATGACTACGGCATTGGCTAATAATTTGGGTTTGTCTTGAGTGAAAGATGGTTTGGATGGAAAATCAGATTTTGGTTTCTTTGGTCTAAGTTTGACTCTACCTTCTTCAAGAGCATGAAGTTCAAGTTTACGGGCCATAACAAAGGCTTCATCAAACATTTGAAATGATTGGATTTGGAGTGTGGAAGAAATATGTTTTACACATGAATGGGAAAATAATTCGATTAATTTTATTTTTGGGAGAGAAAATGATAATTGATTAATTATACCCCTCCAGTGAGGCTATGAATTCAAAAATGGATTCATCTTCAAAAATTTTAATGGCACATAGGTATGTAATGGTGATTTTACAGGTGATATTTATCGAGAAGTGTTCAAGAAATAGTTGAGTGAGTTGTGTAAATGAAAAGAGGGAATATTGTGGGATGATATTATACTAGTTTAAAGTAGGTCCTCGAAAATACATAGGGAACATCCTCAACATAAGGTCCTGATCATGAGATATCATGTAACAAGCATGATGAAAGGCTAGGATTTATTGCTAGGGGTCTTCCTTGTTATAAAACCGAGAAATTTGGTAATCTCCTCGTGAGGAGGGTAAGCTTTATACGGTACAGAGAGGTGAATAGGTTCATTACATATTTTTTGGTATGATAGTGTATTCTTGGGGCCCATAGAAGTTACTTCAATGTTGGATATGTGATTCATTAAAGCTTGAATATGGTCGGTCTGTAGTTGTTATATGCTAGATGAGAATGAGTTGGGTTGAGTAGATGAAAATTGATTAGGTTGCTGTTATGATTGATATTTTTGTGGGATGTTTTGTTGGAAGGAATATTTTACTGAGGAATGTTTATAGGAATATTATAAGAAGGTTTTTATGGTTAGATATATTGATACTTAGGAGGAATGGGTGTGTTAAAAGGAGGTAATAATTGTTGTGGTGTGTATTGAAAGGGAATAGATGTGTGGATAAGGGGCTGAGAATATTGAGGTGCTTGTTGAAAGGGGACAAAAGTGAAAATAAGGGGTTACGATGGTTGTGGGATGTTTTGAAGGGGAGTAGATACATGGATAAGGGGCTGAGATGGTTGTGGCATAGCTTGGGAGGAAGCAAATGATTTTGATGGTTGAGGTACATGTTGTGATATAAGTGGGGTCGAAGACTGTTGTAAAGCCAAATGAGTATTGGAAACAGTGTTGGTATTAATTAAAGGTGTAGATGTGGGAATAGATATGGTAATTTTTGAAGGTGTGGTATGGTTTGTTGAAATGGAAGCGGTTGAAGTGCTAATAGGGAAGTGGCAGAACTCAAATGAGGTATTTAAATGATAGAGGAAGATGAAGGGGTTTGTGCGGGTGCAGAGGTTTTTGTATCATTTTGAGGTGGTGTAGAACCAATCGAGCAGTCGGGTTGTTGATTTGTCATGTCTTGTGAAGAAATCATGTTAAGGTCAAAGTTAATCATGGTGATCGAAGACACGATGGTAGATGTTTCTAGTCGAGTGCTAGTACGATAGAAATATATTTTCAAGATGCCAAGTTTGTGGTTTGGATCGATGAGATGTTAAAAACCACATGAAAGATCAGTGTATAAGGCAAGTGTTTGGGTAATGGTGATTAAAGATGGATACCCCTAGTAGTAAGGTTACATTAAGAGCCATGAGGTTTGAGTTAAGGATTTCTTATAAGATAGGATCGTCGTTGTTAAAAAATAGGGACTAAGGGGATTAGGTATTTTAGATGAAGCATATTGACTACTTAGGGAATGTGGTTTTTCTTTATCTTTGGGTGGGGATGAAGTAGTGTTTTTCATTCAAGAAAGGAATGGCGGGTGTTACACATACATTGTTGATTATTATCAACAAAACTTTTAATGTTATATATCATGTTCTCTAGATTTTCAAGATGGGATGTTGATAAAAGTTCTTGGTGGTGATCAATGAGTCATTGGGCTTCATCTAGTCGTGTTTCAAAGCTTGTTGTAAAGTTTGGTAGTATTGTGGTGTGGATTGTTGCAATGGATTGGACATGTTTTATGAAGTATAGGTGTGGGATTTTTGTCTTGTAAGTACCATATTAACAAACAAACAATCACCTAACAAAATGAAAATAAATCTAGATTGGTTGATTACAAACAACAAGTAAAATCACATAGAAATAGTTGATTACAAACAGCAAGTAAAATCACACAAAATTAGTTTGATTATCTTGATTAATTAAGAAAAAGTGGAATGTGTAAAATGACTTATAGGTTCTAGGAAATGGTTGTCTATGGATGGTTTCATGAATGTTAAAGGTTGGAGTCCTCAAAATACCTACGAAGTTACATGAGGCCCGAATCTATGTTGGTGTGGTACGGGGCTTGGTATTGGGGCCTAATGATCCAAAAATAGTACTATTATTTTTTAGTACTTTTTACAATTTCTGGATTCTAGGAACTCAACATCAATTTCATGACACAATTACTCCAAAATTGATTGATTCCTTTATCTTATTTACACCTCAATCGAATTTCATTCACCATACTAAAATGTGCATTTGTGGATTATACATTGAAATTATCTTTTAAATCCAATTTCTATTTTAATGATGAATTTCTTAACAAAATAAATCAAAACCAATTACTAATTTTATCTTATCAAAAGCTTCATCTGGAAAAAATTGAAACATCCACAACACAAGATTGATAACAGAGTTCACTCGAAGGCTACGTCTCCAGATTCTTGAAAAGAGAATCGATCTATTCAACATCTAATGAAGTACAATTAACCCTTAAATAATGACTAATAGACCATTATACATGTAAATGAGCTGATCTAAGACTCATATAACTCTGCAAAAATCATAAATTGTCCCAAATTCAATCGTGGCTTCTACAATGCTTTGACAAAGTGTGATCCCCTTGAAAATATGATCGAAAAATGCCTACAACTAGATATTTAAAAACACTACATGGAAAATTATATTTATGGAATCCTCATGAAAGTTTAAGAAACTTCTCTTTTACACCATGGTCCAGTTAGGCCCTTAGGTGCTCAAAAAACTCAGATCTCTGCTTACTCCCAGTGCACTGTTTCATGTAAATGTGATAGAAAATCACCTACACCAGAAAATAGGTAGCACTTCATATGGAAAAAAATTACATATTTGGAATCCTCTCAGAATTTTGAGCAATTTTGGTTATTACACGAGGTACTAATTTGAACCAGAAGTGCCTCAAAAAACCTAATCTTTGCAAACTACCCATGTTTTGCCTTAAAATAGTCTATGCACTATCATTTAACAAAAGTTTGTGAGCTCCTTAACAACCCAACAGAATCATTGGTGAGTTGGTTTGAGCGATGCACTTAGCGATCAGATCTCTCGGGGTCAAGTCTCATCCCCACCATTTTGGATGGGCCACTTTGCACCATAGTGGGATATATCTCATATTGCCAACGTGAAAGGAGGGGTTATGGTTTAAATATATGTTCGCTACCTATCTTTACATGGCAATTGTTAGATTATGTATTTACCTTAGCTCATGTTCATCTAGGAACTTTACTTACCTTTATTATATTTATCCTCACCCGATTATGTGTGTGGATATTTCTTTTTATTTATTTAGATATTAGGGGGATATTATATATTTATTAGGTATAGTTCCTTCCTTGATCTATGGTATTGACTAGATCCTTGATGTCTAGTTCTTTCCTAAATCTATGGACTTTACTAGTTCTTTGATGACTAGTTATTTCCTTTATTTATGGCTTGATCTATGACCTTGGTTGGTTCTTAGATTATTATTCCTTTCCTATATAAGCAAGGTCCATTCTCATTGTATTTCATTGAGTTCCATAATAATATATGATATTGTTGCTAATTTGTTTGCAAATTTTTATGTAAATTTATTCGGTGAATTGATTTCATCTTATTGATCATGGTGTTTAATTAGCATCTAAGTTCTTAGCTTGGCACGATCTAGTTATTGTTCATTTTATGGTATCAGAGCAAGAGATTGCTATTGACATCCATCTATAAATTTTATTTTACAAATAAGTTCTTTGTATATTTATATATTCAAGAAATTTTTGTATTTTGTTTCTACATGCATTTTTATGTAAACTAGAATCTTCCATTGGATACAAAAGGTGCCAAAACCCTAAGATTTATTGTGAACTCGACCATTTCTGGAGGTAGTCACTTTTTGAGTTTTTTTGTTATTCCAGAGGAATGGTCTACACTACATTAGAATCCATGCTAGTGAGGAATGAAAGTTAGAAATTATTTTATGGGTTTTATTGAGTTTCTTGAGATTTGTACTAGGTATTTTTCTATTACGGCATAGCATTTTTATTTGCATGTAGGACACCTTTTTGAAAGGATGAATCTTTCCTTTTTTGGTAGGGCACTAGGATTTTATTTTTATTTTTGGCAAATAGTTTTTTGAAAGGGACTATACCCTTGAGAACAAAAGAGGGCCTAGAAGCCAAAATAGGAATGAGAACCAGGACAAAAAGGATCAAAATCCAGATGGGAAGATGAAGCCCAAAGTAGCCAAAGAGAAGCTACCCCAACAAAACAAAAACAGAACGAACACTGCAGAAAAGAAACAAAATGACGAGGAAAAAAAAAAGCAATAATTACAATGAAGTGCAGCTAAAGCACCCACAATTACTTCTTGGCGTGGGCACTAAGATGGCCAAGCACGAATTTTTCCATTTTGAGAAATTCGTAGTAATTTTTACGAGAAGAAGTAGTTGGATGTGACTTCCTCGATATAACAAGCAAGCACACCCCAAAATGTTGCTCACACCCATTGAAATACTTAGCCCCTGGTCATATGGTATGGTCATATAAGGGCTTAAAAATTGTGATTCCTACTAGTATGCACTTAATTCCAACCCCCTTTCAGTTTATTTTTGTGGTGAAGGAAAGAGCAATTTATTCTATTTTACTTGCAAATAAAATAAATTGTAGAGCATAATATTGAAAAGTTTGTATCTTTTGATTGGTAACTCGGTTTTGAGTTCCATTTTTACAAAAGTGCTTGTTTTTTAGTGCTCTTTCCATTGGAAATATTTATTTTTAGAATTAAACTATAATTATTAAGTTCCATATTGTAACATGCACTCATTATAAAGTGCCAAAATTTGGGGGGGCTCTTGTTACATTGTGTAAGGGTCTTATTACATGACTTGGTTCTTGCATTTCTTTTGGTTATTTTTTAAGGATGACGTCTTTATCTACTTATGCATTAGATCATGTTGAGACATTAACAACACATAGTTAACACACATGGAAACCAAGAATGGAAAGAATAATTAAGTGCAAAGGATTATGGGCTTTAACTTCATCATAACAACCGGTGTTCACTAGAAAATATGATAAATTTTAGTACAAAGTGCAAATTTGATGAGTGTATGGGTTTGATAAGAACTTATGTAAGTGAAAGTATTTTGTTTCATTTGAATAAAATTGACTCTCCTTTCAAAATATGGGATAAATTGGAAGATTTATTTGGTAAGGTGGATCATATGAAAGCCATGCAACTTGATATTGAGATCACCTCTCTTAATTCGAAGATTTGTTGACATAGTTGAAGGGGAGTGGAAGAGATAAGAAAGATGAAGAGTGTGTTTAATTGATTCTATCCAAGTTGCAAGGACCATTTCAAATATTTTCTTCAACCTTTTTCTCTAGCATGGATTCCTTAGATAATAAATTCAAAATTCTTGACTGAAACATTTTGTGAAAGACTTACTAGGTAAGATCCCAAATTGTCTCACCTTGAGTCTTCCACCTCTCAAAAGACATTAGTTGCATCTAATCCTAAGGGAAAGGGAAAACCAAAAAGTAAAACTAAATTCACCCCTTCTCCATCTCAAAGTGCTCCTAAACCCAAAGAAAACAACTCTAAACCCAAGGAGTCTTCTAAATCCAAGAATAATTCTATCCTTTCATGCTCTTTTTGTGGGGGTAGTGGTCATGAAGAACATAGGTATTATAAGCGAATGCAAGCCTTAGAGGATGTAGTCAAGAAACAAAAAAATTATCTCCACTCCACCTCCTTATAGTCAGCATGACAAAGCACTTAATGTTGTTAGGAGATCTCAGACACCACTTGCAGACATTTTTGTTATATATTCTAGTGCTTCTCATCACATGACTTCTTCCAAGGAGTCTTTTGTTTCTCTAGGTTTGAGTTCTACTTCCAAAATTGAGGTTGGAGATTCTTCCTTTCTTTCTATTGAGGGAAAATGTGATATACACCTTGATGGTGGTAGTATCCAAGATGCACTATATGTTCCTAACATTACCACAAATTTTCTTTTTGTATATTGAACATGTCATTACGGTAAAGGAAAAATAGTGATTTTTACTCCACATGGGGTAGAAGTACGAACTTTTTTGGAGTCTTATTCACTTTTTGCTCAGGTTATAGTTGATCATAGTTCTAGATTATATCACTTTAAAGGTTTTGATGACACTTCTTCTATAGGGACATGATTGGTTTCTCATGCAGATTCAGAGAGTAAGCTTTGGCATGAAATATTTGGACGTCTTAATTACAAATATTTGAAGGAGTTGAGCACTCATGGTATGGTAGATAGTCTTCCTAGAGTTTCTTGGCTTGAGGGAGTTTTCTCTTGCTGTGCATTAGGGAAATAAACACCAAGATCCATTTCCTAAAAAAAAATCAAGAGAGTTTCTTCACCACTTGAGATTATGCATAGTGACTTGATGGTTTTTCCAACCCCCTCTTTCAATGGAGCTAAGTATGCACTTACGTTTATTGATAATTTCTTGAGGCATACTTGGGCTTATTTTCTCAAGTACAAAAATGATGTTTTTCACACTTCAAAGTATTCAAGGATTTTGTCGAGAAACAATATTATAGTTGCATAAAGAACCTTTGTACATTCGATAATGGGGGAGTACTTCAGCAATGATTTTTTTGACTTTTGGGAAACTCAAGGCATTATTCACCAGCATTTTGTTCCTCATACTCCATAATAAAATGGCTTAGCGAACAGGAGAATAGAAATTTGAAGGAAATTGCTAGTTGTATGATGCATTCTAGATATTTACCTCCTATCTACTGGGTGGAATCAATTAATTATGCTAACTACATTTAGAATCATACACCACATAGAGCACTTGAGCATTTGACTTTAGAAGAATCTTGGTTCAACACTAAGCTAGATATCTCATTTTTTCAAGTATTTGGGAGCCATGTTTGGGATTTTGTGCTAAATAATAAAAGGAAAGCTTTGAAAAATAAGAGAAAACCATTTATCTTTGTAGGGGATTGTGAGGACATGACATCTTGTTGACTTTTAGATCCCGATACTCATGAATTTATTTTTCGAACACATGTTCAATTTGATGTGCACTTCACTCCTCATGATTCTTCATTTTCTTCCCTACCTCTACCTTCTTTTCTTTATCTCATATTGAGGATCCTTTCTTTGAGGAGGTTGATGAGGAGGTTATAGATGTCGTTTAGGATCTTATTCTCATTGATGTTCTCACTATGCCTAAGTGGGATCATACTACAGTTTCTGAGGTAACACCTTTCATAGAGGATCTTCAACCCACTAGGCATCATCACACACATTCTACCGGTTCTAGAATTTTGTGTTAGGAAGCTTATGAGGATCCAGTATTTTTCACAAGCTCATGGGATATAGGATTGGGATGATGCAATGACAGCTTAGTATTCTTCTTTGATGAATAATCATACTTGGGATTTGGTATCTCTTTCTAAAGGAAGAAATATGGTTAGGTGTAAGTGGGTATACCAAACCAAATACACAGTTGATGGGTCCATTGACAAGTATAAGGCTCGTCTTGTTGCAAAGGGTTTTTCACAAGTTGAAGGTATTGATTACTTTGAGAATTTTTCACCCATTGCCAAGATGGATTTTATATGCCTTGTACTTGCTTATGCTGCATCATAGGGGTGGCTCATATACTAGATGGATGTGAAGATTTCCTTCTTACATGGATATTTACAAGAGGAAATATACATGGAGAAACCTACTGGATTTTTTTAGTATTCTTCTCTTATTTGTAGGCTCCGAAGGTCTCTATATGGTCTCAAACAAGCACCTCGATCTTGGTATGAGAAGATGGATTCTTTTCTTCTATCTACTAGTTTTGTTTGTTACCACTCCGATCATACAATGTATCTACAACATGTTGGTAGGGATATTTTGATACTTGTCTTGTATGTTGATGATCTTTTACTTACTAAAATCTCTTATTCCCACATTCAGACTATTCAGAGCGCTCTTTCTACATATTTTGACATGACAAATCTTGGGTTATTATATTATTTCCTTGGTTTGCATATTTCTCAGATATATTCAGGGATTCATTTGAGTTAGAAAAAGTACACCCATGATCTTCTTGGCACTTTGATATGGCTGATTGCAAGCCAATTCCATCTCCTTTTCAGTCTGGGGTTACTCTTACTTCCACATGTACCACACCACTTTGTGATCCTACATTGTATAGGCAGTTAGTTAGGAGTCTCATTTACTTGACCCATACTCACTCGATATTTCGTTTTGCAGTAGGGATTGTATCTCGGTTTGCACATTCTCCTCATAGAGTCACTAGCACGTGCTAAAAGGATTTTGTGCTATTTGCATGACACTTCCAACATTGGCCTACACTACACTAGGGGTACTACTCATTTGGTTGGGTATACAGATTCAAATTGGGCATGTTTTATTGATGACAGACGTTCCACTTCTAGCTATTTTTTGTATTAGTTCTTCTCCGATTGCTTTGGCATGAAAAAATAAAATAGGCTATTTTACTTTCATATTCAAAAGTAGAGTACAGGGAAGCAGTTACAACGAGTTAGTAGATTATTTGGCTTCAACAGTTATTGACAAAGTTTGGATTCTCATATGATTCACTGACTGTACTTTGGTGTGACAACCAAAGTGCAATTCACATTTCTCACAACCCATTTGAGCACCAGTGGACCAAACATATTGATATACACATCCACTTCATTCGTTAACACATTCAGGATCGAGTTCTTTGCTTGGAGTACATTTTGACTCAGAAGTAGTTTGCGAGCATCTTTACAAAGCCTTTGCATCACCTCTCTACCTTGAGTTGCATGGAATGCTTGGGGTTTTAGAAGTTTTTTTTTGGGGGTGTTCATGAGAACATCTTCCTTCTTCTTCTTCTTTCTCTTTCCTTCTAGTAGGATTCTTTCCTTCTTTTGGTTTAATATTTCTTCATGGATATATTATACATGAGTACCTCATGTAGCCTAGTTTAGGGACTTGTATTGTGGACATGCCACTTCTATTTTAGCCCCTAGCTTCACTTGAGGGGGTGTTAGAGTAGGTATTTACCTTAGTTCATGTTTATCTAGGTACTTTATTCACCTTTATTGTTTTTATCCTCACCCACTTATGTATGTGGATATTTATTTTTATTTATCTAGATATTAGGGGATATTATCTAGTTGTTAGGTAGATTTATTTCCTTGATCTATGGTATTGAATAGATCATTGATGTCTAGTTCTTTCCTAAATCTATGGACTTGACATGTTTTTGATGACTAGTTCTTTCCTTGATTTATGGCTTGATTTACAACCTTGACTAGTTCTTAGATTTTTATTTCTTGCCTATATAAGCAAGTCTCATTCTCAATGTATTTCATTGAGTTCCATAATAGTATATGATATTATTGCTCATTTGTTTGTAAATGTTTATGTAAAGTTATTCGGTGAATTACTTTCATCTTATTGATTGTGGTGTTTGATTAGCATCTAAGTTCTTAGTGTGGTATGATCTAGTTATCGCCCTTTTAGTAATAGCCACATTTGTCGCCATTTTTTTGGCTTCCAAGCGTGACATGGCAGTTTGGGCCAAGATGACTATTTTTGGTACGTTTCTTTAATTACCTCATGGGTTGAGCTAATCATTGGTTGAAGCCACGTAGGTGGCAAGTTGTTCATCGTGTCGTGTATTATGGTGGGTGTCACGCTGGATATGTGAAGCGGTCATGTATGTGCTAAGTGGTTTGTTGTTGTATAATTTAAACCACTTCGAGCTAAATATAGATCCCTTCCAACCATATAAGGGATAAGCCCGATCCATATGGTAAACTCATTCATTGCAAGTATGATCTTGAATAATGTGGTAATAACTCTAGAATTCTAGATAATAAAGTGTGATCAACTTGGTGGGGAGTTGATCACCCCACCAACCTAGAAATATAGCTTTTTGAGATGATTAAATTCTACAATGTAAAAATATAACTCTTAAAAAAATAATCCCACATGGGCAATGTTAGAGAATAAATGGCATATAAAATCATAAAAATAATAATAGCAATGTGAATAAAAAGGTGGCAAAGGAACCCCTCCTACAAAAGAATGTGCCAAACCTGGTTGAGGGCCCCACCAAAGAAAAAGTGGAGCTCACCAAATTTTTAACCATTTTTCGAAGACCATAGGTCAAAACAACAAAACTTAACCTTTTTCACCTTTTGCCAAAATTGTCACGTGTCAATGCATGATTCGTTAGTTGACTAATTTTGACCATTTTCAAACCAAAACTTTGACTGCTATATCTTTTACACCCAAAATCCATTTCGAGGTTTTACATACCATCGAAAATGTCTTAGAGTGCTCTACATGGCGTGGTAATGGTTTAGGAAAAATAAAACACCTAAAAATTTCTCTAGATCACCTACCCCCTCACTTCACAATCCCGCAACAATAAAGGAGTTGGGTGCTTATCCAATGTACCGATAACCAATTTTTTATACTCAACTAGAACATCAATTCAGTTTCCTATTGGGTGATGAAATCCCAATAGTTATCACCTAGGTAGGAGTGTTTGATGCAAGTTTGATATTTGATGTGATTTGGTTGTGTGTGAGGGAAAATAATGTGAATGCAACAAAATAATCCTTCTAATTAATATATGTGATCAGGAAGGATGCAAATTTTGTTTTAAGCCCAAAATTAAATATTTGTTTCGATGAGAATAGACAGGAAATACAATACAGAAAACAAAAAGAAAAGGGAAAGGACTCACCTCAAAAATGATTCCTTTTTAATTTTTCAAAATTTTAATTGATTTTTTTAGAAAAGCAAAAGCAGCAAGCAAGAGCCTCCAAAGCATAAACCTACAAAAAGGCATTAGTAAAAATAGAAAACACCACAAGAGAATGATGTAAGAGGATGACTAGCTAAGTAATTAGAAGAAGTCACAGAGATTGTCAAAGATTGACAAAATCATTGTTGATTCACACAATCGTTAGTGATTTGACTAGATTATGGTGATTACATAGTAGAAGGCCTAAAATATATGGAAAATTGATTTAAATGAAATGAAAACACAAATGAATAAGGGACTAAGGGTCCCACCGAGCATGCCGAGAATGTCGAGAGATTTCTTAACCTTTCTAGTCAAATTAATGAAGTGAAACAATAAAAACAAAACTGACCTCAGAAGACATGGGGTTTACCGATACCCATAGAGGTGGATACTAAAGTTGATGTTTGATTGAAGTTAATCAAGTCCGGATAAGTGAAATTCCTCCTTTCTTGTAAAGCAATATGTAATCAAAGACAATAAATGGAAAATATTGGATAAATAGATGGCGAGCTTCTTGGCAAAGGCCAATTCCAGGAATCCAAAGGGACTTCCTTGGAGGATGGCAGCTAGCTTTTAGACAACTAAGTGAATTGACAATAATGATATGGATGAAGATAAAGATAAATAGATACATGATAATGGATCTAGAACTTATGAATTGGAAATTCCTAAGTAGATTAAAAAGTGGCCCAAGTGAGGGTAGATGCAATCTGGACACGTTCAAAGTAGTCATACTAGAAATCCTTGGTCTCTTGTTCGATCTCATGAAGGAATTCAAATTGATTTTCAATGTCTTAGATGGTGTCACTAGAAGCTGATTACACAAAGCATTAGTTTGTGTAAGATGTTATAATGTTTTGAGAATAAGGGGTGTTGGACTATATGAAGGTTGTAAATGTTGGTAATTGGATGTGAATGACCATAAACTACCATCTAACAGAGATCCATGCTTGGAAACAACAATGTTAAATGCAGAGGATTTGATAAAATTTTATAAAAAGATGAATTCTAATGAAAAGATGAATTTGACAGAATCACGGTGATTTAGGCCAATCGTTGGTGATCGGAGTCAATCGTCGGTGATTGTTGTGATTTTTGACATTTAAAAAAAGAAATATTGAAGCTACAGATCGATGTTTCTAGTTGATTTAAAGGATGATTATTATTGATAAAGGATAAAAAAAGATGAGAAAAGTACTTTGAAATGATTTTGGACCTAAATGATGCCTCAAACCTTCAGTGAGAGAGATCTGAGCAAGTAGGATGTGTTGTGATGTGGCTTACATGCAGGTGAAGAAAAATGATCTTCAAGATGCTTGAAACTACTTAGTTTTATTTCTTGATGATGTCTTGGATACTAGAGTGTCTAACAACAAGGTGTAAGAGTGATAAGAATTCCAAGGATTTGAGACAGAGATCAAAATTTGAAGATCACGGAGGAAGATTTGAAAGGTACTATTTATAATCACTGATGATTCAACTGAATCACTAGCGATCCAGATTTTTAGGATGACAGTGCTAAAGTGGTTAAAACCACTTTTAATCGAGGTTGTTTGGTTTTGGATTTTAGTTAAATGTTTAGAAAAATGTTGGAGGTTGAGATGTAGGAGTTTGATGGTTATGGAATGGTTATATCTTTGATTTGTTTTATTTGTTTTTGGATTTCAAGTGGTTTTAGGTAGTTTTGGAGGAGGTAAAGGTGGATTTTACGGTGATTGGATAACATTTACATGAGGTAAATACGGTGGGGAATTTTAGACTTAGGATAGGGAGTATATGAATGAGATAGTGATTTTGATTAATGTAATAGTGAAGATAATGTAAGTGATGAAGGAGAATGATGAGTGTAAATTTTGAGTGTCTACAAGTATGCATGTTCCTACGAGAAAAAACAAATCAATTTTGTTATTCACCAAACTATGGAGTTGTTCAAGAACAAGAGTATATAAGTTTTGGAGTTTATCCTACGCCTGAAGATATTGATTTTTAGAGAAAGATTCAAAGGATGGAGGAAAACATGGTTCAAACTAGAGCCACATGCCACATAAAGGCATGTAAAATTGGTTTCAGGGTCCCTTGTCCATGGGTTGGCCCTATGCCAAACTAGTTTATCCCTTAGCAGAAGTTGGATTTCATGGCTAAGATGCTACTCCAAATTACAAAGTGGGTCTAATTGTTGGAATCTCATAATTCTAGTGTTAGGAAACCTTGTCAATGGGAAAATCCTACACTACCACCTCACATCCTTCTCATTTCTCTTCCCCAACCTACACCATCTTAGCCTAAGTTTCACATCCCTATCTTCTTGCCTACTGCCCCCATTGATAATTCCCCTTCTCCATCTTCTTCCCTTCCATCTCACCTTCAATTCTCTACCATTTTCCATTCTAAAACTCCTTCCCCTCCACAGAAAGAAGAAATTAAACCTCCCCTTCCACATAATTTTTTTCAAAACCATTTGAATCCCGACCCACCCCTCCTCTTGCATTCCCAAATCCATTTTGGAAAGAAAATCAGAAAATCCAAGAAAGAGGACAACAAGTTGAAGATCCCAGTAAAGAGGAACTTGAGAGAAACTTGAAGGAATGGGCTATAAATTTTGAGTCCAATCAGATGTCACTGTTGGTCAAGCCTTCAACAAAGGTTGGGATTGGAGAACACAAGGTGGGGGATGATTTGTTGAAGAACCAGAGAAATAAAATATGATGACTAGCCTATATGTTCTAAATGTAGTGTGCATGATGGCACCATATTCATGGATGTTGTTGTTCTATTCCCACATGAATAAGTAGAGGGAGAGAAGCTCCCAAGTGTGTAAGGTGTTCAATGATGTTGGTTTTCAAATAGGACTTTTAGAAGAGCAATTGTCACTGGGACAAGAAGTCCCTCTCTTTAATGGGAGAGGTTCCTTATTCATAAACGAACGTATTTACAAATGTACAAAATATAATTTTATGGTTGAACTTGGATATTACGAAAGTGTTTTCCACAAGGATCATCAGTTACAAAAGGACTGAGGAAAGGGAATAAGAGGATGAGTAGAATAGCAACATTCAGAATTATAGATAGCAGAATAATTCTTTATGTATGCGAAGTTTCAAGGAATTTAAGACAAGATCATTTGCATTGGCTGAATAGGATTAAATTTAAAGACACAAAGTTCTGTAAATAACCTTCTTCAGATTCATTAATCAAGGACACAAAGTTCCTTCTTGGTTATACAAGATCGCTGTATTTGCAAAACCGGACAGTATGCAATCAGAGAGACTAACAAATTAGAGACAAAATGATCTTCACAATATTAAATGGAAAACACAGAAATAGCAGAGATCAGATAGACAATGAATAGAAAGCCCTTTTGTATTGATTTCTTTAAGATCTATTTACACTTTCAGAAAATATGCCAAGTTCTTCCTCCTTCTTGAATGGCGGAAAGAAGGCCATTATATAGCTTACAATTCGGTTTCTCTTCGTAACCGTTTCTTTTAACTAAAGGATAGTTAAGGAATGCTAATCGCAATACCTTAACTAATTACAAGGAATACGAAAGGAATAGGAAGAAGAGAAAAGAATGGGGAGGGAGACAGGTGTCCAGTTCTGAGAAGGACCCACTGTCTTCAGAAACCGCTGCTTGAGTTTTCCTCCACGTCTCAGCCATGTCCTTGCCACGAGGGACACACCAGAAATTTCATCTTGAGGATGACAACGAATATCTTTGAAAACTGATGTAACCGGCGTCTTGAACTTCGTCCTTCGTAACTGCTTCTTTAGTTCTCCCAAGCTTCCTCCAGGAGCTTGATCTTCATATTGATAGTAACAGAGCTGCAAACCAGGCTCGGAAAGGAGTTTCAGAGGGAGGGGACATGCGCGGGTTTTCAAATTGCAAGGGTTCGAAACAATGTAAGAATTGCAAAGGAGGTTTTGCCCGTTATATAGCCGTTGAGGAGAGAGAAGGATAATCAATGCGCATTTGAATTCATATTTTGAAAAACAGCATATTCGGGTAGAGCGGGAAAAACTAAGTATGAATGACCGTTGGTTCGCTTGGGACAAGTGAGACGCGAATGCGCGAAATACGCGGCTCTCGAAGGTCGAAATAAACAGAGAGAGGACGCACAAATGCATTTTGGGACATTTGGGATGAAAAAGAGCGAAGTGCGCGACTCGGGAGTTTCGGCCGAAAATGGGACAGCTTGCACTTTTTAACTTTGGGACATTTGGGACATGAAAGCGCGGTTCGGGCGATCGGCCAAAAATGGAACAAGTCCCGTTTGGACTTGGGACATTCGGGACAAAAAGTTCCATACGCGCAGTTCGGAGCCGATCGGGAGCAGAATATACTTGAACTCGGGACACTTGGGACGAAATCAAGAAAGAGTGCACTTTAAGTTTGAACTTGAGAAATTTGAGACAAGAAAGTGCAAGTGCGCTCACTCGGCACCATGTTCGGGCGAAATTGGAACAGAGCGCACTTTTGAAATTGGGACATTTGGGACAAGAAAGTGCGAAGTACGCGGTTCGGGCGGTTCGACCGAAATTGGAACATCTCGCATAGTAACCGGGACACTTGGGACAAAAACTTAAGACGGGCCCGAAAATGGACAAATTCGAAGGTTTCGGCTGATCGGGAACAAAATTCACTTTCGTACTTGGGACAAAGGGACAAAATGTCAAGCACAGCCCGAAATACTTGGAATGACCCAAAACTTAGATTTTTTCAACTTCAAGACTTTTTTCACACCACCAAAATGACTTGAAAAAGACAGTTAGACTCAAAATTTTGAAATTTTTACTTTTGAACAGAGTGGGGAATTTTGAGTGGACAACACAATGGAATGCAGTGATCCTCATTGTCCTGCATGTTTAGACCTTGTTGCACTTTTGGAAGGTTGCATTGATCCACCAAAGGCATATTCAAATGTTGAAACCTACTATGAGGAGCTTCATGCTATGGAGGAGAACAAATTAGTTTCAGAGGTCTTGAGTGAGGAGAAGGACATAGAGGAAATTTCATATCCTTCTTCCACTTCATCCTTTCAAAAATTTGAATATTTGGATGAGTTTGAGTTCTCAAACTTTATGTTTGAGGATGAGGAGACCCATGGTGAACCAATTGTAAAATTAAAAACATCATGGAGGAGGTAGAATCCTTGGCACAACTAGATAAGACAATGAAGAGGGTTATTTCTTATCAAATCGGAGGATTGTATTGGTGAAGAAGAGCCCATTGAACTTACCAATATTTCTACTCTATCGGCTATCTTCCAACGCCAAGAGCCTCATGTCATAGAAGAGAGAATCATAGAAGAGAATTCTCCCCACAACAATCCTCATGAATAGGGAATGGAGGAATTTTATCTTCCAAACTTCATGGTGAATGATGAGGAGAAGAGGGATAATGATGACAACAATGCCAAATCAGTCATCAAAGGAGAGAATGAGTTGTCGTAGATGAATAAAAGGGTCCAAATTGTTAGAGTGGGTATTTACCTTAGCTCATGTTCACCAAGGTATTTTATTTACCTTTATTATATTTATCCTTATCCACTTATGTGTGTGGATATTTCTTTTATCTTATTTAGATATTAGGAGATATTATTTAATTATTAGGTATAGTTCCTTCCTTGATCTATGGTATTGACTAGTTATTTCTTTGATCTATGGTATTGAATAGATCCTTGATGTTTAGTTCTTTCCTAAATCTATGGATTTGACTAGTTCTTTTATGACTAGTTCTTTCCTTGATTAATGGTTTGATCTACGACCTTGACTAGTTCTTAGATTTTTATTCCTTGCCTATATAAACACGGCCCATTCTCATTGTATTTCATTGAGTTACATAATAATATATGATATTGCTTCTCATTTGTTTGTAAAGGTTTATGTAAAGTTATTATGGAGAATTTATTTCATCTTATTAATTGTGGTCTTTGATTAGCATCGAATTCTTGTCTTGGTAGGATCTAGTTATCATTCTTTTTATTGTATCGAGCATGGGATTGTTATTAACATTTGTATGTAAGTTTTATTTTGTACATAAGTTCTTCGTATATTCATATATTCAAGATTTGTTTTTTTTTTTTATGTGTGCATTTTTATTAAAAAAATCTTCCATTGGATTTGAAAGGTGACAAAACCTTAAGATCGATAAACTCGACCATTTCTAGAGGCGATCGGTTTTCAAGTTGTTTTGTTATTACAAAAGTATGGATGCGCTTACTTTGGAATGTGTGCCAGTGAGAATGAAACCCAAATAGTAGAACATAATATTGAAAAACTTCTATCTTTTGATCAGTAACTTGGTTTTGAGTGTCGTTTTTGTAAAAGTGCTTATTTTTTTGTTCTCTTTCCATTGGAAATATTTATTTTTAGAATCGCACTATAATTATAAATTGTCATATTATAACACACACTCATTATAAAGTGTCAAAATATAGGGGGCTCTTATTGCATTGCTTGGGGGTCTTGTTACATTGCTTGGCTCTTGCCTTTCTTTTGGTGAATTTTTTTAGAATGGCATCTACTTATGCATTAGATCATGTTGAGTCATTAACAACATATAATTACCACACATGGAAACTTAGAATGGAAATAATAATTAAGTGGAAAGGATTATGGGCTTTAACTTTTTTAGATTAACCGGTGTTCACTAGAAAATATGAGAAATTTCAGTACCAATACAAATTTGATGAGTGTATGGGTTTGATAGGAACTTATGTAAGTGATATTATTTTGTTTCATTTGAAAAATGTGACTCTCCTTTCAAAATATAGGAGAAATTAGAATATTTATTTAGTAAGGCAGATCATATGAGAGACATGCAACTTGAAATTAAGATCATCTCTTAATCTGAATATTTTCCAACAATTATAGACTATCTTACCAAGTTCAAGTATTTGTTGTCACATGTTGAAGGGAGTGGAAGAGAAAAGAAAGATGAAGAGTGTGTTTACTTGATTCTATCCAAGTTGAGAGGAACATTTCAAATATTTAATTCTATCTTTTTCTCTAGCATGGATGCCTCAGGTGACACATTTAAAATGTCCGACTTAGAAACATTTTGTAAAAGACTTACTAGGAAGAATCCAAATTGTCTCACATTGAGTCCTCCACCTCTCAAAAGGCATTAGTTGCATCTAATCCTAAGGGCAAGGAAAACCAAAAAGTAAAACCAAATCCACCCATTCTCCATATCAAAAGTTCTCCTAAATCCAAAGAAAACAACTCTAAACCCAAGGAGTCTTCTAAATCCAAGAATAATTCTAGCCTTTCATGCTCTTTTTGTGGGGTAGTGGTCATGAATAATATAGGTGTTATAAGTGAATGCAAGCCTTAGAGGATGTAGTCAAGAAACAAAAAATATCTCTACTCAACCTCCTTCTAATCAGCATGACAAAGCACTTAATGTTGTCGGGAGATCTCGGTAACCACTTGAGATAGTTGGGTTATAGATTTGAGTGCTTCTCATCACATGACTTTTTCCAAGGAGTTTTTTGTTTCTCTAAGTTTGAGTTCTACTTCCAAAAGTGAGGTTGAAGATTATTCCTTTCTTTATGTTAAGGGAAAAGGTGATATACACCTTGATGGTGACAATATCCAAGATGCACTATATGTTCCTAACATTACCACCACTTTTCTTTTATATATCAAATTTTTCATTCTAGTCAAGGAAAAATAGTGACTTTTACATGACATGGGGTAGAAGTACAAACTTTGTTGGAGCCTCATTCACTTTTTGCTCAAGGTATTATTGATCATAATTCTATATTATATCACTTTGAGGGTTTTGATGACACTTCCTCTATAGGGACATGATTGGTTTCTCATGCAGATTCAGAGAGTAAGCTTTGGTATGAAAGATTGAGACATCTCAATTACAAATATTTGAAGGAGTTGAGCACTCATGGTATGGTAGATAGTCTTCCTAGAGTTTCTTATCTTGAGGGAGTGTTTCATGGTTGTACATTAGCAAAAAACACCAAGATCCTTTTCCTAAGAGTTTTTGTAAGAGATCTTCTTCACCACTTGAGCTTGTGCATAGTGACTTAATGTTTTTTCTACCCCCTCTTTTAATGGAGCTAAGTATGCACTTACATTTATTGATAATTTCTCGATACTTATTTGGGTTTATTTTCTCAATTAAAAAGTGATTTTTTTCACACTTCAAAGTCTACAAGACTTTAGTCTAGAAACAATATTTTAGTTGCAAAAAGAACCTTCATACTCGATAATGGGGGAGTACTTCAACAATGATTTTTTTGACATTTTGGAAACTCAAGGCATTATTCACCAACATTTTTTCCTCATACTCCATAATAAAATGACTTAGTAGAATAAGAGAATAGAACTTTGAAGGAAATGACTAACTCGTATGATGCATTCTAGAGATTTACCTCTTATCTCTTTGGAAAAAAGTAGTTAATTATGCTAACTATATTCGAGAATCACACACTATACTGAGAGCACTTGAGCATTTGGCTCCAGAGGAAGCTTAGTCCAACACTAAGATAGATGTCTCATTTTTTCGATTCTTGGGAGCCATGCTTAAGTGTTTGTGCAAAGAAAAAAAAGAAAGTTTTGGATAAGAAGAGAAAACCCTTGATCTTGTTGGAACATAATGATTAATTGGTCTAGCCAACCCTTAATGTATATGGGTCCATCACTAATATATATGTTAATATTTAATAATACGAAATATTTATATTTATATTATTAAAAATGTTAACCTAGGTATATACTTTAGGTTAAATATTTAATATCATGAAATGGTTATATTTTAATATTAAATATTATAAACCTAGGTGTATGTGTCAACCATTTAAGTTGAAAAGGTGGATCGGAAAACATACCCAATCACCTTCAATAAAAAGGACTTTAGATCCTCATTTGATATATTCAGAAATATATCAAAAGTGTGCAAATCAAGTGATTTGATTTTACCCTTAGTAAATAGGGTTTTAGAGGAGGAGGTGATCTTCTTGGATGTAAAATAAGTTCTCGAAGTAAAAGGTTATTTTCAAAGTGGTTTTTACCATATTGGGGTTTTCCACTATAAATAATGTGTCACATGTGTTATTTTTTTCATGTAAGTATTTATTTATTTACTTACTTATATTATGATGTAATATTTATTGTAATATTATATAATATGTAAGTTGATTAAATCCGTATTTATTAGAATCCTCAAATTCTATCATGGTAATAAGAGCGAGGTAAATTAAATAAATTAACAAAAATGTTTTGTATTTTATTTATTTAATTTTTAATTTTTTACCAACCCAAAAGGGTATTTAAAAGTATTTGTTCCCTTTTTTTTCCCAATTTATTTTGGCACTACATTTATGCAATTAAACTCTCGGTAAATTTTTTAGGGTTTTTCAATTTTAAATCCCTATTTTTTTAGGGGGAGATGTAATATGATATGATTCTTACTTTCATTTACATTTTGTAAATTATATGGAATTAATGTTTGTTTGGATATTGATGTGTGCACAGGTGAAAGGGGCTTCAAATATTTACCTACGTGAAAATCACATACATAAAAGGAAAAGATTTATTATTATATGAAATAATTTTCATGTTTTCTATAATTTCAAATATTTGTAGGTTAAATATTTCAGAAGGTAAATTCATACCGTGTTCTTTAGACCCCTCCAAAAGGATTCAATTTGAAAAACTATAGTTTATAGTTAATCTATAACTATATCCTATATAATTTGAAAACTATATTATTATTTTTAAATAAATATATATATAATATAGAATAAGGTTTATATAATAATTTATATAAACATCATATTAAAATTTATATAGTTTTGAAAAAAATATATATATTAAAAGCCTTAAACCATATTAAAATTACATGGGATTGAGGGAAGAGTCAACAGACCATATTTTAAGCCTAAGTTTAAATCATATTTAAACTTAACTTATAAATCTAGGCATATATAGTTTTTTAAAAAAAAAGAAACAAACCTAAGTTTGAATCATATTTTATATATATGGTTAGTTTAAACCACTTAAAATATAAATTTTATTAGATTTGGTTTATATATGTTTTTTTTAAAAAAATCTAAGTGCTTACTTTTTTAGTAAGGGAGTTGTGTTTATTGCTTGGCCATAAAAGTATTACTTTTTAAATCTTAATACTTATTAAATAAAACTTAACATGTGTCCCTAACCATTTATATTATCCATGTAAGAGAGCGGCCCCATTCATTTATATCTTATAGTTTATAAAAACTATATAAATAAACATATTTAAAGGTTTTCTTTTATATAAGAGTGGGAGTGGAGAATTAAAAGGGGGCTAGTTTATTAGTGGCCCACGTGAAGTGTGGTAAATATTTATTAAAATATTTTTAAGTATAGCCACATAACATTTTTAAAGTTTTTAGCTTGCAGGAATTATATAAAATATTTTACAATCTTTCCATAGTTTTAAATGTGTACAAGGTAAAATTAAGAATAAAATGAAGGAGAAGACAATGTTCATGAAAATAGGGATTTCAATTTATTTCATTGGTCGGGTGAAATTATTTGTCCCCTCTGTAAAATATGCAAGTTAATCTATACTCTTATAAATCTACTTGCACTTGGTAAAATTCTTTTAACCTGGTCTATGTCCTTTAAACCCCTTTAATAAGGGTTATGTGTTTTTATAAAAAAATATACTATAGTTTATAATTTTTATGAACTATATGTTATTTTTTATTTACATTCTATAAACTATATACCTCTTTTTTTTAAAAAAGTGTATATATTTTTACATTATAAATTATAATAGGTTATTATAATGTATTAAAATATAACCTCCCTAATATTATAAAGAAGAAG
This sequence comes from Taxus wallichiana var. yunnanensis, assembly GCA_018340775.1. Taxonomy (NCBI): domain Eukaryota; kingdom Viridiplantae; phylum Streptophyta; class Pinopsida; order Cupressales; family Taxaceae; genus Taxus; species Taxus wallichiana. The sequence continues at coordinate 612,309,916 of CM031238.1, forward strand.
AAATTATAGAATTTCACATTCTAGAAATACACAACAAGTTTTGACTTCATTAAATTTGACAATCAAATGACTATCACAGTAGACCAAACATAAGACAATATGACGGTCATTTAGACATCAAATTTAAGCTCATAGGTTCTAAGAAACTTTCATTGTGTTAAAATTGATGGTCAAATGACCATCACGATAGACCAAAAAATAAGCCATTATGATGGTCATTTAGACGTCAAATTTAAGTTGGTCGGATCTTTGTCTACATTATTTTTTTTAGAAATTTGAAGTTGTTATGCATTCTTAGGGTCTCTTCTTCACTTCTATATGGTCGAAATATTTTTATATAAATGGGGTATAATACAGAGCCCTTTATATTATGGGTTATTATTTTGATCATGGGAGGTTAATTAGTATGCATTGTAATGACATAATTAGTTATGATCAAATAATTTCTTTAGATCTATAAAATTTAGATCTGATTCTATTAAAAGTGTTGTTTTTATTATCGATAAATATATATCTAACTCTGTGGTACATTGTATATTATAATGGGGTGTGTTTTACAAGTTTAGGAAAACAATGACATCTAGTTATTTCTATCTTGACAAAACCCAGATCTAATGAAACCAACTACAACATTTGGGTCAAAATAGAATTTATGGTGAGGAAACTCTAGACGATTATTTCTAGATATGAGGTTGCTCCCACCGTGGTTAATCAAACTATAGATAACATGAATACATTCTTGCAACAAATGTAGGAGGCTCTTTCTATGATTCTATGCAATGTGAACGATGAGTACCTTCTACACATTGGTAATATCGAACATCCGAAAGAGGTATAGACACAACTAGAATCCATGCATAAATGATACTTAGTATATCAAGGATAGTAATAAGAGTATAATATCTGAAGGAATTCAAAGAAATGGTCTCGTATATTTTTGATGATTTTCTTTCGCATCTTGTTTTATATCTCAAAGTTTGAATAATTCAAAACTATAGCATGAAAGGTTATAACATGTTAATTATCAAAGATTATATAAAATGTATAGATATAATCTAGTGAAAGGTTTACATGTGTTGTCTTCTTCTCTTGAAGTTACTTCATTAAATACTTTTGAATGATGGTTTTGATTTTGATTTAGTAATGGTCATGATGATGTTTTGGTGCTATAGATGTTTATGAAACTCTTATCTTCCTAGATAAGAAGTTAAATTGGGCTCACTTTATGTTAGAAATTTCAAATCCTATTAACCTTAGGAAAATGACCAAAAGCCATCATATGTACCATGCATTAATTACCTTGTATGAACCTGAGCCGTAAAGTATTATAGGTCTACGTGGATATACAAAGTAAAATATAATGTTGATGGTAGTATTAACAAACATAAAGCTAGACTTATTGCTAGAGGTTTCACTCAGAAAGTCGGTATTGATTATGTTGAGACATTTCCTATAGTTAAAATGAGTAATGTTAGGGTCTTATTTGCAATCACCACTCAATTTGGGTGGGAAATCCACAAAATGGATAAGAAAAATACTTTTTTGAATTATGATTTAAAAGAATAACTTTACATATTTTAACCTAAAGGATTTGAAGAAATTGGTAAAGAAAACTATATTTATAAGTTGAGAAATCCTTGTATGGTTTAAAACAAACTCTTAGAGTTTGGTATGCGAAGATTGTTTCCTTCTTTAAATTGTTAGGTTTTGTTAATTGTTCTTCTAAAAATGATATATTCATTAAGTAATAAGGCTCACATATTATCATTATATGTATATATGTTGATGATTTTCTTATGTTTGGTGATAATTCTGATTTAATTCATAGGATTAAAAAGAAATTGAAGTATTACTTTGAAATGAATGAGTTAGGTCTCTCACATCATGTTATTTGTATGATTGTATTTCATTCTATTGTTATTTTTCAAAACACAATATGCAACCATTATATTGAAAAAGTTTCTTATGATTGATTATAAACCATTTTCTACTTCAATGGAAGTTGGAATAAATATTGATCCTAAATCTGCATATGAAAAAGGTTGATCCTATTTTATATACGTTGTTAGTTAATAGTTTGATTTATCTAACTATAACTAGATCAAATATTTCCTATACAATAGGAATTACTTCAAGGTTTATGTAAGAACCTTTTTTAGAGATCATTGGAATCTTGCAAAAAAATTAGATATTTGAAAGGAACAATCAATTATGGGTTGCATTATACTAAGAATGAAAATACTATCTTATATGGATTTTGTGATTCTAACCATACTAATGTTGTGTTATAAAATATAATAGATATGTGTTCAAGTTTTTGGTGTAGAAACCATTACTTGGAACAAAAATACAATCAACAAAGTCTCCATTTCTTCTACTGAGGCAGATAAGTACAATGGAAGAAGTAAAGAAGTCATGTGGCTGCAATAACTGTTGGTAGAGATACACATGGAAGATAAAGGAAGTATTTATCTTCTATGTGGTGGTCAGAGTTGTATTACTCTTGATTAAGAATCCAGTTCAACATCAAAGGATGAAGAACATTGAGATACATATATGCTTCACCCGTGAGAAGGTGCAAAGTGATGAGATAAATCTCAAGTTCATGTTGACTGAAGAGCGGGTTGCTAAAATCTTCACGAGTCCCCGAGTGCTTCAAAGTTTTGTCACTTTTGTGAAAATCTATGATTGACAGAGTTTTCATTGAGGGGGAGTATGCATGACAATTTCACCTCCTAATGGAACTTGGTTTTTGTAAAAAGACCTCCGGCCAATGTAAAAAGACTTTCGGACATGCATACCTCATCGGCTTATTTTTAGAAAGAATTGTAGAAATATATTAAAGGTGATCTTCAATAAACTCTTTAGTGTTATCAAGTTTACTGGTAAACATCTAGTACAAACATATTATTAAGGAGGTCCTTGGTTATATAAGGGTCATATATGCTTGGGTTCAATAAATTTTTATGAGAACCACGTGAGAACATGAAAAATTCACAAATCATACTTAGCCACTGATCATGGGATGATCTTTGGGATTCCAAATCATTTTGTACCAAAAGGTAAATTGAGTATGATGAAGGTGTTATAATTCTTTCAAACTGATATGCTAGCCTAAAACCTTTATAGTTTAAGGATTGTAAATCATGTAGTGTACCACGAGAAGGTAATCTATTGGCATATGTTATATTATCCCACTTAACATTAAGGGGGAGTGTTGGAACATAATGATTAAGTGGTCTGGCCAACCCTTAATGTATATGGGTCCATCACTAATATATAAGTTAATATTTAATAATATGAAATATTTATATTTATATTATTAAATATGCTAACTTAGGTATATACTCTAGGTTAAATATTTAATATCATGAAATGGTTATATTTCTAATATTAAGTATTATAAACATAGGTGTATGTGTCAACCATTTTAGGTTGAAAAGGTGGGTCAGGAGACATACCCGATCACCTTATATAAAAAGTACCTTAGGTCTTCATTTGATATATTCAGAAATATATCAAAGGTGTGCAAATCAAGTGATTTTGTTTTACCCTTGGTAAATATGGTTTTAAAGGAGGAGGTGATCTTACTAGATGTAAAATAAGTTCTCTGAAGTAAAAGGTTATTTTCAAAGTAGTTTTTACCCTATTGGGTTTTCCACTATAAATAATGTGTCACCTGTGTTATTTATTTCATGTAAGTATTTCTTTATTTACTTATATTATGATGTAATGTTTATTTAAATATTTATTGTAACATTATATAATATGTAAGTTGATTAAATTTTATTTATTAGAATCCTCAAATTCAAACAGATCTTTCTAGGGTATTGTGAGGACATGACAACTTATCGACTTTTAGATCTTTATACTCATGAATTTATTTTTCGAACACATGTTTAATTTGATGAGCGCTCCACTCCTCATGATTCTTCATCATCTTGCATGCCTCTTTCTTCTTCATCTTCTTATCTTGAGAATCCTTTTTGAGGAGGTTGATGAGGAGATTATAGTTGTTGTTGAGGATCCTAGTCTCACTTATGTTGTCACTATGCCTAAGTGGGATCATACTAAATTTTTGAGGTAGTACCTTTCATACGGGATCTTCCACCAACTAGGAATCATCATGCACATTCTACATGTGTTTGTGACTTTTGTGTCAAACAGTTTCGAGGATCCATAGTCCTTTTCAAAAGCTCATGGGATACAAGAATGAGATGATGCGATGACAATGAGTATTTTTATTTGATGAATAATCATACTTGGGAGTTGGTATCTCTTCCTAAAGGAAGAAATATGGCTAGGTATAAGTTGGTATACCAAACCAAATATACATTTGAAGGGTCCATTGACAAGCATAAGGCTCGTATTTTTGTAAAAAGTTTTTCACAAGTCAAGGTATTGATTACTCCGAGAATTTTGCACCCATTGCAAAGATGGATTCTTTACGCCTTATACTTGCTATTTTTTCATCACAGGGGTTTTCCTATATACCAAATAGACATGAAGAGTGCATTCTTACATGAATATTTACAAGAATAAATATACATGGAGCCACCTGCGGGGAGTTTTTCATGATTCTTCTCTTATTTGTAGGCTCAAGGTCTCTCTATGGTCTCAAACAAGCCCCTCAAGATTGGTATGAGAAGATGGATTCTTTTCTTATATCTACTGGTTTTGTTAATTGCCACTTTGATCATATAGTGTATCTCCAGCATGTTGGTGAGGATATTGTGCTACTTGTCTTGTATGTTGATGATATATTACTTAGTGGCATCTTTTCTTACCACATTCAAATTATTTAGAGGGCTCTTTCTACATAGTTTAACATGACAGATCTTGGTTTATTGCATTATTTCCTTGATTTTCATATTTCTTAGACAGATTCAGGGATTCATTTGAGTCAGTAAAAGTACACCCATGATCTTCTTCAGTGCTTTAATATGGCTGATTGCAAGCCACGTCCATCTCTTTTTAAGTTTGGGGTTACTCTTACTTCCACATGTACCACACCACTTTGTGATCATACATTGTATAGGTAGTTAGTTGGGAGTCTTATATACTTGACCCATACTCACCCTACTATTTCATTTGCAGAGGGCTTATATCTCGGTTCATCAATGTCAGTGTCCGCCTTCTTCAGCCTCTTCCTGCAAATTCTAGGCAAGGCTTCATAAGATGAAATATTTCTAACTACTAAGGCCCTTGCTCTCTCCGCTTCTTGTTCAGGGTCCTTTGACATTGGAATGCGAATCGATTTATCCTCAAGCACCAAATCTACTAGTGTACACACATAATGCATAGTTGAAGGAAACCTTTCAAGTACCTTAGTTTCCAAGCGTGGTCTTGCTTTCAAGACATGGTCACCAATTTCTTCTACCATACTAATGAAGGTTTCATTCTTTTTCGATCCAAGTCCTTTTATCCTTGTAGATGTGTTATTTCTAAAGTTTTTGGCCTTGTTATCTTCTCGTAGCGCTCTAATAGTGGCAGACTTATCTATGTTCCTCTACGCCATTTCGTAGATACCTTAACTAAGGAATTTCTTACCTGCTCATCGGACATGAGAGTGGGATTTATAGTCATGTGCCTACTCTATGGTTCCTTCTTCATTCTTTACAACACACATGACTCCTCACATACATCAAAATTGGGCTCGTCCATGTGATTTTGCATAGACCAGGATAGTTTTTTCCTCACGCGCATAGTGGCCATGTATGGGTCCATCAACTCCCATCCATATAACCCCTTAAGGCCCATTGTACTCTAGAAATAGGCATGGAAAATTTTACTTGTTTCCTCAAAGCATAGCCCATACTCGGTACAACATACTCCCCACTTGCTCTCTTTTTTCTTGGCCCCTTAGGAATTTGAGCACCAAGATTTGGAGTCGGATCTTCGATGTTCTAAGAAATATCATGTTCTTCTTCTTCTACCACCTTTACTCCCTCTTCTTCATTCTTCAGATATTCATCCTTGAGTTCCTCCAAATCTTCTAGTTGTACAGGGGTGTCAGGCTCACTTTCTGCAAACTCCTTTGCCTCCTCATTTAGCTTTAGCTTTTTCCTTTTCTTCTCAACTACCTATTTTCTAAGGAGAGAGTCATGGTGATATCCTCAGCAGTCTATGGGGTTCCCACACCTCGGGTCATTTTTCTTTTGAATACCCTTTTAAAGTGGTGCTCTCCCTAGATTGCTTCTACATCCAAGTCTTCATCTTCTTCCTGCACTGTGGTAGAGTACCCATGTGCTCAGTCTCCATTCTATCTATGGGCTTCCTCCGGCCTCTATGATCTAAGCCATCACTATCTTCATCTTCCTCATCATCATCTCCCTCTATAATTTATGTGGGCTTTGGGGATGGCACTTTCTCCACTGTGTGATTTCCCTTAGGCGGCCCTAGGAGCGCGAACTCATTCTCCACATACTTGTTATTCTCCAACTTGGGCTTAAGCTGAAGGTATATGAGTGTTGCTCCAATGTCCCCAATTTCCAAGCTTACAGGATTCATGCTTATAACATCTGAAATGAGCCTCTCAACATAGGTAGTCTAGTCTAGATATACATATGTCTTCCTCGAGTGTGGTAGTCACATTCTACCTTGTCTGCAATAATACTGCAACACACATCACTAAATTAGTTGGTCGATTCCGAAGAAAAGCGCGCTATGAAGGCATACATTAGTTTACACCATGGGCTCCATGTCCCATCCCTCATAGTGAACCATGTGATGCATAAGTGTTGGTACACCGCGAACTATATTGCCTTGCCAACTACCGAAGGTAGCTCCTTGGGGATGCACCACTCCTCTTCAAATGTCATGTGGAGTTGATCATACCACATCTCCACCCTCTGTTTAAATAACCCACTCATTGACCCTTCACATAAATAATTTTCAAACCTTTCTGTAAGGGAATTTTTTTCATGGGATATTCCCAAATCTTGTTCTTTGGCCCATCAAGCACTCCAATTTCCATAAATACTAAAGAAAGTAAGATAGCACCAAAACTGATCTTATCACCTATGCGCGCTTCCTCGATAATGGTTTCTACAATGTAGCCTGCTATGTTATAGACTACTCCTTGAGACATTTTCCTCGCAATATGGAGCCACATGGTATTTACTTGTAACCATATCTCTTGATCATTTAACTTGGTCACCAAATGTGTAGCTACCTGTACCATTGGGTACTTCTTCAATTTATCAATGTCCATTCCGCATGGACCCTTTGTATACCCTAACTCTTTCTATGTCTCCATGATTTTTTCTTTATCATTCAGTCACTAGCCAGGTCTACCCCTATGCCTTTTAATCCTCCTTTCAAAGGTTGTCGAAATTAGGTTTGTGATTCTAACCCTTCATCTGGAAAAATAGAAGAAGTCCTCATTGACTCTACTCATCAGCCACTAGTATAAAGGTTCATACTTTCCAAAATACGGGAGCTCGTACAACTGATAGACTCCTACCTATTTCAACAATTTCTCTCTAGCGTCATCATACACTGAAGCATATCCTCCACTGTGCGCTTGTTGGTCTTTGTACTCAACAATGCATCCAATTCTTTCTTGTTGTCAGATGTGTGGTGGTTGTAATCACTTATCTTGCACTTGTGGATGTGGGAATCCCATTCTTGTCTAATTATCACACCCTCTGGATATTGCATCTTTGAGAAATTACTCTCGGGAGCAATTTCAACTTCTATTTCTACTTTCTTCTTTCCTTTGGTGTCTTTGGTAGGTGCTTTCTTTGGTGCCATCATAAAAATCCACCTTTTCATTGTCTATAAAAAGCAAACTCAAACCCTATCTCAAATCCACATGCCCTAGCTTTAAACTATGTGTCCTAGCTCATCCTCAATATTTCTTCTTCACTCAAACCCTTCACCAATGGGGACATAAGCCTCTTCATGCAACATTATTCTCTCCATGTCTAGTTTCACAATGCTCCGCACCTTAACACGATTTTCTCGAGTTCATTTGCACATAGCTCGCTAAATAATTTTGATGCAAAGGTAAAAATGAACCAAGATCACATCCTTATATAGATTTTCAAAGTTTTAGTGCATTTATTTCTCCTCCACCTACTAACAATCCTATCATTAATTTACCATTTGCACAATATCCACATGGTACATCTTCACGCCCCTATAACCTTCTAGTGCATCTTCCTACCTTGTGGGTACAAACTTCTTTTCAGTGTGCATCCATGCACCCAAGTACCTCACTATTGTGCCTTCCCCGATAGTCTCTACGGTCGTTGCTTACCTTGTGTTATATTGTTTCCTCGTTATCTCCATCTATAGTCATATTTTTAAAGCAATCTCCTTTCTAACCACTCCTCTGCAAACTTGAATAGCACTTGTAGTAGTTTGTTCCTTTATGTGTACCCAATTGTAAATAGCCACCCCACACCAATGGTATGTGTAGTCCTCTGCGCATAAAATTTCTTCAAATGGTAATTAGCTTCCAAAGACATAAACACACTTATTACACAAAACACCAACTAAATTGACAAAGCATAGTGACCAAAAATGAAATACATTAAGGAAATACATAAATGAAAACCTAGTCTAAATGGCAACACTGCCTTATTACAAACACCAAGAAGACTTATTTATAGTAGGGCTTCAACCTACTCCCGTTAAAGTAACTAGGTAACCATATTCCATCAAGTGTCTCTAACTGATAAGCACCTGATTCAAGTATATGAGTGATGATATATGGTCCCAACCAATGTACTTTAAGCTTTCTGGATGGTGCGTAAAACTTAGAGTCATAAAGAAGCACCATTTGTCCTATCTCAAGTTTGTTGTCCCTGATGTGCAAGTCATGTCATGCCTTCTACCTGACCTTTTCCTACTTCTAGATCGAACGTGCTATGGCACACCTCTCATCCAACTGTATCAATTGATCAATTCTTTCTTCCAAAGCATGCTCATCAGCTAGACCTCCAATGTGCGTAATACACAAAGAAGGTAACATGAATTCCATTGGAAGAATTGCTTCTACACCAAACACCAACTAAAAGGTGTGGCCTTATTCAACCACTTGTAGGTTGTTCTATACGGCCAAAGAACAGAGAAACTTTATCATCCCAATATTTCCTTCCAACATCACAATTTTTTGTCAATGTCTAGCTCAAAATCTTGTTGAAAGCTTTAGTAATCCCATTTTCCTGAGGATGATATGGTGTAGTCTTATGGTGTGTAATCATGAACTCATCCAATAGAATTTTGATTGTCTCATTCAAAAAGTGTGTGCCCCTATCACTGGTCAAACTCAACGGGCATCCATACCTTGTAAGAACATTTTCCCATAAGAACTTGGCCGTTATAGTTGTTGTACAATCCTTGGTAGGTGTTTCTTTTGCCCACCTTGTAAGATAATTTGTGCAAGTGATGATGTAGCATGATCCAGTTCTATGTGTGGCTGGTGAAATAGGACCCACAAAGTCTATAGCCCATTTCTCAAACAGATCTACACTAAGAATAGGTCTTAAAGGCATTTCATCTCTTTTCCCAGGTTTACCAATGCATTGACAGTGATCACATGCCTTACAATATGTTTTACAATCCTTGTAAAGGGTCTCCCACCATAATCCAGCAAGTAGAATCTTACACACAGTGGCATCACCTACATAGTTCCCACCTGCAATACCACCATGAGCCTCTTCCATGATGTCCGTGTGCTCGTGCTCTAGTACACACCGGTGTAATACTTCATCTCGGCCTAACTTGTATAGGTCACCACTAATCAACATAAAAGGAGCCACGTGAATTACAAGTTGTTTATTCTCTAAGGATTCCATTCCTTCTAGTGCCACACCTATACGTAAAAAGATAGAAATATCCTTAAATTCCAAAGGTGTGCATTGTAACATGTACAACTATGCATCTGGCATTCTTCAATTGTCTACGTGTCCTCCCCTAAATGAATTCGTGATAAATGGTCTGGGCTAGAATTACTTTTACCTAGTTTTACCACAACTATGAAATCAAATTCTTGGAATAAAAGCACCCATCGACATATGCACCCCTATAAAATGGGCTTGTTTACCAATTATTTCAATGCCATATGATCATTGTAAAATATGAATGGTGTTGCTAAAAGGTATTGTCTGAATTTATGTAGTGCATAGATCATGGACAAGGCTTCACGCTCTGTCTTTGTATAATTATGCTATGCATGAGTCAATTTTCTACTAGCAAAATAGATAGGATGGTCTATAATACCTTCTCCGGACTTAGCCAACACCGCACTAATGGCCATGCCAGAGGCATTCACATGTACATGAAATGGTTGATCCCATTAGGGAAAGTGTAGAATAGATGTTGTAGTAAGTCTTTCCTTTAGTACCTCAAATGCACGCTATCATGCGGTTCTTCCCAATAAAATTCCCCTTTTCCTTTTAGTAACTCTTCCAAGGGTGTGGCAACCTATTATCTCCGTAAAATTGGCAAGGGAAATTTTACGGATAACCCTACCGAAAATTTTGTTCCGATCCCTCGTCAGGGATTTCTTGCGTTCGGAACGTTGCAAAATCCCTTCCCGGGAAATCTAGTTTTTCGAACTTAGCCATTTTTGGTCTTTTGGGAGGGCGCACATATTCCTCTGTCGACACCACTTTTGGCGCGCCATAGGTGCAAATAACATCGTGTTGGCAAACGTTTTGGTGCGCCAAAGGGCGCATGTTTTCTTGTGTCGACAGCTCTTTTGGTGCGCCACTTAAAAGGTTGGTGGCACATTTATTGCTACCTCGCCTATATATAGGCGCGCCTACAATGTCATTATCACCAGAGCTATCACGTGATTATTTTTAAAAAAATTTCTCTGAGCCTATCAGTGCACCTGCCCTGTCGCTTTCGATCACATAGTGGACCCGTTTGCACGTTCTTTGCTATTTATCTAGGTAAGTGGCCTTCTTTCTTTCGTGCGTTTTGTTTTTGGGGTTTTTGAATGCTAGGTTGGTTCAGTTTGGATTGAAAAGAATGAAATCATGAACTTGCTCCCCCCTGCTATCTTTCCACATATTCCTCCCCCTCTTTCCAGATTTGCTGGTAGAGGGAGCTCTGTCCTGAAATAATAGCTTGGAAACCTTTGTTTAAAGCCATTTCTATCACCCCAAGGTACCTTGCAGAAGAAGTTTGAAAGAATGAAACCCCTCTGAGAAGAATCATGGCTTGAAATGAACTGTATTTTTGTTCCCCTTCGGCGCATCTGTCACCCCTGTTACACAAAGAAAAGCTGCGCCCTCATGGCGCACTTCCCCCACTTGCTGCAAATGCTTCCCGTGCGCCCTCTTGGCGCATCAAACTTGAGTGCAACATTACAAATTCCTGCGCCCTTTGGCGCACCCAGCATCCATGTAACAGTCTTTTCCTATGCGCAAAGTGCAAAGCTATAAACGGCGCAGGCGCGTCCCTCACCGCAATAACATCATGTCATGCAGACCCTTCATGCGCCACGCCAGGTTCCCTTAAGCACACAAAAAGCATATGTTACACACACCTTATATGCACCTTTGGCGCACCGAAGTTCCATGCAAAATGAAAGATATATGCGCCAATGGCGCATCATGTTCCCGCGTAACATAAAGAATCCGTGCGCCCTTATAAAACACATCCATATGGCGCAGGCGCACCTGTGCTTACAACAACAAAGAATGCACCCTGCAGTGTCTATGCGCCATGTGCCCTTTGGCACTGATTTACCCCTTGCAGCATCCCTTCCCGTGTGCCTTACTATTTAGCCCTATAGCCTGCAGCATTCATGCGCCCTGCGCCCTGAAGCCTTAAAATTGCTAACTCTTTCTTCTGTCAGCATTTCAATGGAAAATCAAACAGCTGACATGGCTTTCTTCAATTGGGTTTCACTTCTTATTCTTGCAGATCAGCAACTAAGTTCAGAAGAACATATGTCAACATCAAGCAAGAAACCTATCAAATCTAAAGGCAAGGCCAAGCTCACAGAAGAAGAAATGAAGTATAAGTATCAGAGGGTCAGAATGCCCGAGTCCCAAGCAGAGTGTGACCTAGATATCAGAGACTCAGAACTGGGTCATATTGACATGGAGGAATTCTGGGCCAGAACCCAGAGGGTCACGAGAAGTCCATGGATGGACAAGCTGATAGGCAGTGCCCTGCACCTTGCTGGTGGGATCCCAGTCAGTGCCGTAAACAATGAATTTATGATGGTGGTAGCCCGATGCTACAACAAAGACACAAGATGTGTCCATGGGGAGAAGGGCGAAGTTATTATTAACCTCACTGCCCGCCACTTTGAGATGATGCTCGGCATTCCTCATCACCGGCACTTTGTGGCCGTCAGCCGAGAAGACTGCATTAAGGCCTGGGACGACAATGAAGATCAGTGTATGCAGCTGATGAATGAAGTTTATCTGAAGAACAAAAAGCAAAGTGACTCGGTGGCCACAAGTCATTCATCGCAGTGACTTTTCAGAGGAACTCAGTGACACCATTACGTTCCTGAGCAGAGTCTTTGGGCTTCCTGACGCCCATTATTTTCACAAGTGGATGTTGCGGTACTTGGAAACAATGAACAAAAATGTGCCCGATCAACGCTTTGAATGGGCAGAAATTATAAGCAGCACAATCTCTGAGCAGCTACAACAACTCAACACAACGGGGAGGTTCTATATGAACTCCTACGTAGTCTATGCTGCAGCTTCAGAAAGGGACTATCCAGCTCTGATGCGGTGTGGGGTTTGGCCCCAAGTCAAAATTTATGAATACTATCCAGAGCTGAAGCTGGAAAATAGCATCCCCCAATTCACAAAGATCAATGATGCATTCTTCTACTTCAACATCTGCTGTTGAGGTCAAATATGACTCACGGTCACATGACCAAGAGCATAGTTGCAGTTACTGAGAAGTGGGGGCCCTATTCACTCAGTTCCCCACATTCACCTATCTGAGGGCAGTTAATTTCTTGGGGGAACCGACTAGACTGCCAAGATATGTCGGGCCCAAGTTGATCCTGTTGGAGCTGTCAAGGCAGCTTATTACTTACCATGAAAAGTGCCTAAAGAGAAAGAAGGGTGGAACTCCTTTCCCCCTCACAGTGGGTAGGTATACATGTCCCTCTCACCACAAGGCAAAGGACATGTTTGTAGAGCTGGAGCTGCTGAATCTGAAACATGACTTCCCAGCAAGGCCCACTTTCGATCCAAGAAATTGTTTGCCTAGGGCCAAGCTCAACCCGATCCACATCCCTCAGATCGAAGATATCTACATTGACTTATATCACGAGGTTGAGCTCAGGAGGAAGGATCATTCTCACTGGCCTTAGCAGAAATCATCCAGTACGGGGTGGCCATCATCCCCAAAGGATACCAAACTACTGAGGAGGAAGTGGATCAAGTGTATCTTGACACAGGTGGGGACGATTGGCCTTTTGCGTTGATTGATAGAACCAAAGCCCCTCAGACAATTGAGGAAAGAGTCAAGGAAACTCTGTGCAGAACAGAGCATTGGTGCCGAATGAACGGGCTCATCTACCTCGGAGTCGATTTCACAACCTCTCTATTGGGTAACGCACCTCCTCGATCAAAACAAAGCAGCCAAAAGGCAAAGGAAAGGGTAAAGAGGGTGAATCCAGTTCCACCCAAGAAGAAGCTCCAGAAAGTCCTCCTTCCGCTGCACCTGAACAAGTTGTAACTCTGGCTTCCCCAGAGAAAGAAACAATGAAGATGTCCCAATAGGCCCATCCACTCAGGATGTCGCCATTGCTGTAACAACTAAGGTCCCTTCTGTCCCTCCTGCTTCTTCATCCATCTTCTCTTCTCTCGCGGACTGTCCCCTCCATTTCTTCCCTCATTTCGAGCTCCTTCCCTTCCTATGTCTTCCTCTCCCCGCAGATCCCTTCTTCCCGTGAGCACTTCCTTGGCCTCCCTCTCGATGCCACCTTCAAGTGTCTCCACTTTTTTCCCTTCAACTACTGCAGTTGTCCCCTTCTCTGTTTCTGGCCCTTCTCCCATAAGTCCAGCTTGGATCTCCCAACACCTGAGTCAGCAAAAAGAAAGTTCCCATCACTCCGATGGACTTCTCCGTGATCCCATCAAAAGGGGTAAAGAAGCAGAAGCCCATCACATGCTTCTCTCAGAGTGCTTCGGGAGAGAGGGTAATGGAGATCGCATACCCCAATCCTCTGAAGGATAAAAAGGATCTGTCCTCGACAGATTATATAGTGACTCAAGTCACAATGGGGACGTCTTCTGAAAGCCTTCAGGGAGAGGCCCTATCTGCAGTTGACGCCCTCTACAAGAAGCTTCAAGAAGTAAAAGAAGAGAAAAGGCTACTGAAAGAGCAAAATAGACATCTGCTCCAAGCCTTACAGAAGATGGGCAAGTGCACCTCCCACAACTACCGCCGAAACTCCTGAGCCTCTGAGCCAGGATAAAATTGATGAATATGCAAAGATCGGCGAGCAGGGTATGGCAGTTTCTACTTGGAGGAGCCAAATCCTCAAGGACAGTGAAAAAGTGATCGCCAAGTTCACCGATTTGTACCTGAACATCAACAAGGTGAACAAAGAACTCCAGGCATTAGCAGGACCCATATCAGAAGAGCTGGACCATGCTAGGCTGCAACGTGAGACCTTTCAAACAATGTTCGACTGTTCAGTCGAAGATCTGGTCAAGTTCGGCATTTTCGGTCATCCCAGGGCCCTCAATAAAATCCTTTCCACTCTGGACTACCGGATGGATCAACTAGAATTCGTCCTTGAAAAGATCGATAAGGTAAAGGAAGAAGCCCTGGACGTGATGCACCAAATGGAACAAATCGTTCTCAACATGTCTCCAGGGTTACTTACTCCTTCCTTCACCTTAAGGAAAGTTGATGAAACCATCCAGATCTTCAAGGAGATCATTTCACAAGGGCTGGGGCCAGAGGTCACTTTTGACGCAGAGTCCATCAATAACCTGCTCGCCTATCGGGACTTCATCGGGTTCCTAATAGAAGCAGAGAAAGAATATTCCAAACTCCCAGAGAAGCTCATAGATGAGCGGGAGACTTGCGAGGCGATCAGTGAGCGACACAAGGATCCTTCCCAGGATCAGCTAGAGCCCATGATCAGCAAGTTCATGGAATACCGTGCCCAATTCCACATCTCGTCACCCGAGCAGCAACAGCAGGATATCCCCTTTCAGCCGCGGGATGACGACGATGAATAAATTCTCTCTTCTTCTCTCTCTCTTCCGACTTTCTTTTTGTAAAATGTCTAAAGTATGTTGACACAAATGATGACATCATCCATGTTGCACCATGGGATGATGTCATCCATCAAGTTGTCAAAAGTCAACATGACTTTGAGATATTTTTGTAGATATTTTGTAAATAGGTGGTTGGTTCCTTTTTGCCTTCCTTCTTCTCCTTCTTCTATAAATACTCAAATACTTGTTGTATTTGAGAGAGTGGATATCTTTCAGATGAAAAATAGAAGTGAGGAGAAAAGACTTTGAGCTTTTTGTAACAGAAAGGAATATTAATACAAATATTTAGACTTTGTGCTGAATACGTGTGTTATTTGCATTTGATCTTTCTTATGTCAGATCTGTGTGTTTATTCTGTTGAATCTACTTCTGTTTTATTGTCATTTATTCATCAGTATTGCTTTGTTCATTTATGCAAGTAGGTTTGGCTCTGTTTACTACCAATCCCAAAACATAAACCCTCTGACCTTTCTTCTTTGGAATTCATTTCTTTTCTTCCTTCGGACCTGATCTTTCTTCATCCTCTCTTTCATTCCTTTCTTTCCGCAGTCAGAAACACCCTACTGGGATGAGATCCCAAACCCCGAAGGTAGAATATTGTGAGACTTGCATAGATTCCTGCTGGTAGAATAGCAATAAACCGGGCCGCTTTGTGACTCAAAGAGGGGCTATGCCCCGCATACGTTGCTGCTGTCTATCCATAAATCTTCCCAACCGATAGATTTTCGAACCAACACAACCCTAACATGTCCTTTGATAAATTTTCTATTATACCCAATGTGACCCAAAATCTGTATCTCACTCGACTAGTAGGCTCTTCCAGTGTTGATAATAATCGTAACCTTGGTTAGATCTACCAACAAACCTTCCTTACAAGTAACAGAGTACCAAAAGGTCTAGCAAACATACACTTTTTGATGTTCAAAGAGATGCTTAATTTTCTACATCTTTCAAACATCAAACACAAATTGTCATAATGATCCTTAATAAGCCCATACACTATCCAATCATCCAAGTAAACTTGCAAGAAAATATGAATAAAATCCTAGAATGCTTGAACAACTATTCATGAAAATACAACAGCACATTTTTCAGACCAAAGGGCATCATAGTATATGCAAAACTTCCCCATTCAGTGGTGAAAGTTGTTTTTCTTGATCCTCCTATGTAATCTGGACCTGATGATACCCAGATAATCCATCTGTAAAAGAATAGATCTTGTGCCCTGCAATGCCTTCTAATATCTCCTCTATGAAAGGTGTAGGAAAGGGATCAATCACACATGTAGCATTCAATTCTCTGTAATCCACACAAATCCTAATCCGACCATATTTCTTTATACTGATAACCATGGGGCTAACCCACTCTAATTCTTCCAGGGGCTTGATGATTCCAGACTTCAACATTTTTTCAATTTCTTCTTTAACCTTTATATGCAAGTTGGGGTTCATCATGTAGGGTCTCTTCCTGACCGGGTGCACACCTTCCTTAAGATTTATCTTCATTTATCCTAATGATTCATGCACTCCTTTCAATTCATGGTAGCCCCTAGGAAATAAGTCCTGAAAATCATGGAGCAACTCCACTATTTTTGCTACTTTAGATTCAAACCAATAATCTCCAATTATTGCCTCTTTAGGTTCAACATCCGTACCAATATTCACTTTCTTGGTCCTCATAGGTTCATGATAGGCATGTGCATTGTTATCTGCATTATCCAAGACCTCATGCGTACCTACTGAATGATCTATATCTAGTTCTTCTACTTCTTCATCATCCACTATGTAGACCATCTTTCCTTTTTCTTTCTCAAAGCAAGCATGCTTAAGTAGTGTGGCATTTGTCTCTACTCCTTCAAAAAAATGCGCTCCTGAGTCATTCTCATCAAATAACTCCTGAATGAGTTCTTCCACCTTTACACCGTCTCCCATATTTAATCGCTCTTCTCTACTGGAGGTTTGTATGAAGTAGTCAAAAGCCTAGACCATTCCTATAATCAAATCCTACCAATTTCCAATTTCTCTATGTAGCTCTACATATACATACTAAGTGTGTGCACAACCTTATAAAGTGGAATAAATTTTGTGCACCCATAGAAATGGTGGTAAACCTTCATGCCCCTCTATCCAAAGCCTCTCACACTATTAAATGTGGTGTTGAATAGGTTAATTACCATGATATGTGAAAATTTGAGTCGGTGCATTGCTTCTGGAAAACTGAGTTATAAGAGTAATCCTCACTTCATTCCATTCTACAAGATTATCCCTATGAACCATGCACCAATGCATTGTTGTCCTGTGTAAGGTATATACTAACATACTTCTTCTTTCTAACTGGTCTATCCACTGTTCCTCCATGGTGCATAGGAATACCGTAGGGTCTCCTTCCCTAGTGTACCGAGGTATAGAGATGTTACCTATCCTCCGATGTGACGAGGTTTGATTTTCCATGTAAATGT
This sequence comes from Taxus wallichiana var. yunnanensis, assembly GCA_018340775.1. NCBI lineage: Eukaryota > Viridiplantae > Streptophyta > Pinopsida > Cupressales > Taxaceae > Taxus > Taxus wallichiana. Next base: position 612,327,604 of record CM031238.1, read on the forward strand.
GCTCCTTACTTCATGCCCAACCATCTCATAAGTACCATGAGCCTAATTATCACAAGAAATAATTGTAGTATCGCTAATAGACTATGTATTTTCCCATTGAAGGATTCCTTCTTTAAATGGATTGAGAACTTCTGGATCTCGAATGGCACATACATAGATCCTATTCAGATCTTCCTCACTCAAAGGCTCAACATAGGGCGTAGATTTTCCATATGTTAAAGGGATAATAACTCTTTCCTCTTTGTTCTCAAAACTGATATATCCCTTGTTGAACCGAAGATCAGCATTATTTGTGTAACACCAAGGGCATCCAAGAAGAGCTGGGAAACTATCTTCTTCTGTAAGCACTAAAACCTCAAAATCCCCAGTGAACTTGGCCCCTTATATAGTAATGGATGCATCTTTTAAAAATCTGATAGGAGTGGCCTTAGTTCAATTAGCCATAAATAATACATTAGAAGATGGCTGCAATGTAGGTCTCCCCATCTATACCCATGCATCTAAAGTAAGCACATTTACTTCCGCTTTGTGTCAATCAATATATTACTCAAGAGCCATCTGTCAACAATAGCATTCAGAGTGATCTCCTTATTGTAGTCTAAGCTATGGGGGGGAATATTTACATGCAGGATCTGACACCCATTCTCAATATTCATGCATAAAGTGTTTCCCTTTAGCCAACTCCCTAGTAATGGAATAATATTCTCCTAGTGCAAAGCATTTTGCATACCTCCTTCAAGTCATCAATATCTGACTGGATCGTCTCTATTGCCTTCTTTAGTTCCATCTTCCGTGATTTCTCCTTTAAACATTATATTTCCCCTTGAAGGTATCTGAGTACCTCCATGGTCTCCTGATAGACCTATTTCTAATGCGTAGGATCTCGTGTGTGTCTTGCATGCAAAATGTCCTCCTTAATGATGGTAGGCTTATGTGGTAATGCATCTCTAAGCGCACGCGGCTTTAGCATGTGTAGTGATCTTTTCGTGCAATACCTCAAGTTCGGTTCCAACTTTGGCATCCACTGATATTCCACAACGCATTGTACCCTAACCATCATTGCACCTTTTTCTCCCGTTCATGATGTTTTCTAAGATGCTCATATAGATCTCGAGCATTCCTCATAGCTATGATTCTTCCCACAGAAATAACATGTAATATTCTAAGGAAATTCACACCTATAGTGGTCAGGTGATCCGCATGTAAAGCATGTTCCACAAGGGAATTCACCTCATCCACCACCACGGCCTTGACCTCCAAATCGACACGGTATCCTCGACCTCTACCACATCCTCCATCATAGTGCCCCTCGTTCCAATCATAATGCACTTGATTATGATTTTGATCTTGATGCTCACCTTTACCCTTAGATTTATCTGATACTCTTGTCTGTCGCACACCAATATCTATAACATCATGGATCTAACCAATCAACCTATAGTATTTTGTATCATGAGTTGTGGACAGAAAATCTTACAATAACATGATACATTCTTCCTTATCGTGCATTGTAATAATGGGAAACATTGGCATCATGGTTCAGGTGACATATATCATAGTCTTGCAATAATGAATGTATTGTTTTACAAGGACAACTATCTTTGGTGTGTCCTCTACTTCACAATTTGTACACCAAATCCAAGTGTGTGTTTCATGTGTCGAATTCACCGATAGTTTCTCTAATGGCTTTGCCATGGCTATAATTTGTGCTTCCAAGAATGGGCTGACTTGAATGTCTATACTCCGATTACCTCATCACGTAAAGCTACTTCAAGGTATTTACATGGATTAGTGTATGTCTTATATGACAGAGCCCTTCTAAATGGTGTGATCAGACTTCCAACAAACCATTGTGCATGCTAGCTTACATGAATATCATAAGAAATCTTAGATAGAAGCTTTTTTAAATGGGTATCATACTCTAGGACACTTTCGTAGTACCTTGTTTAATATCCTTGAGCGCACTTATACTCTTCTTCTCAAATTCAGGGATATATAACTCTTTAAGGAATACATCTTTGAACGCTGCATAATCTACACAAGTTTGATCAGGGTCAAACTTCATGTACCAACTGTGTGCACGTCCCTACAATGTAGTTACAAATTGACTTGCCTTGCACTCAGAAGCTATGATCCCTTTTACACGCCACAATATCTCACACATGTGCATGTGTTTAGTAGCATCTTCTATGCCCTATACTCTAGAAGATGAAGAGATATATCCATGTAAATATTCTAGGGTTGGTGCGGACCATGCCCACTTGATCCAGAACCCCCTGTGTTGACTCTACTTCCCGAACCACCAGATCGACTAGAACTAGAGCCACCTACACCCCCTAATCCTCCACCCATAGCTAGAAGTGGAGCAGAAGATGTAATTCCCTATGTCCAAATAGTATTACTGTATTAAACTCCTATAGTCCGTGTGGTGGCACTACTCCTAAAATTGAGCCACAAATTCGCACAAGACTTGAATTTTGTGCAGATGATGCACCTGAAAAGGTACCTCCAAACAACAATGAAGATGTTTTCCTACCATCGATGTACTTGTTATGTGACTTACTCATGCTTCCCTACTACCCAAATTAGCTTGTTGATTATTGGATGTACTAAGTACTAGAAAACCAAGCGCAAGGGCTAGGTTGCCAGGTAGATTCAAATGCACACCTACGACCTAGGTTGTCTCTCGCCGGTGTGCTCCCATGTGAGGCCGAGGAGGGTAAATGGGGAGTTTTGATGCTCTGGCTCCATGCCTTCTGCATGAGCTCCAAATCCTTCACGATCCATCTCTCTCCTCAACACCATCCACTCTGTAATGTCATGTTGCTTCTCCATCTCCCTCTCACGTGCCTCATTGTACTTAAGCCACATTTCTTCTCTATTCTTCTCTCTACGGCTAGTCCACCATCTTTTACTAAACATGCTCCTGCTCCTTCCCGATGCATGGTGGGGTTTAGCTAGCCATCGGATTTTCCTCTAAATTCATGGTTACCATCAAGATTTTAATTTCTAGTGGAATTCCTTGCAAGTAAGTTCCCCTAGGATACCGTAAAAATTAGAACTCAGCTACCTCTAAGAAAGAATAAGTGAAAATTGAGTATTCCAGGATATAGCTATTCAAAACACCATGGAACCAAGTATCCACAATGTGTGTCCAAATCAGATCAGCATCATATAAGGCCTGAAATTCTCCTTATGTCCAAACAAGTGTGTGATACCTCCAATTTCACTTAGATGCATAAGAAACCAGCCACTCGTATAATTCTACCGAGAAAATAGCAAAGAAGCTCTCATACAAATAGCCCTATGGGTTATTTCCTACCCAAGTGTGTGCATCAAACTCAAATCCAATGTTGAATATCCATGCGTACTCTTCTTCTAGATCTTTTATCCACTCCTCAACACTTTCTAGGGTCAACCGGTACGCCTTCATCGCGTACCATCCTGAAAACAACTAAAAAGAGGTCCCACGAACAACCTGCACATTGGCACATCACCCATCCTGAGCTGAGCACTCACCCGAAGCACACAAAGGTACCAAGCCCTCCTTAGAGTTGCTTATACATGATGTGAACATGATGAAGATGTAATGTATTCATATCCATAAACAACATAAATATTCCATAGAGCATATTCCAGATCTAGATCTAAAAGAATAATGAATTAAGCGATAGATATAACGAAGTCAACCATGTAAGAACTAGTTTCATTCATGTTTAACACCATTATTCACCCAACACACTCCATTATATTAAAACACAATAAACACATAAGCTTCTTACAATAAGTAGTATCATAAGTTTATGCGTGCATCAAATCTGGCAACATAACTCCATAATATCTCATACACAACGCTGTTAATCTACACAAATTACTACATATTTATAAGGATGGGGACTTTCCCCTTCACCGCTTACGCATTTAAAAAAATAGGTAGCATGCTAAAAATACTCATGTTCCTTTACAATAACATGCACACATGTAAGTGCGCTAATAATAGATCTCTTATAGTTAACTGGAAGTAGTAATTCTATTATTAATTTGAACTCATGCATGGGGCTTTAGTAGATACTCTTCCCAAAATAGCATTTTTGTGTCGCACAAGTCTCCATCTCATTGTGTGATTCATACACTATCTCCAAAAATATCTCGTAACCATGAAAATGGCTAAGTCCCAATTCAATCTGTCTTCACACACACTTCCTTCCCTATCCTTCTGCACCTTCAAATCTGCCTTGCTACCACACGTGAATCTTCTGTGCGCCTTCTCCTTAGTGGCATACTTTTTCTACTCAACATAATATATGGTTTTGTTCTAAATATAAAGTATTCATGGGAAAAAAAACCCTAGTACATCTTCTTTATGTTATGAATCAAATATTTTATTTGTTTGATATTTCTCTTGTTGTTTGAATGGATGCATTAATATAATGCCTCATCTTAAGTTCTCATAATGAATGCATGTTTCTTTACCCTTTTCTAAGTTTCTGTCATTGATCAATGTATTCTCACAAGACTCACATAAAGAATGGGCTCAACACTCACGCGTTCCTCAAGTGAGCACCTAGAGATCTTTGGGTGATAGGTCGATGCGCATGGGATTAGATTGTTGTTCTAAGGGCATAAAATGACTACATCTTAGTTCCGTTGTCAGGACCTCTTTTGAAGTTGTTATGAGAAATGGATATATCCACATCGTGGTTCTATTGATGTGTGATGACTGAGTGCCTGAACTTAGAGAGTGTTGAAGCATGGTTTAGGAGCACGAAGGATGAGTTTTCTCAAAGATTCTGTGTGGGACCTGAGTTTGATGCATGTAGATGGGTAGAAGTGCACTGTACCATGAGTTTTATGAAACTTTCTTTAATGCTTTCCATCGAATTATATGAATGGATTTTAGCATATGCATCCAGATCAAGATGGTACTATAGATCACGTGTATAGAACCAAAATGATTACCGTGAAGTTATACAGGATATAGATCTAACTTAGACATGTGTTGTCATTCACTGGTGGAAAGGAGTGCTGACCAGTTATACTTTAGAATATGCCATTTCTATGTATTCTTGTCTAAAGGTTATCTGAATTTGAATTCCTAAGGGAACCTAGAGGATCATTTTTACGTGTTTTCCCTTTGGCTATGAAGATCTTGATCATTACCCTAAGTTTAGAGGCATTTCCTATGGCTGGCTAAAGCTTCTCGAGAACCGAGTGAGGAAGTTAGGGTGGAGGAAGATGGCGGACATTACGGATGAAAAGGAAAGGGAAGAGAGATGACTCAAGTATAGTGAAGCTCGTGAAAGGGAAATGGCTAGAAAATGCAAGGTTTCGGTGTGATGGATCTATAGAGGTAGACATTGTGGGAAGGAGTTGAGGTTCACATAGAAGATGTAGAACCTGAGTAGTCTATGCTACCCCATCTTGGCAAGCACGAGAGAGAAGCCCTTCAGCTTCTAATGAGATTTCATCACATTGAGAAAGGAGAGTCTTCAACGCGTATCTAAACCCATCTAGTGACCAACCCTTATCACTTTGTTTTCCAGATCAAGGAAGAACTATTGTTAATTTGGTTATTATCAATGGAAGTAACCGATCTACGTCTAGGAGATATAATTTCTCATTTGGGACATCTATGGTTACATAAACCATTCCTATGTTTGGAGGAATTTTTAGACAAGGTGCAAATACAAAAGGTTTGGGTATCACGTCTAGAAGTGGCACGGGACACACAACTAGTAGTGGGACAATATCATAGACCATCGGCATGCATTCTCAAAGTGGGACATTAGGGACACTGGGCGTGACCACATCAAGCCATTTCTGGCTACAGGAGGTGGATATGGTGGTATAGGGGTCGGAGGACCTGGTGGACCTAATGAATCTAGGGATTTGGTGGGTCAAGAGGGACAGACCTAGTGGGTCTAGTGGATCTAGTGGCGGAGGAAACACAAGAGGAAACCAAGGTTCTGGGTCAAGTGGACAAGGACCTCAGCCACCCCCGCAAGTATTTTTTGAGATGTCTTTACACCTACCAGACTACAGAGGTATTGAGGATGTTGCAGAGCATGTGCACAAGTGTGAATTGCTATGGCACGTAAAGGAGATCACTACCCGGAGTGAAAGGAAATTTAGTTTGTAATAATATTGAAGGGCACATGCATAGCTAGTACCACAAGTATGACCCCCACTAGACGGTCGTGGATTATACACTGTGTTGAAGAACACCTTCTTAGCAAAGTTCCATATCCCTGAGTTTGAGCAAAAACATCAGCGCCCTAAAGGAGATCCAGCAAGAAATGGCAGAGAGTGTGTGAGATTATGACACATGATTGAAAACTCTCTTATCCAAACTATCCAATGACATAGACCCCTCTCAACACATTCAATGGTTTTTTGGGGATTGATAACACCATTTAGAAGGGAACTATCACACAAGACCTTCTGCACCCGTGAAAGGCCCGGGAGGCTGCCCCGCATGGTGAGGCTATTGGGATCATTGATACCAGTGTGAGCCCTTTCCTAGAGGCTCAAAGTTCTACAATGGCCAAGTAGATGGAGAAGCTATCTACAAACTCAACGCATGAGTTTTGTAGTGGTCTTTAGTGCATAGATTGTGAAGTGGAGGGGAATATAAAGGATAGTTTCCCTTGGTACATGCCATGGCAGTAGACTATGATATTTTCCATGGGGATCATGATGTAAATAGATGTCCTCTACTACAAGTGCACAATCCACAAGAATGTTTCTTTCTATTGCAAGATTTGTACCTCTACAACCCATGATACCAAGGATTGCAAGTGATTGACCAGATTCATGATGTTATTGATCTTGGTGTACACTAAACTAGCCTTGTAAGTAGTTCCAAGGATGATGATCGCTGCTATGAAGGGCATGTAGATGGAGGAGCATGCAAAAGAGGTTTTCGCAGAGGATTTCATGGTCACAGTAACCATGGTGGAGGAAGAAGTGAGTTCCCACATGGAACCTATTATAATTATGGATCGATAGAGCATTATAAACATGAGTGTCCTGACCTGTTGCAATGCTCGTGGTGTGAAAAAAACATAAGTACGAGGAGTGCCCTAAGTTGTTTGAACACATGAACCAACAACACCACAAGGATAAAGGCACCGGAATGCTAAGTATAAATAAGGTCGACCCATAGTGGATGTCAAGAGTGGTGCGTGAGTCAGGATTAGAACCTGTGATGGTGATGACGTGAGTAGAGGCAACGCGTGCAAGGAGATGCCAAGACATAAACTAGTTGTTAGGGAAGAAGTGGTACATGGGAAGTATCCATACCCTACTCATCAAAAAGAAGTGTATCAAGAGACTATGGATGTGATTTAGGGATTACAAGGAGAGATCCAGTGTCTAAAGGAGCATTCAAGGTAGTTGGAGAAAAGGAAGAATGTTGAGGCTCGTGGAAGGATTTGGATGAGGTCAGGGAAGTGTGCAAAATGTTAAGGCATGATAATATCATTCCCTTGCTAGGAGAATGGTTATGGGAGAAGGTACCACATGCCCAGAGAGAGTGTGAAAGGCATGTTCTACATGCCAACCTTCCTCCTCATATCCTTGACTATGATAAAGAGATCACATTGAATGCAGTTGTTGATGGGTGGCTTCTGAGCAATATCCTCATTAACACAGGAGTGGAGGTCAATGTTCTCACCTTGGATACATGGCATCAAATGGGAAGGCCCACATTACAGCCATCTTCAAATGTGTTGTATATGGAAAACAAGACAAAGGAAATTCCCATTAGAGTCTTAAAAGATGTGGTTATCACTATTTAAGGGGCCAAGTTCACTAGGGACTTTGAATTCGGCACTCGCCAAGGTGAATAATTTTCCAAGCATTACTTGGGCACCCTTGGTGTTATAAAAATAATCTTGACCCATGGTTTAACAAGGGATTTATCATTTTTGAGAACAAGGAAGAATGGGTGATCATCCCTTTAATGTGACGGGAAGTCGAGCCCTATACTAAGCCCTTAGGAAAGGAATTCCTTGATAGAAAGGACTCCATCAGAGATCCTAAAATAATTCATCCTATAGAAGGATTTATCTAATTTGAAGATGCTCAGTCGATAAGTGATATAACTAGCATATCATGTGATGATTGGGCACACGGGACTTATGAGTTAATTGGGTGACAATTGAAAGGATCTATAACAAGGGTGACAAAGGCTTTCTCATTTAAGCACCTAGAAAAAAAATCTACCAAGTTACTCCGGAGGAGCAAGCCCTAATGATTTCTCATGAGAAATGGAGGCTCAGTGGAAAAATGAGGACAAAAGAAGAAGTATTCTTAGTTATAACTTTCTCAGACTGCAGCGTGTTGGTGGGAAACACATCGTGAGAGTCTCCTAGAGTGGCATGAGGTAAGATTCACATTCTCTGTAAGATTCTGCAGAAGCAACACGCCCACTGTTATCCAAGACTACCATGGAAAATAACCCACCTCTTCCCATATCCAAGCATGTGAGAAGGCTGGATGGAGGGCACAGAAGCTTTACCACCTTCATTATGGGTGCATAATTTATATTCCACCTTATAGGGTTGTGTGCACACATGGTATATTCACTCAGAGACACACCATTAGACAGGGAATTGGCAGGAATTAATGGTTGATCTCATTCAAGTGTTGAGTATCAAAGTACCAAGCCATTAGTGGATAAGGCGTTGTAAGTTGTCAAGCACCTTACAATGGGAGATAGTGTCATGAAAAAGATAGGTTACTAGAATTATTGGGTGAACCTAAATTGGAGACACATTTCAATGAAGAATAATCAGAAGAGATACAACTTGGGCACGTGTGCATTGAAAAGGAAAAAGGGAAGATGGTCTATGTAGTAGATGGTGAAGAAATGGAAAGATTAGATGCTAACCATTTTGAAGGTATGCACAAATTCATAGATAGCACTCGATAAGAAAGAGCATGCCTATCATGAGCCCTTGAAAATAAAGAAGTTTAACATTGGGACAGAGACAACATAAGGAAGCTATCATTGGGGATTATTGGTCAGAGAAAGAGGTTTCAAAAATCATTGATCTGTTGTGCAAGTTTCAAGATCTATTCCCGCGTGGGTACCATGAGCTCAAAGGAATTCACCATTCCTTGGGGGAGATGAGGATCAAGCTAAAGGAAGGTATGTGCCCAATTCAAAAGAGACCCTATCAGATGAATCCAAACTTGCGCGTAAGATTCCGAAGGAGATAGACAACATAGCATCTTGTATCATTGAGCTATGGAAGAATCAAAATGGGTAAGCCCAATGGTTATAAGAATTAATAAGGATAGGAGGATAAGGATCTATGTTGATTACAAAGAATTAAAAGTAGTATGTTTCATTGACCCTTTTCCAACCCCCTTCACTGAAGAAATTCGGAAGAAGTATTCAAGCATGAGGTCTATTCCTTTACGGATGGATTCTCTAGGTATCACCAAATCATCATTGTAAAGGAAGACCAGAGAAAGAAAAATTTTGCCACTGAGTGGGGAATTTTTGCATACACGGTTATTCCTTTTGGATTGAATAATGTGCCTTCTATATTCTGTGCATCGTGGTATAAGAATTTTAGGACTACACCCATAAGTTTCTTCAAGTCTACCTAGATGACTGGATGGTGTATGGGCTAGTGAAAGACCATTGTGACAATTTGAGACTGATGTTCGAGAGATGTCGGTAGTTGAGGATATCCCTTAACATTAAGAAATATGTCTTTGCTACTCCATTTGGAACCATGTTAGGACATTTTCTATGTAAGGAAGGTTTGTTAGTGGATCCCACAAAAAAAATATTATTATGAGATTGGGAGAGCCTAATATTTAGAGCACAATGTGTGGATTTCTTGGGCATATGGGGTACTACAAGAAGTTCATCAAAGGATATGCCAAGATCACCACACCCTTGGAAGAATTTCTAAAGCACAAGAGTGCCTTTCATTAGGGAGAGGCGCAGCAGAAGGCATTTGACACTTTGAAGGATAGACTTGTCATTGCACCCATACTACGTTTCCCTTCCTGGGATAAGCCTTTCCATGTGCATGTTGATGCCTCAGGAACAACCATTGGGGAAGTACTAGCACAACCTGGTGAGGGGATTGTTGATCACCCCTTGTGTTTTACAAGTAGGAAGTTGACATCAAATGGAATATAATTACACCACTACTGAGCATGAGGCACTATCAATGATCTACGCGCTGCATAAGTTTCAGGAAGTATCTCATGAAGAACACTATTTATATTCTACACAAGTCACATGGCATTGAAGTGCTTGGTAAAAAGCCAAGTTTTGTAAGGGTGCATATGTCGTTGGGTCCTATTAATTCAATATTTTGAGTTCACGGTGGTTCTAAAACTAGGAAAAAGTAATTCAAGACCTAATCACTTATCAAGGATTGACTCATGAGAGGACGCACAGAGTATTGAGGATACCATGTCGGATGCATAGCTATTTAGGTTACAGCATGCACCCTCGGACTTAGAAGATATTGCAGTATTCCTTAAAACAGGTGTGGCACTGGATGGGATGAAGAATTTGGAGAGAAAACAATTAGCAATACATGTCATGCCCTACATGTTGATTAGTGGAGATTTGTACAAGCTAGGTTGTGATGAGGTTTTTTGTGCCGATGCGTATTATAACATAAGCGTGAGGTGATTATAGAGGAAGTGCATGGTGGGATTGCAGGAGGGAATTATGTAGGAAATGTAACCACATGAAAGATTCTACTCATAGGGCCTTGGTGGGAAACCATCTACCAGGATTGTATTGAATTTTGTAAGGCCTACGACCATTGTTAGCACTGGGAAAACTTGGAAAGAGGGATGAGATTCCATTAAGGTCGTTAACCAATGTAGAGCCATTTGAAAAGTTGGAAATCAACTTTGTGGGACCAATTTCACCTGTCGCATGAAGGATTGGTTCACGGTATATCATTACTTGTACTAATTACTTGACAAGATTGGTAGAGGTAGTGCCTACAAATGATTGCTTTACTGCAGCAACAACTACTAGGCTCTTATGGGAAAACATAATCAGCAGGTATAGATGTCCTTTGATCTTAATAAGTGATAGGGGTACACATTTCTGAATGAAATAGTCAGGATTATGTTAGTAGAATTTATGGTAGCCCATCACAAGACCACCCCTTATCACCCTCAAGTGAATGGGACTGTTGAAGCATTTACAAAGATATTGAGTCACGCGTTGACCAAGATTTTGATGTTAGAAGACAAGACTAGGATGAAAAAGTATCATCCTTTTTATGGGCATACAGGACAACCAACAAGAGGTTGAAAAAGGCCACACCATTTCAATTAGTGTTTGGCGCAGAGGCTATTTTTCTAGTTGAATTCATGTTACCATCACTGTGTATAGTGCGCGCAGGAGGATTGGATGATGAACAAGCACTCGAGGAAAGGATTGATAAGTTGATGCAATTAGATGAGAGACAATCACTTGTTAGATGGAGTCAGAAGACTGAAAAGGCCAGAAAAAAGGCATGGCATGATCATCATATCAAGAATAAGCAATTTGAGGTTGGGCAGATGGTGTTGTTGTATGATTCCAAGTTTATGCGCCATCTAGGAAGTTGAAAGTCCATTGGTTGGGCCCTTACATCATCTTGTACATCCTTGATTCAGGTGCATGTTAGTTACAAGCGCTAGATGGGATGAAGTTACCTGGCCATTTCAATGGGAGTAGGTTGAAGCCCTACTATAAATAAGCCTTCCTTGTGTTTGTAAATAAGGCAAGTATTGCCAGTTAGCTTAGGATTTCCCTTTATGAATTTTCTTTCCTTTTGTTTCCCTTTCTCTCAGTGTTGTTCTTTTCTTTGTGTTCTATTTTGCACCTTGTGCATTGGTAACAAATTATTACTTCCAAAATATTGTGTATGTGCAAAGGACCGTGCATCTGATTTAGTGTGGGGTGGAGTAATGTGGAGTAGTGTGAAGTGTGATACAAGCTAGTAGTGAAATTTGTAAGGCCCGTATGAAAGGATTAAAGGTGATCTAGTGTTGAGGTCAACTCACGTTGACTTAGGAAAAATAGACACACCCAATTGACATAATTCGATTGAGTATGTCTATGTACCCCTAGTCACCATAAGCAATCCTCCACACTATGCCATGTTGCTAACCTTGGCTAGGGTTAAACTATGAATGAGTGGACTAAAAAAGTTTTTGAAAACCATTCTAGATAACAGATCAAGGATGATGTACTTATTCCATTTAATGAGGAATATAAACATGAATAGTATGTTTAAAATATTTGGCCAAAGTATTGCAAGTTGCTGAGTTGCGTTATCCTATGTCACCTAGTTTAAGAAGTGGGATTTTAGATGAATATCGGTAACAAATATTCAGATAGGCCTCTTAAACAGAACACTTGATACCCCTAAAAGGGTAAAAGAACCAATTATACATAGTATACACATTATTAAGTTAACATGAGAGATTGGTATGATTCCGAGTCATGAAATGAGAGATCGGTGTTTCACCAAGTCATTTACAACTGCATATGGTTTTCTGTTATGAGATAGATTGGCTTTGGAATGTGTGTTCTAAATTATGTTAATTTAGAATAGAGAACATTATGCAAAAAAAAATCCCTTGTTTCTAAAGTCTTAAAATGGGAATGTTACAATGGTTGATTTGTAAACCAGAGTGGAAGGAGTACACGGGCGTAGGGACAAAGTTTAGAGGAATGAGTCTTTGTCTTGTGGAAGATTTTTTCAAAGTTAGGGTTCTGTAGCTAGGGCATGAATATTAAAGGATTATTTCATGGATTTGAGCCACATGATTTAGTAGAGTTATGAAGCAGAGAAAGGAAGAGGATTTTTGAGTTTGGCCAATAAGTAAAAATGGCACCAAAGAAGGTGACCGTTTCACCAAAGAAGAAGGGAAAGGGAAAGTAAACTACTGCAGATGTTTTAATGAGGAGTGGTATGTAGAGATGTAGTACCTAGATGGAGTATTGTTAGGGAAAGAATGGGTATCACACGTCAGGAAGATGGCCGTGAGTGACTACAACCATCACACGAGTACCACAGAGAAGGAAATGGCGTTGGAACTAGTTCGTTCAACTGATACAAGGACACCAGAAGGTATGTCAATCTACAGTGATGAGGTGAAGAGAAATTTGGGTAAGTTCGGTTTTGTAACTATATGAGTTTCCCTATTTTGGAAAGCCCGAGCAGTTATACTAGTGGTTGATGTCACACGTGCATGAAGACCACTTCTATTTTATAGGCCACACATAACTCCTCAACTCATATCAAAATTCACTGGCCTGATTTGCTAAGGAGACTCCATAGATGATGACTTGGAGGATAAGGAGGCCATAAAGGAGACAATAGAGGCCTATGACTACAAGAAGGGTTTGCGCTACTTTTATATCTCATATATCCCGACCCTATAATGAGGATGGCCATGCACTTGGTTATTGTTAGTGCAAATCAGCAGCACCCTCTAGATGTTCTATCAGATTTCTAGTTTGACATTTTAGCATCCAGTGTGATTGCACAACATTGAATCTTTTCCCCAAGTGTGGGACTTGTAAAATGGAAAAGAATCTCTAGATTAGAGGTTGGTTCCTCAACTCCTCTTATCAGGTATATGCATGAAATTTGCAGAGGCTTAAATTCCTAATTCCTACTCTAAATTCCAAGGGGACAGAGATAGGGAATGCAAGAAAAATGAGACTAATGCTGATAAGGTGATGCACCAAGGGAGTAGTAGACACCTGCTACTACAAAACATACACAGTCCAGGAGGAAATATAGCACAAAACATGCACAAATTTCCAAAATGTGGTGAGAGGTTAGGAAAACAATGATAAACATATGAAAGGATTGAGAAACCTTTTAATCACAGAGCATATATTATCATTCCAGGTCCAACACAGTGCATTACAATGACCAAGAGGCAAAAGAGGTGTTGTATTTGCATGGAAAGGTAAAAATTTCCACAAATTTTTCCAAAAAGGAAGAAAAGGGAAGTTGCAGAGCTAAAAGAGTGTCTCTCTCTTTAAAAAATGAGCCCATTCTGGCTTTTACAATGCAAGAAACGAGCCTAGGAGAGAGAAACATGGGAAAACATGGGAGGAGCTTCAACCACCAAAAAATGCAATAAAACAACATGGGCATCCTTAAAGGTCCATTCCCTGACATTTTTCACCATGCTGGGAGAGAATGCGAGCCATTCTTCATTAAAAATGGTGGTTGAAATGTCATTTCTATTGATTTCCACGTGTCAGAGGCATTTTCCAATTTTATCTCTCTAAACTCCATCAAAATACAAAATTGAGCCAGAATCATGTAGATAATTTCATCGATTTCCGTTGATATAAAGAACGTGAAAAATTGAGCTCTGGATCGAAAGTTATGGCCATTTGAAAATTTAGGGAAAAATAGGGCCAAAACGGGTTAGCGGGCCGAAAATTTGAAATTTTCCCACTTTTTTGCATTTGGGAAAATTTTCCAAAAATCTCCACACCCCACCAATCCGGTGCCATGTGGCATGATTCTATTGGTCGCGGACTCTTCCTACTTCATTTTCCATCATTTTGGCCTTTGGAAAATTTTCCAAAAATTCTCCACCTAGTTGGATGACCCGAGGACACGTGGCACGATGTGATTTTCCACAGGATTTTTCCTCTATCTGTTCCATCACTTTTGACCATCTTTTTTGACTTGGACATGTGGTAAAACCCCATTGGAAGCAAGCTTTTCTACCATTTTCCCTTGAAATTGCTTTGGGAAAAAATCCCAACTCTTCCCCGCACTCCACAGGTCTTTGGGACACGTGGCCTCCTATTATTGGCTCGGCCCTTGGGAAGCGGGTTTTTCTTTTGAAATTTTCCTACTTTTTGCTTGGGAAAAAATCTCCCAATTTCTCCGTGCTCCATGATTGAAGACACGTGGCGGGTTTCCATTCGTTGCAGGCCATGGGGGTGAGAAATTTTCTTTGCGCTATCCTTTGGGAAAAATTCCCAACTTCTCCCCGGTGGTCGAAGCTCCGATGCCCCCGAGACATGTGGCGTGATCCCATTGGCTCGCGGGCCTGCGGGCCAAAATTTCTCCTTAGCACCCTCACCAAACACTTTGTAAAATTTCCAATCTTTCCTCCACCCTCTCGCCACTTCTTTGGCCTAAGGACATGTGGCATAATGTGATTGGACGCGGGCCTGGCATCAAAAATTTGTTTGTGTCAACCCTTGGGAAATTTTCCCAACTCCTCCCCACCTGGACATGTGGTAGCATTCAATTCGTTGTGGGCCTTCGGGTGAAAATTCCTTCTAAAATCTTGCCAAACACTTGGTAAAAATTCCAAGTTTACCTCCGCCTCCACCCTTCCGAGGACACGTGGCCTCACCTTATTGGCCGGGCTTTTCCAGGGAAAATTTCCCACAAAACCCCACTAAGCCATAACTTCAAAAATACATGGAGTTAGGATGAAAACTTTACCTTTCGGAAACTGAGAAAAGATATATCCAATGGTGCCATTTCCAAAAGATTTTGAGTGACTAAAAAGCAAAAAATTATGACTGAGGCACAAGAGAGGAAAGAATGAAGGGAGTTAGCCAAAAAATGAGCAAGGGGCTCATTTTGGATAACAGTTATAAATTTGAATGGTCAAGAAAGATGGACTCAAGTGAATAAGGCATGGCTGAATTTATGTTGTTAGATCTCAAAGAGAACCATCTACAACTTATCTACCTTCATTGCAGATGAAATCATTAGCAACGTGTAGGAGGGAGAAAAGATAATGTTCAGAAATATTCTCCTCACCATCATCTTCTTAGAGATTGGAGTGCCGATGGGCCAGAGAAGTTTGTATGGGAATACCCAAAAGAGGATCCCTTGCCCATGAAGAGATTTGAGAAATATACCTATGATACCATGACGGCCACTCACAAGGCACGCCTAGAAAAATGGTACAAGTGAATGTGTGATGCATTCAAGGTAGAGTGGAGGATACCTAAGAAACTTCCTACACTTGTAGGTGAAGAGGCTGAGTTTGTTGTATATCAACACTTCTACATCAGAAGATTCACTTTGACGGATGGGACTGAGATTCCATGGTGCAAGTTTCCATTTTCCTTCACCATGCAATACTTCTAAGTGGGGGTCAACCATTTTAAGGAGGCAAAAAGACTAAGGTTTGACCTTAGTGAGGTAGAACAAGACCACCGCAAGCTACGTTGAAATCTCATATATCCGAATAAGTGTGCATATGTGGAGAAGTATGTCTCCCATGAAGTGCAAATGATGAAGCCATTGACACTGCCAATCATCGGGAGGACTGCAGAAGGGTATACTTGCACATCAAACCAAATTTTGAAAAGGGAACCTACCTAAAATGATGTCTCCATTCCTGAGGACCCCACAGGAAGGAAGAAGGCTGCACTGAAGAAAAGGGAGAGAGAAGTGTAGGAGAAGAAGGCACCTAGTGTGCAGAAAGCACAATCTATGGGTGTGCCGGAAGCAAGTGCTAAGACAAGCACTTGTGTGTAGGAAGAAGTCCTCAGTTAAGGAGAAGACCCTAGAAGAAGAGGTGTCGAGCAAGAGGAGCCTCCCACACAAGAAGAGTCACCAAGGAAGGATTCACTGCTTTGAGAGAGAGAGAGAGAGGGAAGAGTCTCCTATACTAGAATCACTAGTTAGGAAGAAATAGAAGGTGGCTAAAAGGAAGACTCAGAGGAAATGGAGGGCTTAGAGGCCTACAAGGGCGAGAAGGATGATGATGAGGATGAAGAAGTTCATAATCATCCTGTGTATGATATACACAATTTAGAAGAAGGAAGTGAAGGGAAGGATGGTGAGGAGGAAGCAGATGCTCAAGGAAAAGGGGTGAGTAAAGAAGTGAACACAAGAGATCAGAGGACCCCAAGCCTCACCAAGGAACAAATAGAAGAGGCCGCAGAAAGAGAAGTGGTAGGAATCATCAAAAATTTAGTGGAACAGGAGGTAGAATGCAGCGTGGATGAAATTCTCAAGGAGATAGAAGAGGAGAGCATTGGAAAAGAGTATGGCAGCATGGGCAGAGACCCCACCTAGCAATAAGATTTCCAAAGGTTGTGTGAATAGGTGGGAAGAGTGTAGTGGTAGCACAAGGGAAAGGAATGGGTTACATCAATGATCCAAGCAAGGTGTTATGTGTGTACTTCCAAAGCATCGTGCTAATAGAACAACTCTTGGTCATGCCCTCATTTGACATAGAAGGCACATACCCATGAACCAGGAAGATGTTATCTTGGGTGTTTGAATCCCATGTCAATGAACCTGAGTTTGAGGTAAGCCAAGGGGCGCTAATGAAGATGTTAGAGACAAAAGGGATAAACCCCTTGGTTAATGCTCAATAGTTGTCAGATGAGCAAGTCTATAATGCACTCAACAAGGTTTCAGTTGAGGTTGAGGCCGACTTTTTGGAAGGAATGATAGGGTGAGATTCCTAGAGGCAGAATTGGAGAAGGAGGAGGAACTTCTCGAGAAAGGAAAGGACCTGAAACAAGAAGAACTAATCAGCGCATAGCTAAGGTGTGAATTGAAGGAGGAGAAGGCAAGGGTGTGTGAAGTATATAAGAAAATTGAGATGATTACGGATGTTATTATCTTAAAGCATCCCGACCTAGCACCACCCGAGAAAAATATGAATCAACCTTGCAATTCCTGGAGGATTTGACTCACATCCTCACAATGGAGAGGTAGCCACTCACCTTAGAATCCACAAGAGGCACTGGCATGCCAAGAAAGGGAGGAGAAGTTGAAGGTAGTAGAGATTGTTGCTCGGTATACCAAACTCCTCACCGATGTAAAGGTCATCGCGTAAGTTGTTGAGGCCACTTATGATAATTACACTGATAGGGATAGGGTAGCAAGAATTTTAGTTGCTACACATGAAGTGGAGCTCAAGGAATTTCAAGAGAAGAATAAGGGAAACAAAGCAGAGAGGGATAAGATCTGGCCAAAGTAGAAAAGAAATTAGAAGCTATCGAGACCTTGCGGGGCTCGATCAAAACCAGCTAAAGGAGTTATATCCCCAGATCACCCGCAGAATGGATGCACTCGATGACCTTGGAAAACAACTGGAGGGTATTGTTGATACGATGAGTGCCAAGGGGAGGAGCTAAGTTTTGAGGAGGTGAGCACCCTAGTAGGTGACCTCTGTCAACAAGTGTAAAGTGAGGTAGATGCTTAGGAGAAGCTCGAGGTAGATATTGGAAAGGATTTCCCACTCCTCCTTCAATAATAAACAAATTCTTCTACATTCCCCCATTCTTTAATTCATTCCTTCATTCTTTATTCCAACTATTCATAGTCTACCATTCTTTATTCATTGAAGGAAGGTGTTCCCACAGATGGAGAACAAGCTTAGTGTGGGGTGATGTTGGGCCTTAGAATATTGGCTAAGTACAAGAAGGCACGTGGGTGCATGGGACCTATATGAAGAAGGGTGCATGGGGTGAAGGCACGCAAGACAAGGGTTTTAGGAGGGTTTAGTAAAACCCATGGTGCATGTGCTAGGAAAAGCAAAGGGTTTTGGGACTTAGCCATATTCGGCATTCCTAGCAAAGACATGAGAAAAGCGTGACCCAACTAAGCATGCAGAGTGGATAAGGTGCCAGCCTAACAACTCAATGGTCAAGGAAGGAATATTCCATGCGATGGAAGGATCTAGAAAGACATCATTGCAGAAAGTGGAGAGCTCGTATGGGAAGAAGCATGCTCCATTAAAGGACCACATGGACACTTGGAAACTGATATATTACTTCAGGAAGGCATGGCAGTGGATGCTAAAGCTATATATAGAGATGCTCGGGTAGAAGGAAGGAAGGCTCTTTGAGAAAATTGTGTGTTCACTAACATCACATAGTGATTAAAGAGGAAAATCTCTGCATAAATAGTAATGGGTTCTATGGAATCTCATTAGGAGGGCTATAGGAGAGATGGCATATCTAGAAGGATGGGTTTGTGATCATTTTTGTAATATGGGAAGCATGGTTAGGATTTCTGATGCATGAGTCTTATCTGCATTGATACATTGGTTTGTTATGGCCTTAAGGAATGTAATGTGGTTATTGAACTAAGATCAATGAGGAATATATGGTTCTATTCTAAATATACATTGTTCATGGGTGTAAACCCTAGTGCATCTTCTTTATGTTATGAATCATATCTTTTATCTGTTTGATATTTCTCTTGTTGTCTGAATGGATGCATTAATATAATGCCTCATCTTAAGTTCTCAAAATGAATGCATGTTTCTTTACCCTTTTCTAAGTTTTTTCATTGATCAATGTATTCTCACAAGACTCACATAAAGGAGGGGCTCAAAGACTCACACATGCCTCGGTGAGCGCCAAAGGTGCCGGGTGATAGGCCAGGTGTATGCGATTAAACTATTGTTTTAAGGGAATAAAAATTACTACACTTGACTAGCTCTTTCCTTGATTTATGGCTTGATCTACGACATTGACTAGTTCTTAGATTTTTATTCTTGCCTATATAACCAAGGCCCATTCTCATTGTATTTCATTGAGTTCCATAATAATATATGATATTGCTACTCATTTGTTTGCAAAGATTTATATAAAGTTATTTTGGTGATTTGTATTCATCTTATTGATCGTGGTGTTTGATTAACATATGAGTTCTGGCTTGGTACAATCTAGTTATCATTCCTTTTACAAATCAAAGCATGCAAATAGTCACCTTTTCCAGAAAGTCTACAGGATGACTCTATTCATGGGGTTAAGTGTTAGGAAAATGGGCATATTCAGAGAATCAAACCTTGCCCAATCAGTATCCGACTAGTTTAGAGCCAAAATCGAGTCACCACCGGTCATGCTTATATCGAGCATGAGGATGAGCTACAATGTACCAAGGATCAACTACAATGCCTCTAGGATCCTAGCACAAAGCAACGTGAGGAGGTATTTTCTTTATTTTCAGCCTATATCTTGAAGAATTGGGTGAAAACCCACTTCATAATGATCTTTCACTCTTACTAAATAGCATGTACATTTCCAAATCAGTCACATGGTCCCAATTTTTGAGGAAGGGAAGCTACTTATCCCTCGTCACTTGTAGGATTTTTTGGATTCCCTTTCCTCTAGTTAGAGTATAGTAGGTAGGTTTATTTTTAGCAGAACAAGTGCTTGTACACACTCTACATGTCTCCACTTAGAGCATGTATGATTTTTTATCTTTGTACATAGTTTTTTTCCATTGTTGTTGTTGCATAGTCCTTTGGAGGAGGTAATGTTCATGGTGGAAATCAATTCTTTAAGTAAGTTCCAAGTGTATCTCCATAATCAGCAAGTGATTTAGACTTTTGCAATGCTTCATACTTGCCAAGAAATCAGTTCTTCATACTTGGGAAAAAATCAGATTTGGGACAAAGATCAAGGCTTATTTACAGTATCATCAAATTATTTGTAGAGGGAAGAAGGTGGAATTTTCATATTCAAAAAATTTCCCACTCTAAGTTCTAACTTAGAAATTTCTTATGAAGAAATGGAGAATTCAAGCAAGAAAAAGATCGGCTTCAAGTCCATGTAGTGCTTCATACCGATTCGTGGTTTTTTTCTTTAAGTTTTAGATCAAATATCAAGTTATTAGGTTTAATCCATATCCAATGGATGCTTCAAGGCCACTGATCAGCTCATCTAGCAGGTAGATGTCCCTATGAGTCACCAAATTATTATCCATTTTTACCCCTAGAAAAAATGGACAACTTGGAAAATTTGGACTTGTGAACTTCATAAAGTTTCAGTGATGAATTTGTAAAAAATATCGGTGTTCATGTTGATTTTGGGCACTTGGAACCATTTGAGGGATTTCCTTTGTTTCAGTTCATACTTAGTCAATCTTGGGTTTAAAATGATAAAATTAGAGAAAATTAGCTTTGGGGGACACTTTACTATGTTTTCCCTAGCTTTCTCTCTTCACTTGGCCTAAGGACTTAGAACAATTCATGAAAAATGAGAAAAGGGTCAAGTTTCGGTGCATTGTAGAATAATCGGCTTCTAGAGGCCCACACAATACAAGTTCCTTGAAGCTTGAGTTCTCCCCATCCCCGACTTCACCGATTTGCAAAGGATTGGGAGGATATAGTGTTTTGGAGAAATGATCATTGGATGGAACAAATGCAGGTGAAATGATTATCTTGAGAACACATTGTTCCCACATTGGCTTATTTTCTCGCAATGTACGGGAGGGCAAGTTTAGTTGTGTGTGAAAGTGGCTAGAGGGAAGTTCTGGGAACTCAAAGTTTGAAGGCCTAAGTGGATTGGTTCCCATAGGGCTTAAGTTTCTTGCGGGACCAAATTTTCCGCAATGGCTAGGGCAGCAGTGTGTAGTGGAGTGCGGATATGGCAAAATTTGGAGGCACCAATGACTCATGCTCCCTATGTTCTAAATGTCCCCGAAAACCCCTAAACCCCGCAATCAAAGGAAAATGGAAAATGGGGCAAGGACAGTGTTATGGAGATAAGAATCCACATTACTATGAATTTTTGCACCCCAAAAACATACACACCAAAGCAATTATGCAGAGTAACTCTCAAATCCCACAAAACTAAGCTAGTGCAAAGAAGATTTATGTGAAGAATCAAAGTACCATTACTTCAAAGCAATACTTGCCCAAAAGTTTGAAGTAAATTCATCCCCAAAACCCAAAAATAGAGGAAAAAGAAATGAGTTGTTTGGGGATACAATGGGGATAACTTCCCAAGAATGGGGCTTGGATCCATGAGTAGAGCAATTTGAAAAACCCAGAAGGAAGAAGTGAAGTAATAGCACCTCGAAAACTTTATTGGCCATAAATTTTGACTCGGTGCTCCAAATTTTGAAATCTTGGACTTTCTGGAAATGTCTCATCAATCCCTAAGCCATGAAATCAGAAAATCTAGAGTTTGGTGGGAATAGGTGAGAAAAAATGGAAAAACATAGTCTATGATCAAAAGAACAGCCAGCTTTTCCCAAAGAACCTTAATTTAATGCAATATGGTCATTTTCTTCTTCCACAAGGCAAAGGACATTAAGGAATGAGTTTTGCAGGTCTCCCATGTTGTTTTCTAGTGAATTAATGAATGTTGTTGGTGGGTAAAGATAGAATTTTAGGATTCTCATCTCTTCTCTCTTTCTCACTTCTTCTATATATTGTAAACTTCTCATTTTGAGAAGGGGGATATTCTGGGATATGGGGAAACTTTATTCATTTGTTTTCTCAAATTCAATTAGTGCAAACATTCACATGGACTCTGCAAGTATATTTGTGCCTTTATTCCACATATGTAATGGACTGTGCATATTATGGAGCAATAAAAATTATGTATTGTGGTGTTCTCTCAAAACTTTCTCATTTTTCTTGCATTCACTTTCATCCTCCATTATTGTTGTTCTATTATGTGCATGTTTTTCTCATTTGCAGTTAATTTTTTTTTGTTTCATGGAATTTTGGTGGTGGATGAAGACTTGGGACTGTGTCACGCCTATCTCGTCCTCTCCTTACTGCATTTTCCTCCTTTCTTCTCCCTCAACAATATATTTTCACACCCTTTTCTTGGTGTTATCACCTCTGTTAGAGTAGGATTTCCTTTCCATGCATCTTTCTAACCCTTTTCTCTCTCCCTAGTCCCTTAGAATGGTTATTTTAGGATTATTTAGCTATAGTTTTACTTCTAGAAGTAGATTAACATTAGGATTAGGTAGAGGAATTCAGCCTTCTCTGGAGTTCCATCTCAAGTAGCAAGTCCCACAACTTGAGAGATGGTCCCATGTTAGCAAAAATTAGAGATATGTATAGCCAAATCTCATGGTGCTAATTTTTTTATAACAAGACTTAACTATCTCATACTTCTTTCTCAAGGAAACTTCAACATCTGAAGATTTACCCATTGTTTGTGCTTTAAGAGGATCTCCTTCAAGTAAAACTTGCTTCACAAGGAAAAACTCGATACCAATTGTTTGAAGCATAGGGGACTGAGAAGGGGGTGAATCATTCCATTAAACCTTTATTCCATTTCCATTCATCATATATTATCATTCATACAACCATTCAATAAAAATTTATCACATGTGTCTTTACTTAAACATTGAATCAACTATACATGAGAGCAAGAGCAAGGGAGTACAAAAGAACACCAAATTTAAGTGTGAAACCCTCAAGGGGAAGAAATCCCAATGAAAATCTACTTATATTAGTCAAATAAATGAAATTTAATGAAGAAACAACTTAACAAGGAGAACCACCCCCTAGTTTAGTAGAGCATCAACTTTACACGGAGCACCAACCCTTAGTTTAGTGAGACACCAACCTAACAAGGAGGATATAACACCCGACAAAATCAATCACCAACTCAGCCACCTAGAAATGAGTGATCACTAATGAAATTCTTCTAACATAACCGATAGTGATCCAAATTTAGCTCACAACATCTTCAAACACAAAAATCCTTATCAAAACAAGCTCTTCTCTAACTCACTCAAATATGTCCTCTCATGGGCTAGATATATCAAATTACCTTGCACACATGATCCTTAAAATTTCTTATGTATTCCTATATCTTCTTAGCTTTTTTATTAACCCCTTAACACTCTATTTTACTCCTTTATAGGTCACACTTTTCACCCATTCCTAACTAATCACAAATTACCAAACAAACATGCTTATATACACAACTCAAGATCATAAAACCTCCTAGGTCAGCCATGACCAAGTAGGTCAGTCACCCCAACACAAAAATAGATCAAAAACATCATATAAATAAACTACAAAGGACCAAAAGGTTTTAAAATGGTCACAACATCATGAATAATCTCTAATACACACACACACAAGCTCAAAATGTACTCTCCAAGCTCTAGTGGATGCACTAACACCTCCAAGGCCTTCAAAAAAAAAAATTAATGGAAAACAAATCATCATGAAACACCAAGAAATCCTCTACACACCTTCCACAATACTAACAATATATACAACAGCTCCAAACATCATGAAGTATGCCAAGAATCATACAAACCCCACGGGTCTTCTATCTCCATAAATTCGGTGCTTAAGAATTACCAAATTGACATAGAAAAATTTATCAAGATGAAAAAATAATATACCATTGGAAATATATATGAGTCTAATTTCCAAAAATTCACTTTTTCATCTAACTCTTAGAGGAATACCTCCAAATAGCTCAATCTCTGTAACTTCTCCAAACTGGATTCAAGACCCCAAAACTAGGTCTTCTAAGCATATTTGGTTCACCTATCAAAACACCTAATCAGAGACAAAACATATATCACTTAAAATTTCATTGATTCTAGTTTCCATAACATCTCATTTCAACTTCCAACTCATAATAGAGAGATAATGTTACCAAGATCGGGAGATGTTTATTGATTCCTAGGTTGAAAAGACATTGTTGATGATATCTGAAAATCCTAAGCTCCATGGTGAGGATGTTAAATCTTGTGGTGAAGCTCTAATAACAAAAGGATGAAGAGACAAAGAATTTGTTTCATCTTGAGAGATAAAAATAGGGACAAACTTTTGTGAACCAAGATCTAATCCTAACTTAACCAACCTCCTAAAAAGGGGTCCGAAACTCATTTATATAGAATCACCAACAATCCAAGAAAATTGTCGGTGATCTAGGAAAATCACCAATGATCATGGAGTTTGGTTAAAACCAACTCCAACCGAGTCGTTTTTCTTTGTTATTTCATGTGAGAGGGAGATATGCGGGTGAGAGGTTATAAAATGGTTGGGAAGTTGTTTGTTATGTTTTTTCTTTATTTAATTTTGGTTTGGGTGGTTTAGGAAGGGGTAAAATAGGATTTATGGGTGTAGGATGATATTTACAGGGATTAAATTTGATGGGGGAAAATAATACTTAGGATAGAGGACTATAGATGACAATATTGATGTGATAATGAAGGGGTGTTATCGAACGCCAACACGGGGATTAACGAAGCTAATTTTAGGTGTCTACAGTTACATACCTTGCCCACTTTGAGTGCTTTTCCATTTTAATGCATTCAATAAGTACACACAGTCAACATTCAGACTACCTTTACCATCAATCTATCTTATAAAAAGAATCAGATCGACCTTCTTTAATCTGCATCCTTGCTTTAATGGCATTGATAATCAAATAAACACCTCACTTTTTTCCCTTATGTACCAACAACAACTTGAAATACATATTAATCACTTCTTAGGATACTTGAAGACCTTACATATTCACCAATATGTACAAAACTTAGTGCACATTAATGACCAATTTTAGATAAAGACTTAATCATGGACTCAGTAGCTAGAACTCATTTTAATGTTTAATATAATATCAATGCTACATAGAACTTGTGATCACATATAAACTTAGAATACTCTATTTTTACAATACAAAGTTTTCCTTCATATATCCTTTTAGCAGACGCAAAATCACAACTTTAAGAGAAATTGCCTACAATTAAAACATAGATGTCATGTAACTTCTTTATCTTCTTTAAGTTGTTAATGAACCTTCATTTCTTCCCGATTCCAATAGAATTTAACTCTTCTTGGAAGTATGCATATAACATCTTTGAACTCGTAAAAACACCTTCATGAAGTATCAACCTCAAATACCACTTTCAAACAATACTTAACCAATTTTTTTCTCTAAAACACAGCTTAACTAATTCTTAAAGACATTCATCTTATCCTTTGACATGATCAACAATCATATTCCATCTATAAACCTTCTACATTGTCAGCTAACTCCCTTTGAGATGAGTACCATACTTCGATAAACTCAAGTGATGACATACCTTAAATACCAAGACATAAACTCATATTTTTACTTTTGACAATCTTACAATCATACTTGAACTCATGATTATTACAACTAAAAAGACACGTTATGATACTAGCTTGACACTTATATAGCCTTCTTAAAGCATCAACTCAAAGCAATGTACATAATAAATTCTAGATAGAGAGAACCATTTTCTTACTTGATTCTTCATGATAGAGTTTTTGATGAATGAACACAGACTCAGATATTCGACAAGGATATGAATTATCCTTACTCAAACTAGAATTCATGATACATTACCTCAAATCTCTTTTCTCAACTTGACAATACTCTCAACCTCAAACACAATTTGACATCTTAGATCAACCTACATCTAACCTATACTCAAAAAGAGACCTCGGATTACACACTCATATGTACATTTTCAAAACTAGACTATAAAATTCTAAGGACTCACATGGGTGGACATTATAACTAATGAGAACACATATTTTTATGACATATCTAGGACAACAACTATATAAAGCTCACAGAGACCTTCATGACAAGATACATACCAAGATTTGACTCCAAGAATGGATCTATACACAAAGCAAAGACATACCACAAAAGGATATAAGCTTATTAAATTTGATCAACAACTTCATATGATAATGCACCTTCAAAAAACATCAATTCTTCCTTCATCAAGAAAATTTCTTCTAGAATCCTAGAGAAAACACAAAAATCTCATTAGGTCACTAAAACAATATATCATTATCAAATGATCCCAAGGACTCTATCCCTCTCTTTCCTTCTTGCTCATTCCCTTTGAAGTTCTTTCATTTTTAGGTACAATAATCTCATCTCCAATATCTTCATCTTCTGAATGGGAAATTGATAAGCACAGTTGGATATCTTCATTTGTAATTAGATCTAGCAGCCCTTTATGACTAGTATTGGGCATGATA
This sequence comes from Taxus wallichiana var. yunnanensis, assembly GCA_018340775.1. Taxonomy (NCBI): domain Eukaryota; kingdom Viridiplantae; phylum Streptophyta; class Pinopsida; order Cupressales; family Taxaceae; genus Taxus; species Taxus wallichiana. The sequence goes on from CM031238.1 coordinate 612,354,364, forward strand.
GCTATGTTTTCTACCTTCTTGGCCTTGTCAACTTTTGCAAGCACTTCACCTTGTTTTTCATTTTCCTTCTTATCATGTCTTTTCTCTTCAATTATCATATCATTTAAATCATACTTAGAACTTTATTGATCAACATCCTTAATTGCCTTAGCTAGACCCGATTCTTCTATAGAATAAGTCTTCTTAACCTCCTTTATTGTATTTTGTTCTTCCTGACAGATCCTACCTTTGGAGTGATCTTTACAACATTGGATTCCAATTTTGGTGAATTATGCCTCCATATTTTCTTATCTTCATGTTTAGGGTTGATCTTCTTGTTGATTACATCCTTTTCCGCCTATTGAAAGCTTGAGACCTATTGTTATTCCTTAAAAACTTGCTTTGATAATGTAACCTAGAGTTATGACCTTGTTGATGGAAATTCAAGCATACAACATTTTTTTATCTCTTAATTGATATGTATTATGATTCCATTCAATAAAAAATTAACCATATGTGTGTTTACTTAAACATTGAATCAACCATACATGAGAGAAATAGCAAGAGAGTACACAAGAACACCAAATTTAAATGGGAAACCCTCAAGGGAATAAAACCCACTAAAAATATACTTATATTACTCAAATAAAATAAATTTACTAAAGCAAAAACTTAACAAATAGCACCAACCCCTATTTTAGTAGAAGAGCACCAACTCTACACATAGCACCAAGCCCTAGTTTAGTGAGGCACCAACCCTACAAGGAGGATACAACCCCTAAGGTGATCAAGCACCAACTCAACCACCTGGAAATGAATGATCACTGATGAAATTATTCTCAAACAACTGATAGTAATCCAAATTAATCTCATAACCTCTTCAAACACACTAAACCCTTATTAAAACAAGCTCTTCTCTAACTCACTCAAATATGTCCTCTCATGGGCCGAATAAATAAAATTTCCTTGCACACCTAATACTAAAACTTTATCAGCTCTTCATGACTCTTCTTAGCTATGTTCTTAACCCCTTAACACTCTCCTTTACTCCTCTATAGGACACACTTTTCCCCCATTCACAACTAGTCATAAATTACCAAACAAACATGCTTATATACGCAACTCAAGATCATTACACCTCCTAGGCTATCCATGACCAATTAGGTCAGTCATCCCAAAAAAAATAGATCAAAAACATCATATAAAGAAACTTCAAAGGACCACCAGGTTCATCAAGGGTCACAACATCATGAACAAGCTCTAAGACACACACACACACAAGCTTGAAATGCACTCTCCAAGGTCTAGCGAATGCACTAACACCTCCAAGGCCTTCAAAAAAAATCATGGTAAAAAAACCATCATGAAACATCCTATACACACCTTCGCAAGCCCAAGAACATTTGCAGCAACTACAAACATCATGAAGTATGCCAAAAAGCATACAAACCCCACTAGGTCTTCTATCTCCATAAATTCAATCCTAAAGAACTACCAAATTGACATATAAAAACTTGTCAATATGACACAAATCACATACTATTGGAAATATCTCTTGGTCTAGTTTCCATAAAAATCACTTTTTCATCTAACTCTCGGAGGAATACCTCCAAACAACTCAATCTCTCAGAATCGCTCCAAACTGGCTTTAAGACCCCAAAACTAGGTCTTCTAAACATATTTGGTTCACCTATCAAAACACCTCATCAAGATACATAACATATATCACTTAAAATTTCACTAATTCTAGTTTCCATAACATCTCATTTCATCTTCCAACTCATAGAGGAAGGCCTTCAAGCTATAAAGCAAATGCACTAACACCTCCAAGGCCTTCAAACAACTCTTTCATGGAAAAAAAATCATCATAAAACACCATGAAATCCTATACACACCTTCTACAAGCCCAAGAACATGTAACTTCTCTAACATGACTGGTATCTATGATGACTTCTATTAAAGAAGGTTCAAATGTTGACAGGTGATTTTGTCTTAAGACGGTGTACTCTTATGACTTATGAAATCATGTTTGCAGTAGGTAATATGTTATCTATGGAAATAGGTACACATGGCATGTTTTTCTTAATTTATAATGATGTAACCCATCTCTATTTGTGCAGAATAATTTACTGCTTGGGATTGAGAAATTGAGTTTCAGTTTTCATAATTTATAAGATTCAGAACAACAACACCTTGGATCAAATTCATTGATCCAAGGTATGCTTATAAATTTTCAATCTTGTTGTCATGATGTCCAATTTGGACAGATGGAAGACTTCTAGACCTTGAATGTGTGAAGGCCATGAATGATCCTCTCCTTGGATCTCTCGTCAATTGGAATGGGGTTAACAATATGGTTCCTCTTTTCTATTTAAGGTATGATGTAAATTTCAATAGGGAACTTGTGACCTATTTACACCATGTTCCTTAAATTTGGAACCTTATCCTAAAAGGAGTAACCTAACCTAAGTTACTAATTTTATTGTTATTTTGATGATTAATGGACCTAAGACTAAATACTTATACCTATGGACCTATGTTGGTTCCTAAATTAATGTTGAACCAAACTTAAGGGAGTGGCTAACCTAAAGGGGCCTATGGAATGACATGGGGAAGGGGTAAGTGGGAGGTAGCTGAATCCTAGGAATTAATGGTGAGTTATTAAGTCCTTATCTCTTTTAATAGCCAAATTTGGCAAAGGCATTGGGAAACATTAGATGAGTGAGTTGGAATCTTCGCCAAAGTTTTGGATGCATGTATTTTTGAAATAAGTCTTCGCCAGAATTGGAGGTGGTGGTGGCAGGAAGATAGGGAGGACTGACAATCCTACTCTGCATTTAATATTTTTGAAATTGGTAAAACCACCTAGGAAGAAGATAGAGGGGTTTTGGTTTTGTTGATTCATTTGGTTTTGGAGCTTGAGCTCTGCATGTGGTTGTTTTGTTCTTCAAACCTCCAGTTTGATTCTTGCATGCAAGTTAGTTGTGCATGAGTTTTTATGCCTTACATGGCATGGAGGGGAGGATTTGGCACTGAGAAGCTATAAGGATGAGTTAGTGGAAGTTTTGTGTGTTTTTTGCATTTCGAAAGAAGGATTAAAGCTCTGCTTGGATATTTCTATGAATCGAGAAGGTGAAGTGCTATCAAGCATGATAGGCTCTATCCATTAAGTTTTATGCTTTTACTTAAATGATTATAAAAACAACTCTGCTCTTAGGGAATAATCTGGATTTTTTTCTATTGATGAGATTCTTTTTCTTCTGGATTTTGTGTTGTTTTAATGGAATACTTTATCGACCTTGTTTGGATTATGGAAAGTGTGTTCTAGGTTTTTAGTTTTCATGTTTGGATAGTTGGGTTTTTCTTTAAATATTCCTGTATAGGCTTGAAAACAAATCCAAAAATCTGTAGGGGATCATAGTTGAAAGTATTTGAACCTTGTTGGTATTTTGGTTTGCTCAAATCTGGGAAATCTGGTTCTAATCGATTTTGTGGCTTCACCGTTGGTAAAATGTGCAGTTAGGGAACTGTTGGAATGTTTGGTTGTCACTAGGATCTTGCATAACTTCTTTGAGAAGATAGATTTGGTGGATTTTTCTTTAACATTTCCTTTTGGTTACTAATAGAAGACTTCAAAATGAAGATCTTGTCTTGAATCTTATCGTTGTATCTGTGATTTTTAGTTCTGGTTATTGCGTGTATTCTTCTTGTTGCAAACTTTTTGACCCTATTGTTGTTGTAGAAGGATAAATTTATTATGGGTTTTTCTTGGTAATCGAATGTATGTCTGTTAGGACTTGCATGAATTCTTTCAGTTATTATTTGAAGATCTACAAAGGGCCTCTTGTGTTAACCTCTTGAAATGAATAATTGTTTTTATGGAAGTCTAATTTTTGGAAGCAAGTAAGAGGATATGATATACTATTTCTACTCTTTTGGGTCTTTAGGTAACCAATGAATTTGTGGCACTTGGTGCTAAGAGGGGAAAAATCTCTTGAGTATTGGTTAATTGTAGCTTGTTTATTGTTGTTACCCTGAACTTCTTGACTGCTTTGTCGACCATGATATGATGTTTTTGTATTGGCATGATTCTTAGACCCCTTGGGCCAATAAACTTGGTTTCAATTCTTTTAGAACTAAGGAAAATGTTTTCTTCGTGAAAATGGAACACTTGCTCTGTCTTGGTAATATCATAATGCATACTTCTTTTCCTTTAAGGATTTGAGTTATAGGAAGTTTGTTTCAGACTTATCCTTCGTTATCTCTTTCTTTCCTCTCTAAGTATTTTGGGAAATGAATTACTTGTTATCTTAGTGGGAATTGAGGCTATCAAACCCGTCTCCTTGAATGATGAAAGGTAATGGAATGATGTTTCTCTTCATTTCTCTTTCTTTCTCCTAGATTTTTGGTGTTCATATAATTTGAACCCTGGGTAAATCTTTGTTTGGTTTTTGGTTTGAGTCATTAGTAAACTGACCTTTGTCATTATAGGTTCTTGGTTACTTAATGTTCTCTTTTAATCATTCAAAGAGTTTTGAAGTTTGCAACCTCTCTCTCTCCTTCCTTTAATCTTCTTACAGCTTAAGAAACTTGGTAAAGTTGTTATCCCTTCTCTGGTCTGTTACGTTTATGTAACTTCTTGACTATTTGATAAGATTGAATGTAGAATGTTCTTAGGGTAGTATAGATGAAGTTGAAAATATTTGGATGGATTATTGAGTTTGGTCTAAATTATAAACTTAACCATTCTACTCACTTAAAGTAATGATAGCAATGGTGTATCTTTTTGGGATTTGAGCGTTAACTCATTTTCTTGTTAAAAGGAACCTTACTTTTGATGAGGTCTGATGTAGCTTGTTTTGGATTTTAACTTGAAATTGGTTCCTAATTCTGAGCTTGAGTATTAGGATACTGCAATCGGGACACATTAAATGTTATGATGATTTGGATTATCCTAACTTAATTCTTATGATTTTTAAATTCGATTGATGGCATCTCAGACTTTAGGATGAATGTAGGTTAATGAAATATTTGGATGGAAAGTAATGTTTATAAATGTTCCATTGTTGAGTTATGCCTAAAAGATAGTTTAGGTAGTTACCTTCTTTAGATAAAAAGGTTTAATTGAGTGAGGAACTTAAAATGAAATATAAGAAAGTAATAGTGAGGATCAGATGAATGTTTATTTCTCTTAACTTACTATTTAAATTATTTTGATAAAAGGAAAATAGGAAGGAAGGATAAAGTTGTTTTATTTCATGACCTAACCTTGTTTTGATTTGAAGTATATCTCTTTATCTCTCTTTTAATTGGAATTGTAATCTCATTTTTGGTTGAGTCTTTCTGTTTTTGCTTTATGGACTATTTCATAATAACAAGGTTCTTTTTATGAAACAGTTAGCTAAAAGCACATTATTTTAATGATTTAGTGTTTATCATGCTTAGTTCAATGAACTGACCCATGTTAGCCATTTTACAGATGGACTATGGAAAAGATGAAAGGAGAAAGACTTATTTTAAGTTACATTTGTTTTATTTTGAATACTGAATCTTTACTTTGATAAAAGAAAGGGGGTTTCATTACTAAGATGTACTTGATGAAAAATAAAGTTGTAATGGGAAAAGAATAGGTGATGTTGTTTTGACATTTTGTGATATCTGTGATGTTGTTTGGAAATTTATGATATATGAATTTTTGGACTCAGTAAATGTATAACTCCTCCCGATGAATGAAAGTTGTGTGAATTCTATTAATACTTGTAGAAAGACTTTCTTGGCATGAATTGGGCTGAAATGATAAGTATTACTCTAATTAAGGAAGGTAGCTCACATACTTAAAAATATTATGCAATGGCTGGGATAGGAGTCTAAGTTGTTGGTTGAATAAGTTTCTCTAGATGAGATGCAACTTATAAAGTTAATAATCTCATGACACTCTATCATTGCAAAAGGGTTTGTAATTAATTTACATGGGTGTATGTGTTTTAACCATGTTTATAATTCTACATATGTAATTTGAATTTATTTAGGGACATATGAATTATGTTTTTCCTTATTGGGAATTAGCCCATGAAATAGGAAAAAGGGGAAAATCCCTTGAGGGTATACATTAAGATTAAGTTATGAACTTACTTAGATGTCAATGAACAAAAAGGTGAATGGGTGCAAATGTGCTTCCTTATGTAGATTTCCTCAATCTATAACTAGAAATTAATTAGCTCAATCACCTTTATATCTAAAAGAGACTTAATGTCCCTTTTGGTTGCAAGTGGTATCAGATAAATGGTAAAATAATGCAAGAAAATAAATAGGTTGGGAAGCATATTTTATCTACTTACCTACCTTAGATATAGTTATAACTTATAACCTGATAGGTTAAAGAACCTGCTTGAATCATTAAGGATGCTGACATTAAATTTTAATGAAGAATTTAATATAACATCAACTTCACTTTAAGTTATGTTTATCTAGTTGGAGATAATCAGTTGGATGTTGACAAACGCCTAAATTGCAGTTGAAGTACCTTTGTAACTACAGGATTTGTTATGAGGTTACTACATTGCATTTGACATGTCTTAATACCCTTCAAAGTTTGTTCAACTAGACTAACATAAGTTCTTGGCTGGTTCATTGTTCTACCCTATGCAGGGATAGGGACATGACCTAGTGTCGAGTCAACTCTTGTTGACTTAGGATAACTAGACGCACCTAATCGACATAAGTCGATTGAGTATGTCTATGTACCCTTAGTCACCTCGGGTAATCCCCACACTAGGGAATGTTGCTAACCTTATCTATGGTTATAATTTGAATTGCATGGACTGACAGAGATCAATAAAGACCAATCTAGATAACAGATCAAGTGTAGTGAAGGAATTATTCCATTTGACGAGTATGTCATCTAGGAATGCAAACATGATAAACATGTGTAAATATTTGGCCAAAGTATCACAATTTATCGGTTACATTTTCCTATGTCACTTAGTTTAAGAAGTAGGATTTTAGATGAATATCAGTAACATATCAACTAATCAACTAATCAACTTCAAGGAAACTTGTATGAACATTTACAAATACTAATATGTATAGCTCACATGGAGAAATCTCACCCAACACACGTGTTTCTATCACCTTCTCAAGCAAGCCAACTAGGGCTTTCTAGGCCATTAGGTATTTAACTAAAAATCACTTCACCACATCAAATCAAGAGCTTCAACACATCATATCAAGTGCCTAAATTATATCCATGACCAAAAACATCAGCTACAACAAGTAAAGATCAAACTCACTCCAAAGCACAAGACTAGCATTTTAGCCCTTAAGGCCAAAATCGGTAGGGTCATTTTGAGTACCTGTAACTTATATTTTCTCCACTATACCTATTAAGATATTTTTATATCTATGTAGCAGATCTCCCAAGTATTTTGAAAAACTTTGGTTTTGATCTTGAAACCTCTGTCTCGATCCCGAAACTATTAAAACCCATAAAATTAGGGTTTTTCTCTCTCTTCCTAAAATAGCTAGAACACCAAACCACCACCAAAATGATCTTTGAGGAATCCTCTTCAACCATGATGCATCAATTTTTCTTTACAATACATTATGGATACCATAAAATGCAAATCTCTCAAGTCTCTCTAGGAGGGTTTTGCTAGGGTTTCAAAGCAACTTATCTTCTTAACAATCATTCATAAAAACCTGATGATCAAACCACCTCATTATTTTTGTAAAATATTCTTAGCTCAGTGGAAAAACATCCCCCAAAACCTTTGGGTCCCATGCAAATCACACAATCCACAACAAGCATCAGAAGGTCAACTTTTAGCACAAATCTTCACCTTTGCAAACCTGGTTTTACCAAAAATGACATAACTTGCAATTTCTTCTTCACTTTGACCTAAAACTTGTCATGAAACATCATGAAAACATCCTATAACTGAAATAACTTGCCACCATGCTCAAATATGCTTGAAACTCTCCAACCACAACAACTTACATGTGTTTATCCTATCTTCACCTTCTTGCTTCCCAAGGACCATGAAACACCACCAAACCTCTGAGAATTGACCTAAAACTCATCATACATGTCATATACACTATCACCATTCTCCTACTATGCTTTACCATGACTGATCAGCTCCAAACCTCACACCTCCAACTCATTCTACATGTTTTAAGATTAGGAATAGGCCTAGAATGACCACTTCACATCATGTCAAACCATGAACTGACCATGATGACTCAATGCAGTCATAAATACACCCTTGACACATCATACCAACCCTGATAGACCTCATGACATACTTATACTAACTTAGAAGGACTTATACTATGATTAAGCTTAAAAGAACATGCTCTTGAACACCACAAGACATCACCAAAACATGTCACTACCAACTAACCTTCATGTTTGACACCGAAAGACACCTCATGGAGACTCATATGACACCTACACACCCTTTTCCATCAAGGCCTTGACATTAATGACAATACCTAGACATAATGGCCAACACCTTATTCATATCCTCAAAGTGGTGCTAATGTGAACCAGATCCAATTGAGCCAACAATGAGCCATTTGTCACTTTGATTTCTCGGTTGATAGGATCACAATGATCTAAAAATACAAAGACTAAATCCTCACATTGAATAGAGAGATGGAAACCCATAAACCAATACAAACCACTATGAAGATTCTATCCACCATTAGATTCATGTTACCTTATGTCATCCTTGTTCTTAGGTCCCCAAAATCCATGAGATCTACATTACTATCTCCGATATTTGGCATTTTAGTGATTATAATGGAGATAGAATCATAGCCAAAATATTTGAACTTCATATCTGGAATGAATAACGTGGTAAATTTGGCAATGGAAATATTGGCACTTTGATAAGGAAATTTTTGATTTTTCAAAGGTTTCAATGGGATTTTAAAGAGGTGATAATCGAAATATGTATTTGATCAATTCAAAAAATACACAATGAAACCAAGAATGAATGGATTTTAATTAAATGTATGAGGAATGAAATGCTATGCTCTAAATTTGAAATAATTCCTCGATCGGAATCAACATAAGTGAAAAATGGATTTTGGGCACAAATTGCTTGATTTTAATGGAATTTTAACAACATTGTGAATTTGACGGATTTCAATGAAATCAAGCATGAATGGATTCAAATGAAAGGTATTGGGAAGGATAATACATTCTCCAAATTTGGAGACAATCCTTTTGTGCCAATCAACAAGAAATGACAAAATGGATTCTCGGACACAACTAGTTTTTTTAATGAAGCTTAGGTAGAAAAAGGAGTTTGATCTTTGCAAATGAAATCTTTCACCTTATCACTCAAAAAAGGATTCAAAAGAAGAGTGTTTTTAATGAGAAGCTATAGTTAAAATTTTAGAGGATTTGTACTAAGAATTGTTTTTCCATGAGCAAAAAGGTTATGAGCAAAGCTAGGGGAAAATGTACATTTCCAACATCAAATTATTATGGAGATAAAAAAATGAGTTCATCATACCCTATGCATGATAGATCAACTTGAAGGAATTTTTTGGATAGAGTGTTTTGAAAAATCTCAAAGGTATTAATTTATGGAGTCACTCACAATAAGTAAAAATGTTTTCTTAGAGGCTAGGTCATAGAGCTTTTGTTCATGGATTTCATGGAGAAAGAGTGAGCGCACTTTTTAGAATAAAATGAATTTGAGGAATTTTGGAATGACTTGAAGTGTTTTCAACTTAGCTTTTGGAGGGGAAACACGTTTTTGAAGGTCGTGAGGTACTAGAGGGTCCCAAAAGCACACTTTTTTTGTGTGGAAGGAACTAAATTTTCCCAAAATTTCATTTCTTGATGGAGGAAGGAACAAGAGGTTCCCAAAAGTGCACTTTTGAAGCTCATAAAGAACTCAAGTGGAAAAAAGTGCAAGTTAATGAAAAATTAGAACACGACACCCATAAAAGTTATATCAACTTAAAATTAGAACTGGAGGTTCCCAAAAGCGCAATTTTGACTCTCATAAAAACTCAACATGCAAAAGTGTATGTCAACATGAAATTAGAACCTTGGAAGTCACTTAAGTTCCCAAAATTGCACTTTTGAACTTCATAAGGAACTTAAGTGGCAAAAAGTGCAAGTCAATACAAAATTAGAACATGGAACCCAAACAAGTTCCCAAAAGCACTTTTTACCCCATAAGGAATTAAAGTGCACTTCTAACTCCAAATTAGAACCAAGAAAGTTCCCAAAATCTCATTTTGGTTGTGAGGAGGAACTAAAGTTCCTAAAAGTGCATTTAGAGGCTTGAGCAAGAATTGAATAGTGAAACCTTCATTCCCGGACCAAGAGTTAGATTTTTAAGGTCGTATGATATGTGATACTAAATAAAAACCATCCAATGAATCCATTCCAACCATTTCCAAGAGTTGAAAGTGCTTGCTTTTTGAGTTTTGAGCAAAAAACCAAAAATGATCAAAGTAGCCATAATGGGGCAAAGAGGTGATTTTGGGCACAGAGAAAAATTCAATCATCAACACCAAAACATGGGTTGGGTCCATGTGAGGAACTCCATAAGCTTTCATTTGACTATTGATAGGGCTTCTAGATCCATCTGGAGCTCCTGAAACCTTTCGTGTAAATTGGTACATCATTAGGGCCAAGACTTCACATTTCATGAAAAACTTCCATTCCTAATGCTTCCAAAGTCTTACTTTGAATATACCATCATGTAATAGATTCCCAAACATTTTCAATGGATATGATTTGGATTCTTAAAATCACATGAGGCTCATATAGCCTTCCACACAAGTTAATACTTTAAAGAGACAATTTTGACCAATTTTCTTGAGAGGTGGCAAAAAAATCCGTTGGGGCTATCAAGTAAAATGCTTAGACATTTTAAATGCCAATAAAATTGATAATGAACTCTTCAAAGGTTTGAAGTGTGTTGATCCCCACACTAAGTAGTATATTGGGGGATTATGAGATGTGCCCATGGTTATGGTACTTGCTTACAATATTCATGATCATGGTATAGAAATAAAGGTATGTAGATTCATCTAACGATATTTGAAGGCATTTATAGTCGTGACTACTTTGTTGTACATGCTCATAAACATGTGGAACCATATACAAAACACATAAATTGATTGACCAAATCCCTAAACTAAATGTGGCATCTTGAAACACTACGATTGTAGAATTTGTACATAACAAAATTGTTGATAAAACCTTGGAGAATTATAGGCAAATGTATTTAGCACGTGGAAAGTCAAGCTCTCCAACTTTGCGAGCATCCTCCCATCTTATGCCAAAATGGGAGGTTTAAAACAAATCATAGAGAGTCATCATCAAATAATAGAAAGAGGATTCTTGTTAGATGTCGATGTAAATGTCTTTATAGACATGCATGCAAAACATAGAACCATACAACATATATCTAAAATACAATTTAACATGTCAAATTTCTTTTTAAGAAATTAAATATTGACATGTTTTTCCAATGTACTTTTGCAACTCGTGTGCAATGCGAGTTTACATGTGATATACCTATAACCTAAATAAAAGTAAAATTTAAAGGCCATCGACAATGGCTCACTTGACCTTAGCCGGGCCGGAATTTCAAATTGTGAGTGCTTGTCAAATCAAAATTCAAAGATGACGGTTTAACTCTTTACCGTGAATTGAAATTTTAATATTTTTTTATGGTTTGATTACATACATATAAATAAGTTATAGATTTGTATGTGTGTACACACACATATGTATGTATGTATATATTATAAAAATTTCTAAGTTTTCAGATGTCATTGTCTACGGTTTTTTAACATTTTCACCAGTAATATACAATTAAAATCATAAAAAACGGCTGACAACATGTCAATTTCGAGATGTAGACCTCAACAACCACTTTAGATCATGGATTCGACTCCCAACTTATATGTGGAGGTGGTGAGCGGTCCACTATCTTCCACCTACAAGTAGTAAAATTTCATGATTGTATGCTAATGAACTAAAACGTGATTCCCAATGTGGAGAAAGTGTAAGCCCATGCGTATGTTAGTGAACCCGCTTAGGGAGAGGCACCACTGGTGTGGTGCACCCTATTCGCACGACAGCCACCGTGCCACGCCATCGCCACCCAGGTGAGTAAAAACACCACCAGAATATAGGGAATTAAAATCTTGACCTCCTCCATTCCTTTGCCACCTCATTGCCACCTCAGCGCCATGTGTACGAGCCACATTTTTGGGGAATGTCAAAAAAGGCGTAGTTTTTTATCGGGACTGTGTGTCGTCCATTCGCCGCGCCAGTTGTAGTTCGTTCCACCGCCATTCATTGAACCTGCCACCCACCAGATGTTAATATGCACCCACCAGCTGTTAATGCGCGTGGCTTGGTTTATTGAACCTGCCAGGCTCAAATCACGCATTGGGATTTCGGGGAAAATGGGAACGGAGCACATTCATTGTTGTTTTCGGCCTGTTCATTTGCAGAACGCCAGCGACCATTTCTCCTCGCCTTGCAGATCGGTGGTTGCGTGGGTTTCTCCACTCCTGACCGACTTCTTCCTCAAAGAATGGCTCGGCCTGTGATGAAGATGAGAAGAAACACGCACAGGTGAGAGGGTTCTCATTCAGGCAATGATCCTTAGTGTTTTTAAACACTGCACTATTATGGAAAGTTTGTTGTTTGCCATTCAGCAAAAGAAATTTATTTTTTCATTTGTCATATTTTACAAAGCCAAGCGTAAAATCGTTGGTTTATTGATTTATTTCCTGTGCAATCGCTGGTTTAGGCCATTTCCAAGTATTTGTGCCAGTCTCGGGTTTCAATCCAAAAGAGTAACTTTTCAGTCTAAAAAAATAACAATATCCCCCAGGGTATACCGCCAGTGGCCATGCGTTTTCGACTTGGGTTATTGTCACTCTGCTGGTTACTAATTACTGTTAATGGGATTCCTTAGTGCTGGTTACTAATTACTTTCTAGCTGGTTAATGTCAACGAACTCCTAATTTTCATCCTGGTGAATTTTAGCACGCATTTATTTTAGCACGCATAGTTTTGGGTATCAAGTAAAGTAACTCTCAATTTTTATCTCTGGGCTGATGTTATAGTTTTGTTACATGAACTGTATTCAATTCATATCCTAGTATATATTTCATTTTTTCCAGTATTCCAAGCCAGTTCAATCCGTGCTAATAGCATATTTGCACTTTCACCAATATCCAATCAGTGTAACTTCTGCTTCACCTCTTAGTGTATCCAATTGTTTTCTTTTTGTATCAGTACCCAATTGTTTTTTAAAGTACTTAGCAGCATTACCTCATCATTGGACTTAATGTAATCTACTTTCTAATACCCAATTACCCGTTTAAGTAATTTCTGGTGATCAAAGCGACGATTTCTAGCAATACCCAGTATGGTTATTTTCTGATTTCCCAGACCAGATTATTGAATATTTTCTTTGTCTAATTCTAGACAGATATTTATGGACAGAACCAATTTAGATAATAGGAAAAAATATTGCAAATTGTAGATGGTTGGCATAAAAGCTCACCACCAGAGATAAGATCTCAGTTGCTGCATACAAATGTCTTTCTTTCTATGGAATTTTATTGCTCAAAATGGTTATCTAGCTTAAAGTGTCTTCCTGGTTTCAGCATGGGCCCAATGCCTTTTTTGGCTTTCAAAGTTTGAAGATAACTTTCATCATTTTTGGCATTACCACTCTCTGTTACTGCCATTTACATTGTTTTCTGTTGTAATTGCTCGCTTCTGTATTAGCGTTCTCTCGATCTTGAGTCTAAATGTTTCAAGTGTCTTCCGTGGTTCATATATACATGTTGCTCCAACGGGCTGCATTGCTGGAACGCATTGCACCGGTTGTGGTGCACCCTATCTTTGCACAGTCACTGCGCCACGTCACTGCCACTGGGCGAGTAAAAACACCACTAGAATATGCAGCACTAAATTCTTGACCTCCTACATTCCTTTGCCACCTCATTTCCAGGTCACTGCCACGTGTACGAGCCGCGTTTTTGGGGGATGTCAAAATTGGCATTGTTTTTGGTTGGGACCAGCTGTCGTCCATTTTCGTGCTAGTTGTAGTTCAACTAGAGACAATTATATGAATGCTCACCCACCAGACATTAATACACCAACCAGAGTTTATGGAACCTGCCACCGCCAAATCCAGCATTGGGATTTCACGCAAAATGGAAACGGAGCACATTCAATGTCTGTTTTGGACTGTTCATTTGCAAAAATCATGCGACCATTTCTCCTCACATTTCATGGCGGTGGTAGCGTGGGTTTTCTCCACTCCTGAACTACACCTTCCTCGGCAATGGCTCGGCCTGCTTTGAAGATGAGAAGAAAATGCAGAGGTGAGAGGGTTCTCATTCAGGCAATGATCCTTAGTGTTTTTAAACACTGCACTATACATATTAACATAAGTTTGATTGTATACATAGAACAATGGAAAGTATTCTGATTACATACGCAAAATTTATATCGGTATTCTGATTACACCGCCAAATAGTGTGTAAAATATAGAGCATCATCATATTGATATATTAACATAAGTTTAATTGTATACATAGAACGATGGAAAGTATTTTGATTACATACGCAAAATTTATATCAGTATTCTGATTACACCGCCAAATAGGGTGTAAAATATAGAGCATCATCATATTGATATATTGACATAAGTTTAATTGTATACATAGAGGGCTGGAAAGTATTCTGATTACATACACAAAATTTATATTGCACTATATAACTTTAGAGACTACATAGGAAGACTTCGGTGAATACATCTAGCAAAATGAGATCACCAAAAAAATTACTACCATCATCATATGGGGTAATAAACATTGTTTACGGGCACATGTTCAATATCTTAGTTAGTATAAGTAATATTGCCCTCTTTCAATACTGCTTTTGGATTTTCTTTTCCTGCCGATACAGTGTTCAATTGCTCATTAAAAGGGATTTAGAATCCCTTTTGACAGAGCATTTGGTTGCCCAACTGATAAAGGATCTGGTCCCCCTGCTGATAAAGGATTTGGTTGTCCGCTTGATAAGGGATTCGCCCTGTTGTTGACAAAGGAGTTGGTTGCCCTGCTGAAGCTTGCATCCATGGTGGCATTGCAAATGAACTACTAGGACTGCTTGAACTTGTACAAAGTAAATGAGGTGATACATACCAAGATGGGAATGTACAAGAGTTATTCATAAGTGATGGAGGTGTTCCAATTTGAGCATAACCTGGAATTTGAATATTTAACATATCTTGAAAAATCCTTCGATTTTCATGATCAGTTGGAGAACTTACACGCATCCTCTTTTCGTATTCCCTTAATTGATTTGCAAGTTCCCTCTCCCTCTTCTCTTGCTCTTTCCTTTGTTGCTTGTGTGCCTTCTCAATCTCTTTTTGTTCCTTAGCCTACTTGCTTCCCCTTTCTCTTTCAAGCTTCTCCTGCAATTTTTTTTCTTTTGCTGCAAGTCTAGCAACCTTTTTTCTTGTGCCAATTCTTTTTTCCTTAACTTTAGTTTTTCTTGTTCCTCCTTCTTTCTTTCCGCATCAACCAATAGCTCCATGTACTCAGGTGCAGTCAAAATCTGTGAATGCCTACTCAGTCTAATAGAACCATCTGATTTGTTTATGATCTCCCTTGGAAGTCGTAGAAAATGGGAAAGTAACGTACCACGTCCATCTTGGATTTCAATCTCTTCAGGGTGTTGAGGTTCATGTTGCATAACTTCTAAGTTTATTTCATTTTCCTGAGCATCCTCTTGAAATTCGACTTCATCTTGTTCATCCTCATCTCCAACATCTGCATAGTAATGAATTATTGCTTCTTGTTCTAGTCCTTCAGGAAAGGAAGGCAGATTTAAGCTTTGATCTTCTGTGCTGGATGGTAGCTTGTAACCCATGTTTTTCATGGCATCCTCTAACCATTGTGGTGGGTTAACTTGACTTGGCAAGGACAAATCATTGTTACTTACAAAATTTGAAGACCCTCATTATTGTTGATGATGTTACTTGGGTTTCCAAGAGCACCGTTTAGCTCCACTCCATGTGTTGCAGCTACTTCCATATCATCTCTTGAGTCAACATTTTGCATGAATTGAGTTTCAGGTACCACCTCTTCACTATTATTTAATTCAGGATTTATTCGTTGAGATAGGCTCAAAATGTTTTGTGACAACATCAACATCTTCCTCGCCTTGCATGTCAAATGCCTGGCTGCATGCCATGTCATTTAGGAGAGCATCATAATTTAATGGCCAAATACCAGTTCTTTTGAAACCTGCAATTATGTTAGATGGTGTTAGTGCCTTTTTAAGGCTCTACTTGCAAGCTCAACAATGTCATTCCTTTTCACATCTGCACATTTGTTCTCTGCCATCCATTTGGACCTCTCACTCTAAAATATGTCTTGAAAGGGATGAACACACTCACGTAAAGAGGTTGCAACTTATGACTAGTATGTGTTGGTAGTGTTATCAAATCAATGCCCAATTTGTTTGCCTCCTCCAGTTTGTAATGCTACATGGCTGCCATGGCCATCAAATATCAATAGGTGTCTATTATTTAGAGAAACACCTCCTGGTACTGAACGTGCAAAATGACATAATCAATTTAAAAACAATTCCTTTGTCATCCATGCATTTGGATGTGCAGCCATACATGCTCCAGGTTCACATTTTTAATGTAATTCTTTATCATTCTCTTTCCCTTGAACAAATAAAATCATGGGATTGACAAACATGCTGCATTGACACAACACAATATAGTGATCCACTCCCTGCTCTTTGGTATTACCTTTGGGACATTACGACTGCCCCTCTTAGCAATTACACGCACTCCACAATTTCTCCCAGCCTGCAAACCAGTCTCATCACAATTCCAGATTTTATGAGCGCGTATGAATAGGTTCCATAGCATTTGGCCAAATTATCATAAAATTTGGTTACTATTGCAGGGCACAAGTTTAAAGCTCTATCCCTGTCAAGTCCCTCAGTGGTTCGGATTGCAAGGTCTGGATGACGTTTTCTGAATCCAGCCCACCATGATTTACCAGGAAACCCATCTCTGAAGGGGTTTTGTCTTGTTTCACAAATCTGAGCAACATTTTCCTTTAGCTGCATTAACTCCAAGCCATGACCCATATCAGCCATTTCTTTGCACCATTCAACAATTTCCTCTTCTTCTTCTTCAGTTAGAACTGTTGGAGGACCCCTCCTCTTTGTGTGGGTGAGACCATTTAGCCAATAGTGTAATGATGTGGGTGGAATGGAATACTTCTTTGCTACTGCTCTAACTAAGAACAAATTAAACTCAACATCATCTATCGCCTTTTCCATATCTTCTTTTGTCCAACCTCGGATGACACTAAGCTTCTTTGTTGCAAATGTTCTTTGAACTGAGACAATGGGTGGGTTTCTACATTCTGGTTCATTACCAGTTGGTGTTGAATTATCCTCTTCATCACTTACATTATGTGATAATTGTACACCTCTCACTTTGGGCCTCCTTGATCTTCTAGCAATAGCACCTTTTCTCATGGTGTAAATGAAATACCTGATTCACAACATGAAATACAAAATAGAAGTACATGGTTATCAACTCAATTCTAATTGTTGAAGGAAAGATGATTGTTGGAAAAGAAACTATAAATATACCAAAAAAAGACTGCTAGAATATGATTGTTGGAATTGTTGAACGAAAGATGATTGCTAGAATATGAATGATTTTGTTTCATTTTTAGGAATTAATTGAACTGTAGTTTTCATTATGACAATGAAACTTGTATGGAATATGTTGAATAGAGAAAGTGCTTGGATAGACAATGTATATTTGACTAAATGAGCACAATGTTGTATAGTTCAACAATGTTGTATATTGCATTTCAGAATTCACTATATTGTTCATTTTTTCATGATATACCATTCTCTAGTGTATTCGTTGGACTATTCCTATGTAGTTTTTTGTTGCCTCATCTGAAAGGCCATGCAAAAGTGGAAAATATCGTCCATCCTACTATTGGTAAAAACCTGCAAGATAACAATTTATGCAGGATTTTTTTCTTCTTGCTTATTATTTTGATTGGTAAGGTTGCATATGTGGAAATGTAAACTGCGTTAGTTTTACATCCAATGCAGAGTTTGTCCTTTTCTGATCTATTTTTGCTGCCATGGCATAAATATGATTGCCTGTAGTGGACTTTTCCATGGTTTTGCCGCCATACCATTCTCTAGTGTATTCGTTGGACTCTTCCTATGTAGTTTTTAAAGTTATGTTTTCAATATAAAATTTTCACATGTGATCATAATACTTTCCAAATTTCTATGTATACAATCAAACTTATGCTAATATCACAGTGATGATTGGAAAAAATACTTTTCAACTAGAGAATGAGATATCTGGAAAAAATGAACAATATAGTGAATTCAGAAATGCAATATACAACACTGCTGGACTATAGAACACTGATGTGGTCATATTCCAACAGAGTTGTATATTCCAGTAGTGTTGTACATTCTAGCTGTGTTGCATATTGTATTTCAGAATTTACTTAGCATAATATGAACTTCAGAATTTACTATAGTGTGCACATACAACACTGATGGAATATACAACACTGTTTTCAATTTAAAGTTATGTTTTCAATATAAATTTTGCACATGTAATTAGAATACTTTCCATCTTTTTATGTATACAATTAAACTTATGCCTATATAGCAGTGATGACTATACACTAGAGAATGAGATATATGGAAAAAATGAACAATATAGGGAATTCAGAAATGCAATATACAACATTGTTGGACTATAGAACACTTATGTGCTTATATTCCAGCAGTGTTGTATATTCCAGTAGTGTTGTACATTTCAGTTGTGTTGTATACTGTATTTCAGAATTTACTTAGCATAATATGAACTTAAGAATTTACTATGTTGTTTATTTTTCTTATATATCTCATTCTAATGTATAGTCATTACTTAGCATAATACAGTGTTGGACTATACAACTCTACTGACATATACAACTCTAGCTGCAATATGCAAACACTGAAAAAATAAATAGAGGGCTTGAATTATGAAATAGTTTGTAATTCATAAGTGTCTTACCTGAACTGCACTGCTCCTCACTTCTTCAACTTTGAGAGATGAAAACTGCAGGAACAAATGGAATTGTAATCCATCCTTCAACTTTTATTCTATCATCCTAAATTCTGATTGGTTGATGTTAGTTGACATGGATTCAATATGATAGTTCAATCGAATGGTTGAGATTTATTGGGATTTAATCCAATGGATAATATTTTAGTTGGTCATTTTTATTATTTTATGTAGCTGGTTACACAATTTATTGTTCATATGGTACTGAGTTTTTAAACACTATGAAAGGTGAGCCTGACCATAATTTCATTTATTGTTATGCAGGTGGTTACTAGGGATTGAAGACTCTTATATCAAAAATAGTGCATTATATTTGAGATCTGGTTTAGAAAGTCTTCAGAAATGACTTGTTGAAGTGACTGTAATAGATATGATGTACATACAATGAAAATATTACTTAATGAATAGTTGACTGCATAGACTTGGTTTTTGTACACTTGTATATAAATTAATATATATTTTTAGTTCTATCAATGAATAAGAGAATATTGACCAATTTTAAAACTGTCTTATTCAACATTTCATGCTTCCATGTTTAAATAATAATGATACAATACAATACAGTTAGGTTGTATTAACTTCATATATCATTCTAAATAGGTTATTAAAAAGGTGAATGTCTTTTCACCTACTATCTCCTCAAAGGTACTACCCAAAATACGCTGTAATCTAGTTATGTCCATCGGGTTGAATTTGATATTCGCCCAGACCGCTTTTTGGTATTTTAATCAGAATTACAATTTCATAAAAACAAACCCACAATTTAGACAGTAATTTTTAATAAAATTGTATTTTAGCCACTTGATATTATTTAAAACCGTATAAATTTATAATAGTCTAATATAATATATAAGGTCTATTACTATATATATATATATATATATATATATATATATATATATATATATATATATATATATATATATATATATATATATATGAAATAATGCATTTGATTTTATTCGTTTTAAAAATATTATATCATATTGAATCTTGATAATGATTTTTAATAATTCCCAATTTAAATTTAGAAACTAAAATAAGTTTATGTGAATAATGCAGAGTTCACAAATTGTTTTCGCTTTTTTCTAAAAAACATAGAATAATTTCAATGATATGTGACTATATTTATTTTCAACATTACCAATTTACCAATAATTTTTATTGTGGGAAAATTTAAGGAATCTTGTCAATAGATATTACATGATTATCTTTTAAGCTTATGATTATTTCTTTCAAGTTTGTCGTGGTAAAAATGGCTTGGGTTTCATTTCTTTTCTCGACAATGGTTTTAAAAATGACGGTTCCGTTAAGATTTTGAATGTTTCGTTGTCTTTTGGAAATGCTTTTTAAAAATCTTTGATACTAGTTTAGATGAACTCAAAAATCCATTGTGGACCCTGCACGTGGTGTTATCTTAGGTATAGAAGGGCCTGCCATGCCGCTAGATATCCCCTACATTTTATGATGGTATGGTGAGAAACCAATCGGAAGATTGCAGAGTGATCCGGATTCTGGTACATTTTCTTTCGAATGATAACTATTAACGCCGATGAGCATCCGTGAAGGAGGATTTTTAGAATCAGTAGAAGCTTTGATGCACGCAACTTGCTGCATATTATCTAGTTTCTTTTTTTTTCAAATTTTCCTATACAAATATCAAAACAGAGGACATGTTCAAGTGAGTTGTTATTTGGAAAATCAAGCTTCTCTTCCCTTTATGCTTAATTCATACAACACATGAAGATTATGTGCTATGTTCGCCGATGCGTGAATAATGTCATGTTCACCATGCATGAATTAGTTTATAATGTAATTACTAAATTTAATTTATAAATATATTTTATCATCCTAAAATTATCTTAAAATTATATATATCAATTAAGTTTTTTTGACAATTTAAAATTTTACTAAAAACGTAAATTGAAAGGGAGCTATATCACGAAACCGTCATGAAATTTCCTTTTGACAGGCAGGGGTGACCGTCAAATTCAGGCCTGATGTCCATGTCGCAACTCCAAGATCTCTTCAAATTTGTGGATTCTACTTATTCCCCATTGGTCATGTGTACGTTAATTTATTAAAGTACATTGTACACACACTTTTATATGGCTTTTCCTTTCCACTTTCGTCAACTCTTTCCATTTTCGTACCGCGTTTACGTGTATCGTGAGAAATCTTTGGACAAAAGTACTTGTAACTTTACATGTGGAGATTCGTTGGCAGCAAACCCCACCACCTGCCCGGCCTCACATTAACATAGGTATATGATATACTTACCTAGGCTAACTTAGCCCTTGTACTTTTTTTTTATGTTAATGTGACATATTTCTAAGACATTTCAATTCATATTATTATATTGTAAGGAAAATGGAAGGAAAAAGAGTCCACGATATAGGCTAACTTAGTTTGAGTGGTGATTTATTTTATGTTATTTTGGGTTTATAAGTGACTTATAATAATAGAAAAGAGCCCCCAATTGAATGAAGACCTATAGTTGTTCATGCATCTTGTTTTATAAATGGCGTGTGTAGTATATTTATTTTTAATATTGGCCATAGTATTATGTATTATTGTTCAACTTTTACCTCACAACAACTAATTACATCGTGGTGTGTCATCAATTTATTAGTTAGTGTGGCAATGTACACTATATTCAATTGTTGGGCAATGAGTGTTTTACATGCATTTCAAAAATCTTATTTTAAATTAATTCAAAATTTGAGTTTCCCTCCATTTTTGATCCGAAACCCCAATGGATATTCCACACTAGACTTCACCAACACGGATCCCAATGATTCCTAGCTTATAAAGAGATTGGAAAATAACTCATGCAAAATAGAGTTATGGAGTGTTGAAATGAATGTGCAATGTAATTAAAACATACACAATGAGAAGCAAGGAAGGAAAAGCACAAGTGAACACCATATTTTATCCTGGAGAAACCCAAAATGGGAGAAAATCGTGGGTGAGGCAACTGCACTCCCCTTTCACTACGTAACTCACTCAAACGTACTAGTTATTGCCATTAATTGCCTTTGTGGAATAGAGTTTCACTCTCTCTCCAAAATTTGCGCAAAACATGTTTAACACCTTCCAAACACTCCTCTAACAACAACACCCTCAAGAAAAAATGTCTCACTAACAAAAACCATTGGCTAACCATGGACAAAGACTCCAACTTGCTTATCAACAACAATGGGAGTCTAATTCCATAACTCCTCTTACATTCTTTCATGATAAATGACACCCAAAAGACTTGCAAAGATGCCCCCCGCCACGATAAACTACGAAGAAACCACTTGAAGTCAAATAAATATCATCTCTCTTGTTTCATGTGTTTTACTTTTTCGCATTGCCTTTCACGGACCACGCTACTCTATCTTTAGGGGTGGTTTTGTCACAAAAATGTCCTTAATCTTCCATAAGCCACAATTTTTGCATTGAAACTCAAAATCGAGTGTTTAAGTGTGTATTCTTCATAAAGGAATCCAAATATATCATGATTTTACAAAAAAAAAAAAAAATTCTTACAAGCGTTGACAATACAAATTACATGAATTAGGCATATCTTATATCCAATCTTGTATCAATTTCAACATTCTTAAATAAAAAAGTTAAACTTTCAATTAAATTAATTTTTACATTTCTACATAATTTTACGACCTCATAAATTTAAGAATCACAGCTCTTACATAGTACAAACTTATGACCTCAACACAAACTCTTCACCATTAAAGTAACTCAAGAAAGTAAACCCTAAACATCACATTATATCATTAATATTGCAGAGTACAAAACAGCCCAATTTTCAACCGAAATGACAATGCGAGTTGGCATAATTTTGAAAGAGATCTAATTCCTTCCTCCTCTCCAACGAATGAGGCGCTAAAGTCATAAAGCACGTATCGGATATGTTTATTATCAAAATATTATTTGGAAAGCGAGCTCAATTGAAGTGTTATACCTATAATATATATATATATATATATGATTTGGTCATAGGACAGGCCGTTACGTACATTATTTTATTTTAAGTGGCTACAATTGGTTTCCTCGTGTCGGTAACAACTAAGTGAATATTATATTTACACACAGTAACTAAAGTGAAAAAATGTGTGAAAAAATGTCAAAAGCAAAATCCTGGTTAGATTTTGTGTAAAAGTGGAGTCCGTGTGAATGGTCGCCATCGAGTTCAAAAGACGGTGCCGTCTCACAATGAGTCACTGTGATTGGTCAATACAAAATTATTTTATAAGCCTAGCGAATCTCGGCCTTATAATTTAGATATATACTAAATGAATGCGCGTCACCTTACAAAAATTAAAAATAAAAACATTAGGAATCAAAGGGTTTGACATTTGCAATGATTCATCAAAAAGACATTTTCAAAAACAAAGGAAAAAATGACCGCAATTATTCAGACAAGCAGTATTTTTCTCTCTCTTTAAATATTTTTAATCATTAAAAATGCCCGGATAAGGAAATGACATTCTACCATAGTCTTTTTCTTTGACTTTTGAGTTCATATGGTGGGTCCCATTACGGATTCGTGTTTTTTTAATTATTAATTAAACCTTATTTTATATTATATATTCCGTCAAGAAGAGCAGGTGAGAGATCCTGATCCGGCTTTTTAGAACATATCCGTTCGGGATTTGGAATTTGGGTGGTGTTCCAAACGGCTCCACTTCCCAGAATAATACCATGGTAAATACAATTATATATTCATTTAATATAAAATTTGTCTACTATTTGTATTTGTCAATTTCTTTTTGGATGATTATTGAAAGGGATATTTGTTAAATTGATATGAATGATGGTAAGAGTATGTTGAGGAGATACTCAAGAGAGATGCTCCTCAATCCTTAATACTAAGTTATACAAGATTAATAATTAGTGTACTCAATATTAACATACAATGTGCTAAATTTATTCTTAAGTTTAAACAAGTTAATGTAATTTTGCTACAACAAAATATGTAATCGAAGAAAGATGGGTTAAACAACATGTCATTATATCTTCGGATATCTAATATACTAATACAAATTTATTAAATATATGTATTTTGAAAAATGTGAGCGAGATCAATCTCAAGGCCCTTGTCTTGGGTTTTTACAATATCACAATTATTATTAACTTCATTATCTCTTTTATCAACTTTTTATTGAATGGTGACAAATGTTGTCAATCTAGCTATATTAATGTGTAAGACTCAAAATTTCTATCTCTTCGGTTTATTATGTAAAAGGGTGTGAACTTTTTCAAAAACAACCCATTGTCTATAACAAAAATAAATGTAAGACTTTCAAAAATATTTATGAAAAAAAAGAAGCCGCAACCCGTGTTGGATGGTTAAGGTTCAGGAGATTGAAATATTCAATTCTTCGTAATCATCAAATTGGATAATTGATCATGAGCAACATATCATTTCTATAATTTATAGAGATCAATGATAATGTTCCATAAAAGAGTCATTGGAAGAGAGGATATGGAACCAGTATAGTCGGCCTAGACCATGGTATGGTCTAGCCTTGTTCTGTATGGTCCCATATAAGGATTTGGTGATGAAAAAGTCGATTTTGGGAAAGTTCCTTGGTGATAGAGTTGAATAACTGATATTGCATGAATAAACAAAAAGAAGTGTGTAGAAATTAGCTAGTCATGTTAGAGAGAGAGGGAGGGAGGGATATGTCAATTAAGCTTAGAATGTGAGTATTTTTCTTAGTATAGGAACAAATCCAAACTTTTCATTGTTGAAGGATAAGTTACCAAATTTGAGTGTTTATATTTACCCCTTGTTTAATTGTGGAATTAAAATAACATACTTAAAGGAAAAACATAGCTAAGTGTGCACACACACTTTGTCTTTTCTTGATTGTTGTTTTCCTAGTATTGGTTTTGGTACATTTCATGGTGAAAACTACAACATAAAGTGTAGTAAATTTCCATCAAGAAATGAAACTCGTAACTCGAATGTAAAAAACATATGAAACTTTGAACAATTAAGTTTGTACATGAAAATGTTGGAATGGTTGTGGAAAGGGAACAAAACCAAAAACTTGAAGTGTTGATCAACCTCTAATATAACCCATAAATAATCTCTATATCATCCAAACAAGGCCTAGGAAAACTAGTGATTAAGCTAGTGTAATTATTTGTGTACTTGATGATCAAACTATGCATTGTATACACCAATGAACTTCAAAATAAGATTTGTAAGATTGTTGGTTATTAAATATCCATTCAAATATCAATCCTTCTATCTACGTGATGAAGACTCATTTCAGTATGAAACAAAAAAGCATCAAGAGGTTCAATAATCAAAGAGTTGATTTGTGATCACTAGGGTGAATTACGGAATTCCTAGAGAAGTAAGAAGGTAATCCTCACTCATGCCTTGTAATCAAAAGAGGATCATCATGTTCCTACCATAATACAAATCTCAAAGTGTTTCGAACACTTACACGATGCTCTAGAATGCTCGCATGTCTCACATAAGAAGGAGATTGTGATCACCATGCTTCAAATCAGTAAGTTATCCATCATCAAAAGCTTCATCTTCATCAGATTGGTCAACCCTTCTTTCTCTATCTCCCTTCTTCTTCACTCTCTATATTATAATTCCTCATTAAAAATGCACTTTTCCCTATTTTGTCTTATTCACTTAAGTGACCTTTAATTCAATATTGTAAGAGTCCTTTTTCATCAATAATAAAAAGGAATGTGGAAGGTCACAAGTGATGAGGAAAGATGAAAAGTCATGTGGGGGGAGATGAAAGGACAGTTTCTAATGCTATAAATTGGAATGGATTTTCCATTCCAAAGGTTGGCAATTGTTGATTGATTGTATGTTGTTGAGACTAACCACTACTACATAAAGTAATAAAAGATGCATTTATTCTATTTTTGTGTTTATGTTGTTCTCTCTCTCTCTCTCTGTGTTCTCCAAATTTGTAAGCTTGGTGATATTTCATAACTAAGTAGGAGCTTTGTATCCTTGATTAATGAATTTGCAACACCGCATGTCTCAAGTTTTTAGTCTTCTTGATTTCTTACATTTTTGTGCTCTTCTAATTGAATGTTAACCTACTCTGGTTGATGTATGTGAATTTTGTAACCCTACTCACAACATTAACCCTCTCGCCTTATTTATTTAATTTCCCTTTACCTCCCTTCATTTGCAAATTCCTCCCTTGTACATTGTACAAGCACTTTTCCATAGGTTTAGTGGGGTATTCCGGTGTGATCCTGTCCTAATAGTCACCCCACAACTTTTAGTTAGTTTACATTTAATAATGGGATCTTCCTCATACAAAAGAAGGAGGGGCTTAGCCACCGTGACCATTGATGGAAACCAATCATTTATAGTATGAAAAATTATTTTGCCAACATATTGTTACCTCCTTGATAACCTCCACTACCTTGATATCCCTAATATCCCCTACCTCTTTGATAGTTACTATATCCGCCATGGTAACCTCTTATGTATTTGCCTCTATATCTCTCGCCATAACTTTGGTATTTTGGATTATATTGGTTTCCTTGATATCCTCCTCCATATTTTGATGGGCTACCTTAATAGCCTTGGTAGTGTGGTGGGTGATTATTGTTGGTGGTTGGTATTGTGGTATTTTTAGAGTGGTAGGTTCTATTACTAGCATTCTTAGGGTAGTTTGTTGTGTAAGTGTCGTGGGTCTTGGATTTTGTCTTGTGGCCATTATTCTTCAAGCAATATATTCTTTTAAGTCATCCATAACATCCACCACAGATCAAGTGTGATGGTAATGGTTAAAATATCTACACTATGTACAATACCCAAGTTTATATTTGGGTAGGGCTACTTCCATGAGTGGACATGTGTCTAGTTTATGTTGGTCCCATAATGTGCAAATCCCACACTAGGTTCTTTCAATTGCTATCATGTTACTTGTGGATGCCTTTTTTGAAGAATTGTGTCTTATGACATTGGCTCTTTTAGCTTTTTTTCTAAATATGGACAATCTAACTTCGTATTCCCTTCCGCACAAAGACACCATGCACTATATTTGGGCCTTGAAGTTGTTTTAGAAGGGAGTTTATTCTTAGTTCTTCTTTCCTTTGTAACTCATGTTGTAGTTTCAATCTAGACTATTCTAATTACACTTTCTCTAATTTTGTCTTCACATCTATTGTAAATTTTTATGGTGTGTAGTTCTTGTGGCTTCTTTCTATCAATTCCTTAGTATGCAAAATTGATGAAGAACCCTATCAACACTCTGCATTGAATGTGTTCCCTAACTCGATAACTTTTAGTGACCACCAGTTACCTCACTTAAATGTGATTGTAGACAAAAAAACACACACTTTGGGTAATTATATAGTCTTGATTACATACTACTATTCATATGACTCCTAAGTAAGAATGGTAATAATTAACCCTTGTATTTGTCCACCTTTCTTTTCTTTCTATTGTAACTTTTAGTCTCACACCCTTACTTTCTCAGTCTTCTTTTTTAGTCTTCAGAATTTTTCATCCTAGATAACAACACCTGCACTGGATGCCAACACCAAGTGACCTCGTCCAATCTGGATGCCCCTATCCTCTTTGTACTTTACTTACACTTTTTGGGTCATTTCTAGCCATTTAAACATCTTATCTTTTTGGTAGTCAGCCTTTTTAGGTTGATTACGAAATACAAGTAAGGGAATCATATAAATATAAAGTTATGTGATCATAATAAAGGACCAAGCACTAAGCATCTACTATCTCCACCTAAGGTTGCATCCATCAAGGAATATAAGAGCTCCATTGCATCCATCTAGCTCCATCACAAGGGACACAATGGCTGGTTCATTTGCATACACTTCATAGGAGGGAAGTTCATTCTATTCCATGCACACATTTACTACATTTCTTTACATCTAGCTACTTGTTTGATATCCAAGTACGATCGATACTGATGGAAACCTAGGGCACGATTCCGCACATACACACACATAACTACATTGGGTCTAAGATGTAGTGCAACGCTCAGTTGTAAGTCCATCATTGTGGCAGATGAGGATAAGCCAACCCCTCATTTTTCATATTTATTTTTTAGGATTTGAGGGTTTTACATGTCTATACTTCCTTGCAGGTTTATTTCGACCTCGATGATCTTTGTGCAAATCCATAAAAAAAATGTGATCATAAGCAAACATCTTGCAACTGACCCTAAGAATTTAGGTTTCTAAGAATTTACATGCACCTGTGCACCCCTGTCCCTCTCTAGGCACCCTAGTCCAGACTTATCTGTCTGTGTTTTCATTTTTCTATACTCCAATGTGGTCGATGCTTCATATTTTTCCAGTTTCAGTCATGTACACCTTCGAAAACATTGCGAATCAACTAAGGCTTCTTACTTTCTCTTTGCACTTAGGGTTTACATATTTATTGCTTAGTTTTCTTTGGTATATTATGTATTTCATTATTGCATTCATTTACTACCACTATAGTATCAGATTAGGCTTAGATTTTACATTTTAGCTTAATCATTTTGGTGCATTAGGCCAATTCAACACATTACTTCTGAGTATGTCTTCACCTTATCAAGTTATGACTCAATCATCTTATCCCTCTTTCACTCCCACTAGGGTTTTGGCATAACTACTACTCTTCATGGATTTCATGCAAGTTCGTACTCAACACCCTCCTCGCTTTGTTACGCCTATGGTTGATCCTTCTATCAATATAGTAACTACTTGACGCACTCACCCTCCTGACTACACCTATTTCTATTCCACCACCTATTACTTTTGTGGATCCTCTAACTACTTTTTCTTCTAAAGGCTATGATATCATTGAACAACTTAAGAATATGCTAGCCAAAATCTCTCTATGACTTATTGCATAATGCACCACATTTTTGTCAAACATTAGAGGCTGCCCTTCATGTTATTCACATAGAAAGTGATAATTCCATGGTATCCTTCACACACCTCATTCAGTCTCTTAAAAATTTGCCACACACTATATCATTCACTAATGAGGACATATCACCATTTGTTAATGACAATCCGTGTGCGCCATTGCTTATCATTGATGTTAGCAGCACCACTTACATTAAACGTGTTCTTATTGATAATGGATCAACCGTTAATCTATGTGTTTATTCCCTTCTAAAACAAATGGGCATTAATTATAATCTAATTTCTAAGAATTCCACTCTCATTTGAGGATATGATTCAACTACTCACACATGCCTATGAACTATTTCATTACATATTCAAGTTGGGCATAAGACTATCCTTACCAGATTCTTCATTATAAAAGCTTCATTCCAATTCAATCTATTGTTAGGTAGACCTTGGATTCATGCAATCCAAGCAGTACCTGAAAGGAACAATAACCAGATCATACCAAGCCAAGAACAAAGATGCTAATTAAACACCATGATCAATAAGATGAAAGCAATTCACTAGAATAGCTTTACATAAAACCTTTGCAAACAAATGAGCAACAATATCATATATTATTATGGAACTCAATGCAATACATTGAGAATGGGCCTTGCTTAAATAGGAAAGGAATAAAAATCTAAGAACCAATCAAGGTCGTAGATCAAGCCATAAATCAAGGAAATAACTAGTCATCAAAGAACTATTCAAGACCATAGATTTAAGAGAGAACTAGACATTAAGGATGTAGTCAATACCATAGATCAAGGAAAGAACTATACCTAACAACTAGATAATATCTCCTAATATCTAAATAAGATAAAATAAATATCCACACACATAAGTGGGTGAGGATAAATACAATAAAGGTAAATAAAGTACCTAGGTGAACATGAGCTAAGGTAAATACCTACTCTAACACCCCCTCAAGTGAAGCTAGGGGCAAAAATAGAAGTGGCATGTCCACAGTATGAGTCCTAGCAACTAGGCCTGATGAGGTACTCATGTACAATAACTAGGAAAAAGGGACACCACAAGGTACCCAAAACCAATAACAACAAAGTAAAGAGAGTAAAAACCCGCTCCAAGGCATCCCAAGAAGCTCGGCTCAAAAAAATCGTATAATGCTGAAGAAGTTTGGTGTGCACTATGGTCTAAATCCATTACTCGATCACAAAACTCAAAAATAATTGACATTAGGTTTCACCAGAATAGCTCCATACAAGGAGACTGTCAACGAAGTGATGTCGAAAGTGCAAAAAAAACACCAAACATAATTCGATCAACTGCTGCAAATAGGTGTGCCACAATCCAAGAACAAAAACCAAAGCAACAAGGCAAGGACACAAAATCAGAGTGTCACGATCTAAGAAAAGCTAAGGTAACAAGGTAAGGACACGAAACCCGAAGAAGCAGGATCAACACCTTTGTTAGGTTGTGGAGCCTGTTTTCATGTGTGAAAGTGTTAAAGACTGTACACTAAGAGTATTGTACACTTTTTATGTATCTCTCGCGGGGTTCGGGGGGCAGCCCCCGGTAGTAGGGGTTTGGGGTGCAGCTTCCGAAAAATAAATAAATTTAGGCGTAAATTTTTTGGCCTCGAAAAATTACACCCAAAATATCGGGAAACGTACTTTTCTCATATGGGCGATTTTTTTGACCCATAGGTTTATGGGATGGTTTTTGCCCATGGTTTTGATACCCACGGTTTTGTAAAACTATTTAAACAGTTGTCTATTTATATGGGTTTATGCATATGATAGAAAGTATGAAGAACATTGTAGATGTGCTTTGAATTCGGCTCAATTCTATAGAGTTTGTTGAGCATAGCTCCAAATGGATCTACGGGTATTGTATTGAGAGAGAGCTGTGGCTTGTAATAAAATCCGAGCAAGTGATTCTTGGTGGACGTAGCCCAAATTGGGTGAACCACGTTAAATCATGTCTCTTTGTATTGTGTTATTTTATTGTGCAATTTTATTTCAAATCTATAATAATTTCTCCATATTAGTTTACTCATTGCATTCGTGAGGGATTATTCCGCATATTTTATCTCTTATTTCCTAACAATTGGTATCGAGCTGGTTTGGTTTCTTTGAAGTGTTGAGTCGCAGGAAATTTTTTTAGCTTGAGTGGGAGCTATGGAAGATGATGGAAGATCTAGGGTTGATAAATTCAACGGGTAGAATTTCATTCTTTAGAAGATGCAGATGGAATATTACCTTTATTAGAAAGATCTTTATGCTCTGTTGTTTGAGAAGGTGAACAAACCCTCAAGTATGACAGATGTGGAATAGGATTTGTTGGATCTGGAAGGCACTTGGAACGATCCAGTTGTGTCTTGCATCTTCGGTATTATTTAATGTTTCAAAGGAAAAGACTACAAAAGATCTAATGGATGCATTAGGAAGTTGTATGAAAAACCCTCTACCTCTAATAAGATATTTTTAATGAAAAAGTTGTTTACTATGAAGATGTCCGAGAATAGTTCAAAGAGCAGATCATTTAAATAATTTCAATATGGTTGTGAATATGCTAGCTTTGGTTACAATAGACTTTGATGAAGAAGTTAGGGCTTTATTAATTTTGCGCTCTTTACCCGAGAGTTGGAATAACCTGGTAATGGCGGTAAGTAACTCGGTTCTAGCTAACTCAAAGTTGAAGTTTGAGGATGTTGTAGGGTGATTCTAAGCGAGGAAATGCGAAGAAAAAGCTCGGGGAATCTTCTACTTGGGAATGCTTGACAATGGAAACTAGAGGGATACGAGTAAGAATAGAGGAAACCGTGGAAAATCAAAAGATCGGGCAAGGTCAAAATTCAAGAACAAGATTGTATGTTGGAATTGTGGAAAGCCTAGGCATGCAAAGAAGGTTGGGAGCTTTGGGATAAGAATAAACAACAAGAAGAAAATAAGGAGGCAAATGTGGCAACGGGTAATGTATGTCAGGATGCTTTGATTCTTTCTTTGCACAATATTACTGAATCTTGGGTTTTAGATTCAGGGGCTTCTTTCCATGCTTCTCCACATAGGCATTATTTTGTTGATTATGTTCAAGGAGATTTTGGGCATATTTTTCTTAGTGATGATGAGCCTTGCAACATAGTTGGAAAAGGTTCTGTTCAGGTTAAGATGCAGAATGAGAATACTTGGCTATTGAAGGATGTCATACATGTGCCTACATTAAGACGAAATTTGATATCGGCAGGGTAGTTGGGAAGTGATGGTTGTACTGTGATATTTACAAAGTGGACTCTTGGAAGGTTACCAAGGGTGCTCTTGTGGTGGCAAGAGGTAAGAAGGTTGGAACCTTGTATTTAACCACTTATAGCACTAATGTTTGTAATCTTGTGGCTTCATAAGTAGATACAACATTGTGGCACTATAGGCTCGGTCATATGAGCCATAAGGGCATGGAGATCATAAAGAAGGATTTTCCTGGATATACAGAAACAGGTTTGGAGTTCTGTGAGGAC
Source organism: Taxus wallichiana var. yunnanensis (assembly GCA_018340775.1). Lineage (NCBI taxonomy): Eukaryota > Viridiplantae > Streptophyta > Pinopsida > Cupressales > Taxaceae > Taxus > Taxus wallichiana. Next base: position 612,386,935 of record CM031238.1, read on the forward strand.
TGCATATATGGGAAACAAAAGTGAGTAAGGTTTCTCAAGGTTGGACCTACAAAGAAAGAGAGTAAGTTAGAGCTGGTGCATTCTGATGTGTGGGGGCCAACTCAGGTATCATCTCTTGGGGGTTCAAGTTATTATGTTACTTTTATTGATGATGCAACAAGGAAAGTTTGGGTTTATTGTATTAGAAACAAATCTGATGTATTTGACACTTTTGTTAAATGGAAATCCTTGGTAGAGAATGAAACAAGTCTTAAGCTAAAATGTCTCAGTCAGATAATGGAGGGGAGTATTGCAGCAATGAATTTGATGATTACTATTCTAAGAATGGAATTCGCAGCAAAAGACAGTTCGGGAACTCACGGTAAAGAATGGGGTATCGAAAGGATGAACAGAACAATAATGGAACGTGCTAAGAGCATGAGGTTACATGCAGGACGCCTCATTCTTTTTGGGCGAAGCGGTGAGCACTGGGTTTGTACTTGATAAACAGAGGACCTTCAAGTGCCTTGGATGGAGGCATACCCGAGGAGGCTTGGTATGGTAAGAAAGTTGATTATTCATTTCTTAGAGTCTCTCGGATGTGAGGTGTTTGTTCACATAGACAAGGATGATAGGACTAAGCTAGAGGCTAAATAAAAAAAATGTACTTTCATTGGTTATGGTGGTGATGACTTTGGATATAAATGTTGGAGTATTAAGGACAAGAAAATCATTCGATCTAGGGATGTGGTCTTTAATGAGAAAGTTATGTATAAGCAGCAGTTACAGGAAAATAGGGAAGAATCCAAGAAAGAATATGTAGCGGTAGAGGATCTTCCGGATGGGAAAGTGACACATGAATCAGTTCAGAACCCCTCAACAGAACCCCAAACTCCTATATTGAGGAGGTCTTCTAGGGTAAGAAGAGAACCTGAATTTTTTCTCCTTCTCTTTATTATTTATTACTCACTAATAGTGGAGAACCAGAGCTTTGATGAAGCAATGCAGGTAGACGCCAGGAAGAAGTGGGAGCAAGCCATGGATGAGGAGCATCAAGGCTCTCATGGAGAACCGGACATGGGATTTGGTAAAGCTACCCGAAGGAAAAGAGCATTGCAAAACAAGTGGGTGTATAGAGTTAAAGATGAAGAAGGAGGAAAGAAAAGATATAAGGCCCAGTTGGTGGTCAAGGGTTTCGCAGAAAAAAGGTATAGATTTTGATGAGATTTTTTCTCCTGTAGTAAAAATGACTTCTATCATAACTATTCTTGGAATAGTGGCAGCAGAAGACTTGCTCTTAGAACAGTTAGATGTGAAGACTACATTTCTCCATGGTGATTTGGAGGAGGAGCTATATATGCGAGCAAGCCGAGGAAGGATATGAAGTCAAAGGTAAAGAGGAGATGGTGTGTAAACCGAAGAAGAGCTTGTATGGCTTGAAGCAAGCTCCACATCAATGGTATAAGAAATTTGATAGCTTCATGATGGAGAAAGGTTATATTAGATGTCATTCTAACCATTGCATGTATACAAAGAAATTTGAGGATGGCAGTTATATTATCCTTTGTTTGTATGTGGATGACATGTTGGTTGCAGGTAAAAACATGCAAGAAATAAAAGTACTCAAGAAGCAACTAAGTGAATCCTTTTCTATGAAGGATTTGGGGAAGCCAAACAAATCCTTGGTATGAGGATATCTCGGGATAGGAAGGAAGAAGTTGACTTTATCTCAGGAAGAGTACATTAAGAAAGTTTTAGAGAGGTTTAATATGCAGGATGCTAAACCGGTTGGGACTCCTTTGGCTGGCCATTTCAAGTTATCAAAGGAGCAGTGTCCCAAGACAGAGCAGGAGAGGAAGCAAATGTCCAAGGTACCTTACTCATCAGTAGTTGGTAGTTTGATGTATGCTATGGTGTGCACTAGGCACGAGCATCGCCCATGCAAGCGTGGGAGAGCGTGAGTAGATTTATGAGTGATCTAGGTAAAGAGCATTGACAAGCAAGAAAGTGGATCCTTTGGTATTTGAGAGGGACCATGGGGATAGTTTTGTGCTACAAAGTGGATCGACACCATTCATGACGTGGTTATGTAGATTCGACATGGATGGAGATGTAGGCAGTGAGGAGGAGCACGACAGTTATATTTACACTGTAGGTGGGACAACAAAGTGAGTTGGATTTCATGACTATATAGAAGATGGTGGCTTTCACAACCATGGAGGCTGAGTATGTTACGCCACAGAGGCAAGTAAAGAGATGATTTGGTTGCAACAATTGCTTGAGGAGTTGGGGCACAAGCGGGAGGAATGTAAGTCGCATAGTGATAGTCAGAGTGCTATACACCTAGCTAAGAACTCTGCTTTCCACTCTAGGACAAAGCATATATAGTTAAGGTACCATTTCATCAGGATAGCTTTGGAGGAAGAGAAGTTGAAGTTGGAGAAGATTCATACCAGTCAGAATCCTGCAAACATGATGACTAAGGTGGTCACAAGGGAAAAACTGAAGTTGTGTTTAGCTTTGGTTGGTCTTCACAGAAACTAGTGAAGGGTTGAGAAGCTTGCTCAGAGGAAAACTAGTCTCCAAGTGGGAGATTGTTAGGTTTTGGAGTCTGTTTTCATGTGTGAAAGTGTTGAAGACTGTACACTAAGAGTACTATACACTTTTCATGTATCCTCGCCGAGGTTTGGGGGCGCAGCCCTCGAAATTTTTTTTTTTAGGCGTAAATTTTTTGGCCTCGAAAAATTACACCCGAAATATCGGGAAACATGCTTTTCTCATATGGGTGAGTTTTTTGACCCATAGGTTTATGGGATGGGTTTTTCCCATGGTTTTGATACCCACGGTTTTGTAAAACTACTTAAGCAGTTGTCTATTTATATGGTTTTATGCATATGATAGAAAGTATGAAGAACATTGCAGATGTGCTTTGAATTCGGGTGTGAATTCTATAGAGTTTGTTGAGCATAGCTCCAAATGGATCTGGGTATTGTATTGAGAGAGTGGTGGCTTGTAATAAAATCTGAGCAAGTGATTCTTGGTGGACGTAGCCCAAATTGGGTGAACCATGTTAAATATTGTCTCTTTGTGTTGTGTTATTTTATTTTGCACTTTTATTTCAGATCTGTAATAATTTCTGCATATTAGTTTCTACTGTTGCAATTCTGTGAGGGATTATTCCACATATTTTATCTCTTATTTCCTAACAAACACCACACCCTCCCATACCGCTAAATGGGTGGAGTGACGCTACAATATGTATGAGTTGTCAAAACAACTACTCAAACACTCGACAAACTAACAATGGAATGCACTGAATAGATCCCCCATAGGAGATAACCGTCAACATGCCAAAAGTGTCAAAAATACGGATACAAAATATCTCAAAAATAAGAGAGATACACTACACCGTTAAAAATTCTCAAAACAAGAAGTATCACAATGCATAAGGTATAGAAAGTGGAGAAAGAGGCCTAATGGTGGAGGAGCCATGCTTGTAGAGTCCTCTCAATGAATGTATATGTCGTCACCATGAGTGATCAGATATCCACCCCAAATCAACACGGATGGATGAAGAAGATGTCTGCATATGACTTGGTGAAAAATACACAATGGGTGTATGCAAAAGAACATCAGTATGTGTGTCGGAGTTGATCATGTCTCGATACGGCGGCTGAAATCTCAGTTTTCAATCCTGAGTGAAGGTGCAAAACTCATGTGTTGCTCATGATCCTTAGAAAGAGTCGAGTACAAAAAAAAGAGCTCTATCAATGTGTGATCCCAATGAAGTATCTACTCGAAAACTAATGTCATGACGAGAATTCCACTTAACATGTGGAATAGAGGAAACAATACCCTATGAATGTCTGCCAATGAATTCGCTAGTGAGACCCATAGAATGGAGCATGCGAGAACTGAATGCGATTGTATGCTTTCTTAAAAAAATCCATGTAATCGAAAGGTAGTAGGATACACAACATGTGGTACTGTAATAGGCACAGATGTGGAAGAGCATGCAGTAACAAGCCTCACAGGTTTAGAAGCATCAAAAGCAGGTTTAGGCTCAAAGACTGGCAGATCAATGTCAGTGGGTACAAGAGCAACAACTGCAAGTGGACTAGGAGCATGGATATGGTTTTCCACAATATGATGGTGATGTTGTAGGCTAGCAAGTTTGTTTTGCAAGGAGTGTATTATTGTATCCTTATTGTGAATGAGTGATTGTAGAAGAGAATTTCTCTTCTTGAGCGATCTATTTTCTTCCACAAATTTTACAATATCCTCTTGAAGTCCACATACTTCAGAGAAAAACATATCATTCTTAGAATCCATGATAGGTACAAACTGCAACTCCCAAAAATTTAGGATGTCGGGCTCAACCGAAATTGCATCCACAATTGATTACAACACTCCTCCATATTTGGCACTTTATAATTATAGTGAAAGTCTCAAAATAAATAACTCCAATGGAAAGAGCATGAAAAAACAAGCACTTTTCTAAAAACGACACTCAAAACCAAGTTACCGATCAAAAGATACAAGCTTTTTAATATTTTGCTTTGTTATTTATTTTAGTTGCCACTGAAACAAAATAAATTATTGTTGCCTTCACCACACAAATAAAATTAAAGGGGGCTGAAGTTAAGCAACACAAGATTTAAGCTCTCATATGACCAAGGGCTAAGGATTTTAATGGGTGTTTGCACAACTTACTATTCTGGGGTGTGTCGCGTGTTTTCGAGAAAGTCACATCCAACTACCTCTTCTGGTAAAAATTACTATTTTTGGACTGTGTAGATAGTGACCTTTATTGCTGAAAATAGCAACCTGTGGATTTTCCCGAAATAGTAAAAACTGTGCACAACATCCATGGACCCCTGCCAAAAAAGGAAATAATCGAAAACCTTCATGTGCGTAAACCGAGATAGATATACTGCAACTGAAAATTTCCCTGTGTAGATGTCAAGAAATCCATCAGACCCGAAAAAGAATCCCAAGTTTTTTTCCTTTGCCACATGGATCCTAAGGTAGTCGATGTGCTTCCCTGCAACAATACAAAAACCCAAAAATGACTGCCTCCGAAATGGTCGAGTTTACAGTTGATCTTAGGGTTTTCCCACCTTATGGATCCAATAGAAGCCTCTTTTACATAAAAATGCATGTAGCAACAAAATATGACAAAATCCCAAATATATGAATATACAATGAATTTATTTGTAAAATAAAACTTATAGATGGATGTCAACAACAATCTCCTGCTCTGATACCATGAAAGGAATGATAACCAGATCGTACCAAGCCAAGAACACAAATGCTAATCAAACACCATGATCAATAAGATGAAAGCAATTCGCCAAAATAGCTTTACATAAAACCTTTGCAAACAAATGAGTAGCAATATCATATATTATTATGGAACTCAATGCAATACATTGAGAATGGGCCTTGCTTAAATAAGCAAGGAATAACAATCTAAGAACCATTCAAGGTCGTAGATCAAGCCATAAATCAAGGAAATAACTAGTCATCAAAGAACTAGTCAAGACCATAGATTTAAGAGAGAACTAGACATCAAGAATCTAGTCAATACCATAGATCAAGGAAATAACTATACCTAACAACTAGATAATATCTCCTAATATCTAAATAAGATAAAAGAAATATCCACACACATAAGTGGGTGAGGATAAATACAATAAAGGTAAATAAAGTACCTAGGTGAACATGAGCTAAGGTAAATACCTACTCTAATAGTACCTTCTACCGTACATCAATGTGTCAAATTATTGCATGATGGATACAAACATACTATTGTTACCGATCCTGAACCCTTCAAATTATGTCACATAAACCATGTTACCGCTTATACCTATTCTGCCTACACAACTTATTCCATATAGTAGTATCGATATGTATGATGTTGATCAATCTAGTGCTTCACAATATTCTTCCATGGCTCCAAGCACTCCCATTATTTCTACTCATACTAATGCTATCATTTCATCCACAATACCTACTCCTACGACAACTACTACTCTTCCCGTTGATGCTCCTCTTACATATAGTGCACCACCTACCAACATACTTGATGCAATAATAAAAATGAAAATGCAACCACAAACGATTTGGAAGAATCTAAAGACAACGTTGATCATGTTGAACTTAACGATGAAGTATTAGGCAAACTCAACTTCACTCCTATTGATGTGGATGACTCCTACTTCAATGACACTTTCATGGCCGATGGTCTGGTGAATACAAATTCAAGACCCCTACTTCTACTAATGCTATGGTACTCTATCAAGGGTTTGTTCATACTTTAGATGCTATTTCACCCTCTCCCCAATAGTTTGCATCTATGCCACCTCCTTTCACATGCACGCTCTTCATCAACAACTCTTATTTGCATCACATTCCGGTGGATAGTACTTGTCTCGATACTATTTGCACATATGATGGCTTAACTAGGCTCGGATTGACACTTAATGAAATTCTCCCATCACCTCACTCACCTCATCTCTATCATGGTTATTTTCACATTATGATTTCCTATGGTCTTCGGGTGTTCCATATAGCAGTCTTCATTGCACGTACCCCTTGTACTTCTCCATTAAAACTCAGGCAATCTTGGCTTGACTACATTGGGGGCACGTTAGATTCCACTCATACTTCTCTCACTTTCCCTATGCCATTCGGCAGTATTACTATTAGTAGTGATTCATCTCCTAGTCATTCTCAAAATCTCACTCACTTGGTACACACACGAATGTCCACCAACACCTTTCATCGATGAGGAATATGCAATGACTATGTATACCTTACGTCATAACGACTCGTTATATGACCCACCTCATAGTATTGCCTATCAAGTCTCCAATGCAGCCCCAATTGGCTTCGATATGGACAATGACGATATTTTAGACCATGGCACTTGATCACTCTCTTCCTTCACACACTTGGGGGGCATCATGCTCACCCCCCTAATATTAACACACATCTTACACTCCCATCATTAAACACCTTACTTGAGCATATACATCTCGAAACACACTCATATCGTCACTACCCTATGACACACTCTTGTGTTATGGTTCACACTTGACTGTTGAGGGCATCCTATATACATGAACCTCACACACTACACACAGAGACATTACACATTACACATCCTCACACATTCTACACCTTTGTACATACACATCATCTTCCTCTTACATCTACTATGCATCATTCACATTTTGTGCTTTATACATCTATACATCATACACATTCTACACCCTACACTATTATACATTTTACATCACACGCACTTTGCACTTCCACACTTATATAATCTACACATCTTACATTACACACTACACATTACCTACCTTACACATCACATGAAATTTTCTCACCACCACAACTATTACACATATTACACATTTTACTCATCTACTTTTACGCGCTACACTCACTACCTGATGATGCACTTTAGTCCCTCGGTCCATACTCAACTGTTGAGGGTTTACCAATAAAATGGACCTCATCACACTCACACATTTGATCAACCAATATTTTTATCATACTATGTGACATTTTTAGCCACCACATTCTTCACACATATTGTGATATACGCTCTTAGGCTAAATCATCACCTCTTTCTAGCATCTTATCCATACATTTTGTGATATACACTTTGTGCTACATCATCATGCTTTTTATCATTTCCATCCATATATTTCGTGATATACACTTTATGCTACATCATCACATTTTTGGACATCTTCCTCACACATTTAGTGATATAAACTTTAGGATAAATCATCACACATTTTACAACCTCATCAATTTCACTTTCTCACATTCAATCCTACACATTACACAACTTACAATCAACATATTTTTAGTGCACACTTTAAACCATTTCCCGATGACACACTCTTGTTTATGGTTCATTCTTGACTACTGAGGGGGCATAAATAAATGAACCTCATAACATACATACACATCCACTTGGGGGATACACTACTCCTATCATTCACTCTACATTCCATTCTACCTCATCCACATCATATTACATATCTTGGTTGCATTTATACTCTTGCTTATCGATGATTTTACATGTTCACTTTATTACACATGATAGATAGATATCTTACATGTCATTATATTTTCATACACACATGCATGTTCACTTGATTTCTAGTTGTGATAGAAAATTATACAGATCCATTACATGCAATATGGATGCTTGGCGCAATACCTATTACTACTAGTCCCACAACGTCTCTGGAAGAATATACTTTCATACATTACATGTTCTATTGTTTCACTTTGTTTCATATCACACTAGTTTTCATATTGTATACACTTTGACATAACTTTTATATTTCTAACATGCTAATGGGTGCTTCATATGCAACATTTGTTATGTAGGACTCTTTGTTTCCATGATTGTTTGTTACATTGTCTTCCATTGTTTGTCACCTTTGTCTTCTCTTGTTTGCAGTGTTTTCCCTTTATCTTGTGTGCACACTTGTCTGCTTGTGGCCATTACGAAATTAATTTTCTTGTGACATCATGAGTGATGTCCCATGTTTGCAACCCACTTTTCATGGTCTACATTATCTTCTTACGTGTTTACACATTGTCTGCATATATCACATTTCATCTTATACATGAGTGTTGTATTTTATTGTACTAACACTTATTTTTCCTAACCACTTGTTTGTGTGTGCCTTGGTTTCTACTAAACACATTCCCTCCCCCTTGTAGGGCACAATTTTAGCATAGTGGTTAGTCCTATTTTTGGACGCATACTCCTTCTCGTGATGTCGTATGCACCCCAAACAAGGGGGGGCATCATATGAGTGAATCAGTCACCCCATTCAGAGTTACACACAACACGGTACCGGTAAAACATAGTTTTAGTTTTAGACAGGGCTCATAATTAGACTTGGGACCTTAGTATAGCAACCTTTCTGGATGCCTAAAACCATGGGATAATACAACAGTATTTCTTGGAATGCTAGTAACTAGGGGGAAATTACATAGTTCTTCGACATGTCACAGAGGATTTTGACAAGGCGAAGAGAGTCCGTTAGCATTGGTCATTTACACAACGGATTTTACAGGGCAGAGAGTCCTTTGCACGTACACACTATTTGTAGTGGTGTTTTACATAGTGGGAAGTAGTTAAAGGTTAGTGGACGACACCAGACAACTCTCCCTACAATTCTTCCTATATACAAAAAATCATGCACTTTGAGTCATTATTTAGTCTTGATCACATACTACTATTTACATGATTCCTAAGTAAGAAAATTACTAATTAACCCATGTCTTTGGCCACCTTTCTTTGCTTTATGCTTCTTCTTTTAGTCTTACACTCTTATTTTCTCAATCTATCTTTTCACCTTTCAACATTTGTCATTCTAGACACTATCGCCCAATGAGGACACTCAAAGACTAGGCACCCCCTGTCCCTCTCGGGCGCCCTTTTCCTCTTTGTACTTTGGTCACACTTTTTGGGTCCTTTCTAGTCATTTGAGCATCTTATCTTTTTGGTAGTCAACCTTTTCGGGGTTAATTACGAAATTCAAGAAAAGGAATCATATAAATATAAAGTTATGTGATCATAATAAGGGACCAAGCACTAAGCATCTACTATCTCCACCTAAGGTTACATCCATCAAAGACATCTATAGCTCCATTTGCATCCATCTAGCTCCATCACCAAGGCACAAAGGTTGGTTCATATACATCACACTTCATAGGAGGGGAGTCTATTATTTCCATGCACATATTATTTACATTCTACATCTAGTTACTATTAGTGCAAAATCACATCACCCCCAAATGAGTTTCAGATATGATTTTCTAAGGAAATGTCATTTGGTGTGATTGCACCTCTTCCTAGTTCCTCTTCCTAAACTATTCTAAGGAAAGTCATTTGGTGTGATTAGCAAACTAATCTAATCTCTAATCTAAATTCCAAGGAGATTCCAAGGAGAGAATCTTAATCTAAAAAAGAGAAATAAAACTAGAAAAAACAGAGCCTACACTAAAATGGTGATACACCAGAGAAGGAAAATGTTGAACATCTATCAAAACTGCCATGGAAACAAAGAGAGGTGAGCAATGGAAGGATGGACAAGTGCATCACAGACCAAAGATGGATTTCACACAAAAATGTTCCAAAACTCCATGAACATAGCTCCAAAACCTATAATGAACATCTAAACATGAAAAAATACCTACAATGAAGAGAGGTAAGAAGAAAACAACCAAAAAATGAGCAAGGATGGACAAATGCATCACAAAACATGTTTTTTATTGCTCCAAAAGTTTGCACAGAATCATCATTTCATGGGTAAGAGGAAAAATGCCATTACAGAGTAGGGGAGGAGGTTCAAACTCCATTTTCAACCCTAGGGAAGAAAAGAAGGGAGAGGTAGAGAAGAATGATGAACAACCTTTTTACAAATGAGCCAAAATTGGCTTTTATCACTCGAACAGAATGAAGGAAATGAGAAAACGTGGGCAAATTTGATTTGAAACTTCAACCACCAACAAGATCCATTTAATTGGCCTACAAAATGATGGGTTTCCATGAAAAATCCATACTTTGAAGTACATTTCTTTCATAGAGCAAGAAAGAGGCCCATACTTCATTAATTTTGGTGGTTGGGGTCATTTTTCTGTAATTTTTCCATGCCAGAGACGTTTTCTCAATTTTCTCCCACAAACTCCATCAAAATTTAAAATTGAAGGGTCCATCATGTGGAGAATTTCACCAGCTTTCCAATGATACAAAAATGTGAAAATCAAGCTTTGGTGCGAAAGATATGCCCCTTTGAAGATTTAGGGAAAAAATGGTGAAAATAGGGCAAAATTTGGGTTGGCGGGCCAAAATTTGAACTTTTCCCTCTTTTTTCAAATTGGGAAAATTTCCCAAAAATCTCTATGCCCCACTCCTCCAATGACACACGTGGCACCCTCTCTAGTTGATCTGCAAGAACTTCAAAACAACATTTTCCCCCTTTGTGCAAAATTGGGAAATTTTCCCAAATTCTCTCGGCCCCACCGCTCCGATGGACACGTGGCACTTCCTAAATGGTCGGAGATGGCTTTCAAAATACATTCTTCCCATTTTTCTCATAAGGAAAAATTTTATCCAAGGTCTTCTACTAGTGAAACCCGACCATGTTGCTGATGTGGACATGTGTGGCAGCTTTTCATTGCTTGGTGGGGATGCACTTCAACTTTTTCCTTTGTGTTTTCACCACTTTGGAAAAAATTCCAAAATCCTCCAATGCCTCAACTCCCACCTTGCATGCCGCATGGACACGTGGCATCATTTTTTTGCGGGCCTTTTTGCGGGCTCGTGGGAGTGCAAATGAATTTTGTGCTTTTAGCCCAAAAAGTGCTAAGTCCTCAATTTCTTCCTCCACTCGGCCCAAGCCTCTTTGGCAAAATTTCCTCCTTACCTCCGTGGGCCCGCCTAGGAAAATTTCCCCTCCAAACTCCGTCGAGCCATAACTCAAAAAATACAAGGAGTTAGGAGGACTTCTTTACCTTTCTAGAAAGGGGAAGAAATTCTCTATCTGATGAAGCCATACCAGAAAATTTTGAGTGCCTGAAATGTATGAAAATTCATTTTAAGCACAGAAAAAAAAAGAAGGAGTTAGCCAAAATAAGCATGGGCTTATTTTGGATAACACTTTTGGTGACTTAGAGGGGTCATCTGCCTACTAGATGAATGATCAGTGGCCTTTGAAGCATCCATTGGGCATGGAGTCAAGCCTGATAAATTGATTCGATCGAACTCTAAAAATCGACCTCACGAGCCACTTGGAAACCCACTAAAACTTGAAATTGATCTTCACCAAAATGCCATTGAAATGGACTATGCAAGAGCAACCAAAACAACACCAAACAACTATGTACAAAATTGAAATCATACATGCTCCAAATGGAACATGCAGAGTGTGAAAAATCACTTCTTCTGCTGAAAGAAAACCTACCTACTCTACTCTAACCAAGAGCAAAGGTAAGCTAAACAAACCCTGCAACTGGTTGTGCAAAATAGCTTCCTTCCTCAAAATTGGCAGCCATGCAATTGATTTGACACTGAACATGGCTGGTTGGATGAGTGGAAAATCAACAAGAAGCTAGTCTTCTACCCAAATTAACAAGGTGTTAATTGAAAACAAATTAGATACCTCTTTTAGTTGCTCTGCATTTGGATTGAAGAGGTATGACAGTTGATCCTTGGTACTTTACATATCATCCTCATGCTTAGAAGTAAGCATGATTGGTTTGGCTTCTCCTTTGGCTCCAATGAAGCCAAGTACCTGATTGGGCAAGGTATGGTCCTTTGAATGTGCCCATTGCTTTGAATTTTAACTCCAAAAATGGAGTCTTCTTGTAGACCTTCTTGGATGGATGGTGTGGAAGAGATGATGGAATCCTCATGCTCTTTTCCTTCCTTCATGGCAAGTATGGAACTCTTCTATAATATGCAGCTCATCATTATTGATTGCAACATCCAATGAAGTTACTTTTGCATTATTGTAACCTGTTGTAATACATTGTTGGCTCTGGAGTTCCTCCATTGTAGCTTTTGGAAGATCAAATTCTTCCAACTTTGATTCAAGAGGCATGTTGCAAACTACAGGTGTTGTCCTTGAATCCTCTCCTCCATGGCAATAGGTTCTTGTGGTTGAAGAATGAATGATGAAGAAGGAAAATTTGCAATTTTCTATAGGCTCCTTCTCATCAAAACATTCTTCTAAGTCGATGGCAAATCAAACTCTTCAATGTCCTGCTGTAACAAGGTCTCTCCCTTTTGTATGGTGACCTTCAAATCTACATTTTTTTCACCATGTGGAGCTTCATCTTCAAACATGAAGCTTGTCAGCTCGAACTCATCCAAAAATCATATTTTTGGAGAGATGAAGTGGGAGAGAAATATGCCTTCTTGTGTAACCTGCTCATGATTCAGTGCCTCTGAATTTTTTTGGTCACCTCCATGATGGATTCATCAATCAAATCAGGCCCTTCAAATGAAAGCAAAAATCTTCAATAATGCTTCCTTCATCTAGTTCCAATTCTGATTTGATTTCTTCCAGTTGCTCCTCTTCAATGGGACTTGGAGCTGATTGTTCTTCCTCCTTGTTGACTGGTTTTGCAACTTGGATTAGATCAACATTTTCTTCAAATAAAGTGCCAACATGGACACTACACTCAGAACAAATAGACTGCTGGTCTTCTTCTTGCTTCTCTACTGCTATAAAATCAGCCTTGGCCACCACTGGATCTTCAACTTTAATCTCCTCTGAAGGCTTAACCATCAAGGGGATCTTTGTTATCCCAAATTTGAGAGCCAAGCTTACCAAACTTCTGATTTTTTCTTCTTTGTTTGGATCTTCTTATGCTGTAAACTTGGCCTCAGTCACCACTGGTTCTTCAACCTTGACCTCCTCCATTGGTTTAACCATCAAGGGATCTTTGTTATCCCAAATTTGGCAGCCCAACTCTTCAGATTGTCTGTCATTTCTTTTCTGTTGGGATCCTCTTTTTTGTTGCCCCCTTGATTGGTTTTTTGATTTTTATCTTCCCAACATGGATTTGGGAATGCAAGAGGAGGGTGGGTTGTAACTCAATTGATTTTGCAATTTTTTGTGGTGGTGGAGGAGGTAGAAACTTCTTGTTTCTTTGGAGGGATGACTGTTTGGAAGGGAAAAGGACAAAAGAATTGAGATGAGGTGGAAGACTAGGGGATGGAGAAATGAAATCAACACTTGGGGCAGCATGGGCTGGATTTGGAATTTGGCATTCAAAATGAGATGGTGTTGCTTGAGGAATGGAAAGAGAAAAACCAGATGATGGTGTAGAACTTACCCATTGACAAGGTTGCTCAACACCAAATTTATAGGCCTCTATCTCCACTATCCATTGTGCAAGTTGGGGCAACATCTCAATCATGAAGTCAGCTTCTCCTGAGGGCTGAAGTGTCTTGGAAAAGGGCCAACCCATGGACAAGGTTCCCTATAACCAATTTTGAAAGCCTTCATTTGAGTTGTTGCTCTTGATTGCACCATTTTGCCTCCATCTTTTGGATCTTCTCCAACAGACCAACATCTTGCATTTGATTGTCTTCATTACATGCGTACCCTTGCTCTTGATATGTTTCATAACCAAACTGATTTTGGTATTGCTCATATGGGTAAGCATGATGATTTTGAATTTGTTCAAAATGCTGATTTGAAGGAGTTGTAAAACATGTTGGAGGTGGATTTTACTACTGTTGTAAATGTGAATTCCATGAGGGAAATGAAGTCATGATTGCACAACTTCATGGAATGAAAGAAGAATGAAGAGATGGAATGAAAAATGGAATAAAATGAATGGAAAGAAGGTCTACAACTTCAGAGATGGGTTGTTGACCAGATGGAGTCACCAGATGTGTTTGAGAATGCCTCAAAAGGCTGGAATCTTCACAGGAACACACCAACCTACAAAAGATGAAGTGGAAGACCTCTTGGGTCCCACCGGTGTGCCAAAACTGTTAGTGGTGCAGCACGAGGGTGTAAGATTTGTTGTTTTTGCTGAGACACTAAGAGAAGATGAAATATCTAACCCCAGTGTCCCACCGGGTGTGCCATAACTATTAGTGGCATGTGGTAGTGTAAGATTTGTTGTTTTTTTGCAAGACACTAAGAGAAGATGAAATATCTAACCCCAGTGTCCCACCAGGCATGCCAAAATTGTTAGTGTAAAATCACAACACCCCCAAATGAGTTATGGATCTACTTTTCTAAGGTAATGTCATTTGGTGTGATTGCACAACATTGAGCTTTCCCAAAGTGTGGGACCTTTGTAAATGGGGAAAGCTCTCTAGAGAAGGTTGGTTCCTCTTCCTAAACTACCTACCACAAGCTATTCCAGTGCAAGCAAGCTAATCTAATCCTAATCTAACTTCCAAGGAGACAAGGAGAGAAAGAAAACTGGAAAAAATAGAGCCTACACTAAAATGGTGATACACCAGAGAAGGAAAATGTTGAACATCTATCAAAACTGCCATGAAACAAAGAGAGGTGAGCAATGGAAGGATGGACAAGTGCATCACAGACCAAAGATGGATTTCACACAAAAATGTTCCAAAACTCCATGAACACAGCTCCAAAACCTGCAATGAACATCCAAACATGCACAAATACCTGTAATGAAGAGAGGCAAGAAGAAAACAACCAAAAAAATGAGCAAGGATGGACAAATGCATCATAAAACACATTTTTTATTGCTCCAAAAGAAGTTTGCACAGAATCATCATTTCATGGGTAAGAGGAAAAATTACATCATAGAGTAGGGGAGGAGGTTAAAACTCCATTTTCGACCCTAGGGGAAGAAAAGAAGGGAGAGGTAGAGAAGAATGATGAACAACCTTTTTAAATGAGCCAAAACTGGCTTTTATCGCTCGAACAGAATGAAGGAAATGAGAAAACGTGGGAAAATTTGATTTGAAACTTCAACCACCGACAAGATCCATTTAATTGGCCTACAAAATGATGGGTTTCCATGAAAAATCCCATACTTTGAAGTACATTGCTTCATGAGCGAGAAAGAGGCCCATACTTCATTAATTTTGGTGGTTGGGGTCATTTTTCTGTAACTTTTCCATGCAGAGACATTTTCTCAATTTTCTCCCACCAAACTCCATCAAAATTTTAAATTGAAGGGTCCATCATGTGGAGAATTTCACCATCTTTCCAATGATACCAAAATTGCAAAAATCTGAGCTTTGGTGTGAAAGATATGCCCCTCTAAAGATTTAGGGCAAAAATGGTGAAATTAGGGCAAAAATCGGGTTCGGGCCAAAATTTGAACTTTTCCCTCTTTTTTCAAATTGGGAAAATTTCCCAAAAATATTCATACCCCACTCCTCTGATGACACATGGCACCCTCTGGTTGATTCGCAGCTTCAAAACAACATTTTTCCCCTTTGCGCAAAATTGGGAAATTTTCCCAAAATTCTCCGTGGCCTCGCCGCTTCGAGACACGTGGCACTTCCTGAATGGTCCGCGGCTTTCAAAATACATTCTACCCATTTTTCCCATAAGGGAAATTTTTCCAAGGTCTTCCATTGGTGAAATCCCGCCACTACTTGTGATGTGGACACGTGGAAAATTTTCATTACTCGGCGGGGATGCTTCATTTTTTTCAACTTTTGCCTTTTGTGTTTTCACCACTTTGGAAAAATTCCAAAATCCTCCCAACGCCCGACTCAAGCATCGACTAGACACATGGTGTCATTTCATTTCCTTTGCGGGCTTGTGGGAACACAAATGAATTTTTTTGCTTTTAGCCCAAAAAGTGCTAAGTCCTCAATTTCTTCCTCCACTCCGCCGGCCCGAGCCTCTTTGGCAAATTTTCCAACTTAGCCTCGAGGGCCCACCTAGGAAAAATTTCCCTTCCAAACTGCCCCGAGCCATAAATCAAAAAGTACAAGGAGTTAGGAGGAATTCTTTACCTTTCTGGAAAGGGGAAGAAATTATCTATCCGATGAAGCCATACTAAATTTTTTTGAGTCCCTGAAGCATGCCAAAAATGCATTTTAAGTACCAGCAAAGGAAAAGGAGGAGGAGTTTGCCAAAAATAAGCATGGGCTTATTTTGGATAACAGTTACTCTCTTACTACTCACAAAGTGTTACTGGCACAAGATAAACCTAGGGCACAATTCCACACACACACACACACACTTATAACTACATTAGGTCTGAGATGTAGTACAATGCTCAATGATAAGTCCATCTATTTGCAAATTTGAGGACAATATGACCCCTTTATATGCGTATTTATCTTTTTAGGGTTTTGATGATTTGCTTGGGGTTTTATAGGTGATTTATCCATTACAGGTTTATAACAACATCCAATGAAGTTCGATGACATACACACGAAAAGAAGAGAAGAAATGTAGAAACCTAGTGACCATATCAAAACCAAGTTCTAACCATTTATGCAAACTAGGGTGCCTAGAACTTAGACTAGAATGCCCACAAGAACCCCTATCCCTCTCTAGGCATCCCGGTCCAACCAAATCAATTAGATCTACAACTTTCTGGCTTATGTGTGACGAGTTTCCATCTCTGTTCGGTCGGTATCCACTTTAACACAGTCTAAAAACCTCCGCGAATCGATAAAGCTATTTTAAACCTCTTTACACATTAGGGTTTCATATTTTCTAGCTTATTTTTCTTGGGTATTATTTCATTATTCATTTATTTATAACAAAATTGTATTAGATTAAGCTATTATATTACATTTTTGCATAATAAATTCCATTACATTGGCGTGAGATCACCTAAAAAAATTGCGCATCAACATCATCTTCAGGATCCTTTCTACACCCTTTTTCTCATCACGGATCAGGTGCACATGTCACTTTTTTCACACTTTTTCATTTTACATACTTTCCTTACACACTTTTTACATATTTTGATCATATACATGCGTATTTGACTACTTGTCAGCTTCTCTTTTGTAGGTTCATCCGTATGGGAAGCGGTAGTCAATATCATCCATAATACCAATAACAACAACATCACACACATCAACATTGATAACAGGTACATCATGACATCTACACATGTGTTTTCCTCCCTAGGTTCATTTTCATCACTTTTTACACTTTCTCCTCCTTAGCATCCATGCTTCACATTTTTATCACTCCACACTTTGTCTAGTCCCTCGACATGTTTTTGACATTGATCTACATGGATATCAGGTATGTATCTCTATCTACTTTATGTTACCAAGATTTCCACTCACCAACATAAAGTGGGGAAAATGTAGACACAAAATCACATACTTTGGGTAATTATCTAGTCCTAATTACATACTACTATTCATATGATTCCTAAGTAAGAATGGTACTAATTAACCCATGTCTTTGGCCACCTTTCTTTACTTTTTGTTACTTTTTAGTCTTACACCCTTACTTTCCTAGTCTACCTTTTTAGTCTTTGGCACTTGTCATCCCGGACTCCAAAGCACCTAGACCAGATGCCAACACCAAGTGCCCTCGCCTAATCTAGCCGTGCCTATCTTTTTTTGTACTTTACTTACACTTTTTGGGTTCTTTATAGCCATTTAAGCATATTATATTTTTATTAGTTGGCCTTTTTGGGGTTAATTAAGAAATCTAAGTAAGGGAATCATATAAATATAAAGTTACGTGATCATAATAAAGGACCAAACACTAAGCATCTACTATCTCCACCTAAGGTTGCATTCATCAAGGCATCTAAGATCTCCATTGCATCCATCTAGCTCCATCAAAAGGAACAAAAGGGTTGGTTCATTTGCATAAACTTCATAGGAGGAAGTTCATTCTATTCCATGCACAAATTTACTACATTTCTTTACATCTAGCTACTGTTTCCTATCTAAGTGTGATTGACACAAGAGGAACCTAAGGCACGATTCCGCACACACATACACAAAACTACATTCGGTATGAGATGTAGTGCAATGATCAATTGTAAGTCCATCATTATGGTAGTTGAGGATAGTTTGAATCCTCATTTTTCATCTTTATTTTTAGGATTTGATGTCTATTTGAGGTTTTTGCAAGTCTATACTTCCTTGCAGGTTTATTGTGACCTCGGTGATCTTTGTGAAAATATATAGCGACACAAGGAGAGCATCAAAGAATCTATTGTGAACATGAGAATTTGGGTTTCGAGCATTAATGTAGACCCATACACCCATAATCGCACCCAGGGATCCCTAAACATCCCTGTCCCTCTCTAAGTACCCCAATTCACCTTATCTTTCAGATATGCATTTTTCTATACTATAGTGTGACGATCAAAGCTTTAGATTTTTCCATTTTCTAGTCATGTACACCTTCGACAACATTGCGAATCAACTAAGAATTCTTAATTTCTCTTTGTACTCGGGGTTTACATATTTATTGCTTAATTTTCTTTGGTATATTTCTTTATTTCATTATTGTATCCATTTACCGCTATTATAACATCCAATTAGGCTTAGATTTTACATTTTAGCTTAATCGGTGACCACCCACCTTGAGTGGGAAAGGACATGAATTTGAAATTATAATGGACGTATAAATGAAGATTAAAAGGCCCAATTTATGGTTTTTCTATCTCGAGGGTTGTTTAAATTTAATGTTTTGGATTAATTGTTATATGGTTTTCTGTTCACTAAGAGAACACCAAATTCTTCCTTGCTAAATGTAAACCATTAACAACCACTTTGTAAGCTTATTTCAAGTGAATGAATACAAATGGATATTTTTGTTGAAATTTATATTATTTAGTTCTTGTAATGCTTGAATGGTAGTGTTTATGGTATTTTTCTCCTTAATGCATATTTATTGATGTTCACATTATTAGCTACATGTGTTTTGGAGTACCTTTCATTCTCTCGAACCTAAAAGGGACCGGACACAATAAGCATACCTAAAGTGAGGAGAATTTAGAAGGAAATCCCATGTGATATATCAATCAGTGTAGTGGGCTACAAGGTATTAATAAATTGGGTCAAGCCCTTCTAAGCTAAATGCATTGATCATATTAGAAACCTCAACATAATGTCATAAAAATAATGCACTTTGCTCAACAAAGGAATAATGTGACGTTGTGTTCCTTACCACAATGATATCACACGACACTATATCTTTGTTATAATGTAACTAAACAAATCCCATCACAAAAAGTGACACTTACAAAAAAATTAAATCGCATAAAGGGAATTTATGGTTTTACACCATTTCTCATGCACTACATCATACATAGAAAATATTTCTATCTCTCATGCACTAAATCATACATAGAAAATATTTCTATCTATACCCATTTTCTACATATTTTCATATCTCCTCGATAGAAAATATTTCTATCTATACCCATTTTCTACATATTTTCATATCTCCTCGATGACACCATTTCTCAAAACTAGAGAACACCTATACACAAATAGACAATAATTCCCAATGCATTATCCATTCAAATAATCAAATAAATTAAAATGACTTATAAGCAACATATATTTAAATAGTAATCATAAAAAATGTAATATAAATCCACAATGTCATCTATTTCTAATCAATAAACTAATAACAACTATTTTACTCACAAAACATGTCATAATGCAAACTAAATAAAGTTAAGACATTATAATGTGATACATAAAATTTGGCCACATCCCTATAGTCCTCAGGATGTCTCTAAAATAATAAAAACATAAATATGGGATGTGACATCCTTCCCCGCTAAGAGAAAGCATTGTCTCGATGATTATTAATAATAGAAATATAAATCAGCAAATAAAATAAATGTGGGTATAATCTATGGACTTCATTATATTCCTCCATTGTATCACTCTCCTCTTAATATTGGTCCCACTAGACCTTCTACCGATAGATTCCCATATTTCACAAGTGATATTTTGGAACCTAAAGCACCCATAAGGACTTTAACAAAATCACTCTTGTATCCTCCACCTATAGATATTTCCAATCAATAACATGAGATATATAAGAGTGATAATGTTTCAATAAAGATACATGAAACACATTGTGTAACCAAGATAGATCTGGATGTAACGCAAGTGTATCTTCCACTTGATTGACCACTTTGAGAACATTTAATGGTCTTACTAGTGAGGTGATAGTTTGGAAGATCTTCCAAAATTAATAGATATATTATTTTATTAATCCCTCATAAAGCTTTTATCACCTACTATAAACTACATATGAATCTACTTCCTATCATGTAGCTCTTATGCCTATCTTCAACCTCAAACACGTGTTGTCTAATTAGTTTTACCTTCTCTTCCATGTGTTTAATCATGTCAAGATCTATAACCACTCTATCCTCTGTTTTATCCCAGCCAATAAGGTGCGTGATATTTTCTCCCATATAATTCCTCACAAAGATCCATACCCAATTTTGAATGATGTGGGTTGTTGTAAGAAAACTTGACTAATGGTAAGTAATCTTCCCATTTCTATTTTTGATCCATATAATACATACTTATCATGTCCTCAAGAAATTGGTTCACCCTTTCTATTTGACCATCTATCTCTGGGTGATAAGTAGTAGTGAAATTCAATTTTATTCCTAAAGTAGTGTGTAAGGTTTCCCAAAATCTTGAGGTTATGGGAATATCTTGTTGGAAGCACAATGGACTGAGAAGGGGGGTGAATCAGTCCTACAAAACTTTCATTTCATTTTCCATCCATTATTTTTTAGCATTCAATCAACCATAAACCATATGTGTGTTTAATTAAGCACATTAATAACCATACATAAGATAAAGTGCAAGAGAGTACACAAGAACACCAAATATATGGGAAACCCTCAAGGGAAGAAAAACCACTGAAACTTTGTTGATATTACACAAAAAAGGAATTTAGTGAAGCAAAAACTTCACAAGGAGAAAAAACCCTAATTTAGTGAGGTACCAACCCCACAAGGAGCACCAACCCCTGATTTAGTGAGGCACCAACCCCACAAGGAACACCAACCCCTAGTTTAGTAGAGCACCAACCCTACAAGGAACACCAACCCCTAATTTAGTGAAGCACCAACTCCACACAAAGGCTACAAACCCATATGATGAAAATGAAATAACTTAACCACTTGAATATGTTTGATCTTTGATAATGCTATTGCCACAACTGATGGAGATCACAAATTCAACTCATAAACCCTATGTCTTTAATCTTTCTCTAACTTCTTCCTTCTCACCTTGTCTCGATTCTAATATCTTGCACACATTCTATCATACCTTCCTCAATCTAAAAACATATGATATTCCCTAAAATCATGTCTTAATACCTGCAAATGACTCTCCTCTAGGTCATACTACTCCCCACACAAGACTAGCTCTCAAAATGAGCTAAAATGGCCAACTATGGCCAACAATCTCCCCCTTTGTCATTGATGGCAACCATCATTCAAAAACATTGATGGAAACCAACAAGACAAGCACACAACAATCCTCAAATCCATGTTTTTGAGATTCTCTCCCCCTTTTTCATCTATGAAAAAGGATATAATGAATCTTACTACATGGAAATGACAACACATTACTCAATACAATGGAAACAATGCAAAATCATGACTTACTTGACCAAATAGCTCCCCCTGGGACTGAATTGTCATCTCTTTGACTTTAACAATAGAAAAATGAACCTCTGGACCTAATGAGAGCCAAAAAAGTGACCCCCCGAGCTGATACACCTCTTCTTAGCCTTCATTCCTACTTTACATCTCATTCTAGGTCTAAATCAAACTAAAAAAACACAAATTTTGCCTTCAAATTCAACATTTTCACCTTGAGAACTGTTGTCACTAAATGACAACTCTAATAAAAAAGGAAATATTCATCTTGGTCTAGGATAACATGTATCACATAACATACCCCATTGTATCTCCCCTGTGACCATACAACCTATGTCTCATTGATCAAGTAAAAGTTTATACTCATAACTTGTTTTCATGGCTTGAATTTGGATCAACCATTTCATCCTGGTCTTAAGACAAATTTTAGAGATCTTTACCTTTATTTGATATTGAGAGATTCTTCTTGGAGTATTGAATTATTCACTTGACATTGTTTCTTGCAATCATCAATAATTTTGAGCTCTACAAAACTTCAATAAGATCCCCGAGTACCATTTCTAGTCATTTAATGACATATACACCTCTAAGGAGCTTTATCTTCATGTTACTGAGACTTGAATACACTTGCATATACTGAGAACATTACTTTCACATACTTATGTCACACCTCATCATTATTTACTTTGTCATTCAATCTTTATAGATACCATAAAAACCTAGTTAGGGAGTCATATCATGCTCCCCCGCCTCTAATTGACTTTTCAGCCTATAGACACCGATTCGGACCAAAAACCATGCTTGTAACTTCATGAACCTATTCAGATCTTTATCACATTCATCATTTATTGTCTCAATTTTCTTACCTTGTAATCAAGCCTTAGAGCCTCTCTACACAACATATTGAAATTATTGAGCTCTGTCGTCATAGCTCAAAACAACCATACTTATCCTTTATGATCTTAATGCCCTCGGACTACCTAGGGTGTAATATCAATAAAACTTTGCCACTTACTTTGATCCACATAGACTGTACAAATTACAAGAACCTTTTTAGACCTCTTTAGCATTTTCAAACCATGACACAAAGTTCAATGTCTTGAAACAACCTCCCATATCTGTTTTAGACAACATTTGACCATTTCATATCACATTCTTGTCAATAGTCATCCGAAAAAATCAAATTTTTTTAAAGAAACAATCTCGAACTTTGTGAGGTCAATCATTTCATCTCAGAATTATATACATAGAATGCATTGATCTCATACTATATCGAGACCATGAAGAAGATACTTTCATTCAACTTGTGGTATACTACTAATCACCAATTTCATCTTTCAAGCATGTCTTTACACCCTCTATTCTATATTTACCATCATGAGAAAACTTCATACATGAGCAAGCACCAAACCTTCATGATCACTATATCACCTTGAGAGTACCTTGTTTAAACACTTTGATTCTTCAAACAAGGAGATCTTTGCGATTCTTGTACCCTTTATTTAATGTAGCTTATCTCTGTATACACCGCAATCATGTCTTTACAATCCTCTTTTACTCCCGTAAACTCGGACTTCTTTGAAATTCTTTAGTATCACCCTATGAATACCTGGTTAAGACACTTGAACCACTATAACATGTCAAGACATCTGAAGAATCATCTATACACTTGTGAATATCATCAACTAGGCCTTTGAAACATGTGAATCCTCATTCTAAGACATCTTTGCTATCTTAAATGCAATATTAGACTTAGGGTTATTTCATAGCTCTTATCACAAAGTGACATATACCTTGAATTGACATGATAGCCCTTGATGAACATTAAAATACCACTTTCCTAACCCGTAACATGTTATATTTCCTTGAAGTATCATTATATCTTGGAACTTTGAGGACTTTGATATCTCGTAACTTACCACTATTTGCTTGAAGCCTTTGTTAAGGGCCATGCATACTATATCTCACCAATCTTAGAATATCTAGGGTTTTGATTCAAAAAAACCTCCTACTTAGATAAGTATCTTGAGATGTTAGAACATTCAATCAACTTATGATTCTCTGTCACATGTCCTTGACTTTGGAGATGCACTTGTTTGATCAAAAACACCTTGCCACTTCTTGTCAGGAGCTTGATAACTTTAATGGACTTTATAGCACTCTTAGTTTCTCATTCTCGTGTTGAAGATATCATAATAGAATTCTTGGAAACTCATTCAAAAATGACATTTGGATAATTTTCTTCCTTTGACATTGATACCCTGTAATTTCTCTATCATAGACCCTCGAGACTAAAACTAGATGTAAACACATACACATGTTAGAAGAAGACTCACTGTCCCTTTCATGACTTCAAGGAAGACTCTTGACAGTGTGATCATGTTCTTAAGAAATTTTTACACCAGTGAAATGGCCTCTATGATGAAAAAATTAGCTTCAACATGTCATAAGAGCAACTTAGTATATCAAGAGACCCTTTGTTGTAGACATCAAGGTTCAAAAACAACCTTGATTGTGACCATGATGCATCCAGAGTACTTAACAAACCTTCTTATCCCTAAAGATGATACTACGAATTATTATCAATGCTCATTTTACTAGAAGTTATCTCTCCGAGGTTTTGGAATGATCAAATCACCATACTCTCTCTTTGTCCTTTAGATCAACCATTTTAATCAATTTGTAGTCATATATATTATGCGTGGTCCTTGAAAAAAGTATCCAAACTTGTTAACCCTAAATGCTCGTTCTAGGTCACTTTGCACACATGTGAACAATCAATGACATCAATACATCCTTCTTATCATGTGAGAATTTTTTTCAAAGAATGACTTTTCCTAGAGTTCTCAAGAGACCCTCATATGCATCATACGTGATTTTAATTTTCTTGAAGCAAGAGAAGATTTATATCAAACTCGAAACTTGTAAACTTGTAGAACTATCTAAGCTTGTAATTTATCAGGTATATCGATCCTTCTACCACCATAATAGGCATAATACCTTATCTCTTAGAGTCTTTGTTTGTCTTGTGAATCCATAAATTGACCTTATTTCGCACATGCATTCTTGATCCTTCTAAATTCATTTACCTTGAGGATTCAAGGGGTTTCCAAGTGATTTCCTTACTAACACATCTATACTATCATTGTAGACATATGATAGACCTTAATGATTGAATAGGGACCTAACATACTTACATCACTCTTTTGGACCATCATGACTTATTCATGATGCCACTCAACCATGCATACTTTGATAATATACACTAGCCATGCCTAATAATCTCCCACCATCAACTTTGACATTTCTTTGAGATGATATAGACCTTAAAAAAATTCTTCTTGAATCACGAGACTTGTGGACCTTTGACATCTTGACCAAGGTTAAGACTAAGACATAGAGTGAGACATTTTGACTCATATACTTTTTAGAACATTCCATTTAATATGACAAGGTTTTATTGTAGTCCAAGACTCTAGAGACTACTTGTGCTCATGAATAATTAACTAAGCTATAAATTGAAACTAATATCTACATAAATTCAAAAGTAAATGCTAATTAAACAATGAACCATCAAGACAAGAGCTTAAATTAAATTCTTCTTCAATGCATAAATGAAACTACATACTAAAATATTTCCTACTCTATATGATTGCTAACTCAAACTATGAACCTATGAAGAACATAAACAATCGAAGTGGATTGTTACTTGATCTCAAGGATTGAGAATGGAATCTCACCAAGAATGGCTACAAGGCCATTTTGGATCTTCCCATATTATTCAATTTTGAGTGAAAGGATGCAAGGTGGAGAAGCTATCTCCAACAATGGAGAATTGCTCAAGATAAAAATGCTTATAGTTGTCACTATTCAAAGCATGGTGCAAGAATAAAGGTAAGAAGGAGGGTTGTGTATATAGCTTGCCTAAAGAGGAAAGGCTAGAAAATTGATGAATGTGAGATAAAGGTAAAACAAGATTAGGAATGGACAACATTGCTTTATAAAAGGTAATCTCTTTTTAGAAGAGTTTAATTTGTCATTAGTAAGTCATGGGAGTTGGGGGATGTTTTAATTAATCAAAGGTGATTAATTAATAGGTAGAGGTAAGCTTATAGAAGCTAATTAGAGGAAAATTGGTATGATTTGTAGGATGTAAGAGAGGAATTTGATCCAATAAATGGTAATTTATTGATTTAGAGTTGCGAGCGTAATTAATTAATAATAATTAATCAACCCAAGTAGAAGCGGATATTAATTAACAAAATGTCGTTAATCGACATCCTTAATGATAGGAAGGATAATTAATTAATGAAAGGTTGTTAATTAACGAATATGAAGAGGAATGTTAGCTAATTAGTGGAAAAGTGCTAATTATTATGAAAATGATGAGAAAGAGGATAATTAGTGCAATCTCAATATTAAAGCATGTGTAAGTAGATTTTAGGTGTAGATTTTAGGTGTCTACATTTTCCCCTCTTTGGGGTGGCGTAAGTGATGCTACTTCAAAGATAGTAGACAAGTACAAACAAATAATTTTTTTGAAGAGATAGAAGAAAAAAATAGAATGAAGTATGCCCCCTTGAGTGTTGATGGGGTGATGAAAGAGGCGATTGACAATAAAAAGATGAAAGAACATAATAGAAGAAGTATAAGAATTGAATCATATTGCCCCAAGTTGCTTTTGAAGAAAAGTGTTGATAGAAGGAGAGTGATATGGAAGAAAAATAAAGATGAAAATATATAGATATAGATATCATCTTGCTGATGTAAAAACCAACTTTATTTCATCATTTTTCTTATGATCAATGTCATCGGTCCTTTTAAAAAAATGAATAGAAGTGTAGTATGACATGAAAATCCATATATGAGAAAATTTCCATAGCTAAAAACACCAACTCGATGCAAAATATAAAATGCAATGCAATACAATAAAGTAAAAGATGCCTATCTCCCGCAACATACATAATGCAATGCAATACAATGAAGTAAACAAGCTAACCTAACAAAGAAACATAATGCAATGTTTTTGTTATCAAGCTTTGATTCTGACCTGTGTGAATTAATGACAAGGGTTAAAAGATGGTGCCCCAAACAAGGATACATGAAAGGGGAATAATGGAGGAAACTTGGGTCTTATTAAAAGTAGTGCACTATGAAATAGTACCAAGTAACTCATTGTGCCCTAGAGTACAAACATAGTAAGCAAAACAAATTTTTTAATGGAGGTAGATCAAGATGATCCACGAGTCATGCACAAGAATAAACGAGAACCAAAGAGTGACATTTTGTAAGATGATTTTTATTGTTTTTAATTTTTAGAAACATATTTGAATGTTTTTATTTTGAATTTTTTCAAACTATGTATAGGAAGAAAAATAAGCGTGGATTCACCTAATGATAGATGGGATGTACAAGGGAACCATTCCACGTGTATGCTAAGAAATTAGAGATGCAAAAATGCACCAAAAATTAGGTGGGATTATTCAAAGGTAAACTCTTCATGTGCTAAAGGGGGATCAAGGCCAATATAAAATAGGTTCAATCATGAGGGATTAAGGATACCCCAGTGTAAGCTAGCCAAGAAACACATGAGAGAAAGGAAGTAGAAAATTGTCTTATTAAAAGGGGGAAAAAGTGTCTGCAAACATGGAAAAGAGGCCATCCTATACACATGAATGTTCTAAACTATTCAGAAGAACAAAGGATGTTATGAAAAGATTTAGAAGGTGGTTGATGGAAAAGTGATTAGCCCAAGTCATAGATCATGAGATAAGACATGCGCTAAAGCAAGAGTTTGTACAAGGTCCAAAAAGAAAAACTTGGTAACATACTAATCCTATTTTCTCATAGAGATCCAATGTCTGCTTGTGGAAATTAATTAAGTTTTAAAGGGAAGAATTAATAGACAACAAGTGAAGACACTAGCCAATGTGCAAGAATGATTTAGTTTAAAAGGTAATTTATGAATGTAGGGTGGAAGGAGAGCCATACATTGCCCATTTGCAAGCTAGAGACGTCCATAGCCTCGATGGATATGCATTTGATTCTAATCGCAACATTTCTCTAGTGCCAATTAGGAATCCATAGCCCCGGTAGAGATTATTGGAAATACCCCAAGAGAGAGTTATATATCAATTTGCTTTTACTTTTTGATCGATTGATTTTGATTCTTTTTCTTTCTGAAAAATTATTTCAACTCTCTTATTTGACAAGGGGTTAAGAACCACTGATGGCTTGATGTGGAAGTGATTGTGATGATGACATTGGATAGTGTCAACAAATACGCCCAAAAATTCTTCACAATAAGTTTATTATATGTAGATAGTGATAGGATCTCTAAGAGGTCAATCATTCTTTAATTTACCAAGGTGATGAAAGACCAAGGTCAAACAGATACCATAGAGATAAATTTCACAAAATGTGTATGAAATAAGCTAACCAAAATATCATCGAAGGGATGAAAATGGTGGATGACTTGCAGAGGAATATGAAAGAAAGGGAAGAAAGAACATCCATGCGTATGCAATACCTAATTGCAATGTTTGATCTTTGTACCGTTGATTTTTAATGTTTTTCTCATTTTTGTATTTTTGAATTTTTTTGATTTTTTTATAGAATTTTTCAGTGTTTTGGGAGATTGGGACCAACCATGTCACTCTACATGATAGGATCCAATAATGATGTTTGTGATTTCCTTAATAAGGGAGACTAAGAACATTTGTTTATCAAGAGTGATATTATCCCGATCTCGATGATCATGGTGAGTTCACAAGCAACAAATGACTGTGATTTGTTTTGAAACATGGGTTTCTTATGTGGGAGCTTGAGTTCCATATCCATATGTTTTTTCACTTTGCACCATACTTGATGGGTACGTTGGTGTGCATTCTAGAATCACATTTGATTTTGAATTTTATAATCGTTTGAGTTGTTGGGAGCTTTGGAGCTCTTTGGAGTTTTGATCTTAGCTTGATAAATAACTTTTCTGGGTTTCTTATAAGCTAATGCTTGACTTGTCTGATCCTAAGAAGTGGGAGAAGAATGTGGATGTTTATAATTGATGAGAGAAATGATAGTGGGCTTGCCAAAATCATTGATAACATAATGTGATGAGATGAAAAGGATATGGTCAAGAATTGAAGAAGATGGGCTACCAGGAGGTGAGCCATAGAAAATGATGGAAGAATACTTGGATGTGGCCCCAATATAGAGGAAGAAGGGCTACTAGGAGGCAACCCAAGAATAGAAGATGAGGGGCTACCTAGAGGTGTCCCATATATAGAAGACAAGGGGCTAGTTAGACATGGCCCCAAAATAGAAGGTAATGGGCTACCGAAGGAGACCCACAAGTAGATGATGAAGGGCTACTTAGAGGTGGCCCATATATAAAAGAAGGTGATGGGCTACTTGGATATGGCCCATATATAGAAGAAGGCAATGAGCTACTTGGAGGTGGCCCATATATAGAAGAAGGTGATGGGCTACTTGGTGATGACCCAAAGTGTGATTGCGATTGAGGAATTGTGATATGTAAAGAAGAATTGGGTGATGAGAAGATGGGCCATGGCTTAATACTAGACCTAGGCAATTCATCACAGAATGAAGAATGTGAGGATGGAAGAATAAGAGGAGGATCAAGTTACATGCTCTTAGGCTCTTCCTCTATTTCTTGATAAAAGGAATCAACCTTTTCCCCACAATATGTGAATGCATCAAGGTCTAAAGAGAATCCTTGCTCATAATTTGTTAGAGGGATATATTCATGTGCCCCTATAAATGCCATGATCACTCCTTCATTCTAAAATAAATCAATCAGTATGGGTTGTTGATTGACCACATGGGTTTGATTGGAAGAAAAAGGTCCAACTGGTGTGGAAGACTTAGAAGATGTTTGATGATGATTGATAGAAGAAGATGACTCAAGAGACAAAGTAGACTTAGGGCTAGATGTCTTGTGAGTAGAAGAAGATGTGGATTTAGAATTGGTTGGTATAGGTTTCCCTATAAGACAATGTCATGGAGGAAGAATAGGAGGATTTCATATCCAAAATTCTATAGATTATGACGTAGGAGTCGACTTAGATGATTGACTAGAAGGACTTTGAGTTGCACAAATCTTCAAAGGAGGAAGGGTTTGTTGAGGTGACTGATAAAAGAGGTTCTACAAAAAGGGGAGGACTGCGACTTAGGAGTCGAATTGGATGAATGATAAAGGAGGTCCCATGAAGAAAGGGGGGACTTAAGAATTGTAGTAGAAGTATGATGAAGGAGGTCTTGCAAAGAAGGGGAGAAGCTGCGACTTGGGAGTTGAATTAGATGAATATGAATATTAGTTTAGATACAAATCATCAGAAGAATAAGAGGAAATATTTGGATTGGAATCCTTAGAAGAAGAGGAAATTTTTGGATTAGAATCAGAAGAAGAGTGGGGGAACCGAATAATAATTTGGATCAGAAGTGTCCAAACCATACCACTGACTATGAGATGAAGGTGGGGAATGGGTTACCCGAATGGGTTCTCTAGCATGAAGAACCAAACATGGTTTAGTCATGATGGGCATATTTTGATGTGAATGCCTAAATTTTGATTCTTTATGGTTGTACATATAAGGAACCCTACGATAATTAGTCATGGTTGGCATTCACTAAGTCCAAATGCCTAGACCTAGATAGTGTGATTGAAATCCTTCAAATAGAAGGAAGTTCCATGTCAATTTGGGTAGCATAACGACAACCAACTAGACATTTTACAAATAGATAGGGGATGTTTGTGTGATTTTCCAAAGGGAAGATAAGGAAAACATACATCATGTTGACATAAGATTGATAATCCAACAAGGTTTGGACAACAAGTTTGGAGGTGTAAATGTCAAAGGATTGATCAAAATTTTAGCAACATAAAGGATACAAAGGAAAGATTTCCAATGTTTGATTGATGAAAAAGTTTCTTGATAGGAAATGTTTTTGCTAAGGTTTGAAAGATATGTTCAAAAATGACCATGAATTTAGGCAAAAACAAGAAGATTAAGAGGATCAAAAGTCCCAAAGGATTGTCCTAGAAATGAGTTTATAAGGTGGATAAACACAAGGAATAATCACGCAAGTTCAAAACAAAAAGCCAAATTAATGACCAAAGAATAATTAAGAATCAATGGATCAAAGTGATTGTCCTAAATGGATAAGTCAAAATGATGAATAATCACAGAAACAATCACACAAGGTTTTTTCTGAACCAATCAATCAATGAACTTACTTCCCAAGTTGTTTCCAAATGGTAGTTTGATGTTTAAGATGATCAAAAAAATGTCACCACTTATGTCAAGTTCAAAGAAATGAACAAGATGTAAATAATAACAAAAAGTTGATATGATCCCCAAACAAAGTATACTAAAAGTGAGCTTGAATCCAATCAAGACCTATATCTCAAAAAGTGGAAGTTACGAGTATGAATGACGCAACAATACCACTAAGATATGTTAACCAAACTTTATGGAAAAGTAAGGTATTAATATCAAAATAATATTGATACGATGTGCACAAAGGTAACAACAACACCTTTCAAAATTGAGGTAATGTTTGAAAACAAACTAATGCTAGAGTATACCAAGGAATTGTTAAGGTGCGCATAGCGTAATGTTACAATCTAGACACTTAGGCCAAGTTTGCAAGAAACAAGATGTAAGTATCAAAATTGTGATGATATGATACAAACAACGTAACAGTTCAAAGGAGAGTCTAGTGAAGAAACAAGCCTAACTATGATGACAATCTTGATATGGGTATCAAGATCAAAATGGCTGCCAATGATATGAGAACATTCCCACACACTTTAGATGTTTAACAACCTAGCCAAAATATGGATGAGCTTAAACAAACATAAAATTTGTAACATAATCAATTAGCAATACATGTGTGGTCACTCTTCTTTTGATCAACAAAGTGTCAAAAGAAAGTGAAGGAAGTAGTACAAGTGAGGATGAAAAATATTAGCCTCACTTTGGTAGAGTTTCACCTCACCTTAGGGTGAGTGAAAAACTAAGCAAAAGTAACACTTCATGATTTCATGATGAATGATGGCTCTTTACAACAACAATTTGGTCAAGTTGGCTCCAAAGACTGAATGGATTTCCTAGGTGGTTCGCTCAACTAGGTGTCACAAGTTATCTAGATGTGAGCTCGATTTACCAAGAAAGTCGCACTGACTAGTCTTGGGTTATATCGGATTTACTTTACCCCCTTCAAGTACAATGAGCAATTAATGCGTTCATCGTGTACTCTCACTGGGGTCTCGTGATACAGATAACTTTGACGCTAAATCTCACAAAGGTAAAACTAGTCAAGTAGGTGTGCGGAGCACTTCCCATTTCGTCCACAAGGTTCCCTTTTACATGGACTACTTTAGGGTTCCTAGGACCACCCCCATTGTTATAGCTTAAGACTTATGACAAAGGGGTTATGTCCTAGTTAAGCGGAAGGGGTGTATCCTTATCCGAACCTACAAATACAATGTTATGAATGTGGTATGTTTTTTTATCTTTTATTTTTAATGTGGTTTAGTTATACACCATTTGGTTACTTGCATCAAATTTCATTAGTATTTTGTTTCGATTCGATTCTTTGTAGCGCATTTATGTCATGCATTCAAAGTTTAGCGATTTTCAAGAAAATCACAAGTATTTAAAAGAGGATTACGAGTTGATTTTGATTCTCAAGATTACCCAAGGATGAAAATGAAGATCATACAAAAATAATAATTTAACTAAAAAGTAAAGGAAAGCTTTGCAAATAATGAACCTGTTAGTGCAAAATCACAGCACCCCTGGATGCAGATCAGGCTTCTAGGTTGATCACTCAGGCATCCAGTGTGATTGCACAACATGGAAACCTCTCTCCAAGCGTGGGACTTGTGAAAATGAGAGAGGAATCTCCAGAGAAGGCTAGTTCCTGCTCCTAAACTACCTGCCACAAGCTATTCCAGTGCAGGCAAGCTAATCTAATCCTAATCTAATAATGCCAAGGAGAGAGAGAGAGAGAGAGAGAGAGAGAGAGAGAGAGAGAGAGAGAGAGAGAGAGAGAGAACAAAATCCTACACTAAAACGGTGATACACCAGAGAAGGAGAATGTTGGACATCTATCAAAACTGCCATGGGACAAAGAGAGGTGAGCAATGGGAAGGATGGACGGATGCATCACGAGCCCAAGGATAGATTTCACACGAGAAAATGTTCCAAAACTCCATGAACACAGCTCCAAACCTGCAATGAACATTCAAACATGCACAAATACACTGCAATGAAGAGAGGCAAGAAGAGAAACGAGTAAAAATGAGCAAGGATGGACGGATGCATCACAAAACACGTTTTGTTGCTCTAAGAAGTTTGCAGAACATCATTTCAATAGTAAAAGGCAAAAATGCCATTACAGAGCAAGGGAGGAGGTTTGAAATCCATTTTCAACCCTAGAGAAGAAAAGAAGGGAGAGGCAGAGCGAGAAAAGATGAACAACTTGTTATATCTTTTAAAATGAGCCAAATCGGCTTTATACTGATGCATGGGTCGAGCCCAGGAGACAGAAAACATAGGAAAACATGTAAGCAGCCCAACCATTGACCAAAACACATTCTTCATTAAAATCGGTGGTTGAGACATCACTTGGCCATCTTTGAAGAAGAATCGACCCATGTGCATTAAACCGGTTGTTGAAACGCGTAAACGCGGCCATTATAACGCATCAGATCCGTTTCTCAATTTTCTCTCTCCAAACTACACCAAAATTCAAGATTGATCCAAAATCATGTAGAGAATTTCATAAGCTTTTCGTTGATATAAAGAACGTGCAAATCGAGCTCTGGATCGAAAGTTATGGAGTCACGAAGATTTAGGGCACGAAGCAGACCAAAACGGATTTTGAAATATTTTCCCACGCTTCGCCACCTGGACGACACGTGGCAGGTTTTGATTCGCTAAATAATTCTCTCTCCTCCACCTTTCCATGGGCTTTCCTTTGAAATTTCCTTGTGGGCCCTAGCTGGGACACGTGGCACTATCCCATTGGTTGGTGACCCTTCAAAACTCGCCCTTTGACTTTTTAACCTTTTCCTTTGTGACACGTGTCATGATTTGATTAGTCTCAACGGGCTGCCGCATTTCTTTCACACCTTTCACGTCTTTTTGTCCCGGATGTCCAGTCTTTGCTGCCAGGGACAAATTCCTCTAGTTCGCCCAATTGGGCTGGTTCGCGTCCTCGCGGCCCGGATGTCCCATTTGTTTAGGACCGTTTGTTCTCATTTCGGCCAAACCGGCGGTTCACATACCTTTGTCCCTGATGTCCCAAAGCGATTAGTGCAAAAGTTCTCCTTTTCGGCCCGATTCGGGACGGTTCATGTACTTTGCGTACTCTTGTCCGGGAATCACCTTTCGGTGATTAACGACTTTCTTCCTCTTTCGGCCGGATCGGCCTCTCGCGTCCGCCGCGTACTGCCAGCCCGATTGTCCCAAATGCTTAGCGGGCCGCCGGAGTCTTTTCGGCCGATCCTCTCCTAGATGTCCCAAATGTCCCAACTGCCCCTAGGACTAGGACTTAGTCATTTTTTATGATTTTCCTAGATCAATCTACATGCTTGGAGGCTAAAACTCGATGCATGTTATCGAAATTTACCCTGGGGGGTGAAATTTGGATAACAATTTAGCGACTTCAGTGGGGCATCTTCCTACTAGATGAAGTTACCAGTTTCCTGAAGCATCCATTGGGCATGGAGTCTGAGTTGTAACTGCAATCGATCGAAATTTGAAAACTTCCTCGAGCCACTTGAAACCCATTGAACACGGAGTGTTCTCACCAAGATGCCATGAAACGAAGGCGTGCAAGCAGAGCAGAACCAACACCAAAACTATGTACAAAACTTAAAATCATACATGTCCCAAATGGAACATGCAGAGTGTGCACAAGCACTTCTTCTACTGAAAGCAAACCTACCTACTCTACTCTAACTGGAAGCAAAAGCAAGCTAAACAAACCTTGTAATTGGTTGTGAGAAATAGCTTCCCTTTCTCAAAAGTGGCAGCCATGCAATTGATTTGGCACTGATCATGGCTGTTTGGATGGATGGAAAATCAACAAGAAGCTGGTATTCCACCCAAATCATCAAGGTATCAGCTGAAGGCAAATTCAATACCTCTTTTAGTTTCGTATTTGGATTGAAGAGGTATGACATGACTGATCCTTGGTACTTTGTAGCTCACCCTCATGCTCGAAGCAAGCATGGTGGTTGTGACTTCTCCTTTGGCTCCAATGAAGCCAAATACCGATTGGGCAAGGTCCGATCCTTTGAGTATGCCCATTTCCCTGATTTTTAACTCCAAGAATGGAGTCTTCTTGCGGACCTTCTTGAATGGATGATGTGGAAGAAATGGCGAAATTCCTCTGCCCTTTCTCTTCCTCCAATGAAGGACATGAAAGATTAAAATCTTCCAATCTTGGTTCCAAAGAGCTTCTATAAGATGCAGGTTGCTACAAATGAATACTCTCCTCCATGACAGCAGGCTCTTGTGTTTGGAAGATGGATGATGAAAGAGAGAATGGTGGAAACTCAACCGGCTCTTCTCCATCAAAACAGTCCTCCAAATCTGACAGGTAAACTACCTCATGACTATCCTGCTACAAATGTTCAACTTCCTCCATGGTGTCTTCTTGATCTGTAACTTGACCACCATGGTTTCCTTCATCCTCCAACATTGAGTTTGAGAGATCAAACTCCTCTTCGACATTGGAGCTAGAGAGAGATGAAGTAGAAAGAAGAACTGAAGGTTCTCCTATAGCCTGCTTTGTGCTCAAAGCCCTTGGATCCACAATTTTCTCCTCCACAGCTAGAATGTGTTCCTCTTCTTTTGGATTTGGAGCAGCTTCTCCTTCCTCCAATGTTTGAAGAAAATCTTGCTCTTGATTGAACTCCTCCTCCAGCATGAAGTTTGTCAAGTCAAACTCTTCAATCTGCTGCTCTAGAGGACAAGTTGGGACTGCAAGATCTTCTTCTTCTGCTGCAACAAAATCAGTCCTGACCACCATTTGTTCAACCTCAGCCTCTTCTGTGGGCTTCACCAGCAAAGGGATCTTTGTCATCCCAAATTTGGCAGCCCAAACCTTCAAGTTGTCTGTCATTTCTTTTCTGTTGGGCTCCTCTTCTTGCTGTCCTTGATGACTGATTTTTGCAATTTTTTGTGGTGGTGGAGGCAGTGAAACCTCTTGATTCTTTGGAGGAGGGGGTGTTTCTGTTAGCTCTTGTGGAGGGAATGACTGTTTGGAAGGGAAAAGGAAAGAAGAATCGAGATGAGATGGAAGACTGAGAGGTGGAGACATAGATTCAACATTTGGGACAGCAGATGGAGGGTTTGAAATTTGCAAGTCCAAATGAGATGATGTTGCTTGCGTAACGGGAAGAGAAAAACCAGATGATGGTGTAGAACTTACCCATTGACAAGGTTGTTCAACACCGAATGTATAGGCCTCTATTTCTGCTATCCACTGTGCAAGTTGGGGCAGCATCTTTATCATGAAGTCCAGCTTCTCTTGAGGGCTGAAGTGTCTTGGAAAAGGGCCTCCCCATGGACAAGGAGTCCTGTAACCAATTCTGAAAGCTCTCATTTGTGCTTGAGCCTGACTGCACCATCCCCACCTCCATTTTTAGGATTCTCTCCAACAGACCAGCATCTTGCATCGATGGTCTTCATTGTATCACACCCTTGTTCTTGGAAAGCTCCATAGCCAAATTGACTTTGGCACAACCGCTCATATGGGTATGCATGCGATCTTGAATCTGCTCAAAATGCTGATTTGGAGGATTTGTAAAACATGTTGGAGGTGGAATATCTGTTGTTGTTGATGTGAATTCCATGATGGAAATGAAGTCATGATTGCACAACTTCATGGAATGGGAAAGAAGGATGAATGGAAAATGAATGAAAATGAATGGAAAGGAAGATCTGCAACTTCAGAGATGGGTTGTTGACCAGATGGAGTCGCTAGATGTGTTTGCAAGTGCCTCCAAAGGCTGAAATCTTCACGGGAACACACCAACCTGCAAAAGATGAAGTGGAAGACCTCTAAGGTCCCCGGGGTGTGGCAAAAGCTGTTAGTGCAAAATCACGGCACCCCGGATGCGAGATCGAGGCTTCTAGGTTGATCACTTAGGCATCCAAAGTGTGATTGCACAACATGGAAACCTATCTCCAAGCGTGGGACTTGTGGCGAGAGAGGAATCTCCAGAGAAGGCTGGTTCCTACGCTCCTAAACTACCGCCATAAGCTATTCTAGTGTAGGCAAGCTAATCTAATCCTAATCTAACAATGCCAAGGAGATAGAGAGAGAGAGAGAGAAAGGAAAGAACAAAAGCCTACACTAAAACGGTGATACACGAGAGAAGGAGAATGTTGGACATCTATCAAACATCGCCATGGGACAAAGAGAGGTGAGCAATGGGAAGGATGGACGAGATGCATCACGAGGCCCAAGGATAGATTTCACACGAGAAAATGTCCCAAAACTCCATGAACACAGCTCAAACCTGCAATGAACATTCAAACATGCACAAATACCTGCAATGAAGAGAGGGAAGAAGAGAAACAAGCAAAACGAGCAAGGATGGACGGATGCATCACAAAACACGTTTTGTTGCTCCGAAGTTTGCACCTGAGAACATCATTTCAATAGTAAAAGGCAAAAATGCCATTACAGAGCAAGGGAGGAGGTTCGAACTCCATTTTCAACCCTAGAGAAGAAAAGAAGGGAGGGCAGAGCAGAAAAGATGAACAACTTGTTATATCTTTTAAAATGAGCCAAATCTGGCTTTATACTGATGCATGGGTCGAGCCGGAGAGACAAAAACATAGGAAAACATGTAAGCAGCCCAACCATTGACCAAAACACATTCTTCATTAAAATCGGTGGTTGAGACATCACTTTTGGCCATGCTGAAGAAGAATGCGACCCATGTGCATTAAAACTGGTTGTTGAAACGTCGCTTCTGGCCATTATCACGCATCAGAGCCGTTTCTCAGTTTTCTCTCTCCATACTACACAAAATTCAATATTGATCTAAGAATCATGTAGAGAATTTTATAAGCTTTCCGTTGATATAAAGAACGTGCAAATCCGAGCTCTGGATCGAAAGTTATGGAGGTCTTAAGATTTAGGGCACGAAACAGACCAAAACGGATTTTGAAATATTTTCCCACGCTTCGCCACCTGGACGACACGTGGCAGGTTCTGATTCGCTGAATAATTCTCTCTCCTCCACCTTTCTGCGGGCTTTCCTTTGAAATTTCCTTGTGGGCCCTAGCTGGGACACGTGGCACTATCCCATTGGTTCGGGCTGACCCTTCAAAACTCACCCTTTGACTTTTTGACCTTTTCCTTTGTGACACGTGTCATGATTTGATTAGTGCTGTGGGCCTGCTAGCTCTTTCGTGCCTTTCACATCTTTTTGTTCCGGATGTCCCAGTCTTGCTGGGAAAAATTCCTCCGTTCGCCCGATTCCGCTAGTTCGCGTCCTCGCGGCCCAGATGTCCCATTTGTTTCCGGACTGTTTGTTCTCATTTCGGCCGAACCGGCGGTTTCTTGCTACCTTTGTCCCGAGATGTCCCAAAGCGATTAGTGTGAAAGTTCTCCTTTTCGGCCCGATCTCGGCGGTTCGCGTATTTCGCGTACTCTTGTCCCAAACTGTCCCTCCGCTCAGAAGATTAACGACTTTCTTCCTCTTTCGGCGGATCGGCCTCTTTCGTCGCCGCGTACTTCGGCCCGATTGTCCCAAATTCTTAGCGGGCCGCTGGAGGCTTTTCGGCGATCCGCTCCTAGATGTCCCAAATGTCCCATTGCCCTAGGACTAGGACTTAGTCATTTTTATGATTTTTCTGGATCAATCTAGATGCTTGGAACTACAAAACTCGATGCATGTTATCGAAATTTACCACAGGGGGTGAAATTTGGATAAATGAACCATCTAAAAATCTTGATAAATGTTCATTCCTTAAGCCAAAAATGAAAGATGAAGTTTCTAATTAACCAAATGTTAGAAAATGAAGACTAAAGTTACTTTTGATTCTCAAGATCACCCTAAGGTGTAAGAGAAGAGCATACAAATAAATTCGCCTAACTAGATAGAAATGGAAAATTTGAAATCAAAGGACCATAAAAAATGCTTTGTAAAAGGTTCATTCCCTTGAGCAAAATGAATACTCAAATTTCCAAGTTAATCCAAATGTTAAAAAGATAGAGATAAAAGTTTTTTTTTGATTCTCAAGATCACCAAAAGGTGAAAGAGAAGAACATACACAAGATTTGGTCTAAATCAAGTAAAACATGGAAATACAACATTCATCAAAACATTAGACATGTTAGAAAATGATCAATTTTACAATAAATGGAAAACCTACAATTTCTGTAAGTATAAATCCCAAATTTATGTTTTCATTGCATAGTTAACTTCAATACCTTTCCAAATAAAAACAAATGGAGTCATTTCAAGTTTGGGAGAAAATGTTATGGCCTTCAGAAGATGGGTTACGCATATGATCTTATGCTCACGGGTATGCACTTAACATGTACTCAAAAATGTGAAAAAACGTCCCTTAATCTGCAAAAAGGTCAATTTTTTCCAACCAAGATTCAATTTTGAAAACAACCCATCACATCATTATATGAATAAAATACTCAACGCTAAAAACATTAACATTCACGATAAAAAATCTCAAAATTTTCAAGAAATTGACAAAACTAGCATGTAGAATGATTAAAAGTAAGCTCTAAAAATGAAAACATGGAGAAATATTGAAATTTTCTCACCAAGATTCAATTTTGATAGAAACCCACCACATTAATATGTAAATAGAAGACTCAATACTATAAAAACTAACCTATATGCTCAAGAATTTAATATTTTTAAGAAATTGACAAAATTAGCATGTATAATGTTGAAAAAGTAGCTCTAAAAATGAAAACATGGATAAATCTAAAAATTTTCCCATCAAGGTCCAATTTTGATAGAACTTCACCTCCTTTATACCTACAAGGAATAATCAAAACATAAAAACTCAAGAAAACAAGTTAAGAAAAAAAGTTATGTCAATATATGCAAAAAGAGGGTTAGTAACCAAAATTGAAACTTAACTACAAAAACTTGAAATTAAGTGCAAAGGACAATGGAGTAAGTCCCACCGGGCGTGCCATATGTGCTCATGTATAATTAACTAAGTTATAAATTAAAACTAATATCTACATAGCTTCAAAAGAAAATGCTAATTAAACAATGAACCATCAAGATAAGAGCTTAAAGGAAATGCTTATTCAATGCATAAATGAAACTACATGCTAAGCTATTTCATACTCTCTATGATTGCTAACTTAAACTATGAACCTATGAAGAACATAAGAAATCAAAGTGGATTGTTACTTGATCTCAAGGATTGAGAATGAAATCTCACCAAGAATGGCTACAAGGCCATTTTGGATCTTCCATATTACTGAAATTTGAGTGAAAGGATGCAAGATGGAGAAGCTATTTCCAATAATAGAGAATGACCCAAGATCAAAATTCTTATAGTTTTCACTATTAAAAGCATGGTGCAAAAAGAAAGGTACGAAGGAGGGTTCTTTATATAGATTTCTGAAGAGGCAAGGATAGCAAATTGATGATTTGTGGGATAAAGGTAAAACAAGATTAAGAATGGATAAGGTTAATTTCTAAAAAGTAATCTTGATTTAGAAGCTTTTAATTTGTCATTAGTAAGTCATGGGAGTTGGGGGATGTTTTAATTAATCAAAGGTGATTAATTGATAGGTAGAGGTAAGCTTATGAAATCTAATTAGAGGAAAATTAGTATGATTTGGGATGTAAGAAAGGAATTTGATCTAATAAATGGTAATTTATTGATTTCGAGTTGTGAGCGTAATTAATTAATAATAGTTAATCAACCCAAGTAGAAGCGGATATTAATTAAAAAAATGTCGTTGATTGACATCCTTAATGATAAGAAGACTAATTAATTAACGAAAGGTTGTTAATTAACGAATATGAAGAGAATGTTAGCTAATTAGTGAAAACTCACTAATTCTTACGGAAATGATGAGAAGATGATAATTAGTGCATTCTTAGTATTAAATCCCATGTAAGCAGATTTTAGGTTTCTATGCTACTAATACCCCAAAATTCTTGAACATAGACCTATTTATGACAAATAAGACATCACATACTCGGACTCTGACAAGATGCAATCCTCAACCCTTTTGATAACATTTGACACTCATTGTGACATTTCAAAAGTTTGAAGCATGAAACAAACTAAATATTAAGGAACTTCATTTCAAACACAATTATACCTTGAAAAAACTCCATTTGACAACATACAAACTATGATAGTGAGATACCTGACCCATAAGATTAGACTCATACAAATTTATGACAATATCACCTTCTTTTAGAGTTTGACTTAGACACACATACCACAACACACTCAATATACTTTTGACAGTCAATTTAGAGAGACAATACATACATAACCCTTTTCAAGGACTAAAATAAGACCATGTTAACAAGGAATGACATTTATTAGCATATACATACTAGAAATTGACTATGACGACCATTTTAGAAGACCTTGGCATTATGCTCTTCCAAATTTACAATCTTTGTAAACTTTCATACACATCTTGAAGCTTCAAACCATGTCATTTTAACCTTCTTCCACTTGTCAATAGTCCTATGGTTCCTTTATCTGACCAAGACACTATATTCATAGATAAAACATCCATATTTTACATGAAGACATGTGAGAGCACTAAAAATATTCTTTGTCAAGTCCTTTTTGACCTCAAACCATTCATATGTTCTTAACTCATTGATTTGATTCTCATGAATGATGACTTATCTCATAGGACACTCTTGGATCATTTTATAAATGGTTTCCAAAGATAGGGTTTCAAAGCATGCTTCTTTTTCTAGGTCATCATTATCAATTTCAATTTTTTTTTTTTTGGGACTATAAGGACCAAGAAAACTTTCAAGATCAACACCTTGGTCATTTCCAACTTCACAATCCTCATCTTTAGGGTCACATACATTAGAATCAACCTTTAGGACATATTCAACCTTGTCATCAACACAATAACATAATTTTTCTTATTCATGATACATATCATCACTTAAATTTGTAGGAGAAGAATTACATACCTCATATATGGACTACCATATGTCAAACCCTAGGGGTTTCAAGAAAACCCTCATTCTGATCAATGGATTCACTTGACCATCTTCCACTTTGGGCCCATATACTTCATGATCATGATCATCTTCTTCATAAGACTTACTCCTCAATTATTCATATATTTTTAGGTCTATATCTACTTCCTCTAGAAGGATTAAAAGCCTCTTGACATCTACACCCATCTTGTGCTTCTAGGGTATCCTTTAAGTGGTGAAATTCACTTCTCAAGGATTTTCTACGATACTAATATTTGGAAGCACAATGGACTGAGAGGGGGGAAAATCAGTCCTACAAAACTTTCATTTCATTTTCCATCCATTATTCATTAGCATTCATTCAACCATTTATTCAACCATAAACCATATGTGTGTTTACTTAAGCATATTAACAACCATACACAAGATCAAGAGCAAGAGAGTACATAAGAACACCAAATATATGTGGGAAACCCTCAAAGGGAAGAAAAACCATTGAATTTTTTTGATATTACACAAAATAAAGTAATTTAGTGAAGCAAAAACTTCACAAGGAACACGGCCCTTGATTTAGTGAGGCACCAACCCCATAAGGAGCACTAACCCTACAAGGAGAACCAACCCCTAATTTAGTGAAGAACCAAATCCACAAGGAGGATACAACCCACTAGGATGACCAAGAACCAAATAAACCACCTGAAGATGTTTGATCTCGATAATAATGCTTCCATAATTGATGGAGATCACAAATTCAACTCACAAACCCTAGGTCTTCAATCTTGCTCTAACTTCTTCCTTCTCACCTTTTCTTACTTCTAATATCTTTCAAACAGGTTATCATACCTTCTTTAATCTGAAACACATCTGATATAACCTCAAATAATTTCTTCATACCTCAAATGACTCTCCTCTAATTTCCACTACTCCCCATGCACGAGACTAGCTCTCAAAATGAGCTAAAACATCACTTTTATAACACTTTCTTCTCATCAACCCAAAGGAGGTCAGTAACTCATGATTAATTAGATGCATAAATCTCTATAAAATTCATTTACATTAATTAAAATATTTACATATGACCCAAATAGGCTGGCCTAGCTCAAACCATCATTTTATGTGCCAAAAATGACTCAAAACCCCATGGGCACAATCTTAAAATTGACCTAACATTAGTACCATAATTTTTCATGACCAAAAAATCATCATACATGGTTGCAATTGATATCAAACAATCAAATTATTTCATTTACTGGGCCCAGTTCCCTTTACAATTCTCAAAACAGTTGTTTCCTACACCCTTCAACACCCTGGAAACTTCATAACGTCACTAAAAACTTATAATCAACCAAACCATGCCATTTTAAAATGAAATGGAACTAGAAGAACCTATATAAAACTTCTATACAAGTTATAAGCCATGAAACAATCATCTCTTAAAACCACAACAACTTTTGCTTTCACCAAATCAACCTGGCAAAAATGTTATTTCCAAAGGTTAAATCATAAAAACCTTTCTACATACATTAAATTTTTTAAAATGGATTCATTTTATGCCAAATGCATCCCTCTTCACATTCCATGTGATATAAAGAATCAAAAAATCCATCTCATGCTTCATAAAGCATTGACTTGCACATAAACATGTCTTGCCATGAACTACCAAAAAATATTATTGCTCAAATAATAACCTGGAATTTTTTTAAATCACCTCATCACAAGTCAAGACATATATAATTTGAAATATATCTAAATCATATTTCCAATTAAACTTGAATCATCTCAAAACTCCACATGTAGCTCAAGTTATGCTCATTTTACTGGACCCTACTATTTGAGATCCCAAAACTGCCCTTTGACTAGTCAACCTGTTTGGACCTCAAAAAACCATGTACCTGTAATATATTGATCTGAAACTTCATGGACATCAATGTAAAGTCCCATTCATAATGCACCATAAATTTTTCATGCTACTTTTTTGGACCATCTTATCCTAAAACTTTCTTCTTCAGAAACTACTATTTTTAGGTGGGGTCCACTCATCACCATGAGCTCAACCATATATTTCTGGAAGGATTGAGGAGTCCTCTACATCATACAATCATCAATTTTTATGAA
Source organism: Taxus wallichiana var. yunnanensis (assembly GCA_018340775.1). Lineage (NCBI taxonomy): Eukaryota > Viridiplantae > Streptophyta > Pinopsida > Cupressales > Taxaceae > Taxus > Taxus wallichiana. The sequence goes on from CM031238.1 coordinate 612,431,396, forward strand.
CCAATCAAAACTAGGTCATTATACTTCATTCTCTGCAAACTACTCCTAGTTAGGGTTTAACTAGGGTTTTAAACCACTTTATCTTCTTAACAATCATTCATAAAAACGTGACAATAAAACAACCTCATTATTTTTGTGAAAGATTCATAACTGACCTTATAAGATATTCCTAAGATCTCAGGTCCCCATGTCAAGCATAAAATTCACATCGAGCATCAAAAGGTCCAACTTTGCTTGAAAATCACATTACAACTTACCCGGTTTTCCAAAAATTGCATAACTTCAAAAATGTTCTTTATATTGGCATGAAGAACCATGAAAACATCCTTTAACTTCTCAAGGTCACCACATATCTAAAATACATCTCAAACTCTCCAACCACAATTACTTACCTATGCCAAACTACTTGTTTCTCACTGTAACTTCCATGGACCTCATAAAAGGAATGAGTCACTTTGAATGCAGACTTTAATCACACCATACACCTCAGGTACATTGCCACTATGATGAAACCATTATTTGAAAAAAATCATTATCTCCAAATCTCATGCCTCTACCTCATTTTGGATGCTCCAGGGTTAGAAACAAGCATGGAAAGACTGAATTAAATAAGAACGATCATTCGACTCAAACGAGACCCATGTATACTCATGACATGCCATATGGACCATGTATGACCTCATGAAACACTCCAAATAGCTTGGGAAGACTCAAACCATGACTAGGCATACTCAACCATGTACTAGGACACCTAGAACACTCCAAATCTTGACACTACCAATCAACCTTCATGTTTGACACTTGAATGACATCATATGGGGACTCATACTACATCATGACACCATTTTCCATTAATGGGGGTTGACATCAATGACAACACAAACCCACAATGGCCAAGATATCTCGATCACATATAATATTCTCAAAAAATCCATGCAAAAAAATATCTATGAAAAATTTCTTCACAAGAATTGGAAAATCATCCTTCAAATTCCTTAGAATTAAGTGGGATGCCTTGATGAAATTATTCACAAGCACCAATGTTATATCAAATTTATTATTATAAATTAGAAGTCCTTGAAAAAATTCATATTGATAACTTTTCACTTACATTCATAAGGTTCAGGTGGGTACAACAATCCTATTGGATGAATGTATTCATCTTTATCTCATTGATGATAAATTTCTTTTGAAACAAAACTTGTGACATCATTTTTAATCCTTGGCCAAATATATAATTATTTGATGTCATCCATCATTTTAATCACACATGGATAGATTGAATAAATATCGTTGTGTGCGTCCTCCAATACTAGGTTACTTAATCCATCAAGGTTAGGTACATATATTTTTGTGGTTCCCATAAAATTTATCTAAAGAAATGTTACTCAAAAATTGTTATCTAAAATTGGTCCTCACAATATACCAAAATAAAATCAATACCACCCATTATGCTCTGAATCACTCTTCCCGCGATCTATAGTTTGCAACTCCACTATTTCTCTTGGGGATTCGGGTGCCTCTAGACCGAGCTCACGGTTTCACTTCCGATGGGGAACCAAAAGGGTATCCTCCCAGGAGGTAGTCAAGATCCCTATAATTCCATGATTTTTGCTAGATCCCTTATTTATAAATTCATTGGTTTTGGCCCAAATCTTAAGACCTCTTTAATTGGAATTAAAAGTCTTGAAAAATTTCATCTCCAAACTAGGTGAAACTTCTCCCACAAGGATTCTTTCAAGTTCTCTTTGACAACACCTTATAATGGGATGATATTTTATGATTTGGTCCCTGGTTCATGGGAAAATTTGGCCTCTTCATGAAGCCTTGGGTGGAAAAATTTAACCCTAACTCTAAAAACATGAGAAAATTCCTAGTCTTGACTCAATTATATGGTCTTCCCATCGATATTTGGAGTGAAAACACCTTCAAGAATGTGGGTAACTCACCAAGTGAATATATTTGCATGGAAAAACCCAAAAAAGGGGTTCTTGTAGTTTATGTGAGAATATGCATAAATATTGAAATTTCTAAACCCTTTCCCAGCTCTATATGTTTCAAATAAAAAATTAGGGAATATATACAAGATATGGACTACAAAAATGTCATGTTTCGTTGTTGCAGAGTTCCACAAACTGGTCATTTTGTGTGTCAATGCTTTGAAGTAAAAAAACCATCGACTCGGGAAGAGGAAGGCTTCTCCAAGCCTACAAAGAAAAAGACAAATGCTAAAAATAAGTGGAACAAGGAAGCGAGATTAGTAAATGTGGAAAATGTCACCTAGGTGACTTTCACTCATAATGAATTTAATGCCCCTAGATGCCCTAGATGATTCTATTCCTGATGTTGGACTAGAGATAGTTATGATATCAATCGTGGCTTAAAAGGGGAGGAAAATGAAGATGGCGAGTGATTCAATAAAATATGAAATCTTTTATTGAAATATAAAATTTAAAAACCGGTATAATGATGTATAATAATATACAAATACTAAGAAATTGTTTAGATTGTAACTATGAAAAAAAGAGAAGAATAGGGTGCTTACCTTGATTTCTCTTATCCCAAAGTACATCTAGACTGGAATAACCGATGAAACAATAACTTAGGATGTCACAACCACACCCCAAAAAATGCATAAGTGTCGGTAATGTCGGGACATGGGCACTGGGTAGGTGTGAGGCCACCTACGAGCCCCCTAGACATATGTGGGACATTGGAGTCTTCCCAAAGGTTGGATCTTGATTTTGTCACGATCGCTAGATTTTCACACTTATTTACTAATGATCGTCTATGTCACACTTTGATCAACTGAATTACATAAAATCCTATAAAAGAAAGATGCAAAATGAAGGCTCAGACAATCCTCTATTGTCAAACAAGTGAACTTATGACTGAGAGTTGCACTACATCTCAAAACCAATGTAGTTCTATGTGCTTATGTGTGTAATAGTGCTCCTAGGTTTCCCTCACGCCAATGACGCCAAGATAGTGGGTAATATCTAAATAGAATGCAAATATGTGGATAGAAAAATGAACTTCCCCTTCCTATGTAGTGTGTATGCAAATTAATAAGCCCAAGATGCAGTCCCTTTGATATGTAGATAGATAGCCCTTGATAGAAATCTCCATCCCTTATAATGATATGTATATTGTGTTGATAGAGGGATCTCTTGTTTGAATTTTGACACTAATGACACGAAATCGACTAGTACCTCGGGAAAGAATTAAGAAAATAGACAAGGTTGACAAAAATGTCAAAAATGTGAATGAGAATAAATAGGACATAGGCACCCAAGATGGATAGGAGCTTCTAGGTGCTGGTGTTTAGAGACAACTAATGACAAATGTGTGAAGACTAAAAGATAGGGATCCCTGTGACCTGACTAGAAATGGGTGCAAAAGTGAGAGAGGTGAGAGACGAAAAATAATAGAGACATTGAAAGCAAGATGATAGACTAGGAAGTGTGTCATCAGTGAATACTTTTATTACTCAAGATCTATATGTCAAATAACATACTTGGCGGTATAGTAAATAGTATTGAGCATGTGATTTTATGTCTACATTTCCCCCTTTATGCTATTTGAATAAAATTCAAGTCTTGTAAAGGAAGTAGGAGCATACTGAAAGAAGTATGGAGAAACACTTTTGTAGAATACATATGAATAAGAACATATAGTGTTGTGAAGTATGGATCAACGTGTTGATACTGATGCATCCTAGAATTTACAAGATAACACCCTAGTCACGTTGGCACATCACTCAGCCTAGACTGAGTGCTCACATGAAGCACACAAAGGTACCAAGTCCCTCTTTAGGGTTGTTATAACAGGATGACACATAATGAAGAAAGAACCATAAAGACTCATGACTAATCCATCATTCTATAGTGCATGCTACCCACAGATCTATGAAAGAATGAGCTTAAATAGTAATCATGATTAAACACTAACATGCACTACTCAATTACACAGAATGACACTTAGATTCAGCCAATATCCTCCATCTATTAATAAGTATAGAAGCTCCTTACAGTACTGTCAATTCATCTTAAGGTGCATATGAATCTGATACACATATTCAGAATCATACATACATGCCTATATCCCTCTGATACATCATACAAATCTCTCTTTTACTATGCACCTAACCATCATATATATATATATATATATATATATATATATATATATATAGGGTGGGGACTTTCCCTTCACCGCTTAACTACTCCAGAAATAGGTCGCATGCTATTAATAGCCACACGCTGTTTACAATTATAGCCACACATGCAAGTGTGCTATCTATAGCCCTCTTATAGATAACTGAAGTGTTCATTCCATTCTTAGCTTGCCTCCATGCATAGACATTTGAACTGCTCTTCTAGATATAGATAATGCTTGGTGCGCACTTCTCTACATCGTTGATGTGTTCGCATGCCATCTTCCAAAAATAGATCCTCATGCCCAAAATTGGCTAAGTCCTGAAATCTGAACTTGCCTTCCGTGCACGGGTCCTTCCTATCCTTCCGTACCTTCAATCCTGGCCTTCTACCCCACGTGGACTCCTTGTGTGATTTTTGCCAAGTATTCTTTGATCAACATTACCCCACACTAATCTCATTGTCGTCCCAACAATGGTCATCTCCAAATTTTGAATGAAAGAATAAGAATGAAGAATGTTGACAAATCAAGAATTTATACGAGGTTATTCAAGCAACCTCCTCAAGTATCAGTTTGTAGTATCAGCTCTGGATACTCTTCCTTTATTGCAGCCTCCAAATCCTACCATTCAGTGAGTGCTTGTTCCACTTTCTCTAGGATGTCCACAAGCTATGGAATCCAACTCATCCCATGCAATTTCCCCTTTCTCATTCTACAAAACCAACACAACACTGGACATGGATGTCATCCTTCCTTCCAAAAGGTCCATCTTCTGTGCAATCAGTTTTCCAAGCTCTTCTAGCCGAGTTTTGTGCAGCTCTTGTGCTGCTACCAGGGCCTCGTGCTTTTGTTTAACCATTGCTAGCCTCTCTACGTGGCCCAAGGTCTCATCTTTCATGGCCTTCTGGACCTCATTGGTCTCTTCCAAGGTCTTAATGTTGATGAGCGCCTCTAGAGCTGTGCATATATTCAAAGCTTGATCTGCTTTCTTCAAGACTTCTTGTAATGCCTACAACAACCCTTCATATGATGTAATTTTCCTCATCACTGATGCTTTTTCCCATTCGGCATCCTTCTCTAATTGTTTCGGCACTTGCATACATAGAGTTTCATCTTCTAGCACCAAGTCCACCAACTTCCCCACATAGTGTATCGCTGAAGGAAATGTTTGTGGTACCTTGGGCTCCAAGTGTGGCCTAGCTCTGATTACATTATCCCCAATCTCCTCTGCGACACTTATGAATACTTCATTCTTCTTCTATGTGAATTCCCTTTCTTGCATTATGCGCACTATCTCCATGTCCTTCATCTTTAGCTCTTCGCGCAACGCCTTGATTGTGGCAGATTTATCCATGTTCCTTCTGGCCACCTCCGCTGAAACTTTCACCAGTGCATTACTGACCTGCTCATCTGACATGATAGTAGGCTTTACTGTCATGTGTCTAGCCTAGGGTGCCTTCTTTAATCACCTTGACACACATGAATCTTCACATACATCGAAATTAGGCTCATCCATGTGGGTGTGCATCAACCAGGATAGTTGCTTTCATGTTTGTATGGTCACCATATCTTCATCCATCAACTCCCAACCAAATATATCCTTCTACGTGCTATTAGTGCTCTAGAAGTAGATGCGAGAACAATATTTCCTATGTCCTTTGCATACCCCATGGCTAGTGGAATGTGCTCTCCACTCACCCTTCTAGACCTCTACTACTTAGGAACTCTAGCTTCCAAATTTGGAGCTTACGTCTCCATGTCCTGTGTTTCTCTTGCAGTTGTTTCCTCTGGTCTTTTCTCCTCTTCATCCTTCTCCTTTGTTGCCTCACCCTTTTCTTCTATGTGCTTTAGGGGTGTAGGGGATGTAGGCGCACTCTCCTTAGACTCTTCCACCTCCTCGCTCAACTTCATCTTCCTCCTTGGCATGGTCGCTTCCTTTTGTGGGGAGAGTCGGGGTGATCTGCACATAGAGGTTGGGGTAACACCTTGGGTCCTTGTTCTCCTAAATACCCTTTTAAACCTGTGCTCCCCTTGGACCACATTCAAGTCCTCTTCCTCCCCCTCTTATGGCTAAGGCGGTGTAATGGCACGCTCAGCTTCTCTCTGACTTGTAGGATGTTTCCTACCCCTATGCTCCAAGCTGCCACTATCTTCGTGCTCTTCCTCCTCATCCTGCACTTTGATTTCTCCGAGGATTTAGGTCTTTAGGACATTCTCCATTATGTGCTTCCATTTTGGTGGTCTAGAAGTGTGAAATAATCTTCCACATATTTTTTGTTCTCCATCTTCAGATTAAGCGGAGATACACCAACACTGGCCCCAAATCTGCTATAGTGAAGCTTATTGGCTTGATGTTCAACACTTTAGAAATGATTCTCTCTGTGTAGGCACTCCTACCAGGGTATACATACTTCTTCCATAGTGTATGGTAGTCGCATTCTACCTTGTCTGCATTGAAGTTTAATTTGCGTGTGTTGGTAAACCTATGAACAGACTCTTAAAAATACCTTACAGTGAAGGCATAAGGTAACTTGCACCAAGGGCTCCAAGTTCCATCCTTCATTGGAAAGCATGTGATGTAGAAATGTTGGTATACAAAAACTAAACTTGCTTTCCTACCACTACTGGTAGGTCCTTTGGTATGCGCCATTCTTCTCCAAATGCCACGCGGAGCCTATCATACCACTTCTCTCGCCCTTTGTTTCACCTCATCTGTCATAGTCCCCTTACATAGATATTTGCTGAATCTTTCAGCTGGGGACTTGTTCTCCATGGGGTATTCCCATATTTTCTTGGTTGGGCATCTGGTACTCCAATTTCCATGAAGACCAGTGATAGGATAACAGTCCAAAGTTGATCTTCCCTCTTGTGCACGCTTCCTCAACTATTTTCTCTATAATATAGTTGGAAATGTTGTATACTATCCCTTTCGACATCTTCCACACCACATGCAACCACATGGTGTTTACCTGCGACCACCACTCCTGATCATTTAACTTGGTAACCAAGTGTGTTGTAGCTTGTACAACTAGACAATTCTTGAATTTGTCGATGTCCATTCCGTATGCGGACCCTTCAGGTATCCCAACTCCTGTTTGGTCTTCAAAATCATGGCTTTGTCTGTGAGGTCACTTTTTATATCTTCTCCTATGGCCTTCAGACCTATCACTGATGAAACAAGTGTAGACGAAATTCTAACTCTACGTCCTACAAAGTAGAAGCAGTCTTCATGAACCCTACTCATGAGCCACTGGTACAAGGGCTCATATTTCCCGAAGTATGGTAGCTCATACAACTGATATACCCTAATTTTCTTCAAGATCTTTTCACCCACATCATCATATACCAGCATGTCATTTGCCATGCGTTTTTGGTTCTAACCATGAGTAAGGAGTCGAGATCCTTTTTGTTCTCTGATGTCCTGTGATTATATTCACTCACCTTACTTTTTCTAATGGGTGAATCCCATTCTTGGCCAACAATAACCCCTTCTAGGTATTGCATCTCGAAAAATGACTTTTGGGTGCAATCTCTTCCTCCTCAATGACCACCTTCTTCTTTTCTTTTGCTGCTACTACAAGATGCCTTCTTTGGTGCCATTTTACCTTGCCAATGTCTCCTCTTCACTCCTGCAACTATGTGAATCAAACCCTAGCTCGATCCAACTCTGCCCTAGGTGGAAACCTTGTAACCTAACTCTTCTTTGTCTCCTTTCTTTGCTCAAACCCTTGGGGATGTAAGCTTCTTAAAGCACATATCTGGTTGTCACGCTTGATTTCACACCCTTCGCACCTTAATTCGATCACTTGGCTCTTCACACTTGGATCTTCTCTCAAATATTCTTAGTTACAATGGTAAAAATGAATCCACATCCCTTCCTTATATAAATTTTTCAAATTTTGATGCATTTATTGCTCCTCACCTACCAAATATCCCTTCATTCATTGACCAAATCCATTCATTCTGCGTGGTACATCTCCATGCCCAGCTATAACCTTCTAGCATGCCTTCCTACCTTCTAGTCACAGACTTCTCTTCAGCACGTGCTCTTGCACCCAAGTACCTCATCACTGCACCTTCTCCTGGTAGCTATCATGGCCTCCGCTTACCTCATGTTATACTATTCCTTCATCCATCTTCATCCTTGGTCACCTTTTGAGAAGTAATCCCCTTTAAAGCACACCTGTAGCAACTTATTTCTTTCACCTTTCAAGTCCCTTAGTCCTTTTCTTGGATAACAAAAACCACCCCACACTGAAGGTATGTGTAGTCCTCTATGCATAAACATTCTTCATATAGTAATTAGCTTCATGTGTGCAAGTGCGCTTATTACACAAACAACAACTAAATTGATAAAGCATAGTGACAATAACAGAAATACATTAAAGAAATACCGAATTGAAAACCTAGACTAAATGGCAACACTACCTTATTACAAACACCAAGAAGACTTATTTATAGTAGGGCTTCAGCCTACTCCCGTTAAAGTAACCGGGTAGCCGTGTTCCATCAAGTGCTTCTAACTGGCATGCACCTGAGTCAAGTATAGAGGTTATAACATACGACCCCAACCAATGTACTTTGAGCTTGCTGGATGGCGCAAGAACTTTGAGTCATAAAGAAGAACCATTTGTCCAATCTCAAACTTTTTATCTCTTATGTTTTTGTCATGCCATGCTTTCTTCCTGGCTTTTTCCTGCTTCTGACTCCATCATGCTATGGCTCGGTGCTCATCTAGTTGAATCATATTTTCAATCCATTCTTCTAAAGCTGTTCATCCAGTAGACCTCCAGTCGCACACAATGCACAAAGAAGGTAACATAAATTCTATAGGAAGAACAGCTTCTATGCCAAACACCAATTGAAACGGTGTGGATTTATTCAATCTCTTGTAAGTTTGTTCTATATGCCCAAAGCACAATTGACACCTTGTCATCTGAATTCTTTCTTCAACATCACATATTTTTGTCAAAGTCTCGGCCCAAAATTTTGTTAAAAAGCTTCAGAATTTCAACACATTGCTTAAGGATGGTGAGGTGTAGTTTTGTGGCGTATAACCATAAACTCATCCAATAGGATCTTGTCAAATGATGGTCTCATTCAAAAGTGTGTACCTCTATCACTTGTCATCCGGTCTCAAGACTTACACGTGGAGTGTTCCCTTTCAACCAACTTCCCAATAGTGGAATAATGTTCTCTTGGTGCAACATCTTGCATACCTCCAAAGTAGATCATTGAGGCATCGGATAGCTTTCTTTTGTTCCTTTATCTCTAGTCTTGTATCTCACCCTGAAGATTCCTTAGCACTTCCATGGTATCCTGGTAAACTTCTTTCTGATGAGCAGGATCTAGATACCTCACGTGTAAAACTTCCTCCTTGGTAATCATAGGCTTCTAATGTAATGCCTCTTGTGGGTGCACAACTTCGGAGCGTGTAGTGATATTTACATAGATTTGTAAATGCCTCGAGATCCTTTTCGTTATTATCTTGGGAATCCATTGGTCTTCTACTGCACACTAGATTTGAACCATCCCGGTGCCTTTGTTTTCTTGCTTATGTTGTTTACTCAAATGCTCATATAAGTGGGCACTCTTCATAGCTATGGTTCTTCCCACAGAAAGAACATGCATTGTTCTGAGGACATTCACGCCTATAGTGATCAGGGGATCCACATGTATAACATGTTCCATGAGGAAACTCTCCTCTTCCTCCACCATGGCCTCATCCTCCATATCCACCATGATATCCACGTCCTCTTCCACGACCTCCTTCAAAATGCCCCTCATTCCTATCATAGTGTGTTTGATTATGATCCCAATCCTGGTGCTCATTCCTACCCTTAGAATTATCTGTTATACTTGTTTGTCATACTCCAATGTCTATAACATCATGGATCTGACCAATCAACTGAAAATCCTCAGTATCATGGGTTGTGGACCTGTAAATCTTGCAAAAGCAAGATACATTCTTCCTTATTGCACGCTGTAACAAAGGACAGTGAATAACATCATGATTCAAATGGAAAATTTCATAGTCCAATAATAATGAACATACATATATGCAAGGACAACTATCCTTGGTGTGACCTTCCACTTCACAATCTGTACACCAAATTCCTGAGCACATTTCATGGGCTAAATTTTCCGATAGCTTTTCTAACTACTTTTCCATAGCTACAATCTATGCCTCTAGAAATGGACTAACACCAGTGTCAATGCTCCCAACTACCTTAGCATGCAAATCTACTTCTAGTGCTTCACGTGGATCCATGTATGTCTTATGTGACAGTGCCCTCCTAAAAGGTGTAATCAATCCTCCAATGAACCACTATGCATGTTGGCTAGCATGTATATCATAAGACAACTTAGATAGAAGTGTCTTAAAATAAGCATCATACTCACGTACACTTTTAGTAGTGCCTTGCTTGATATCTTTGAGTGCACTTATACTCTTATGCTCAAACTCAGGAATATGGAACTCTTTTAAGAAAGCATCCCTTAGTGCTGCATAATCCACGCAAGTTTGATCAGGGTCAAATTTCCTATACCAGCTGTGCACGCACCCTTGTAATGTAGTAGTGAATTGACTTTCCTTTCACTCAGCAGCTGTAATCCCCTTAGCACACCACAAAATTTCACACATATGCACATTTTTGGTAGCATCCTCTATACCTCTATACTCTGGGAGATGAAGGGACATATCCATATAGATATTATGTGGTTGTTGCGGACCTTGACCACTTGATCTAGAACCCCTTGGGTTTCCCTCTGCCTCTCAGAACCACCATATCCACAAGAACTAGAACCACCTATACCTCCACGATCCTCCACCTGTATCAAAAGTAGGACTTGTATATGTACTCCCATGTGCTCCAATAGTAGTACTATACTGAACCCCTACATTCTGTGAGGTAGCTCCACTTCCAGAGGTGAATCTAACATTCTACACACTCACATTCTGTGTGGATGATGTGCCCAATAATGCTCCTCCATATAACATTAAAGTTGTCTATCCTGCCATTGATGTACTTGATCACTGGCTTACTCTTGCTCTCCTACTTCCTAAGTTATCTTGCTAAGTACTTGTCATACTAGATACTGAAAAACCAAGCACAAAGGCTAGGTCACCAGGTGGATTAAGATGCGTGCTGTGGCCCAAGTAGTCTCTGTTGGCGCACTTCGTGTGAGGCTGAGAAGGGATCTCTATCATGCTTTCCAAGATGGGGGATTTCTGATGCTCAACTCCATGTCCTCTATGTGAGTCATAAATCCTTCATAAGCCATCTCTCTCCTCAATGCCATACTTTCTATAATGGAACGCTGCTTCTCTATTTCCCTCTCGCACGCCTCATTATACTTAAGCCACCTTTCCTCTCTCTGCTTTTCTGCTGCTAGGTCCGCCATCTTAATACCAAACCTATTCCTGCCTTCACGCATGGTGAAGTTTAGTTGGCCATCGGTTTACTCTCCAGGTTCAAATTTACCATCAAGATCTTGATCGCCAGTGGAATACCGTGCAAATACATTCCTCTTGGATACCTCAAAAACTGAAATTCAACAACCTCTGGGCAAGAGTATGTTGAAATTGAATATTCCAGAATATAACTATTTAGAACACCACAAAACCACGTATCCACTGTGTGAGTCCAAATTAGATCAGCATCATAAAGAGCTTGAAATTCTTCTGTGTCTAAACAAGTGCGTGATATCTCTAATTCTTTGAGATGCATAAGCCTTAAGCCACTCGTAAATTTCTACTGGAAAGATAGCAAAAAATATCTCATATAAGTTGTTGTATAGGTTTTGTTCTACCCAAGTGCGTGCGTTAAACTCAAATCCACTATTGAACCATCATGCATATTCTTCCTCCAGATCATGTATCCATTCCTCAATACTTGCTATAATTAACCGATACATCTTCATCGTGAACAATCCTAAAAAAATGAAAAAGATGTCCCGGTAATGGAACCAATGATGCAGCCTAGAATTTGCAAGATAACACCCTAGTCTGTGACACATCACTCAACCTAGACTGAGTGCTCACCTAAAGTGCACAAAGGTACCAGGTCCCTCTTTAGGGTTGCTGTAACAAGATGACACATAATGAAGAAAGAACCATAAAGACTCATGACTAATCCATCATTCTACAATGCATGCTACCCACAGATCTATGAAAGAATGAGCTTAAACAATAATCATGATTAAATACTAACATGCACTACTCAATTACACAAAATGACACTTAGATTCAGCCAATATCCTCCATCTATTAATAAGTATAGAAGCTCCTTACAGTATTGTCAATTCATCTTAAGGTGCATATGAATCTGATACACATATTCAGAATCATACATACATGCCTATATCCCTCTGATACATCATACAGATCTCTCTTTTACTATGCACCTAACCATCATATATATAGGGTGGGGACTTTCCCTTCACCACTTAACTACTCTAGAAATAGGTTGCATGCTATTAATAGCCACACACCATTTACAATTATAGCCACACATGCAAGTGCGCTATCTATAGCCCTCTTACAGATAACTAAAGTGTTCATTCCATTCTTAGCTTGCCTCCATGCATAGACATTTGAACTGCTCTTCTAGATATAGATAATGTTTGGTGCACACTTCTCTACATCATTGATGTGTTCTGCACACCATCTTCCAAAAATAGATCCTCATGCCCAAAATCGGCTAAGTCCTGAAATCCAAACCTACCTTCTGCGCGCGGGTCCTTCCTGTCCTTCCGCGCCTTCAATCCTAGCCTTCTACCCCATGCGGACTCCTTGTGTGATTTTTTCCAAGTATTATTTAATCAATGATTCATGTGGTGTAAAGAGAGATAACAAATCATTATAAGTAGAACTTGGAAAAATTAATGATATGATTTCAAGTTGATTAGAGATTTCAATTTTTTGGCTAATGGATATTTTGTGGGATAGGGAGTGATCAGTTCCTAACCCAATTTTTTATGTGTGAAAAGCTGAAGGATTTGGGAATCTTGTCCCCAGAGGAAGAGTGTTAGGGAGAGAGGTCTAGTTTTACCCTCCAAATTTGACTACATCCTCAAAAGGTCTAGCCATTGTAGATGGAAAAAGACCAAATTTTTCTCATTTTGATTCATTTTGATCCAATGAGAATAACCCATATAAGAGTAGTATAGGAAAGGTAATGACGTCTCATTGCCCCCATTCCAAGGGTGTCACCATGATGTGTATAGTGCTAGATGGATTCCATGTTAGGTCATCTAGAAGTGATAGAGATGTAAAGTGAATTCCCATGTTAGGTCATCTAGGAAAGATATGAAGTGATGTAGCTCCCAAGTTAGGTCATCTGGGAGGAATAGTAAAATACGTTGTGTTGTGTCAATTGGTTGATTTGATTCAAGAAGTGGAAAATTGTGTTGATATTGAATATGTTTGATTGATTACTCATGGAGAGATTTTTCATTTATTTACCCGGGTAGATTAGGTCATTAGGGGGAATCGGTAGAAAGTAGTGTGAAATGTAGCATAATGTGTGAGTAGATTTTCAATAACGATGAATTGTATATGTGAAATGATCTTGATCATGTAGCAATGTGAGGGGGATCATAGAATTATCTCGATTGTATGCCCCCTTTTGGAAAAATGGGGAGTGATAGAAAGTATGAATACTGAGCTGAAAGTAGATGTAGAATGATGTAAGAGTGAGGAAATATCACAAGATTGAGTGTATTTATAATTAAGTTATACAATATTGCAATATAATGCTATAAAATGTGTATCGATGATGATAGTGACAGAAGTTTTGAACCAAATGATGCAAGCGGGGAGGAAAACGGAGTAGTGGAGCTCAAGATATGAGTGAAAATGTGTGGCGTGTATTAGTTGGACAATGAGCATTAATAATGACTATAAAAATTAGGTATTGAGAAAAGTGCTATATATAGTAATGGTGAAAAGTGAATAGGGAATTCATTTGAACCTTGATTGAGTGTGATTTTGAGCTCTAAGTGTGTGAAGATGCCATAAATTAGATTATCAAGATTGGGTCAATTTGAGATGGTGGCGGTGGTCATGGCATCGCACACGACAGTGGAGTTGGTGAGTATGATTATTTTTCAATAAATGTGTAAATATGACCTCATTTTCCCAATTTTTTGTGAGATTTATGTTTGTAAGTTTCTAGGCATTTCTGATTTGGGCAAGATTTGTAGTTTCACAAACAAGGACAAAAGCCTATATAATTTATTAATGTGAAATCAATCACTTACAATAGTGCATGCTACAATATTTATACATATTGGATAGCTTGGATACAAACAAATATGGAGTTACAACTATGTAACAACAAACTAAAATACAGTAGCTTCCAAAATACATCCAGGAAGCACAAATGAATAATGACATAATTGTTATAACAACATAACAATTATACCCATGAATATAATAAGAAAAATATGGTTAATAAAACCATATAACATTATACAACTAATTAATATAATGTAATAATGTTATAAAACTATATAACAATAATTAATTAATAACAATAGTTAAATAATTAATTATACAATGCATAATTAATTATCCTAACATTCCCCCCCTTAATTTTGCATTGTCTCAAGGGATGAGGAGAGGAACTCTCTGAACAACTCAAACTTGTCACGTGTAAGTGACTTTGTGAAGATATCTGCTCTTTGTTCAGTTATTGGATAGAACTGAAGTTGTATATTATGCTTCAACACATGTTTGCATATGAAATGAACCTATACCTCAATGTGTTTTTTCTTTCATGAAAAACTAGATTGCGAAAAAGTTTGAGAACACCTTCATTGTCAACATACATGGTGGTTGGTTTGTCCTATGGTATTCCAAGTCCTTTGAGTATGCGACCTAGCCAAATCCCTTAATGTAAAAACTTCTCTTGTAGAACGATACTTGGCTTCTATGGAAGAATGAGAAATAAAGTGTTGTTTCTTGCTTCCCATGATATTGGTCTAGATCCCATAAAGAATACAAATCCTAAAGTGTATTTTTCTGTCATCAATATTACCTACATGATTTGAATATGAATATCCTAACAAGAAGAAGTTTTCATTCTTATTGTATTCTAGACCAAGATCCATTGTTCCCTTGATATATCTCAAGATGTGACCTGTCTTGCTCTCAATGAAAAACTTTGGGTTCTTGCATGAACTTGGATAGATAGCTTATTGCAAAGCTGATATCTGGTTTAGTGTAGGTCAAGTAAATGAGACTCCCAATCAACTACCAATAGAGAGTGGCATTTACCTCAGGAGATGGATCTGAATGAGATAACTACAATCTGTTCTCCATAGGTGTAGTAATTGGTGTGCAATCCATCATCCTAAATTTCTTGAGTGTTGTCTTGGTATATTTCATATGAGAAACAAAGATGTGATTCTCTTTTTACCATATTTCCAATCCAAGATAATAGTGCATTAGCTCGAGATCTATCATGTCAAATGATCGATTAAGATCTTTCTTCGTTGCATCGATCATCCTCACTGAACTATCAGTGATGACTAGATTATCGACATAGACAATGAAAATCACAATCCCCATTGCTTTTGAGTAAAGATTGGGATCGTATGGATTTATAGAAAATCTATGTTGTACGAGATGCTCATAAATTTTGATGTACCATGCCTGGGGTGCCTGTTTGAGGCCATATAGAGATTTCTTGAGTTTGCATACCTTTGATTCTTGACCATGTATTACATATCCCTCACGTTGAGTCATGTAGACTTCTTCTTGTAAATCTCCATTCAGGAAGGCACTTTTTATGTCCATCTGATGGATTTTCCAACCAAACCGTGTGGCTAGAGAAAAGATCATCCTGATCATTTTGATCTTACCTATGGGAGAAAATGTCTCCTCATAGTCAATTCCTTCTTTTTGTGCATACCCAGTTTCTACTAGTCTTGCTTTTGTACTTGTCAATATCCCATCTACTTTGTACTTTGTTTTCAATATCCATATGCATCCAATGGGTTTCTTCCTAGTGGAAGATCGACAAGCTGCCAAGTGTTATTTTTCCCTACTGATTGATATTCAGAGTCCATGGCATCTTTTCAAGCTTTTTACTGTAAGGATTCCTGGTATATAGAGGGATCATTAGACTCGATAACTCTACAAGTAAAAGAAAAGTTAAGTTCTTCTCTTGCTTTACTACGAATCCATGATCTAGGTGTGGATTTATCTAGTGGAGCATCCATTCTTGCATCTCATAATGTGCTAGTACACCACTTGGGCATACATTGAATTGTTCCCATGGGTCATGGTTCTATCAAATCAACACCATCATCCCCATCATCACTTTCATCATATGTGGGAACATCAACTTCAATTTTTACAACTGGTGAAGAATACACATTAGGTGAGTCTAGAGGAGGAGACTCTACTTCCTTCTTCTCAAAGAACTCAACATATCTGCTAGTGTAGATTTTTTGGTCTTTGGATCCATCAATCTGTACCCAAGAGTCTCTTCACTGTACCCAATGAAGATGAGTTTTTCGACTTCATGTCCAATTTATTTTTGTTTCGCTTGTGTATTTGCATAATTACTTTGCACCCGAATACTCTAAGGTGTGCAATAGATGGTTTATGTTTTTCATGATTCTTGTGGTGTTACTCCGTCAAGAGAAACTATGGGCACTCTATTAAAAAAATACACTGCTATCTTTGTTGCTTCTACCTAGAATGTCTTTGCAAGTCACGAGTCATCGATCATGCATCACACCATTTCCATGATAAAACAATTTCTTCTCTCAATAACACCATTCGCTACAATATGTGTAGAGGAGGCATTTGTCGATGAATCTCATGAGCTTATAGGTAGTCTTTGAACTCATTCTTGGTGAATTCCCCCTTTATCCGAGTGAAGAGTTCTGATGTGATGATCGGTTTCATTCTCAACAATTACTTGAACTTCTTGAAGGTTTCAAAATATTCACTTTTCTTACGAAGACAAAAAAATCCACATTTTCCTTGAATATTCATCAACACAAAGCATGAAGTATTGAAATCTAGAATGAATTGGTTGCATCAGACCACAAATATCGGTATGAACCAAATAAATCTTACCATGAGCTTGATATTTACTCTTCTTGAATGAAGCTCTGTGTTGTTTTCCTGCTAGGTAGTGAGGACACTTATCTGTATCCTTTTGAAGAGAGGGTAGCCCATGTACCATATTGTATCAATGAAGTGTCTCAAAATACTTGAAACTAACATGACCAAGTCTCCAATGCCACAACTATGTTGAGGTAGAGTTCTTAGCCACAAGTGCTGATCATCTCGTGGAAAAAATCAAGCTAGAACATGTGTCCCACATTGGAGGATTTTACAACTATTTTTGATCCTCATGATTTATCTCGAATTAAACACATTTTCTTGCCAGAATGACTATCAAAGTCAATTTTTAAGTTGTGATCTAGGAGTTGACTGACTGAAAGTAGATTTTTAGTCAACCTAGGGACATATAAGACATTTGATAGTCTACAGTTGCATGAACCAAGGGGTAGAGAAATGTTCCCAATCCCCTGAACTATATATGAAGAATCATCACCTAATGAAACATGATTTTTTGAAGGTGTGTCCCTCATTGAAGTAAACCAGTCTCTGTGGCTGGTCATGTGTCGAGTGGCTCTTGAATCAACATACTAGACATCACTAGATGATGTGGAGGGTTCACTTGATCGAGCAGTGTACAAGAAGTCTTCATTATCTGAATGTTATTCTTGTTCAACAATATTTCCTTGCTAATGGGGTCTTCTTTTCTAGTTCCCCTTTTCTAACCTTAATTGTAGTTCGTATGTCCCTTGTGAGATTATTGGTGTTGAGGTCCAAAGTTACTTGATGACCCTTTTTGTATGTATTATACCAACAATCTTTCAACTCATGTCCTCTTTTACAGATTGGACATTGCTTCTTCTATTGTTTGTCCCCTTGATGTTGATATTGATTCTGATGTTGGGAATTTTGATAGGAATTCAGTTTTCCTTTACCTTTTCCTTTCCATTTTTGATGCAAAGAAATTTCTGATCCTCTTTATCATCCTTATTATACATGGCTTCCTCTTGTTGTAGTAGGTTTACCATCTTGTCAAAACTAACTATCATATCTGACACATTTAGTGTTGTTACAAAAATGTGGTAAGAAGAAGGGAGTGCTCTCAAAACAATGGGAATGAGAGAATTATCTATGAACGCTTCTCCTAAGGCTAGAAGTGAAGCCCTTAACTTGCAACTCTTCTCAAGAAAGCTTGATTTTCTCATTTTGCTTAAACTTTAGTGTGTGTAACTAAATTTGCAAATTCAATATGACATTCTTATTTTTAGCCTCGTAAACCATGCTCAACTTATCCCATGATTCTTTAGCTGTTTTGGCATCTCGAATGTGGGGTTACATATCATCAAGAACTCCAAACAAGATGATGAGTTTGGCCTTCTGATCTGCTTTATCAAATGACCATTATTATGTTGTATCAGTTGTTGATCTGGTTAGAGGACCAGTCACAATAGGCCGAGATCTCTTCAAACTCAAGCTATGTCTTGATTTTTGTCTTCCAGGAAGCATATTTGTTTCCTCTGAGTAGTTGTGAATCTGGAAGAAATTTTTTTGGGGCATTGGTGCCCATTTTACAGAAATCACTGATAGGGTTAGGCTCTTATCACTCTAGGTATAAGGTCTCCCAATCTATATACTATCAATCTGATATACCAAACCTTTCTATATGCGCGCCCTTCCGATATACCCGACGGTACATGGAAGAAGCTTGCCCTTTCTATATACCCAATAGTACATGAAAGAGGTGTTAACGTACATGAAAGAATTCGATACATGGTACCAAGACAATATTGAAAGGGGTCTATGAAATTATTTACACTAGCTCAAAGAAATATCCTCATATGCATGTGTAACTTCGCTATATACTCGGATAATTTCTCAGTCCGGATTTATGTCATGCAATTGTTCACAGACAGATGGGATGGCTCATAGTGTGTGCACTGTGACCTTATTACTCCCCATCGATTTAAAGGGTCGATGCCCAGATGACGTTGTTGCAGCTATATTAGGCATTAAGTGTAGTAGTAGTCACGATGGATTTACCCATAAGTGCTTCCCAGAGGCACTGTATATACCGAATGTTGCGAATGAGATCTAGGATCTTGTGAGTGTTTTAGAACCAATTTTTACTATTTTTGATTACAACTCTCTGTCAGTTTCTGAGTAGTTACAATATTTGTGGTTGACTATGGCAACCTGTAAATTAGTACAATATATTAAAGCATGCAATTACATTCAAAAATTTGAAAAATTTAATGGTAGAATTTTTTTTTTTGTTTTATGGGCCTTGGTGGCCTCTAGAGCCCAAAACGACCCTTTATGCCAAAAATTGCAAAAAAATAGCTGAAAATGCAATTTTTAGTGTACCCCCTTTAGAAAATGTTGCTTGGAATGAAAAAATAGGCCTAATAGGAGAATTTTTTTTTTCCCTATATTAGGGTTTTTCTCGCTAAAATTTTTAGAAGCCTATTTAGTCATTACTAAGGCTTTTAGCGGTGGTTTTTAGCTATTTTTCCGCTAGATTTGGGGGAGAGCCACTCAATTTCAAAATTATTTAAAAAAAAAAAGAAGTTGGTGGTGGGGGTTGAATTCAAACCTCCCGCACCCAACACTCTCCAACTATCCACTATAGCACTTGTTGCGCTTATGAAAAGAGTTAAATCGAATTTTATATGAAATATTAAAGCATTGAAATACCTTTTGAAACAGATCAACATGGCTTGGATGGAGATCCACCTAGCATGCATGTTGGAAAGGGAGAGGATTAGGTTTTGCATGCATGAAAAAATGGATCTTCAACACATTTTGCTTCTTGTTTTTCCAATGCCGTTGTTTATTCTCGCCTTAGAAACATTTATATTTATTGGCCACCATTTCTATATCCTTTGCTTGATTTAATCGTTGTTTTTTTCTTGTGTAGGATTAGCGATTAAGGTGGAGCTCACTGGGTAAGCCTCATGTTGGAGCTTCAATCTTGCAAATGTCATGCCTTTTGCATTGAAATCCACCACTTTTTCTTTTGCTTGTATTTTCCCTTTTTGCATTTTTAAATTTATCCACCGTATTGTTTGATTTATTGTTTTTTTTTGCAGTCATGGCTTTGGATGCGTAGGAGGGAGATGGCATGATTTTTGGGTGAGAGGAGATAAGGAACTAATTCGGCGCTTTGAGGATGTGGCTCACCCCGGTCACTATGATCATGACATCTCGATCTGCTCAAAAAAAAACTTGCCATTTGTTATGCCTCGCCCCAACTCGGTTAGGGTTTGGCTTCAACACATCAACTCTTCAACTTGGCATACTTGGGTATGAATGTTGAAAATGAATTGTTCAACCTACCCAAGAAGGGCTCCAAAACTTGTATGCAACTTAGTTTGCAAAGAACCGCTCGATGAAAGCAAAAAAAAGATGTGCCGCCAATGTGGGCTCGGTTGTTTAACAATGCAAAGCTTGATTAGAAGACTCAGCTCTACCAATCCATAAAGAAACATCTCGATGATGAGCTCTAGAACTCAATTGTTGACTTGATCTCAAAAACAAGCATAGAAACCTCCCATTATAATAGCCTGCTAGTATTAGCAAAGACCAAAGGCACATCTAATATTAGAGGTAAAACCCCGATGGGAAAAAGTTAGTTTTTTTTAAAATAACATCCAGGGAGAAAATTTTTCCTGGTGTAGAAGGCACCAAGGAATTTTTTTCCTTACAAACACCTGGAGATTAAGAGGAGGTTGTGGAGATGCATAACATTTTAGGAAGTTGCTGGAGGCAACATAGGCTCTCCTAGAGTGCAGAATCTCCTCCAAAACTTTATACTTCCTCTCTCCAACCTTCTCTGCTTCACAGGTCCAAATTCTCACTCTTGTACCAAATGTATTTTCACAAACAGGGATGGAAGCCTGTATAATTTATTAATGTGAAATCAATCACTTACAATAGTGCAGGCTACAATATTTATACATATTGGATAGCCTGGATACAAACAAATATGGAGTTACAACTATGTAACAACAAACTAAAATATAGTAGCTTCCAAAATACATCCGGGAAGCACAAATGAATAATGACATAATTGTTATAACAACATAACAATTATACCTATGAATATAATAAGACAAATATGGTTAATAAAACCATATAACATTATACAACTAATTAATATAATGTAAAATGTTATAAAACTATATAACAATATAATTAATAATTAAATAATTAATCATACAATGCATAATTAATTATCCTAACAAGAGTGGCTAAGGGCTAACATCCTTGGGATGCCAAAGCACCTAGATCTAGGCACTAGTGACTGCTCCTAGGCACCCCATCCTACTCCCGGCGCTTGTAACCCGAGAAGGGCTATTTTTGGCCGAGAATGTGATAAATGTAATAGTTGGTGTATTTTGATATTGATCATAGTCACATTTTCCTATTTATGAGATTTTAATGTCATGTTTGTTGTTGTTTTGTGTTGTGCAAAGGGATATTCATTCAAGGGAGTTCTATGGTGGGCTTCATTTAAGTACGTTGTTGGGATTAGGTCTATCGGATGACATTTGGGATATACTAGACTATGCAAGCCTGCGACACATAGAGAGAATAAGGGATGTAACCCATTATATGTCGATGATTACTACTTTGTGTGAGAGGTGGTGTGTGGATATATGTACATTTTGGTTACCTACTAGGGATATGAATGTAACCCTGGAGGATGTATATCACATATTGTGACCGAATGTTTTAGGTGAGAGAGTCCAAGTGATGGCCATAGAGGATGCTTAGAGATAGATGAGAGCAACTAGGAGGTATTTTATAGGGACATGGGTACATAATGAGACCCATATTAGCTTAGATGCTATACTGAGATCAGGTGTTTTGTGGTTATAGAATTTTATCATAGTTGTGATTGCTTCATCAGTGGCAATGGAGGGTGGTGGTGTAGGCATCTTGTATAAGATACATGATATCTATCAATTTATAGAGAGGATGATACTAGATATGACTGGGCATGATGTGTATTCACAAATTTATACATGGACCTATACTGAGTTCACACTGGGAGGGGCATGGGGATGGACTAGGATCCACCTCATTGCTACATGTATGGGATGATGAACACATTGCGATATTGAGGCTACTTGGTGGGATGCGTGTGGAGTGGGAAAGACTAGATATATTCACTATAAAATGGGTAGGTGTTTGGAGCAGGAGGATGGAAAATGATACTTACAGATCAATGTTGGATTGTATGAGGCCTGTGGTCATTATATGGAGGCCATACTAAGCCTATGGAGGATGGCCAGAGGAAGGAGTGGAGCTTTAATGTATCTCGACATACCACGTGATTGGAGGATTGATTTTCTAGGATGATTGAGTTATTTCAAGAAGAACATGTATCATGACAATTTTTATTGCTCGGGATGTGCCCTAAGATCTATATGTATGGGTGTGAGCTACTAGAGCACCGAGAATACTAAGGGAGAGACCAAGACCTATAAGGGCACAATAAGTGCCCCTAAGTGTAGATGAGATGGATGCAGCCCTAGAGCCCATATATGTTGATAATGTGGGATGTAATGAGGCATATAGTGCTCGGTGAGTAGTGAACCAATGGGTTTTATTGTTTCCAGTTGTTGTGTATGTAGTTGAAGTAGCATCTATTTCAGGAGTAGAGGAGCAGAACCCGCTCCCGATGGTGATGGCATAGTGGAAATTATAACAGAGTGTAAGTACTTGTTTATTGTTAATTGTGGTTTGTCACTTATTTTTTTGATTGTGGATATCATGCATAGTAACTAATGATATGTCTAGATGGTTGTAGGGGATTCATATTGGTCATTGATAGTTGATACATCTATTCACACATTGATGCAAAATGTGCCTAATGATGTTCGATTGGAGGTGGGATACTAGAGCGAGTTGGTGGTGTAAATTAAATTTCAAGAATTAATATGTTCATTAAATCATAGTCATTTAATCATCAAACCGGGGATGTAAAATATAAATAATGATAGTGTTGTATGCATAGTTACTGAGATAATTTAGGAGGCATGGAAAGAAACAACTATCACTATAATACTTAAAAGAAAAATTCTTGAATGTAAAACTTAGAATTGAAAGTAAATGGTTTCTAACAAAGCTTGTAAATTCATAATGCAGATAAAGAAGATAAATTTCTTCCTAGTCTAGTCATGCAATGAAATAGAGAAAAAACTATGGAGGGGTTTAGAAAACCACAAGTGGGCCTTGCCTTGGGTGTTAATCCCTCCTAAATCTTATAGCTAAAGGATAATAAACATGAACTCAAATCTTTTATTAAATTGGCATGAAAATTACATGAAAGAAATCTATGTATATCTGTGTATTCTATTCTCCTCCATTCTAGATAGATTTCCAACATTAACCCTTTTCTTTTATACTTCTCAATTACAACAAAAATGTGAGAAGAAGAGTTCAACTAGGAGTTTAACAAACTAAGTAAAAGATATTTGGTAGAACAAGTGGAAGATCTCAAATAGATCAACAAGAGATTCAACACATGCAACAAAACTAATAACAAGTGTTTAGATATCAAACACATAACTCAAGTAACCAACCAGTTCCTTAAATCATGTGTTAACTAATCAATCAATCAGTTCTTCAGTAAGTTGCAACAAATAATCAAATCCATGGTTGAGTTATCTCCTAGTTCTTAATGTTCCACTTGTAACTGCTCCTTCAATGACACGTACAAACTTGGAGTGTCACTCTTCACATTCCAAGAGATCTTCATAATGTGGCTTCTTTGTTGTAGGTGATCCCCTTTGGCTGTGGAAAGGTTATTGCTGTATTAATGTATTAATTAGCTATACAAAGGAATTGAAACTAACATCTTAATAGTTTAAAGACATGAACTAACTACATAAAGATAGTCATGTTGAGAGCCAAACAAGACTAAATACCCACATTATGAATTATAACTTGAAATAGAAATCAAACTAATATGTTAAGCATTTGAATATCTACTCTTTAGATCACCAAAAACACTAAATGAACCTAGATAGATACATGGAAATCAAAGTTGATTGTTTAATCTTGAAGGGTTTAGGAATGGAAGCTCATCAAAGTATGACTACAAGACCATTTTGATTTTCTCCATATGACTAAAAAGCTTGGATGAATGAAATGCAAGAATGAGGCTATTAGCTAAAATGAAAGATGCTCTAAGATAAAATGCCTTTAGATTATCTATAAAAATGCAAGCTATGTAAAGGTGTAAATAGAAAGGTAGGAGGAGGGCTCCTTATATATCCCAATGGATAAAAGAATCTCTACATCCCTTTACATGTGGGATAATAGCTAGGTTGAGTTAGTTATGGATAAGGATGGTTAAAAGGGGGTTGATTCAACCTTAGGAGAGTTTATTTTTTCCTTTAGTGACTCATGGGGTTTGAGGGGATTTATTAATTAACCCAAGTGATTAATTAATAGGTGAGCAAGCTTATAAAGATTTTTAGAGGAATAATTAGCATGATTTAGACTATGAGAGGAATTTAATCAAATAAATGATGATTTATTGATTTAATGGAAGAGGAAGCTAATTAATTAATAATAATTAATTAGTCTAGATAGAAAGGGGGATTAATTAATGAAAGTTTGTTAATTGACATATTTATGAATAAAAGAGTTAATTAATTAATGTAATGTAACTAATTAACGGTGATAGATGAGAAAATGAGCATTTATTGACGATATGTTGTTAATTTTTGGGAAAGGATATAATTAGCGCAATTTAAGTATTTAAATTACTTGGGATAAATTATAGGTGTCTACATTTTCCCCTCTTTAGGGTGGCATTTAAGTGACACCACTTCAAAATAGTAGCAGGTAAAATATTGAAGGGGTAGAAGAAAAATTAGTAGAAGTGAGAGATGCCCCCTCGAGTGTCGATGGGGTGATGAAATAAGGATATCGACGATCGAAAAAGGTGAGAGAAATGGATAGAAGAATGGGTAGGGCAGGATGCCCAGGTGAATCAGAAGAATAGTGTTGATAGGAGGATGATGTAGAAGAGGAATGAAGACAAAAATAAAAGAGAAAGTTTTCATCTAGTGTATTGAAACAACTTTAGTGCCATCATATTTCCAAAGATCTATGTCATTAGTCCTTATTAAAAAAAAACATACGACAAAAGTAGAATGACATGAAAACCATACTACGAATAATTGTCCATCATTGCTACAAACACCAACTCCATGGAACATACAAAATGTAATGAAATACGAGAAAGTAAAAGATGCCTAACTCTTACAACATACATAATGCAATTCAATATGAGAAAGTAAAAATCTAACACAATAGAGAAACATAATGTAATGTTTTGTTATGAAGCTTTGATTCGACCTAAGTGAATTAATGACAAGGGTTAAAAGATGGTTCCCCAAGAAAGGATACAGGCAAGGGGAATAATGAAGGACACTTGGGTCCTATGAAAAGAAGTGCATTATGAAATAGTACCAAACAACTCATTGTGCCCTAATGTACAGACATAGTAAGCAAACCAACTTTGTTAATGGAGGTAAATCAAGATGATCCGCTAGTCATGCACAAGAACAAGAGAGAACAAAAGATTGATGTTTTGTAGGATGATTTTTATTATTTTTGATTTTTTAGAAACATATTTGAATGTTTTTTTATGATTTTCTATAAGTTTTCTGAAGCTATGTACATGAAGAAAAAGAAGCGTGGATGCCCCCAACGATAGATGGGATGTACAAGGGAAAAATGCCACGCATATGAGAAAGTGAATATGTGACATGCCTTAATGATTAGGTGGGAGTATTCAAAGATAAAATCTTCACAGGTAGAAGGGGGATTAAGGCTAAAAATAGGTTCAATCATGAGGGGAGCAAGGGTTCCCACAACGTAAGTGGCTAAGAAACACATAATAGAAAGGAAGTGGGCGATTGATTTATTAAAGGGGGAAAAATTTCTGTAAATATGGAAAAGAGGACATTTGATACACATGGACGTTCTAAATGATTTTTGAAGAAAAAAAGGATTCTATGAAAATATTTAGAAGGCGGTTGATGAAAAATTGATTAGCCCAAGACACAAATCATGAGACAAGACATGCACTAAAGTAAGAGTTTGAACAATGTCCAAAAAGTAACACTTGGTAACATACTAATCATGTTTACTCATCGAGATCCCGTGTGTGCATGTGGAAATGAATTATTAACTCTTGAAGGAAAGAGTTAATAGACAGTAAGTGAAGACACAAGCCAATATGTAGGATTGATTTAGTTTGAAAGGTGATTTGTGAATGTATTGTGGAAGGATAGCTGTACATTGCTCGCATGCCTAGTTAGGACGTTCATAGCCTTAATGGAGATGTATTTTATTCTAATCGCAACATTCTCATCACAAATCGGTGTCCATAACCCTAGTAGAGATTATTGGAAATACCCCAAGAGAGAGTTATATATAAATTTTCTTTTGCTTTTTGATTGATTGATTTTATTCTTTTGCTTTTTGAAAAATTATTTCAGCTCTCTTGTTTTACAAGGAGTTAATAACCACCGATGGCTTGATGGAATGAAAGTGACTGCGATGAAGATATTGACTAGTGTCAACAAATATATCCAAAATTTCTTTACAACAAGTTTATTAAATATGAATCGTGATAGGATATATAAGAGATTAGTCGTTCTTTAATTTACCAAGGTGATAAAAGACCAGGGTCAAATAGACACCATAGAGATAAATGTCACAAAATGTGTGTGAGTAGGCTAATAATAATAACATCGAAGGTATGAAAATGGTGGATGAATTTTAGAGGAATATGAAAGAAAGGGAAGAAAAAACATCCATGTGTACGCAATACCTGATTGCAATATTTGATATTACTACCTTTGATTTTATTTTTGTAATGTTTTAATGTTTTCTCATTTTTTTGTATTTTTGAACTGTTTTATATGATTTTTTGGAAGTTGGGACCAACAATGTCACTCTACATGATAGGATCCAACAATGATGTGTGTGAATTCCTTAATAAGGGAGACTAAGTGCATTTGTTTATTAAGAGTGATATTATCCCCGATCTCGATGATCGTGGTGAGTTCACACTCAACAAATGACCATGATTTGTTTTGAAATGGGTTTTGTATGTGGGAGATTGAGTTCCTTATTACGATGTGTTTTAGCACTTTGTGCCATACTTGATTGGTATGTTGGTGTGCATTCTTAAATCGTGCTTGATTTTGAATTTTTGGGTTGTTGGGAGATTTGGAGTTCTTTGGTGTTTTAATCTCATTTTGATAAAGAACCTATCTGGGTTTCTTATAAGCTAATGCGTGACTTGTTTGATAATCGAGAACTCGGGAGAAGAATGTGGATGTTTAGGATTAATGAGAGGAATGTGAGGAATGATGGTGGGATTGCCACAATCATTAGTAGAAGAATAATGTGATGGATGAAAAGGATACGGTCCAAGGATTGAAGAAGATGGGCTACCAGGAGGCGAGCCATAGATAGAAGATTGAAGGCTACTTGGATGTGGCCCCAATATAGAGGAAGAAGGGCTACTAGGATGTGAGTCATAGATATAAGATGATGGACTGTTAGGATGTGGCCCAAGAATAGAAGATGATGGGCTACTAAGAGGTGTCCCATAGATAAAATAAAATGGTGGGATATTAGGATGTGGCCCATGAATAGAAGACAAGGGGCTTGTTGGTCATGCCCCAAGAATGGAAGGAAGTGGGATACCCAAAGGAGACCCACAAATAGATGGTGAAGGGCTATTTGGAGGTGGCCCATATATAGAAGAAGATAATGGGCTACTAGGTAGTGACCCAAGGTGAGATTGTGATTGAGGAATTTTGATAGATAGAGAAGGATTGGGTGATGAGAAGATAGGCCATGGATCAATACAAGACCCATGAGTTTCATAACATAATGAAGAATGTGAAGATGGAAGAATAAGAGGAGGATCAAGTTGCATGATTTGAGGCTCTTCCTCTGCATTTCTTGATAAAAGGAACCAACCTTTTCCTCATGATATGTGGATGCATCAAAGTCTAAAGAGAATCCTTTCTCATAATCTACTAAAGGAATATCTTTGTGTGCCCCTATAAATGCCTTGATTATTTCTTCATTCTGAAAGAGGTCAATTGGTATGAGTTGTTGATTGACCACCAGGGGTTGAGTGGAAGAAAGAGGTTCAATTGGTGTGGAATACTTAGAAGATGTTTGATGATGATTGATAGAATAAGATGACATGGGGGATGAAGAAGATGTGGAGCTAGATGCCTCAAGAGTAGAAGAATGTGGTCCTGGACCTACCTATACGATGGTATATCATCGTAAACTAGTAAGATTAAGTCCAAAGTATATAGATTGTGATGCATGGGTTGACTCAGACATTTGACTAGAAGGACTTTGAGTCACACAAATATTCAAAGAAAGAATACTTCGTGGGGTGATATATAAATAAGTTCCGTGAAGAAGGGGAGGGCCATGATTAAAGAATAACATTCGATGAATAATAACAAGGGTCTTGTGAAGAAAGTTAAGACTGTGATTCAAAATTTTTATTAAATGTTTAATTGGAGGGATTTGGAGTCACATGAATATTCAAAGGAATAAAATGTCATTGAGGAGAATGATAAAAGGGGTCATGCGAAGAAATGGAGGACCGTGACGTAGGAGTCGTATTAAATGTATGATGAAGAGGGTCCTACAAAGATAGGGAGGACCACAATGTAGGATTCACATTAGATGAATGATGAAGATAATTTGTGGCAACACAAATCTTTAGAGGAGGAGAACGTTGTTTAGGTGATTGATAATAGAGGTCCTGCGAAGAATGGGAGGACCGTGACTTAGGAGTCGAATTAGATGAATCTGAATAGTATTTTGGATTTGAATCATTAGAAGAATCAAAGGAAATATTTGGATTGGAATCCTCAGAAGAAGAAGAAAAGTTTGGATTAGATTCAAAAGAAGAGTGGGGGGAACCTGAATAATAATTTGAATCAGAAGTGTCCAAATCATACCACCAGCTATTAGATGAAGGTGAGGAACGGGTTACCTAGATGGGTTCTCTAACACGAAGAACCAATCAAGGTTTGGTCATGATGGTCATCTTTTGATGTGAACACTAAGAATTTGATTCCTTGTTGTCGTATGTATAAGGGAACTTGTGATAATCATCCATTTTTTGTGTTGTTTGATACAAATTCCTATACCTAAATAGTGTGATTGAACTTCTTCAAAGTGAATAAGGTTTCATGTTGATTTGGGCAGAATAATGACAACCAAATAGACATTTCATAAAGATGGGGATGATTGTGTGATTTTCCAAAAGGGAAGCTAAGGAAAACATACATCGTGATGACTCAAGATTGATAATCCAACAAGGTTTGGAGGCATAAATGTCAAAGGATACAAAATGTTTTTGTGAAGGTTTTAAAGATGTGTTCAAAAATGATCATGAAATTAGGAAAAAACAAGAATATCAAGAGGATCAAAGACCTAAAGGATTTTCCTAGAAATGGATAAGTTGATGTGACAAATAAGGCATAATCACAATTTTTTTTTTTTCTATGGCCAATCAATCAAATGATGTACTTCCTAAGTCTATTTCCAAATGATAGTTGGTGTTTCAAGATGATTAACAAAATGTCACCACTTATGTCAAGTTCAAAGAAATGAACAAGGTGTAAGTAATAACAAGAAGTTAATGTGATCCCCAAACAAAGTATACTAAAAGTGAGCTTGAATCCAATCAAGACCTATATCCCAAAAAGTGGCAGTTACGATTGTGAATGACACAACAATACCACCAAGATATGTTAACCAAACTTTGTGAAAAAGTAAGGTATTAATATCAAGATGATATTGATATAATGCACACAAGTGGTAACACTCAACACTTTTCAAAATCGAGGTAGTAATTGAAATCAAACTAAATCTAGAGTATACCTAGAAATTGTTAAAGTGTATATAGCGTAACATCACAATATAGATATTTAGGTCAAGTTTACAAGAAACAAGATGTAAATACCAAAATTTTAGCGACATGATATAAACAAGATAACAGTTCAAAGGAGAGTCAAGGTGATGGATCAAACCTAACTATGATTGATGATATTGACTTGGGTATCAAGATAAAATGGTTACAAATGATACGAGTACATGCCCACAAACTTTAGATTTTTAAAAGCCCGGTAGAAAACATGGATGAGCGTAAATGGACATAAAAGTGGTGACACCATCAGTTGGCAACACACGTGTGGTCACTCTCTTTTTATCAACAAAGTGTTAAAATAAAGTGAAGGAAGTAGTACAAGTGGGGATGAAAAATGTTGGCCTCACTTTGGCAGAGTTTTGCCTTACCTTAGGGTGAGTGAAAAACTAAGAAAAAGTAACACTTCACACGTTTCGTGATGAATGTTGGCTCTTTACAACAATGATTTGGTCAAGTTGGCTCCAAAGACTGAATGTATTTCCTATGTGGTTTTCTCAACTAGGTGTCACAAGTTATCTAAGAGTGAGCTCGGTTTGCTAAGGTTTCCCAAGGATTATCCGGATTTACTTTACCCCCTTCAAGCACAATGGGAAATAAATGTGTCCATCATGTACTCTCACTGGGGTCACGATACAGATAAATTTAACACTAAATCTCATGTGTATACTAGTCAAGTAGGTGTGCGGAGCACTTCCCATTTCATCCACAAGATTCCCTCTTGGGTGAACTACTTTAAGGTTCCTAGGACCACCCCCATTGTTGTAGCTTAAGGCTTATGCCAAAGGGGTTATGTCCTAGTTTTAGGTGAATGGAGCATACCCTTATCCGAACCTGCAAATCAATTGTTTTGAATGTGGTGTATTTTTAAATCTTTTAGACTTAATGTAGTTTATTCGTTCGCCATTTGGAAACTTGTAACACACATGTAGTTAGAAAATTTTGTTTCAAACTCCTTTCTTTGACAAGTGTTTTTAGGTCCTGCACTCAAGCATTAGTAGTTCTCCAAGAAAATCACATTATTTAAAAGAGGATTAAGATTTTCTTTTGATTCTCAAGATCATCCAAAGATGTAAGAGAAGAGCATACACAACAAATAATCCAACTAAAAAGTAAAGGAAAGCTTTGCAATTAATGAACCATACAAAAATCTTGATAAATGTTCATTCCCTTAAACCAAAAATGAAAGATGAAGTTTCCAATTAACCAAATGTTAGAAAATAAAGACTAAAGTTACTTTTGATTCTCAAGATCACCCTAAGGTGCAAGAGAAGAGCATACAAAATTTTTATCCCAACTAGATAGAAATGGAAAACTTCAAATCAAAGGACCATAAAAAATGCTTTGTAAAAGGTTCATTCCCTTAAGCAAAATGAATAATCAAATTTTCAAGTTAATCCAAATGTTAAAAAGATAGAGATCAAATTTGTTTTTGATTCTCAAGATCACCAAAAGGTGAAAGAGAAGATCATACACAAGATTTGGTCTAAATCAAGTAAAACATGGAAATACAATATTCATCAAAACATTAGACATGTTAGAAAATGACTAGTTTTATAATAAAGAGAAAACTTGTCGATTATGTAAGTTTAAATCCCAAATTTATGTTTTCATTGTATATTTCACTTAAATAAACTTCCAATGCAAAAATATGGAGTCATTTCGAGTTCGGGTGCAAAATTTATGGCCTCCGGAAGATGGGTTACACATATGCTCTTATGTTAACGGGTATGCACTTAACATGTACCCAGAAAATGTCAAAAAAATGTTACTTAATCTTTAAAATGGTCACATTTTCCAACCAAACTTTAATTTTGACAACAACCCATCACATTAATATATGAATACAAGACTCAATGCTATCAAACATTAACATTCATGATAACAAACTTAACATTTTCAAGAAATTGACAAAACTAACATGTAGAATGATTAAAAAGTAAGCTCTAAAAATGAAAACATGATGAAATCTTAAAATTTTCTCACCAAGATTCAACTTTGACAGCAACCCACCCATCAAACATAACCAACATGCTCAAGAATTTAAGATTTTTAAGAAATTGACAAAACTAACATGTAGAATGTTAAAAAAGTAAGCTCTAAAAATGAAAAGATGGAGAAATCTTGAAATTTTCCCATCAATTCCAATTTTGACATCACTTCACCTCCTTTATACCTACAAGGAAGACTCAGCACATTAAAACTAAAAAAAACAAGTTAAGAAAAATAATTTATGTCAATATATGTAAAAAGAGGGTTAGTAACCAAAATTGAAACTTAACTACAAAACCTTGAAATTGAGTGCAAAGGACAATGGAGTAAGCCCCACTAGGCATGCCAAATGTATCAATGTATTAGTTATCTATGCAAAGGGAATTGAAACTAACACATTAATAGTTTCAAAATATGAACTAACTACACACATATCATTATGTTAAGAGCTAAACAAGACTAAATACCAATATTATTCATTAGAACTTGAAATAGAAATCAAACTAATATGCTAAGAATTTGAATATCTACTCTTTAGATCACTAGAAACACTAAATAAACCTAGATAGATCCATGTCAATAAAATTTGATTGTTTTATCTTCAAGGGTTTGAGAATGGAAGCTCAACAAAGTATGGCTACAAAACCATTTTGATTCTCTCCATATGACTCAAAAGCTTGGATGAATGAAATGCAAGAATGCAACTATTATCTCAAATGAAAGATGATCTAAGATAAAATGCCTATATATTAGCTATAAGCATGCAAGGGTGTAAAGGTGTAAATAGAAAGGTAGGAGAAGGGCTCCTTATATAGCCCAATGGATAAAAGAGTCTCTACATACCTTTACATGTGGGATAATAGCTAGGTTGAGCTAGTTGTGGATAAGGATGGTTAAAAGGGGGTTGAGTCAACCTTAGGATAGTTTATTTTGTCCTTTAGTGACTTATGGGGTTTGAGGGGATTTATTAATTAACCCAAGTGATTAATTAATAGGTGAACAAGTTATAGAAGCTTTTTGAGGAATAATTAGCATGATTTAGACTATGAGAAGAATTTAATCAAATAAATGATGATATATTGATTTGATGGAAGATGAAGCTAATTAATTAATAATAATTAATTAGTGTAGATAGAAGGGGGATTAATTAACGAAAGGTCGTTACTTGGCTTATTTGTTGGATAGAAGAGTTAATTAATTAATGTAATGTAACTAATTAACGATGATAGAAGAGAAAATGAGCATTTATTGACAATATGTCGTCAATTTTTGGGAAATGATATAATTAACACAGTTTAAGTATTTAAATTGCTTGGGATAAATTATAGGTGTCTACAAACTATAGGTAGGTCCTTTGGCACACAGATGAGTTGTTGTAGATGGTTCCTTTGTTGCATACGAGTTAGCTTTGCGATATAGCAAGTTTCTTACAACCAAGGGTGGTATCACACATATCATCATTCAAACAACTTATTGAAATCATAAGAATAAATGCATACTCAAAATACCACAAAATAAATATAACTATTCATAACTATATTAATCAGTATTTATGCCATAAGTTCAAGTTGTGATGATAATGTTCAATAATATAACTAGGAAATACAAGGACATGGCTTCAATGGCTTAACAAAAATATAGAAGATGAGTTATTTATAAAGGGGATTTACACAACTCATCACACCCCCAAGATTAATTTCTTGAATTTCCTCATTCAAGTGGCTCAATTCCTTATTGCTAAAAATAACATCCACGCCGCAATCAATCGGGGTCTTTGTCCCTTCTTCTTGTGACAGGAATTAACCACCATTTATCATGAACCTGTGCATAACTCTATTCTATATCCTTTCATTGAGTGGTCTATCACTTGTCCATGACGGTATTGGAAAGTGAAATATTGGTGGGTGATAGCCAATGGGAAGCTAATTCTCTGCACATTCAGTAGAAATCTCAATGTATGTATTCACTCTTCTCAAAGTTGGCATTATATTAGGGTAAGAGTGCATTTATTTCTTTTATAGTTCAGGAGATAGATCATTCCACCACATCCTGCATGCTTGTACCACTTGAATTTTATGATCTCTAAACATAATTCTTATTTCATCATGGGTTACTTTCCTCAGTTTCCACACTCTCCTTTTGATCACCTTCTTCTTTACATATTTTGCATACTTTGTTCTGTAACTTCTCCAGTTTTTGTTGCCTCAACCCTGACCATTAGTGGTTATACCTTTTCTAAATGCCTATACTCTTCCATTTTCTTTCTCTATCTAATTCATTCATAAAATAAGAGCAGAGGGCTTTAACTTGAACATCTCCAATATATAGGATTAGAATCCAATCCCTATCATATTCAAGAGCATAGTTATACATGTAAAGTTCACATAGTAAGAGTTGAAGATCATGGGTGTTATTATGATATAAACTAAAGAAGATCCTAGCTACACTGATGTCAAATGGTATGTCGAGTTGATACAAGTGAGTTTGAGTTGCACATATTTTATTTTAAGAAAATAACGTAAACATTAGATGGAGGCCTACATTCAAGTATCTCATGGGCCACCTAGATTGTCTCTTATTTATTCTCCATGGGTTGTTTAGGGTTCTCTTTCTCATGAATAGGGGAATCAATATCTCCATGTTGTGTCTCCATTAGTTGAGGCTCAAATATCCCTTATGTAGCTTCCACATCACTATGTCGATATGGGCTTTGACTTTTTGGTTTGGAGGTCCTTGGCATTTTTATTTTGAGCCTATGGGAGTGCCTAGGTGGTGTAGGAGTAGATTTAGAAGAATTTGTCTACCCCTATAGGTGGAGGTTTTAGGTGTGGATAATTCTAATAGGGTTTTGAAAATAAAAATTCTCTTAGGAGAGACATGTAAAAGGTTTTCTTCAATAGATGGAAAACTTCTAGAAGTAAGGGGTTGTGGTTGGGAGGAAAATGTTGCAGGATCAGCTACATGTGTGGAAGATATCTCATTGCTTTTCCTCCTCTTTCCCTTGTTTCCCAAAAAATTATCTATAATATACGCCCTTGAAAATTCTTCCCAATGTATCTGAGGATAATCCATCTACATGGTTTGTTTTACTACTAGGGTTATAAGGAAATGGTGTGACAATGCAGACCTTCCCCTATGTACTTATTTACTCATTCTCTTCAATATTTCATGCAATAAATTAGGTAAATTTACTTGCTTGTTGTTCTTTAGATGATTCAATAACTTAAAATGAATTGTATTCAATCTATAATACCATCATTGCAAGGATTGGAAAGCTCAGTTTGAAGGAGAATGCCCCCATGGAGGAACACATTTGACACTTGGCGATGGATCTGAAGCCACATAAATGAAGGTTGGTGATTCAAGAGGCCTATATATATAAGCACCCACAGAGAAGAAGGGGGTGTGGATAAAACAAATATAGATTTGTAGGGAATGGAGCTTTGTAGATATACTACAAGGAACTCTGTAGGGTTGGGTAGAAATCTATAGGAAAAAGATGTAGTAAGGGGTTGGGATTGTAAATTTTATCTTAAGAACTGAGGGGTACAAATCCAGCTATGATGTATGACTTCGGTCTGCACAACTGTAGTAGTTTGTAATGGATCCAATGAATGTAATGAGGTTACCAAACTTGATTGAATATGATTATTAATGATTCTGGTCCATGTTTATAGCTTATAGTTCGATTCATGAATGTTTATGGAATAAATATAAATCCTTATGCATTTCCTTTTCTTTGGTTCCTATCGATAATCTGTTAAGTACCATTCGGTCCGGGATGACCGCATTTTTGTTTAGAAGTTGTTCGAGTTCTATGATAAATGTACATCTCAATTCACCTCACTCTTTTTAAAGTTCCTATCATAGATGATTTTTCCCACTTAACTCACATAAAAGAGAGACTTGACAACCACGTGTGCCTCGTGTGAGTGACCAACGCCCATAGGGTAATAGGCCAATGCACATGGGATTCCCTTATTCTTTGGTGGGTGTAAAAATGACTACATCTTGGTTCCATCATTGGGATCTATTTTTGAAGTTGTAGTGGGAAATGGAATACATCATGATCTGTATAATGAGTGATGACATAACGTCTAACTCTAGAAAGTTTTGAATCATGGTTCAAGAGCACAGATGAAGAATTTTCTCAGAGATTTAGCACTAGGCGTGAGTTTGTTGCATGCAGGTGGGTAGAAGAGAACCTCTACCATGAGTTATATGAAATGTTCTTTGTTACTTCCCGTAGAGCTGTAGGAATGACTCTCAAGTATATGCATCCAGATCAAGATGGTATTATAGATTGTGCACGTGGACCCAAGAAGAGTACAGAGGCTACAAGATATAGATCTCGACATGGACTCATGCTGTGGATCATTTGTGGAAAGGAGTACTAACTAGCTACACTCTGGAATATGCTATTTCTACACCATTTTGTTAGGAAGTCACCGAGTTTGATTTTTTTGGGATCCCAGAGGATCATTTCTATGTGTTTTTCCTTTAACGATGAAGATATTGATTGTTAATTTGAGTTTAGAGGCATTTCTGATGGCCAGCTAAACCTTTCTATGGCATTGGGTGAGGAAGCTAGGGTGGAGGAAGATGACAGACATTGCGAATGAGAAAGAAAGGGAAGAGAGACGACTCAAGTATAGTGAAGCGTGTGAGAGGGAGATTGCTAAACAACACGAGGTCAGTAAGTGTGATGGATCTATAGAGGCAGACATTACGTGGTAGGAGTTAAGGTTCACGTAGAGGATGTGGAACCTAAGAAAGCGGTCTATGCTACCCCATATTAGAAAGCATGGGAGAAAGACCCCTTTGGATTCTGATGAGAGTTCGTCACACGAAGAGAGAAGAGTCATTGGCGCGCATCTGAACCCACCTAGTGACCAAACCTTAGAGCTTGATTTTCCGATCGGGGAGAAGTATTGTAAACCCAATTGGTATTGGTGGAAGTGACCAATGTGCTCAAGAGATACAATTTCTTATTTGGGACTTCTATGGCTACACACTCTATTCTAGTGTTTGGATGAATTTTTGGATAAGGTGTAAATACACAAGGTTTGGGTATCACATCGGTGAGTGGCACAGGCATACATCCTGGGCGGTGGAAGAATCTCACGCACCAATAGCACGTAGCTCGGTGGGACGTTGGAGAAAACTAGGTGTGACTTCTTTAGGCTCATTATTGGCCATAGGAGGGTTTGGAGGTGGAACTGGTGGATCTAGTGGATTTGGTGGAGGAAACACTGAAGGAAACCAAGGACCTAGGCTAGGAGGACAGGGGTCTTAGCCACCCCCTTAGGTAATCTTTGAGATGTATTTACACTTGTAAGACTACTAAGGCATAGAGAATGCTACGGAGCATGTTCACAAGTGTGAGTTGCTATGGCGCGCGAAGGGGATCACAACCACGTAACATAAGGCTAGTCAATTTTCAATGATGTTGCAAGGGTACACACATAGCTGGTATAGGAAGTATGACCCCCATCGATAGTGGTAGATTACACCGCATTGAAAAACACCTTCCTAGTAGAATTCCACATCCCTGAGTTTGAACAAAAGATCATCAATGCCATAAAAGAGATTCAATAGGGAATGGTGGATAGTGTGTAGGAGTATGATGTGTGGTTTAAAAATCTCTTGTCAAAGTTTTCATATGACATTCACCCTTCACAACATGCTTAATGGTTTTTTGGAGGGTTGATAATACCATTCAGAAGAGCATTATCTCATAAGACTTTCTGCACCGCGTGAGGCATTAGAAGCTTCTCTATGCACCTTTGAAGCTATTGGGAGCATTGATATTGGTGTTAGTCCATTTATGGAAGCTCAAATCACTGCTATGGTTAATTAGCTAGAAAATTTAACTGTGAACTCATCCCATGAGACTCGCAGTGGAATGTGGTGTATAGATTGTGAAGTAGAGGGGCATGCTAAGGATAATTTCCCTCGGAAGACAATATGCGCCATAGCAATAGATTGTGAGATTTTTCATGGGGACCATGATGTGAGTAGATGTCCCTTGTTGCAGCGTGTAATTAAGAAGAATGTATCTTGCTACTACAAGATCTGCACCTCTACAACCCATGATACTAAGGATTGTAGGCTTATTGACTAGATTCATGATGCTATTGATCTTGGTGTGCACCAAACTAACCTTACAAGTGGTTCTAAGGGTAATGACCTTTGTTATGAAGAGAACATAGCTGGAGGCATGCATGGAAAGGGGTTTTGCTTTGAGGATTTTTGGGCTACGGAAACCATGGAGGAGAAGTGAGTTCCCTCGAGGAACCTGTTTTAATTGTGGATCTACAGACCACTACAAGCACAAGTGCCCAGAGCTATTATAGTGCTCATGGTGTGGGAAGAAGAAAAAATATGAGGAGTGCCCTGAGTTGTTTGAGCACATGAGTCAATGGCACCGTAAAGAAAAGGGTGATGTAATGGTAAGCATAAAGAAGGATGACACACAATGGATGCCACGGGTAATGCGTGAGTCAGGCTTGGAGCCTATTTGGTAACAACACAAGTAGAAGTGGCACACACCAAGGAAATAAAAATGCAGAGGACCCCGGTTTCAAGAGAAGAAGTGGTATATGGGAAGTTCCTGCACTCGATTATCGAAGGAGGTATATCAGAAACCATGGATGTCATTCAAAGTTTACAAGGAGAAATCCAAAGGTGTCTAAAGAAGAAATCCAAAGGTGTCTAAAGGAGTAGTCTAGGAAGGAGGAGAAAATAAGGAATGCCGAGGCCCCAAAGGATGACCTGGATGAAGTTAAGGAAGTATGTAAGATGCTAAGGCAAGAGAATATTATTTCCTTGCTAGAGAATGGTTACAAGAGAAAGTACCACACACCGGAAAAAAGCACGAGAGATAGGTATTACATGTAAAACTTCCCCCTCACAACCTTGACTATGATAAGGAGACCACCTTAAATGTAGTCGTTGATGGGTGACTCCTTAGTAATATCCTCATAGACACAAGAGAAGAGGTTAATGTTCTCACCTTGGATGCATGACATCAAATGGGAAGACCTGCATTACAACAATATTTGAATGTGTTGTATATGGCAAAGAAGACAAAGGAAATTCCCATCAGTGTCTTAAAAGATACAACTATCACCATTCAAAGGGCCAAGTTTACTAGGGACTTTGAGGCCTTGGTGCTCACCAAGGTGGAAAAATTTCTAGCATTGCTTGGGTGCCCCTTGTGCTACCAGAATAATGCTGACTTGTGGTTTAATAAGGGATACATCAAATTTGAAAATAAGGAGGAATGGGTCATTATACCCCTGGCTGATGGGAAATCAACACCCTATACCAAACCCTTGGGGGAAGAAGTCCTTGATAGAATATATGTGTGCTCAATTAGGGATCTTGAGATAATTCATCCCATAGAGGGAGTTATCTAGTTTGAGGATGCTCAGTCCATAAGTGACACTACTAGTATAACATGCGATAATTAGGTGCATGGGACCTATGAGTTGATCGGATGGCATTTAAGAGGATCGATAACCAAGCTAAAAAAGGCGTGTGTAGTCTGACACCTAGAAGGAGGAAAACTTTCAAGTTACTCGGGAGGGGATAATCCAGAAGATTTCTTGCGAGAAATGGAGGCCCATTGGAGAAATGAAAAGGAAAGAAGAGAAATGCTTAATTACAACCTACTCGGAACTACTGGCGCACTGGTGGGAAAC
Organism: Taxus wallichiana var. yunnanensis; assembly: GCA_018340775.1. Lineage (NCBI taxonomy): Eukaryota > Viridiplantae > Streptophyta > Pinopsida > Cupressales > Taxaceae > Taxus > Taxus wallichiana. The sequence continues at coordinate 612,471,339 of CM031238.1, forward strand.
ACATCGGGAGAACCTCTTAGAATGGCGCGAGGTGAGAATTGCCTTCTCTATAAGGTTTTGTAGGAGCAACGCGCCCACGGCTATAAAATACTACCATGGTAAAGAGACCGCTTCCTTCCATATCCAAGCATGTGAGACAACCTAGATGGGAAGCGTGAAGCATTACCACCTTCATTATGGGTTCACAAGTTGTACTCCACCCTGTAAGGTTGTGCACGTGCATGGTATATCCACTCAGAGATGCATCGTCAAATTGGTAATTGGAAAGAATTGGTAGCTGATCTCATCCAAACATTTGAGTACCAGAGTACAAAGCCATCAATACATAAAGCACTGCAAGTTTTCAAGCACCTTACAACAAGAGATAGTGTTATGGTGGAGGAAAAATACAAGAATTGCTAGGTGAACCTGGCCTAGAGGCACACTTTGAAGAAGAAGAAATAGAAGAGATACAACTTGAGCATATGTGTATGGAAAAAGAAAAAGGGAAGATGGTGTATGTTATTGATGGGGAAGAGGTGGGAAACTTGGATGTTAACCATTCTATAGGGATGCATGAAGTCATAAATAATGTTGATGAATGGGCGTGCGCCTACCATGAACCTTTAAAGAAGAAAAAGGTTAACATCAGCTCAAAAGAAGAACCTAAGGAGGCTATCATTGAAGACTATTGGTTAGAGAAATAAGTCTTTAAAATCATTGATCTATTACGAGAATTCCAATATTTTTTCCTTTGCACGTACCATGAGCTTAAAGGCATCCACCATTCCTTGGGGGAGATGAGGATAAAGCTAAAGGAAGGTACGTGCCCAATCAAGAAGAGACCATACCAGATGAATCCCAATTTACACGTAAAGGTCAAGGAGGAAATAGACAAAATGATAGCATCAGGTATCATTGAGGCTATGGAAGAGTCAGAATGGATAAGTCCTATGGTGATTAGTATCAAGAAGGACAGGAGGATAAGAATCTATGTTGATTATAGGGACATGAATGCAGTATGTGTCATTGATCCTTTCCCAACCCCATTTACTGAAGAAATTTTAGAGGGAGTGGTAGGATGTGAGGTCTACTCTTTCATAGATGGATTCTTAGGCTATCACCAGGTAAGGATTGCTAAGGAGGACCAGACGAAAATAAATTTTGCCATTGAGTGGGGAAGTTTTTCCTTATAGAGTCACGCCTTTTGGGTTGAAGAATGCTCCAGCTGTATTCTCATGCATTGTGGTGCAATATTTTCAGGACTTCATCCACAATCTTCTTCAAGTTTACCTAGATGATTGAATAATATATGGGTTATTGAAGGAAAATTGTGTTAACTTAAGGTTGATGTTTGAAAGGTGTCAACAATTGAGGATATCCCTCAACATTAAGAAGTGTGTTTTTTCTACCCCATTTTGAACCTTGTTGGGACATATCATATGTAAAGAAGGATTGTTAGTAGAGCCTTCCAAGGTTACGGTAATTTTCGACCGGGGAGCCTACTAGTCAAAGTGCAAAGACATGATTCCTTGGACACATGGGTTACTACAGGAAGTTCATCAAGGGATATGCTAAGATCACTGCACCTTTAGAAAAGTTACTTAGACACAAGAATTCCTTCCTTTGCAGAGAGACTCAACATAAGGAATTTGAAAATTTAAAGGATAAGCTTTTCACCACACCCATACTAAGATTCCCCTCTTGGGATAAGCCCTTCCATGTTCATGTGGATGCCTTAGGAACTACCATTGGAGTAGTACTTACATAGCCTAGTGAAGGGATTGTTGACCATCCTTTGTGCTTTGCAAGCAGGAAGTTGACACCAATAGAGTAGAATTATAATACAACTGAGCATGAGGCATTATCAATGATCCAAACACTTCAAAAGTTTTGATAGTATCTACTCGCAACCCCTTTTATATTTTACATTGACCATATGACATTAAAATATTTAGTGAACAAGCCTATTCTAGAAGGGTGCATATGTCGGTGGGTACTATTATTCCAAGATTTCAAGTTCACAGTGGTTGTCAAACTAGGAAAAAGTAATTCTAGACCTGAGCATTTTCCTAGAATTCATTCAGGGGAGGATACAAAAATAGTTGAGGATGCCATGCCGATGCATAACTATTTAGGTTGAAATGCACGCCCTCGAGTTAGAAGATATTGTAGTATTTCTCAAGACAACTGTAGTGCGAAAGGAATGAAAGAATTAGATAAAAATTAGTTAGCTATACATGTCACACCCTACATGTTGATTAGTGGGGATTTATACAAATTAGGACATGATGAGATTCTATGCCAGTGTGTGCTAGAACATGAGCACCTAGCTATCATAGAAGAGGTACATAGAGGAAGTGTAGGTGGAAACTATACAGGAGATGACATTGCATGCAAGATATTGATGGTTGGATTATGGTGGGAGACCCTGTATCAAGAATGCAAGGAGTATTGCAAGGCGTGTGACCATTGTCAGCGCATTGGAAAACTAGGGTGAAGAGATGAAATGCCTTTGTACCCTATTCCTAGTGCCAAGCCATTCGAAAAGTGGGCTATAGACTTCATAGGCCCTATTGCACAACCGCGCATAGGACTAGGTCACATTATATAATCACGTGCATAGATTACTTGACAAGGTGGGCGAAGCAACACCTACTAAGGATTATATAGCAGCTACTACAAAAAGGTTTCTGTGGGAAAACATTATTACAAGGTATGGGTGCCCTTTGAGTTTGACTAGTGATAGGGGTACACATTTCGAATTGAGACAAGAAGGATTACATTAGCGAGAATTCATGGTGGCTCATGACAAGACTACCCCTTACCATCCACAAGAAAATGGAACCACAAAGGTATTTAATAAAAAAATAAGTCATACCCTAATGAAAATTTGTGACGTTGGTAGAAAATATTGGGATGACAAAGTATTAGCCATTCTTTGGGCATACGGGAGAACCTACAACAAGTTAAATAAGGCCACACCATTTCAATTGGTGTTTGGCGCAAAGGCTTTCCTACCAGTTGAATTCATGTTATCATCATTGTGTATAACATATGCAGGAGGTTTAGCAGATGAACAAGCATTGGAAGAAATAATTGAAAAGTTAATGCAATTGGACGAAAGATGATCACTTGCCAGGTGGAGCCAGAAGAAAAAATCTAAACAAAAGGCATGACATGATCATCATATTAAGAACAAAAAGTTTGAGGTTGTTAAAATGGTATTACTATATGATTCCAAGTTTCGTGCCATCCGGGAAGTTAAAATTTTGTTGGTTTGGTCCCTACATCATCTCATACATACTTGATTTAGGTACATGCTAGTTAGAAGCACTGGATGGGACAAGATTTCTAGGACACTTCAATGGGATTAGGCTGAAGCCCTACTATAAATAATTCTTCTTGGTGTTTGTAATAAGGTAGTATTGCCAGATAGTTTAGGATTTCCTTTAATGCTTTTTTTCTTTTCTTTTGTTTCCCTTTCTTGTTGTTGTTTTGTGTTGCGCCTTGGGTGCAGAGTAACCTCATTACTTTTTAAAGGTTGTGAATGCACAGAGGACCACACATCATTTTAGTGTGGGGTGGAATAATGTGAAAGAAAGTGCAAGATGTGAAGTACCAGGAAGGATTGTGTTGGAAATCTCGGTTGAATGGCCCTATGAACGAGGATGGTTGGTGTTAGGATAAGACTACATCTTGGTAACATGCGCGTAAGAGTCTTCTGTCTAGATAGATTGTTTGCATGTAAGAAGGTTGTAGGATTATCCATGCAAGGTTGGGCACGTGAGTGGGGGCGCTAGAGTGTGGCTTAGTGGAAAAATACACAATAAGTGTTGAATTATGGTGGTAGGTGAAGTAGAATTTAATGCTAAAAATAAGGGAGAATTATAAATAAGAGGTTGGGAACTTCATTATTGACATTACGAATACAAAAAAAGAGCTCTTGCGGACTAGGGTTTCCAGAGTTGATCTGTGTGAAGAAAAGTTTGAGGAATTAAGGCATGAGTGACTAGATTTGTTCTACAAACTAGAAGGAAAGAAGTTCACGGGCATAGAAAAATTGTGGAGAAGTGCCATCTTGTGAAAGAGGTTATTCTAGTTAGGGTTTGACAACTAGGGCACGGGCTGAAAAGGGTTTCTTCACAAGTTTGAGGTCTGAGCTTGGAAAGGGTAGAAAAGTAGAGCAAGTAAGAGAAGTTGAAGTGCTAAGATAACCTAAACCATGGCACCTAAGAAACCAACTACATCACCTAAGAAGCTAAAGGGCAAGGGCAAGGGAAAACAACTAGAAACCCTGTAAGCATGAATGAAGAATGGTACGCAGAGATGCAGTACCTGGATGGGGTTTTTCTTAGGAAGGAATGGGAGTCCCACTTAAGAAAAATGACGATGAGTGATTACAACCATTGCACAAACATGGCAGAAAAGGAAATGACATTGGAGTTAGTGTGCCTGATAAAAAAGAGGACACCAGAGGGTTTACCTATCTATAGTGATGAGGTAAAAGAAAAGTTGGAGAAGGCAGGATTATTCTAACTATATGAGTTGCCTTATTTTGGAAAACCTGAGAGCCTCTATCAATGGTTAATGTCACACATACATGAGGACCACTTTTACTTTTATCTGTAAAATTGACAAGGGCAATTTTACCGATAACCATACCGAAAATTTTGTTTCGATCCCTCGTTAGGGATCCTCCGCATTCAGAATATTGTAAAATCCCTTCCCGGGAAATTCAGTTTTTGAACTTAGTCTTTTTGAGCCTTTTTTGGCTGGGCGCATGGTTTTTCCTTGCAACATCAATTTTTGATGCGCCCCCTTAAAAGCCTTTGGCGCATGGTTTTCCATGTTAGCACGCTTCTCGGTGCGCCAAAGGCGCATGTATTTTCCGTGTTACACCACGTTTTGGTGCGCCAATGGCGCACATAAATTCATGTCGACATCCCTTTGGGCGCGCCAAAGGCGCACCCATTCTCTGTTGTCGATTCTTATGCTTGAAAGGGCGCATGCTTTTCCTCTGTCACAACCGATTTTCGCGCGCCTTTTCAAATGGTGGTTGGCGCATTAATGACAAATTTTGTTATATATACCTGTGCGCGCCATGTCATTTTCATTGCATTTTGTCAAGGCACGTGGTTGCTCTGGGTGTGTCAGCTCTGCTCTGTCAATTGTCATTCGCTCTGTGGACCCGCTTTCCAAACCGTCGTTATACATTCGAAGGTAAGAGGTCCATCCTCTTTTTCATTTTTGTGCTTTGGTGTGCTCGGTCTGGTTTTCGTTTGATGGCCTGTTTTAAATGTCGTTTTGCATTGGGCTGGTTCTTCCCCTATCCCGCATATTTTAACTTCTTCATCCTCTCCCTCCCTCATTTCCAGTTTGTAGGGGGAGTTGGTTTGATTAGGCTTGGTGTTAGAATGAAGAATGTTTAAATGTTTAAGTGTTTTGGTATTTCCCGTGGAGCGCTGTCGCGTCATGTTACACCTTAGACAGTCGCGCCCCTCGGCGCGTCACCCTGACATCTTTGCGATTATTAATCATGCGCCCCTAAGCGCACCCTTTCGGCCTGTAACACGCTCGAAACCCGCGCCTCCTTATATCCCTTTGGCGCATCTTTTACCCCTGTTGCATCCCTCTTCTATGCGCTAAAGGGCGCGCCCAGCTTCCATGCAACGCAAGAGTTATTTGTGCGTGTAAAACCTCCAAGGCGCGGGCGCACCTTCCGTTGCAAGTACATGATGTTGTGTAGACCCCCCATGCGCCGCGCCATATACCTTTGGCGCGCCTTTTTTCCATGTTGCACAATCTGCCCATGCGCCAAAGGGCGCACCAAACCTCAATGTAACATGCATTTCTGTGCGCCCTTCTATAAAATGCAGTCTGCTTCATCCATGCGCCATGCGCCTTTGGCGCCAACTTAACCTCTGTTGCACCCTTTTCCTGTGCGCCTTGACTATTGACTGTTATATACATTTTCATGCGCCTGCATCCCGAACCTTAAAAGTTCTAACTCTTTCTTGCTTTAGTATTCCAATGGAAGATCAAATGACTAATTCAAGCTTCTTGGATTGGGTTTCGCTCCTTCTACGTGCAGATCATCAGATAAGCCTTGAAGAACACATGTCTACGTCAAGCAAGAGACCCTCAAACCAAGAGGAAGGCAAAACTAACGAGAAGAAGAAATGAAATACAAATATCGAGAGGTCGAGAATGCCGAATCACGGGCGAGTGTAATATGGATGTCGGGGATTGGCCAGGCCACATTGACATAGAGGAATTCTGGGTAAGAACTCAGAAAGTGACAAGGAGTCCATGGATGGATAAATTGATAGGCAGCGCCCTGCACTTTGCCGGAGGAATCCCTGTCAGCGCTGTGAATAACGAGTTCATGATGATTGTTGCACAATCCTTCAACAAAGACACGAGATGTGTCGAGAATAGCAAAGGCGAGGTAGTTATAAACCTTACTGCCCGTCGCTTTGAGTTGATGCTTGGAATCCCTCACCACCGAAACTATGTGGCTGTTAGCCAGCAAGAATGCCTCAAGGCTTGGGAGGACAACGAAGACAAGTGCATGCAATTGATGAATGAGGTCTACCTCAAGAATAAGAAGGTAGTGACCCGGTGGCCTCAAACTATCCACCGGAGTGATTTCTCAGAGGAACTCAGTGATACAATCACCTTCCTGAGCAGAGTCTTCGGTCTTTCGGATGCTCACTACTTCCATAAGTGGATCTTTGCGGTACACAGAAACAATGAATAAAAATCTTGCCCGATCGGCGTTTCTGTGGGGGAGATAATAAGCGACCACAATATCCGAGCAGCTCTGACGGGATTTGCCACAACGGGAGTGTTCCACATGAACTCCTACGTAGTGTATGCTGCTGCGTCTGAAAGGGATTATCCAGGGCTGCACCGAAGTGGAACTTGGCCTCAGGCCAAAATATATGAATACTATCGAAGTGAAAAGAGAATGACATCAACACTTCGCTAAAATCAATGATGTTTTCTTTATCACATCATATGCATGTTGCGGCCAAATTTGACTCATGGCCGACTGACAACCAAAAACATAGTGGCGATCACGGAGAAGTGGGGGCCTTGTTCACCCTTTGATTTCCCACGTTCACCTATCTGAGGGCGGTCAACTTTTTGGGCGAACCAACCAGGTTGCCAAGGTATCTTTGGACCAAAGCTGATTTTATTGGAACTATCAAGACGATTTCGTCACATACCATGAAAAGTGCCTCAAGAGAAAGAAGGGTGGAACTCCTTTCCCCCTCACGGTAGGCCGTTACACATGCTCCGGCTATCACAAGGCGAAGGAGATGTTTCTTTGAGCTAGAATTGCTCAACCTAAAGCATGATTTCCCAGTGAGGCCTACATTCGACCCTAGGGGCTGTCTGCGAGGCTAAGCTTGATCCGATTCATGTCCTCAGTTGAGGATATCTACATTGGCGTTCTCCATGAGGTGGAACTCGGAAGAAAGGATCACTCTCGCTTAGCATTAACGGAAATCATCCATTACGGAGTGGCCATCGTCCCAAAAGGCTTCCAAACCACGGAAGGCGAAGTAGACAAAGTATATAATGACACGAAGGGGATGATTGGCCCTTCAGGACATTGATGAAGCAAGGCTCCTCGGACAATCGAGGAGAGGGTCGAGGAGACTATGCGGAGAAAGAGCATTGGTGCCGCATGAATGGGTTAATCTACCTCGGTGTAGATTTTACAACTTCTCCTTTGGGTAATGCACCTCCAAGGTCAAAGAAGCGGCTAAAAGGCAAAGGCTGCGGAAGGTGAGCCTAGCACCATTCGGGAGGAAGCCCTGAAAGTCCTCTTCCTTGAGCTGAACAAGTAATAACCTGGATTCGCGGAGAAGGAATTGGCGAGAGGATAGTCCTATATGCCCATCCACCCGGGATGTCGGCATCGCTACTGACTACGAGAGGTCCCTTATCCCTTCTTCTTCTCTTCCCCCTTCCTCGGATGTCGTGACCACTCCTTTGGTTGTGTCTTCTCCCCCTTCTTCTACCCTTTCCCTGCCTCTTCGTCCATCTTCTCCTCTCTCGCTGATTTGTCTTCCTCCATTTCTTCCCTCATTTCCGGGCTCCCTTCCCTTCCCATGTCTTACTGCAGCCCCGGTTTCCCTTCCTCCGTGGACACCTCCATGGCTATTCTTTCAATGCCACCGCCGCGTGTCTCCACGTTCTTCCCCTCTTCTCTATTCTTGCTGCCTCCCCCTCTGTCTCTGGTCCTTCTTGATAGGACCAGCTTGGATCTCTCTCGGGTGAGCCAGCCAAAGAGGAAAGTCCCCATCGCTCGATGGACTTTTGATTATTCCGGCTAAAGGAGCAAAGAAGCACAAGCCGGTTACACGCTTCTCAAGAAGCGCTGCGGTGAGAGAGTTATGGAAATTGCCTACCCCGATCTCACAAAGAAAAGAAGATCTGTCTCCGGCAGATTTCACGGTGACCCAAGTCTGATGGGGACATCTCACGAAAGTCTCCGGGGGAAGCTCTTTCGCGATTGATGCACTCTGCGAAAAGCTTGGGGAAAGGAAGAAAAAAGAGGCTATTGAAGGAGCGAGAATAAATACCTGCTTCAAGCCCTACAGAAGATGGGAAGTGCACCTCCCACAACTGCCGCCGAGACTCCTGAGCTGCTCAGTCAGGAGAAGATCAATGAATACTCAAAGATCGGCGAGCAAGGTATGGTTTATTTACGCTTGGGAGCCAAATCCTTAAGGATAGTGAAAAGGTGATCGCCGAGTATATTAGTTTATACCTGAACATCGAGAAGGCGAATAAGGAACTCCAAACATTAGCAAGTCCAGTATCAGAAGAGCTCGAAAATGCCAGACTCCAACACGAGGCCTTCGACAAATGTTATTTGTTGAGTCGAAGATTTGGTCAAGTTTGGAGTATTCGGTCATCGAGGACCCTCAGCAAGATCATGTCCACTCTGGACTATCGGATAGATCAGCTCGAATTTGTGTTAGAGAAGATAGACAAGGTGAAGGAAGAGGCCTGGATGCGATGCATCAAATGGAGAAGATTGTTCTATCTATGACTCGGGGTTGCTCACTCCTTCCCTCACCTTGAGATCGGTGGCGATACTATCCGAATTTTCAAGGAGCTAGCTTCTCGAGGACGGGGGGAAGTCACTTTCGACATCGAATCCATCAACAACCTCTGGCTGTAGAGACTTCATCGGGTCCCTAATCGAGGCGGGTAAAGACTATTCCAAGGTCCCGAAAAGCTCATTGATGAGCGGGAAACTTGCGAAAGCAATTAGTGAAAACACTGAGGATCCATCACGGGATCAATTTGCGCCGATGATCAGCAAGTTCTTGGAATACGCGCTCGGTTCCACATCTCATCTCTGATCGGCATCGAAAGCAGGCGACCCCTTTTAGGCCAGGCCACGGGATGATGATGATGAATAGCTTCTTCTTCTTCTCCTTCTTCTTCTCCTCTCTATTCTCGACTTTCTCTTGAAATATACGAAGTGTGTTGGCACAAGCGATGACATCATCCATGTTGCATCATGGGATGATGTCATCCATCCAAGTTGTAAAAGTCAACATGACTTTTGGATATTTTGTAAATATCTTGTGAATAAGTGGTTGGCTCCATTTTGCCTTCTCTCTCCCTCACTTTCTATAAATACTAGAATACTTGTTGTATTCAGGGGGTGAACATTTTTCAGATAGAAATAGAGGTGAGGAGAGAAAGACTTTGAGCTTTCTTGTAACAGATAAAAACAATTAATACAATTATTCAGACTTTGTGCTCAATAGCTGTGTTATACATTAGATCTTTCTTATGTTAGATCTGCATGTGTCTTTTCTGTTGAATTCATATCTACTTTTCCGTCATTTGTTTATCAGTATTGCTTTGTTTATTTATGTGAGTAGGTTTGGCTCTGTTTACTACCAAGCCCAAAGCATAGATCTTCTGACCCTTCCGCTTTGGAACTCATTTCTTTTCTTCCTTCGGATCTGTTCTTTCTCTTCTCCTTCTTTTATTCCTTTCTCTTCGCAGCCTAGAACACTCTACTGGGATGAGATCCCAACCCCCGAAGGCAGAATCTGTGAGACTTGCATAGGTTCCTGCTAGTAGAAGTAGCAATAAACCAGTTTCGCTTTGCTGTCTCAAAGAGGGGCTAAGCCCTGCTGCAACACCGTTGGCCGTTTATCCATAGATCTGTCACGTGCAGATTTTCGGACCAACTTGATTTTTGGCGACTCCATTGGGATCGGATTTTTAAGCAGATTCGCCAGCGAAGCAGATAAAATCATCGGATCTATCTTTGGTAGTAAAATAAAAAATCAGGAAAAATCAGCGAGTTCTTTGCCGGTTTGCAAAATCTAAACTTTTTGTTGAAAATCCAAAAATTTGCAAAAGTGCCCGAAATTGAAAATTTTCTTCTGAGAATCATAGATCGGGCACATTACAGATCTTTAGTTCGCTGAGTTTTTGTCAAAATTATTATTTTTCCGTAGATCCGAGTTTTGATTATTTTCTAAAAAGTTTGAAACCCTCTGAAAAGTAAAAATCAGATCTGAAAAATCAGCTTACTATCTTCCCCACCATCTTATCCTCATTTTCATCTGTCATTTAACCGCAATCGGTTTCTGAAGAGGATAATTTTCAAATATCCAGAAAAGTGCATGCTGCTGGTTTTTGTCAGAAAAACCAGAAAATCAGCAAGTACACCCAAAAATAAAGTTTAAATCTTGTTGTAATATTGCGAGATCAGAAAGGTACTTTGGCGAGTGAACCTTTACGCGCGTTGCGAAGAGCCGTGGAGAAGCGATCCTACTTTCGATGCGCCGGAGGCCTGTTCAGCGTAACACCGGCACGTTTTCAAGCGCTAAGCTCGGCTAGCGGTCATCGAGTGTCTCGCCTTCACGAAGAAAAAGTCTTTTGCGGGAGCATCCACACCCCTTTGTAGTGCTTTCTTACTCGGCGGAACTACACTTCCGGCTCGTGTTCTCTTTCCGGCTTTTCAGATGGCGGTACCATGGGGAAACGCTATGGGTCCGTTGGCTTTACCACATCCAGTTCACGCACTCCCTCACGGAAATCGAAAGAATTTTCCTAAATTCGACGGGAGCGGAAATCAAAGCACGGATTCCCACATTTCTGCTTTCATTATGTCATGCAGTATTTTGGATGTGACTCATGAAGATGTGTCGGTTCGCCTCTTCTGGAAACTCTCTGAGGGCTGCGGTGAATGGTTTCAGCATTTGCCGGCGGATCTATCACTAGTTGGGCAACTTTGCGGGACGCTTTTGAAAGCAGTATAAGCCTTGAGAGGATGCATTTACTTTATTATCACGGATCACTCATCGAAGAAGGAGGCAAATGAGACCATGCGCGATTTTGTCACCCGGTTAATCGCTAATCAGCCGTGTCCCTCTTGCCATGCTTCAACACCGGAGAACCGAGAAGTGTTTTTCGTAAATGCCATGAGTTCAAAAGTTAGCTTCTTGCTCCTTGAAGCGAGTAGCTACTTTGCCTCTCGCTCAGCTTTGCTGCCATCCGTATAGAAGACAATTTGATAATATCGGCGAGTTAAGAAAAGAATCGGTAAAGCCTAAGTCTTTGGGCCCTTCGCCTATCACTTGTCGATCCGGCATTCCAAAAATGGCGAATGATTTGCTTGCACTGAAGAAGCGGTGGCGAGCCTCTCCCGGTTCCTCGTATCGGGATATCCCGCGGAGGAATTTTGTTCCTAACATGGCGCTTCACAAAGCCGCGCTTGCCTCTGGCTGCTCCACGGTTGGCGCTTGAAGCTCCTCCGGTCAATGCTTTGGCGAAAGTGAAGGAAGAAGAAGCAATACTATGAGGAACCTTCGCTCCAGGCGAAGATGATCAAGATGTCGGTGAACAGTGGCGACTCCACGGTGGATACATGGAATTTGATGAGGACGAATCCGATGAAGAAGAGAGTACTGCAAGGCTATGCAAGCGGACAATCCTCTGTTGTTTTTACCCGCTCATGAGGAAAAGAAGCGAGAGGTTGATGCCCATACGCGAGAAAGAGAAGGCCGTGTCAAACACGCCTCGACCATTGTTAAAAGAGGTAATCCTCTTCCCACTCAACTCCTGTTAAATCTTTTTGCAAAGAAGTCTTTTCCACCTATCTCTCCTCAAAAGTCGAGCCCTCTCATATTCCTATCAAGATCGGTAACCCTATTCCATCATCGCGGGGTGAAGGACTCATTCCTTTACCTCATGACCCTTAACCGCATTTGATATAATAGATCACGCAAAAAAAGACCAAGATCCAAATGTACGAAGTGAATATCTTGATCAAACCCGAACGACTTGTAAGATTGACTAAGTATATCAAAGTCAAATTTGTTATAGCTAAACCGGTTTCCTGAAAGGAATCCTTTCTACTCCTCACTGAATCCCACATAAATGTCACTTGACGTCCGCATCGGCAAGATAGAACCTTTCTATCTCTCCTCTCGATCAATGGCCATAAGTTGAGCAATTGCATTATTGATTAGGAGCCTCGATAACGTCATACTGCCGAAAGTCGTCGCTCATGCTTTGGGCCTTACTCTTACCAAACCCTTCGGCAGATGTTACTCATTGGAAACAAGCAAGTTCCGTTGGTTGGCCAAATCAGGGCGCACTGATTTGCGTTTGCGGCCTTCCGGATAAAAGAGTAAAAATGACAGTCCTTGTTGCTGACATCCCAGCAGCCTATGGAATTCTACTAGGAAGGAGTTTTTGCAGCGAAGTTGGTGGAGAAATTCACATGGGTGGTCAAAGCTAGAATCCCGATCAAAGGCGTAATGCAAACTTTGGGCCGGAATCCCAAAGAAATACTTGGTCACTAGCTCACGAAGACCCCAAAGCCCAAATTCTTTTGAATCATCAGGGTTGGGGAATTACTTCTTATCCACCGAGGCGGAAACAAAGGGCGTTTTGTTCGGGAAAAGGATTGTAATAAGATCTGGACCTTGCTGATTTGATGGCAGCTGCGTGACTAGTGGATGTGGTATTTGGAGTTGTCTTTGATATCTCCGAGGAGAGATAATTCCTCTTTCTTTCAAATTGCAGTTTTCAACACTAATAATCTTTGCTTTGAGTACGAATCTCTGTTACTCGGTATGCAAGCTGCAAAGGAAAGAGGAATAAAAAATCTGAAAGTCCAAGGTGATGCCGAGCTAGTTGTAAATCAGGTCAAAAGGATTTACCAAGTGAAAAATGAAAGGCTCAGGCACTACCGTAATGCGGTATGGGACAGCATTGAGGAATTTGACGCTTTTTCAATAGAGGCCATTCCAAGGGCCCAAAATGACATGGCTGATTCGTTGGCTGTTTCGGCATCTCTCATGCTCCCACACCCGGGTTTGAAGACGAACAAGTACACCATTGAAGTGGTTTTCCGCCCAAGCGTGCCAGACAACTCTCAGCATTGGCAGGTATTCAACGATGATAATCACCTCATTGCCTTTCTAGAAAGCAGAAAATTTTGATGAGTTGTATTTTGAAGGATCCACCTCTCCATGCCGTGAATCCATCAACAGTCAAAACCACGAAACAAAGGAGAACGATGGCATTTGTCAGCTTAAGGGAAATAAAATTCCAAAGGGCCTGGTTTCTCTGGAGCGCCTGTTTGACAGGCATGACCGTTTTGTGAAAAGGAAAAGGCGAGATGATCCTAGCTCATCTCCGAGAGAGCGAAGAACAGTCAATTTAGGTTACGAGGCACATCCATGATTCGTGAACATCGGGAAATGTTGCACGCGGAAGAAAAAGCGAAAATTTGTCAAGTTCTTTGAAAAGATATATGGATGTATTGGCATGGTCTATGCCGACTTAAAGTCCTTCAAGCCGAAGGCGTTGGCATGATATCTGGCTGAAAGAAGATGCAAAGCCTTGAAGTCGGAAGCAAAGGCATTATAATCCCAAGATTTCGGGCACCATTCAAGCCGAAATTCAGAAGATGCTGGGCGAGAATCATCTTCCCTATCCATCACAGCACTTGGGTGGCGAACATTGTGCCCGTCTGCAAGAAAAAGCGGTGAAATACGCATCTGCGTAGACTTAGAAACTTGAATCAAGCCCATTTGAAAGACAACTACCCTCTTCCCATAATGGATCAAGTTACGCAAGCGATGGCGGGTCGAGAAATCTTTGTCTATGCTTGACGGTTTTGAGGCTATAATCAGTTGAAGTCTCGCACGGAGATCAATTCAAAACAGCATTCACTACTCCATGGGGTACATTTGCCTCTGGCAGGATGCCTTCGGCCTAACCAACGCTGGTGCCACTTTTCAGCGGGCCATGGACTTTGCATTCAAAGGCATGATGGGAAAAGTCATTGTAGTTTATCTAGATGACTTAACCGTGTTCTCTAAACTACGAAGTGATCATTGTGATCACTTGGAGCAAGTATTGGCCAGGTGCCGAGAACATGGAATTTCCCTTAACCCAAAAAAGTCTGTTTTTGGGGTTACGGAAGGGAAATTGCTAGGCCATGTGGTTAGCAAAGAAGGAACGAAGATTGATGCCGAAAGAGTTAAGGCTATCCAAAGCCTTACTCTGCCTACAAGCAAGAATGGTGTTCATTCTTTCTTCGGAAAGGTGAACTTTCTTAGGCGTTTTGTCCCTGATTTTGCTGAGAAGACCCGCCACATACTGAACATGATGAAAGGGTCACCCACTTTCAGATGGAGTGAAGAGGGGAAAAGGTCGTTTGAAGAGATAAAAACACATTGCTCATGCACGGTCTGGTATGTCCGGATTTCTCCAAGGACTTCATTATGTATAGCTATGCATCGGAACATACTGTGTCTGCAATCCTAATGCAAAAGAACTCGGAGGATATTGAATCTCCAATCGCATTCATGAGTTCTCCCCTCAAGCCCCACGAGTTGAAGATGACTCAATTAGAAAAGCACGCCTTTGCCGTTGTCAAAGCGGTGAAGAATTTCAGGTATTACATTCTGAACTCGCATACGGTGGTGCTAGTTCCCGACACTGCGGTGAAGTCAATTCTAACTCAGCAAGAGTTAGGAAGCTTAAGAGGGAATTGGATCGCAAAGGTCCAGGAATATGACCTAGATATTAAACCCACCAAGTTGGTGAGGGGCAAAGGCACATGTCGGCTAATGGTGAGAAAAGGGTTGAGAAAATCCTGATGAAAGAGAAAATCGTACCAACGAAGCGCAAAGCCCTCTGGAAGGGCATGATTCTCTACCTCTGGTTTTGTTTGTTTCAACTAGTGACGAATGGTACTCCGACATCGCTTTCTTCCTTACCTACGGCGAATGCCCAATGCACCTCACCTGAAAGGAGAAGCGTTTGTAAAGCTCGGAAGCGGCTAAATATGTCATGCGGGATGACGGCTTATATAAGCGCGGGATAGCGGTGTCTTCTGCGATGTGTTGACAACCCGTGCAAGTAAAGCTGCTGGAGTTTTCTAATTCGGCTTGTGGAGGCCATTTTCTTCTTAGTGGCGGCACAAGATCATTCGAGCCGGGTACTATTGGCGCGCGCTCTTTGAGATGCGGCTACAGGTGGCGAAATGTGAACCACATCGACGGTTTGTTGGTAAGCCCAAGTTGGCTGCCCTTTCCCCTAAGGCGGTTATTATCAATGAACCATTCAGGCAATGGGGAATTGATTTTATTGGTGCACTCAATCCTCAATCGAGTGCTGGACATAGCTATGTCCTCACCGCAACAGATTACTTCACTAAATGGGTGGAGGCCATACCTGTCAAGCATGCCACTTCCGAGGTAGTTTGCAGTTTTATCAAAGAGAATATCATTGTCAGGTTTGGCATTCCAAATAAAATCGTTGCTGATAATGCTTCTAACTTCTCTTCCCGGGAAGTTATTAGTTTTTGCTATGAATATGGGATAACTTTAGCACATGCCTCAGATTATTATCCTCAGGGAAATGGTCAGGCAGAATCCAGTAATAAGAACTTGGTGACCATCATACGGAAATTAGTAGATGAAAATCAGCGGATGTGGCACAAGTCTTTGTACGACGCTTTGTGGGCGGACCGCATTACCCCAAGAGATCTCTCGGCATGTCACCTTTTCAAGTGTTATATGGCACTGATGCCGAGCTTCCCATTTCAGCGGAACTTCCTGCTCTACGCTTAGCGCGAGCAATCGAAGATGAAACTTTTCAGAGTTCTCTGGAAAAGAGAATCATGTACCTTGCGGAACTTGAAGAAAAGAGAGTAAGGGTGGTCGACAGGATCACTGAACATCAGAATCAAGTAAAGAGGCTTTTCGACAAGAAGGCCAAGCAGAGGAATTTTGAAGTGGGAGATCTCGTCCTTCTCTGGGACAAGCGGAGAGAACCAAAGGGCATGCACGGAAAATTTGATTCCCTATGGAGAGGGCCCTTCAAAATCAAGCAACTCAATGGAGAGAATAGTTTCTATCTCTCTTATCTGGATGGAGCTGAACTCCCGCTTCCCTACAGCGGGCAACATCTCAAGATCTTCAGGAAGTAGAGCTTGCTCTCTCCTTTGTACAGTTTGCTTTAGTCGTGTGTTTGCTTTCGGTTTTTGTGTGTTTCCTTTGTTCTCCCTCCGGTCCCCCTTGTTTTTGACTCCGTACCCAATGGATAGGCACATGTGATCTGGGATTCTCTACCCCCGAGTTTCACTCAGGGATAGTCCCCAGAAAGAGCCAGCTGTTATCCTGTAAAATTGACAAGGGCAATTTTACCGATAACCATACCGAAAATTTTGTTTCGATCCCTCGTTAGGGATCCTCCGCATTCAGAATATTGTAAAATCCCTTCCCGGGAAATTCAGTTTTTGAACTTAGTCTTTTTGAGCCTTTTTTGGCTGGGCGCATGGTTTTTCCTTGCAACATCAATTTTTGATGCGCCCCCTTAAAAGCCTTTGGCGCATGGTTTTCCATGTTAGCACGCTTCTCGGTGCGCCAAAGGCGCATGTATTCTCCATGTTACATCGTGTTTTGGTGCGCCAAAGGGCGCACATTTCCCCATGTCGACATCCCTTTGGGCGCGCCAAAGGCGCACCATTCTCTTCGATTGTTCATGACAACCGTTTTCGCGCGCCTTTTCAAATGGTGGTTGGCGCATTAATGACAAATTTTGTTATATATACCTATGCGCGCCATGTCATTTTCATTGTTCATTTTGTCAAGGCACGTGATTGCTCTGGGTGTGTCAGCTCTGCTCTGTCAATTGTCATTCGCTCTGTGGACCCGCTTTCCAAACCGTCGTTATACATTCGAAGGTAAGAGGTCCATCCTCTTTTTCATTTTTGTGCTTTGGTGTGCTCGGTCTGGTTTTCGTTTGATGGCCCGTTTTTAAATGTCGTTTTGCATTGGACTGGTTCTTCCCCTATCCCGCATAAACCAACTTCTTCCTTCTCTCCCTCCCTCATTTCCAGTTTGTAGGGGAAGTTGGTTTGATTAGGCTTGGTGTTAGAATGAATAATGCTTAAATGTTTAAAGTATTTTTGGTATTCCCCTTGGCGCGTTGCCGCGTCATGTTGCACCTTAGACAGTCGCGCCCCTCGGCGCGTCTACCCAGCATGCTGCAGTTATTAATCATGCGCCCCTAGGCGCACCCTTTCGGCCTGTAACACGCTCGAAACCCGCGCCTCCTTATATCCCTTTGGCGCATCTTTTACCCCTGTTGCATCCCTCTTCATCGGCTAAAGGCGCGCCCGGCTTCCATGCACGCAAGAGTTATTTGCGCATGTAAAACCTCAGGCGCAGGCGCACCTTGCCAGAGTCGTTGCAAGTACATGATGTTGTGTAGCCCTCCATGCGCCGCGCCATATACCTTTAGCGCGCCTTTTTCATGTTACACAATCTGCCCATGCGCAAAGGCGCACAAACCTCAATGTAACATGCATTTCTGTGCGCCCTACATAAGATGCGATGCTGCTTCATCCATGCGCCATGCGCCTTTGGCGCCAACTTAACCTCTGTTGCACCCTTTTCTGTGCGCCTTGACTATTCGGACTGTTATATACATTTTCATGCGCCTGCATCCCAAACCTTAAAAGTTCTAACTCTTTCTTCTGCTTTAGTATTCCAATGGAAGATCAAATGACTAATTCAAGCTTCTTGGATTGGGTTTCGCTCCTTCTACGTGCAGATCATCAGATAAGCCTTGAAGAACACATGTCTACGTCAGCAAGAGACCCATCAAACCAAGAGGGAAGGCAAAACTAACAGAAGAAGAAATGAAATACAAATATCAGAGGGTCAGAATGCCGAATCACGGGCGAGTGTAATATGGATGTCGGGGATTACAGGTGAGGCCACATTGACATAGAGAGAGTGCAGGTAAGGACTCGAGAAAGTGACAAGGAGTCCATGGATGGATAAATTGATAGGCAGCGCCCTGCACTTTGCCGGAGGAATCCTGTCAGCGCTGTGAATAACGAGTTCATGATGATTGTTGCACAATCCTTCAACAAAGACACGAGATGTGTCGAGAACAGCAAAGGCGAGGTAGTTATAAACCTTACTGCCCGTCGCTTTGAGTTGATGCTTGGCATCCCTCACCACCGAAACTATGTGGCTGTTAGCCAGCAAGAATGCCTCAAGGCTTGGGAGGACAACGAAGACCAGTGCATGCAGTTAATGAATGAGGTCTACCTCAAGAATAAGAAGGTAGTGACCCGGTGGCCTCAAACTATCCACCGGAGTGATTTCTCAGAGGAACTCAGTGATACAATCACCTTCCTGAGCAGAGTCTTCGGTCTTTCAGATGCTCACTACTTCCATAAGTGGATGCTGCGGTACCTGGAAACAATGAATAAGAATCTGCCCGATCAGCGTTTCTGCTGGGGGGAGATAATAAGCAGCACAATATCCGAGCAACTGCAACAGTTCGCTACAACAGGAGTGTTCCACATGAACTCCTACGTAGTGTATGCTGCTGCGTCTGAAAGGGATTATCCAGGGCTGCACCGAAGCGGAACTTGGCCTCAGGCCAAAATATATGAATACTATCAAGAGCTGAAGCTGGAGAACAGCATCCAACACTTCGCTAAGATCAATGATGTTTTCTTCTATCACATCATGTGCATGTTGCGGCCAAATTTGACTCATAGCCGGACAACCAAAAACATAGTGGCGATCACGAGAGAAGTGGGGGCCTTGTTCACTTTGATTTCCCACATTCACCTATCGAGGGCGGTCAACTTTTTGGGCGAACCACCGAGGTTGCCAAGGTATCTTTGGACAAAGCTGATTTTATTGGAACTATCAAGGCAGCTCGTCACATACCATGAAAAGTGCCTCAAGAGAAAGAAGGGGGGAACTCCTTTCCCCCTCACGGTGGCCGTTACACATGCTCCGGCTATCACAAAGCGAAGGAGATGTTTCTTGAGCTAGAATTGCTCAACCTAAAGCATGATTTCCCAGTGAGGCCTACATTCGACCCTAGGAACATCTACGAGGGCTAAGCTTGATCCGATTCATGTCCCTCAGTTGAGGATATCTACATTGGCGTTCTCCATGAGGTAGAACTCGAGAAGAAAGGATCACTCTCGCTTAGCATTGCGGAAATCATCCATTACTGGGTGGCCATCGTCCCAAAGGCTTCCAAACCACGGAAGGCGAAGTAGACAAAGTATATAATGACACGAAAGGGGATGATTGGCCCTTCCCGGACATTGTGAAGCAAGGCTCCTCGGACAATTGAGGAGAGGGTCGAGGAGACTATGCGGAGAACGAGAGCATTGGTGCCGCATGAATGGGTTAATCTACCTCGGTGTAGATTTTACAACTTCTCCTTTGGGTAATGCACCTCCAAGGTCAAAGAAGCAGCTAAAAGGCAAAGCTGCGGAAGGTGAGCCTAGCACCATTCAGGAGGAAGCCCCTGAAAGTCCTCTTCCTTCAGAGCCTGAACAAGTAATAACCCTGGATTCGCCAGAGAAGGAATTGACAGAGGATAGTCCTATATGCCCATCCACCCGGGATGTCGGCATCGCTTCTGACTACTGAGAGGTCCCTTCTATCCTTCTTCTTCTCTTCTTCCCCCTTCCTCGGATGTCGGCAACCACTCCTTTGGTTGTGTCTTCTCCCCCTTCTTCTACCCTTTCCCTGCCTCTTCGTCCATCTTCTCCTCTCTCGCTGATTTGTCTTCCTCCATTTCTTCCCTCATTTCGGGCTCCCTTCCCTTCCCATGTCTTCTCGCAGCCCCGGTTTCCCTTCCTCCGTGGACACCTCGCGGCTATTCTTTCAATGCCCGCCGCCGCGTGTCTCCACGTTCTTCCCCTCTTCTCACATTCTTGCCTCCCCCTCATCTCTGGTCCTTCTTGATAGGACCAGCTTGGATCTCTCGGTGAGCGACCAAAGAGGAAAGTCCCCATCGCTCAGATGGACTTTTTGATTATTAAAGCTAAAGGAGCAAAGAAGCACAAGCCGGTTACACGCTTCTCAAAAAGCTGCTGCGGTGAGAGAGTTATGGAAATTGCCTACCCCGATCTCACCAAAGAAAAGAAGATCTGTCTCCGGCAGATTTCACGGTGACCCAAGTCACTGATGGGGACATCCTCGAAAGTCTCGGGGAAGCTCTTTCGCGATTGATGCACTCTGCGAAAAGCTTCGAGAAACAAAGGAAGAAAAGAGGCTGCGAAGGAGCGAGAATAAATACTGCTTCAAGCCCTACGAGAAGATGGGAAGTGCACCTCCCACTGCTGCGCTTGAGACTCTGAGGTGCTCGGCCGGGAGAAGATCAATGAATACTCAAAGATCGGCGAGCAAGGTATGGCTGTTTCTGCTTGGAGGAGCCAAATCCTTAAGGATAGTGAAAAGGTGATCGCCGAGTATATCAGTTTATACCTGAACATCGAGAAGGCGAATAAGGAACTCCAAACATTAGCAAGTCCAGTATCAGAAGAGCTCGAAAATGCCAGACTCCAACACGAGGCCTTCCAACAAATGTTCGACTGTTCAGTCGAAGATTTGGTCAAGTTTGGAGTATTCGGTCATCCAAGGACCCTCAACAAGACCATGTCCACTCTGGACTATCGGATAGATCAGCTCGAATTTGTGTTAGAGAAGATAGACAAGGTGAAGGAAGAGGCCCTGGATGCGATGCATCAAATGGAGAAGATTGTTCTATCTATGACTCCAGGGTTGCTCACTCCTTCCCTCACCTTGAGATCAGCTGACGATACTATCCGAATTTTCAAGGAGCTAGCTTCTCAAGGGACAGGGCCAGAAGTCACTTTCGACATCGAATCCATCAACAACCTACTGGCCTGTAGAGACTTCATCGGGTCCCTAATCGAGGCGGGTAAAGACTATTCCAAGGTCCCCGAAAAGCTCATTGATGAGCGGGAAACTTGCGAAGCAATCAGTGAAAGGCACAAGGATCCATCACAGGATCAATTTGCGCCGATGATCAGCAAGTTCTTGGAATACCGCGCTCAGTTCCACATCTCATCTCCTGATCAGCATCAGAAACAGGCGACCCCTTTTAGGCCACAGGATGATGATGATGAATAGCTTCTTCTTCTTCTTCTTCTTCTCCTCTCTATTCTCCGACTTTCTCTTGAAATATCGAAGTGTGTTGGCACAAGCGATGACATCATCCATGTTGCATCATGGGATGATGTCATCCATCCAAGTTGTAAAAGTCAACATGACTTTTGGATATTTTGTAAATATCTTGTGAATAAGTGGTTGGCTCCATTTTGCCTTCTCTCTCCCTCACTTTCTATAAATACTAGAATACTTGTTGTATTCAAGGGGGTGAACATTTTTCAGATAGAAATAGAGGTGAGGAGAGAAAGACTTTGAGCTTTCTTGTAACAGATAAAAACAATTAATACAATTATTCAGACTTTGTGCTCAATAGCTGTGTTATACATTAGATCTTTCTTATGTTAGATCTGCATGTGTCTTTTCTGTTGAATTCATATCTACTTTTCCGTCACTTGTTTATCAGTATTGCTTTGTTTATTTATGCAAGTAGGTTTGGCTCTGTTTACTACCAAGCCCAAAGCATAGATCTTCTGACCCTTCCGCTTTGGAACTCATTTCTTTTCTTCCTTCGGATCTGTTCTTTCTCTTCTCCTTCTTTTATTCCTTTCTCTTCGCAGCCTAGAACACTCTACTGGGATGAGATCCCAACCCCCGAAGGCAGAATCTGTGAGACTTGCATAGGTTCCTGCTAGTAGAAGTAGCAATAAACCAGTTTCGCTTTGCTGTCTCAAAGAGGGGCTAAGCCCTGCACACCGTTGGCCCGTTTATCCATAGATCTGTCCGCGCGACAGATTTTCGGACCAACAGAGGCACAATATGCGCATAACTCCTCATCGATTTCAAAATTCAAATGCCTCATCTATGAAGGAGAGAGTATAGATGACGATGTAAGCGATAAGGAAGCCATCAAAGTAATCATCACCGCATATGATTATAAAAGGGGTCACGGTACTTTAACATCGTGGAGATCTAGATGCTATCATGAGAATGGCCATGCACTGGTGACAAAGCTAAATGACCAAGATAGGTGGATGCGGGTAAATAAGGCACGGTTAAATGTATGTAGAAAAATATCAGAAGGTACCATCTACAACTTGTCTACTTTCATCATAGATGAAATTATCGCAAGAGATGTGTAGGAAGGAGACAAAATAATTTTTGGAAATGTCCTCTTGACAATTTTGTTTTCAGAAATAGGAGTGCCAGATGTGGCAGATAAGTTTGTTTGGGAATATTCAGAGGAAGATCCATCACTGAAAAAATATTTTCAAAGTACACTTGCGACAACATGACAACTTCTCACAACGCACACCTATAGAAATGGTATAATTACTTAAGGGATGCATTCAGGGTGGAGTGGAGGATCCAGAGCAACCGCCAAAGACTCGTTGATAGAGAATCCAAATTTGTAGTGTGTACCGACACTTCGCAATCTAAAATTCAAGCGGGTAGATGAAACTATGAGCCCCTAGTGCAAACTCCCCTCCTATTTCGAACATTGTATTTTTAAGTAGGGGTAAACTGATTTACACAGGCCAAAATACTAAGGTTTGACCTTAGTGAGGTGGATAAATACCATAGGGAGCTATGTAGATAACTCATTTACCCCAAGAAGCACACATACGTGGAGAGGTATGTCTCCCACAAAGTTTAAATGACAAAGCCCCGACTTTGCCAATAGCAGGAAGAATCATGGCGAGGGTATATCTATGTATAAGACCAAATTTTGAGAAGGGCACATACCTGGAATGTGATGTCTCCATTCCTGAAGACCCCATGGGAAGAAGGAAGCCCGCACCAATAAAGAAAGGAAGAGAAGAGGTGCAAGGGAAAAAGGCACCAAGTGTCCAAGATACACCAACGGTGGGCACCCTAGGGACAAGCGCTAGAACTAGTACTTACACATGTAGGAAGAGGTCCCCAGTCAGAGAGGAGGTGCTAGAACAAGAAAATCCTATCACAAAAGAGAAATCACTAGAGAAGGAAGAAGAAAGAGCATAATCTCCTATACTGGAATCCCTAGTTAGGAAGAAGCTAGAAGGTGATGGAGGAGGCTGATTCGGAGGACACATAGAGTTTGGAGGCCTACAGAGGTGAGAGGGATGATGATGAGGAAGATGAACCTAAAGGAACCTAAGGGCCACTAGTGTTTGAGGTGCATGATTTAGAGGAAGAAGGTGAGGAAGAAAAAATGACTATCTCTTTGTGCAGAGGAAGGGCAACCAGGAGGGGGAAGGCACCCAAAATAAGGGATAAAGTGAAGAAATGAGTACAAAAACTAGACTCCAAGCCTCACGCAGGAGAAGATAAATGAGGTGGTGGAAAAAGAAGCGGTGAAAATCATTGAAGCCTTGGTAGTACAAGAGTTGGAGCACAATGCTGAATTAGTAATGAATGAAGATAAAGAAGAAAGTGTGGGAAAAGATCATGACAACACAGGAGGAGGCCCTAGTTTAACGCTATGTATTCCTAATGGCACGCACACGGAGGAAGACCCACAGAGATCCGGACACCAAAAAATGGACTATATTGATGGTCCAAACAAGGTGTTACACACGTTTCCAAAGCACTGTTCCAACAGAACAACTCTTGGCCATGACATTGTTTGATGTGGAAGGTGCCTACCCATAGACAAGGAAGATGCTTTCATGGGCATTTGAGTCCCACCTCAATGAGCCCAAATTCAAGTAAGCCAAGGGGCATTGATGGAAGTATCGAGTCTAAAGGAACCAACCCCTTGGTGAACACTTAGCATTTATCTCACGAGCAAGTCTACAACGTGCTAAACAAAGTCTCATTCGAAATTAAAGCTAGACTCTTGGGAGGAACGACAAAGTGAAGGTTCTAGAGGTAGAGCGGAGAAGAAGGATGAAGAGCTCCTGGAAAGAACTAAGGAGTTAAAACATGAAGAATTAGTCAGTGCTCAACTAAGGTGGGAGTTAAAGGAAGAAAAGGAAAGGGTACATGAAGTATCCAAGAAGGTGGAGATGATCACAAGCACTATTATCTTGAAGCATCCAGACTTGACTCCAACCACCTAGAAATATGAATCAAGCCTATAGTGCCTAGAAGATCTAACTCGTGTCCTCACCATGGAGAGGAAACCTTTGGCACTAGAGTCTGTAGAAGAGGCATTGATGCACCAAAAAAAGGAGGATAGAATGAAGGTGGTGGAAATTGTTTCTCAATACAACAAGATCCTCGCCAATGTAAGGGTTGCCATCTTTGGTAGTGGAAGCTACCTATGAAAACTATATAGATAGAGATAAAGTGGCAAGTATCCTGGTTGCCACTTATGAGGAAAAGCTCAAAGAATTTTAGGAAAAGAACAAGGGGAATAGGGATGAGAGGGATAAAATTCTAGCTGAAGTAGAGAAGAAATCAGAGGCTATTGAGACCTTGCGAGGCTCAATTAAAAACGGCTTAAAGAATTATATCCATAGATCACTCATCGATGGACGTGCTTGAGGATATGGGAAAATAGTTAGATGAGGTTATCAAAACTATGAGTACCAAGGAGAGGAGCTGGGTTTTGATGAAGTGAGTGCCCTAGTTGGCAACCTTTGTCAACAAGCACAAAACGAAGTGGATACTTGGGATAATTTGGGAAGGACTTAAAGGAAGGACTTCCCTCTCCTTTTGCAATAGTAGTCGAGTTTCCCCTATTCTTTCATTCTTCCCATATTCTTCATTCCCGTCATTCTTTTCACTCTTTCTTTATTCTTTAAAGGACATGTTCCCATGGATAGAGAATAGGCGTAGTGTGGAGTGATGTTGGGACCCTAATTTATTGGCCAAGAAAAAAAAGGTGCGTGGGTGCACAAGGAGAAAGTGCATAGGAAAAGGTTCTAAGAGGGTTTAATAGAACAAGTGGCACACACATAAGGCAAAAAGGTTTTGAGACTCATCCATATTTAACACATCGGCGTGAGAACATGAGAAAATCATGACCCGACCGTGCATGCAAAATGGATAAGGTGCCAGCTTGGCAACATATTGGCTTAAGAAGGAATATACCATATGATGGAAGTTTCGAGAAGACCATCATTGCAAGGAGTGGAAAGCTCAAACCTGAAGGAGCATACCCACATGGAGGACCACATTTGACACTTGGCGATGGTGTAGACACTAAAATTAGGTCACACTCCCCTTTTGTCCCTTGACATATAAGCACCCTTTATTACATTTACCTAGCCATGACCCCCTTCACCCCACTAATATTAATTTAATTAAATTAATGCTTTATCCTCACTATATTTATTATTTAAATAATATCTACACATATAGTTCACTTAGACACCTCACCAAGCTAACTCAACCTAAGACCTATTCTTAGCAAGTTCCCATAACTAACTAAGACTTACCCAAACCCTAAAAATCAATGCCTACATTCCCTCTAACCACATTCCCGCATGCTCACAAGAGGCTTCGAGTCTAATCCATGGGATAATGACACGAGATCCAAGGAAATCAAGAGGATCTCCCTAGTTTAGTAAACCTAGGAAATCCCACCTTGACCGATGTCGGTTACCCCTAACCGTCACGGTTAAGACAGACTACCATCGGTTACCCCTTTTAACCCAAAACAACCTTATTCTCAAGGTTGGAACTTGGAAGCAAGAAAGTTGATGAGCAAGAACACATCTCAAAGAGATAACGCATCTTCAGAGAGCCAATTCCAATGAAAAATCACATCCAAGGAAGGAGATTGAGCATCTTCTCTTGCACAACCATCCCAACCACGATCTGATCTATCCAAGCAAAGAGGAGTGTGCATGCAGCCCATGCAGAAGATTTTCTTCAGTTGGTGATCACTTGCAGCCTTCAAACCCATCATCAGCACCTCCATCCTTCACACATAGACCTTCAGGAACAAAATCCAAGTAAGTATAATGTCATACTTCTCTGGTTTATTTCATTTCATCATTATTTTATCACCCATTGTTTATCTTGCTCCCTATTGACCTTCTCCAACATTTTCACCTCCATAGACCCATTAAAACCTCACAAAAGCCTACTCCAGTCACCCAATACCTCGTCTCGACCAACCAAAATCCTTTGTGCAATCACAAAGGAGACCAAAACCCTATTCTGTGACATTTCTAGATCTCACAGTAATGGCGGCCGGTTATACCTAACCGCCGTCGGTCACCCCTAACCAACACTAGTCTCTATGTTTGCCCACACAACCTTAAACAGAGACCTACCCACCTAATTTTACCTCACCCTCATTCACTTGTGACTGATCTCGAGACCTTTATCAAACCTGTAGAGACCTAGAACCAATCATTTGACCTTTGGATTCTATTCTAGCTTAGCCTATTAGATTAGATCTATTTTCTTATTGTGTTTTAAGTGAGATACCCAAATCATTTCAAAATAAAAATAGGATTTACTTTGTTTACAACGTTAATATTTTTAAAACAGTGGAGTGACAACCATCTAAGAAGTATCATACTTCTCAAATCTAGCGTACGCTAGGTAGTTCATCGCCCATATTATTTAATTTCTTCTAATGATCTTGTTTTCATTATAGGTAGTTCCTCCTAGCCAAAAGGAAGCTCTCACGATCAGTGTGGATTCGGAAGTCATATGCACACAACCCATGAACCGACATTTGAACAAGTTCCGTTACCCTATCTGTTTTATCAACACTTCAAAGAAACAATCTAAGAAAAAGGTGAAACATTTTGGCACACCGGTGGGACCCATCCAGGGTTCCTTACATTTCATTCATTCCTAGGAAAAAATTGTGTGTTTGTTTCCCTTCTAAAAGCATACACACTAATTTTCTTCCTTGGTAATCCACATCTCCTTTCTATTTGCTCTAAAGGAAACTTTTCTTTTGGTGTAATTAAAAAGAATCATTTCTTCATGTTTTCTACATTGTAGTGAAAGAGCATCCCTCTTCCTCTTCATCTTATTGTGTCATCCAATTTCACATTTTTGATTTGGGTTTAAAAACAATTGCATTCCATTCTGATTTATTGCATTAGCTCACATTAATTGAGGGAAACCTATACACTGGAAGTCATGACTAGCTGATGGTTGACAAACGAATCATAGAAAAGAACTTCTATCATTTTCTCTTTCTCGAGTCTTACCAAACCACACAAAAATTCAAAATACATACATTCTTAAAAATATCCTACCTGGAAGAAGCTGTAGGTGATCACACAATCACGACATAGTGGGCACCCAGCTCACTGCTCTGTCGAGTCATACTTCAAAGTGAAGCCTGCCCCCACCATAACATACCTGAAACCTCACCTTTTAGATCTCCTTCTTTGTAGGAAGCCATCCTCACCAAAAACTCTATTTCAAAATTCATGTGTTAGTCCCTAAATAGCATAAGCTAAACAAACATAATAGAAAGGGCACTCCTAGGATCACATTTTCTTAGTGTTTCTACTTGGCTTGTGTTTTGAGGTGAAAGATCACATTCATCACTTTTTTGTTATTTTTTTGTTCATCCTTGCATGCTCCTCATCATAGCTGGTGTATTCCGGCTTCACCTAAGTGTGCCTGGGCCATATCATTATCATTACAGAATTCGGGTCTAATTCTACATCGAATTTAATACACAACCACTTTTTTTTCATCATTGTTCAATTTTCATAGTAACCGTCATCGGTTACCTCTAACCGCCATCGGTTATACCCAACCGACGTCAGTTCTAGGTCCTTTTGTTAACCTACTCAAAAGGAAATTTTTACTTCACTTTCTTCCACTTTCCATAGTCTCTGTCACTATCATTTTTCCCATTAACATTTTAAACATCTTCGATTTGGCATACTGTCATCGATTTGACCTTATGTCTCGCTATTTACTCACTTGTCCATTTTCTACAGTGACTGGGAAGTGGTTACCCCTAACCAACATCAGTTTTCCCTAACCAGCATTAGTTAGCCTGTTTCACATTCCACCCACCATTTTTTACTTCATCCATTTTTTATCACAGATTCACTGTTCCTACTATTCTCTGTATCATTTACAGAGAAGCAACCCTACCTGATCAATACTGGTTCACATGGTGCTGACCCGAAGACAAGCAAGTTCCCTCGTGTTCCATGCCAATTGCCAACCACTCCCACCTAGTCCTTCACCACCTTCTATTTTATCACCAGCCATGGATCCCATCCAACCTACTACTATCGCTACCGAGAGATGAGGAGTTCACACGACTCCTTGACCAGAACCCTGCCACCTTGCAGTTTTACCTCTCCCACTTGTCCACTCGAGATGCCTTGGGTCAGTTGATATATGGCATGCCCGTATCTATCTCCCGGCTCTCATACCCACTTCCGCATCGGCCCCACCTAGCTCTGTGCTACCCGTATCCACCTTACCCCAGTAGTTTTTTCAAGTTAGGTTCTATACCTGCCATGAATGCGCTTGTTGTCTCTGTGGCACCCATTACATCCACCATACCCTCGATGACTACCCCAAACACAACCTCATCCACCCCTAATGTCTCACACATACCTGTAGCTACATTCCCACCTCTAGTGTCGGTGACTCCTACCCCATTTCAGAACGTGGTTCTTTCCATTCCACAATCATTAGCCCCTATTGCCACTAGGGTTACCATGACCCTTCCACCCCCATATACATACTACCAACAACCACCTGTTTCATCTATTATTCATTTCGGGTACGTACCCCTATTTCATTGCCTTCTTCTCCACCACCTTACATGGCAGCCCCATACACTAGAATGCCACCCCCATTATATGCCCAAAACCAACCTCCTCACGCTATAGGAGGCATCCAATCATCACAACCCACCAATGACCTAATTAAATTGATGTTGGACAAGATGTAGACACTGGAGGCATTGGTTTCAGCTCGCAACACTCTCACCTATGATGAGATTTCCAATGATCCTATTCACCCATCCATTCCTATCCGTTCATACCCTGTGCATTGAGAAATTCCTAAATTCAACCACTTCAATAGCAAGGAAGACCCACAACAACATTTGCACTCATTCAAACATGGGTGTTATCTGATCTCTCATGATGATGCCTGCTTTTGAGAACCTTTCCCATGTCCCTCACTAGACTTGCATTAGATTGGTATAGTGGGTTACCTAAACACTCTATATTTTCATTCAATTAGGTAGCCCAAGCTTTCTTGGATCATTTGTCTATCAATATCACCAAGAAGGTTACCATGACCGATCTATATTCCACATGCTAGTACATGAGGAAAAATCTATCGCATATTTTTTCACTAGTTGGCACAGCCTAATCAATCAACTTACCTTCCAAATGCCCACAACCGAACTCATCGAGATCTTCACAAGAGCTTGCGCCAGAAATATCTCCCTGACCTTGCAGGTCCAAACTTTCCAAACATTCATTGAGGCATTCACTATGGCACGAAAGTTAGAGATTCAGGCCATCGAAGAGAAGAAAATCCAATTACGAAATAAGAATTCGGCATTCAAGTCAAATGAAACCTCTTCTTCTTCCAAACCACTAACCAATTATTGAAAGGCTAAACGTACCGCTAATGCAGTGGTACTAAAGGCCGACCCATCTCATCCATCCAATCAGGCTACACCCTTATCTAATCTATCACCTATCCAGGCTTTTCGATTCAGACAAGAGCAGTTGAAAATATACCCCAATTGGGGAACCTTATTCTTCTGTCTTAAAAATCTTATCAAAGCTAGAGCCATCACCCTTCCACCCATAAAACCACACATTGGTTTTGACCCTGCTCACCACATGCCCGCGTGGTATAAAGAACATGATTTCTATAACTATCACCGAGTGAAGGGTCATAGTGATGGCAACTGCATCACTTTTAAGAATATTGTCCAAGAAATGCTCGAGAAAGGTGAGTTAACTGTGGATAATCCCAATGCCACCCCCAATCAAAATCTACAAATCTTTAAAAACCATTTCCCAATCATGCCCCTTCATCCAATCAAATCGGTGAGACATCCACTCATGATACCCATACCCGTGAGGTTCACACAATCTTTAACGAGGTACTGTCGCCTCTCAATTACCTCACATCCCTTCCATAGAGGAAATCCTAGCCCAAAATCCTCCTTCCACATCTGAACCAACCTCCACCATTCCTTCACCAATAGAGGAACACCTTTCATCTCCTACATCACCTATGGAGGGGTCTTCTGCTAACATTGAGACCATCTCACCCCTAGCTTCACCACTTAGAGAACCTTTACCTACCATACCTCCTCCACCCATAGAGGAGCTCCCATTACCTCCTCCACCCACAAAGGAGCACCCATCACCTCCTCCACCTATAGAGGAGCACCTATCCATTCCTCCACTTATAGAGGAGCTCCCATCATCTCTTCCACCCATCATAGACCTAGTGGAGATATCTTTGCCTCTTGGCGAGCACTCTCCATTGGCTACCCAAAATCCAATAGACCTATTTTCAGCTCTCTTACCCACGGAAGCTGAAGCTAGCCAATTCCCCATCTCTAAGATACATTTTACGGGAATTCCCATTAGGTCCTCACCAATTCCACCCACTGACATGCCGTTCTCATGTTTGGCCAATCACTTAGATTATGTGGATAGGGATTTATTATGGGGGCACCTCTTACTTCTTGTCTCAACACAGATGTAGAGATCCCTCGATGACACCTCCACTATCTACCCAAACACATTTCCACCCATCAAACCAAATATAACTACTATTATCGCAACCCCTTCCACAATACCCATTAGCACTCACACCACACCCTTACCCATAACCCGACCTATACCTAAACCCAAACCCATACCCACAACATTTACCTCCACTAAACCTATTACCACTTTAGGGGTCACCCGACCACCAACCTTACTCATCCACCTATTAAACTAGATTTAGCTACATCCTCCAATGTCAATACCACACCTACTTTGACACCTAAACCAAAGAAACAATCTCATCAACCTCATACCCGACCACACCAATCACACCCGCACTTGTCCCATCTACCTTAAGACCTCAGCCACCCAACATGGTCAAGCACCCTTCACCCATCCATAAACCAATAACACAACCCATTCCATCCTCACAAACCTCTAACCTTCCTAGGCACACAACACGACTCATACCTACACTACACAGTCTCTTTACCATCAATACCTCCAATAGCTTCAGGTTATCACTTCACTACCCACTACACTTCAATCATTGTCCCTCACACCCCAAGTACGACCCATGTCATCTACCTTCACAGCACCCCCATTATCCCCGTGGGTAACTCACCCTCTTCCTCCATCTACTTTTCCTTCTAGACCTCGGACACCCACATCACCTTTACCCAAGAAGGTGCAAACAAAAACAAAACCCCACTACCCCACAACAAGGTAGTCACAACAACCCCACACCCTCCTACCCATCCATCTACTGTACCCCTACCCAAATGAACCCGACTGATACCTCAAACCACACTAGCACCTAAACCCATAGCTTGACCCGTTCCTACTCTTCCAAAAACAATTCCTCGACAATCAACCACACCTACACCCAAACCCACATTCACTTCCCATTGTGATCCACTAGCAGGGTCCTATGCCAAAATTTTAACCAACCTCCTCGAGACTTCTATTATCACATTACCGCCACTCCAACCTTATGACCCCCTCAAACCCAAGCCAAAAGGGTTTGATGATACTAAATTTTTGCATACCATCATGTCTTTAGGGCATAATGTGGAGAGTTGCAAGGCCTTGAAAAATGTAATTATCCAATTGTGTCCACTAGAAACCAACTTTTTGATGACAACGACCTTCTCGACGAGGATCCTACTTCACCAACACCCATTCCCACACCGCCACTCAAAACCAAAACGTCTCCACCCTCACAACTCCTAGAGCCACCCTCAAGATTTCAAATTAACATGGTTCACATCAAAGAACTGCCCATGCCACCACCCAAATGTCATTGCGCCCAACTTACCTCACAAGGTTTTTCTCCTCCCGGTAGGTTTTTTCCTTGGTGTCATTATACCACCCACCCTACACCTCCTCTATTTTCCAACTTCCTCAAATAAACACGATACATGTTACTACACATGTGCAAAAGGGAAAAGACAAGTAATTGACCCACTAACCAATCTTATACCCAACATACCATCTCGCACCCATACCTAAGATAACTATCCACGACCCCACATACATCATTTCTAATGGTGTCACACATCACACCATGCTCAAACAACTACACCAATATCCCCTCAAAATGTCCTTATATGACCTCATCCAAACCTCGAGAATCCCATCGCCAAGCCCTCATGGAGGTTCTCCGCAATCTATTGAGGTTTTACCCAATGACCCTACACCCGTAGCCTTGATTATCACACCTCATCATGTAGCATATCTCACCAAATTACCACCATCATCCTCACCTCACCTTGTTCACCAAGTGGCCTCCCCTTAGACTCTCATAGGAAGAGATCACACCATACCAAAAGGATGACCCCAGACAGCCCTCTTCATCTTTGTCCACATTGATGACATATAGTTACACCATGTGATGATTGATGGAGGCGCTAGCATTAACATCATTTCATCCCATGCATTCTCTCAAATGTGCATACCCATCAAACCAAATACAATTCATGTTGTCACAACGCCTTCCACGATACCCTTTAGCACTCACACCACATCCTTACCCATAACCCGACCTACACCTAAACCCAAACCCACACCCACACCCACAAAATTTGCCTCCACTAAACCTATTACCAATTTAGGGGTCACCCCAACCACCAACCTTACTCATCCACCTATTAAATTGGATTTAGCTACATCCTCCAATGTCAATACAACTTATACCATTCCTCGACACCCAAACCAAAAAAAACTCCTCGACCTCATACCTTGACCACACCAATCACACCCGCACTTGTCCCATTTTCCTTAAGACCTCAGCTTCCCAACATGGTCAAGCACCCTTCATCCATCCATAAACCAATAACACAACAACTCATTCCTTCCTCACATACCTCTAACCTACCTAGGCACACAACATGACTTATACCTTCACCTGCAGTCTCTTTACCACCAATACCTCCAATACCTTCAGCTATTGCTTCACTACCTACTACACTTCAATCTTTGTCCCTCACACACCAAGTACGACCCGCGTCGTCTACCTTCATTACACCCTCATTATCCCCGTGGGTAACTCACCCTCTTCCTCCATCTACTTTTCCTTCTAGACCTCATACACCCACATCACCTTTACCCAAGAAGGTGTGACCTAAAAACAAAACCCCACTACCCCACAATAAGGTAGTCACAACAACCCCACACCCTCCTACCCATCCATCTACTGTACCCCTACCCAAACAAACCCGACCGATACCTCAAACCACACCGGCACCTAAACCCATCGCTCGACCCATTCCTACTCTTCCAAAAATAATTCCTAGAAAACCAACCACACCTACACCCAAACGCACATTATATTCCCATTGTGATCCACTAGCAGGTCCTATGCCAAAATTTTAACCAACCTCCTCGAGACTTTTGTTATCACATTACCGCCACTCCGACCTTACAAACCCCTCAAACTTAAGCCAAAAGGGTTTGATGATACTAAAATTCTTGCATACCATCGTGTTGCAGGCATGATGTGGAGAGCTACAAGGCCTTGAAAACCATCCTCATCCAATTGTGTCCACGTGAAACAAAATATGATGATGACGACCTTCTTGATGAGGATCCTACTTCACCAACACCCATTCCCACACTTCCTACTCTACAATCACAACCTCTACCCTCATAGCTCCTAGAACCACACACAAAATTTGAAATTAACATGGTTCGCATCGAGAACCGCCACACCAGCACCCAAATGTCATTGCGCCCAACTAACCTCACAGGATTTTCTCCTCTAGTAGGTTTTTTCCTTCATGTCATTTACCACCACTCACCCCGCACCTTCTCCATTTACCAACTTCCCTCAAATCAACATGATACATGTCACTACATGTGCGCAGTGAGAAGGGAAAAGACAAGGCAACTAACCCACTAACCAATCATATACCCAACATACCATTAGCACCCATACCTAAAATAACTATCCGTGGTCCCGCATACCCTATTTCTAATGGCATCACACATCGCACCATGCTCAAACAACTACACCAATCTCCCCTCAAAATGTCCTTATACGACCTCATCCAAACCTCGGAATCCCATCATCAAGCCCTCATGGAGGTTCTTCAATCTATTGAGGTTTTACCCAATGACCCTACATCTGTAGCCTCCATCATCACACCCCATCATGTAGTCTCTCTCACCAAATTACTACCTTCATCCTCACCTCACCTTGTTCACCAAGTTGCCTCCTTAGCTTCTCGGATGATGAGATTATGCCACACCAAAATGATGACCCAGATCCAACCCTCTTCATCTCTGTCCACATTGATGACATACAAGTACGTTGTGTGATGATTGATGGATGTGCTAGCATTAACATCATTTCATCCCATGCATTTGCTCAAATGTGCATACCTGACAATTGCATGCACAAACATCTAGTCATGTTGCATTCATTCAATGATGCTTATCACTTCCACATTAAATCGTCATCTTTCACGTTCACGTGGGCCCCTGTATTATTCCTGAATTGTTTTATGTTTTGGAGGGGGAATTCCAATATAACTTGTTGCTTGGTAGACCCTGGATTTGTGTCATGGACTCTGTTCCTTCCACTTTGCATCATTGTGTGAAATTTGAACACGAGGGACACACTTATACCATTCCAGCTGACCCATCACCTTTCAAAACATGTAACATGCTTTACCGACCCAATGATGTGCTCATACCTGTTAAGCCATCTACTCCTGTAACCAATACCGCTTCACCTACACCTCCACCTACTAGTACAACTGCTACTTTCACCACACATACCGCGCCTTATTGCCAGGCTGCTGCTATAACCTCCATGGCTAACCCATTAGCTACCCAATCTATTAACTCCACCTCCACATTGACCCTCGACACATCATCCATACTAGTTACCTCCATACTAACCACTAATCCCTTGGAAGGTTTTTTCAATGCCTCACTCTGGGGGAGTACCTCCTATATAGTGTTAACACATTCCTTAATCCACACAAGTATGGAAGCCTTCACCAACACCCTCGCTATGATCACCATATAGGAGAATTCCTCCTTTATGGTCCTCCTCATCTTTGTACTAGTCTCACCTATGGGGGACTTGATACTACCACTTACACACCTAAACCACCATCACAACCCCACCCATTTTCCGTTGACTTCCAATCACTTACCAATCACCATTTCACCCACACCTTCCTGTATTGCTATGCATGGAAGGGTTTTGATTTTGGATTTTATGAGCAAGGCCGCCATACCATTATTCCATGTACCACCTGTAAACATAATGACCGTAGTGGTATTGGCTTCCCCGAACCTCCTACCAAACATGCCCATATTGAACTCATTGAAGACCCTAGCCCTTTTTCACCTTCATCACCACCCTCACCCTGCATTCAATGGATCTGAATCTATCCCTCCTAACTTATTTTTCATAAACACCATTTCCTTGGGGCGTTTGACTTATCAATGTGAAGGCGAGGCCCCTTCCACTTTCCCATTCCGTTATCCGAGATGATTGATGTCGACACACCCACCATTAACATTGTTCAATGTCGAGGATGATGAATCCATAATCACCTACCTTGGTGCAAAAGACTCGTATGTTCATCGGTCATTACCCTCTAAGACAAAAACCATGTTGAATGAATCGACTATCGAAATCAACATTCATACTCAGGACGACCCGCACATCCTAAAGATCAGACAATCTTTAGATGTTCTTGATAGGAAAGCCATCACTTCTTTTCTCCAAGATCATAACCATGCTTTTGCTTGGTCTTATGCAGACATGCCCGGTATTGACCCCACCATAGTGGTCCACAATATCATAACCATTCCCAATGCCAAACCTATAAAACAAAATCTAAGGAAAATGCACCCTCACATTTCTCTTCTCATCAAAGAAGAACTTCAACACCTTCTTTCCGTTTCCTTCATCTTACCCATTGATTATCCTCGTTGGATTTCTAACATTGTCCATGTTACTAAAGCAACAGGGGGACTCCACATTTACACATGGACTTCCGTGACCTCAACCTACCTCGCTCGAAAGATGATTTTCCATTGCCCGGTATTGATCAATTGGTTGACCTCACCTCTGGTCACGGATGCTCTCACTCATGAATGGATTCTCGGTTTATAACCAAATTTTGCTTGCCCTGGAAGATCAGCACAAGACCAAATTCATTACCACTTGGGAATCTTTTTTGCTATCAAGTCATGCCTTTTGGCCTTAAAATGCTTTGGTGCTATATATCATCATGCTATGACTTACATTTTCCATGATATCATGCATCACATATTGGAAGATTATGTGGATGATATCTTGGCCAAATCTAAATGTTGCGCAAGCACCTTGTCGATCCTTGAGACCATTTTTAACCACCTCATTAAATATTATGTCTGCCTTCAACCTAAAAAGTGTGTCTTTCGGTTCTCTCAAGAAAACTCCTGGGATTTATTGTTTCCCTCCATGGTATAGAAGTTGAACCTACTAAAGTCAAGGCCATTCTGGAAATGCCTCCGCCCACTAACCTCAAACAACTTCGTAGCCTACAAGGTAAATTAGTCCATTCACTATTTCATTTCACAATTATCTTATTGGTGTCAACCATTTCATCATCTTCTTAGGAAGGATGTCTCCTTTAAATGGGATGATGATTGTCACAAAGATTTTGAGGCCCTAAAACAATACCTTCTCCAACCACCCGTACTCATTCCACCTAAAGATGATCAACCTTTTTACCTATACATATCAGCTACCAATCATTCCTTGGGAGCCATGCTCACTCATCATGATGAACAACATAGGGAGTAGGTGGTTTATTACATAAGCCATACTCTTTTGGACTATGAAACCTAATACAACCATCCAGAAAAGATTTTCTTAGCCTTAGTTTTCATTTCCACCAAACTCCACCATTACCTACTCAACCACAAAACCTATGTTGTGACCAACACCGATCCTTTACACTTCATGTATGCAAAACCTTATCAAAATCAGTGTGTGCCACACGATGGCTTATGATTTTAGCTGATCTTGACCTTGAATTCATTCACCAAAAGTCCATTAAGGGCGGCTATCACCGACCAAGTGGTGATGCACCTATTTCGAGGGACCAACCCTCTAATTTTGACTTTTCGATGAGTCAATTCTACTCTTTCACTGGATGAACCTCTTACCAAATGACACTTGTTCTTCGACGGTTCCAAGTGTCGAGTGGGGGTATGGCTGGTGTTATCCTCATTCCTCTCGGATCGAGAACCCATGCCTTTGTCTTTCAAACTAGACTTTGAATGCACCAATAATATTTCTAAGTACGAAGTGCTCATACTAGGTCTCCGACCATATTCCTAGATGTCAAATCAATCCACATCTTTGGTGATTCACAATTGGTTGTAAACCAAGTCAATGCTATGTACCAATGTCGTAACGAGATACTTCAAAAGTATAATCATCATGTAGACATAATTTTGACCACCTTTGATCGTTACACCCTTCAAACCATCCCATGTTAAACCAACAAATTTGTAGATACCATGGCTTGCTTAGCTTCCCAAATACCCGCTTCCCTACCGATTTGAAAATATTTTTCACCGTACAATGCCTCCATTCACCTTCTTATTTACCTCATGATGTTTACTCAATTGGAAATGAAACCTTTGACCTGAGTGACCTTTGGTATAAACAATACTTTGAATACCTTTCCCTCTCCATCTTACCTCCTGATCTCACCTGTAATGGACAACGTGCCTTCCTTAAAATAGTATCCCATTTCGTTATCCCAGGGGGACTCCTCTATAATCACGGATTTGATGGTATTCTCCTACGATGCCTCACAAGTTATGAAATTCCTTATACCATTAAGGAGGTTCATGATGGCATATGTGGAGGCCACTTTAGTGGCCTTGCTATTGCTAAGCGTATTCTTTTCCTAGGCTATTACTGGCCGAACCTTAACCATGATTGTTGCGAGTATGTTAAATGTTGTGTGAAATGTCAACAACATTCCAATCTTCATCATAGACCCAGTCATGCCTTACAGGTCACTCGTGACCTTTGGCCCTTCTCTCAATGGGGTTTGGATCTTGTCGGAGAAATCAATCCTCATTCTTCCCAACGCCATCAATGGATCATCACTGCTACTGAATACTACACAAAATGGGTGGAAGCCATACCACTCATCTCAATGAAAGCTGAGAAAATATGTGATTTCATTAACCATCACATCATTTTTTCTTTGGTGTTCCTCATCTACTCATCACTGACAATGGAAAACAATTCAAAAACAAAACATTGCAAAAACTTTGTGACGCCTTCGGCATTCAACTTAGTTTCTCATCACCTTATTACCCACAAACCAATGGCCAAGTCAAATCTACTAACAAAACCCTCAACAAAATTCTCATGAAAGTGGTTGACGATACTGGGAAGGATTGGCATATGCACATTCCTTTTTCCCTATGGGCATACTACACAAGTATTCACACTTCCAATGCGGCCACACCCTTTTCACTAGTCTACGGTACAGAGGTTGTTCTGCCTCTCAAAGTCTAGATTCCCTCACTCAAAATTTCTCTCCATCATTAGGACCACTTAGCAAAACTAGAGTTATTAGACGAATGTCGTCTTAATGCTCTGGATCACCTTCAAGTTTACCAACAATGTATCAAACGTGCTTATGAAAAACGTGTTCATGAATGAACCTTCCAAGTCGGTGACCTTGTCTTGAAAGAAAATATACATGTAACCAAAGTAGTAAGAAGTAAACGTGGAAAATTCACTCCTAATTGGCTTGGACCATACATCATAACTCATACCTATGGATCGGGTGCCTATCATTTGTCCTCACTTGAGGGTAAACCCAAACTGAGCCCCTTAA
Source organism: Taxus wallichiana var. yunnanensis (assembly GCA_018340775.1). Taxonomy (NCBI): domain Eukaryota; kingdom Viridiplantae; phylum Streptophyta; class Pinopsida; order Cupressales; family Taxaceae; genus Taxus; species Taxus wallichiana. The sequence continues at coordinate 612,510,795 of CM031238.1, forward strand.
CACATTGCATCTTCGACCATTCTATTGTTGACTCGTTGTCCTACCTCACCCTTTGTCTCTTTACAGGCTTGTCCCTTGAGCACTATCCACTCCATACACCTCCCTAACGATTAAACAAGAATCATGTGAGTACCCTTCATTTGTTATCTTCTCTTGAATATGTGTACCATGGCATCGCAAATAACATGATTCTCATGGATACTTTTTGTCTATCTTCAAATGAGATCCCATGGTCATTCTAGCCTACCTTTTGAACAAAATTCCTATCCTTCACCTTGGTCTTGTCCATGATTTTAAAGACCTCCAATGGGACCAAACTCCTTGAGTCAAACTTCTAATAAAGAAAGATGACTCCCTCAAAAGGACATCTTCCTCTCGAAAAAAAAACGAGAGAAACCGAAGCTTCCCGCATCGATCAGCTTCACGAAGACCTCAAGGAGTACCATATTATTTATCCCATATAGAATTCCCACATCGATTAGTCTATCAAAACAAAAACACTTTTTAGTCATGGAATTTCCCATTGTGACCTTAGACCTCTTGCCTAAAAGACCTGTCACTCCAAACATATACAATTAACTACCTTTCACCCACCTTACCATTTCCACTCTCATTTCCTAAATCACCTCAAGGGACATCTTGGACTTTCAACATTTGGTGATCCTGTGACTAATTTCACCAAAGAAGTTAATCGTGTAATGCCTTTCGAGTCTTGTGTTCATCACTCCCTCCAAGGTATGGTCTACTCGGTCTAATCCTACCCAATCAGGTGGCTTTATCGCCCCCCTCTTATCTTTTAACCATCTTTGTTGACATTTTGATTACCTTATACAGGACTTGGTCCTCGACGCTTACCTTTGGGGTAGCCCTCCCCTTTCACCATAATCACCTTCACCTACATCATTTTACCTATAAATTACCCACAACATACCCAAAGAACCTACTAACTCATTCTCATATTCTTCCCTAGCTCATGGGAGAACTACATCGGCCTGAGGTCCCTTTTCGTCGGGACTATGTAGGAAACACTCCAAGGGCATGGGGCCCTTGGAGGTTAGCTTGGCCATTCTCTACCCTAAACAATTCATCAACCATGCCTAACTCACCATTTACCCCACATTTCACTTAGTTCCCCTTTTCTAACAAAATTGGAAATTAAGCCACATACATAACAAGTTGCTTCCCATTTTATACATTTATTACACCTACCATCTCTCTATCATCACTATGCATAGGTTATAGTACATTTCACATATGACCCATAGTATCATTCATTGCCAACATAATGAATCATAACTAAACCTACTTTCGACTCGATCCATGCCTATAACCTAACTCGATCCATGCCTATAACCTAACTCGATCCATGCCTATAACCTGACTCGATCCATGCCTATAACCTAACTCGATCCATGCCTATAACCTGACTCAATCCATGCCTATAACCTGACTTGATCCATGCCTAAACCAACCTAACTCCATCATGCCTAACTCACCTAATTTCCATCCATTAAAATAACATCCATATCTCATCTAACACAAGCCATAAACCCATATCTCATAAACATATTAACACATCACAAAATACCATGAATCTCATCATATAAATCAATAAATGTGTATCTCAAAATACATGCCTATCTCATCATGGCCATCATCTCAAAAATGTCGGCATGCAGGCCGATATACAATACAAAATGTCATCGGCATGTAGGCCGGTCTCATATATACAAAACAAATGAATGAATCAATACAAAAACATCTTCGGCATGCAGGCCGGTATATACTCAATATACAAAAAAATCACTCGTACATCCTCACTATCTTCAGCACACAGGCTAATATGTGATAAAAAATACAACTATCTTTGGCAAGTTGACATACATATATATATATATATATAAAATTGCTAATATACATCAAAAATCGGGTGGCCACATATTAGACATCTCATCGGATGTCCTCCATCTCTATGTCCCCTGCACCCTTGACCTCCTATGCCCCTGCTGGCACATCACCTCACTTTGGTCACTATGCGCTGGTGGGATCACCCTGATCGGGCCTCAGAGCTCTCTGCCCTCCTATGCTCTCCACACTATGTGTGCGGGATATCGTCCTCTTATTAGATTTCGATTGTGCCTCTGTACTCTCCGTAAGAGAGGAAGTATATCCAGTTTCCATGAGCTGATCCTAATAGTATTGTGCCTCACGTAGGGAATCTTGTAGCCTAGATATAGGCATAGTTTGAGGTGTGACTATAGGTCTCGGCTCCTATACCTTCCTGCGCACTGTGCCTATGAACCTGGGACTAGCTCCCTATGCCCGGATGGTGCCCCTATCCATGTGCTTGTATCTAGGCCTGTAAGGCCCCAATCTCTGGGTGGCCCAGGCTATGGCCAATCGGCCTGTAAACTTGCCACCGAGCCTACAAGGCTGCCGCCCGACCATCTCCATCTCCTCCATCCACCATCTGGGCCTGCAGACTGGCCACCTATACTCGTAGCTCTACCACCTCTACCCTCGACCCCTCCGGCCGTGTCTGCATATATACCTATCTACATGATTAGCTTCACTACCTACCCCTGTAGGGTGTCCTCTCTACACTCATCACGTAGGTAAGTTTGGCTTCCCAGTCTAGGTAGTATGGCTTATAACTGAGTCACCCACCACTGCCTATACCTATTTATGCATCCGACATCATTAATTCGCCCAATCCACGGCTTCTCCTCCTCTCTTGTAGGCACTGTAGGCTATGGTAGAGGGATATGCCTCTCCATGTCATCTCTACGATCTTTGTGGGAAGGGCGGAGGAATATCTGTACCCGACTCTTTGTTAGACCACCTGTCAACTAGGATCATCTCATCCTCCCTAGTGCAGTGACCCTATATCCACCTCTCTAGATGGAGCTCAGCTAGCTCCTCATGCATGTGCCTATATGAGGGGAATCCCACATATGGCCTCTAGATAATGTCCACTCCGGACAACCCCTCCAACAACTACTCGAAAATGGGCCACATCATATGTCGGCCTATCCAACCTCCACTCTCTTGTAACCGACACCATCTCCTATATCCCAACCACACACATCTTGGTGGGAATGCATCTACTCGGGGAATCCCTATAAGTCGAACATAGACTATGTGCTTGTAGGCCCAACAATGTAGTATAAATGTACAAGACAAAGCTAAACACGTGCAATTACCCATACGCCCACAACTCTCTATAAAGTTGCACCAAGAATGTTGGTGCCTAGGTGAAGCGTGTCTCATACACCATCATATCATGGAGCACCCCCATCAGTGATCAAGGAAATCATCCACCCTCTGCATCAGGCAGTGCATAGTAGCACACTGCCTCCATCAATAAAACTACTAGCCTCATCTCATCCGGATGGGCTAGGTACATCTCGCCATAGCTCAAACTGGCGCTATGGAAGCTCACTCCATTGCCCCTCACCAAATATTGTCCCAATCAGCTCCTCTAAGGCCTCGGAGGAGATAGAGTAAACTGGGCCCCTAATATGGGTAACCTCAGAATCCAGAACATGTCCTCCAGGGTGATAGTCATCTCACCTGTCGGAAGGTGGAACGTGTTGGTCATGGAGTCCCATCTATCGATGAGCACGACCATCAAACTAGGCTACCGAATAGCATGTTGGTAGTGCCAAATACCACTCAAGCCCACTGCCTCCACATGCTACCAGCTCCAAAGGGCTTGTTAGGCCGCACAATATCACTAGCAGTGGCGGAACCCCTGTCTCGCATATGCAACTGCGATTGACCCTGCATCCAATGTAAACACAACATTAATATACCTTTACCATGACCATATTCATCACTTATCATTACCCACCACCCTATTTTTACCCTACCCATCTCAACCACCTCACTTGCATCATTTTTTTGGACCCTTGAGCCTAAAATCCCAACCAATCTTTGATTCATCCTAACCGACTTCGGTCACCCTTAAACCGGCATCGATCAACTATTTGGTGACCGATACCAATTCAACTTGACCGACCATGGTTACCACGTAACCAACATTGGTCACCTGTTAGTGACCCATCCGGTTCTACCCGACCGATGTCGACCAAACTTGGACCGATGCCGGTCACTTTTGCCGTGGAAAAATCCGTGACTTCCCAAACCCCCTTTTTTTTTCTAAAACCTTCCCACCTGTCCCTTTTACCCCACCTACAATGACCTACACTACCCCAAAACCCCTACCCAACCCACCTATTCAATTTCCTACCCTCCCCCTCTTTTTTGCCCGTTATTTCCCTCCATACCCGATTTCACTTTTCCCACCCACAAAATACAAAAAACCACCCAAATCCAAAAACAAACAACTCTTACACCCTCTACTCTATCTAATTAACACTATAGAGTTAGAAACTTACCTCGTCGTGCTACTTCCATCTCGGTGGCACGTCGGCCGCGTTATTGTGGTCTACTCGATCCCTCTCCAGCCTCTACCATCCCGACTATCTACCCGTAACCTCCAACCAATCAACTCTCTCGCCCTGATCTCATGGACCCGTTACTCACCAACCCAATCACCATCAAATCCAAGTGCTAGCTCACTCTTTGTCCGTTTCTTCCGGACATTTTTGTCACTTTTCTCTCTTTTTGTCATTTTTTCACTTCACAAATAACAAATGAATAACAAAAAACGTGGATTTTTTGTTTTTATACCAAACCCGACCTAACCGATGTCGGTTCCCCTAGACCGACATCGGTCTCATGCCCTACCTAACCATCACTAGTTTTCCTATACCGACGTTAGTTATCCATGACCGCCATCGGTCACCCTTACCTACACATTGCCCCTACTTTGCCATTTTACCCACCCCTTTACCTTGCTCTTTACCCCATACCTTTACCCAACCCATTACCTTACCTTTCCTGACCTCATCATTTACTACCTCCATTTTTCCTCCTTTGGGGACTCATTATTTTACCCCTACCTCGGCCTTACCTATGCCATGACCTAGATATTTGGACCTAGACCATCGCTAGTGACCTTTGACCTCATGTGTTCACTATACCTGTGGCATCAAGCTTATTACTGTGTTGATTGACCCAATGACCTTACCTAGCCTATTTCCATGACTATTTATCTTGACCCTACCTTTGGTGTACCGGAACATACCTAAATTTTCCTACACCTAACCTATGTTGTGCTTCTTGACCTTATCCTATACCTTGGATACCGGATTCACTTCAACCTTGTTTGGATAAACCTATCGACCTTAGATGATGTAGATTTTGTCTACTCTTCAACCCGGTAGCGTGCTGCAGTTTATACATGTGCATGCGTTTGACTGTTGCTACCTTTGACCCTAACCCATTACCTAGATTTCTGAGTAGACCTTTCACTCCTTTTTCCCTGTACCCACTTGCCTTTTCTTCACATTTACCTTTTATCAAACCACTCACCACTTCAACTTGCTGCCTTGTCAGTTCTTGGTTTGAGGGGGATCACCTTCACCCTCACATGGGGCAACCACATCTTATTTTTGTTAGCATCGCTTACCAATACAAGCTACTACGCAAAAAGGGGCAAAATGTAGACACTAAATATAGGTCACACTCCTCTTTTGTCCCTCGACATATAAGCACCCTTTATTACATTTACCTAGCCATGACCCCCTTCACCCCACTAATATTAATTAAATTAAATTAATGCTTTATCCTCACTATATTTATTATTTAAATGATATCTACACATATAGTTCACTTAGACACCTCACCAAGCTAATTCAACCTAAGACCTATTCTTTGCAAGTTCCCATAACTAACTAAGACTTACCCAAACCCTAAAAATGAATGCCTAAATTCTCTGTAAACACGTTCCCGCATGCTCACAAGAGGCTCTGAGTCTAATCCACGGGATAACGACATGAGATCCAAGGAAATCGGGAGGATCTCCTAATTTAGTAAACCCGGGAAATCCCACCTTGACCGATGTCGATTACCCCTAACCGCCGCCAATTAAGATGGACCACCGCCGTTACCCCTTTTAACCCAAAACAATCTTATTCTCAAGGTTAGAACTTGGAAGTTGGAACTTGGAAGCAAGAAAGTTGATGATAAAGAACACATCTTAGAGAGATAACGCATCTTCAAAGAGCCAATTTTGGTAAAAACTCACATCGAAGGAAGGAGATTGAGCATCTTCTCTTGCACACCCATCCCAGCCACGATCTAATCTATCAAACCAAAGAGGAGTGTGAATTAAGCCCATGCAGAAGCTTTTTTCAGTTGGTGATCACTTGTAGCCTTCAAACCCATCATCAGCACCTCCATCCTTCACACACAGACCTTCAAGATAGAAATTCAAGTAAGTATAATTTCATACTTCTCTGGTTTATTTCATTTCATCATTATTTTATCACCCATTGTTTATCTTGCTCCCTATTGACCTTATCCATCATTTTCACCTCCATAGACCCATTAAAACCTCGCAAAATCCTACTCCAATCACTCAATACCTCGTCCCGACCAACCAAAATCCTTTATGTAATCACAAAGGAGACCAAAACCCTATTCTGTGACATTTCCAGATCTCACAGTAACTGGCACCAATTATACCTAACCACCGTCGGTCACCCCTGACCAACACCGGTCTCTATGTTTTCCCACACATCCTTAAATAGAGACCTACCCACCTAATTTTACCTCACCCTCATTCACTTGTGACTGACCTAAGACCTTTATCAGACTTGCAGAGACCCATAACCAATCATTTGACCTTTGGATTCTATTCTAGCTTAGCCTGTTAGATTAGATCTATTTTCTTATTGTGTTTTAAGTGAGATACCCAAATCATTTCAAAACAACAATAGGATTTAATTTGTTTACAACGTTAATATTTTTAAAATAGTGGATTGACAACCATCTAGGAAGTATCATACTTCCAAGATCTATCTTACGCTAGGTAATTCACTACCCATATTGTTTAATTTCTTCGGTGGTCTTGTTTTCATTAAGGTAGTTCCTCCTAGCCAAAAGGAAGCTCTCACGATCATTTGCGGATTCAAAATTCATATGCGTGTAGTAACCCATCAACTGAAATTTGAACAGTATTCCTCCTATGCCCGTTACCCTATCTGTTTTGTCAACACTTAAAATAAAAAATCTAAGAAAAAGGTGAAACAGACGGATCAAGTCATAGAAAGGCAAGTTAGCGATTCAAGAGGCCTATATATACAAGCACCCACAAAGAAGAAGGAGGTGTGGATAAAGTAGATATTGATTGGTAGGGAAAAGAGCTCTATAGATATACTACAAGGAAATTTGTAGGGTTGGGTAGAAATCTATAGGAAAAGGATGTAGTAAGGGGTTGGGATTGTAAATTTTCTCTTGAGAAATGAGGGGTACAAATCTAGCTATGATGTATGACTTTAGTCTACATTGTTGTAGTAGTCTGTAATGGATCCAATAAATGTAATGAGGCTACAAAACTTAATTGAATATGATTATTAATAATTCTGGTCCATGTTTATAGCTTACAATTCTGATTCATGAATTTTTGTGGAATAAATATAAATCCTTATGCATTTCCTTTCTATTTTGGTTCCTATCGATAATCTATTAAGTACCATTTGAGTCTGGGATGACTGCATTTGTCTAGAAGATGTTATGAGTTCTATGATAAATGTATGTCTCGTTTCCACTCACTCTTTTTAGAGTTTCTATCATAGATGATGTTTCCCACTTAACTCGCATAAAAGAGAGACTCGGAACCTATGTGTGTCTCGGTGAGTGCCTAGTGCCCCCTTTGGGTGGTAGGTGACATGCATGAGATTACCTTGTTCTTTGGTGGGTGAAAAAATGACTACACTCACTTTTATGATTAGGTAATGCTTTCAAGTCTGTCCACTTGGTTATTAATAAGCACATACCAAGATGTATTCTTTTTGTTGAGAGTTAGGGTGTATAGGGATAACAAAATATAAGCCCCATTTGTCAAAAGAATGCAAGACCAATTGAGGCTACAATGGAATCTCATCAAATCTAGTGGACATTCCCATTCTATAGCATCTAACACATATTTTATTGTATGGCCAATAATAACCAATAGTCAACACCTTGTGCGATGTTGTTTTTGTAGAAAAGTGTCCTCTAAAAGGTTCACTGTGCAAAGCTCGAGGACATCAAATATCTCCTCATCATCTATACACCTTCTCATGATTTTGTCTTGTCATGTATGAAATATAAATCCATCTATCCAAGAAAAATGTACACTCTTTTCAACTATGTATTTCTTCTCGAGTATAAGTAATGTGGAGGTGTTTTACCGAAACCAAATAGTTGGCTATGTCTGCATACCAAGGTGTTTTTGTAGAGATAGAAAATAAGTGCTCATCTGGAAAGGAGTCATCAACTACTTGCTCTTCATCATTAGTATCCATCTTGGAGAGAAAATATGCTACTACATTATCCTTTCCAGGCTTGTCCACAATAGTGACACAAAAATCTTACAAGAGGAAAAACCATATGATGATTCTACTTCTTACTACATGTTTGTTTATCAGATATTTAATTACAACATGATTAGTGTGAATGAATAATGGATAACCTATGATGGAGTGTCTGAATTTGTTATACAACTTACAATAACCTCCTTTATTACTATATAGTTTAGCTCTACATGCTGCAAGTTCTTGCTAACATAATAAATTACATAATTCAGAACTCCATATTTTTGTCCTAAGACAACTCCAATAGCATGGTCTGATGCATCTATGTGGATGTGGAAAGGAAGGTTCCAATTAGGTCCTCTCAATACAAGAGCAATAGTTAACATTTGTTTCAAGGTTTGAAAAGCACCTTCACAACATTCAGTCCAAACAAAATCAACATCCTTCCCTAAAAGTGGTGCTACAATCTTGCTAAAATCCTGTCTAAATATTTCGGAAGATCCAATATGGCCTAGAAAGATCCTAACATACTTTTGTTTCTTTGGTTTAGTAGGTTGATTATAATAGAAACTCTTCTTTGGATCAACTTGAATTCCTTCAAAAGAAAGGTAGTGTCCCAAAACTATACCTTTAGACATCATCATGTAGCACTTCTCATTACTCAAGGAAAAATTGTGTTCTGCATCTTTTCAAAACCTTGTCCAGATTTTCATAGCTTCATCAAAAGTCCTGTCGTGTACTTTGAGGTCATCCATATAGACTTCCATGCATTCATTTGTTAAATCTGAGGAATCTACAAGTGACTCTTCCTCGCACCTGACCTCCCGAGGTCATGCCGAGACAGCCGGTAGGGATGGAATACACATGGGATGCAGATAAGCTAGTTAGGTAATCTTATGTCTTCAACACGCAATGGTGGGATCTATGAATCTAAGGCAAAGAAGGCCCTCCTAACCTGAACCGGTGTGATAGATCATTCATGAGGATAGCTGCTCAAGGCTCCAATCAATATTGAGCTCTGTCATGATCCGATCTATGGGTTGTGGAATATGTGGAAGATAACTTGTGGGTGCTTCGTATATGTCTCTCGACAAGGTCATGAAAATGGAATGGCTAAATATGTAGTGGATCTTTTGGTGTTTTATGGACGATTCTCTGGTCTAGTCCAAAATCTTTAGCTTGATTAACTGCTACGTTTAATAATGATAGTTGTGTGATAATGTTTGGTGGGAGTGGAGAGGATCTAAACACTAATGTTCACAAACCAGCATCAACATTGGATTGATTTGTAGGCCCGTTGGGTTGTGGGACTGTGGATCACAACCGTAAGTTCGTGGTTGTTGTGGACCTCCTATGGTCATGTGAAGAATCAATTCCTAATTCCGAGTATCCAGTAGTTGTATGCCTTTTTGGCCTCTATGTTTAGAACTAGAAGTTGCACGATTTTCTCAGAGTACCTAACAGGTGTTCTGGCAACTTGGATACGTAAGCTAGTGTCTATATCAACGAGGAGGTCTCCTGCATCTGGTTATGGGACTAGTGGATCACAACCGAATGTTTTCCTCTTTTAGGTCCTTCTACAGTCATATGGATATCTATCAAGGCAATCTATAATTTTTTGATTTGACCAGAATGTGTGTGCTTTGTCATCTTCTATGTTTAATCCCCTTAACTGTGAGCTGATTTCTTGTAGGTCTGTTGTTGTTCGGAAGACCTGAATTTTGAGATTTTGGTCTATGTCAGTTATTGCTGCAACAATATTTGGTTGAGGCATGATTGGCTCAAAAATGTATTCCCTGGGCTCCCTAGGTCCCGTGATTGTCATACAAGATCAATATAAGCCTAACTAAAATGAAATAAACTAACTATGCGAGATATATCTACACACATATATATATATATTCCTCTATTTTTGTATTTTTGATAAGATTTTGAATGGAATTGAAAGAGCAACTAATCTAATATATTTAGAAAATGAAAACTAATCTAATAACAAAATTAAAACAAACAAGGTAGCCCAGTGTAGCTACTTGCCTGTGCAGTTGTGAGTTTTATCCTAAATAACTAGATAGCTGATTAACTTAATTGAAAGATTCTCGATCCTACCTCAGAAGTGAGGAATGAATCATAGTTTCTTAGAAACTATCAATCCCCACAACTTCCCTGGCAATATCGAGAATGAAATTTAACTAAAATGAAATATTTCACTACTCTATTTGATATATTTTAACTAGAACTTTGACAGATAAAACCTGGAATTTGCATAACAGTGGTGAATCTAGTAGTGTATGACTTTGTCCCCTCAGAATGATCTCCTCATTCTTTTGTGTTCACGTGAATCCAGAAGAGTGTGTATATGCTAAAGATCAAGAAGAAGGTATTTGAACAATGGCAACTTTGGATATAGACCAAATATAATGCGAGTAGGAGAGGGATAGCGCAAGTGACAGAGCTTGGTGTATGTAATTCCTAGTGGGATTTATTGTGGGAATACAACACAAGGGTACCGAGAGATTCTAGAATCTACCTTCTGTGAAGAACACAACCTGCAACTCTAATGAATTCAATCTAAAATCGACTACTACTCTACTCTAGACTAATTTGTATGGACAACAATGAACAAGACTGAAGCAAGAAGATCGAATGGCTTCCAACAACAAGGAAAACTAGCATGGATGCAAACATGAAAACAAAATGAGCTTCTAAACAAGAAATTGATAGACTTAAACAATGAAAAATGAGAAGTTGAGGGGCCATTTGCTTGAAAACAAGCTAGCTATTTATAGATTTTACATTCACCCAAAGGTAATTCCTACTAGAACTCTTTTACCATTAAACAATGGAGAAACACTATTCCAGGGGACACAAAACATTAATACGAGCCAAGGTGGTGGAGAAAAGCTGGTAAAAGTTGAAAATTACGCAAGTCGTGATCAAAAGAACATGTTGGAAAACACGTGAAGGAAAAGCAGGGCGGTGGTTACAGGACCGCCCCCGAGCAGAGTTAAGGCTTGATTAGGGTGGCGGTTATGGACCACCGCCACTGTTCACGGTGGTAGTTATAGGACTGCTGCCCTACAAAGGCGGTGGTTTTCATCACTAAAGGTCAAAACACTACTAAAAAGGGGGGCGAGGGATAAAACAAGGCACAAGGAACTTGGATAAAGCATTTGGGATGCTAACATATACTTCGTGAGCTTCTTTGGACCCCGAACACCTTGCGAGGTGACCTGTATCATCATTGGGGCATGTGTGACATCGTTTTGGTGGTACAGTACCCTACAATTTTGGGTACGTACATATTGCCCCCTCGGAGAAGCATTTTTGCCATGAAGAGGCATAAAACGGTAGGTCCGAGTATGGTGGTCCCAAAATGGGAAGTTAGAAATTATACCTGACACATGCCCGTGTGTCGAAATTTCACCATCCGAGTTCCCGCTACCTGCAAAATGGAAAGAGGACTCAAGTGCAGATAGATAAAATAAATCAAAAATAAATGCTAAATTAGTATGAAATGAGGACTTACCATTTGCGTGGGGATAAGAACTTACCTCCATTGGCACTCTAAACCTACGAGAGGGGCATTCAAAATGAGTCAAACACACTATATATATATAAATGGGACCATTTTCCTATTCATTTGCACATGTGTCGATTTGATAGTTTTTGAGCTCTGGGACCCACGGTGATGGTTTTTCGATGAGAGTATAGTCGAAACGTTCATAGTGAGATAGTGATCATGCCTCCGCGAGTGGAACATCGACCTGTGAGATCTCAGGTTAGTTCTTCTTGTTTTAACATTTTTGCACTAAAAATGTTAAAATGTCAAAATCTTTGTCTTGGGGGTCATTTTAGAAATGTCAGTTTTAAATGTGTCTCTTAGGGGGGCCTAATGGGTAGGCTTTTGTTTTAGCTAAAACGGTCAAATTTTTGTATTTTTGAGCATTTTAGGGCACGCGACCCATTTTGAAACGTGGATAGGACCACCACCCTGAGCAGGGTGGTGGTTACAGGACCGCCACCTTTTAAGGTGGCGGTTGCGGAACCGCCGCCCCTGCTTAGGGTGGCGGTTCTCTTCAGAATGTTAAAACAACATTGATTTGAGTTTATTTTTACATTTTTAGTATTCTTATTTGCTTTAATGATTTTTTTTATGCAATCTTGATACTAACTTGCTCCTTTTTACGTGTTTTTGTGTGTTTTGTAGAAGAAGGAAGAGTACATCAGATGGAGAGAGAGAGAGAGAGAGAGAGAGTGATTGGCTTCCAACAATGCTAGATGCACTTTCTCAGGATGAGCAAGATACACTTCAGAGGGCAGGTATATTGAGGATCACATGGGTTCCCCATGTTACACCTGCTAGTCACATACTATGTGACTTATTTTCTTACTGGGATGCAGATCGGAACACCTTCCGATTTCTAGGTGTTAGGGGTGAGTGGACTATCACCCTAGAGGATGTCTACCACATTTTGGGAGTCCCGATTATTGGGAGGAGACTTTCATTTGATACAAGCAGTATCAGAGCTCAGGTGACTCAGTGGGCCACCTATATGGGAGACACAATTGTCTCCACTGGTTTGAAGAAGGGGGTGAAGGTCCGTTCTATTCCTGGCTTGCCCATCCCTCTGATCTGTCAGGCCATTATGGGCATCCTTGCTTGAGATTGATTAGAGACAAGGGAGGGGATACTTTACTCTACTGCTGGGCCCCCATCATCGCACAGATTGAGGCACATGGTCAGATTTATGCCTGGGGAGCCGATATACTTGGGACCACCTATCATGACTTATACAGGGTGGTTCGATTACAAGGACAATCACTGAGCCATCCGACCTTAGTTATGAGTTGGGTCTATGAGCGCATCATCCCTTATGGGAGAGGCATAGAGGTGGTGGATCCCGGAGCCGTGAGGGTAGCTAGATGGACAGAGATGATGGTGCTTAGAGCACCCCACCAGCTAGTTGCTTCCCTGACTACTGAGGATATGGAGGCCACACCTTATCAGGCCATGGAGGGTTGTGGGGTGAGGAGACCTTTACTTTGATTTCCTGCTCTACTACAGGGCAGCTTGTGGATAGGACGGGAAGGTAGAGACACACCCCTTTGATCGAGTGCCTCAGCAGTTCGGCCTTGCTTATATTGACATGCTTCCCCCAGTGGTGCCAGTGTTTAGATCAGTTTGGGAGGCTAGGGGAGGTCCTAGAGGCCGGGTTGGACATTGTTACTCCTGGTGTCCCTATTGCAGCCAGGAGGGTGGTATGTGCTGAGCGAGAGTTAGTGCTCCTCAGCACCTTTACTTCGGATTGCCGCCGGTCCTGCCCATAGCAGTGATGACCCCATTGATATAGACTCTCGAGTCTGAGGAGTTCACAGGGGGAGAGACAGAGGAGGAGACCGAGGACATGGAGGTCAGCGAGTTGGGGGGGGAGAGGATAGTGATCCCGAGTGGCATGACACTCAGGAGATTTTACAGGCCGAGAGGGCAGAGCAGAGCGCGGAGAGGGTGACTCTAGTCTCAAAGGAGTTACTTTCTCAGGACTTAGGCAGAGAGGATGAGTCCATGGCAGGATGCCATGTTGTCCCAGACATGGGAGGAGGACATCAGTCAGCCATGGCATCCGTGGTAGGCATGGATCCCAGAGATCCTTCTTGGAGGCCCAGAGATCCGAGTGAGTTACCACTCTTCTTTTGATATTTATTTTAGCTAGAATTGCCTTAGTTTCTACCTCTCTTTTTGTTCATCCTTGGTTTTACCTTTTGATCATTTTCTAATTTGTTTTTCTCCTTTGCTTGCAGAGACTACTGATGAGTGGCGAGACTTGATTCACTCTGGGTATGTACTGATACCCTGATGCTCCCCATGGAGAAGACTCATGCCGAGCTATCCACGGATGCAGGGGAGCCTTCAAGCACTGGTAGGCATACCGATGTTTTTTCCCCCGTCTGGCATGTGGCCAAGATGGTGACTTCCCTCCATGCCGAGGTAGCCGGGTATAGGGCTGCAGAGTGCTTGATGAGGAGGAGCCACTCTCATAGCGAGGCTACAACTACCATTCAGGATCACGAGCCCTCAGTGCACTTAGAGCGGCATAGCTAGAGTCCTAGACGTGATCGTGCACCTTCTGAGGGATCCCATAGGGATTGAGAGGCCACTTGGCTCTTTTTGTAGTGACTCTTGCTAGATTGTTTATACGACCATTCTGTATTTTCGGCTCATTGAGCATTTTGACCATGCCTAGTGCATGATGGCATTATACATAAACCTAATATATATATATACATCTCTTTTTGGATCTAGATTTCTTTGTACCTAGAGTTTTGTGATTCATTTTCACATGTATATTAGATGTTTGTAAAATTTTGTTTTTATATGCTTTTCAGAATGTATGCAATGGAGAACAAAATCACAAATGTTTTCTTTTTTGTATTTCGTGATGCTGATGTATGATGATGTGGACACTATGTGATCTTGAACTTTAGTTTCTATAAGCAATTTTCTGGTACTTCATATTGTTTTGAAAAATGTGATGATGAGCTGGTATGATGAGCAGATGAACTTGCCCCACTCCTAACTCCACACAACCAGTAAGATGCGAGGGCTCACCACCGAGAGCTAGAAAGGGCACAAGCTATGAGGTGTGTTGAAATGGTAATGATGGGAGATAGACAAAGAGTTGGTGGAACCAAATTAGGATGCTACAAACCTATCTTACTCAAGTGACTCCATAGTTTAGAATGCAACTTGCTTTGTAGTTTATCCAGACTTAGATCCGTAGATGGCCACTTGGTTGACAAAATCTGGTTTTCAAGGTTTTGAACTCTCTTGGAATTTTGGACATCTGATTCATTTGTTTTGACTCAAGATTTCAAAAGTTTGTTTGAACTATTTGCTTATGACTTTTAACATTTTCTGTCAAGCGGACCCCCTACACCTTGCCCCATGCTACTAGTAGGAAGCATGGGCTTATCACCATGGACAAGGCATAGGTGAGTAAAGGCATTCCCATCCTTTCCCAACCCTACGTCACTAGTAAGAGATGCAAGCTCATCACCGAAGGTTGGTAGGGCAAGGAAATGTGTAAAAGTAAAATTTTCTGTTTGATCTATATTTGACTTACTTACTTGAGCAAAATGTCAGTATGTTCTTATTTCCAAAGAGATATATACGTGGGATAGATGTGACACCATGAAGCTTCTAGAACAGACCATAGGCAAGACACCTACCCTAGGAAGAAACCAAAAGTGAGAACAAGCATGCAGGCCTTGGTATGGCTACCGTTAAGACTTTTTCATATCTAGCTTTAATTGATGAAATGATTCTGAAACAGTTGATGATGTTATGAAAATGAAGAAGTATGATTTGAAAGCTCCTGCCAATACTATCAAAATTTTGTAATGAATTGCTTAAGAATAAGTCCCTTGATCACCAAATTTTATGAAACGAGTGAACAAAATGAACCTATCTAAATGAATATGTAATGTAGATATAACTATACAAATAGTGCCGATGCTTCATGCGTAAAATCGTTTAAGGTGCAAGGAATTGACTGATTCACTGAATTCCTCACCCTCCAGTGTGCACAAGAGATACGCACCATTACCGTAGTCCTTCATGACTGATATGGGCCCAACCATTTGGGCTAGAACTTTCTTCCTTCGCGGTTTTCTTATTGATCCGGCTGTCTAGTCTTAAAACTAGATCTCCTTCATATATTTCTCGCTCATAGACCTTTTTTTGTTATACTACAGCACATCCGGTCAGCATAGGCTCTATGCCACTATTCAGTGTTTAACCTGGCCTCATCTAGGCTTTCTAGTTGGGAGAGGTGTGCCTCTCTATAAGCTTCTTCATCTAGAATCCCTTGTAGTGAGATGTGGAGACTGGGTATTTCAACCTCAAGTGGGAGAACTGCTTCTAGCCCCGAATACCAGTGAGAAAGGAGTTACTCCTGTTGGTGTTCTTATTGAGGTTCGGTGGGCCCACAAGGCCGGATATAATTTTAAATGCCAATCTCATTTGTTTTCTTTTACCATTTTGAGGAGAATAGCTTTCAACATTTTGTTTGTCGCTTCAGCCTACCCGTTGGCTTGAGGGTAGTAAAGAGAGGCCGTGTGATGGTTTATTTTGAACTTGCTACATAGCTCATGAACTTCATCATTCTTAAAGGATGTGCCATTATCTGAGATAATGATTTGTGGGACACCATACCTACCTATAGATAATTTGGTTCAAAATGAATTTGGCAATCACCAAACCTGGTATAGTGGTGAGAGGCATGGCCTCCACCCATTTGGTAAAATATTTCGTGGCTGTGATTATAAAATTATGGCCATTAGTTGATGAGGGAGAGAATTTCCCTATTAAGTCCAGACCCCAAGTGGAGAAGGGCCATGAGTTGCTATTGGCTATAGGGATTGTGTTGGCATGTGAATCTCGTGAGAGAATTCTTGACATTTGTGGCACTTACGTACAAATTCCACTGCATCATGTTCGAGAGTGGGCCAAAAATAGCCCATCCGATGTATTTTGTGAGGTGGCATGACCACCAAAGTGGCCCCCACATATCCCACTATGGGATTCATGAAGGATCCTCTTGGATTCTTCTATGTCGACGCATCTTAGAAGCATGTCGTCGAAGGCTCTACGATAGAGCACTTGGTCTAAAACAACATATTTAGTGGCAATAATGTGTAACCACCTTCTTTGTTGTGACGTGGCACTTTCTCGGGTATGTATGGTCCATGATAAAATTGATGATATCAGTATACCAGGGACATGTAGAGATGGGGGGTCTGGTTTCGACAAAGAATACACATTCATCGGGAAAGTCTAGATCTACCAGTTCGCCTCCATCTAGTGGATTGTCAGCTAACCAGTCTACAATGATTTTTCCTTTGACGGATTTTTGGTTTACGAATGTTAACTCAAATTCTCCCATTAGGGTTATGAAATGTCCAACCTTCTTAGACAAGGACCCTTGCGTGAGGAATGTCCGTAAATGGTCTGTCTTCACAATGACCCTTGTTTCTTGATTTAACATGTAATGTCTTAAACATTTTGTGGTGAAGATTATGGCAAGGCATTCTCTTTCTGCCTGTGTATAACGTGTTTCATAATCGAGTAATGTTCAGCTAATGAAATAGATCACGTGTTCTCATTTATCATCGTCTTCTTGAGCCAGCATGCAAGCCAATGAGACATGAGTGGCTCGTGAGTATAGGATCAAAGGGTGGTCTAGCTTGGGAGGCATTAGCATGGGTGGTGACAACAAGAAGTGCTTAACTACTTCGAAAGCCTCATTGCATAGTCTTTCAATCCAATCGATACTATAATCTTTCTTGAGTAGATTGTTGATTGGATGAATGGAAAAGCTTAAATCTGGGATGAACCTTCGGATTGCACCAAGTTTCCCAAGAAATGACCTGATTCTAGACTCATCCAAAGGTGGGATCATTTCGAGAACAACCCATATTTTGGCCAGATCGACATCAATCCCTCGTGAAGATATAATGTATCCTAGAAGTTTTCCTCCTGTTACACCGAAAATGCACTTCTCTGGGTTTAATGTGACACCATACTCAATTAGTCATGAGAGGATGATACGGAGCACCTCCGGGTGATCACAACGCTTCTTGGCCTTGGCCAACAAGTCATCCACATATGATTCCACAATTTTATGGATAAGATCATGGAATATGTACGTCATTGCCCGCTGATATGTAGTTGGCATTCTTAAGACCAAATGGCATGACAACATAACAATAAGTTCCCCAGGGAGTTATAAATGTGGTTTTGGCTTGGTCTTGTTGGATATTTTGATTTGATTATATCCCGAGAACCCATCCATGAGAGACAAAAGCTCAAATCCAGTTGTTGCATCAATGATGACGTCAATGGATGGTAATGGGAAATCATCCTTGGGACAAGCTTTGTTAATATCCGAAAATCTATGAAAAATGTATCTTCCCATTCTTTTTGAGAACGGGACGATATTAGATACCCATTGTGAATAATCGACTGGTTTGATGAATCCTACTTGGAGAAGTTTTATTACTTCCTCTTTTACCATGAGAGCCACTTTTGGCTTCATTGGTCTTGACTTTTGTTTAATTGGCTTTGCATCTGGTTTAGTGACAAGATTATGTACCGCAACTTGTGGTGCAATACCTATCATTTCTTTATAATTAAATGCAAAAGCCTTTTGATGTTTTTTGAGGATTTGGGTGTGTGTTTCTATTTCTTCCTAGAGTTAGCGAGGATCCTAACTTCAAAATTCTTGGTTCTTCCTCCATTCCAATGTTTATGTCAATGGTTTCTTCTATCAAAGAAGTGTTACCTTCTTCAAATTTAGGTGGGGCTGGAGGTAGTTCCAAGCTTTCTCCATTTTCTATCTCATAGATATCGAGATCCTTCTGTGGAGGAGACTCTACCGTGGGATTTCCAAAGTAGGAAGAGGAGTGTGGTATTAGGGAAAGATCAACTATAGGGTGAGCAAGGTGTAGCTCCGCATAGGTGTTTAGATATTCGAGAGTGACTTTATCACTATCAACATGATGTAAGATAGGAGATTCATTCTCAGTTGTATGTGTTAGACAGAGGGTTTGTTGACATTTTCTTCACCAATGGTTCAGTATGAAGTGATACCTTGAAACTTGTATCTTCCAACTCATTACTTGGGGTAAAACGTGAAGCTGAGGTTGCTATTGAATCTGCGAGAAGGTTCTATTCTTGTGGGATTGCCTCAATGGATATGAAGTCAAATCTTTTGCTTAGATCTAATACCGCTATTTTATAGAGCTGTAAGTGCTCAGCTTTAGTCTCATATACTTCAGAGACTTGGTTTGCAACTAACTGTGAGTCTCCTAATACTCTGATGTTATTGACACCGATCCTTTTGGCTATGATGAGGCCAAGGAGGAGGGCTTCGTACTCAAGTGCCATTGTTTGTACATTCAAAGTTCAACTTAAAAGAAAAAGGTAGGATCTTTCCCTCAGGAGAAGTAAAGATCACACCTGCCCCGGCTCCATAGTGACATCTAGCTCCATCGAAATGGAGAGTCCAATACTTACTAGGAAAGATGGATGCTGGGACATTCTTCATGCTCTTTTCTTCTGTTTTGGTTACTTCTACCATGCAAAGTTCCTCTGCTAGAAGAGAACCAACTCCTAGGGTACATCCCATACCTGTGGAATCAAATGGTAGGAAAATTGGTAGATCTTGTTCCAGTAACTCAAAATTTTTTGCAGTAGTTCCTAATGACACTGTTTCTACAACGTTAGCTTCATCCTTGAGGGCTGGGATGCCCTTGACTAGGTTCGTAATTTCTAGTTCTATTGTAGGTATTAATTTTTCTTCCGGTTTTGAGTCAATTGGTTTGTTAAGTTGGTTTGTTGGGAGTTCAAACTCAGAGTGAACCTGGTCTTTTCTTCAGGTCTGCTAGGTGTATGTCGAATGGTTTTGGGTCACCTTTTGCTATGAATATCTTTCCTAGGTGTAAGAATCTTATTTCCTGGAATAACGTAGAGGGGATTGCTTTCATGCGATGTATCCATGGTCGACCGAGGATCATATTATAGTTGGTTTCCGATCTATGATATAAAACTTGGTGAGGATTGTCTTGGGTCCTAAGGTGACTGGTAATATTATAGTCCCAATTGAAGTAGCTTTAAGGCTATCATAACCTCTTAGCGTATTTCTTGTTGTGGAACAATTTGTTTCTCCATATCCTAGCTTTTGAAGGAAAGAGAAGGGGACAATGTTAATTGCTGCCCCATCATCCACCATTGCATGTTTAACATAATTATTGTAAACCCACACCTGTAAATGCAAGGCCGATCACCTCTACGTGTAATTTCAGCATCTGTTGGCATTTTGTTTATGTCAAATATAAACTCAATATCCCTATCTGGCTGCCCTGGAGGGTGGATATCAAAGTCTATATGGTTTACTTGTGTTTTGGGAGGTGGAGTGATGTTAATTAAATGACCTAGACCTAGTGCTTCTAAAAGAGCAGCCCTATGGGTAGGAGAATTTTTCAATAAGTCCAAAAAGGAGATGTGAGAGAAGGTCTTTGTTAAGTCATTAATTAAATCATAAGCACCCACGGGTTTTACCAATGTTTGTTGAATGTTATCTGGTTCTAGTGGATAGATTGGATTTGGTTGAGAAGAATATTCTCGTGTTCTTGTTATGGCTTCTACGTGCAGCTCAGTATCTAACTCCACTAGACCAACTATCTTGGTTTGTGGCTGATTTCCTAATTGTGGTGCGATAGGTGGATTTAGTGAAGTTGAGGCTTCATGATCATTATTTCCTGTCATTACACCTTTTTTCGTCCCATTTGGATTTAATTTATTATTGCTATTGTGATTTGGAAGTGGATCATTGAAGATCTTAAGAGGTGCGTTTTGAGGGGAAACTGCCCCTGTGAAAGTATTTGGCATCGGTGTCACAGAATCTGTTAAGAACATATCTATGAAGAGTTGTCTTTGTTCTTCTGGAAAATGTTGCATGAACTTATTGTAATCGTGGCAAGTCCTAGTGTCATGGCCTCAAATTTTGTGGAAACCACAATATGAGTTGGGATTATAACTCCTAGGTTGTTGGTTTGGCACGTGTTGTGGTCCAAAATTCTGATTGAACTGTTGACTATTAGGATTAAAGTTTTGCGTTTGTTGTCTTTGGTTTTGATATCCAGTTGAGTTTTGACTTGGACCCTATGTCTGGATCTGCCATTGTTGTTGTTGTTGTTGTTGTTTTCATTGTTGGGGATGATTAAAATCTACCACGTTGATTGTTGGGGTGAAATTGTTGTTTCGTTGGTTGTTAACTGGTGGTGGAACATTTACAACGTTTGCTTTTTTAGTTTGGTCAGTCACTCCATCTGTTGTCACTCCGCGGTTTTTGTTAAGGATTTTAGGTCCTTGATTGGCGTTTGTGGTAGTAGGATAAGTCATAGTGTTTTGGTTGGGGATGATTAACCTCCCATTTGTTCCATATGTCTTGCGACCGCTATCTATTGCAGCTTGATCTATTCGGAGAGCGCTCTCGAGTACTTCATCATAAGTTCTTAGTGGGAACTTCTAGACTTCTTCCTTTATCTCTCTGCTGAGAGAATGAAGGAATAAATCACATAGTTCCATCTGATCCATGTTTGGAGCACTTGTTAAGAATAGAGGACTGTATGCCATCTTTGGATGAAATGAGCAATAGATTCATTGTGTTCTTGTTTAATATGCAAGAATTCCCGATTCCTATTCTCAACAATTTGTTCATGTCGAACACCTTGATGAACTCTAAAACGAGTTGTTTAAATGAATGTATTGAGGCTTCAGGTATTCTATAATACCAATCGAGGGTGATACCCTCTAAAGTTTTGGGGAATATTTTAGCAACAACTCCATCCCAAGGGAGTAGTTCTCGAATGGTTGTGGTGTAGGCCTTAATATGTGCATTTGGGTCTCCCTCTCCTTTGTACTTGGGTAGATGGGGAGAGGTCTTGGAAGCATGATGCTTCGTATAGTGAAGTCCAAAGGTTCTTTCAAATATTCTAAATAAGTTCCTATTGTATAGGTTTCACCATTGATGGTGTTTTCTGAGGGGGTGGAGGTGGAATGGGTTGTTGATATGGCGTAGCATATGTATTTACAGGGGCATAAGGGAATCCCTGTGGTTGAGTGAATATGCCAGGAGAAGAGAACATATCTCCCTGTGGTGATTTGGAATACATGTTTAAGTATGGAGGAGCATTGCTTAGAAATGGATTGTTTTGTACTAAACCGGGAGGTATCATATTTTCCACTGGAGGCATTAGAAAACATGGTTCTAGTTGGCATTTGTTGTGAATACTGAGGAGGCATGCCCAACGTGCTTATTCTTGTGAGGAGGTCTACTTGGCTAGGATGATGTGGAGGATTGGAAGTTCCTGCCTGCATGAATTGTGAATTTTGACTTGCTTGAGCAAGTTCCAACCCTCTAACTTTCTCAACTAAGGCTGAGATGACCTCATTTGGTGAAGACATGGTATTTTTCCTTAGTGGTGTTTTTTGTATACCTTGAGGTTGTATAGGCATATGGTACCCAACTATGAATTGATCGGTGCCCTGCCAAGTTTCACCGAGGGCATTTCCTATAGGTGGAGGGATGGGGGTGTTTTCTTGGAATGAGACCTCAGGTTGTGTTTGCAAACCTCCTATAGATGGGTACATATTTTGAGAGCATTGTTCACTCCTAGCATAACGTGCTAAGTATTCATCATCTAACAATAGATATGGATCTGACTGTCTACTAATTTGTGGTCTAAGAAACACCTGAGGAGATGAACCAGATTCTCCAGTGAGTGTCATATTGTTTGAGCTTGAAGGCTCTATTTTTGTGTTTGAGTGAGCTGATCCAACTCCTCTATTTGGAAAGAAGAACTATATCTAGTCCTTTGAGGTGGAGTTTGTGTTGAAAATCAGTTAGTTGAATAGTTGTCACCCCATGCTGAGAGTGAGGGTGATGGTTATCTATTTAGTTGATCGTAGTATGCTTCAAGACCTAGGAGAGGTCTACCATATGCATCGTATCCCGACATATTCGGGGGGTATATGAATACCCGTAGAATAATGGGAAAGAGTGAAGGTGGATAAAATTAAAAGAAGAGTGTGAAAGTGAAACAATTGTTCCTTTTACGTAAGTTTCACTAATTTTGTTGGTAAAGCTGATGTGAAGGCTAATGCGGTGGAAAAGATGAAAAGTATACTAATTGGAAGAACAAGTAGAAATAAGACTCGAACCATAAGGTAGAAAGTTTCACATCGGGTTCACCAATTTTGTACGATGGAAAAGTGACATGCGAGCATGGGAATCTACAAGTGACTCTTCCTCGCACCCGACCTCCCGAGGTCGTGCCGAGACAAATTGGTAGGGATGGAATACACATGGGATGCTAGATAAGCTAGTTAGGTAATCTTATGTCTTCAACACGCAATGGCGGGATCTACAAATCTAAGGCAAAGAAGGCCCTCCTAACCTGAACCGGTGTGATAGATCATTTGGTGAGGATAGCTGTCAAGGCTCCAATCAATATCAAGCTCTGCCGTGATCCGATCTATGGGTTGTGGAATATGTGGAAGATAACCTGTGGGTGCTTCGTATATGTCTCCGAAAAGGTCATGAAAATGGAATGGCTAAATATGTAGTGGATCTTTTGGTGTTTTATGGATGATTCTCTGGTCTAGTCTAGAAATCTTTAGCTTGATTAGCTGCTATGTTTAATAATGATAGTTGTGTGATAATGTCTGGTGGGAGTGGAGAGGATCTAAACACTAATGTTCACAAACCAACGTCAACGTTGGATTGATTTGTAGGCCCGTTGGGTTGTGGGACCTGTGGATCACAACCGTAAGTTCATGGTTGTTGTGGACCTCCTATGGTCATGTGAAGAATCAATTCCTAATTCCGAGTATCCAGTAGTCGTATGCCTTTTCGGCCTCTATGTTTAGAACTAGAAGTTGCATGATTTTCTCGGAGTACCTAACAGGTGTTCTGGCAACTTGGATACGTAAGCTAGTGTCTATATCAACGAGGAGGTCTCCTGCATCTGGCTGTGGGACTAGTGGATCACAACCGAATGTTTTCCTCTTTCAGGTCCTTCTACAGTCATATGGATATCTATCAAGGAAATCTATAATTTGTCTGATTTGACCAGAACGTGTGTGCTTTGTCGTCTTCTATGTTTAATCCCCTTAACTGTGAGCTGATTTCTTGTAGGTCTGTTGTTGTTTGGAAGACCTGAATTATGAGATTTTGGTCTATGTCAGTTATTGCTGCAACAATATTTGGTTGAGGCATGATTGGCTCAAAAACGTATTCCCTGGGCTCCCTAGGTCCCGTGATTGTCATACAAGATCAATATAAGCCTAACTGAAATGAAATAAACTAACTATGTGAGATATATCTACAACATATATATATTCCTCTATTTTTGTATTTTTGATAAGATTTTGAATGGAATTGAAAGAGCAACTAATCTAATATATTTATAAAATGACAACTAATCTAATAACAAAATTAAAACAAACAAGGTAGCCCGGTGTAGCTACTTGCTTGTGCAGTTGTGAGTTTTATCCTAAATAACTAGATAGCTGATTAACTTAATTGAAAGATTCTCGATCCTACCTTAGAAGTGAGGAATGAATCATAGTTTCTTAGAAACTATCAATCCCCACAACTTCCCTGGCAATATCGAGAATGAAATTTAACTAAAATGAAATATTTCACTACTCTATTTGATATATTTTAACTAGAACTTTGACAGATAAAACCTGGAATTTGCATAACAGTGGCGAATCCAGTAGTGTATGACTTTGTCCCCTCAGAATGATCTCCTCATTATTTTGTGTTCACGTGAATCCAGAAGAGCGTGTATATGCTAGCATCAACAGAAGAAGGTATTTGAACAATGGAAGCTTTGGATATAGACCGAATATAATGCGAGTAGGAGAGGGATAGCGCAAGTGACAGAGCTTGGTGTATGTAATTCCTAGTGGGATTTATTGTGGGAATACAACACAAGGGTACCGAGAGATTCTAGAATCTACCTTTTGTGAAGAACACAACCTGCAACTCTAATGAATTCAATCTAAAATGACACTACTCTACTCTAGACTAATTTGTATGGACAACAATGAACAAGACTGAAGCAAGAAGATCGAATGGCTTCCAACAACAAGGAAAACTAGCATGGATGCAAACATGAAAAAAAAATGAGCTTCTAAACAAGAAATTGACAGACTTAAACAATGAAAAATGAGAAGTTGAGGGGCCATTTGCTTGAAAACAAGCTGGCTATTTATAGATTTTACATTCACCCAAAGGTAATTCCTACTAGAACTCTTTTACCATTAAACAATGGAGAAACACTATTCCAGGGGACACAAAACATTAATATGAGCCAAGGTGGTGGAGAAAAGCTAGTAAAAGTTGAAAATTACGCAAGTCATGATCAAAAGAATGTGCTAGAAAACGCATGAAGGACCGTTTCCCGAGAAGGCGGCGGTTATAGGATAGGACCGCCCTACTCAGGTGGTGGTTATAGGACCACCACCCTGCCAGGGCAGCGGTTTCATCACTAAAGGTCAAAGCGCTAAAAAGGGGGGCGAGGGATAAAACAAGGCATGAGGAACTTGGATAAAGCATTTGGGATGCTAACATATACTTCGTGAGCTTCTCTGGACCCCAAACACCTTGCGAGGTGACCTGTATCATCATTGGGGCATGTGTGACATTGTTGGGTTCATCCTCCTTTGTGGTTTCTGATTGGTTTAAAACTTTCCTTGATATAGATCTTATGAGTGTAAAGCCTAGGATGAATCCCACACATGTCACCATAATCCCAAGAAAATGTTGTTCTATGATTTTGAATAAGAGTTATCAATAATTCCTCTTGCTGCATACTCAGTATTTTTTTACATTAAGTGGTCTTCCTGGTGTTATTTCCACTTGTTTGGAGAGATCCATCATTGAACATACATTTCTACTAATAGAATTTAGTATGTAGTCATGGGGAAGAAGTTGGTGAAGAATACAATTCTTACCTAGAATAATTTTGGTGCTCTACTGTAGTAGAACTTGGTTCAAGGGAAAACTTAAACATCTTAACTTATCATCAACTTCTTCATTTCTTCCATAGTTATTCTGTAAGATGTTAAAGAGAACAACTTCTTCTGTTGGTCTTCAATTGTACAATAATTATCTAACATCATGAGTTATTTTACATAGCTATGATCTTCTTCTGGTTCTTTAATGTAAATCATTCGATCTTCATCATTCAATGGTTGGGCAGGAGGATAGAGAATAAACTTCTTGGTACCACTTCCATTGGAAATAATCATGTTTCTAGATCTGTAACCTATGAATGCATCTGTAGTGGCCAACCATGGCCTTCCTAGAATAATAGTATAACCTCCTAAAATTTCTTTTGGTTGAAGGAAAATAAATTCGAATATGAATCGATTTAGGATCATATTGATTTTCTTGTAATATTTATGGAAATGGTGGTTCATTAGCTTGTAACTTATCCTTTTTGGAAATATGCTCACGTTACTATAGATCATTCTATAAAAACTTTGGTTCATCTATAATTTCCGTGATGGTGAGTTTACTTGGTGGGAGAAGTAATCTTCTTGAGCGAAGATGGATATCATTGACATCAACTAAATAAGTAGAGTATTGGTTTGATTTAGTGGTACAGGATAGATGAGAAGCTTTTGTTATCCTAAATTCACACCCCTTGGGTTAATCTAGATAAAATATTATAAATGGAATTAGATATTCAGATTTTGGATGTGCAAAAGACGTCAAATTCAAATCCAGTCTGTAAGAGAAAGATAACTTTGTGTTTTGGCTTAGCCGATTTGGTCTTTAATCATGACAAGATAGTGAGTTTGTGGAAAATGTTTGAGTTGTTGGTCGAGATCATTGTGAAATTGGAAAATTCCAACAGGTCGGATGACCAAGAATAGGTCGGTGATGTTGTGTACGAATAGGGTAAGATGTTAGGTTGGACTAGTGGAATATTGTACAACTAGGTTGGTTAGATGGGTGTGTTGGCCGGGTTGGTTGGTTGAGATGGACCGGCTGGTTAGTTGGTGGGGTTAGTTAGCTGAATATTATGGCAGCGCAGTTGATGAGCTCATGGTTGGATGAGTCAACAACATATGGAGGAGTTGGATGGCGTCGAATCCCTTCGGGTTGGATGACATAGGGTTACATGGATTGGTTGGTTGGGTAGCATATCGTAGGTGCAGAGATAGATGGACGTATAACCTCCATAGTTGGATGGTCCATAGTGTGAAGACGGTGATTCCCACATTGGTCAGCGACCAAAAGCATGTACAACCATGAAGTTAGACACTTTCTAAGCCCTAAGGTTGGATGGAATTGAGGTTGGATGACCCACTCATTTTTTGTATAGTTCATGGTTAGATGATCGTTCAACCCGGACATAGAGTAGAGCACGTAGACCAACCAATTTTTCTCTCAAAGGGGTTTGTACAACCCATATGGTTAGATGACCCGTAGGATGGATGAGTCACATGCCAAGAAAAGGTAGGTGGGTGAATGACAACTCAACAACCAAATTTAATGAAGTATGTTTCCCATCACTACCCGTGCAAGAAAGGTACCAAATTGTATGGTTGCCCATACCTCTTTGATGCATCCTTTTGGTTAGTAACCCAAATTTCCTATATATTATAAATAATTCCTCATTCTGAGGGGATTCATTCTATTTTGCAAAGGAACTTTGTCAAAATTTATCCAAAGCTATTGTGAGCTAAAGGCCTCTAATTCAGGCTTATTGTAAAGGATTTTTCCTTGTGCATATATTACTATGGATTATGCATATTTTTGAACAATAAAATTGGTGGTTTATGACTTTTATCTCCTTAACTCGAGTTGTATTCATCTTTTTCCTTCCATTATGTTTGCAGGTATATTATGCATGTTTATATCTCTTTGCAAGACCTTTAATTTGTTGTGTTTTATGCATCTAGGGATCTAAATATTTTTTAGACCGTGGCGATCCTATCAAACCTCCCTCACCTTGTTTACTCCCTACTTTTCTCTAACTCAAAATGTATCACTCCCTTTCTTGGTGCATCATCTTCCCTTAGAGTAGGTTTATTTTTATACATTCTTCTATCGTTGTATCCTTGGAAATAATTAGGGTAGGATTATTTTGGATTGCCATAGTCTACACTTAAGAGAAGTTTGCACTAGGTTGGGAGAAGAAGCCAAATTTCTCCATAGGATTATCCTACTTGCAAAGTCCCACACTAGAGGATAATCCCATGTTATACTGAGTTATAATGATAGCCTCACAAACAAATCACAAGCAATTAGGGGTGCTGTAATTTTGAAGTAATAATTTTGGCACGCCCGGTGGGACCAGAAGTCAATTTTTCTAGGTTTATCAAGATTGGATGTGCATCTTGGTGAATCCCCAGCCTTTGGAGGCTTTTAGCAGCACATTTGGTGACTCCCAAAGCCGGACTTCAAGTGGTTTCAATAGTACTAGTGGCCCAAGTATATGAGAAGGGTCCAAACTCGGTTCGGAGTAAGAGAAGAAGGTGTCTTTGAGTATTCTTAGTTATCCCTAGGAAGAGGAAGAAGAGTACAAAGGTCTCCATCTTCACCAAATAGAACATTATCCACACCTCCACCTGGTCGACCCTTCCTTAAATTGGATAGGATTCTCATGACAATTAGGATAGCACATATGCAACCACCACATGGACCGATGAATCCCTATGTCAAATTCACGGATAGTAGTCCACTTGCCCTTAGCTCCCATAACCCTATTCTGGTTGTAACATTAGAAAATATTCCCTACTTCATGGGGAGAACCACACAACTCCCACTGACCATATTCAGGATATTGTGAATATTTGTACCATTCATGAGATCAATGAAGTGGATATTATAGTTAAATTGTTGGCTTCCTCTTTCAAAGTAAAGGCCTTGCAATGGTTCAAAAGCTTAGCGAGTTGGATCCATTACGGGTTGGGATCAAATATGCACAACCCTTTGAATCTAGTTCAAGAAAGGGTAGGAAACCCGTCCTTATTGGAGTAGTTGACAACAATCAAGAGGGATCCATATGAACAAATGACAGATTTTAATTTCCAATTTTAGCATACATGGGACTGGATCCTAATTTCCATAAGGCCGACTGCTAAAGGTGCATTTCTCTATTTCCTTAAAGCTTTAAATTCTGATATATTTGTTATGATACAATTTATGGGAGGGATAACCTTACCAGAGGCTTATGCCATAACTATTAGAGCTGAGAATTGTCTAATCCAAGCTGGTAAACTAGCACCTAGGCCACCTATGCCCCTATATCTAGAATTGGGAAACCCCTCTACTAGTCAAGCACCTGAAATAGCCCCTATCCCAACCCCTAGAAATCAAATAAATAATGATGCTTTCGCTTTTTGGGAAGTTCAATCAAGCTTCAAGAGCTCATGAAAGTGCTGAAAACATTTGGGAATGAGTTAGTGACACTCAAGAGGCAAAATGCCCATAAGTTTAGACCTTTTCGGGATCAATATGAAGCTAGGCCCCCATACAAACAAAATAGGGCTCCCACTCAAGCTTCCAATTAGAATCAAGGGCACCTCCTGCTACAAAACCTTCTAGCCCTTATAATCAATGCAACATCAACATCAAGGTCTCTAGTTCCAGTCTAGAACAATATGGCATAGGAATATGAATGGTATCCTCCATATGGCTACTATTATGATCAAACAACATAATTCCAAGATCCGTCAAATCAGGATCTAGTGGTGCAAACCATTGGCATGCCTCAAGAGGCAAGCCAAGAGGAAAATCAGTAGTTAGCAAGTCAATAGGAGGCACCTTAGACTGAAACCACATTGGTCAATTAGCAAGCAGAAGACTTTTGTGGAATTAATCAACCTCCTTTCCAGGATGTGGTAGCTAACATGTGATCAAAGAAGAGGAACATAGAGGAGGGGAAATCATCTAGTCTAGTTGTTTCTCATTCCACTCCCACACCACAAGGAGTTAGCAAACCATGTGCAGCTCCTAGTACATAAAAATAGCCTAAGGTCTCTAGTGTAGTTGAGTCCCAAACGTACATAATCAGCCCGTGGTACCACTTGTAGCATCCTAGACATCAATTTAGGTACTAGAATAGGTCATGCATGTCAAGGGGAAACAAAAGGAGAACCAACCTCCATTCAATATCATCGATTAGATGAAGAAGACCAATGTCAGCATTTCCATGTGGGAATCATTGGCAATTCTAGGAAGTGAGATTTATTGCAAGCAACTATGGAAAATTGGTCCCCTTCTAATGAGCCATCCAAAAATTAGGAGAGGGTTCTTACTAACACTATGTAATAAGGATAAGGTCATTCAGGTAAGAATGTGAAGCCTCCACCATTCTATGTCTCATTTATCATTGGAGATAGTTAGTGTGCCATTACATGATCGACTCAGGGGAGAGAAACTCAGTAATGCCCAAACAAATCACAGAGAAATTGGGCTTAAAATATGAGCCATTATTAAAGGGAGTAGTTAAACAGGACAAGACAAGAATAGGGATAGTTGGAGTGATCAAGGAACTGAGGCTTACGCTCCATGCTTGCCAAATGTCACAATTTTACAAGATGTATCAGTGATTGACTTGCAACTACTATTTTCTTTGTGCCTTTCAAGGGATTCCATGGCCATGATTGGTGGGTACTTGTTAGCAGATTAATCCCACATGCTATTTAGGACAAGGTATGGAGCTAAGGTTACTATCAAGTTAGATTCGATTACACACATTCACATTGAGCCCCATGTGCCGAGCCCAATAAATGTAAATTATGCAAGTATTTGAAAAGGAAGATTGTTTAGATAGCTATGAGTCAAATACCAAGGTTGGGACTGTTATCCAAATAACTCTTCTAGTTATTTGGAAAAATTACATACATATTTTGGTTGAGAGATCTTCATTGCAGTGGCACGTACCTCGCTTATCTCTTGGCACATTAATTTGGTCATTGTTTCCTCACATGCCCTTGTGTAATTCCCTTTCTCATGTTTTCCTTTTCCTCTTTGTTGAACCCTTTCCTTGCACACATCTTATGTGCATTTTCCTTCCTACTAGAATCTATTCATCTTACATGTACACCTTGCACTTACTTCAATCAGCCTAAGTCCCTGGCCCTCTCAAGTGTCCCACACAATACCTTGTAATAGTTACACCTTGACAATACATTTTCCATTCATTATTTTTCCTCATTTCCTCCTCATGCACCTTTGTGCTTGCCTTCCTTCTTCCTTTGTCCCACACCTCATTCTTCTACACACATACCTTTGTGCCCTCCCTTGTGCCTTTCCATGCCATGTAATTCTCTCGACACGACCGAGTGTTCCACACAAAACCAATCCAAGCACACTAACAGGGAACCAAATCCTTGCAAAAATCAATGAGTGACACATGGTAGAAAAAAAAGAACATTTTCACAGCTTGGTTTTCCTTTACGTTAATCAACGTGTGCCATGTGTCTTGTGTGCGCAAACAACTTAGAAAAACTTATGACAACCATATATTTTTCTACAAATATCTCGATCGGCGAGATCCTAGTCTTAACCAATAGTTGTTGACATAGGCTATAGTGCTAGATATTCAAATTTAAATTCTTAGCGGATCTGGTAGGTGAGAAATGGGAAAATGTCATTCTAGACATTAATGAGCAGATTTGATTGCTGCAGCCACCCAATTTGATCTTATTCACCCTCTTTCCCTCTCCAACACAACAAAAATACTTGGGAAACATATTTGACACTATTGAATTATCTAAGGTGAATCTCACATTCCCATGAGAAATTCCTATGATGATCTTGCATGATGATGTTGACCTAAATGATCATTCCTTAATGTCCCATTATGTAAAACTTACCCTTTCGAGAATAACATGTTATTTTTAAGAGGCATCGGTGGAACCACTTACTATTTTTATTATGTTTGAAAATGTTCATTCTAGTGAATTCTCATTTGTAGTGCACCTCCAATGTCTTCACCTCTTTTGTAGGTTCTTATGTTGATGACTTTCCGAAATAGCAATCTCTATGTAGTAGACCTACTATTTTTAGAAAGTTATCCCTTGGGATTTAGATTAACATGGAATTAATTTTTTTGATATGGGTTTTTACCCAAAATCACCCCTCTCGAAATTTCGGGCCTACCTGCTTAATAGTCCTAGAGATTTTAAAGTTTTAATTTTTGGACTGACAATTGCTACGGACACGACAACCATTAATGGACCTCAAAATTGTAGGTATGTTTTTTTCCTTTGTTTGTGATGAAATAAATATTATTGTGACATATTTTTCTTCTAGTTCTTTGCACGATATTCTACTTCGTTTCACCCAATGGTTTGACAAAAATCAATTTTTTCTTGGTGAGCCCAAGCGGTATTTCTTTGTGTGGATGGTACATTTGCACAAGAGGAGAGTTTGAAGGTTTCTTATTGATGGCCTTGGGTAGAGGAATGGAAAAATAAATATAACTTGTTGTTTCATACATTCATTTGGGAGATTTCTTCAACTTCTTGTTTCATGGCCATGGAGTTTTCTCTGTTTTCTCCTTCTTCTTTCTCGTGCTTCTCCTTTTGTGTTCGCTCCAATTTTCCTTTACGACCTGCGTGATTTCATGGAGTGGAAGGTAAGTAACTCTATGGAAGGTCTGGTTCAAGGTTCAGGAATGGAGGAATGATGGTGAGGAGTTACAAAGAAGGAGATGGAGATGTGTGTGCACCCGGATGTTAGAAGCAACATGAAGTAATGAGAAACAACAAAAAATATCCAACAGTTAGAAAAAAATTCAACTTTTTGAGTTGGATTTTGGCGCATTTATTTTCCCATGATGTTCCCAACCTTAGGGATGTGAGTGACATCAATTTCTAGAATGAGCAAGAAGATGAAATGTGGCAATAATCGATGGTAGGGAATGAGTGCTCCAAAATCAGCTTTAAAGCACTGAGGGGCTAGAAACTAGTCACATGGGTGATCAAAACACTATCCTAGAGGGATGGGAACCTTTTTCCATGTTTTATGTCTCTAACCTCAAGGACATGAGGACCATAAGTTTCCATGGTGGTCTGGAGCTGACACGTGACGCTTGATCCGACGACATGGGAATGGATGCTCAAAAGCGCACTGGGGTTGAACTATGAGTCACGGAGGTCACATGAGGGTCCCTGGAGGTCGCGTGGAGGTTGGGAAATTTTTCAAGTGTTGGTGTTCTAAAAATACACGGGTTAAACACAAAAATATAATCTTCACACTATATTATAAATTTTCATGTACATGTGGCTATTATATATCCATATATATAACCAAAACAACCTCCTACACCATAGGGAGGTGTTACAACAATTAATCCCGTAGTATATATTGTTATAACAATATATATGTATAATAAACTAACATGTAACAAATACTAACAGCCATGTGAATAATAATTCCTAACATTCCCCCTTAGTGTTTACATGGTAGAAACACATCCACATGCTCATCTATAGTATGCTCACCCCTATGGCATGTCCAACTCGTGACTCATGACCTTGATCCAAAAGAAAGGCTCGCTCCTTCCATGGTTTCAAACAGCTTACCACAAATCTTGACGTGACAGAACCTCATAAACTATCCACCTCATGTGGTTTTCTCGTATCCTCCCAAAAACCCTTTCAAGATCCATGAACTAAATTTCTCTTGTGCTACTCTTGTTCACCACTATACTTATACATAAGGGAATTATGTAGGAAACACAACATGCATATCAAAAAACTGCATAATAGAAGATATATAGAAAAAAATTCACATTACTTCCTATAAGAATCGTAATGTTCTTAATCGTAGTCTCTGTCATTGATCGCTGCCACTCGATCTCGAATAACATAGAAAACTGCCCCACTGGAAGCTTTCCTTGACTAAGTCATTTCAGGTACAGAATGGGAATGGAACATTGGTATGTATTCCCCCCCACAATGTGAAATTCCACTCATATAGATACTGAGAAGCAAAATGCATCGAAGAACATACTCCTGAATGGATCTTGCTAGTTAGGTCTTGCTGCACATGGTCACTAATGCTAGTGAACGTATTCTTCTAGCTGACCATCTTCCAAAGAAGTACGGAAGTCAGAGGACCAAGTCAGTCAGAGGATCACTGACAGTCATCTGCGCTCCAACACAACTTTCTTTCCAACATCCATCAAATACCACACAAAACAGGAACACTGCAAACTAAAGCACACTGAGAAAATGGAAACCACACTAAAAATCATATACTCACACCATACATATGCCACCACAGCTTCTGCATGGCCCCATCGTTGGTGACTGACAAGAGGTCACTGTTTGACCTCCTTCCTTCGTTGCCTCCTTCCTCCATCGAGATGCTACTTACTTAGTGGATTTGTTAATGAAGCTCATTTTACAATTTTGACTTAAATGACAAGACGTCGGTTTCTACCGATATTGCGCCTTTTTACAAACAATTAAAATTTTAATATAGCTAAAAGCTATTGATTAAAATTTTGACATGTACTATTTTAAAATAACAAAAAAACTCAAATTTTGAATAGAATCTTGAACAACTATAAACTCTTTGACATTGACACGTGTAGAGTTAATATTAAAACTGACTACTAATAAATAACTAACTATAGTTTGTGTAGAACCTGAATTGCGCTATTATGGGAAAATGTGGATGTAGAGAAAGAAGCCACGTATAAGCACCCAAGAGTTCGAATGGTCCACGTTCTAACAATTAGTCCATATTTCTGAGCTTGATAGATTCGCCACCATAGATAACTCAGACTTGCGTTTATAGAAGGCAGAGATGTAGATTCAGTTCCAATAGATATATTTTATGTCATGCATGAACTTCACCGCCAATAATTTGGATCTCTTCGAATTGGTGAAATGAATGTCGAGGAAAGAGCACAGAATTAGATCCAAACAAACAATCTTGAGGAATTCGGCGATGTCGAGGAAAGAGCACAGAATTAGATCCAAACAAACAATGCCTTGAGTGTCGATGTAAATATTTTAAGCCATAATATTTGAAGGACATGTCAGATCTATCACTGCAAAACTTGATCGATTCAGCTCTTAGCACGAATAGGTTCACTGAAGACAATTTCTAAGATGATGTCGATCTAAACTGCATCGACTCCATAAGCATTGCATTCAATCTTCGAATCAACCAATATAGAAATAAAGATGTAGTTCTACATGAGCACCGTGAACTCAACATTTACACAGGTCACGCAACTCTAAGAAACCTGAAAGTAATGTTTTAGGGGTGACTGCAATATTGGGGATGTCCTTATGCGTTGTGACGTGTTGAATCATGTGTAAAATGCTCAACTAGATCGGAAATCATGAATCACTTCGTAGATCAAATAATATGCAACAGATCTGGGTCGAGGCTAGAGGAGAGTACGGGAAAGAAAAGACGCAATGGATGGTCTCCTTCCTGATCAAAACTTAGCTGGAGCCGTAAATTAATTTTTGTTGTTAGCATAGACAGATTTTGTAGAATGGATCTCAACAAAGAGTCCAAGCAAACTATACCCAATGCAGAAAACTTCAACGGAATCACTGATGTCTACGAACCAGAATGGATGATATGTAATGTACACATATCATATCAATCCAATACAAAAAATTTGAACTGCACATTCAAAATATACTAAATGATAAAATTCAATTTTCCATACACGGGACAGGAAAAATACTAACCGCCCCTTCAATCAATTTACACTTCCATCACATACAGAGAATCAAACTGCTCGATACCAAATGTAAACAATACACAGGTTAAACACAAAAATATAATCTTCACACTATATTATAAATGTTCAGATACATGTGGCTATTAAATAGCCATATACATAGCCAAAACAACCTCCTACAAAATAGGGAGGTGTTACAACAATTAATCCCGTAATATATATTGTTATAACAATATATATGTATAATAAACTAACATGTAACAAATACTAACAACCATGTGAATAATAATTCCTAACAGGTGTACCCTACCTCAGGGACATTGGGGACATGACATCCTACTAGGCTTATGGTGTTGACACTTGTCCTCCTGAAAAATGACTAAGTCTTGAACTGCCTTTGAGAGGGTAACTTGGAACGATGATAACGTGAGATCCCGATGGAATTTATTGGTGAAATTATATATGATCCTGACTGGAAATGGAATTTTGAATCCAATGGTGGGGGTATCATGTCTTTATTCATCCATATAATTCCTAAAAAATAGGATTTTTGATTTGAGACTCCACTTGTGCTTGATAAAAACGCTTGCAAATCCTATGCACCAAGGTGTTGTGAAAATATTATTACACCATCATGTAGTTCTTGGAATCATATTTCCAAATATGTTTTGTTTTACTTTTAACTCCATCCAGAGCTCCCAGAATCTTCTTCTAAAGCCCAATAGTTTTTTAGGCTTGTGTACTGCTTAGGCTTGTGAACCCTATTTTTACTCAAACTGCTCCAAGTATTTCAAAAATTCTCCAAACCTTCCAAAATAATTTCCATGATTTTATAATTTATTCAATTCACCTCCATGTTGAATTTTTCCCTTCTGTTCTGCTCCAAGGGGTTGATCTAGTCTTGGGAAGGCCAGTGATAGCCCTTCCCAATATTGCCACAAGATAACATCTTTTGATGGACTCCTAAAATAACCTAGGGGGGTTGATTTGACTTTCCTAAATCACCTAGGGGAATTAATTAACATCGATTATGAGGTTATTGGATTGATTGGATAGACATTGGGTGCCTGGAAATGATAAAACATGAAAATTTTGGCACAGGGGTATAGTTATCATGCTTTGAAACTTCCAATTTCTCTATTGTACATTTACACGACAACAACTAGGTCTAGCTTGTGGACATGAAATGGAATGAGAATAGTAAAGACATGACATGGGAATCCGTAACCTAAATTTTAAACCATATATTTCATTGACCAGTGCCTTATCCATTGGGCCTTGCAGAGTCATGTACAACTTACAACAAGAGAGAGAGAAGAAGGAAACACACACACACATGAAAAGGATGGAAAAGAAACACATGAAAAACAATAGAAGGGAAACACACCTAAAAATCACCTATGGTACAAGGTAGGGGACAACCCGCTTTCATTGAAGCACTTTTCATTTCTCAAAATTTACCCTTGAAGAGGAAACACCAAATGATGATGTTCTGTGAAGTCGTTGACGGGTTCCAGAAAGTAGCCTCCCCTCCTCACTGCTTATGAAAGCCTAGGTGCTTTCACAATTGTCTGTGTACTTGGTAGGAGTGATTCCATGTGAGATTCTTGATGCTCAAGTCCTTTCTTGGAAATTCCACTGCCTTCATGTTCTTTGAAATTAGTTTCATAGTGCCAGTTTCCTTCCATGTTTATCCATATAGTTGATTCTCCATTGAGCGCTATCACTTCCCTAGAGATTTTTTTTCCAATTCCTTTGATATTCTGAGTTACTTTATTTCTTGGGTCTATGCTCATTGACATCTTCTCTATGAGAAACATTTGATTCATCCTTTATCTCTACTCCACTGTGAGGCATTTGAGTATTGATGGGAGGATCGGAGGAAAACTCATACTTGTCTTGTATATCCATGACATGAGTGAAGAGATCAAGAATCAGCTCGGGGTCTTCCGTAACTTCTACTATATCCAAGATTTCTTGCATAGAGTTATGCTTCATCATTTCTGTAGCTCATCTTTATACGCCTTTGAAGAATATTTATTTTACAAAGCTAAAGGAAAATATCTCAAGGGATTACTTCATCATATCAGAATCGCTGCACTATACCAATCCTTCATCAAAAAGAGTTTCATCTTTATAGGTTTCTAAACTCCTTGCTTTAATTTATTCACCATGGAAAAATTCTTTATCTTTAAATGGGAAAGAAAATATCTCGCATTTCGATATTACATTCATTAATCATTAGCTCAAGAGTGGCATCATATGTTTCATCTTACCTTATCTCAATATGGACAACCTTCACATTGGTTAAGGATTCTAAATTAGCTTCACTCTTGTCTTGTAGATTTGTGGCTTACATCAAGAGCTCGAGACTGAGCTCAGGATCTTCAATTTCTTCTACGGCTCTAAGCATTTCTTGTACAAACATTTCTTTCAAACCTTTCACGGTCTCATCACAAGCCAATTTTTTTCTCTCCATAGATGGGTCGACCGAGATCATCTTCATCCCCAAATGGGAATGAGAATAACTCCTCACCCTGGAAAATCATATAAGATGATTTTTCTTCTTGAAAATTATTGAGAACCATCACCTCTTCTTCATGGTTTGCATCATCTAGAAATTCAAAGTTGCCCTCTTGTAACTCGAATCTTCTTAGTGCTTATTCAAAGTAAAAATATCTCCGGGAAGGCATGTCTAGACCTATCAAGATGGGAATATCCTCTTCATCCTTAGTTGTCACAAAGTGATTCATCCGCCTGCTAAATTGTTACAAAATGTTAGCTTCTGGGCTTCTTGAATTTCATACCGTGTACGTCATCTTCTTCTCGGGAAGTAATTTATCCATGTCTCCCTTCACTGGTATGGTTTCGGATGACTAATTCATTTGAATTTTCCTCCCAAGTTTGGGTAGAAAATTATACTCAGTGAATAATCCGAATGAGGTTGGGACGTTTACTACCAAAATCATCGCTGAAAATTTCTTGTCTGGAAATTTGGCAAGAGCCACCTGTGCATCTTTGACCTTCCCTATAAGTGAGACCTCTTTTGATTCCAAAGAGTAACAAGAGCCGCTAGGTGGAGTCATGGTAAGTTTGAGAGCCTTGGCAACCTTTAAAGGCATCATGTTTTCTGAGGCACCATAATCTATTATGTAATTATTCAGTACATATTCTCCAACAAGAAGGGAGACATAGAAAGGTTCAACTTTATCAGTCTTTGATGCACTCAGAGAAATCATGTTCTATGAGGGAGGTGTAGGTGAGTTTGGTAGCATTCCTTTGGAACTAGAATTTATAGCATTGGGTGTTAGAATACCACTCCTGATATATCAGACGAACCTCTCAAATTGTTTAGGATGAGTCCGCAAATATTCGTTTCAGTAATTTACACTTTGGATTTGTTTGCATATTCTATGAAGTCAAAGGGAGTAGATGTGGAAAAGGGGGTGAAGGGACTGGTTTTGGAATTTGGATAGGCTTAGGAACATGATTTAATGTTTGGGGAATGGATGGTATTTTGAATGACACACTAGGAGATTTCAAGGTATTAGATTTTACAGGAGCATATTTAGATTTAGAAATGGAAGAGGAATTGGAAAGCTTACTTGGGATTACAGGAGTCTTCTTACTTTCTACAAGGTCAGGCTTTAACAATGTAGACTTCATGGAAGATAGAAGTGGGGATCATCAACTAATTATTTTATTTTTCAGAGTCACCACATGAGGATCATTATCCTTATTTTATTTTTCAGTAGTCGAGGGAGATGCTCCTTTTTTAGACTGAGAATGAGTGAATACCACACATGAGAAACTAGGCGCATCCTCTTCATCTTCTTCATCACATCCAAAATACTCACAGAATCTAATTTTTGTATCGTTTTCAAATTCATCACTTTTTAGGAAATTACCACCTTCACTTTCTTGTTTAAGCTCTTCTTCACTTTCTTAAAATCCACAATTTACGTTCATGGGTGGGGCCTCCAAGGCAAGCCTTTGGGGTGCTCTGTAACTCGATTTATGTTGTTTCTTTGAGAAGATACTTATTCAGATAATTCCCTCTTCAAATATTCCATCTTATTTTCCAAATTTTGCAGTGATGGATTGGTTCTCTCATCTCTAGGATGTTGGGTCTTTCCCTTTGATGGATTCTTGATCTTTCCAGAGAGGATGAGATCATCATCAAGTTCAATAGCCATCCTTTGTGCTTCTACAATGTTCCTTGGTTGGGCTCTTCATAGAAAAAATCCTACTTCTGATGATTGAGCATTGAGAAAGAATCTCTTGACATTGTTTTGAGATGACAAATCACCTTTGGGTATCCTGCAAAGTAATCGGTCGAAATGAGCCATGAAGTATCTCATGGTTTCATTTTCTCCTTTCTTAAATTGAGCCAACTGCATTAGGAGGTCTTGATAGTCTTTAGTTGATTTAAATATCTCTACAAAGGCATCCTTGATGTCATTCCAACCCGTGATGGACTGGCAGCCTGGATGTAAAACCATTCTATTGCTTTTTCTTGGAGGGACTCTATGAAAAATATCACGTACATGTCTTCATGTTGGACACAAAGAATTCCACATGATGTTGTGAAAGTAGCAATGTTTTCTTCAAGGATGTTGTGCATTATTACCTTTGAACTTTGGAAATTTCTTATGGGAACCCGCTGGTAGGTCATGAAGAGGGGGTTCAAGAGAAAATGGGTTTGTATCCCTTCCCCATGGAATAATGGGTTGAGGTCTTTCTAATTCATCTTCCATTGTCATTTATGTTTCTTCTTGCTTCTACAAATTCTTCTTCTTCTGGGAACTCAATGACCAATTGTGGTTGAAAAATGGTAGAATTTGAAGGGGAGTATCAACAAGAGTCTTGACAAGATTTCCAGGTGAACTGTTTTAAGAGATGGATGGAGAGGAGGCTTGAGAGAAGAAGTATGGATTATATCTAATTCATTCTTTCTGATTTTGCAAAGCCTCAAAATTGGAATAGATAACACCTCTCGACCTGCTCGACTTGGTGTATCTTCCTTTAGCCTTGACTTTCGGAAACTTTAGTAGTGGGAACACAAAAGGACACTGTGGAATGTTAAAATTCATGTACAAAAATCAGCAAAGTGTATATTTCAACAATAGACTTGTTATTCAAAATTCACCCTCAAGGTAATTTTGATAACATGCATCAAATTATTCAGTCTTGAGCAAGTAAGATTGATTCGAGGCCCAAAACCATGTTTTTCGGGGTCCCCTAGGCCTTTTTCTAACTCCCCCATCCAAGAAGAAATCCCAACGAGTTAGAGAAAATGGAAAAAATGTAAAAATAAGGTTGCAGGACTGTTTTAAACCAGTTCGGGTCGTATTGAGGTTCGTCGTACCAAGCTTGGGGCCGAAAAACAAAGAAAATTGGCTAAGTTGGACATTTTTGTCCCAGGCGGTCATGGGATAGTTGGGATGTCAGTCGTGAGGGACGTGAAAATATGAAAACGGTCGAGAGTAGGGAAAATCATCTAAGTCTTTTGTTTCGCGTGGTTTGGGACAGCCGGGACAAAAGTATGCGTGGGATGCGAATCAGCCGATTTGCCGAAAGACAGTCCATTTCGGGCAGTTCGGAGATATTCGTCCAGGACAGCCAGGACAAAAGTATGTGAGGGACGCATGGGACGTGAAAAGGTGAAAAGGCCACAGGGACAAGGAAGCCTGAATTGGCCGATGTGGGAGAATGTGTCCCAAGAAGTGGCAGGGAAAAGAGAAGGACTTAGAAAATTTTCCAAGTTTCGGTCAAAGTTTTCAAAGGGAAAACTTTTTGCCCATGGGCCCACCAACGAATCAAAGATTGACACGTGTCATCCAAGTGGCAGAGCATGGGAGGGAAATGGAAAATTTTCCCAAAGTGAAAAATGCCAAATTTTTGAAGGACAAAGTGCGCCCCTCAGGCCCGAGCCAATAAAATAGTGCCACGTGTCCAAGTGGCAAAAAATTTTATGGAAGGGCCCGAAAGAAAAATTTTAAAGGATGAGCTCACGGAAAATCAAGGCCCGACACATGTCATCCAAGTGGTGGAGCATGGGGAAAATTTGAAATTTTTCAAAGAACAAACAGTAAAAATTCAAACTTTTTTCCCCGCCGATCCGTTTTCGGGCTGTTTTGCCCTAAAACTTCAAATCACCATATCTTTCGATCCGAGCTCGGTTTTCACGTTCTTTATATCAATGGAAAGCTGGTGAAATTCACTACAAGATTCTGGGGTCTTTTTTCAATTTGATGATTTTGGAGAGAGAAAAAAAAATGCCTCTGGCATGTGGTAATGGCAGAAATGACGCGTTTCAACAACTAGTTTTAATGCAAAATGGGTCGCATTCTTCTTCAAAGATGGACAAAATGTCAAGGCATGGGTCTGTAAGGATGTCCATGCTGTTTTAATGCATCTTCATTCAATGAGGAATGGCTCCCACGTTTTTTACATGTTTTCTCTCTCCTGGGCTCGACCCATGCATTGTCAAAAGCCGATTTGCTCGCTCATTTTTTTAGTGGGAACATTTCTTTGGATAGCAAGCTTCTTCTTTCACCTTCAACAAGTGATTTTTGCAAGTATCAGACCTCTTGGTGGTTGTAAGAAGGTTTTCTACCCTTTGATATTGTAATGTAAGGACTTTGACAAGTGGAAATGACAATACAAGCTCGTGATCGATTTTCAGCCCTTTGGTTGTGTTTTTTGCTTCATTTGAGACTTTCAATTACATCTTATCAGTTTGTGCATGATTATTATGTTGCATTCCATGATCTCGTGTCTATCTCGCAGAACTAGAAGTGTTCATCCCTCCTTTCTCGGTGTATCAAAGCACGTTAGTGTAGGCTTTCATTTTATGCATTCTCTCTCCCTGGTCCCTTAGAAATTTAGATTAGGATAGTTAGTTTCCCCTGCATTAGAGTAGATTATGGCAGGTAGTTTAGGAGCAATAACTAGATTTCTCTGGAGGTCTATCTCAAGTAGCAAGTCCCACAACTTGGAGTTAGTATCCATGTTATCCAATCACACCGTGAGTTCAAGTATATGCACTTGTATAAATGGAGGGGTGTTGTGATTCGGTGATAACAGATTTTGGCACGCTTGGTGGGACACCTTAGAAGTCTTCCATTTTATCTTTGATAGGTTAGTGTGTTCCTATTAAAGATTC
This sequence comes from Taxus wallichiana var. yunnanensis, assembly GCA_018340775.1. Taxonomy (NCBI): domain Eukaryota; kingdom Viridiplantae; phylum Streptophyta; class Pinopsida; order Cupressales; family Taxaceae; genus Taxus; species Taxus wallichiana. The sequence goes on from CM031238.1 coordinate 612,553,698, forward strand.
AGCCTTTTGGAGGCACTTTCAAAAGCACATCGATGACTCTATCTAGTAAATAACTCATTCTTTGAGTTGCAGACCACTTTTTCATCCATTTCCATCCTTCTTTCTTTCCATCTCTTTCATTCTTTTCCATTCCATGAAGTTGTGCAATCATGACTTCATTTCCATCATGGAATTCACATTTTCAACAACAACAATATATCACACCTCCAACATGTTTTACAAATCCTCCAAATCAGCATTTTGTCAAATTCAAAATCAGCATGTCGACCCATATGAGCAGAAGTACCAAAATCAGTTTGGTTGTGAAGAACATCAAGAGCAAGGGTATGCATGCAATGAAGACAATCAAATGGAAGATGCAGATTTTGTGGAAAAAATCCAAAAGATGGAGGCAAAAATGGTGCAATCAAGAGCAACAACTAAAATGAGGGATTTCAGAATTGGTTAGGACTCCTTGTCCATGGGGAGGCCCTTTTCCAAGACACTTCAGCCCCCTCGGGAGAAGTGGACTTCATGATGGAGATGCTGCCCCAACTTACACAATGGACAAAGCAGAATAGAGGCCTATAAACTTGGCGTTGAACAACCTTGTCAATGGGTAAGTTCTACACCATCATCTAGTTTTTCTCTTCCCATTACTCAAGGAGCATCATCTCATTTGGAATTTCAAATTCTAAATCCAGTCAATTCTGCCCCAGGAGCATTAATTCCATTTCGCCATCCCCTAGTCTTCCACCACATCTCGATTCTTTTTTCCCCTTTCCTTCCAAATAGTCATCCCCTCCACAAAAGCTAACATAAATACCCTCTCCTCCAAAGAAACAAGATTTTCTACCTCCTCCACCACCACAAAAAATTGCAAAATCAATTGAGTTACAATCCACTTCTCCTCTTGCATTCCCAAATCCATGTTGGGAGGATAAAAATCAAAATGCCAATCAAGGAAAACAACAGCAAAAAAGAAGCCAAACAAAGATGAATAAATTCAAAGTCTGAAGAGTTGGGCTCTTAAATTTGGGATGAAAAATATCCCCTTGATGGTTAAGCCTTGTAAGAGGTTAGAGTTGGAGAACAAGTAGTGGTTAGGACTGATTTGTGATGAGAAGAAGAGCAAAAAGAAGAAGAGATCAGTGTAGTTAGTTTGCTCAGAAAGTAGTGTCCATGTTAGCATTCTATTTGAAGAGAATTCTAATTCAATTCAAGTTGCACAATCAGCCATGGAGGAAGAAAGCTCTGAAGAAGATCCTACAGTCCCAACTTGTCCTCTAGAGCAGCAGATCGAAGAGTTTGACTTGACAAACTTCGTGCTAGAGGAAGAGTTCTATCAAGAACAAGATTGTATTCAAGTAGTAGAGGAGGAAGAAGCTGCTCCAAATCCAAAATAAGAGAGAAAATTCTAGTTGTGGAGGAGAAAATTGTAGATCCAAGGGCTTTGAACACAAGGCAGGCTACAGGAGAACCTTTAGTTCTTCTTTCTACTTCATCCCTCTCATGTTCTAGTGCTGAAGAAGAGTTTGATCTCTCAAACTCAATGTTGGAGGATGAAAGAAACCATGATGATCAAGTTATAGATCAAGAGGATACCGTGGAGGAAGTTGAGTATTTGCAAAGCAGACAACAATGAGGTAGTGTATCTCGGTCGATTTGGAGGACTGTTTTGATAAAAAAGAACCGGTTGAGTTTCCACCATTCTTTCTTTCATCTTCCACGTCCCAAATACTTGAGCCTGATGTCATAAAGGAGAGCATTCATTTACAGCAGCCTGCATCTTATAGAAGCTCTTTGGAACCAAGATTAGAAGATTTTAATCTTTCATGTTCTTCATTGGAGGAAGAGAAAGGCGTAAAGGTTCTACCATCGCTTCCACACCACCCCACCCAACAAGGTCTACAAGAGAACTCCATTCTTAGAGTTGAAAATTAGGGAAATGGGTATACTCAAAGGACCATACCTTTCCCAATCAGGTATCTGGCTTCATTGGAGTCAAAGGAGAAGTCACAACCAGTCATGCTTGCTTCTAAGCATGAGGATGAGCTACAAAGAACCAAGGATCAACAGTCATACCTCTTCAATCCAAATGCGAGAACAACTAAAAGAGGTATTGAATTTTCCTTCACGACACCTTGATGATTTGGGTGGAAGACCAACTTCTTCTTGATTTTCCATTCATCCAATCAGCCATGTTCAACGCCAAATTAGTTGCATGGTTGCCAATTTTGAAGAAAGGAAGCTATTTTACACAACCAGTTGCAGGGTTTGTTTAGCTTACCTTTGCTTCAGATTAGAATAGAGTAGGTAGATTTGCTTTTAGTAAAAGAAGTGCTTGTGCACACTCGCATGTTCCATTTGGAGCATGTATGAGTTTCAGCTTTGTACATAGTTTTTGTGGTGCTGGTTTTGCTCTTGCATACCCATTGATGGGTTTCAAGTGGCTTAGAGAGGAGGTTTTCAAAGTTCGAGATCGGTTTGCAGGCTAAAACTCATGACTCCATGCCCAATGGATTGCTAAAAGGCCATCGATATTCATCCAAAGCAGTAGATGACCCCTACTTTGAGTTGCCAAAATTGTTATCTAAAATTCACCCTCAAGGTAATTTTGATAACATGCATCAAATTATTCAGTCCTGAGCAAGTAAGATTGATTTGAGGCCCAAAATCATGTTTTTGGGGTCCCCTCGGCCTTTTCTAACTCCTCCATCCAAGAAGAAATCCCAACGAGTTGAGAAAATGGAAAAAATGTAAAAAATAAGGTTTCAGGACTGTTTTAAACCTGGGATTCGGGTCGTATTGTCTTAAGGTTCGTCGTACCAAGCTTCGAGCTGAAAAACAAAGAAAATTGGCTAAGTCAGACATTTTTGTCCCAGTGTGGTTTCGGGGCGGTTGGGACATCGGGGACGTGAGGGACGTGAAAAGCCAAAATGGTCAAGAGCAAGGAAAATCGTCTAAGTCTTTTGTTTCGCGGTTTGGGACAGCTAGGACAAAAGTACGCATGGGACGCGAATCGACCGGTTTGCCGAAAGACAGTCCATTTCGGAAGTTCAGAGATATTCGTCTGGGATAGCTAGGACAAAAGTACATGAGGGACACGTGGGATGTGAAAAGGTGAAAAGGCCGCAAATAGGGACAAGGAAGCCCGAATCGGCCGATGCGGGAGAATGTGTCCCAGGAAGTGGCGGGGAAAAGAGGACTTAGAAAATTTTCCAAGTTTCGGTGAAAGTTTTCAAAGGTAAAATTTTTGCCCGCGGGCCCACCAACGAATCAAATCTTGACACATGTCATCCAAGTGGCGGAGCATGGGGAGAAATGGGAAATTTTCCCAAAGTGAAAAATGCCAAATTTTGAGAAGGACAAAGTGCGCCCCAAAATAGTGCCATGTGTCCAAGTGGCAAAAAATTTTAAGGAAGGGCCCGAAAGAAAAATTTCAAAGGATGAGCTCATGGCCAATCAGGGCCTAACATGTGTCATCCAAGTGGTGGAGTGTGGGGAAAATTTGAAATTTTTTCAAAGACCAAACGGGTAAAAAATTCAAACTTTTTTCCCGTCGATCCGTTATGGGCTTGTTTTGCCCTAAAAATTCAAATCGCCATATCTTTCGATCCAGAGCTTAGTTTTTCATGTTCTTTATATCAATGGAAAGCTGGTGAAATTTGCTACAATTTTGCAAGGTCATTTTTAATTTTGATGGATTTTGGAGAGAGAAAATCAAAAATTCCTCTCGGCACGTGGTAATGGCCAGAAATGACGTTTCAACAACCAGTTTTAATGCAAAATGGGTCGCATTCTTATTCAAAGATGGCTAAAAAATGTCAAGGCATGGGTCTGTAAGGATTTCCATGCTATTTTAATGCATCTTCATTCAATGAGGAATAGCTCCCACATTTTTTACACGCTTTTCTCTCTCCTGGGCTTGACCCATGCATTGTAAAAGCCAGATTTGGCTCATTTTTTTAGTGGGAACATTTCTTTGGATAGAAAGCTTCTTCTTTCACCTTCAACAAGTGATTTTTGCAAGTATCAGACCTCTTGGTGGTTCAGAACAGGTTTTCTACCTTTTGATATTGTAATGCAAGGACTTTGACAATGGAAATGACAATACAGTGAGCTGTGATTAGTTTTCAGCCCTTTGGTTGTGTTATTTGCTTCATTTCAGATTTTCAATTACATCCTATCAGTTTGTGCATGATGTTTATGTTACATTCCATGATCTTGTGTCTATCTACGAACTAGAAGTGTTCACCCCTCCTTTTCTGTTGTATCAGCGCTTTAGTGTAGGCTTTCATTTTATGCATTCTCTCTCCCTAGTCCCTTAGAAATTTAGATTAGGATAGTTAGTTTCCCCTGCATTAGAGTAGATTGTGGTAGGTAGTTTAGGAGCAAGAACCAGCTTTCTCTGGAGGTCTATCTCAAGTAGAAAGTCCCACAACTTGGAGATAGTACCCATGTTATCCAATCACACCGTGAGTTCAAGTATATGCACTTGTATAAACAGAGGGGTGCTGTGATTCGGTGATAACAAGACTTTCATGAACTCTCCGTTTTTAATTTTTTCAATATTTTATTTTTATTTGAATTATCAAACCTTATGGTTGTATATTTGGTGTAGATGCTACTAAATCTTCCCCATGGTGAGTGCCAAAACTATTAGCAAGAAAATTTATTAGGTGGAAAACTTTTGGATTTGTTGCCAATGCTCGGGAATCTAAGTCCCTCTACTTAACCAGTGTAACTACCATAAATGCATGCATGAGAAAATGTGGATTTATGTGGTGGCCTTTCGACTGGGGATCCAACAGGGCACTCTAATTCCTCTGTGGAAAATCTAGCAATCTCTTGCTAGGGAAGACTTTGTCTGAAGAGTGGGAAAGGGGAGTGAGAAAAGAGATAGGGAACTAATGTTGCAAGTAGGAAATCAGATTCCTACACACACTAGTTAGAAACTTCAACACATGCATTTATGAGAAGAAACAACCCTGCAAATGGCAACAAGATGAGATAATATTGTGAACTCATAGTTTCTAAAATCTCCTCATCAAAAAGGCTACAAAATCCTTCTTCTTGTATTTATGCTTAAACATAAGTTGTACATACTTGTGGGAATGGAATAAATTTTAGAGTAGAGGAAAGTAGAATAAAATGGGTATCTCCTTTACTTTCTCTAGATACAATGCACTCTTGAGTTTACAAGATCAATTGCCAAGCCTTTGAAATGGGAATGGTGTTACAATTTGAGAATGAGAGGTGACTTATCGTCTTCCTCGTGACCCTTCATATGCCTTATTTCTAACTTTAGACTATTCATATTCCTATAAAATATTTAAGTCCCTTTTATAAAATCAAGGTGACTTAATTTACATTATGTTTCTAAAGTCACTTTTAGGTGACGTAAAGGCATATCAAAAAGTGCAAACCCAAAAAAATAATTAGAACATTTGAAGAGAGAGAAATTTAGGCAGAGGGAAGAGTAAGAAGAGGAGAAGATGTTGCCCTAATGAAGTCCAATGATCCTCATTGATTGAAAGATCTGATGTGATGAAACTCTAAATCTTTAAACTCATGGAAAACTCCTTCAAATGGGCTCACAAATGCTTTGGAATGAGTGTTTAAAAACACTACTGAATGGTGTTGTCGATGACCAAAAATTATACCCCACACAAGATACTCTTGCAACTCGAGCCATGGGGTGAGTGTTGGGAGACACTATTGAATTATCTGAGGTGAATATCACATTCCCCATGAGAAATGCCTATGATGATCTTGTATGATGATGTTGACCTGAATGATCATTCTTAATGTCCCATTGTGCCAGACTTTCCTTTTAGAACAACCTACTATTTTTAGCAGGTGTTCGTGGGACCACTTACTATTTTTAGTAAGTGTAAAAAATTTCTTTTCCAAAGAACTCTCATCTGTAGTGCACATCTAATGTCTTCGCCTCTTTCATAGGTTCTTTTGTTGATGACTTTCCCGAAATAGCAGTTCCTATGTAGTAGACCTACTATTTTTAGAAAGTTGGCTTGGGATTTGGATTGACATGGAACAATTTTTTTTGATATGGGTTCTTACCCAATATCACCTCTACGAAATGTTGAGCCCGCCCGCTTAATAGTCGTGGAGATTTTAAAGTTTTAATTTTGGACTGATGCGATGCTTCCGGACGCGGAATCCATTAATGGACCTCAACATTGCAGGTATAGTTTTTTCCTCCATTTGCAATGAAATAAATATCATTGTGATAGGTTTTTCTTCTGTGCTTCACACAAAATTCTACTTCATTTCACCCAATGGTTTGATGGGAAATCATATTCTTTCTTTGTTGAGCCAGAAGTGGGATTTCTTCGTTGTGGATGCTTTATTACACAAGAGGAGATTTTGAAGGTGTATTCTTGATGGTCTTAGGTAGAGGAATGAATAGAAAAATATAACTTGTTGTTTCACACATCTGTTTGGGATATTTCTTCAAATTCTCGTTTCATGGCCATGGAGTTTTCTATGTTTTCTCCTTCTTCTTTCTATGCTTCTCCTTTTGTGTTCGCTCCAATTTTCCTTCTACGACCTGCGTGATTTCATGGAGTGAAGGTAAGTAACTCTATGAAAGGTCTAGTTCAAGGTTCAGAAATGGAGGAATGATGGTGAGGAGTTACAGAGGAGGAGATCGAGATCTCTCGTGCATCCAGATGTTAGAAGTAGCGAGAATCAACAAGAAACAACCAACGAGTTAGAAAAAAATCAAATTTTTGAGTTAGAGTTGGGAGTAATTTTTTTCCTTGACCTCGGGGACGTGAGAGACTTCAATTTACACAATGAGTAAGATAGTGACACGTGGTGGTGATCCGACAACAGGGAATGAGTGCTCCAAAATAAGCTTTAAAGCACCGAGGGGCTGGAAACTAGTCATATGGGTGACCAAAACACTCTCCTAGAGGGATGGGAACATTTTTCCATGTTTTATGTCCCTCACCTCAAGGACATGAGGGACATCAGTTTCCACGGTGGTCCTGGAGCTGACACGTGGCACTTGATCTGATGACAGGGAATGGATGCTCAAAAAATGCACCTGGGGGCTAAACTATCAAGTCTAGAGGTCACATGAAGGTCCCAGAGGTCACATGGGGGCTGGGAGAAATTTTAAAGGGTTGGTGTAACCTACCTTAGGGACATTGGGGACATGAAATCCTACTAGGCTCCTGGTGCTGACATGTGTCCTCCTGAAAAATGACTAAGTCTTGAACTACCTTTGAGAGGGTAACTTGGAACGATGATAACTTGAGCTCCCGATGGAATTTATTGGTGAAATTGTATATGATCCTAACTAGAAATAGAATTTTGAATACAATGATGGGGGTGTCATGTATTTATTCATCCATATGATTCTTGAAAAATTAGATTTTTGAATTGAGACTCCACTTGTGCTCACTGATAAACTACTGCAAATCCTATGCACCATGGTGTTGTGAAAATATTATTCCACCCTCATGTAGGTATTGAAATCCTATTTCTAGAGATGTCTTTTTACTTCTAACTCTATACGGAGCTCCCAGAATCTTCTTATGAAGCCTAACAACTCTTTTAGGCATGTGTACTACTTAGTCTTGTGAACCCTATTTTTACTCGATCGCTCCAAGTATTTCAAAACATCTCCAAACCTTTAAAAATAATTTCCGTGATTTTCTCATGTATTCAATTCACCTCCATGTTGAATTTTGCCTTTCCGTTCTACTCAGGGGTTGATCTAGTCCTGGGAAGGCCAGTGATAGCCCTTCCCAATACTGCTAGAAGATAACATCTTTTGATGGACTTCTAAAATCACCTAGGGGGGTTGATTTGACTTTCCTAAATCACCTAGGTGAATGAATTAACATCGATTAGGTGGTTAATAGATCGATGGACAAACATTGGGTGCCCGGGAATGATAAAGCATAAATTTTTTGCACGGTGGGTATAATTATTGTGCTTGAAACTTCCAATTTCTCTTGTTACACATTTGCACGACAACATATATTAAGAATTATCTCTTTAAAATATATAAAAGCAAGGTATAGGACCTCATGGAAAATTTTAAAGAATTCAATATTCAGTCATCTTGAGAAATAAGAATGAAGTTGCAGAAAAACTTGCAGCAATTGGAGCGACATTTGATGTGGTGGACAATATTAAGAGAGACAAAAATGCAGCCACATATCCATGTAGTTGTAAGGCTAGATGTACCAGATAATAGCTCAAGTTGGAAGGTATTTGAGAGTGATTAATAGATCATCAACTTATTCTAAGAGGAGGCCAAGTTCTCACTGAAATTGAAACAAATTGGAACAACAATATGGGGATCAAAAAGTGCAGTTGTGGACAAACAAATTGCCTAAAGGGCTAGTGACTCTAGAGTCAATATTTAATCCAAATGATCAACTTAGAAAGGAAAAAGTAAACATTAAGGTCAAAAGGGAATATTCTGAGCCCATCTCAGTTGGAGAAGGTAAGACACTTCAAATTGCTAAGAATTCCCAAAGAGTTTGATTTTGTGCATCTTTTCAAGGAATTCCTAGATGTTTTTGCTTGGAGATATGAGGATTTGAATAGTTTCAACCCAAGATTGGCACACCATACCATTAAGATGAATCTAGAGGTTAAGCCTGTCAGGAAAAAGTAAAGGCCGGTGAACCCTCATATCAAACCTCTTATGAAGAAAGAGCTGAATAAATTGATAGAGGAAAGCATCATATTTCCAATCAAACATTCAAGTTGGGTAGCAAATTTGGTACTAGTCAGGAAGAGAAATGGAGATATCAGGTTATGCGTGGACATTTTTAGGATCTAAATAGGGCCTCCCTTAAAGACCACTACCCACTTCCTTCCATGGAGCAGATATTGCAAGTAGTGGCCGGTTCAGAAAGATTTTCCCTCTTGGATAGATATTCGGGCTACAATCAGATCATGGTGAAGGAGGAAGATCAATTTAAAACAAATTTCACCACAAAATGGGGCACTTATGCCAATAAGAAGATTCCATTTGGGATGTCGAACGCTGAAGAAACATTTCAGAGGGCTATGGATATGGCATTCAAAGGGATTTTGAACAAAATAGTGCTTGTCTATCTTGATGACATCACTTTGTTTTCCAAGAATGCAGAAAGCCACCTCTTTCACCTCAGGCATGTATTCTATGAAAGTGCAACAATGATTTACATAGGAAATATCACACTATAATATTATATTTTCTATTTATTTGCACAACATGTTTGGCTAATATATAGCCAATACAATAGAAGAACTACTTCCTAGAAAATAGGAAGTCAACAAACAACTTACCCGTTTATAATTTTACGGGTACAACAAAACTCTATAATAATATATTGTTGAAACAATATATTATAACAATATGAGTTGTAATACCAACTCAATTACATAACATAATTATAATATGATTTTAATAAAAATGTGAGCACTAATAATATGAAATCCTAACATTCCCCCCCTTAGTGTGAACATGGGGAAAACCAGCCTTATACTTGCACCTGCTCATGATCTGGTGATTTTCACAGGATGATCACAAACCTCAGGGATGGTTTTGCAAATGGTTGACCAAAACCGAGAATGGTGGTTTTGCAATTGGTTTACCACAAACCACAAAGTGATGGTTTTGCAAATGGATTACCAATAACCAAGAATGGTGGTTTTTCTATTGGTTTACCACAAACCACAAATGAAGGTTTTCAAGAGGTTTACCTATAACCACATCATGATATGCAAAGTACTATTATCAGCCCTCATCAATATCTCACTGTAGGGAATAACATATGAAATTCTCTCAAATCATTGCTAATGCACAAACCTGAAAAACTGGAAATGGAACATTGAGATCATGTTCCCCCCCTCAATGTGAAATTTCCACTTATTGAAAAAAAGATCACTGCAAACTAAGGCACACCACACTGGAAGCACTAAAATCAAACTGCACACACACATGTCACCAAAGCTGATATGCGGCCCTGTCGTTGGCAACTGATGAGAGGTCACTAAATGACCTCTAACCTCCGATGCCTCTTGCCTCCGGTATCATGCTGCTAGCTCAACAAATTTAGCTTTTGAGGATCAATGGTAACATACCTTACTCGAACGTCGGATTCCACCAAAAATGCGTTCGTAGGGAAAAAAATTTTAATACAATTTTTACAATGACTCAATTTTAACATTGAGTGACACATGAAAAAAATATTATAACTATGGAAAACACATCCTAATATCTCCAATATTTATGAAAATTTGAAATCAAACTCACACCTTTTGCGTCTAAAACTGCGGGCAATTGGATGGCAAGGAGTAATAAATGGATATTTTCACCACATAGTGAATCCAGGTAGAGAGAAAAAATAAATATTTTACACGAACATCGCAGGAGATCATGTTGAACAACTACAAGTGGATGCGTACAGGATTTACAAATTACTAATCTCACAGTTTTCAAGAACAAGTCTTCCACTTCAAAATATGGAGGCAACTACTTTAGAGTGCTTACAAACCCTTACGCATGGAAGAAGATTCTGCTAGAATTTAGCATGGGATGCGGTGAGATCACCCTAGATAGCTTGGATTCCAATGTACAAATTGATAGGAAGGAGCATGAAATAGATACATGGTGCAGCCGTGTAGAAAATGCGTGGTCCAATCTGGTAACCTTATTTTTATATGGCTATGATTACAGGCTGAGTGCATGAATATGAATGACGAAGATCTAAATGGAGAAGACTAAAAATCTACTATTCTTTCATCTTTTCGATATTTTGGCGAGTCCAACAGCTTCCATGATTCTTAAAATTTACAGTGATGACCTGTATGAGTTTCTTATCCACTGGGCCGCTTTCAAGACCGTGTCAAGCTATTCTATGCTCAGCGAATGAATTTTGACTACTTTTTCTGCACAAAGATTTGACTGAATCTGCAAATGTGTCAGAAAACCATGGTCATTTGGGAGAAATCAGTGGGTGGTTTGTAGGAATAGTGGAGACCAGATCCGATATGATTGCTTTTCCCAGAAAATTACGTTGTGTTATAATGCATTAATCAGATGCTAGACGCCAACTAGATGAATTGCTTAGAGTAACAAAGAATATTTTTCCATTAGCTGGTCTTTTTAGCTGCTCACTTCTTAGATGAACGCATCTTTCATGACTGTTAAGTACTCCTCATGTAAGAAGAATGATTCCCGAGACTGAGATTAGATCCTTTGATAATGAGATAATTGTTATGAACATCTCCAAGATTCAAGCCTGGCGCATGGACTGCACATGGCCTCTAACGCAGTCATGCCAAATAAGATCCAAATTTTATGTCAGTGAAAATCTCTTCTATCCAAAGCAAGAAGTTGTCACATTTAAATGGCGTTGGCATACGAATAGATCTAATGATATCAGAAAGTATTCACACTGGTTGCAACTGCACCCACATATCTACATTCTAAAAGAATACGGTGTTCCCGAGAAACAATAAAATAGGAATACCAAATGAAGTCTAACTAATTCTCAAACTCAACAAATTATCTCTCCATCATAGAATGATCGTAGAATCGCTCCGTACCAAATGAAAGTGCAACAACAAATTTACACAGGAAATAACACACTATAATATTATATTTTCTATTTATCTGCACAACATGTTTGGCTAATATATAGCCAATACAATAGAAGAACTACTTCCTAGAAAATAGGAAGTCAACAAACAACTTACCCATTTATAATTTTACAGTACAACAAAACTCTATAATAATATATTGTTGAAACAATATATTATAACAATATGAGTTGTAATACCAACTCAATTACATCACATAATTATAATTTAACTTTAATAAAAATGTGAGCACTAATAATATGAAATCCTAACATTCTAATGGTGTAGGAGTTTTGGAGTTTCTTTGAACCCGAAGAAATGTATATTCTTGGGTCATGAAGGAAAGTTGTTAGGACATATCGTGTCTAAAGAGGGGTTGACTATTGATCCGGAAAGGGTTGAAGCCATTCGAGAATTGCGCTTCCAAGTCACAAGAAGGCTCTCCAAAGTTTCTTGGGGAGGATTAACTTTGTACGAAGGTTCGTGCCAAATTTTTCCATTCTCATCAAGCCAATAATGATGGTGCGTATGAAGGTTTGTGCCATATTTCACCACTTTTTCAAGCCGATAACGATGATTCTAAAGAAGAGCATGCCATTTAATTGGATAGAGGAGGAAAATAAATCTTTGAAGCTATCAAGGATGCTATATCTCAAGCTCCGAATCTCATCAATATGCACTTTTCCAAAGAATTCATACTCTATGCATTTAGTGGTTTAAATATTATCTTCAAAATTCTAGTGTAACAAAATAAAGGACTGGAGTAACCTATTGCATTCTTCGACCAAATCTTCGAGGACTATGAGGTGAGGTACTCTTTCATTTAGAAACATGTCCTTGTAGTTATTAATAGTTTAAAAAAGTTTAAGCACTTGGTCTCAAATAATAAAATTTAGTTGTTGGTGTCTCATGATGGAGTCAAAGATTTCCTTTTGAAAAATTATTTGAATGAGAAGTGGGTAGGTTGGATCACCTATTTCATGGAGTATGACATAGAGATTAAAGTCACCAAATTGGTCCATGGAAAGGGCCTATGTGTAATCAAGGGATCATTTTTGAATTTCCCTAAACATCCCTAAATGGTGTTAGTGTAGAAGATCATTTCGAGATATTTCCAATGACTGTAAGAACATGACAAATGAACATCGGGAGCTCTAGATATGTCTAGTCAAAGTTCAATCAATGGGAAAGTCAACTCTAGTCAACTGGTCAATTTTGGACCAATGGCACTATGACACGTGGTGAAAAGGCAAAGGGATTTGTTTGTTGGTTTTTAATCTCTAGTCTTTGATGGTCATAAAATATTGCTCGTCGGAACAAGAGGCTCAACTTTTGTTATGGAGGGGAGCCTAACCGCCGTGTGGACTATGGTATTATCACCAACGTGGTGGGTCCACAAGCCACCACATGGCTTACCACCACGAATCGAATTCGCTTGATTTTCCTATTGAGAGATGACAAGTGGACTATATGTTATTGAATGAGTTAATTATTTTCCATACCACATTGTATGGGTCAAATTTATATTATCTTGGTAAGTCCACTTATAAACCAATTTACATGCCACATGTCTAAGTGGGCGAGTTTTATTTTTAATAGCCATGTATTAATACTTAGCAATCTCCACTTTCCATGAAAATCTACCGACTAAACATACATGCCGATTCCACATGGTGAAGGAGATGAAGCGGTGGTAGGGGGCATGCAAATTCCATGTGTGGAGATCCACGTGAGAAGGAGGTGGGGCGGTTATGCCCAAGTGGTCCTTTGACCACTTTAAAACCTATGTGGAAAGGCTTATTAAATCCTAAAACAATTACTCCACCGCCAAATGTGGGATCTTATCCCCTTATTAAAATCTGCTAAGATGGGATTTTATCCCCTCACTCAAACAACGCCACCCAATTTGGGATTAAACAATGTAATCTGCCAACTAGGGATTTAATCCCATTTGACATTAGACGGTTTAGGATATTATTAGCCAAAGGATAAATAATTTCGTATTATTTTAGGGCCCTAATTTTTGTATAAATAGGGAACCCATTCCATTGTAATCGATGCAAAACACAATGGAGAAGCTCATTCCTAGAGGTTAGAAAGGCGGAGAGCGAGCCAAGAGGGGAGTTAGTTGTCATGGGCATAGTTGTGTGAAGACCAAATTTATTTAGGCATTATTGTGACTAGGAGTTAGTAATACTACCTATTTGGCCCATAACGTCACACCAAATTATTGTGAATCCTGGAATATCGACCAGAGTGCCATGGGGCATTACGAAGCATCTGGAAGGCCGATCGAGAATCGAGAGGATTCGAATAGTAGAGATGGTGCCATCAAGCTTGTTGAATACACTAGGAAAGGGGAAGTCAGGTGATATTTTTCACCCTTGTCTTTTGAAGGTCTGGTTATTCTTCTAAGAAAGTTCTTAATAGTTTCCATTAGGTTTTCTGGTGAAAGTACTATTGTAACTTACAAGTTTTGACTAGTGGAACAGTTCGATAAGAACCCAGAGGCGTAGGCAATTGCTTAAACTCGTAATCAATCATTGTGTAATTGTGCAATTGTCTTGCATTAATTTTTAAATTGATTACTTAAAAGGAGAAAATTTTTGGCAATAATTAAATCCTACAAGGGTATGAGATTAGGTAGATAAAAACTTCATTATTTTCAGATCAAGTGTGAGAAGTTGTCTTTTAGTTGACATGTTGAGGCGAGTAACCAAGAAGAGACTGTTTTGTTGTTACAAGATAATCGGGAACATATAGATGATAACATGCATACTCCTTTTTGGACTCAAGATATGATATATTTCCTACAAACAGGTTTATGTCCCTCTAGGGATGAGCAAAGAAAAGAGAAGGTATTTTAGACTTCAATCCATTCCACATGTTCTTATTGATGGTGTTTTGTTCAAGAAGGATGTGAATGGAGTTTTATTAAGGTGCATTGGAACAAATCAAGTTGAAAGAGTGTTGCAAGAATTTCATGATGAAGAAGGAGGAGGTCATTTTTATCCATGAGTGACAACTCTCAAGATCATGAGAGCTGGTTATTATTGGCCTACACTCTTTAGTGACTGCTATATTTTGGTCAAGAAGTGTAAAAATGTTCCTTCTTTACAGGTAAGGAAAAGCTAGCGGCGCTACCACTTCATCCCATCTTAGTTGACCAGTCTTTCATACAATGGGGATTGGACTTCATCGGGGTCATTAATCTAAATTCTAGCCAAGGCCACAAGTGGATCCTAACTGCAACATACTATTTCACCAAGTGGACCGAGGTGGTGGCACTTAAGGAAGAAAATGATTCTAGCATACTGGATTTTTATGAAGGGATAGTGACAAGATTCTGAGTACCAGCCACCATAATATCAGCTAATGATTTGGAATTCCTTAACACAAAGATCACATAATAGGTTGTTAGGAATGGAGTCTATTTGAGAAGCTCCTCAAATTACTACACCCAAGGTAACAAACAAGCTGATCCACAAATAAGAATTTCTTTGAGAATCTCGGTAAATGGTATTTTGACTTTATACAAATTTCCTTGATATAGATCTTATGAGTGAAAAAAATAGGATGAATCCCACACATGTCACCATAATCTGAAGCAAATGTTGTTCTATGATTTTGAATAAAATTCATCAATAATTTTTCTTTCTCCATACTCAGTATTTTTTAGATTCAATGGTCTTCATGGTTTTATTTCCACTTGTTTGTAGAGATCCATCATTGAACATACATTGTTGTTAACAGAATTTAGTATGCAGTCATGGGGAAGAAGTTGGTGAAGAATACAATTCTTACTTATAATACTTTTGGTGCTCTATTGAATTATAACTTGATTCAAGGGACAACTTAAGAATCTCAACTTATCATCAACTTATTCATTTCTTCCATAGTTATTTTGTAAGATGTTGGAGAGAAAAAATTGTTCCTCTTGGTCTTGAATTTTACATGACTTATCCGACATTATGAATTTTTTTACATAGCTTTGATTTGCTTCTAGTTCTTCAACCCAAATTTTTTGATCTTCATCATTCAATGGTTGGGAAAGAGGATAGAGCATCAACTTCTTGGTACCACTTCCATTGGAAATAATCATGTTTCCAAATTTGTAACCTATAAATGCATCTACAGTGGCCAACCATGGACTTCCTAGAATAATAGTGTAACCTCCTAAACTTTCTTTTGCTTGAAGGAAAATAAATTGAGAATCAAAATCAGAATATGATTTAGGATCAGGTTTATTTTCTTGTAATCACTATGGAAATTATGGTTCATTAGCTTACAACTTATCCTTACTAGAAATATGCTCATGTTATGTAGATCATTCTATAGAAACTTTGGTTCATCTATAATTTCGTGATGGTGAGTTTAATTAGTGGGAGAAGTAATATTCCTGAGTGAAGATGGATATCATTAACATCAATTGAATAAGTAGAGTATTGCGCTGATTCAAAGGTGGTATAGGCTAGATGATAAGATTTTGCTATCCAAAATTCACCCCTAGGTTAATCTGGATAACACATTATAAATATACTTAGCTATTCAAATTATGGGATGTCCAGATGACGTTAAATTCAAATCCACTTAGAAGAAAAAACCATGTTTTGGCTCGGCAAATGTTCTAGTTGTTTTTCGGGCTCATTGTGAAATTGGAAAATCCCCAAAACTTGGAAAACCATGAATAGGTCGGTGATGTTGTGTATGGACAGGGTAAAACAATAGGTTTGACAAGTGGAGCATTGTATGGCCAAAGTTGGTCGAAAGGTGTATCATTGGGTTTTCGGTGTAAGTAAGGTACCAAATTGTATGGTTTCCCATACCTCTTTAATGGATCCTACTTTGGTTGGTGACCCAAATTGCCTATATATTGTAAAATTTTCCTCATTTTTAGGGGATTCATTCTGTTTTGCAAAGAAACTCCATCAAAATTGTTCCAAAGATATTGTGAGCTAAAGGCCTCAAATTTGTGCTTATTGTAAGGGATATTTCCTTGTGCATATATTGTAATGGATTGTGCATGTTTGAGCAATAAAATTGGTGTTTTATGGATTTTCTCTCCTTAACTTGAGTTATATTGCATCTTTTCCTTCCATTGTGTTTGTAGGTATATTGTGCATGTTTATATCTCTTTACAGGACCTTTAATTTGTTGTGTTTTATGAATCTAGGGAGCTGAATATTGTTTTAGACTGTGGCGCTCCTATCTGCCCTCTCTCACCTTGTTTACTCCCTATTTTTCACTCACTCAGAATGTCTCACACCCTTTCTTAGTGCATCACCTTCACTTAGAGTAGGTTTATTTTTATGCATTCTTTTATCCCTATCTTCTTAGAAAGCATTATGGTAGGATTAGTTTGGTTTTCCACTCTCTAAACTTTGGAGAAGTCAACACTAGGTTAGGAGAAGAAGATGTATTTCTCTAGAGGATTATCCTACTTACAAGGTCCCACACTGTAGGATAATCCCATGTTATGTAGCTTATAATGATTTCCTTACACACAAATCAAAAGCAATCGGGGGTCTTTGTAATTCGTAGTAACAAATTTATTTTTGGGGTTAGGTGTTGGTTAAGCTAGTAGATGAGTGGTTTTTTGTTGAGACCTAGGTTGGACATTTGACATCGAGAGATTGTTATTGTGGGTATGGAGGTTGATGGTAGGATTGCTAGTAGTTAGGAGGTGGGTTGTTCCATTACTTCCCTCCTCTCCAAGGTGTATTCTGTTAGTGCTCATTTTGATCTCCTCGCCCTTTTATCTTGAGTGTTCCTTCAAAATTTTCCTTAACTAGTTTGTCAAAACTAAAAACATATACTTAAAAATGAAACCCCTGTTGACTACAAGAAAATATCATGTTTGAGTTTTGAATCCAACGTAAATCCTCATTTTTGTCAAGGAAGTTGTAACCATATCATTTCTATGAAATTTCCATGAAAAAATTGTTTAATTGTTGTGATTATATTTGTAAATTCATCTTGTTTGTAGTCCTGTGATATCCGGTGAAAATTGCACTTTGTTCTATGACACCCAAAGATACATGGCATGATATAATTGGTGGCACTTGTGATGGGTTATGTTTGCACAATTACATAAATTACTTAAGGAATGCAAAGTGCAATCCAAACTTGGAAACCCAATGTAATATTGCAAGAAATATTCAAGTTACAAATGCAAAGTGCAAAGAAAACTCCACTTAGCAAAAGGAACACATGTTTAAATATGATTGGAGAAGGGAAGTGGATTATTGGTGGAATTTTACATCAAAGGCCCAATATAATGTGAAGTGTGAATGTAGATCCGAAGCCCGATTGAAGACATGTTTGAGTTGCTTCAAGAAAATTCAATAGGTGGATGCTCAAAGTCAACTTTTCAATTTTACACCCATTGAGAAAATATAAAGAAGTGCAAGTAAATCATGTAACTCCGTACTCCAAAAATATAGATTATCTGCTAGTGCAAGTAAATCCAAGAAGATGAGCGGATTTATGTCAGTCATCGATCTAACATCCATATTACAAGGTGATAAGGAGATGAAAGGCCTTGAAATTAATTTTTGAAAGAGCAGAAAAAGGACTAAATTGGTATTACCTTTGGAAAGGGATATAGGTGGGCATAGTGCAAGGAGACATAAAAGAAAAGAGCCTAAAGTAATTGATCCTCCTGTTCTAACTGAATCTCAAACTAAAGTGGTTACTTCATTGGCTCACCAGGTAATGTCATTTCAAAATCATGACAAAGTATTCACTATACTCTACTTATACCACCATCAAGTGTAATGTAATCTTTATCTCCCACTTAAAATATTCTAGGAATAGTTGGTAGTGCTCCTATGTCTAGTCAATTAGATGATGTTGTGAAAGAACAAATGCAAGATAAACTAGTGGTTGAACAAATTTAGAAACAATCAAAAAGGCTATTGAGGGAATTGTTTTGGAAATACTCAAGGAGACTCTGAACTTTAAATGGTTGGTGTGAAAATTGAAACCTATACAATTGAGGGTGATAGTGTCCCCAAACAAGAAATACATATTCAATATCTTGATTAAACATCGGGTGCAAAATTGGGGGCTCAACCTCAAAATATTTAAACCAAAGGCACAACCCTCGTGATGTATGTTGAAACAATGACTCAAATAATTTTGAATGAAACACCTATATTAGGTGTTGTCTATACTGAAAACCAACCACCCAAGGATTTATAAGTAGTCAAGGAGGGTGTGGTTTCTCAAAGGACAAGTGTCACAAAAGAAACTGTGACTGAGATTTCAAAATAAGTAAGCAAACCTACTGAGATCAATCCTAAAAAAAGATAGTTAAAAATAAGGAATCAAACCTTGAGTCTCACCGATAAAGCATAAGGTGGTTGAAGAGCATCTCTAAGAAGACTTATCTACCAAACAACCACTTACAGGGGATGAAGACATTTCAAAAGACAAGGAGGCATTTAAGGCTTCAAATGGGTAAAGATATTCCAAAGGAGGTTACACATGTGATAACTACTTTAGCTAAGAATTCAGATGCAAGTGTAATTTCCACTCGCTAAAAATCTAAAGGAAACATTAAATGAACCGTAGTTTCTACCGAGAGTAAAGGTCAATATAAAAAGAAATGAATGACAAGGGGTTAAAATATATCACTCAATCTCAGATTCAAAACTAGGACAAATGGTATCGGAGATAGTAACATTGGAAAGTGAAAAGAAAATGGTAAGAGTGGAAGAAACATCAAAAGAATTAGTGGTGTATTCTTAGACTCACACCTCACACACCACAAGAAGAAAATAAGGGAATTGACCTATGATTGGTTGGTTAGGAGGAATTATTCAAGAAAGGGAGAAAGAATTTATTCGAAAAGAAGTTTTAGATATCACCAACATTGCATTCCTTAAACCCAAAAAGTCTTTAAAGAAAGAAAAGATTATTACTAAAACACATATAGACCAACATGGATTCAAGACCTTGGAAATTGCAACTCCTCACCAAGGAAAATAAAATGATGATATTATAGTAAGTGATTATGATATTAAACACATCCAATTGGGGAGGCCTACCAGGAAGCATTAAAGAAAGAAGTCACAGTGGTAGTTAAAGGTATCTTACAAAAGGTTGATGAAGATAAAATATCTAAAAATTAGCTAAAAGAACAAATAAAAACACCGAATTCATGCTTACAAAAATTAGTAGGGCCCTCGAAGGAGATCAAGAATTTTCCACTACTATTACCCCTAAAATTATGGATAAAGTAGAAAATGCTAGTAAGAAAGTTGAAGCAATGGATAAATGGGTGGAGGAATTGTCTCAGAAAGGCAGAAAGGTCATTGAAAAGATAATAAAAAGTATGCAAAATTGACCAAAACACTTAATGACATTAATGAAATCAATGAGTAGTGTGAAAGTGAATTGTATTATTGGGAGGATCTTCCCAAAATTGATACAATAAACCAAATTGATGAGGATTTGGTAGAAAGGGATGGAATAGTTCCACTGAAGAAAAAGGGAGTCAGTATGTAATGGAAGATATAGCCAAAATCAGAGAATAAGTTGTAAATCAAGTTAAAGAAAAGTTTGAAATTGAGAAGGAATGGGTAGGAAAGAGTATTGATACCATAGATAGCATAATAGAAGAGATGGTATTCAATAAAACTAAATCTACCTATGGGGATATGGAAGCTGATACCCTGATTCAATTTTTGACTAGTACATCAAGGAGGAACACTGCTCTTATTAGGTTATCAAAAGGATCATCTCTGTGGAAAACAAGATTGCTAAGCTAATTAAAAAAATTGAGAGAGTATAAGAAAATAATGGCCAAATGTATTGATGTACTAAATAGACATAACCTGATATTTAAGTATCATATGTGACCGATGAGGAAGAGTTTATACAATTGTTCCAAAGATATGATGCATACAGATAAATACAACTAGATGAAGAAGAAGGTGACAAAGATGAAGATGTGACCACATTGACAGTTGAACAAGCTTACGCTTGTTTTTCTTAATAACTCTCATCTTTTCACAATTGATACTATTGTTTTATAATAGTTGATTATTACTTTGAATTGTTAATTTCAAGCATGTAACATGATACAATACAATAGAATTTTATGTTGCTTTTATTAATATAAATCCCCATATCCATGAGCTCATTAATATTAATCCTAGGGCCATCCAAGATACTCATCAATTCCATCTTCTTCCGATAAGAAGATTTTTTAGAATAAATTTCACCACTTCAATTCAACTTAATAAACAAGATAGTAAAACTTACCAAACCTCGAAATGGAGGGGTTTACCAGTACCCATAGATGTGTATGGATTGTGTCGCGTGTTCAAAATAGTTCAGCTCATATCCTACAAATGAAACTACAATCAAAGACACTGCACCAAATTTTTAATTAGTAAAAATAGTAAGTGGGATGCTAGCGAAGGCCAGTCCTTAGAAGTCCAAGGGGATTCCTCAAAAGGATGTCAACCCACTGTTTTATGAAATCAAATGATACATAAATCCAATCATGATATAGGATGGATAAAAAATAATGATTGTTCTGACTGTTTCAAACTTTATTACAAATTTATAGCATATGATAAAAACCTAGATATATAAACTATGACCTAGAAATCTGAATCAAATTTAGTATTAGAATCTTTAGATGATGATGGATTCTTGAAAGTGAGCTGTGGATAATCTATCTCAAATTATTCAAAGAGGTTGGAGTCGTAATCATCGGTATGCTCATCTCTAAAGAAATCAGGGACGTATTCTAGTTCCTCGTTCTCTGAGTCATACTGATAATCAGATGTAGAGTTGGAATATTGATATTTAGGTTGGTCGATGGATTTAGTTTGGTTTGTTGAATCAACATCAGAGTATCAAATTTCCAATTTGGCTTCATAGTGGTATTCAAACCAAGCCAAATCAGCTTCGAATGCATAAAATTTTGAAATAGGCCTCCCAAAACTGTTTGTGGCCTCACAAATCCTCTGAGTGGTTTCGAAGATGTTTTGCAGCTGGTCTAAAGGGGCTAAATGTATAGCAAAAGTTCCAAATTGAGCAATACGTCGTATTTCTCCCTAATGCAAAGGGTGATGGATAATTGGAAGGGATTTAGTTATGGTTATCTCATGAGCTTGGCCACCTATGGACATCTACAAAATCCATTCTTGATAAGTAAGTGATTTTTAGGAAATATATGAAATCTATAAGTAATAATATGATAAAAGCTATAAAGTATAAAATTTACAAGAAACGTAGGTGATGAGTTTTCTAAAAAACAGTGTTTCTAAGTTAATATTAATAATATATAAATATATTGTGTTTACGACAAATTAACGATTTAATTTTGATTTGATATGGATTGTAGAGATTTAATAAATGATGTATCGGATGCGTAAATAAGAGATACAAATAAAATTTCTAACCTTGACTGAATGAAGACCAAGACTTATAAACCCTACAAGCTGGTGAAGATTTGTTGATTCCCAAATGAACTTCTAAACGTGTTTGATGATGGTGTATGTAGACACTAGATGATGAGATAATCCTGATATCACACTACACTAGTGAACTATGATAAAAACTCCCAGTCAAAGATACAAAAGGATGACAGATGAGAAAATAAAAAATACAAAGAGATGGTCCCTAAATGAGGCGGTAATTGGGATTAAATAATCATTGGATTTTTACTGAAACACCGATGATTTCAGCGTTTTCAAGTTTATTTAGTGAATAGTTGAAACAATTGTCTAATTTAAGTTTATTTGTTTGTGTATTCGAGGGATATGATATGGGTTTGTTTTTGAATGTGTTGTGCTATGGTATGAGGTGTCATGTTTGTTTAGAAAATAGTTATATTATGACCTATTTTAGCCTAGGTTTGTTTAGGATATATTAAACATGTATCATAGGATAATGTCTAATAATAATGTATTATGTTAGGATATTTAAATAAAACAAGATCTTATAAGTATATGAAATTGTTCATAGTAGATATGTCGGGATAAAGGGGTTTTAGAATAATTTCACACTAGGAGATAATTTTTAAAATAATAACTTAAATGATAATATGTATATTAAGCTAATGGATATGAATGTGATAGATTATAAATGTGAATGGGAAAAATTATTGAAGATGGGGGAGTGTAGAATTTTGGTGTCTACATTTTCCCCTTTTTTTCGAAAACTTAAGGGCAAAGTGTTAGACAAAAATGATGGAACATTTTATGGGTGATCTCACCATAACGCAATACAGGGGAACACCTATGTTTGTGTGTCATGTGTTTCATAGTTTCCCAGTCGAGGGGATATTGAAACAAGATGTGCTACCGAGGGATCAAGTGATAGGGGAACCAAGGGGTTTGACACCTATGGACATATGATCCATAAAAGTAGGATAAAAGAGCGGGAAAGCCAAATGATGGGGACAAAAGGCACATGTCCCATAGAAAAATGATAGATCCTGGGGTAAATTCCATTTCATTGTTTTAATATTTCAAGGACTAGGGTCCATTGAAAACTAGACACATTTGTGGAAAATTGTGATTGCCAAGATTTAGGAAAATATTTGCATGAATGCCAATAAAGTATGATGTGTAAATGATTATAGGAAAATCACAGTCGAATGGGGAATCACCGATGATTCCCTCAATGTAAATTTTGGGCTATAAAATCCAAGTCACGGGTTCATTTTACCACATTGTTACTATGGTGAAAGTGACTTGTAAGAGCAAGGAAAGTGTGATTTTGAGAAGATAAAGGCAATTTGTAGATGGTATGGTGAGTTCGAGTAGGCAATGAAAGCCCATGATGGTCGAGGTGAGTGATTTATCCTTGATTTTGTTGTTTTTTTTGTATATTTTTGTGTATTTTCGTAGTTTTAGGGTAGATTTTCCATTTTTGGGGGTCACGCGGATTCCCTAAGGCAAAAATGTAGGAATCACGGTGATTTATACAAATACTAACTTTTATAGTGAATCGTTGGTGATTATTCTGCTATGTAAATGGTTTAAATTTTATTTGTAATACAAATATTTTGAATTGTTCGTGATGTGTGTGGTTTCAATATTGACATTGGTGTTGAATGTAATTGATGTTGACATTTATTTTGTGATGACATTAATTTTAATATCTAAGCAATTTTGTGTAATAATATATTTTTTTCAAATATGGAATTTTAATTTAGGTAGTGTTTTAGATGTTGTTGGTATTTATATTTTTAGGTGATGATGTTGATGTTGATGCTTTATTTTTGATATGTTGTGGATGGTTTTAATGTTTCAAACATATATTTTTAATGATGATACTGATGTTAATTTATTTCTATTTTGCAGGTGGATGCGAAATTGACTATTCTAGGATCGTATACCACTAGTCTTGGATTAGGTTAGGGATGATATTTCGAGGATGATTGGGAGCATGTTGAGGCCATGGGTTTTGGTGGTATGAGACATTATCGGTGGTTACATAGATGTAGGAGTTTTATGTTGGATTTACTAGAGTGGTGGAATCCTTCCACAACCACTTTTGGCTGCCTACTAGAGAGATTATGATCACTCTAGAGGATGTTCATCACATTTTGAGATTTCCTATCCAAGGTGAGGGTGTCTATCTCATCACTGAGGAGGATAGAGATGATATTATGACTAGATTATATGGGAATGATGTAGGGGATATCATACTAGAGTCAGGGGGATTTTCTTATGCTAGATTGTATTCAACTGGGATAGTGGGACGTACCCGAATGACCATGATGATGATGGCCATTATTTGTTATGCATTGCCATTTAATTCAGGAGGTGGCTGATTTCCTTAGATGATGATGGGAGTTATAGCTGAGATGATGGAGGAGCACACTATTTTTGAGTGGGGTCCTACCCTACTTGCTCAAACATATAGAGAGTTGTGGGCTGGAAGGTCCATAAGAGATATGGTATTGACATTGGATTTCTACTATAGGCTTAGGCCTTTGAGAACATTGTTATTTCTCAACCGATAGGATTCCTGGGGTGATTGGTGATGGAAACCCTGGTTTCTTGAGATGGAGGGAGGATTCTGGTCATGGCCTAAAGAGGAGGAGGACTGGGTATTACCAAGAGCTATTATTTGGACTGTAGATTGGAGATGTGATATGGAGGCCATACTTAGATTTTCCTGTTTGGCCTAAGCTTTTGGATGATCGACCAATTTACAACAACGTATATGGGTGTGATCTCTCCGATTAGGTGAGCATGAGTAAGTTTTTTTATTGTGTTATGAGATAGTTTTGATTGGCACAAGGAGCACCAAAGTGGAGCCTGTACAATATAAACAAGAGGATGAGGATATATAGACTCGTAGGAGTTGTGATAAATACTAAGGATATTTTGGATCAACTAGGGACATGGGTCCCAATGATGAGGGTCAAATTATTACCTATGATGATGTGGGGTTACCCAAAGTATATAATGTGGTGTACGCATGTATTGAGGACTTTTGATCGGGCTTGAGTTACATAAAGAGTAACACTGAGAGTCAGACGAGTGTGAGCTCATGCGGTGAGAGCACCAACACAGGTGATAATAGAGAGGGATGAGGATGATAGTGAGGAGGATGGTGATGATGAGTTGGCTACAACTATAGTAGTAGTGATGACCGAGAAGGCCGTAGTTGAGGGTGAGAGAGATGTGGCTATGGGGAGAGGGATGACCTCATTGGCATCCGAGACACATTGATTGTTGAGTGGGATGGCTTGATCACTAAGAGAGACAATGTGATAGTAGAGCAAGAGGATTAGAAAGCTTAGTTGAACCTAGCCATTATAGATAGAGATCGGTACAAGGGTTAGATATATGGGATGAGGAAGGCCATAGGGATTATTGGGCCTTCTATTTCTGGTGTAGAGTTAGTTGATATGATTCACAGAGTGCATGCCAATGACCCAATACCCGGGACTAGTGGAGCGAGGCCACATGATAGTGGATAGAGGCCACCTACGGGGTTTAGGACAATTTCTAGGGCTCACTATGAGTCAGTGCAGGCTGAGTTACAATATTATATTGATATGGTGACTCATGATTTTCCAGAATGGTTTTGTATGCTAACCATTTGATAGGTAGGATGCAGCCGTACTACTAGTGGTGCGAGTGTAGGTCACCCACCTCAAATACCTAAGTAAGTGGGAGATAGTGAGGGGAG
This sequence comes from Taxus wallichiana var. yunnanensis, assembly GCA_018340775.1. Taxonomy (NCBI): domain Eukaryota; kingdom Viridiplantae; phylum Streptophyta; class Pinopsida; order Cupressales; family Taxaceae; genus Taxus; species Taxus wallichiana. The sequence continues at coordinate 612,579,468 of CM031238.1, forward strand.
AGCTAGAGGAGATATGGGTGTTGTGGGTGGTGTAGGAGTGACTAGAGGTGGAGGTTCTCAGGGAGGAGAGGGTAGTATAGCCCCTCATCATGCAGTCCCTTGGAGATTTTCAGTTTACTGATTCATGATACATAGTTGTATGGCTCATGGAAGCCAATTTTTGTATGATGTATTTCATTGACATGGCTCTTAGAAGCTTATTTTTGATATTGATGTATATGGATTTGATCGATATATATGATGATGATGAGGTTTTATGACTGTTCTTATCTTTCATGTGTTGAATATGTATGGTGTTGTATATTTTTTAATTTGAATGTGTTGATGTTAGATGAATTTTAATAAATATATGATATGATGTTATGTGTTTGGAAAACATGGTTAAATTAATCAACTTAAAATATGATCTTAGTTATATCAAAATGTGGCTCAATAAAATAGGATAAATATGAAATGATCGTCCCACTATGGATTTGGTACATACATGATGGGTTTTGAAAGCTTGAATGCTCTTGCACTTACAACCTTTAACAAATGTTAACTATGATCATCAATGGATAATTACACAATACTTAATAAAATGTGGGATTAAATGAGTGCTTCTTTATTAGGACATGAAAAGGGGGTTTGAACACATATAAATCAATGAGGGGAAACAAATTCTCCTTTTCCATAGGTCTAAAGAGAGATGCCCACCTTTACTCGATTTTGAAGTAAAATCAATGTGGGAAACCTTCCTGGATGCTTTTGATATTGATGTATTTATTTAAAAGGTTGATCAATGTGGGAATCCCTCTTTTTTTTAGTATCTATCCTTCAAGGGTATGGTCTACATTTTTAACTGGTATCTATCCTTTAAGGGATCAGTCTACTCTTTTTCCTTTGATTTTTTTATAGATATCTTTCCTTCAAGGGATCAATCTACTATTTTGATGGATAGTTGTCCTTTAAGGGATTAGTCTACCTATTTATTTTGACTTTTGAGAAATGCATCCAAATGATTTTGATACATATATTTTTAATGATAGAAAATCCATGCTAGATCGTTTCAAGGATGGGAAATATATGAGGAGGGAAAATACCTAATGGTGCATATATGATCTACACATTCATATTCCACATTATGTTCCTTTTAATTGATACAAGGGGAATGGATGTAGTGATTGTGGGGTTCCTACTAAAGAGGAACTTATCCATAGAGAAAGATGTGATGAATAGAGTCATGGTGCTCATCTTTAAGGTGTTTTAGGATAATGATGGATAACCACACGCTTTCAAATCACTACTGTGGTATGATGGATGTTTTTAATGGAATGATAAGATGTAACTATTGTCATGAAAATAAAACATTTAACAATAGAAAGGCCACAAGTGCAAGGCATTCTAAGGTTCTACTTTAGGTTCACCATCAAGAGAAGTGAGACAAGATGCACCTGACCCATATTTATGAGTAATGATGTATGGAATGATCCAATTGGGGGAAAACTTTCCACGTTTACTTCATTCTAATTGAGTGACATTTTGATTTTATTTAAGCACACAATTACCAAATTTTAAGTCATGTTATTTTATATGTTATTTTATGTGTTCTTGATAAACTTGATGATGTTCAAGGGCCATCAAACATTTTTCATCTAACAGTTCAAGTTGTGCTAAATGATCTTGTTAATATTCTTCATCAAGGATGAAGTCCTTGAGGGATACATGAAGTGATGAGATTTGGATTTCAAGAGGTACAATGGATTTGGAGCCATAGACAAGTGAATAGGGCATAACACCTATATGTGTGTGGAAGCTAGTCCCATAAGCCTAAAGAGTAAACAAGATTTGGAGGTGTAAATTCCCACCTGCATCATTTACCATTTTCATAAGGATTTTATTGAGTGTTTAATTAAATGCCTTAACTTTCCATTTTCTTAGGGATAATAAGGTGATGAAAAGATTAGTTTAATGTTGAAAGTGTCATAGATATTTTTAACTTCTTTATTTTTAAAGGATTTTCCATTATCTATGATAAGTTTGTATGGGATGCCAAAACAACATATGATGTATTGATATATGAAATTAGTAATAGGTCCTAATTTAGTTGAGGTTAAAGGAATAAATTCAACCCATTTGGTGAAATATTCAAGTGGCGTGATAATGGAATGATGTTGTTGAGATGACTTGGGATTGATGGCCCTAATGAGGTCTAATCCCCATTGGGAGAAAGGTCATAGGTCTTGAAGTGGGTTGTAATGCTTGATTAGGGACATGGATGAGATCTGAATGAATTTGACATTTCACACATTTCTTAACATACTCACAACAATCCTTGGTGATAGTGGGCTAGTAATACCCTAGCCATATAACACGTTTAACAATGGAACTTCCACTAAAATGGCCTCCGAGATACCATCATGGACTTCTTTGATAGCTTTGATTGATTCATGTGACTTAAGGAATCTTAGAAAAATACCATCAAAACTACATTTGTAGAGTATACCACCTATGATGACAAAATGGGTGACACGTTAGAGGAAGGATTGTTTATCATTATGTGATAAATCAGATGGAACTTTAGATTCAATAAGGTAGTCATAAATTTGAGTGTACCATGAATCAATTGGATTGTTGTCAATTGTGTTGAGAGAAGGGAGTTGATTTTCATGTGAGGGATGGTCCAATATTTGAACAACCACAAAAATTTTAGTGTTATCTTTTGATTTCTCAGTTTCTAATGGAATTAGAACTCCTAAGGAGGCAATTGTATCTACAAATTTGTTAGAAGATCACGAGATATTTTGAATGGTGTAGTGATAAAAAGATTCAAGGAGAAAAACAACGTTAGCTTTGTATTTCTGTAGGATTTCATTTTTACATTGGTATTCTCCCTTGACTTGACTAATAACTAGTTGTGAATCCCCATAGATGTCTAATATGTGAACACATAGGAGAATAGCAGTTGTAAGGCCCATAATTAGAGCCTCATATTCTACCATATTATTAGTACATTCAAAATTGAATTTGAATGATAATGGAATGGGAATGCCCCAAGGAGGTATGATAACAAATCGACACCTCCACCTTCCTAGCATTTAGAACCATCAAAGAAGAGGGTCATTTTGATGGGGATAAATTCATATTCATCAACATCATTGATGGATTCATTAGGAAAATATTTGTGAGGAAGTTAGTTGTCAGGAAGTGGGGCATCAACAAGATGATCCACAATAGCTTGACCCTTATTACACTTATGTGATATGAATTTGAGGTCAAATTTGGTCATAAACATAATCCATCGAGTAATATGATCACTACGGTATGGTTTAGAATACATAGTGTTGAGTGAATGAAGCTATGGTATGGTTTAGAATACATAGTTTTGAGTGGATTGAAGCTAGTAACAACATATGTTTTGTGATTGAGCAGGTAATGACGTAATTTGGAAGTGATGAAGTATAAAGCACAACATAGATTTTATAACTTAGTGTAATGGGTTTGGTATTCATAGATTGTGTGGATGATGTAATATACGACTTGTTCATGACCTTGGCTATCACGGTGAATGAGCATATAACCTAGAGCATGCTCCGAAGTAGATATGTAAAGATAAAATGGATCTCCCTCTCGTGGTGGGGTGAGAATAGGTGGTGATAAGAAATAATGTTTGATTTCATCGAAGGACTTATAACAATCAGAATCCCAACAAAATTCTATGTATTTGCGAAGGAGATGATGTAAAGTTTGACAACAATAGGAGAGTTGTGATATGAAATGTTGTATTGACAAATTTTTTTTAAGACTGTGTAATTGTTTAAGATTAGATGGGGGAGGCATTTCAAGAATGGATTTAACCTTAGCTAGGTCAACTTCAATGCCTTAGATGGAGACAATGAAGCCTAAAATTTTCTAGTGAGAACACCGAAAACACACTTTGTAGGATTAAGGCGAAGACAATATTGGATAAGATGGGTAAAGATGGATTCTAGAATGTCAAGGTGATTTTTGTTGTTTGGAATTTTCTAAAAGATCATCAATGTAATATTCAATAATTTTATGAATAAGATCGTGAAAGATATAGGCCATGGCGCATTGGTAAGTAGATCTCCAAAGCATTCTATAGACTAAATGTCATGATGCAATAACAAAAAGTTCCCATGGGGTGATGAAAGAATTTTTGTGTTGGTCATCATTAGCGATGAGGATTTGGTTATAACCAAAAAAACCATCCATGAGGGAGAGAATTTCATGGCTATCTATAAGTTAAATGATCTGATCTATGTTTGGAAGGGGGAAATCATCCTTAGGACAAGTGAGATTGAGATCCCAAAATCATGTGCAGATGCATAATTTACCCAATGCTTTAGTTACGGGAACAACATTAGAGACCCATTGTGGATAATCAACGAGCATGATGAAATTAGTCAGATAAGAGATGTTGTAATTCTTCCTTAACAAGAAGAGCTATGTGTGATGCATTTTATAGAGTTTTTGTTTAACCGGTTTAGCATTTTGGATATGTGACAATATTATGTACTACAATATTGGGATCAATTCTGGGCATATCATTATATGACCAGGAAAAGGCTTGGTAATATTTTAATAAGAATGAGGTGAAGTCATCTAGTTCTTTTGGACTCAATGACTGGATGACCTTAACTATGCAAGGATCTTGAGGAGTTCCTAAGTTAATGTCAATAGTGGACTCGTTGAGGAGAGTTGGTATCTATAGAGGGTAAATATTTTTGGAGGACATGATCATCAACTCCCATATGTAAAATAATGTCTTGATCATCTTGACATTGGAGAATATCTATGATGGGTACATCTTCCCCAACCATTTTATGGCTAAGCAAGAGGTATTTGTTTAGTATGGTGATTAGATTGATAAGTTAATGGACCTAAGGATATAGTATTGAATAAAAAAAAGTTAGGTGGGATGGATACGACATCATCTATGTCCATAGGGTCTTTAGGAGTTATGGGTGATGATGGCTCACATTCAATGATGTGTATAGATGTAGTAGGTTTGAATGGGTTGTAACCAAGTTTCTCATAACCTAGGCCATTCTTTTCATAAGTTTTAAGGGAATTTGGATGATCAAGTCATGTTTTCCTTATTCATAATGACCAAAGCCAAATCCTTTCCACACACAAACGGTGAAGGTATTTATGGGAAAAATTCAGATTATCTAAGGATCTGAAGTCTGATGTGAAAGGCATGGCTTGATGTAAATTGGTGACTTGGGATGATGGGTGATCAAGTCCCCCATAGATAAAATTTATTTTGAGATAGGGAGACCATAAGAGATAACCTCTCCTACATTAGGCTCATACATAGGTTGTTTGTCGGGGTGACTCTAAGAATTTTTGACAAGATGGAGTTAAGCATAAAGAGGGTATATTCCCTAATGTGACATTGTAAAACATAACTAAGGGAGGAATTATCTAGTAGCTTGAGTGAAGAAACAAGTGTACTAGTAGATTCCTCATCGATGATACTTGATGTGGAATTTGGTATAAGGACATCATTTGAATGATATGTTAAATAAGAATGTGTAAAAGTAATAGGATCTATGGGGACTGTAAATGTTTGACCTTCGTGTTCATATTTGAGACAACGCTGAAGCATGGAAGGAACACATTGCATGGTGTTTATCCAGGGGCATCCTAACATCATATTATATTGGAATTCCCCTTCTATGATGTAGAAGAGTTCATGTAAGGTTTTATTTCCAACTTTGAGTGGAAGGATCATGGTGCCTAATGTGGGTGTGATATCATTCATTGAAGGATCACAGTAAAATTGGAGTTTGACCAATGATAGAAGGAGATAGATTAAGTTGATTAAAAGTAATGGATGATATAATGTTGATGGATGCACCCCCATCAATCATGACCCTTATGATAAGGACATCATTGATTTGAGAAGTGATAAAAAAGTGGTAAGTCATGTTCCTTGGGTCTAAGTGAAGGAATCTCATATGGTTCAAATGATATAGTAGTGGATGCCTTGAGGGCCCCTACAAAATTTTGAAGGATGAGGGGTCATCTATTGGTACAATTACTAACTGTAGGGCTTTGATCATAGATTTTTTTGTGAGAAGGTGACGTTTGTATTAACTCATAAAGTGACATTTTAATGGGAGCTTGGTGTAACTATTTAATGAAAACCTTTTGTATTGCGGTGGAGGAAGAAGGTGACAAAAAGAATAGAAACCTTAGCTTTGGGTGATGTCATTTGACCAAGTGTTTCAAGAGTTATGGGAATAGATATTTTTGATTGGTCTGATGGGACAGACAATTCTGGTGGTGGAGGTATGGCTACAAAAGTCTTACCTTTCTTAGATTCAGATGAGTCTGTGTCATAGGTTTGTGAATAGGTAGTAATATGAACAACGTCAACCTAATGGGAAGAGATGGGTGCTTTGGATTTAGGTGAAGGTGACGAAGTGGATGATTCCAAAACAAGAAGAGTTGGATTTACATATTTAAGAGCAATTATGTGAAAGGTGTTACAATATTCTATGGAATGATCCCGTGTTCTATGATAATTACAAGAGATATTGAAGTCATACAAGTGGGGTTCCATCCTTATGGATCCAAAGGTTTGGGAGGTGGTAACATTATGAGTGATTGCTGAAGGAGGTCTTATAAAATAGTTGCATAATGTCCCTTAGGTGTATATGCGAGATGATGACGAAGTTTGAGATGTCTTATCTTCAATGGAAGTAAGATTGTGGTTGGGGTTTTTGCATTATTGGTTATCGAGGGATTTTGGATGTTATGATGGGTGGAGGATGAGAGTCACTTGTGGAAGCTTTATAGATAGGATTTGGTCCTATAATGATAGGGTGATTCCTAGGTATAAGAGATCAAGGACCATGCAGGGGATTCTAATCTAGGGGAACATAATAAGTTCCATTAAAACCCTGAATGGTGTTTTGTTTATGAGGTCATGTCATGGGAGTTTGATAGGTAGGCCTAGGCCTTGGCATGATAAGAGGATCATTGAAAGTGGAAATGGCCTTTCTAGGAGGAGGTGGAAGAAAAGGTGGAGGGCCACAAAAATGGTATGTTTGATCATAATAAGGAATTTTAAAGACCTAGACCACACCTGTTTATTGGGTCCCCTTGAGGTTTTGGATGAGTGGGTGTATTTATCGAAGTTGATGCTAATGAAGGAAGAGGAGTTTGAATTATGCGGTTAATGTAATCTAAATGGTTTGTGGGTTGTATCAGTCTTGGATTGTTTTTTTTTTCCGATGGGGGATGAATATGACCCATGGTTGGTTTAGGCGGAGGTAGCTATGCTAGGAATGTCTCAAGGGGTATCATAGTTATATTTGCAAAATTGGGCACAATGCAGGTGCAGTTGTACTAGAGGATATGTTGGGTGTGGGGATGGATTGAGTAACATCATGTGATACAGAGGAAGAAGTGGCTTCAACCTTGTCCCCAATGGTGAAGGATTCAATAGATATGGAATCGATTCAGTAGAAGATGATGTTGAGTCCAAAGATGTGGATTCAGATTCAATTAGTATCGACATGATTTTGAAGATGTAGATTCATATTTAATTGGCATTGTGGTAGACTCAAAGGTAGGTAATGTTTTAGTAATGGTATTAATTGTATGGTGAGTTTGAACAAAATTCATTTGCGGTTGATCAATTGGTGGGGGATGATTACGAAAATGTTGTTTGAATATGTTAGGTTTTGATTCAGAGGCACATTTGGATTATTTAAATGAAGATCACCCCTATCAATCAAATCTTGAATGAAATTTTGGAACATGCGACACATTTCAATGTCATGTCCCTTAACCCTATGATATTTACAATAGTCATTATCTCTATACCAAGAAGTTTTGGATATAGATGTATCGATGGGATGGATAGGGAGACATATCATATTTGCGGTGAGCAATTTGTCAAATACTAAATTGTAAGTATCTCCTATGGGTGTATAGTTTTGTGGTTAATGGGAATAGTCAGTAGTAGGTCTTTCATTAGGGGAAAATCTAACTAATACAATGTTGGTAGATGAATTGGATTTTTAGGATTAGATTATGTTGTTTTGGAAGAGAAGTCAGCTCATAGTTTCTTAGGGTGAAGTTTAACATGACCATCTTCCAAAGTATGCAATTCTAATTTATGGGCCATAGTAAAGGCTTCATCAAAGGTATTGAAAAATTGAATTTGTAATGTTGATGAAATGTGTTTGGTGCATGATCAAAAGAAAACTTTGATCAACTCAGTTTGTGGTAATGTAAAGGATAATTGATTTATTATACCCTCCAATGGGAAACAAAATCAAAAATGGACTCATCCTCAATTGTTTGATAGCATAAAGGTCATTGATGGTGAATTTTTAGGATATGTTTATAGAGAAGTGTTCTAAGAAAAATTGTGTGAGTTGAGTGAAAGAGAAAAGGGAATATTGTAGAATGTTATTGTACCAATCTAGAGTAGGGCCAATGAGGGACATTGGAAAGGTTCGCAGCATAAGGTCTTGATCATGGGATATTAAATAACAAGTGTGATGAAACACACAAATATGTTGTTGGGGTATTCCATCTGTAGAAATTAATGAATTTTGGAATCTCCTAGTGAGGAGGGTATGCTTTGTATGGGATTGATGGGTGAATGGGTTCATTACAGATTTGATCGTAAGAGAAGAAATTTTGGGTGTAGATGAGGTAGCTTCTAGACTTGATATCCAATTCATAAGAGCTTGAAGAGGGTCAGTTGGTGTGGATTGTTGTGAAGATGGACCAAGTTGGAATGTAAACTAGCTAGGTTATGAGTATATCTGATATTGTTGAGGAATGTTTTGTTGATAAGGAATGTTTTGTTAATAAGGAATGTTGATTATGTAGTATTTTTTTGGGGTGTTTTTTGAGGAATATATTATTGGGAAGGAATTTTTTTGGTACGTTCTATTGTGGGATAATTTTTTGAGGATATATATTGTATGTAAGGAATTTTCTACTATTGAGGAAGAGTTTTTTGTGGAATGTATTGTTGAGAGGGGATGATTTGTTGTTGCAAGAGAGTTTTTATGTCATGTATTGTTGAGAAGGGATTCTTTGTTTTCATGGGAGAGTTTGTTGAGGGATGTATTATTGAGATGGGATGTCTGTTTTTGTAGAAGAGTTTGTTGAGGGATGTATTGTTGAGATGCCAAAGGTTGGGAAGATTGTATATACTAATAAGGAAATGGTTGTGAGTAAGGAGGTGGTTGTTGAAAAAACATAGTAGAGGCCACGAGAAGATAGTGTTTGTTGTGTAATATACTAAGTAGGATAAGATTATGGTATAGAGATTAATGGTAATGATTGTTAAGTATATATTGTGAAACAGGGTGTGTGGTAGCAATTGCACTAGTATTGATTAAAGGAATTGATGCTGAAATAGACATGGTAATATTTTGAATGCTACTAGCCAACTGAGACAAAATGGTAGAAGAAACAATGGAACTCATTAGAAGTGTTTGAGTAAATGAAGATGTTGGAGGGGTAGATAATGAAGTGCTAATATTTCTTTGTGGAGGTGTTGAACCAATAGAAAGTTCAGGTGATGATGTATGTTGTTGGGTAGTTGTATCCTGAGAAGAAACCATATGAAGACTAAGAATGGGAATGGAGGACATAACTTCTGAAGTTTTAGTTTGACTCAGAGGTGGATATGAATGTACTTGTTGGATGATAGGTTCCTGATTTGAAACAAGTCTTGCAATGGTAGAGGAAGGATTATATGAAAATGGTGGTTCAGGTATAGATTGTTGGTTTGAATCAATGGGTTGTGTAGAGCCATGAACACCTAAAAATGTTTGATTCAAGTTGTTTTGAAGAGATAGACAAAGGTTCAGGAATTTTTGTAGATGGCTATGGTGTAAATGGCTAGAGTTGAACACCCCTAGCTGTTAGATAGGAATTAAGGGAAATGGGGTTTGAATCTAACATTTCTTCAAAAATAGGGTCTCCTCTTTCAAAGAAAGTGGTTTCAAAATATTTTGATTGTGAGTTGGGGAATATGGTTGTTCAAAGTGTTTTCTTGTTCAAATGTATAAATGAAGATGCCAGATAATGAAGTGCTATTAAAATCTTGACTGTGAAATTGATGTGTAGAATTTAAATACATTGTCTCATTTCTTCATTGTATTGTTCCTCTATTTCATTCCAAGCTCGTTGAGAATTGGCCAGAGGCGTTGATGCAATTGGTTGATGGAATGGGTTTTGTTATTATAACGGAATAGTAAATGATGGTGTCGATATAATAATAAATAAAGGTGTCGGTAATGGTGCATATAATGAAGTAGATAAGGGTATTTTTGCTATAAAGGTGTGGATATTGGTTGAGACATATTTTCAGCAGTTTGGTTATGAGATTGTTGTCTTGTTTGTACCATTGTAAACAAACACACACAAAAAAATTATCTAAAAATGTACTAAAATGGGTTGATTACACACAACAATCAAAAGAAAGTAAGATAGATTTTTAATTTTCTTGATTTAATTATAAGGTGAAATGTGTAAAATTGTTAACGAGGGTCTTAGGAAATGGCAATCTAGGGATGGTTTGAGGTATGTTTAAGGGCGGAGTGTTCAATATACCTAAAGATATGTGACATCCAACTTTGTATCGATGTCGATACATGTGTGGTATTAGGGCCTACCCCCTCATTTCAGGGTCATGTAATGATAAGGGTGCGGTGTTCTTAGCCAATATATACTAAAAGACAAATGATTATACTTGGTCAAAACACCTAGTCAGCTTCTCCTCTTGGTGATCAAATCCAAGTAGGTATCCACCTGGGTGGGAGATGTTTGAGTGTAGATTATGTTTGATTGTGATTTGGTTGTGTGTGGGGAAGAATAAGTGGATGCAGCCAATTTACCTTCCTAATTAAAGCTATGTGATAAAAAAGGATGTGTTTTTTCATTTTAAACCCAAAATGAAAGATTGTTTTTGATGAGAACAAACAAGCAAAAAAATGCAGTACAAAAATAAAAAAGAAGGATAAGGAATCACCTCTAATAACACTTCATTTTTATTTTATTTTAGAAATTTATGAAGAAAGCAATTCAGAAATTCCAATAAATGATCCCTTCTAGAAAAAGTACCCAGAGAAAGGTTGGAAAAAAATGAAAGAAACAAATAGGAAGAAAATTGTAAATTGTTAGGTTTTGAAAAACACACATGGAAATCATAGGAAATTTTCCCAATCATAGGTTATTTTTACATAGAGAATTAGAATAATAAAATATATGCTATTTTACTATTAAAATAAATCAAATAAACAAGGGACAATGTCCCACTGGGCATGCCAAGATGTTTATAATAAATTTCATTTCTTTAATTCAACCTAATAAAAAAGATAGTGAAACTTACCAAACCTCAAAATGGTGGGGTTTACCAGTACCCACAGATGTGTATGGATTGTGTTGATGTTGTGATGCATGTTCAAAATAGTTCATCTCCTATCCTGTAAATGAAACTACAATCAAAGACACTACACCAAATTTTTAATTAGTAAAAATAGTAAGTGGGCTGCCTGGTGAAGGCCAGTCCCTAGAAGTCCAAGGGGCTTCCTCAAAAGGATGTCAACCCACTATTTTATGCAATCAAGTGATACATAAAGCCAATAATGATATAGGATGGATAAAAAAAAGATTGTTTTGATTTCAAACTTTATTACAAATTATAGCATATAATGAAAACCTGAAATATATAAACTATAACCTAGAAATATGAATCAAATTCAGTGTTAGAATCTTCAGATGATGATGGATTCTCGAAAGTGAGCTCTGGATAATCTATCTCAGATTATTCAAAGAGGTTGGAGTCATAATCATTGGTATGCTTGTCTCTAAAGAAATCAAGGATGTATTTTGGTTCCTCGTTCTCTAAGTCGTATTGATAATCAGATGTAGAGTTGGAATATTGATATTCAAGGCTAGTCAATGGATTTGGTTTGGTTTGTTGATTCAATGCAAAAGCCCCAAACTTATAATTCAGCTTTGTAGCATTATTCAAACTAGGCCAAATCAGCTCGAATGTGTAGAATTTTAAAATAGGCCTCCCAAAACTCGTTCGTGGCCTCACGAATCCTCTAAGTGGTTTCGAAGATGTTTTGCATCTAGTCTAAAGGGGTTGAATGTATAACACAAAGTTCCAAATCGAGAAATACATTGTATTTCTCCCAATGCAAAGGGTGATGGATAATGGAAGGGAGTTAATGCTGGTTATCTCATGAGCTTGGCCACCTATAGCCATCTACAAAATCCATTCTTGATAGTATGTTAGAAAGGATAGAGAAATATATGAAATTTATAAGTAATAATCTGATAAAATCTATAAAGGATAAAATTGGTAGGAACCAAAGGTTTTTTGCCCAAAATGCAAGCATTTGGGTAAAACATAGGCATTTCTAAGTTAATACTAACAATATATAAATATAGTGTGTTTACGAAAAATTAACGATTTATTTTCAATTTTATATGGATTGTAGAGCTTAAATAAATGATGTATCAGATGCGTAAATAAGAGATACAAATAATATTTCTAACCTTGATTAAGGGTAAGTGCAACAAGTGGGGGACAAAAAGCGGTCATAAGTGGATGTCATATTGCAAATAACAACATAATATCAACTTTTAGGGATTATTATCAATGCATACACTCAAAATTAGAAAAACTTATATCAATATGAATTGTAGCATCTAGAATCTAGTTTCTAAACTACTAATTTTTTTAAAAATGGACAAGTTTAGCTATATTAAACACTCAAAATTCAATGACTTGGTATTTTGTTTTTAAAATTCCTATAAGATTGTAGTCCGTGTGTCTCGTGATTTGGATGACCAAAAATTGATATATATATTTTTCCTTTGGTGAAAAGTTAGATGCCACTATCTATCTTGGGATAGATTTTATTTTGTATTTTTTGAGCAATATATTATTTTTATGATTTTTTCCATGAAAGTGGTCTGAAAACATAAAGAAAATGGAGAACTTTCCATTTTCCAGCTAGAAATTCATCAAAAAATATTCAAATCATTTTTTTTTTTTTGAAAGTGTATATAATTTCACCACGGTTGGGATGGTATAAGTTTTATCACATTTTGACAAGTGAAACAAAATTTGCATTCTTAAATGTAGACATGAACATTCACGGGAAAAAGTGTCTTAAAGACCTACTATTAGTAAAAAATTATAAAATGATATTTATCATATTCTATTCACTTTAAAATAAATATTTCTATAAAGCTAACAGTCTCCCTACGTGATGGTACCATTTTTATGACATATTTTTTTACTTTTCAAAGCATGGTTCAAGTCGCGGAAGACTAAATTTGATGTTTTGTTGTTTTGATGTAAAATTCAAGATTTGATGTTCACTTTTTTGTTCCCAACTTGCTGCACTTACCCTTAAATGAAGATCAAGATTTATAAATCCTACAAGTGGAGAATATTTTTGATTCTGAATGAGCTTATGAACATGTTTGACGATGGTGTATGTAGACATTGGATGATGATCTAATCCCGATATCACACTACTTTGGTGAACTTTGATAAACTCTCCCATTCAAATATGTGAAAGGATGACATATGAGAAACTCAAAAATGCAAGCAGATGGTCCCAAAATGAGATTGGAAATTGAGCTTAAATAATCACTAGCATTTTACCGAAACATCGGTGATTTCAGCCTTTTCGAGTTTATTTAGTGAATAGTTGAAACAATTTTCTAATTCAAGTTTATTTGTTTGTGTATTCGAGGGATATGATATGGGTTTTTTTTTTAATGTGTTGTGTTGTCATATGAGGTGTCATGTTTGTTTAGAAAATAGTTAGATTATGATCTATTTTAGCCTAGGTTTGTTTAGGATATATTTTAGGTGGTTTGGTTAGATATATTAAACATATATCATAGGATAATGTCTAATAATAATAGATTATGTTAGGATATTATTGGGCCTTAGAATATTGGCTAAATATAAGAATGCGTGTGGGCGTGAATGACCAATATGAAGAAGGGCACATGGGGTAAAGGCACATAGGACAAGGGTTTTATAAGGGTTTAGTAAAACCCACAACGTATGCAAGGAAAAGTAAATGGTTTCAGGACTTATCCATATTTAGCATTCCAGGGAGCACACGAGAAAAGCGTGACCCAACTAAGCATGTGGAGTGGATAAGGTGCCAACCTGAAGAACTTGGTGGTCAAGAAAGGAATATTCCATGTGATGGAAGGATCCAGAAAGACATCATTGTAGAGAGTGGAGAGCTCAGATGGGAATAAGCATGCTCCATTAGAGGACCACCTTGACACTTGGTGACCAATATGCTACTTCAAAAAGGCATGACGGTGGGCAATAAAGCTATATATAGAGATGTTTGAGTAGAAGAAGAAGAGACAACGACTGAAGAGACTATCAAGGAAGAGAGCACGACTAGAGAGAATGGAAGGGTGAAGCTCTACAAAAATAGTAGGAGGTTCCAGAGAGTTGAGGTTCTCATTTAGAGGACTATAGGAGTAATAGCTTGCCTAGAGGGATGGGTCTATGAAAATATTTTTGTACTATGGGAAGCATAGTTAGGACTTCGATGCATGAGTCTTATCTGCATTGATACATTGGCTTATTATGGCCTTGGTGAATGTAATATGGTTGCTGAACTATGATCAATATGAAATATATGGTTCTGTTCTAAATATGTATTGTTCATGGGTGTAAACCCTAGTGCATTTCCTTTATGGTATGAATCAGATCTGTTATTCATTTGATGTTTCTCCTGTTATCAAACTAGGTATAATGATATAATAACTCATCTTAAAGATATTAGAATGAATGCATGGTTCTTTACCTTTTTGCATCAATTTTCTATCGTTAAGCAATGTATTCTCTTGTTCATCTTTTAAAGCAATATCCTTTCTAGGAACAATATAACATGAGGTAAGAAATGATAGTAGAGACTACTAGGGAAAGCGTAGTGGAGAAGTACTCGGGTGCATGAAAGTGCACTAAAGATATTTCGTATCCGAGAAGGTAGGAATGTGCACTAGAAGGTTATAGTTGGGGTGTGAAGATGTACCATAGGGATATTGTGTAAATGGTTAATTAATGAGAGGATTTTTGTAGGTGGAGGAGTAATAAATGCACAATTTTTTTAAATCTATAAAAGGACATCATGCAGTTCATTTTTACCTTTGTGATCACAATTATTTGAGTGAGTTAAGTATAAATGAGCTGAGCGAGTTGTGTTAAGGTGTGGAGAGTTGTGAAACTATATGTAGAGAGTATACTAATACATGAATAGGATTGTATCCCCATTAGTGAAGCATTGAGGAGGAGCTAGGGCACATGGTTTTAAGCTAGGGAATGTGGATTCGAGCTAGGGTTTGATTTTTCTTGTTATAGACAATGAAAAGGTGGATTTTTATAATGGAACCAAAGTTTTCACCGCCGCAGCATGAAAGGAAAGAAGAAATTGAAATTTCTCCTAAGAGTAATTTCTAGAAGATGTAGTATCCAGAGGGTGTGATAATTATACAAGAATGGGATTCCCACATCCGTAAGTCCAAGATATGTGACTACAACCACCACATATACGAAACAAAAAGAATTGGACATATTGTTGAGTACAAAGACAACCAAACACACGGTGGAGGATATGTCAGTGTATGATGACCCTAGAGACAAATTGTTGAAACAAGTACTAGTATATAAGTTATACGAGCTCCTGTATTTTGCCAAGTATGAACCTTTATACTAGTGGCTGATAAGTAGAGTCCATGAGGACTTCTTCTATTTTTCAGACAAAGGGTTAGAATCACAACAAGCTTTATTTCAAAACTGATAGGATTAAAAGGCATAGGGGTAGACTTGGCTAGTGACCTGACTAATAAAGCCAAAATCATGGAGACACAGAAGGAGTTAGGGTATACAAAAGGTCCGTGTGGAATGGACATTGATAAATTAAAGAAGTACCTAGTGGTAAGAGTGCACATCTAGTGACCAAGTTAAATGATCAAGAGAGATGGTCATAAGTAAATACCATGTGGCTCCATATCACGAGGAAAATGTCTCAAGAAGTAGTCTATAACATAACAGGCTACATTTTAGAAACCATTATCGAGGAAGTGCGCATAGGTGATAAAATCAGTTTTGGTGCTATCTTATTTTCTTTAGTATTTATGGAAATTAGAGTTCCCGATGGGCCAAAGAACAAGATTTGGGAATATCCCATGGAAAACAAGTCCTTTCATGGAAATGTTTGAAAAAGTATCTATGTGAAGTGTCAATCAGTGAGCCATTAAAAAAAGGGTGGAGATGTGGTACGATCGACTCCACATGAAATTTGAAGAGAAGTGATGCATCCTTATGGAGTTACCTTCGATAGTTGGCAAGGCAAGTATAGTTTGCAGTGTACCAGCAAATACGCATCGTGTAATTTTCTCGAGGGATGGGACATGGAGCCCATGGTGCAAACTACCATATGCCTTCACAACATGCTACTTCTAGGCATCAATACACCACTTTACTAATGAGCACTACCGAGTTTTATTGCAAAAAAGGTAGACTATGACTACCACACTCTAAGGAAGACATATGTATATCCAAGCCGGACTTCCTATGTTGAGAGGATCATTTTAGACGTTATAAGCATGAAGCCTGTAAGCTTGGAAATTAGGGACATTGGAGCAGTAACTTCAATACCCTTAAACCAAGCTGGAGAATAACAAGTATATGGAGAATGATTTCGCACTCCCAGGGCCACCTAAGGGAAAGCATAAAATGGAGGACATGCTAGCCCCAAATCCCATAGAAACTATAGAGGTAGATGATGAGGAGGAAGATGAAGATAGTGGTGGATTAGACCATAGAGGTTGGAGGCCACCCATAGATAGAGTGGAGACTTAGTGCACGGGTACTCCACCAAAGGCACATGAAGAATTCCATAGAGAGCACCACTTTAAAAGGGTGTTCGGAAGAACAAGGACCATGAATCTCTCCTAAAGAGGTAGTTGAGAAGAAAAGGAGAAAGCTAAAACTAAATGAGGAGGTGGAGGAGTCTACAGAAAGCATGCCTAGAACCCCTATACAACTGGAAGATGTGGAGGAACCAAGGATGAAGATATGAAGGATGAAGAAGAGGGAGTAAAGTTGGTAGAAGAAACAGAACATGATATTGCTCATAACATTGAAGATCCGACTCCAAATCTTGGTGCTCAAATTCCTAAGGGGCCAAGAATAAAGAGAGCAAGTGGGGAGTATGTTGTACCAAGTATGGGCTATGTTGAGGACACAAGTAAAATTATCCACGCCTATCTCTAAAGTACAATGGGACATAAGGGGGGTTGTATGGATGGGAGATGATGGACCCGAGATATGGCCACTATGCACGTGAGGAAAAATTGTCTTGTCTGCAAAATCACATGGATGAGCCCAGTTTTGATGTATGTGAGGATTTTTAGGAAATAAGGGATAAAATATGTGGAATAAACCCTCACACAATTATAACAAGAGAAACTAATATGTAGAAAATATTACAAATCTAAAATAAAAGTGCGTAATGAAATAACACAACACAAAGAGACAATATTTAACATGTTTCACCCAATTTAGGCTACGTCCAATAAGAATCACTTGCTCGATTTTATTACAAGACACCGATCTCTCAATTAAATACCCAGATCTATTTGAATCTATGCTCAAAAAACTCTACAGAATTCACACCCGAATTCAAAACACATATGTAATGTTACATTATCCTACCATATGCACAAAACCACATAGTAGTAGACAATTGCTTAAGCATTTAAAAAAAATTGTGGGTATTAAAACCATGGGCCAAAACCATCCCATAAACCTATGGGTCAAAAATCTTTCCCATATGAGAAAATCACATTTCCGGTATATCGGTCACGTTTTAAGGCCCAAAAACTTTTTTCGAGGGTTGTGCCCCCAAACCCAAGAAGACAACTATGGAAAGTGTCTATTCTCAAATGAAACTAGACTCCACAACATAACAATCTCCCACTTGGAGTCTAGTTTTCCTTTGAGCAAGCTTCTCAACCCTTCATTAGTTTTTGTGAAGACCAACCAAAGTTGAACATAGCTTCAGTTTTTCCCTTATGACCACCTTGGTCATCATGTCTGCAAGATTCTAACTAGTATGAATCTTCTCCAACTTTAACTTCTCTTCCTCTAAATTTTTCCTGATGAAATGGTACCTTAAATGTATATGCTTCGTCTTAGAGTGGAAAGCAAAGTTATTAGCT
Source organism: Taxus wallichiana var. yunnanensis (assembly GCA_018340775.1). Taxonomy (NCBI): domain Eukaryota; kingdom Viridiplantae; phylum Streptophyta; class Pinopsida; order Cupressales; family Taxaceae; genus Taxus; species Taxus wallichiana. The sequence continues at coordinate 612,597,738 of CM031238.1, forward strand.
AGTCAGTATAAGCACTACGATTATCACTATGTAAATTTCCTTCCTCCTACTTATGCCCCAACTCCTTAAGAAATTTTTGTAACCAAATCATTTATTTTCTTGCCTCTTTGGTAATAACATACTAAGTCTCTCGTGGTTGACAAGGCCACCAATTTTTGTAGTCATGAAATCCAACTTACTATTTTCCCACCTACAAAGTGTAAACATAACATGTTGTGCTCCTCCCGTTGTCTACATATCTAGCCATATATGAATCTACATAACCATACAAAGTTGTGTCTAATCCATGTAGCACAAAACTATCCCCATGGTCCCTCTCAAATATCAAAGGACCCACTTTATTACACCGTCGGTGATGTCTACCTGGATCACTCATAAATATACTCAGCGCGCTCCCAATGCATGGGCAATATCAGGTTTGGTGCACACCATGGCATACATCAAACCTGGAAACCATTGATGAGTAAGGTACCATGGACATCTGGTTTCTCACCCGCTCTATCTTGGGACACCGCTCCTTTGATAACTTGAAATGGCTTGCCAAAGGAGTCTTAACCGATTTAACATATTGCGTATTAAACCTCTCCAAGACCTTCGTAATGTACTCTTCCTGAGATAAAGTCAGCTTCCATTTCTTCCTATGCCAAGATATCCTCATAGCAGGGATTTTTTTTTCTGCCCCAAAATGCTTCATAGCAAAGGATTCACTTAGGTTCTTCTTGAGTAGTTATTTTTCTTGCATGTTTTTACCCATAACCAACATGTCATCCACATAAAAACAAAGGATAATATAACTTCCATCATCAAATTTCTTTTATAGATGCAATGGTCAGAATTACATTTAATATAACCTTGCTCCATCATGAAGCTATCAAATTTCTTATACCATTGGCGTGGAGCTTGTTTTAATCCATACAATATCTTCTTCAATTTTCACACCATCTCCTCTTTACCTTTTACCTCATATCCCTCTGGTTGCTGCATATATAGTTCCTCCTCTAAATCACCATGGAGAAATATAGTTTGTACATCAAGTTGTTCTAAGTGCAAGTCTTCGCTGCAACGATTCCTAGAACTGTTCTAATAGAAGTCATTTTTACTACGAGAGAAAAAATCTCATCAAAATCTATACCTTTTTTCTGTGTAAACCCCTTAACAATAAACCGGACCTTGTATCTTTTCTTGCCTCCTTTCTCTTTGACTCTGAACACCCACTTATTCTGTAATGCTCTTTTACCTTTGGGTAGCTTTACGAAATCCCATGTCTAGTTCTCCATGAGATCTTGATGCTCCTCATCCCTGGCTTGCTCCCACTTCTTCCTGGTATCTACCTGCATTGCTTCATCAAATCTCTCTAGCTCTCCTCTATCATTGAGTAATAAATAATGAAGAGAAGTAGAAAAACATTCAAGTTGTCTTCTTACCCTACAAGACCTCCTCAATATAGGAGTTTTGGGTTCTTGTTGAGGGGGTTCCTAAACTGATTCATGTGTCACTTTCCCATCCAAAAGATCCTCTATTGCTGCATATTATTTATTGGATTCTTCCCCATTTTCCTTGAACTATTTCTTATACATGAATTTCTCATTAAAGACCACATCCCTAGATCAAATGATTTTCTTGTCCTTAATACTCCAACATTTATATCCAAAGTCATCACCACCATAATCAATAAAAGTACATTTTTTTGATTTAGCCTCTAGTTTGGTCCTATCATCCTTGTCTATATGAACAAACACCTCACATACAAAGACTCTAAGAAATGAATAATTAACTTTCTTACCATACCAAGCCTCCTTAGGTATGCCTCCTTCAAAAGTACTTGAGGGTCCTCTGTTTATTAAGTACATAGTTGTTCTCATTGCTTCTACCCAAAAATAAAGAGGAAGTCATGCATGTAACCTCATGCTCCTAGCATGTTCCATTATTGTTCTGTTCATCCTTTTTGACACCCCATTCTATGTGGAGTTCCTGGAACCATATTTTTCCTATGGATTCCATTCTTAGAACATTAATCATCAAATTCATTGCTGTAATACTCCCCTCCATTATTTGACCTGAGAAATTTTAGCTTAAGACATGTTTCATTCTCTACCAAGGATTTACATTTAAAAAAAGTGTCAAATACATCAGATTTGTTTCTAATACAATAAACCCAAACTTTCCTTGTTGCATCATCAATAAAAGTAACATAATAACTTGAACCCCCAAGAGATGATACCTGAGCCAACCCCCACACATCAGAATGAACCAACTCTAAATTACTCTCTTTCTTTATAGGTCTAACCTTGAGAAACCTTACTCACTTCTATTTCCCATATATACGAGTCCTCACAGAACTCCAAACCTATTTCTATATATCCGGGAAAATCCTTCTTTATGATCTTCATTCCCTTATGGCTCATATGACCGAGCCTATAGTGCCACAATGTTGTATCTACTTTTGAAGCCAAAAGATTATAAAAATTAGTGCTATAAGTGGTTAAATACAAGGTTCCAACCTTCTTACCTCTTTCCACCACAAGATCACCCTTGGTAACCTTCCAAGAGTCCACTGTAAATATCACAATACAACCATCACTTCCCAACTAGCTTGCCAATATCATATTTCGTTTTAAAGTAGGCACATGTTTGACATCCTTTAATAGCCATGTATTCCCATTCTACATCTTAACCCAAACATATCCTTTTCCAACTATGTTGCAAGGCTCATCATCACCAAGAAAAACATTCCCAAAATCCCCTTGAACATAATCAACAAAATAATTCCTATGTGGAGTAGCATGGAAAGAAGCCCCCAAATCTAAAACCCAAGATTCAACAATATTGTGAAAAGAAAGAATCAAAGCATCCTAAAATACATTTCCTGTTTCCACATTTTCCTCTTTGTTTTCTTCTTGTCTTGAAGCTCCCAAAATTCCTTCTTTGCATGCCCAAACTTTCCATAGTGCCAACATACTATGTTGCTTTTGGATTTTGACCTTGCCCAATATTTCAATTTCTAAAGCTTCCTCTATTCTTCTCTCCCTCTAGTTTCCAATGTCAAAGCATTCCCTAAAGGAGAAGATTCCCGGAACTTTTTCTTTACATTTCCTCACATAGAATCACCCCTATAACATCCTCAAACTTCAACTTTGAGTTAGCTAGAACCTAGTTGCTTACCACCATTACCGTGCTATTCCAACTCTCGGGTAAAGAGCGCAATATTAATAAATCCCTAAATTCTTCATCAAATTCTATTGTAAACAAAGCTAGTATATTCACAACCATATTAAAATCATTTAAATTATCTGCTACTAAATCATTCTCAAATATCTTTATATTAAACAATTTTTTTCATTAAAAATATCTTATTAAAGGTAGAGGGTTTTTCATACAACTTCCTAATGCATCCATCGGTTCTTTTGTAGTCTTTTCCTTTGAAACATTAAATAATACCAAAGATGAAAGACACAAGTAGATTGTCCCAAGTGACGTCCTATCCAACAAATCTGATTATACATTTGTCATGCTTGATGGTTTGTTCACCTTCTATGATATAAAAAATATAAAGATCCTTCGATAAAGGTAATCTTCCATCCGCATCTTCCAAAGACTGAAATATGCCTTGAATTTATCAACCCTTGATCTTCCATCATCTTCCATAGCTCCCATTCAAGATAAAACTTTCCCTGTGATTCAACACTTCAGCAAATGAAACTAGGCTCTAATACCAATTGTTAGGAAATAAGGGATAAAATATGTAGAATAATCCCTCATAGAATCGCAACAGTAGAAACTAAGATGCAAAAAAAATTCCAGATCTCAAATAAAAGTGTAGAATAAAATAACACAACACAAAGAGACAATATTTAACATGGTTCACCCAATTTGGGCTATGTCCACTAAGAATCACTTGCTCATATTTTATTACAAGTGATCGATCTCTCAATACAATACCTATATCTCGTTTGGAGCTATGCTCAACAAACTCTGAGTAATTCACACCCGAATTCAAAACACATCTACAATGTTACATTATCCTACCATATGCACAAAACCACATAAGTGGAAAACTACTTAAGCAGTTTTACAAAACTGTGGGTATTAAAACTCAGTGCCATAACCATCCCATAAACCTATGGGTCAAAAATCCTATCCATACGAGAAAAGCATGTTTCCGGTATATCAGGCATGTTTTAAGGCCAATTTTTTTAGGGGTTGCACTTCGAACCTTGGCAAGATAACTATGGAAAGTGTACAATACTCTTATTGTACAAGATTCAACACTTTCTCACATGAAACCAAAATCCACAACCTAATAGAAGTCATGTGTGTCCCGAAGAATGAAGAAGGCATCACCGATCATGTACATGACTATAAAGCCCACTCTCATATTTGATGATCAGGTAAGCAATGCCTTAGTTAAGGTATCTACAGAAGTGGCATAGAGGAATATAGATAAGGCTGCCACTATTAGAGCACTATGAGAAGATAACAAGGCCAAAGTTGTAGAAAAATGTGTCTACAAGGAGAAAAGGACTTGGAGTAGAAAAAGAATGAGGCCTTCATCAGTATGGTGGAAGAAATTGGTGACCATGTCCTAAAAGCAAGACCACACTTGGAATCTAAGGTACCTGAAAGGTTTCCTTTAGCTATGCATTATGTGCATACCCTAGTAGATTTTGTGCTTGAGGATGGACCAATTTGCATGCCAACACCAAAGGACCCTGAACAGAAGTAAAGAGAGCAAGGGCCTTAGTGGTTAGAAATATTTTGTCTTACAAGGCATTGCTCCAGAATTTGTAGGAAGAGTTGAAGAAAGAAAACCATGCATTGAACATTTGTGCAGCTCTAGAATCAATAATCCAGGATAAGAACTATATTAGAGGATAATGAAGTTTTGAAAGCAATGAAGGATAAGTATTTAGGGTGCATAGAGAGATTGGTGTTAGTGAAGAAAAAACACGAAGACCTTCAGAAGAACACAACAATCACTAAATGAAAGGTTGGATGAGCTTGGAAATCTCATAACACAAAAGATGGATCTTCTAGAGGTATGGATGAATTCTATGGCTAATGTTGTCATAGAATTACAAAATGAAAAGGGAGAGATGACCCAAAATGAGTTGGAGGGCATCTCTGTAGATGTCCCAGAGAAGACCTAGAATGCACTAGATGATTTGCAAGTTTTGGAAGCTGAAATTATGGAAGAATATCTAGAGTTGATTCTCTTGGTGGAAGAGGAGGGTGCTGGAGAGTAAAATCTATTCTTTATACAACAATTCAATTTTTATATTCTTCCATTATTATTCTTTAAGGAATTAGGAGGAAACCATTTCGGGGTGGCAATGTAGTTTAGTGTGGGGTAATGTTGAGAAGACAAAGTATGAGAAGGCGCATAGAATATTTTGCACGTGGTAGTAAGGAAGATTTGAAGGCATAAAAGGATAGGGAAGGAAGCATGCGTAAAAGAAAGATTGAATCAGGACTTAGCCATTTTCATGGTTACATGATATTTTTGGAGATAGCACATAGAGCACACAATGGGATGGAGACTTGTGCGACACACAAATGCTATTTTGGAAGAGAATCTACTAAAGCGCCATGTATGAGTTTGAATTAATAATAGAATTACTACTGCTAGTTAATTGTAAGAGATCTATTATTAGTGCACTTGCATGTGTGCATGTTATTATAAAGGTGCATGACTATTTTTAGCATGTGACCTATTTTTTTAAGTGCGTAAGTGGTGAAGGGAAAGTCCCCACCCTTATAAATATGTAGTAATCTATGTAGATTAGGAGTGTTGTGTATGAGCTATTGTGGAGTTATGTTTCCAGATCTGATATGCGCATAAACTTATGATACTACTTATTGTAAGGAGCTTCTGTGTTTATTGTGTTTCAATATAATGGAGTGTGTTGGGTGAATAATGGTGTTAAACATGACTAAAACTAGTTCTTAAATGGTTCAATTTGTTATATATATCACTTAATTCATTATTATTTTAGATTTAGATCTCGTAATATGATATGTGCAAAGTATTTATGATGTTTGTGGATATGAATACATTAAATCTTCATCTTTTTCACATCCTATACAAGCAACTCGAAGGAGGTGCCTAGTACCTTGCATGCTTTGGGTGAGCACTCAACTCGAGGCTAGGTTATGTGTCGTGGTGCATGGGTTATTCATGGTAACTTCTAGGATGCATCAAGCATAATGATCGGGATCTTTATAGCTAAAGGGATAACACACAAGAATGATCTGTTGCCTCCTCAATAACTCAAAATTAGCAATCTTTGGATAGAAATATGTAGAAATCACATACTCTAAGGTGTAACTCATCAACACTATACTCCACCAATGATAAAAAAACACGTGTCCAAGTTAGATCAAGATAATCCAGGTCTTTGATACTCATCTTCGGTCCATATGTGAGGTCTATAAGACGAGCTTGATCTAGATAAATTCATCAAGAGCCATTCGTACAACTTTACTGGAAAACAAAAAAGAAGGTTTCATACTGACTCATGATATAGATGTTGTTCTACCCATTTACGTGGTTCAAACTCAAGTCGAAGACTAAATATTTGAGCAAATTCATCCTCCACGCTTTTAAGCCATGCTTCTAAACTATCCAAGGTCAAGCAATCTATCATCACACACCATTCTCACAACAGATTCAAAAATAAGTCCCGTGCAATGGAACCAAGATTTACTCATTTACTTACCCTTAATACTTCTTTCCAACACCAAACATGCCGACCTATCACCTAGCGGAAATTGGGCACTCACCACAGGCACACACGGGCACCGAGCCCCTCTTTTATGTGAGATTTGTGAGAAGGTTCTGCCATTAATGGATGATTATTTGTAGAAGCATAAGTACATTCACTTACTTAAAAGATAGAATATGCAACTAATAGATCTACACATTAATGCATCATAGAAGCTAAATAACATTGTAAGAAGTATAATAAACTAGCTCGAGCCAGGATAAGTCATATAACATGAGGGTTTACACCCATAAACAAGTTATATAGAATGAACCCACATTTATATTGATTTAAATGAGTTTTATTAGCTAAATTACAATAAAAAGGTCATCGAGACCATATATATTAAATGATAAATACTTGTCTCTGTAAACCTTCCTGATATGAGATCCTAACTATATTTTTTCCCATTTTATCCCTTGTTACATATCCTAGTACCCATACATATGCTTATGGAATCCCTTACAACCCTCTATCACTAAGTTCTCTAAACCCTAGCATTACTGCAACACTTTGTTACTCTTTGTATTTTTTCCCGAGTGTTAGGTCTATCTCTCATATGTCTGTCTTTATCCCGAGCATTTCTTTATAAAGGATCAACACCCACCACTATGCCTTCTCTAAGAACAGATTGCATTCCAAGTGTCAATGTGGTCCTCCATAGGTAAATTCTTATCCCTTTGCAAACCCTCCACTCTCTGTATTGATGTCTTCTCAGAATATTCCCTACATAGAATATACTTTTCTTGAACTCCAAGGTTCCATGCTAGCACCTTATCTACTCATCACACCTAGTCAATTCCTCACACTTTTCCTTAAATGCTTCTAGAATGCCAAATATGTCTAAGTCCTTTAAACCCATGTTCGCCTCCCCGTGCACCCTATTTTTCACTTAAACTCGTTATCCTGCGTGATTTCCCCGAGCACCCTCCTTCTCAATGGTCCTATTAACGTGTGCCTCTTGGTACTTAGCCAATATTTAGGGTCTAACAAGGATATTACATATAGAAAATTGAAAGGATCCTTCAACAATCCATCATAGCACTACCCCTCTTAAGCCATCTAGCTCTCGAGGGTGGAATTCTTCCTGGTATAACTTTGAATCCCTTTATGATTATAATCATACACTAGGAAATGACATAATAGACTATAAGGCCCTTATTGATGCTATCAAAAACATTGTGAACAAATGATTTCTTCCTCTAGACCTAGATACACCAAAATGATCTCACAAGACATCTATAATCACCACATCTAAACCATCCATAACCACTAAAAGTAGGGTTTCTTCTAAGAAAATTCCTCAACGTCAAACCGACATAGTACGTATAACACCTAGATCACGTACCCATGAACCTAAAACCTTAGATCAAAACAATTCCGAATTTATTGTTCCACTCTCTCACAAGTCATCTAACAAAAATCACCCGCCAAAGCCAATGTATCCATCCTTTCTATTCCTCATATATAATCTACCACCATAGTAAAAATATCATCATTAAAAACTTCTCCAAGCTCATTAAATATGTCCCTTTATGAGCTAGTGAAAACCTCACCTTCAAATACTTATTTTACTAAAGTGGACTTATTCTTGTCTCGAGCAAAGAAAAATACCACCAATATTGGAATCCAAAATTACTAGTTTTGGATTCCAAAATGTTAAATATTGGAATTATATGGACTCCAAAATCATAGATATTGGATTCCAATATTGTATATATTGGAATCGAAAATCACATATATTAGAATCCAAAATCAAATAGATAAGAATCTAAAATCACATATATTGGAATTTACTGCACTCCAAAGTCCCATATACTAGAATTTGAAAATCAAAATATTGGAATTTGAAATTGATTGGGAAAATAATAAAAAGAGTATGTCTTTATTATTTACAAGCTAGCGGCTGCGTGGCTTTAATTATTCCTTTGGAATAAAGGTTATTATTAGTTTTAAAATTTATTTAAGATTAAACTATGCAGTTTTTGGAAAATCATTTAATGATTTTAGGGAATCCAACATTGATCTACAAAACCATAAATATAACATGTTTATGTTTTATATTGGCTAGCAAGAATGCTAGGCTTTAATTTTTCTTGGGAATTTTTTTAATGATTTTAGGAAGTCAACATTTGTCTACAAAACAATAAACTAGTCATGCTTCTTTTTTATACGAGAAAGCGATAACTAGGTAGATGAATTTTAAGAGATGTGAGACACTTCTAGGTTCATTTACTATGATGTGATTAAACCACACTTGTAATTAGAGAATTAATAAATATATTATGAAGAAACTAGCAGAGGGAGTCAATTTAGACTATGAGAATATAATATGTCTTCGATGCACATGGTAGTGGTGTGAACCACCTTCTGGCCCTGCTCGTTGAAATTGTATTTGATGATCTTCTTCATCTAGCCCAATGATATTCGGTGGTGGTAGAAAAAATTTCAGATCTTCATTATCCTCCTATTCAAGATCCCTACATCTCACTCTTGTCGAACGCCATCACTTTCATCCCTAACTCAAGAAAATAAGAAAATTTGGGAAATCCTCAGCATCCGGAGTAAATTTTAAGGGTTTGCAGACACACAAATTTCCCTATAAATAAAATTAAACAAACATGTTCATTAAAGTGGACACCTGTTGAGCTTAATCAATGACAAATAATCTTGATAGGTTTTCTTTAGTGAAAACAAATAAATCATTATACTGAACGAGGAAATTCAAAATAAAAGGAGAATCGTTATGTTCAAGTGAAATAAAATTGGTTCACAAAACCAAATCCCTTCTGATCCATCACCATGTAGACACGTGTGATGTGTCCAAACAACTTGAAAAAACTCATGAAGATTGACATCCCTCGTGGTCCCTCGGAGAGAATGGGAACTCGGACATATTTTTTAATCATTTTTGTTGTGCATATTGTTGCTAGAACGGTCCACGCCATCCTTGAGACCGGGAGGTTCCCAGTGAGAGAGGTAGTGGCAGCCATGCCGGTGATGCATCTACTGGAGGTGAGGCCCTTGATGGCCTTATCCCTTGTTAAGGTGTATGTGGCACATCCGGGGTGAAGATCATTGTAAGGGAATTTTGATGTGTAGTGATCGCCCTTCTTATTGGAGATACAAAAAACTATGAGCACCACATTGTCCTTAGAGTGAGAGAGGCCAAACAACACATCTATGTAGGAATTGGAATTGTTGGCCTCGGATCCCCACAATCGGGGTCACTCCAGTAGATTTCCTTGTTAGATGTGACATTGAACTTTCACCACTCATGGTGCTCAATAGCACACTTAATAAGGAAATATTTGGTTACTTTAAGGATGCACAAGGTAGTGATGCAAACCACCTTCTGGCCTTGCCCATTGAAATTGTATTTGACGATATTCCTCATCCAATTTGACAATATTTGGTGGTGGAAAAATAAATTCCAGATCTTCATTATCCTCCTATTCAATCTCCTCATATCTCACTCTTTCGGATGCCATCACTGTCATCCCTAAATCAAGAAACAGAAAATTTGGGAAATCCTCACGCATCTAGAGTAAATCTTAAGGGTTTGTAGACACTCAAATCACCCTACAAATAAAAATAAATAAATGTCACCATGCTAAAAAAATTCAAAATGAATTTTAAAAATTAAAGATTTGATAGGTTTTATTTAGTGAAAATAAATAAATCATTATACTAAACGAGGCAAGTAAAAATAAATGGAGAATATTTGCATTCAAGTGAAACATATATGATCATATTAATAGTAATAACCCTACAAAACCTAAAGCAAAAATAAGTAAAATACTATATAGAAAGAAGTAAAGATGCATACTTTTAAGTATGCCTTTCTTTAATTTAAACAAAAATTCCTTCTTCGAGTGGCCCATTTGAATCAAAGAATAATATTATCATAACCATAGGAATTGAGATTATTGATAACTCTTTGAGCATCCTCCTTGTTGAAGAAATTAACAAAACCAAATCCCCTGTTAATTTATCTTTTGATCCATGGCCACGTAGACATGTGTGATGTGTACAAATGACTTGAAAATATCATGCAAATTGACATCCCTCATGGTCCTCGAGATAGAAATGTAATTCAAAAATATTTTTCATCATTTCTATGGCGCATGGTGGTAATGGAGCAACCACACACGCCCTAAGACTCGGGAGTCCCAAGCGGTGGAGGAAGTGACATTCCCATCGGTGATGCTTCTGTTGGAGGAGAGGCCCTCGACAGTCTTACCCATTGTTAAGGTTTCGTGGAATTGGTGGAAGTGAGATCCTTGTAAGGGAATTTTAATGTGCAGTGATCACCCTTCTTACTACACATATGACAAAATATTAGCATCGTGCTTCCCTAAGAGTAAGAGAGGGTGGACATCGCATCTCTACCGGACTTGGAATCGTCAGCCTTAGAACCCAATGGGTGGGGTCACCCAAGTAGCATCCCTTGTTGGCAGTGATGTTGACTTGTGCCACTGCATTGCTCGAGATTGCGCTTGCAAGGGCACGATCTAAAACTTGGATTCTAAGAGAGGAATAAATGCGCATTAACATCCCCTTAATAGTTATAAACCTGGATTCTAAGAGAGGAATAAACCTGGATTACAAAAACATTAACATCCCATTAATAGTTATAAATGTGTAACGACATTCATCATTAACCCCCCACGTCACCTTGCCATCCTTGTGTGCCTCGAAAGAAGGGACATGAAATCACTGCGGAAAATTTCCTCCCACACCTGACACTTTAAATGAAAATCAAAATTCTCCTACTCCCCTTGTCAAGAGGATATCTTTTCATAATTAAATATAGATATGAAATAAATTAAAAATCCTTTTCTAAAGGTATAATTATGCTAAATCATTTTAAGAAGTATTTTAATTTCATTATAAAACTATTCATCATGTTGGTATCCCAAATTCATAGAATAAATCATAGCAAATTAAAATTGATTTCACGATATCTATGAACACACTAATTGTTGAAGTGGCTGAGAATTTTTCAATTCTTTATATTCCTTAAACCGATGTGAACAATTTGTGTAGCAAACAATTGGAAGTCGAGTTGATAATATGACTTGAAAAAAGTTAGATATTTAAAACTTAACCATCGTTAGGTAATGCCAGTGTACCTTATCTAGGTAACTTAACATTAATCAAATAAGAATTCACCAAAAATAAAAATAATTATGTAAACTTTTTATATATATATTAACATATCTATTATCGTTTAAATCCTTTTATTGTACTATAAAACTACTAAAGATAGTCACACATATTATACATAATATACATTATTAAGATAGTCAAACACATTATACAGAAAACTATTCTCAAATAAATTTAAGGAGAAATTACATAATTTTATTTTTTATATAGTTAAATTCTTTTTTGGCTGAGCTATGAACCTGGAGGGTTGATGGGTCCCCACCCTATAAGTATCGAAATATTTGATCAATGTAGGAAATATTGTAAATAACAAGGCTAAAATTTAACATCAATAAATAGGCTCGTAAAATACATAGAGTGGTGAACACTAAAAATAGAGGGGGAATGATAGAGAAACCTTAGGGTTCCACCTCTAATTGGTCCATTGAGCCAAGCATTACAATATTCCTAAGAAAGGAAAAGGACGAGCCAACAATAGTATTTAAGTGCACCACATGATCAGGAAGGGGCAGGGTAGGTTTTGCGAGCAAAAATAGGTTTAGGGATGGCATGTTGGAGATAGACACCCCATTGGATCGAAAAATGCTTTGAACAGACTTAGAAAATTGATGGAGGGCCCAAATTTTCAATTCCAGGGCATCACAAATCCTGTTGTCAACCTAGAAAGGAGAGGGACAAGGATACATATTCACAAACAGAATAGGAAGGAAAATTATGTGAGCTTTGGCCAAATCCACACAATGACATGGGTAAATGAAATGGGACGTGACCACCATGACCACTTCCTTATCTACACATAGCACTAGGAAATTGAACACAAAGACACATGTAATCTCGGAGTTAACATAGGCTCTCTCGGTGATCAAGAGATAATCCACGCCCAAGAATTTCTCAATCACATTTAGAACAGGTGTGGATCCTATGTGAAAGACATTGTGAAGACAAGTGGAAGACATAGGAGAGTGGAAATCCATTTCTGGCTTCTTGCCACATAAGAGGATGAAAGGAACATAAGTAGATGCCATGAGAGGGAATGTTGAAAAAAAAGAGAAATGTGAGAAAGCGAGTGAGGTAATTTTTAACGACCATCCTTGGCGAGATCACCGTCGAGTCATGGGAATCCTTAGGTTAGTGGGACGTGTGCCCTAAGGAGACCTCCATATTTTTAAATAAGTTGTCTCTTCTTTGCAGGTGAGATAGGGGTGAGAATAATTAAACAAAAACATAAAATAAGCTAAGGCAATGCACCGAATGAGCCTGCTAAGAGATCAATCAAGACCAAAACTTCCTAAGAAGGGAAATAGTGAATAACTAAAAAAGAGTGGACAAAATACACCACAAGTCAGAAATGGTCACACATAACACTACCTCAAACTACTTAAGCAAAAATTCAAAGATAGTAACAACATTCAAAGATGCATAGTTTCTACATGAAAATAAAGGTGATCAGAGACAATAAGGATATGGATAATGAATAGAAAACACCATAAGCCATATATATTACTCCAATAGTTATGCACAGTATTACATTTAGAAAAGAGGTAAGATTTTTGTTACAAAACCTGATAAAGGCTAGAGTTCCAAGGCATCTGTCTTTTAAAAAGAGATACTTGCAAAAGAGAAGAAAAGATTAAACCTCCTAGTATCTATCTAAAAGGTAGTTCTCCTCTTTTACATCATACTTTGATTATAATATATAGGAGGAGAAGGAGGTAAGAGATAATTATCGAACTCTTTTCTAACTTCCCTTTAATTATGATAAATGATGTGAAGTAACTAAAATAGATTTCTTCAAATATTTCTCACTATTTGGATCTTTCAATTGAGTGAGATCCATGCCTATTTAATGCATCTTAATTATCCTACAACCGAATCCCTTGAGATGGACTCGCATTTTGAGAAAAAACCCTTTCGGCTATTTATTACATAACTAGATATTTCAACCCTTTGTGCATTGGTTCCCGGATCTTGATTCAAATGGTGCGTATTTTGTAATGAAATGACCCTTTGAATGCAGATGAATAACTCAAGTCTTTATAGGATGGAACTCTTCACACAGGGCTACACATTAATTCTCTACTGAAATGATAAGCTAGACAACCCCTCAAATCTCATCCTTTAAAAATTCCTAAGCATTTAAAATCTTATAGATAAGACCCAAAATAACTTATACGTGGCAGATGGCTTGTCACCTTTTATGACTTATTTTGAAAATGGAGTCCATTTGTTGCAAGATCCACGTGGAAGGCTCGCACATCCTTATGAATCTAATTTTCTTTCTGGCTCTTGGGAATGTGTTAGGTGGACACTTAGCACCATTCACGAGCTTGTTACTCTACACCTTTTTATGATTAAAGGACTTGTGGTATTTAAATGTGAAAACCATCTTTCGGGTGGGACCCATTTGTTGAATCCACATCTCTCAAATACTGTGGGAGTTTGAGAATTTGTCCCCTCCTTTGACTTCTGAAGTTACACCTACTTAACACTTTGCACCATTCGTGGTTTGATCGGATATCTTTGTGATTTGGTTAAGTCCCCTTTTTCTTTCGATGAAGATTCGGCTTTGAATGGGCTTTGAAAATGCAAGAAAATTCCTAGCTGCAGAAATTTAAATAACATTTTGGCAACTCACTGGGACCATTAGCCTACTAAATGAAAAGAACCCACAATCTCCCACTATAAAATTGGTCTAAAATTTTTTTGAAGCCACTGTGAATCTGAGTATATGGCCCTTTTAATTTTCTATGGAGCATTCATAGTTACTAGTTGATTCTTGGTCCTTCCTACTCTCATAATGAAACTCGATAAATTTTATTTTTTGTGAGAGTAGAAAATTGAAAATATGGCCAACGAAATCCTTTGGCTTATTTTAGTTTCTCTACATTTTCTCGTAGTGAAGCAACTATCATAGGCAACTAAGGATTTCCCGCTGAAAATACTAAAGGGCATGGTGCATTGTATCTTGAGCAATACGAACAAAGCTATATACAAAAGAAACAAATCATACATGCCCCGAATGAGTCATGCAGAGTGTGCACAAGAACTTATTCTGTTGAAATAAAATCTACTCCTACTCCTACACTAACCAAAAAAAAGAAAAGCTAAACAAAACCCGCTACATGTAGGGAGAAGTAACTTCCCTTATTTAAAAAGTGCAGCCATGTAATTAATTTAACAATGGTTATGGCCTATAATAAGAGTGAAAAATACCTTCCACCCTTCTATCCAAGGTATCAATAAACAAAAATAATACCTCCTCAAGATGTTCATCTTTTGGTTGGAGGTGTTGTGGCTGACCCTTGGTGTATTGAAGATCATCCTCATGCTCTAAAGTGAGCATGACCGGTATTGGATTCTCCATTGGCTCCCATGCTGCTAGATATTTTATTGGGCATGGGGCCTTAGGAACCAATGGGCTGATCCTTTTTATTTTCCCATTCCTTTGAAGCTCATCCTCATGAATGGGGATATCTTATGGACTTTTACGGAAGAAGGTGCTTTCTTAGGCTAATCTAAATGTTTCTCTACTTCTACAAATAATTTTGCTTCTTCCAAAATTTCCCTTTCCATGATGACTGATTTGATCTTGTTGTCATCATCTTCCTCTTCCTCCTCAAACATAAAGTTTGAGAGATCAAACTCCTCCACAAAATCAGATTCCTGCAAAGATGTGATAGAATCTAAAATTTCATCATTAAAAGAAAGAAAGAAGCTTCCAATTATTTCTTCTTCATTCAAGGGTCTGAAATCTGATTTGTTCTCCTCCACAACATGAAGTTCTCCATGGTTGGTTGTAACTGATGATGATGATTATGGTGGCTCAATGCAACCTTCCAATAGTGTAGTAAGCTCTAGGCATGTAGGATATGAGGGTCATTGCATTCCATTGAAACATCCTGCACTTCGGGAGATTTTCCTCTTTTTTTTACACATGCTCTTCTTCTTATGGATTTGGGGTCGCCTCTTTCTTAGGTTTAACTAGAAATGTGATATTATCAATCCCAAAACTATGACCCCATCTTTTCCAATCTTCAGTTATTTCTTCTTGACTGGACTCTCCTTCGGGTTTCCCTTGACTAATTTTAGTACTGTTTTCTTCCCAAGATAAACTTGAGACAATAAGAGGAGGGTTGGGTTGGGTTACAAAATTTTTGTAACCATTTGTGGTGGAGAAGGAAGTGGAACTTCTTTGTTAGGAGGGGATGACTATTGGGAAGGGAAAAGGGCAGAAGAATTGAGATGGGATGAAAGACTAGGAGATGGAGAAGGGAACTCAACATTTGGAGCAACATATAATGGGCTTGAATCATGACAACATTGAAATGGTAAAGCTTGGGAAGGAGAGAAAGAAGAACAAAGAGTTGGTGATTGACTTACCCATTGACAAGGTTTTCTCGTAATTTTCTCATATGTTTCAATACCCTCGATCCACTGCATAAGTAGGGGCAGCACTTCTTCTAAGAATTCAAGCCTCTCCCACGAGCTATAGTGGCCAGGAATAGGGCCTTCCCATGGACAAGGTGCCCTGCATCCTATCCTAGATGCCTTAATTTGTGTTGTAGCCCAAGTTTGAACCATACCCACCTCCATTCCTTGGATCTTCTCTAGTAGATCAACATCCTCCATTTGACATTATTGTCATCATACAAATACCCATGCTCTTGATAAGTTCTAAATCCAAACTAATCTTAGCATTGCTCATGTGGGTAAGCATAGCGGATTTGTATCTAGTTCTAACGCTGATTGTACTACTAAAAGTGTGAATTCCACTGTGGAAATGAATTCATGGTTACACAACTTCATAGAACGAAAGGAAATGAGAGACGTGGAAAGAAAGATGAATGGAGATGGATGAAAGAAAGGTCTGAAATTTTTAGAATGGGCCATTTGGACATGACAGAGTCGTCAGGTGTGATTTGTGTGTTTACCTCCATAGGTTGAATCTCACCAAGAACACACTAACTTCATGAAATGAAATGATAGTATGCTTTGAACTGTCCCACCAGGTGTGCCAAGAAAATTGTTGACGACCATCCTTGGTGGATCATCGTCAGAGTCATGGGAATCCTTAGGTTAGTGGGATGTGTGACCTAAAGAGACCAATTTTTTTTTAAAAGAAGTTGGATCTTCTCTGCAGGGTTAAAAGAATTAAAATAAAACATTAAATAAGATAAGATGATGTGCCGAATGAGCCTACTAAGAGATCAATCAAGACCACAACTTCCTGAGAAGGGAAATGGTGAATAACTGAAAAAGGGTGGAAAAAATGCACCATAGGTCAGAAAGGGTCACACATAACACTACCTCAAACTACTTAAGCACAACTTCAAAGATAGTAACAACATTCAAAGATGCACAATTTCTACATGAAAATAAAGGTGATCAGAGACAATAAGGATATGCAGATGATGAATAGAAAGCACCATAAGCCATATATATTACTCTAATAGTATCTGTCTAAAAGGTGGTTCTCCCTCTTTTGCATCAGAATTTGATTATAATATGTTGGAGGAGAAGGAGGTAAGAGATAATTCTTGAACTCTTTTCCAACATGCATTCAATTATGATAAATGATGTGAAGTGAAAGAAACAAATTTCTTCAAATCTTTCTCACTATTTGGCCCTTTTGGAAGAGTGAGAGCCATGCCTATTTAATGCATATTAATTATCCTATAACCAAATCCCTTGAGATGGACTCACCTTTTGAGAAAAACCCTTTCGGTTATTTATTACATAACTAGATATTTTGACCCTTTGTGCATTGGTTCCCGACCTCTTGATTCAAATGACGTTTATTTTGTAATGAAATGACCCTTTGAATGCAAATGAATAATTCAAGTCTTTACAGGCTGGCACTCTTCACACGAGGCTACACACTAATTTTCTACTAAAATGACAAGTTGGACAACCCCTCAAATCTCATCCTTTGAAAATTCCTGAGCATTTCAAATCTTATCGATAAGACCCAAAATCACTTATACGTGGCGGATGGCTTGTCATCTTTTATGACCCATTTTGAAAATGAGGTCCATTTTTTACAAGATCCACGTGGAAGGTTCGCACATCCTTATGACTCTTATTTTATTTTTGGCTCCTGGGAATATGTTAGGTGGACACTTGGCACCATCTGTGATATTTCTACTCTACTTCTTTCGATGAGTAAAGGACTTGCACTATATAAATGTGAAAACCATCCCTCAAGTGGCACCCCTTTGTTGACTCCATGTGTCAGCCCTGCATAAGTTTGACACTTCATCCCATCCTTTTACTTCTGAAGTTGCACATGTTTCACACTTGGTACTATCCGTGGATTCCTTGACTCTCTTTGTGATTTGGTTAATTATCCCTTTTTCTTTTGGTGAAGATTTGGCTTTTAGTGGGCTTTGAAAATGCAAGAAACTTCCTAGCTACAGAAATTTAAATAACAAGAATGTAAAAACACAACCCAATTAAGTAGTCCCTCGACTTGTGTGAGGCAAGTTGATGTAATAAAAAATGAATGGCATCATCGAGATTTTCCCATGCATCGGATATATTATGAATAAAGGCTTCTGCTGATTGACAAACACACATTATACAAAATAATTTTGCTAAATATTGTCACACACATTATACAAAAATTTGTGTTATCAATTAAATCTAAGGACAAATTACTTATTTGTAATTAGGTTATTGATTTAACAACATCACGTACGTCTCCACATCATCTTCCACATCCTTCAATAGTTGCAATATAGAAAATAATTCCTCATTCAAGTAAAATTGTAATATGCATTATAGGCCACAATTCATCCTTCAATAAGTATATTTTACAATTGTAATATGGATTACACTTTCTCTAAACGATGCTAAGATTTTTGAGAAATATGTTTTGATTCCTGGATCCTTGATAAATGGTACATTTGATGACAATTAAACCTTCCTGTTAGAGTAGGTATTTACCTTAGCTCATGTTCACCTAGGTACTTTATTTACCTTTATTGTATTTATCCTCACCCACTTATGTGTGTGGATATTTATTTTATCTTATTTAGATATTAGGAGATATTATATAGTTGTTAGGTATATTTATTTCCTTGATCTATGGTATTGACTAGATCCTTGATGTCTAGTTCTCTCCTAAATCTATGGTCTTGAATAGTTCTTTTATGACTAGTTATTTCCTTGATTTATGGCTTGATCTACAACCTTGACTAGTTCTTAGATTGTTATTCCTTGCCTATTTAAGTAAGGCCCATTCTCAATGTATGGTAATTGAGTTCCATAATAATATATGATATTGCTACTCATTTGTTTGCAAAGGTTTTATGTAAAGTTATTCTGGCGAATTGCTTTCATCTTATTGATCGTGGTGTTTGATTAGCATATGTGTTCTTGGCTTGGCTCGATGAGGTACTCATGTACAATAACTAGGAAAAAAGGGACACCGCAAGGTACCCAAAACTAGTAACAACAAAGTAAAGAGAGAGAAAACCCACTCCAAGGCATCCCAAGAAGCTCGGCTCAAAAACTCGTACAATGCTGAAGAAGTTTGGTGTGCACTGTGGTCTGAATCCATGGCTCGATCATAGAACTAAAAATAATCGACACTAGGTTTCACAAGAATAGCTCCATATAAGGAGACCTTCAAAGTGTAAAAAAACACCAAACATAATTTTATCAATCACTGCAAATAGGTGTGCCACGATCCAAGAAAAGCCAAGGTAACAAGGCAAGGACATAAAACCCGAAGAAGCAGGATCAACACCACACCCTCCCATATTGCTTGAATGGGTGAAGTGACACTACAAATATGTATGAGTTGTCAAAACAACTACTCGAACACTAACAAACTAACACTTGGGCTCCACCAGAATAGCTCCCCCACAAGAGAGACTGTCAACATGTCAAAAGTGTCAAAAATACAAATACAAAATCTCTCAACAAACAAGAGAGATACACTACACCTGCTAAAGAAAAATGCTCAAAACAAGAAGCATCACAATGCAGAAGGTATAAAAAGTGGAGAAAGAAGCTGAATGGTGGAGGAGCCATGCCTATAGAGTCCTCTCAATGAATTCCTATGTCACCTCCACAAGTGAGAAAATATCCACCCAAAATCAACATGGATGGATGAAGAAGATGCCTACATATGACTTGGTGCAAAATGCACAATGGGTGCATGTAAAAGAACATCAGAATGTGTGTCAAGTTGATCATGTATGACAACTAAAATCTCAGGTTTCTCAAGCCTGAGTGAAGATGTAGAACTCATGTGTTGCTCAGGATCCTCAGAAAGAGTCGAGCGAACAAAAAAATGAGCTCTGTCAATGTGTGATCCCAATGAAGTATCTACTCGAAAACCAATGTCATGACGAGAATTCCACTTAACATGTGGAATAAAGGAAACAATACCTTGTGAATATCGATAATGCTTCTGCTAGAGAGACCCATAGAACGGAGCATGTGAGAACTGAATGCAGTAGTATGCTTCTTAAAAATCCATGCGGTGAGTAGAAGCATCAAAAATAGGTTCAGGCTCAAAGACTGGCAGATCAATGTCAGTGGGTACAAGAGCAACAACTGCAAGTGGACTAGGAGCATGGATATGGTTGTCCACAATATGATGGTGATGTTGTAGGCTAACAAGTTTTTTCTGCAAGGAGT
The DNA here is from genome assembly GCA_018340775.1 of Taxus wallichiana var. yunnanensis. Lineage (NCBI taxonomy): Eukaryota > Viridiplantae > Streptophyta > Pinopsida > Cupressales > Taxaceae > Taxus > Taxus wallichiana. The sequence goes on from CM031238.1 coordinate 612,618,320, forward strand.
GTATTATTGTATCCTTATTGTGAATGAGTGATTATAGAAGAGAATTTCACTTCTTGAGCAATCTATTTTCTTCCAAAAATTTTACAATATCCTCTTGAAGTCCACATACTTTAGAGAAAAGCATATCATTCTCAAAATCCATGATAGGTACAAACTACAACTCCCAAAAATTTAGGACGTCAGGCTTAGCCAAAATTGCGTCCACAATTGATTACAACACTCCTCCATATTTGGCACTTTATAATTATAGTGCAAGTCTCAAAATAAATATTTTCAATGGAAAGAGCACAAAAAAACAAGAACTTTTGCAAAAAATGACACTCAAAACCGAGTTACCGATCAAAAGTTACAAGCTTTTTAATATTTTGTGTTGTTATTTATTTTAGTTTCCACTAAAACAAAATAAATTTTTGTTTCCTTCACCACACAAATAAAATTAAAGGGGGCTGAAGTTAAACACCTACTAGTAGGAATCACAAGCTTTAAGCCCTCATATGACCATACCATATGACCAAGGGCTAAGGTTTTTAATGGGTGAACGATAACGAGATCGTACCAAGCCAAGAACATAGACACTAATCAAACACCACGATCAATAAGATGAAAGCAATTCACCAGAATAACTTTACATAAAACCTTTGCAAACAAATGAGCAGCAATATCATATATTATTATGGAACTCAATTACCATACATTGAGATTGGGCCTTGCTTAAATAGGCAAGGAATAACAATCTAAGAACTAGTCAAGGTCGTAGATCAAGACATAAATCAAGGAAATAACTATTCATCAAAGAACTAGTCAAGACCATAGATTTAGGAGAGAACTAGACATCAAGGATCTAGTCAATACCATAGATCAAGGAAATAACTATACCTAACAACTAGATAATATCTCCTAATATCTAAATAAGATAAAAGAAATATCCACACACATAAGTGGGTGAGGATAAATACAATAAAGGTAAATAAAGTATCTAGGTGAACATGAGCTAAGGTAAATACCTACTCTAACACCCCCCCTCAAGTAAAGCTAGGGGCCAAAATAGAAGTGGCATGTCCACAGTATGAGTCCCGACAACTAGGCTTGATGAGGTACTCATGTATAATAACTAGGAAAAAGGGACACAAGGTACCCAAAACTAGTAACAACAAAGTAAAGAGAGAGAAAACCCGCTCCAAGGCATCCCAAGAAGCTCAACTCAAAAAATTGTACAATGCTGAAGAAGTTTGGTGTGCACTATGGCGGTAAGAATCATTATTATAGTTCTACCTATATTTTAGAAAATTTCCTCTCATTATTCAATCATCTTTTACTCTTTGGCAGTAAGAATCAAAAGTCTCTGCTATGACACCTACTTCAATAGATCTAGTTAGCCATACTTTCCTTGATTTCACTTTATCTGCTAGAATTTATAGCTCCTCATCAATCATTCCTCTTGTAAGCCTGAAGGAATTCATCGTGAACCTTTCCAGTGAATTTTCTTGAAAGTTAGGTTGGTTATCCTTAAAAGGAGAACAAGCAAGCCCACCTGATTTAAACAACTCAAAGTTTGTTGTCCATTTTGTCCATATGTCCTCGGGTAAAAATAGAAATGTCATATATTCATATAGAATATCAGCTCTAATCACATTGAAAATAGTAAAACATTGTTTCTTGAAACTCTGCATTAAAAGAGGAAATAATATATTTACTTTCTACATATTACAAAATTAAATTTTAAGAAAAAATGAATTAAAATTAAGTATCATTACCTTCAACTCATTTGTCTTTGCATTTCCCACTCTGGGCTTCCGAGGATATGCTAGTTATCTCAAAATCATTTGATCCTTGTATATTATATCAATAAAAGTGGTATCAATTCGATTTTGTTTTACCTCATTTTGTGCCTGAAAATATTATCAATGTCTTTCCTTGGCGTGTTTGAAGAAATAATGCGAGCCTTTCTAAACTACATCTTAGTATGTAATGACTTTGAATTTCTTTTAGCTAAATTTTATTATTTGGAAAAAATGGTATGTTGGTCATCTAGAATGTAGAAATGCACCTCATCCCTTTTCAGGTCATCTGGATCCTCGAGTAGCACAAGTTCCTTTGTAGATGGTAAAAAGGGAAGAATAATTACATCCCTTAGTGTAGGAATAACATTAATCAACATTGAATGGATAATAGGTCAACATTATCTTCATACACATGACATAATTGATATTGTAGAGGTGGCACATGGCACCTAGAAACTTCAACTAGAAAAACATCACCATTGAAAAAAAACAATTTTAATTGTTCAACATTTGTAATTTCTATTTTCTCAAATATACTGGTTGATTTCTTCAACAACACAACTGATTTTTTATTATTTTTAAGCCCTTATAACTTTGAATTAGAGGGATCTATCTCTAATTTAGAAAAATAAGACCACCTCAGCGTTGTAAATAGCTTTGCATGTTTTTGTGGAGAAAGAAAAAAATTTCTATTCAAATAATGGAAAATAGAAGAAGTATTCTAGTTTTATACAATTTTATGAATACCAAATTCATGTTATTATAAATTTCAAGGGATTTTTCACACCTATTTTTTCTAACTATAAGAACAACCCCAAATTCCAACCATATTTTAAATAAGAACATGTTTTATTTTCTCTAGAAGCCTTCATTTCCAGTTTCTTGAACAATGAAACTTCCAACTCCATGTCAAGAATAAGGCACTTATTCATTACAAAGTCAATGCGTTCAACTTGAATATGCAATGTTTGTTGATTAATAACCTTTGAAGTTAGTACCATACCGACTTCATTGACAATGTCTTCATCAACAAAAATAACCACAGATCACCATGGTAATTTTCTGGGGAATGCATTTCTACAAACCATTCATCGTCTATATTTTTCATATCCTCTTCTCCTTCAATCAAAGGAATTTTCAGGAACGGAGTGTAACCAATGGAAGACATATTTCCTGAAAAAAGGAATTAAACAAATTAATAATTCGTAAGTAATTGGAAAGGATAAATATTGTTTCTCAATAGTGCAAAAGCAAGGAGATGTTGTATCTTGATGTCTTTATTTTCATAGAGTAAAATTCAATAGGAATAGATATTCATAGGTTAGCTTGGTCATAAGCATACTTTAACCCTCCTTTAGTTATATAAAAATAAATCATTAATAAAAAAATTATCCTTTGCACTAAGCAATTTAAACAATTAATTGATTTTGAATTTGGTCTTGTTTTGAGTTATCAATTTATTGCTAGAAGTGAAGACTAGCATCCATAACATCTATATATTCTAGGATATCTTGTTGTCAACGTAAAAAAATCTACATAGTTTTAGGATAGAGGAGATACTAGTGGATTGTGTTAGGAAATAATATTTATTAGTGCTCCATTATTATAGATATTGTAAAGAGAATAATATTATGTGAGTAATTATTCACATATTTGGTTGTATTATTTGATAGTTGTAATATTGTTGTGAATTGAATATTTAATAATAAAAATTATTACATGTTGTGATGTGATTAGGTGTTGTAATTAGGTACCATTTTATTGTTCTCATAAGATATATCATGTTTATCACATAATTGAAATTGGATAGTAAAAAGGACAATGCCTAGAAGTCGCTAGGTTTAATTAGTAATTGAAAGTAATGGTTTCGTGTATCAAGCTTTAATAGTTTCTTATTTTAAAATCAGTGATCAAATAACAAAAAAAACATGGAAAACCCTAGTGTCTTCTAGGATCCTAGAAGGTGGCTAATATACTTAGCGGGTATTAGGCTTAATATTACGTGTTTGGCTACGTGTATTGTATTCTCTTGAAATTATTTTTTGAATTACATCTATCCAGAAAAAGTCATAAATATTCTTCTTTTCTTGGAGTATTTGTTGTCTTCTCTTGTCTTGCAACATCAAAGAAATGTAGTAAGAATCCACCCTAGCAGTTGCTAGTCTTGAAAAATATAAATACAATAATGGATCATGAAAGACAATAGTTATACTAGTTGACCACTAACATGCAAGATAGACTTTGAATATAATATTGAACTCAAATATCATTGCCAAGCTTAAAATTTTCTTCTTAATTACATCTATTCAAGAAAGCCATAATATTTTTTCTTGTCTTGGAATATTTTTGTCTTCTCTTGTCTTGGAACATCAAAGAAAGGAAAATCCTTGGCAACTGCTAAGTTGCTTGACTTCCCTTAGGTAGTTTCCTCTCTATTTTTAGAATCCATTTTAACTTGGAGAATAACAATCGGGAGGATGAAGCCTTATGTATTACTAGTTGGATATATTGTCATATCACATAATTCATGTCATTTCTTATCAAGGAAATGCTTAGCAAAGGCCTAAGCTACATTGCTTATTGAAAGGAGTGGTTTGGCACTCACTAGGATCTACTTTTTTTTCAAAAATATAGACCTAATAAAAATTCATTGTCTACCTTAGTGACAAATATAAGAGTTAGAACATAATAATAGAAGTACATATTTTAAACCTAAAGACATATCTTGATCATCTTGGCCCTGCATATTTCCATAAATTACCCATTAAACAAAATATTCCTAAACAATTTACTAAAAATCGAGGGTGAAGATGAAGACAAATCTTGCTTAGGAATAAATGATCAGAGGTATGAATAGAAATGCTTGTTTTATGTTTACCAATTATTCATTGATGAGAAGGTTAGCGATCGATCAACATCTACATTGTCAAGTAATCCATTTTAACAATGCAAAAATAATCTCAACAAATTTTTTTCATTATTTGTAATTATATTATATTTTTAGACTATCCCTGATAGAGCCAAGTCCTTGAATACATACCTTCAAGAAGGTTGATGCCTTATGTAGTTCTCATTTGATCTTTTGTGAAGAAAACATAATTCATATCTTTTTACATAAACAAAAATGCTTTGGAACTGGTAAGCATCATTAGTTAATGAAAGGGAAGGATTTGTTATTGCTAAGATAAATAGGTTTTGGTAATAGACATAGCCACATAGTTAGGAAAGGTTAGATCATAGTAGCAGAAGTAGATCATAGTAGAAGAAGTATCCTCAAATCTTATATGGAAAGGTAGATGCAAAAAAATAATGGGTGTGCCTCTTCTAGAGGCTATCCTCATAATTAATAACTTGACTATTGACTAAAAATTAAGTAAAGTATTAAATATATAAATCAATAAAATTAAGTGCTAGAATGAACATCATTCCCTACTAATGACTTAAATAGTAATGAATTAATTATTAGAGGAAACTCCCATATTATTGCTAACTTTTCCGCCATAAAAAGCATACCTTGTCAAGGAAAATCAATCTTTTGTGAATAAATTTCCCTTTGTATGCTCTATATTTTGTTGGAATCCATTTTATAACAATCCATTTTAACATCAATCTTGCTCAAGAATAAATGATTCGTTGATGAGAAGGCTAGCATGGGGTTTTATGTTTACCAATTATTTTATGATGAGAAGGCTAGCATCGTTATCCTCTACATTGTTGAGGAATCCATTTTAACAATGCAAAAACAATCTCAACAGCTTTGTTGTCATTATTTGTAATTATATTATGTTCGTTGGACTATCCCTGATAGAGACAAGTCCTTGAATACATACCTTCGAGAAAGGTTGACACCTTATGTAGTTCTCATTTGATACATTGTGCAAAAATGTAATTCATATATTTTCATATAAATAAAAATGTTTGGAAATTGGTAAGTGTCGTTAGTTAATGAAAGGGAAGGATTTGTTATTGCGAAGATAAATAGTTTTTGGTAATAAACATAGCCACATAGATAGGCAAGGTTAAATCATAGTAGAAAAAGTATAAATCAAGGTAGTGAAAAATTAATAGGTGAGACGTTTCCATAGGCTATCCTCATAATTAATAACTAAACTAATGACTAAAAATTTAGCAAAGTATTAAATGTATGAATCCTCAAGTTTAAGCAATGGAATGTTGTTGGTCCTGGCTAATGAATAAAATAGAAATGAATTAATTATTGTAGGAGAATCCCATATTATTAGTAATGCCACCATAAAAAAACCTTGTTAGGTAAATCAATCTTGTGTGAATAAAATTCCCTTTGTATGTTGTCATTAACTCCAAATTGAACCTTACATCTAATCTATTAAGATAGCTAATAAATAGGCATATTTTATAGAAAATCAAGGGAATGACCAAGCATTTTGTGATAATATTGGTAATAAATATGTTGATTGGTTAATCATCACCGTTTCCAATAAAGGATGATATTAAAGCCACTAGCAAGCTTGTATTAATTACAAGCATGCGATGGCATATTCACTCCATATATTTATCTAGTTACTCTCCCTTATTTTCACACCTTTCGGTTTTCTCTCACAAGATTTCATTTATTTATCATGGTCGACCAATGTTTCCTTTCATGTAATTTCCACGTCGGTGCGTGAAATGGGATTTTATACCAAAATTTTCACTTCGCCATTTGAAATCCATTTTTGGATTGAATCATAGAAAGACTTGGTTTTATTGAGGGAGTTCTTAGAGATGATTATCTTTCTTCTGGAGGGACATCTAAGGGTGAATGCGGAAGTTTCTTGATGTTCATTTGTCATCTTCTTATCATACATCAACAAAGGATTGGGCTTTGGAGATGGGTCATCACTGGATCAAGCCAACTTATAGGTTGGCATGGAAGTAGAAATGGACAAAACCTTGAGTGTGTCATGGCCCTTAATTTTTGATGCTCACTATAAATAGGAAGGTTTGGTGGACATGGACATTTTTTCAGAGTTGTACAAATGGTTTCACGTCCTAAATCATTTCTTATATGAAGTCGAAAATGGGGTGAGACATCGGTGATGGGAGGTAGGTCACTCCACTTTCCTGACTGGATGATATGTTATGTCTACTCGCTACAATAGAACTGACACATTGGGATCTTCTTCACGGAAAGGTCATGAGTCATATGATTGGTTAAAGAGTCGTGCTACTATTGGAAAAGAGCATATTTTTGAACCGCCAAGTGGAAACTATTTTAAATCCATTAAGGTGGAGGTTTAGAGGTATCATCAAATTTAGATAAATAAGTTCTTCTAAAATCCATCAGGATGTTATATCTTTGTTTTGGTTATTATATAGCATTGTCAAGTTCCATTGTTATCGAATCATACTATGGCTTACTGGTCTGGGGTTTTTTTGTATTCCCAACCACTTTTATGTTTTTGGCATTGGCCCTTGCATTTTTTCACCAAATTATTTTGTATCATTTGGGTTTTTAGATTGATCCTCTTATTATATCTATAATGTAAAGGAAAGGGACCCTTCAACCCTCATTTAATTATAAAATACAAGAAATCATTAGTATAAGTTTATGTTATGTGTTGCACTAAGAAATTTAAACAATTAATCACTATTAAATTTGGTTTGTTTCAAGTTGTCAATTTGTTGGTAGAAGTGAAGACTAAGTACCGCTAAGCATCTATATATTCTAGGATATCTTTCCATCAATGTAAAAAAATAATATTTATAGATTTACGTTAGAGGGCTTGAATGCAAGACAAGAATTATCCTAGTGGCCACTAATCTCAAGAATTTGTTATGTTACCCCAATGTGGAATAATCTACAACCTTAGATATGTCTATCATTTGAATATCATGTGGTGGAATTCAAATAACATATTGAACTCAATCCACTAGGCTGAAATTTTGTTTTGGAATATGTGTAATCAAGAAATTCATTAAAATTTGTGATGTCATGTAATATTTGTTGTCTTTGAACATCAAAGAAATAAAGTAAACATCAAACTAGTGGTAGCTAGACTTAGAAGGTTGTATTGTAAAATCAAAATATAAGAATGGAGTTTAGTTATTTTTTTGAGTTGGGTCATTATTAATTGTCTTGTATGTAGGGAAAAAACTACCCTAGCGACCACTAATGTCAATTCTTTGTTATGTTGCACCAACAAATATAATAAGCTTCGATCTTAGGGGTCTATGTGTACTCTAGAAAATCATTAATATATGTCTTGTCTTTGAATATTTTTGTCTTGTCATGTATTGGAATATCCAAGAAATGACATAAACATCCACCCTAGCGGTCACTAGTCTTGTAACATCATATTCTAAAATCTAAATATAATAATGGAGCTTAGTTCATTTTTCCATCAAGTCATTACTAATTTCCCTGTATGTAAGACAACAACTATCCTAGTGGCTACTAACCTCAAGCCTCTATGATGTTGCAATAACGCTAATTAATAATCTTTGACCTTAGTAATAATAGGTTTTGAATCTCATGTGATAGACTTGAATATCATATTCAAAGTGGCTACTAGGCTTAAAATTTCATTTGGAATTCATGTGATAGACTTCAAATATCCTATTGACCTCAATGGCCACTAGGACTTAAATATTCATTTGGAATTATGAGTTTTAGGAAATAAATGTAGTAAGCATCCACACTAGTGGTCGCTAGTCTTTGAAGATAGTCTTTTAAAATTTACTACTTGTCCTATATGCAAGACAATAAATATCCTAGCATTCGCTAACCTCAATTATTTGTGATTTTCCACCATCGCTATCTAATTATCTTTTACCATAGTGGCGCTAGGAATATCATGTAATAAACTTTGAATATCATGTTGTACTCAGAGGCCGCCATGCTAAAAAAATGGTGTTGGAGCTTAGTTCATTTTTTTTTTAGTCCGAGTCATTAATCAATATCTTGAATACAAGATACAAGAATTATCCTAGTGGCCACTAATCTCAAGTCTTTTTATGTTACACCAACACAATGGAATAATCTATGACCTTATGCTGCTAGGCTTGAATATCATGTGATAGAGTTTGAATAACATATTGAACTCAACGGCCAATGCATAATGCAAAAATTTCGTTTTGGAATATGTGTATTCTAGAAAATCATTTAAATTAATCTTGTCTTGGAATATTTGTTGTCTTGGAACATCAAAGAAAGAAAGTAAACATCCACCCTAGTGATCGCTAGTCTTAGAAGGTAGTATTGTAAAATCAAGATATAATAAAGGAGCTTAGTTAGTTTTTTAGGTGGTTCATTACTAAATGTCATCTATATGAAAGAAACAAGTATCCTAGTGGTCACTAATCTCAAGTATTTGTTATGTTGCACCAATATATTTAATAATCTTCGACATTAGTGGCTACTAGGATTTGAATATATGGTAGGATTCAGATATCATAATACAAAAATCTAAATATAATAATGGTTCTTAGCTTAGGTTTTTAGTGAGCCATCACTAGTTGTATCTTATGCGAAGTCAACCAAAATCTTAGTGACCACTAGTCTTCATTCTTGTTTCAAAAAATGTATTTAGGAAAATCTTTAATATTTGTCTTGTCTTGGAATATTTTTCCTTTGTGTTGTCTTGTAATAGCTAGGAAATGTCATAAACATCCATCTTAACAACCTCTAGTCTTGGAATATGTTATTTTAGAATTTAAAAATTGTTACTTTAGATTGGCTCATTTTTAAGTAAGTCATAAAAATATAAAATTTTCAACATGAATTTTTCGACAAAAATGAATTATACTTTAGATTGGATAAAAACATTTTTCTTGATTGGATTTTTCAAAAACGAACATAAAGTCAAGTACAATCTTGTAAATATATTTGAAAAATTATATATAATAAAAATATATGGCATGACATAAGGTCCTAAAATGAAATATATGTTTGTAAATAGAATGATTAACATTTATATTTAATAATATTTACGAGTACATATAATGTTCTTAACTTTTACTAAACATAAAAAAATTGGTGAAGACATTACATTTAATTATTTCTACATGGGAAAACAAATATAAATAACTATATATATCAACGTAGAAATCATGTGAGCATTGAATATTGAATAATTAGTCATGACTATTTCTTTCATATTAAAAAATCATTAAAGGAGGTCAAAATGATTACCTAAACTATACAAAATCAAACCATTGTGATTTTAAAAAAAAAGAATGTGACTCGTGTTTTGCTACTAAGGATAGATGCCAACACTTATATAGGAAAAAATAAATGGAGGAAGAACAAAAAATCAACAAAAAAATTAACCTAGAGATATAGATAGAAGGGCTAAAAAGGGAACCCATTTAACAAACATGAATACTTGAGCTACGGTTGAACATAAAAATGGTTTTCGAAAAGAATAAATATTGTAAAAGGGATTACAAAATATTTGGTCATGGGTAAAAAAAAATGTGGTTTCAGAAAATCAACACGTTTTGAAAGAAGATGAAATGGAACTGCAAAGGCACCAAAGGGAAAGGCATGGACGGATTGTGGTGCAAAACACAAGAACTAGGTGAATACAAAGTGGCAACTACAAGTGCCCGCCATCAACTATAGTACACATATAATAACATAGATGATTTTGATAAATACTTATTTTAGTTGTATCTAAAAATTTTACGTGCTTGATAATGTCTGTTAAAGCTCGTAATCTCTCTAAAACACAGTATCTGTGAGATTCTATCCACAACCTATTTTTCTTGTCTCTTTTGATTCCATCCTTTGTGGGCCTCTTGATCTGCACTCATACCCGTGATCTATCCAAAATCACTTTTTTGTCTTTTTTGTGCACCCCTAAATGAGATTACAATCACTTCGCCTCACTTACCATTCAAAAAAATGACTAGGAATCAAGCACTCGGGCCCGTAAATTAGTGCATGCATGTTGTATTCTATTTCAAGAGCTTATTTTCTGTGATTTCAAAATAAAAAGAAACCTAATATATATTTCTCTGGTGTATTTAGTTTTTTCCCAATGCATTCAATGAAAGAAATTCTAAAAACTGAAAAAAAAAAAAAAAGTGGGAATAGGAAATTTCAAATTTTGAATTTCGACTTCTTAAAGAGAAAGTGGGATTTTGATATTTCAAATATTGGCATTTAATGTGGGGATTTCACATATCGTACTTTAAATCCACCCATCATTAATATTTGCATTTAATTGGGGGATATCGTGGATACATGGGAAATCAAATTTATTAATTTTACCTACTTTAGAAACAAGTGGGACAATGACGAAAAAAGTTTCTTTGTGAACACTGGGAAAATGAAAAATATTAATTTAAGAAAAATAAAAAACCATTTAGAAAATAGAAGTGAACATTAGGAAACAAAAAAATTTAATTTTAAGAGAGCGATATACCTCGTTTATTATTAATTTTTATCGAGTGTGAATTTGATATTTTTAAATATAATTTGCGTTAATTCGGGGGATAGTGTGGGATATAGGGAAATCAAATTTATTAATTTTACCTAATTTAGAACAAGTGGGAAAATGAAAAAGTTTCTTTGTGAACTTGGGTAAACGAAAAATATTAAATTAAGCATAGTAAAAAAACCATTTAGAAAATAGAAGTGAACATTAGAAACAAAAAATTTAAATTTTAAGAGAGCGATATATGCCCATTTATTATTAATTTTTATCAGTGAATTCAATATTTTAAAAATATAATTGCATTAATTTGGGGATAGTGTGATACGGGGAAATCAAATTTATTAATTTTACCTACTTTAGAAACAAGTGGACAACGACAAAAAATTTTTTTGTGAACTCCTGGGTAAATGAAAAATATTAATTTAAGCATAATAAAAACCATTTAGAAAATAGAAGTGAACATTAGGAAACAAAATTTAAATTTTAAGAGAGTGATATATGCCTCATTTATTATTAATTTTTATCAAGTGTGAATTCGATATTTTTAACTATCATCCGCATTAATTAAAAAAATCCAATAAAATGTGGCATCTTGCAAGTTTGAACTAGTTAATTACACAATTATATAATTGACACATCTATTAAGGGGTTTTTAATTAGCGATAGAATTAACAAATAATTTTACCTATAAAAATCCGCATTATTAAGTTGAATGTAATCCATTAAAATGTTGACATGTGGCATGAAATTTCTAATATATCTTGTGATCATCAATATTTTGGAGTTATTTATGCTTTACTCTAGAAAAACTAAAACATAATTTTACACTTCACCAGAATTTGAGAGTACCTTATAGATAGGAAAGAAAATAGTGACTACTAAGCTCCATTAGAATGATATTTTTGCAACACCGAATTCAAAATAATAAATACTTAGATTTTATAGGGGACCAGGGTATTCTCTTCAATACGTGTTAATGAAAACTCTACATGTCGTATGTTGTCCATCTATTTGTTGAGCAGAAGCCTAGTGGTTGCTAGCCTCTATAACTCCTAGGTTTCATTTCCAACAATGTAAATAAATATCTCTACATTTTTGATCACTAGTATTTTCATTAACTATAATCTTATCTTATTGGCTATATAATCCTTGCATACAACCCAAGTGCGACACTACATACCCTTGAAAGATATCACAACTTCTATATTACTCATAAGTTTTTTTTTGTCTAACACATAATTTATATTGGTTCGTATCAAGTAAAATACTTAGCAACCACTAAGCTCCATTACTTGAACAAGATCAATCAATTGTTCATGTGAAAGAAAATTTTTAGTGACCGCTAAGCTCAAATACTTACAGAAATGAATGATTGTGAGGAAATAGGCTAAAAATTTCTTAATTTTAACATAGCTAGAATAAAAATCATAGTAATAGATATTAGTGGTTCATTAGGCATTTTCCATAATATATTTTGATGAAAGATATGTGAGATATGGACAATTTTTATTTTCAAAAGCTATGGAGGTCTTTACATAGTCGGGAAGAAAGATGGTTATTAAAAATGTTTTCAAGGTGCTCATATAAAATCATAGGGACTTCTAGGCACACACCTTTGCATCTTTTTTTTTTTTACACATCGGTGACCATCAATGAAAAATCTTAGTGACCACTAAGCTCCACTACTTATTAGGAGGAGTAGATTAGTGGCCACTAGGCTCAACTGATTTTTAATTTTGAATATAGAGATCAAAAATAGTTCATATAAAATAAAATTCTTAGCACCCGCTAAGCTCGAATACTTACAGGAAGGAATGATTTGGTGGAAACTAGGCTAAACAATATCTTATTTTGAACATAGCACTCTAATAACATATCATAGTAATAGATATTATTTGGTGCTAGGCATTTTTCATAAAATATTTAGATGATAAATATGTGAGATATGAAAATTGTTTATTGTCAAAAGCTATGGAGGTCTTTGAGAAAGTAATAGATTAATGGCCTCAAGGATAAACTATTTATTAATTTTGAAAATAGAGATAAAAAAAGTTCGTATAAAATAAATGCCTAGCGACCACTAAGCTTGAATACTTATAGAACATAGTGCGCTCTACGCTTATTGTTTATTGTTTATTGAGAAAGGAATAGATTATCGGCCTCTAGGCTAAATTGTTTCTTAATTATGAAAATAGAGATAAAAAAAAAAAGTTCATATTATAGAAAATGCTTATAATAACCACTAAGCTCAATACTTACAGAACATAGTGCTTGGAAAATAGATCATATGAATGGATAAAATGTGGTCACAAGGAATTTTTCATGTCGGTTCATATCAAATAAATGCATATAGTGACCGCTAAGCTACATTACTTACTGAAAGGAGTGGCTTGGGCACTCACTAGGATCTAGTGTTTTTATTTTTTAAAAATATCCACCTAATAAAAATCATTTCTATCTTAGTGAAAAAGATAAGATTTAGAGCATAATAATATAAGTACATATTTTAAACTTGAAGACATATCCTGATCATCTTGGCCATGCATATTTCATAAAGAAATACCCATTAAACAAAATAGTCCTAAATGTTTTACTAAAAATGGAGGGAAAAGATGAACACGATTCTTGCTCAGGAATGAATGATCTGAGTCCCTAAAGAGCAATGCATGTTGTCATTATTTGTAATTATATTATATTCGATGGACTATCCTTGGCAGATCCAAGTCCTTGAATACAAACCTTCAAGAAGGATGACACCTTATGTATTTCTCATTTGATATATTGTGCATAAAATGTAATTCATATATTTTTCATATAAATAAAAATTATTTGCAACCGGTAAGCACCATTAGTTAATGAAAGGGAAGGCTTTGTTATTGCTACGATCAATAGTTTCTTGTAATTAACATAGCCATGTAGTATGGAAAGGTTAGATCATCATAATAGATGTACATCATTTAAACCTGAAGACATGTCCTGTCCATCTTGGCCTTGCATATTTTCTTAAAATCATCCTTCAAAGAAAATAGACCTAAATGATCTATCACATATGCAAGGTGAAGGAGAACAAGATTCTTGCATAGGATTAAATGATGAACTTCTATTGCATTGATCTAATCTTGTTGATATACTATTTTTTATTTCCATTTGTATGGTTTCTATTATGAGGATCCCCAATTGTATGTTTGATAAAATCAAAAATTTTGTTGGCCTAGGAAAAAAAAAATGGGTCTAAGTGTTATATGTGCGTGTCAGCCTCTCTCCAATCCTCAAAGCGAGTTTGGAAAGATAGTCATGAAAAAAAGGTGACCTTCTTCCAAGATGTTAATCACATAATTAATAACATGACTAATGACTAGATTTTTGTAAATTAATAAATGTATGAATCAATAAATTAAAGTGTTGGAACATTGTTGGTCCATTGCTAATGACTTGAATAGTAATGAATTAATTATTGAGAGTGACTCTCATATTATTGCTAATGCCGCCAAAAAATCTTGTGTGATAAAATTTCTTTTTTATGCTTTCATTAATTACAGATTGGACCTTAAATCTTATATATTGGGAGGCTACTAAATAGGTGGATTTTATAGAAAATCGCTACTAAAAAATCATTTTTGATAAGATTGGAAATAAATATGTTGATTTCTGGACTCATCACCTTTTCCAATAAAGGTTGATATTAAAGCCCCTAGAAAGCTTGTATTAATTACAAGCATGTGATGACATAGTCACTCCATATATTTACCGATCCACCCTCCCTTATTTTCACACCTTTTAGGTTTATTTCATTGGATTTCATTTCATCTATCATGGCCTTTCCAATGTTTCCTTTCATGCAATTTTCCGCGTCAGTGCGTGAAATGGGATTTTATACCAAAATTTTGTTCATCATTTGAAATCCATTTTTGGATTGAATCAAAGAAAGACATGGTTTTTATTGAGGGAGTTCTTGGAGATGATTATATTTCTCTGGAGGGATGTCCGAGGGTAAATGCAAAAGTTTCTTGATGTTCATTTTTCATCTTCTTATCATACATCCAATGAAGGATTGGGCTTTGGAGATGGGTCATCACTGGATTGGATCAAGCCAACATATAGGGTTGGCATGGAAGGAAATGGAAAAACCATGAGTGCGTCATGGCCCTTGCTTTTTGAGGCTTGTTATAAATAGGAAGGTTTGGTGGACATGTGGCCATTTTTTTAGAGTTGTACAAATGGTTTGATGTCCTAATGCATTCGTGTTTGTGTGTCCAAATGGGGTGAGACACCGAGGGCGGGACATAATTAACTCCCCTTTCTTGACCTGGATGATATGTTTTCTCCACTGTAATAGGAACCGTGACATTGGGATATTCTTCATCGCCAAGGTTGTGAGGCATATGATTGGTTAAAGATTCAAGCTACTGCTGGAAAATAAGCATTTTTCGGAACCACCCTGTAGAAACCATTTTCATCCCCATTAAAGTGGAGGTTACGAGAGGTTTCATCTGATTCAAATAAATAAGTGCTTCTAAAATCCATCAGGTTGTATCTTTTTTTGGTTTTTATATAGCCTTTCCATTTCCATTGTTATCGAATCATCTTGTTTGTCTTACTTAGTGTGGTTTTTTTGTATTCCCAACCACTTGTGTTTTTGGCATAGGCCCTTGCATTTTTTACCAAAGTATTGTTGGATCGTTGTGTTTTTAGACTAATCCTCTCATTGTATCTATAATGTAAAGGAAAGGGACCCTTCAACCCTCCTTTAGTTATAAAAACAAGAAATCATTAATAAAATTTTTTTTTATGCATTGCACTAAGCTATTTAAACAATTAATCGCTATTAAATTTGGTTTGTTTGAAGATGTCAATTTTTTGCTAGAAGTGAAGACTAGTGCTGCTAGCATCAATATATTATAGGATATCTTTCCATCAATGTAAAAAAACAATATGTATAGCTTTAGGATAGAGGAGATAATAGTGGATTGATGGCTTATCTCTCCCGTCACTGTAAAAAACATATTTGAGTTACACTACATCATTGTGGAAACTAGGAGGTCTTCACTGTCAAAATATATGGAGGTATTTGAGAAAGTAATAAATTTAATTATCTTTCCCTAATAATAGAAGATATTATAAATGGCTCTATTTCTCTTATAAAACCTCTCCTACAACAATTTTTCTAGGGAAATTCTGGTCATTAATAAATTTTTTCATTATTTCCTCCAGATAGGTGTAGATATAAACACAACTTTTCTCTATGTACCAAGTTAGTTTTGTTTCTTGTGGTTTTTGGATATCATCAATTAATTGATGCAAGAAATAATAGTTGTCTTTTAAATAGCTCAGGTTCTAAAGACATTCTTCTATTGTTATCAAAAATTTGGAAAACTTGGAATAGTATGATGTTGTCTAACAAAATTGTGGCCCAATGTAATGAACAACATCCATCTCAAAACCGAAAATCATTTGCATCTATTAGGGTTCAGTACTACTATTATGCATAATTATAGCTTTTACCATTCAAATCATCCAAAGGTATTTACAAAAGGCTCTGCAAACAACATGGAGCAAGGTGTTAACACTAACATGGCTAGACATGATTTCATATTGTATAGATTATCAAGACAACAAATCGTAAAAACAATATCTTATTACAATTTCTTTATTAACACATCTATTTGTTACATTTAGGTTCTCCAAGGTTGGTCATACTACACATGGACATGGCTCTTTACATGTACAAAAACATAATGACAATCACAAAAATATAAAAGAGAAATATGTAATTGGCTATGGTGCTACAAGCATTGTTTATAAATGTGATCTAAAGAATTCTAAGCCAATTGCTATAAAGAGAATGTACAGTCACTACCCACTAAGCTTGCTTGCATTTGAAACTAATGTGGAAACAGTTGGAAGCATCAAGCATCAAAATCTTGAGAGTTTGCATGGATGTTCACTTTCTCCACTTGGAAACCTGATGTTTTATGATTACATGGTAAATGGAAGTCTATGGGACATCCTACATGGTGAGTAAAATGATTATGTTATGAAGAAAAATGGATCATATGTACATTGTAGATTCATTTTTGAAATAGAAGTCATCCAATCAATCTCTTACCTTCATATTAAAATGGATTGTTGGAAAATATAACAAGTGTTTTATTAATTTTTATTTTCGTATAGGATCATCAAAGAAGATTAAGATAGACTAGAACACTGGCTAGAGATTGCTCTTGGTGCTGAAGAAGGATAGCCATATCTTCATTATGATTATAACCCACACATTGTTCACAGGGATGTGAAGACTTCTAACATTATTTTGGATTATAATTTTGATGCACATTAGTTAGAATTTGGCATTTCCAAGTGCATTTCCTCGGCCAAAAATCACACCTCTACATATGTTATGGGTACCATTTGTTACATTGACCCAATATATAAGAACATCAAGGCTTAATGAGAAATCTGATGTAAACAGTTATGGGATTTCTCTTAGAGTTGTTGATGGGAAGGAAGTTGTGGCCAATAACTCAAATCTACCAAAGTTGGTAAGATTTATGTTTGTTAATCTTCATTGAAGCTTACACTATACATTGTTTAAGTATTTTTAATGTTTGTTTCTAGAGCAATCAAATGTGGATGGAATTGTCTTTGACATTGCAAGTGAACCCAGATTCTATCAAAAGAAGAAAAAACACAATCATGGAAATTGTTGATATAGAAGTTGTAGAAACCTCACAGAGGATCTTGGGATTGTAAAAAAACTTCCAGTTGGCCTTTTTGCACCAAGAAATGGCCATCTATTGACCCACCATGCATGATGTTTCTAGAGTTCTAAAGTTGACATCACTAGTGCCTTCTCCTACATAAATTCCTAGTATCTGAATGAACCAACTAACCCCTAGTAATAATTACATGAGGTATTTGGATGGATATGCAGATGGTAAGCACAACGATGTTATAATTAGCATGAGCTACGCTTTAGATAGGATTTGTTTGTGAGATTTAGTGAGGTGATTTCACAAAACACTTTTTTTGACTGGAACGAGACTTGGATGGTGTTGTGATGGAAAAAAAAATCATCCTAAGAGTCCTCTCTATCCAATGGTGTTAGATGGTCTACTTTTCCCAAATGACTGAGCCAATTTTCAAGTAATTAACAATGACTAGTTTTACTGTTACAATCCATATTTTTTCCATATTACTTCAGACCACTCTAAACCCTTAAAATAGATAAAAGTGCACCTGAATTTCTTTTGAAGGGAAAAATTGAGTTTTGGGAATTTTTTCCTTTTCCACTTGCCCAATAGGATTGTTTTTGTCATATCTAAATCAATCCACTTCGATACTAGTAGTAGTACACTCTTCTATTGTTATCTGCTCATAAATACTAGTCTCTACTTTGATAGAACCTCCACTGCTACTTTACTCAACACTATTTGTATCCAAAGCGATAGTCCCATTCAAGAGGCAAAAAAGGTATTCATGTTTTGTGCAAATAAAATTTCCCACAAAAGATGACCACTCCTCATATAATATTTACAACTGTATATGTATGAATTTGTAACACATTTGAAATGTATAGATAAAACCTTTCAATGTAAAGATGATGACAAATCAGTTGTGTTATTTCTTGACTCACAAAGAATACAATTGTGGCACAATGAGTCTTTTGAATGATGTAAACTATAAAATATTGGTTCAATGTATCTCCGAGGGTGTAAGACAACATTTCTCACAAACATTTTTCTTGCATTGTGTCAAGGATTATTTCATTTTCTTTCATGGAAGTGACTCATCATTTATATGGAGAATGGAACAATTTACAAGCATAAATTCTACTATCTTTCAAAGTAATAGAATTTGTGATATACTATTTTCTTTTAATGATTACTCGGAGATATAGTTTATAATAATAAACACTAGTGAACTTAATGTCATGTACAATCTAAGAAAACAATACTTGAGTTGTTACAAGGTATATTTTGGGGTGAGAATGTAATTTTATGGTAAGTTCCACCAGAAATCAAAATAACACACTAGAATTTAAGGCTAGTGTCAAATTTAAGGATTATGCGCATAATAAACATTGAAAGTGTGAGCCTCACTCTTTCAAAGTTTGAGATTGGAACTTTGAAAGTGCGAGCCTCAAAGTCGAGGCTCGCTCTTTCAAAGTGTGAATCTCAAACTTTGAAAGTGTTAGACTCACACTTTCAGAATGTGAGACTCAGACTTTTAGAGTGCGGGGGCTCGCACTTTGAAAGTGTGAGATTTATCAGATTTTGCAGAGACAGGGGCTTACACTTTGAAAGTGAGATATTCTCATATTTTTAGAGTCACATTTTGAAAGGGCTCACACTTTGAAAGTGCCAAGATCCTCACACTTATAATAGTTAGCAACACTCACCTTACATTGAGGCTCATGACTTATAATAGTTAGTGACCACTCACCTTAATACAATGGGCTCACCATATAATAGTTAGCGACTGCTCAAGACTTTGAACTTACTTTTGTAGGAATTTATTGTTAATTTTTTATTTTTATTAATCCAATGGGATCATGCCTTATAATAGTTAGTGGTTGTTAGCCTTACATACTCCCAACATTGAAAATATAAAAATGGTGAAATTGGAATCCAATAATATCCAAAATGGAAACCAATAATAGCGAAATTGGAATCCAATAATAGTGAAATTGGAACTAGAATAAGTCCAATAATGACAATATTGGAATCTAATATTGCTACTAATGGATTCCAATAATAGTAATAATGGAATCTAATCATATGCCTTTAATCAACTTTGACTACCTAACACCATTATCACCCAAACACCAATTGTGCTTCGAGCCTTTAATGACACCATCATCCCCACATTGGTTACAATCATCTTACCTTTGAAGGTCAATGTTAAAACCCTCCCTAACTATTCTATATGGAAGAAGGAGAGTTACAATACAACATACTTCTAGGCCAGCCCTGGATATGTGTTATACATTGTATCCCATCAACACTCCATCGATGTCTTAAATATGAACATGAAGGTAAGACATTTACAGTTCCCATAGATCCCAATCCTTTAAGAGCTTGTAACATGACGTATCATCCGAATGATGTACTTTCTCGAAATAAATCCCAAGATCCTTAGAAAAATCATCTACTAGTTCATCCAAACTACCAGATGACTCTTCCTTTGACGATGTTATGCAACTCCTTTCACTAGGGAGTATCATCTCCTCATGCTCAATTCACTTCCCATGCCTAAGAAAAATGGAAGAACTAATAAACAAGCCATGTACGAACCCAATATTAGAGATGTTATCTTCTACACCGCTATCATCTAAAAACAAATATTATCTATGGAGGGATCGAATTCCCATCTACACAACATAATTATAACCGTTGTGTCATGCCATTCATATCAGACTTCAAATTATTATATAATAACCAAGTCTTCACATAGATGTATCTCCTTTTTACGCATGGAAACTTTTTGGATTCGGGCATTATGAGTAAGGTATCTATGAATTAATCATCCGACATTCCCTTAAACCACACATTAATCATGGGATAGGTTATAAGAATCCCACTTATGGATCCCCCACACATACCACATTTAAAACCATCATAGAACCGAACCATCATCCTCAACCACACACAATGATCCTATAGAGGCGACATTTACACTGTTTCCATTCCCCTAAATTTTTTATTCAACACTATTATATTAAGACTACTAACTTATAAAAATAATCATGGTATTGAAACCCTTCCTCTCATCTAGCTTGAAATGATAGAAGAAGATTCACCCACTGTTAACATTCTTCCATGTTAAGATGATCAATCTATCCTCTCTCATATGGGGGAAGAGGATCATTTCCTTTAGAAATCCTTGTCTCTTGACACTTTAACACTGCTTAATGAATCCACTACTGATGTTAATATAGGGAATCTATAGGAACCTCATATAGTTAAGGTCAGTCAATCCTTAGATCCATAGGAGTTAAACAAATTCACCACCTTCCTATCTAAATATAGTCAAGCCTTTACCTGGTCATATAGTGATATGCAAGCTATTAATCCCAACATTTTCATGCATAATATCATCACCTATATTAACATAAAACCTATTATAAAAAAGCTATGTAGGATGCACCCTCGCATAGATATTCTCATTAAAGAAGCATCACAATGTCTTCTTTCCACTAACTTCATTATACCTATTGATTATCCGTAGTGGGTCTCTACTAACATATTTGTAACTAAGGCCTTATGAAAATTACACATCTGCTTTGAATTTTGAGATCTCAATCTCACTTTTCCTAAAGATGAATTCCCTCTTCCAAATATCGACCAAATTGTCGATCTAATAGCCAACCATAATATGTTTTCCATTATGGATGGATTCTTTAAGTTACAACAAAATCCTCATCACTACCGATTATCAACACAAAAATCCTTCATTATTCATTGAGAGACTTTCTATTACCGTGTTATTCCCTTCATAATTAAAAAAACAAGGGCCACTTATCAACGCGCTATGACTTATATCTTCCATGACCTTGTACACAAAACCATAGAAGGATACCTAAACAATATTTTAGGGAAATCAAAACAATGTAAGGATCATCTTGCCATCCTTTATGCTATCTTCACTCATCTTATTCAATATTTCCTTTGTCTCAACCCCACTAAGTTTGTGTTTAGTGTTATCACTGACAAACTCCTAGGGTTCATCATATCTATCTGGGACATCGAAGTAGACCCTGCCAAAATCAAAGCTATTATAAAAATTCCTCCTCCTTCAAACCTCAAGCAAATACGTAGCATTCAATATAATATTCAATCCATCAATAGATTTATACCACAAATCTCAGATCACTGTCAAACCATTCATCATCTCCTTCAAAACTATGTTAACTTTAGATGGGACCACAATCATCAAAACGCCTTTGATGACCTCAAACAATATCTCCTATCATTTCATGTGCTCATACCTCCTGTGAAAGAAAGCCTCTTTATCTTTTCATATTTTCTATTAATCTCACCTTGGGTGTCATGCTTTCTCATCAAGATGATAAGGGTCATATATTAGTGATTGATTTGTTCTCATACTTGTGTTTGAGAAATTTCCTTTGAAAATTTTGTGTCTGATCAAGTTTGAGTTCAAAAATACGTATGTCTAAGGGAAAAATCTCATTAAAAGCATGTTAAATCTTGTCTCTATGTTGTGAGAATCCTCTTTTATGGTTGAGGATTGTGAAAACGTGTTGTTACTGAAGAATCCTTGTGAAATAGGTCAAAAAAATTGTGTGAAACCATGCTTTATCCCCTTGGAAGTTGTCCTTGTTGCTCCTAGTTCAAATTGTGAAGAACTGCAAAAACTTTTCCAAACTTTGATGATACGTGGCACAACATCATTGGCTGTGTTGTAGTATATTTCTCTTACAAACAAGCATAGTCTTTACATATTACAAATATAATTTGTAAATCCACTCCCGAAGTCTGAGGAATATTCTTTTGAATATTCGGGTCAATATTACAAAAGGAAAGGTTGACCCCACTCCTGAAAGGGTGACATGTATGAAAATTATTGGATCAAGAAAGTAGACCAATATTTTCTTTTTGTACCAAAGGCATATAATAATGAAAAATGTAGATGTGCCACTGAAGCCCAATGGAGGACACATGTTAGTTTTCTCAAATAAATTCAACATGTGGATGTTCAGGTCAACAATGCAATCTTACACTTATGAGAGAAGTTGGGTTGATATGTAAAATATTCCCACAAATCCATTACCTTTGGGATTTGAACACATGTCATGATCTCAGTGAAATTAAAACATGCATACTTAGGTCAAACATGTAAACTTGTATACATTTAAAAGATAGTGAAAAAGTGCAAAATCACTCCTTGAGCCCATGAGGAATTAAACTTATCCACGTGGACAGTCTACATTCAAATGGAAAAAGTAGGATGGATGGCTAGGATGTAATGTATTTATGGCTACTACCATTAATGTGTTTTTACACAAATTAAAGCTAAATTGTTTGAAGCATTCAAACACTTCGAGATTTTTACTATTGTATATGAATATCTCGGTGCCTAAGCCATTGTAATTCACAAAGGAATAAGGTAAAACCAGATAAGAAACATTGAGTGGGAGCTAGAGGATTGAGAATTTAAGAAGTGGGAGAATATTTCACTACAAAGGATAGAAAAATGGTTGAAAATGGTGAAAATTGATCACGGATTTCAAACAACAATCACGGGAAGAGGAATTGCATAGGTCAAGCTTGAAAAATTGGTAAGTCACCTTATCTTCTTAAACCTGGGTTGATTTTTTCACAAGTTCCACCATAATTTGGGGAGATACATTAAAAATCAATATGAAGACTCGTGAATCAAGTTTCTTTGTATCCTCTGCTATCACGAGTAACTTAGACAACATTAAAGACACAAATTTTCTTGATGTAGATTTGGAAGATTTCTAATAAGGATTCACAGTGAGAATCATAGCAAACTAATGAAAGCTATCAACACAAGCCACATTGCTCTAGCGGTTGCCATCCCACCCACCATCCATGCACCTGAACTGGTATGGTGGTGTGCTCTTAATTACAACCCTGAGAGGTTACATGTGTTGGATGGAAGTAGAAATGTGTGGTTAATTTCTCTCTGAGATATTCAATAAAATATTGGGACTTCTGAGATTGATGAGCCTATTGTGGAAATTGTGGAATCTACGGGAGAAGATTATCGAAATAGGAAGGATGAATATGCTGAGGTATTAAATTCCCAGTGGTTAATTGAAAGGAAGACATCCATAAAAAGGATCCCCAAGAACCTTTTTCGGTCCATGTTTATTGAGGAAGTGGAATATTTGATTGTATTATTGAGTAGAATGGGAGGGCTTGAAGGATCCAACAAGTTAGAAGAATGGATGTACCCTATCATTAGAGTAATTCTGGAAAAGAAGGGAAAATTTAGCTAGGGGGTCTCATTTTATCTTCCATTCATTCTCAGATGCTAACATTGACCGCTAAAGTTAGGGAAGGGGATACAAAAGATCTTAAATTTTCAATGATGACATACTTCATATATAACGTTGCATGTTTCAGATCATTCCCAGGACTCACAAAAGAAGGGAAATTTAAAACACATAAATTTTATGATGTATTCCCATAGCTAAGGATTGATAATTAGAAAAATAATGCAAGACCAGTACATGATGGGTTCATTGCTCCCCTGATCAGTTTATTTGACCCTAAATTAGAACAATACATACTATTAGTTACAGCTCAGGCCATGATCTTGGACTATGGGTATCTCTTCATTCAATACAAATATTTCACTTACTTTAGAATAAGTGGGTTTAAGGAAAAACCATGCAAGTTGCCAAGGTATCCTGATGATAAATGGGTTTTGATGGAACTTGCTAGAAATTTGTGCCTGTGCATGGGAGAATTGCCAAAGAAACATAAGACTAACATTTCCGTCCATTCCAAAGAAAATTTAATGGATGGAGAGATGAAGAAATTTAAGATGGATATGTTTGTTCCAAGGCCAAATTTTGACAATATATGGCTTGTGACTTCTAGTGAGCATGAACCTCAGTTTGAAGATTTTTGGATGAACTGCAGGGATGATGAAGAAGTGAAGAAAATAGATTTTTCAAGAATGACTCAAAGGAAAATCATTGATTACAAAATTGTTGTTCTTCCTCAAGCAATTGAGGAAGATGATAACATTATGAGTCAAGTATATCTTAAAAAAATTGGATTTTAAAGTAGTTACTCTCATTATTTTTAAATAAGGAGAGGAATAAGATCCCCATAGAAGGATTGTAAATGTTATGAGGTGTACATTGACTTGGCTAGTAACAAAGGGAATTGATTTGTCTCTTCAAAATACTAAAGTATTAAATGAATTCAGAAGGTTGGCTACTTTGAAATAAGATCTCCCTTCTTTAGCAGAGGGGTGAGACCATGGATCCATTAAATGGTGCACCTCCCCAATTTCCAAGTAATAAGCCCACTACAGAGATAATTGATTCCAAGAATAAAGCTACAAGAAAGACTGAGACATCTAGGACTGCTTTGATTCAGAAGGTAGAAGGTATACTCCTACAAACAATGCAAAATGTTCCCATTACATTTTGCAGTACCTTTGCAATCAAAAGGATCCAGCTCGAGTAAATCAAAAGTTCATGTAGTATCATTTCCCTAGACTTCTATCTCTCCTCCGAGAATGAGAGGATATTTACTCAATATTGACCCATCCCTCATAGGTCAAGGTGCCAAGGAAAAGGTAGTATCAGAGTCCAAGCATTACAAAATATCATCAAAAAGGCCTAGAGTAACTATCCCATTAGAAAAGGTTATTGAAAAATGTGGCCCAAATACAAAAAGAAAAATAAGGAAGATTCGAGGTAATCAGTGAACCTAGTTTGATTAGAACTTCACAAAAGGATGTTATTCCCCTAGTTATTCAGACCACACCATCATTGGTTTATGAAGATACTAAAGTAGACCCCTCAAAACCAGTGAAACAACCATTGAAAGAAGTTGAAATAGTTGGTATTGATATAAAGGAGCTTAGGAGAAGCCCCTACTTTGAGGTTGATGAAGGTAGAGATGAAACTATGAGAATGTCATCGAAGAAATCCATATGACTGATACTGAGAAAATTCCAGATGTAGAGATGGAGACCCAATCTCAAGAAACTCAAATTTTGGATACATTTCCTTTAGTAGGGAAGAAAGAGGATGTTCAAATGGATGTAAAAGAGTTTCTAGTACTTGGATTTACCATTGTTGTAGGACCACAGTTCACAAGTAAAGAGGGAATATTGGAAAGTGAAAGAGTCCCAATTGCTAGTGTCATATACCAAAAAACTATTGAAGCCACCACCACCTCAGGTGTACAAGATGAAAATGTTGTTATATTAGATACAATGGTGGAAAATATATATATATATATATATATATATATATATATATATATATATATATATATATATATATATAAGTCAAGAGTCAAGTACCCAAGCTCAACCAATTAAGGTACAAGAAAAGGATGACACAAAGCAAGGAAGGATTGAGACTGAGGCCCAAGAAAATACTTCTACCCAAGAGTTCCCCATGAAATATAAGGAGCAAGGAGAAATGACAGGTGAGGAAAAAGATATCCAACGGGAAAATAGCTATGAAATATATCACTCCGCCAAGGAGCACGAAAGGGAATAAAATTTAGAATCTGCTAAGGTAGAGAATTTATCACAAGATACAAGCATGACCTCCACTCCTTTTAAAAGTGTGAAAGAAGGTACAAGTACACCTATTGTTTCAGAAAAAGATAAAGACTTGGGTGAACAATATGCACCTGATAATAAAGAGCAAGAGGTTCAACAAAATTAGGCCTAAGAGAAGAATAAGGAATATCCCAAAGTAGCAGAAAGTGCAAACCAAGAAACAAGTGTGAAAACACCAATTATAGGAACACTCAGATTTCAAGATGTATCGCCAACAATGGTGCCATTCCTTCATACCATAGGTTTTTATCTTTCAGAGATACATGATTAAAATGACCCCATGATAGGATGGTTAGAGGGAATTATCTAGGAAAAGGAAAAGATATTTTCCCAACAAAGGCTTTGGGTATCTCTAATATTGACTTCCAAAAACCTATGAAATCTTCTAAGAAAGGTAAGATTATGACAAGATCACACTTCAATAAAAATGGGTCTAAAACCTTGGAAATTTATACTCCTCATCCGATATCCCAAAGGATAAGTTAATAATTAGTGACTACAACATTCAATAGATTCAATTGGGAAAGAAAACAAGAATCAATCTTAAGCAGGATGTTGTATCAGTGGTAAAAGGACTCTTTGAAAGGGTAGATGAGGATAAAATAAGTAAAAAGGAGCTAAAAGAGCAGGTGAAAACTTTAACTTCATGCTTGCAAAAATTGGTAGTTTCATTAGAAGAAGAACAAGGAAATCTTACTATTACTCCCAAAATAATAAACAACATAGAAAAGGCTACCAAAAAGGTTAAAGTTATTAATAGTTGGGTGGAGAAATTGTCTAATAAGGGAAGGAAAATCTTTCAAAAGGTATAAGGAATTCACTTCTCATCTCAATATTATCAAAGACATGATTGAAGAATGCAATAATGAATCCTTCTATATTGAAGGAATTCTTCCCAAATTAGATATCATCAACCAACTCAGTGGGGAGATAATTGAAAAGGAAGGAATATTACCAACTGATAAAATGGGAACCCAATTCATCTTGGAAGATTGGTTAAAAAAATTAGATGTACTAAATGATGTCAGGGAAAGTATGGAGGAAGAATATAAATGGATTGAAAGAGGCATTGACACCCTGAATATGAAAGTGGAGGAATTGGTGTTTGAAAAGAATAAAAAAATTTATTGTGATTTGGAGATGGATTTCCTGATACAATATTTTGAAAAGAATATTCATGATGAGAATTATTCATATGAGGTTATCAAAATATTAATGACTGTGGAAAACACAATTGAGAACCTAATAGTTAAATCAAGAGAGATCAAATACATGATGGAGAAATGTATGACAAAAATTAGCAAGGAAACTATAATCTTCCAAAATCACAAGGGCCTAGATAAATAAGAATTACAAAAATTATTCTAGAGATATGATGCTTACATGGAAAGATAACTACAAGGAGATGATGAAGAAGATGATGTTACAATGTTAACTGCTGAAGAGGCCAAGGTTGTTGTGGAAGCCAAGGCCATTGAAGATGCTAAAGCCATTTCTTCTTGATATTGTATTTTCTTTACATTTGATACTCTTATTTCCCAAACTATTTTAGAGATACTTTGAGTAATTAGATTTTGAATATGTTGTATTGAAAAATAGTGAATTTCTATTTCATTTTGATTAAATTGTAAACTTAT
The DNA here is from genome assembly GCA_018340775.1 of Taxus wallichiana var. yunnanensis. Taxonomy (NCBI): domain Eukaryota; kingdom Viridiplantae; phylum Streptophyta; class Pinopsida; order Cupressales; family Taxaceae; genus Taxus; species Taxus wallichiana. Next base: position 612,646,439 of record CM031238.1, read on the forward strand.
TATGAAGCATGTGATTTTACTGTAACAATTTGAGGTGTATTGTATTTTTGAAAAGTAAAAAGGGGGATCTATAGGGGCCCCTGCCCATGAAATATACATACATATTCAAGTATTACATCAAAAAGGAAACTAAGAGAAGAAAAACATTCAATCATCCTCTATTTCTACTATGATATCTTCTCCAAATGGGGGAACTTTACTTAACAACCTATTTTTCCTTGGTATGAACTCTTCTGAGCCCTGAGATATTTGAGAAAATACAACTACCCCACCCAAATTATGAGACATACCTATCACCATCAATGATTCAAAATTCATTTTGGTCAACTCTATCTTCTTTTGATAAGAAGATACCCAATCCAAAAGGTCTAAACCACCTGTAGGAAATGCCTTTTTCCCTTTTTCCTTGTAAGAAGTGGAATGAATGGGAGTAGACTAAAGAGGATCATTTGGAGTGGTTGGAAGAGAAAGCACTATGACCCTTAGACCTAGTGGAGTAAGATATTTAGAACTAGGCTCACCCTTGTGCCTCCTTGTGAAAGGTGGATGCTCTCTTGGTAGAGGAACATGAAAAGGTCCTGATAATTTTTGATCCATCAAAGGATCCGTTGCACTAAAAAAATGAAAGGTTGGAGAGTATACTTTCCCTTTCCCTCCTTGGTGGTAGAAAGTGATTCCTTAAAACATTGAGGAGAAGAATGATCTACTTCTTCTTTATCTAAAATAATGATTGGGGGCTGAGAGATTATTTCCCCTTTTCCTTCCTTGTTGATGGTGTTGGCATTGCAGATTGTTGAGGAGGCACAAATCTTACTAGATGTTTTTCCAGAAAGATGGTTTATTTCTCAAATTCTTCTACTTTTTGAGAAATGGCAGGTACAATATCAATTAAATTCTTGTCAGCACGTAGGATTCCTAGGGAACCTGTTTCAAAAAAAGTTCCTCATTGCACAAGAAGGGAGACTGATATTAAGTCATCTTTGTCACGACAGGCCTCTTTTTAGTCCATAATTTATTTAATTCTTCTAGATTTTTATGGTGCTCCCACCGAAAGAGATGATAATACATCGATTGGAAGGAAAAGAAAACATGAGTGATTCTAATCAATCACAAAAGGAGGGAAATCCGAACCTCTCGATATGTCAAGGACCCTTTTCTATCCCCAAGGTTTTTAACTTCAAATAAAGCCTTGAAAAAAATTCATCCGGGCCTATTAAGTCGAATATTTGATTCAAATCTTTTGATGATATTTCCTTTAGGCTAGTTTCTACAACTACCTTCACCATTACACCAACAAAGAGCTTCAAGTAACTTTTCAAGTCTAAAAATGGAAAAGGGATGCACACCAATGAAGAAATGGAGTTGAATTTATAGTAAATATGGTGTAGATGAGCTGAACCAAACAGGATCACCACCATTAAATGAGTTAAGATTTCTTTCTCATCCTACACGAAGGAAGTGAAGGTGAAGCGATTGGTTATTATCTAAAAGAAAAGGTACTTAACTATGAAAAAATATTGCACACAGAGGATTTCTCAAATCAGGGTATTTGGTCATTATTGTGCATATTTCAAAGCCAATGTTTGAAAACATCGAAATATTTGAAGTGTTCAAGGAATTTCCATAAAGTGCTTACCTATTTTTCCAAATATAAAAGTAGATAAAACAACGTGGCATCCCAGTCATTCTGAGAGAGTGAAAGAAAGTGAATCACTCACAATTCCTCCACCTGGTAACATGAAAATAAAATATTTTCAAAAGGAATAAATGATGGATCAAATTGTGTGCCGTAAAGGGGAATATTCTTTTGAAGATTCAAAATTTTGGGGGGAAAAAATAAATGAGATGAGAGAAATTGTATAAAGGCGATGAGAATGTTCTTGCTTGGGGGTGGGTTAATTTTTCTAAGTTTTTAGAGAGATAAAGGAGAAGACCAAGTTGTACTACCTTAAGCCAAACCGATCTAAGATACCTAATTTTTGTTCATCCATTCCCAAACCTTCTTGCCAAGATGATTTCACTGTACAGTCATTGGTAGACATTGAGGTCATAGGTGTTGTGTCCCCTTGTCAAAGTGTTGGAGTTTCTTGAATAAATTTGTGTGTATTCTCATGAGCAATGTTGTTTTGTTTCAAGATGTGTTGCTTTGAATCAATTATCTACATTTCTATTGCAATATTATACTATTGATTTCTCTGAATTACACAAATCCTTAGCTTAAATAGTGACAATTTGGCAACTGCAACTACATTATTGATGGATCTTTCCTTCATGTTGTGGTAAACAATTTTAAATTCAAGTTGTATCTGTTTGATTTAAGATCTTTGTTAGTTATTGAGGGTATCTAGAACGTATTTGATCATAAATTATCAGTATTTTATTGAGAATTTATCATGAGATTTTATGTTTAGGTTCTCAAAGTTTGTGTGAAATCCTGTGTTCTTGGGCCTCCATGAATACAAACTTTCTAGTTGAAGGAATGATTTGGATTGTGTGATATGTATTTTGCATCAAGAATAATATTTTAGAGCATTTGTTAAGGTTCATTTAAGTACTTTGTATAATCAACTATCTCTTGCTTAAATTCCCATCCATACATCAAAACCACAACCAATAACCATTTGATCCACTTGAATTACCCATGTCTATGTTGTTTATGGACAAATACTAGGGAGATCTATTAATTTTGTCCATCCTTTATCCAAAATATGTAGAAACAAGCTGTAAATACCACTGTCTTTAGTAACCTGATCCTTCTTTAGAAGACATCTGCATTTTATAGTGTGACAACTCATGAGAGTTAGATAATGTCTGCATTGACCATGTCTTCTTGAGGTTGTCTTTTCACATCCCTAAGAAAGAGAGTCCAAATATTGTTGTTCTATCCATTTCTTTCATAAATACATGTTACAAAATGGGTCCTCTCACCCTAGTTATAGGTAGAACCTAAAGTACTAGGGTAGGTCATATCCTTAGTGAGGTGTTATCTAGTATTCCCCAAGTCAAAGGGAAAAATAGATTTCCACATCCATCCTTGACTAAAAAATGACTCAAATCCTAGTATGTCTCTCTCTAAGCATATTTCTTAGCTCATTGATGCTGCTTGGCTAACAAGGTGGGACTAATTTGGGTACCAACATCATGAACATGCCATTTAGCCATACTCTCCATTATTACAAAACTCATTTTATCTGAAGCTGAAAATTTATGTTGTGCCTTTTACTTCACAACTTCCATGATTATCTACTTAACCAAAAACCTACGTTTTTACTAGTTTTAATCCACTTAAAACCATGCACTCTAAACCATATCATAGTGATCGCATCACTTAGTGGATTATGCTTATGACCAAGTTTGATCTTGAATTCATCTCACAAAAATATATCAAAGGAAAATCCATGGCTAATCATCTCGTTGAAGCTCCTCTCCCAGATAATCAACCACCTCACGAACAATTCCCTGATGAATCTATCAATATTATCATCAATCAAGAATACACCCCTCTCAAAATGAAACTTTTATTTGATGGATCTAAATGCTAGCAAGGGGAGGGGCTGATATCATCATTATACCTCCCGAGGGAATCATATCCCTCTATCATTCAAACTTAATTTTGAATGTACTAACAACATGGCCAAATATGAAGCTTTAATCATGGGTCTCAAAACCTCTATCATGCTTGGTGTTCAAATCCTGGACATCTATAGAGACTCACAACTTGTCATTAATCAAATCAAAGGAATTTACCAGTGTAAAAATGAAATTCTACAAAAATATAAATTTATTGTTGATTTCCTCCCTGAAACATTTTATAGTTATAATATCCAAACAGTTTCATGATCTTCTAACAAATTTGCGGATACTATGGATTCTATATCATCCCCCATCCCTTTATCAAATGAAGACTCAAGTGAAAACTCTAAACTATTTTTGTCATCCATAGACTCGATCAAACATCCCGGAAAAATTAACTCGCTACCATAAACGTTATTGAAAACAATCCAACATACCTTTGGTATACTCAGATATTTGAATATCTTTAGGAATCCAAAATTCCTCCCAATCTATTTAGAAACACCAAATGATCATTTCTTCAATGCGCTACCCAATACACTATCATAGTTGGTGTCATCTATAAACGTAGATTTGATGGCCTCTTGTTAATATTCCTAATATCTCACGAGTCTACTAAATCCATTCAAGATGTCCATGACAATATATGTAGTGGAAATTTCAACAACACCATTTTCGCTAAGTGTGTCCTCCAACTAGGCTATTATTGGCCTACCATTAATCAATATTATTGCGCATATGTTAAGAAATGTGTCAAATTTCAAAAACATTCAAATCTCACTCATATCCCTAGTCAAGCCTTACAACCTACTCAAGACCTATGGCCTTTATCGCAATTGGAATTAGACATCATTGGTACAATCAATCATCATGCATCACAAAACATAGATCTATCATCACAACAACTGAATACTTTTTTGAATGGCTACAAGACATTTTGTTGATATCTACTAAACCTAATAAAATCATTGTTTTCATCTATCAAAATATCATATGTCACTTTGGTGTCCCTCACAAAATCATAACGGATAATGGATTATACTTTAAAAATAAAGATGTCAAGAAAACTTTTGACACATTCAACATCAAACTAAGCTTTTCATCACCATACTATCCTCAAGAAAATGGACAAACTGAAGCTTTCAACAAAATAATAAAATCCTCATGAAAACCATTGACAAAGCAGGAAGGAATTGACATCTCTAAATGTTGTTTTCTCTCTTCGTTTATTGAGCTAGCATCCATAATCCTACATGTGTTATGCCATTTCTCTATTATATGTATGTGAAGTGATTTTACCATTTGAAGTTAAAATTCCATCACTTCCCGTATCCCTCATAGATTTCATCTCTGAAGAATACTATCAACAAGACCGTTTAACACAATTATAATTATTATATGAAAAACACTTAACAACTCTTAAACATCACCATGTATATCAAGAGAGCATCAAACACATGTAAAATAATGTGAATTTAACATAGGTGATCTCATTCTCAATGAAAATAAAAATGTCTCTACTTTGGAAAGGAGCAAACGTGGAAAATTTTCCCTAACTATATTAGTTCATATGTTATCACTCACAAGTATGGGTCGAGACTTATTGTCTAGCCTCCCTTGATGGTACACCTCAAAAGGAGTCTCTGAATGCCTTGAAATTTTGGCCTTTCTACTATTAAAATATTTTTCATCATGAAAGTAGTCACATCAAATATATTCTTTCATCACCAACCCTTCACTTCATCATGGTAATGATTTGAAAGCATGTGGTTCTTTCTATCACTATCCTCAAAAACCTTAAAGATGAGCACCACAGATTTGTTCATTACATATTTCACATGGAAAATTTATTCTTTAGAAGTAATCCAACAATCATTACAATCCATCCACCTTATATACCAACTAAATATATGTCATGGGGCATGTATGTGTAATTTGTGCACACATCTCTTCCCCTCCTTGAAATGGTCTATTAAAAGCTGCTCTCACTTAACATAAAGTGAAAAATATCCATGGATGCATCTTATAAAGAATAAATATAATGATCCCTTAAAGGATAAATATTGAAAATAAAAATCATAATATAAAAATAATAAGAAGAATGATCCCTCAAAGGAGATATTCCTGTCAAAATCATAGACCGATCCCTTAAAGGACGACTATCCAAAAAAAGAAAAAAATCAAAAAGTCAAAGGCGCGTAGACCACTCCCTCAAGGGATGGACACCCATGTAAAAAGGATTCCTGCATCAATCAACCTTCAAAAAATCAAAAATCAAAAGCATCCTAGGAAAGCTTCTTGCATCGATCAAATTTCCCATCAGAGAAAACTTCTTGCATCGATCAGTTTGCATAAAAATAAAATAGCTAGGGCATCTCCTTATGAAACAATTGAAAGGAAAAAAATCTCCCACACAACCTATGTATGTCAATCCTTCCCATGTCTTAGGGAGGTATACATTTCACTTCCATCCATATCCAATATCTTACATGTAACTACCTATTGTTAGTCATATGTTAACATCTATGATAAGGCCAAAAAGTGTAAGATCCTTCACTCTGCTAATTCCCATCACATATGTATCAAATATAGTATAAAATAAATCACTCCACATTTTATTCTTGACCATGATTAAGACAAATTTGGATATACATTTAAGTCAATTTAAAATCAAATATCAATAAAATATAACATCCAAAAACATAATATTAAACATCCATCAACATCTATCAAAATATCAACATCTATACAATCATGATCACATCTCAATATTACATTGCCACATCAAAGACATCACATCAAAGTAAAATCAGAACATAAATACAAAGCATAATAATATATCATATCAATTTGTCTCTATACATCATCTAAAGTCTCAAGGGCCTTGTCTATCAAAATATTTATCAAAAATAGGCTTCACAAAAACCATATCTATCAAATTATTGTATCTATTCGGTGAAATTGACATCCCTCGATCAAATGCATTCTTAAACACTACTCCCTTGATCACTTTCAAGACCCCTCTCCATTCCTTTATCAAGACCTTCCCTCATCACTTTGTTAAGTCATGTCTATAGGATACAAACCCATTAATTCCCTTATCACTTGAATTCCTAGCCTCATAAACCAATCTTTATGGAAAAATCAATCTTTAGTCCTTTAACCTCGTCAAACCATCATCTTGTTGTCATTAAAATCATATTTATATAAGACACAAACCCATTGGTTCCCCTATAACGTAAATTTCTTATCCTTGTAAGCCCACCTTTATGGAAAAATCTATTTTTGGTCCTTTGACCTCATCAAAATCATCATTTTTATTTTCCCTTGTTTCCATCAAGTCATATGTCTATAGGACACGAACCCATTATTCCCCTATCACTTGTATTCTGGTCTCATAAGATCACCTTTGTGGCAAAATGAATCTTCGGTAATTTTACCTCATCAAATAATCCTTTTTAGCACATTCTTTTCATTTTCCCTCACTTGTTGTTAAGTCATACGTATATAGGAAATGAACCTTTTGGTTCCCCTATCACTTAAATCTATGACGACACCAACCTTGTCTCAAGGCATCATCTCTCATCTTCCCATATTTTAATCTTTTCATATTTCATCCATATATCTCTTTAAAACTCATGATTGATTATGTTTTGCATCATCAATCCCTAGTTTGAGGGAGAACACCTCATCATGTAAATTTGAATCTTTCACATTCTTATCTATTAGAACTTTTTTTATCTCATGGCTTGTCTAAACCACTCAAAAAAGGGGAAAATGTAGATACCTAAAATTAGCACCACTAATCCCTGTATTTGTGCCCGATAGCAACCCTTCATTATCACATTAATATTGTCATCTATAATCCTCTATCCTAATTAATATTTTTATCCATCATATTTACTCCCTATAAATATCATCCTACACCCGTAAATCTTATTTTACCCCATTCTAAACCACCCAAACCACTTACAAACAAAAATTAAATAAATAAAAATAGAAAAAACAACTTCCAAACAATTTTATAACCTATCACCCATATATCTCACCTCTCACATGAAATAACAAAGTAAAATGACTCGGTTGGAGTTGGTTTTAACCAAATTCCCTAATCGTCAACAATTTTCTGGATTTTTGACGATTCGATATAAAGCGAGTTTGAGATACCCTTTTAGGAGGTTTGTTAAGTTGGGCTCATAGCTTGGTTCACGAAGTTTGTCCTTTCTTCTCTCTCTAGACGAATAGATACTCTGTCTATTCAAACTTTCCTTATTAGATATTTTTGAGAAGATTTGACATCCTCACCATAGAGCTTGGTATTTTGGATATCATCAACAACGTCTCTCTCGGCCTTGGAATAAACAAAAATCTCCCTACTCTTAGTAAAATCATTTCTCTACTTCCATTTATCAACATATATAAGGTACATATCTTCATTTGGTTAATCATTATGTTTATGCATCATATCTAGGCCTAAATCAACCTTATCAATATCCCTTTCGAGATCTTTTCTAATCTATTATCGATCTCTACATTTTCACAACAATCATTGATGATTCCCTAGAATCACTGAAAATTCCCTATAATCATCGATGATTCATGTCTGAAAGTTCCTTTAACCCTTAAACTTACTTTTTAGACATCTAAATCCCATCACTTACTACCAATTTTCCTTTGCAAGTGTCTATCAAAACCTATCAAGATTATTTGAGCCATCTCTTGCTCTTTATCGGTCGTTAAAATAAAACATATGGCTCAGTTTGACTTTTGTGAGCATAAGCTATCCCTATCCTTTCTCCTTTGAGCCATTTTTATGATACCTAGACTCCCTTTGGATCACGTATCACCAAATCATCCTAGACCATCATATAGTTGTGGACCACATTATTCCATTTTCCTTTATATCATTGGTTATATTGTTTGTTCTATCATTTTATCTCATCATTATAAGATTGATTTCTTGAATACAAAACAAAATCCTTGTAAAGAAATCCATTGACTTCCCTATACTAGCCTTTTCCAGGAAATCCACCATATATTTATCTAATCCTATCATTTTATGATTGTTTTTGCATTCAAGTAGCCTATCCCTTTGGAAGAAACAATTTGTTCACTCGCTTAGATTCATTAACATCATTTATCCATTAAGTATTAGCATCGAGTTATCGTAGGTATCGGTAAACCATACCATCTTTAGATGTCGGTTTGATTTTTATTCCATTTTATTATGTTAAAGTATGAAAAAACTCTTTTGTCAAAAGAACAATAATGAATTTTTTTATTTTATTCAACTTTCTCAAGAATTTGATGATGTTTTTGCATGGAGTTATGGTGATTTAAAAGTTTTTAATCCATATTTAGCTCAACATACCATATAATTGGATCAAAAAGAAAAACCAATTAGACAAAATCAAAGATTTGTCAATCCTAAAGTTGAACCAATGATGAAATAAGAGTTGGATAATTTAATCAAGGATAACATTATTTTCCCTATCAAAAATTCATCATGGATTTCTAATTTGGTTCTTGTAAGGAAAAAGAATGGATAAATACTGATTGTTTGTGTATTTCTGATATTTAAATAGATATTCTTTAAAATAGCATTACCCTATGCCATCCATGGAGAACATTTTTTAGTGACTAAGTGGCTACAAGTGTTTCTCATTACTTGATGGCTATTATAGATACAATCAAATTTTGGTACTGGAATCAGAATAATTTAAAACAAAATTCACTACAAAATGGGGAACATATGTGTATAGGAAAATTCCTTTTGGAATATCAAATGTAGGCACCAAATTTAAGCACACAATGGACTTGACATTTCAAGGGTTAATCAATACTTGTGTTCTTGTTTATTTGGATGACATAACTATTTTTAAAAACAAACTGTAGATCACATCATACATCTTAGATGCATCTTTAATAGATGCATGGAATATGAAATATCACTCAATCCGAAGAAGTGTTTATATTTAGTCCATGAGGGTAAGTTCCTTGGTCACATTGATGCCAAGAAAGGTATCACAATTTATCCTGAATGAGTAAATGTAATTTTTTCCTTATGTTTTCAAAATCATAAGAAGGTGTTGCCCAATTCTCCATCCCTTGCAAAATTTGAGCAACTTGCACAAGTGTTAGAATTGGAAGATATTCAGAGGCAAGTTTGAGGGAGCTGCATAGGCCTTGAGTATGCTGCGGATGGAGGAACATTATCATGGAGGACATTAGTAGAACCACTGAAGGAATAAAGTGTCGTGGAATGAAGAAAAGACTCTGTAGGTGGATATTAAAATCTACGCTACTATAAATAGTGTCACAAGCTAAGACAACATTAAGAGGAAAAGCTATGAGGTCATAATGAAGCAAGGCACTAATTTTGAGTAAGCCGCTAAAGGTTTTAAAATCTACGTATACCTAGGGTGCCACAATATAAAGTAATGATCTACGGATGTTAAATATCCACATAAGATCGAATGTAAAAGCCACATAAAAAGTAAATGATGTTTCTTCATGAAGGTTAGAAATTGACTGGTCTTTGATTTAGTCATCGAGATCTTTGAAAATTCAATAAGATTTTTCTATGCGAATGCAATCAAATCTGATTTCATGACTCAAATAGAGGTAAATGGAGAAGAGTCAAAGAAACTTCTCCAAAGCATGCAAAAGGTGTAGTTATAGACAAAGACAACCACCAACATTAAATGCGGTAGGGGTGCTCGGTTGAAGAAAGTGTGTCAGATTGGATATAAAAAGTGACACCCTATTCCCTAAGATAATTAATGAAGGCGGTTGGGTTTGGTTAAGGAATTTGAATTTCCTCCGATTCTTCCTCTTTCTACCTTCCATGATTTTCTATATATTGAATAGTAAGACTCTTTCTTATAGGTTGGATACTCTTAGAGTTTAGGAATCTTGTAATATAAGGCTTTAAGATTCCTTCTCATGAATTAGGGACATGTAAGATTCCTAAACTCTAATTCATGAGAAGGATCTAAAAAGGTCTAGAACAAGACAAGAAGTAAGATTTGAGTATTTGCAGTTATCTCCAGGAAGATAGAGAAGAGGAAGACAGATTCAAAGATCTCCATCTCCTCCGAAATCAAACTCTTTCAACACTTCTACCTGGTACACCCTTCTTACAGTCCACTAGAGTTCTTAGACCCATCATAATGGCTCATTAACCACCTGCCACCTCATAATCCATTTGTAAAATTCACAGGCAACAATCTACTTGCTTTGAATTCCTATAATCCTATTCCAGTAGCTACTTTGAAGAATATTCCATATTTTACTGGAGAAAACCACACTACTCTAGTTGACCACATTTAGGACATTGCAAATGTCTGTGTTATCCATGAAATTTCTGAAATGGATGTGGCAGTAAAAATTCTAGCTTCATCACTTAAAGGAAAAGCTCTGCAATGGTTTAGGAGCTTTACTACGGGCTCAATTAGGAATTGGAATGAGTTGTGCACAACCTTGTATAATAAATTTGGGGAAAGAGCTGATAACTTGTCTCTTTTGGAGTATTTAACCACAATCAAGAGAGAACCTAATGAACAAATGGTGGATTTCAACTTCAGATTCAGAGAACCTTGGACAAAATTCCAGTTCTTGTCGGACCCACATTGAAGGTGCATTTCTCTCTTAACTACGATATATTTGTTATGGTGTAATCTATGGAAGGTATAAACCTACCAGGAGCTTATGCATTAGCCATTAGGGCTGAGAAGTGTTTAATTCAAATTGGAACATTAGCTCCTAGGCCACCTATGCCATTTTCCTCTAAATTTTCATAGGTGCAAAACCTTCCATTACTCCTATTCCTCAACCAAATCTGTAACCTATAGCTTCCACATCACAAACCCCTGCACAACAAAAGGAAGATGAAGAAATGAAATATCTAATTAGAAACTTGACAAACAAAATTATATCCCTATAAAAATAACAAGCCCAGTCATATAGAAATTATCAAAATCAAGGGAAATCTTCAAATCAAGGATATCAACCATATAGAAACCAACAGTCAAATCAAAGATATGCACACAACCAATTGAATAGCAAATGGTAAAGTCAAAATGGTCCACTTCCATTGTAAATAATCCCTCCTCCATAGGCACTTCTTGCCCCTAGATCAAGTCAAGCCTTAGTTCCAATGAGAAAAATATGGCACAAGAAACAAAGTGGTGTTTTCCATGTAATCTACCTCATAACCAAATTGGTTGTGAAAGGGAAATGCATCTCCAAGCCTACATGATTCAAGGTTCTTCCAGTCAACAAGAACCACTTATTGAAGCACCAAATCATGGTGTAGAAGAAGTCAAACAAGTTGTGCCTAATACTAACCTCATGTTTTTCGGAGATGAGGATTTTTGTGAACTCAATCAAATGTTTGGTGGCTCTGGTAGACCTCAGATGAGTGTTGCTTGACAACACGTGGAACAAGAAAATAATGTTGGAAGCTTAGTTGTAACTCCGAAAATAAAATCAATACCGTAGATAAAGGAAAACACATTGGAGGCACAAAGGAAAAGCCAAAAATTGAAGTAGAAACAAGAAAGAGAAATAAACCATGGAATGAATTAGAAAATGTGTCTAAGCAATCAGGTGGTGCTTGATAAGATTTCCACGGAAAAGGAGGTTATTGTTTCAACAAAGCCTCGTGATCAAACAATGTCGCAGCCAAGAAAATAAGTTGTCATGCGCGCAGATGTAGAGGTCAAAGACTCTTCCATTCAATATTGTGGAACAAATGAAGAAGACTAATGTTAATGTCTCTATGTGGGATGTGTTGGCTATTCCATCACAATGTGATCTCTTATGTGAATCCCTCAAGCAACTTCCTCTGGTGGATCTAGTATTCTAAAAGACTCATGCTACGGTCCATGTCTATCAAGAAAAGGGTGATCAAGTAAGTAAAAATGTCAAGACCCCCCCTTTTACATGTCTATAATTATGGGTAAACACCTAGTTCATAATTGTATGATTGATTTAAGGGCTAGTACTTTTGTAATGCCTAAGAAAATTATTGACATCTTAGGTCTCAAGTACATTCATATGACTAGGGAGTTTTACAACTAGATGGGTCAATTGTGAATGTCCTGGGGGTAGTTAAAGACCTTGAGTTAACACTTCATGCCTTCCCAAGTCTCACAATAACCCATGTTTATAATTTTCCTATCTAGATATTTTACTGCTAAAGTAGGCGGCTATCTATCTTCAGATTGGACTCACATGCTTTTAAGGACCAGATATGGCACAAGATTCACAATCCAAGTTGATCCTATCTTTTCCTATCACATAGAGTCATATGAACCTTCCCCTATCCAATAAAATTGTTTAATCCAAGAAGAATGGGATCAAGTTTCAAGCCCAGAAGACCAATCTGTTCCTCCTCTTATGCCTGATTTATTGGTTGATGAATGGTATGAGAGACATCATAAATTTGATCCATATTCTGAAGAGCTTAAAGATTATGAGACTGGTCTTGGCACCTATTGTGTCATGTAAGAGGAATTCAAAGAAGACAAGGAGCTAGTCTCTGGTTCATGTTGGATGTATTTCAATGGTTCTAGAAGTAGAAATGGAGTTTGGGCGGGTGTTGTGCTTAGTTCCCCAAAGGAAGAAAAGTTATTCTTTGTTCACAGATTGTAATTCACCTATTCACTGTGGTGGAATATGAGGCACTAGTGCATGATTTTTGATTACGAGAAAAAAGAAATATCAAGAAGTTACAAATATTTGGAGACACTTTGAGTTGGTCATTAACCAAGTTTGTGGTAGATTTTCTACAAAGAACAAGCTATTGAAATCCTTCGAAATAGAGTTTGGAAATTATGGAGAGTTTTGATACTCTCAACTTACGAGTTGTCTAGTAGAAGTTGAACAAGGAAGCAAATCAATTGACAGCTCTTGGTTCCCAATTTTCACCTACAAAAGACCTAGTTAAGGGGAAAATGCAGCATATCAAGATGGTTGGGAGGCCATCCATATGTTGGTGTATATGACCTGCCTAGTCATCATCCACATCACATGGTGAGTCATCTCACCTTGCGAGAGTTATAGGTCTTAGGGAGTCAAATGACAAGTGTCAGATTATGTCATAGAATCTATCATTTTCATTTGCATCAATGCATCATAGGAGTTACATTCCTTATTTAGAATTGTAACTCCTCCTTTAGTGACATCATATGCATCAGCCATGTCATATGCATCAGTGGCATCATAGGAGTTAATTTCCTTGTTTAGGCATGGGGGTTACATAGTACCCCTATTTGTACTTCCTTTTTTGATCTATGAGTATGAGTAGACCTATTTTCTTATTTTCATATTATTTCCATTGTTTGAATATTTCTTATTGTGTTAGAGCTACAATGTTACCATCAAAGTGCAACTTTGTCATGGTGCATTATTTTGATATCAGTTCTTGCATATCCCTCTTTCATGGTATCAGAGTGTGAAGTTTTGGTAAAAAGTGCACTCTTCGTTTATCAGTTGCTTATTACTTTTGGTTTCTTCTTATTTCTGCATGTAAGTTTTTTCGATTATTACTTTGGAATCATATTACTCACCTCGTGTTGAGGTTTTAGTAGTTGCAAGTTTGAGGTGTTTTGCACTATTCAGTTTCTCATGTGTGTGTGTCATAATGGATATTACGATCGTGCGCTTCTTACATTTGTTCTATCATTTATACCTTTGTTTAGGTTGTTCGTGGTTCATTTGGTTGTGTTTGAGTCTTTGGGTGTTTTCCATTTTTTTGGTTTTCTAGGTCCTCCACCTTTGCATGCATGTTCCAAAGGCATTTTTGTAGGATTGGGCTTCAGATTTGATTTTTTCAATGTTGTTTTGAGATTTTTAGAGGTATGTCTGTTGTCTTCAAGGGCCAACTCATTTTGACTCACTAAGGCGAGAACCGAGCTTCCCCCAGCTCACCTTCTCCAACTCACCCTACACCGTTTTCAGCTTGGTCTACCCTTATTTTCAACCTGGCTAGAGTTTACTTCTAAATTGTTTTTACGTGAACATGTTTGCTTGAACTCGACATATCTGGTTTTGCAGTGAGTGCATTGTTTTTCTTGGTTGAGCTTGTTCTTGGTCTTCGAATCACAAGGGTTATTTGTGGATCCTTGACCAATGAGTTTGATATGTGTTCTTTGTACATCTCGTAAGGCTCCTAGAATCCACCATTTGGCTTGGCCTTCTAGTTTGGTGCTCGACTTTGCATGGTTTATGTTGTTTCTCCCTATGGCTGCACATTTTGAGCTTCCCGACTCTCTGTCTTGTCATTCCCATGGTGGATTTGATGTTTCTCCTAGTTTGTGGATTGTGAGTTTTTGAATCCCTATGTTCCCTATGCTCTTACCCCCATTCATGGTGCTAATGCCATCAACCTCCAACCGGTTTCCTAAAGTTTTGTTATTCCCTGTCACTTCTCTGCGAATCTCACCAGTTTCCTCAATGTTACACACTCTGTAGCTTGTTCCAACGGGCCTTTTCTTGTAGCCATTCATAGTTTGACGTGACGACCACTTCAACATGACACCACTCCAACTTGACTCGGACTGAATTTCACACGTCATCCCACACTGGCTCAAGAATGTCCATCGTTTAGTTCATCAAAAAAACACAATAGCTCGGTGCATCTACATGGTTTGACACCTCTCATTCCATTTTAGACTTGTTTGGTGGTTAAAACAATTCAGTTTTTAATGTTTTAAGGTTAAGAACATTTATTTCATGGCATTATAATAACTTTTTGGATATATTTTTCTTGTATTATTGTTATTCCTTCGAGTGTTGAAGATGGAGGGTGAGGTGAGGTCGGGGTTTGGAGGAGGCTAATCCACCCTCGCATTAAAAACAAGCACTATATAAAATTTGATTCCATTTCTAACGATCACACATATGAAACCCTTTGCATGCATTTAGGGCACCTTTTTAATCTATTTGTAGGACTTATTGGCTTTTTCCATCAGTTGTGGGAATCATTTTTTGCTTATAACTTTTGACTCGTTGCTCGTTTTGAGCACTTATTTAGTCAAAGTTGCATGTTTTTTCACACACTACATGATGGGATTATCAAAAATGTTAAAATCACTATTTTATAAAGTTCTACATTCTAGGGGTGTCATTGTATTGCTTGTGTTGGCTCATTTTGAATCATCTTGAGCATTGTACTATCCCTTTTATTGCTTGTGGACTTGTGAGCATGTCCACCATAGTCTTACGAGAAAAGGGGTTTTTTCGTGTGACATGAGACACCATTTCTCACAAGGCCTTCTCTTCCCCTTCTTGTTTTCACTCATTCTTGTGCTTGCTTATGGTGTCGAATTGTTGCACCCAACGAACCTTGATTGTGGTCTCCACTCTTGCATGTTATTACGTTGATTGCAAGGTGAGTGATAGACTGGTTCTCGACACATAGTCGCATCTGATTGTAATCAACACACTAAACTATAAAGTGCCACAAAAAGGGGGTTAAACTAGTATTCTTTGGAGGCTCCTCTCATCATGGACATTGAATTTCATCGCTTCGTTGTTCAACTAGGACCAGGAAACTACCTATAATGGAAGAATGGAATACTCGATCATTGCATTATGTACAACTTCTTGGGATGAAACTGAACCTATTGACCACATTCATCACCAATATTGGTTAAATGAGAATGACATGGTATATGGGCTTCTTTGTCTTACTATACTAGAGGACCTTCAACGTCGAGTAGAGTTCACAGAGTTTGCACACCAAGCTTGGAATTTCATTTAAAATTTTCATAGAGATTTTGATCCTCCTTCATCTGGTTATGGATCTTATGATGATCTTGCATCCATAGAGGAAAGTGAGTTCACCGATACTTTTTCTTACGAAGGGCCACCCACACATATTTCTTCGTGTGATGACATTTCCACTAACATAGACTCGCTTGGTTCTACTTCTGATGATGAGGATTATGCACCTAGTTCGATGTCAAGAGTACTACAGAGGACTCTTCTCCTCCTTCTCTCACTATTCCAAAGAGTGTTGACACATCCCACATCTCATCAGATATTGAGCAGTCTCCTATATAACCTCATACAGTCATCACACTTGCTTCTTTTCCACCTTTAATGTTTGAGGCCCCTTTCACTCCACCTTTATTGGATGACTCATACCTATCGACATCGCTCTTATGTTTGTTAGCCCCTCATTAGGATGAGTATTTGTCTTACCTTAGTCGTCTTTTCACGAGTACACACCTGTGATGTACTACAGGTTCCTCATCCACCTACAAGTAATTCAGAGGAGTTCATCATCTCCATTGTTGGGAGTGCCCCTTCTGGGACTCTTACCACTTCCACTTTTCTGGAGACCTTCATCGATCCACCCTTTCTTATGGATCTAGTTTCTATTGTGGGGGATGTTTTTTTTCCTTCACATCAGTTGGACATCCTTTCTATAGGTGTTCACCTTTCATAATCTGATATTTCTGTACTCATGACATTACCTTCAGTTCCTTTATGCTCACTTGCTAGACCTATGTCACACTTTCGTGAACCAGACTTAGAGTTCTTCATGCTACTGCCTTTGGTTTCCTTCATGGAGTGTACAAACTTCCATCACATCATTTTTGTTCTTCCTAAGGGCAGACACACAGTTCCATGTAGGTTTCTCTTCTTGATTGAGAGGTAGAGGATCTCGTGATAGACATTTTTCGGGAGATTTCTTAGAGTTACGAGTTCATATCCATCCATGGCATCTTTTACATCCCTCTCATCTCCTTTTATCCTCATCTTCTTCCTTTTAGAAATATGTTTGTATTTGGGCACCTTATCGGGCCTTTAGTTGTCGGGCTCCATTGGCACAACTTTCTTAGTTTTCTAGGGAGTCTTCTTTTCTATTTTGTCTTATCATGACCTCTACCTCAACTTCGATGAAGGGGCGGTGTTAGTGTGTATGACCTACCTAGTCATCATGCACATCACATGGTGATTCATCTAGTCTTGCGAGAGTCATCGGTCTTAGGGAGTCAAATGACAAGTGTCAAATTATTTCATAGAATCTGTCATTTTCATTTGTGTCAGTGCGTCATAGGAGTTACATTCCTTATTTAGAATTGTAACTCCTCCTTTAGTGGCGTCACATGCTTGATCATGTTATATGCGTCGTGGCATCATAATAGTTACTATCCTTGTTTAGGCATGGGGATTACATACCACCCCTATTTGTACTTCTTTTTTTGATTTATGAGTATGAGCATACCTGTTTTCTTATTTGTTTATTCTTTCCATTGTTTGAATATTTCTTATTGCATAGGAGCTATGGCGTTACCATCGAGTGTAATTTTTTTCATCGTGTATTGTTTTGATATCAGTTTTTGATATCCCTCTTTCACCATAATTGATAATGTAACCCCTGGAAAGTATTTGATAGTGATGAACAGATTGTTCAATTCATATAGAATGAAGCTCAATTTTCTTGAAAAAAGTAGTCTAATTTGTAGGACACCTATGATGATCAGATTATGCATCTCAAAACATATAAATTTCCAAAAGTATTGGTCATTCTAGAATAAATTTTCAGTATAAATGATGAATTCATAGGTACAGAAAAGAGCATGGTAGAAAAACAAGAAGATAGTCGGACTGTTGTGATTGCCCGGGAAAATAATTTTTCTTGGAAATGCATATGATGAATGTGAGAAGAAAAATATTGTTACCTTATGTCAAAAGTTCAATGATGTTTTCTCATGGGGCTATAAAGATTTAAAAGAGTTCAATCTAATTGTAGCCTAGAATTCTATCGATCTTGATCTTGATATCAAACCATTTAGGAAAAAACAAAGGCCGGTAAACCCCAAGATAGAGCCCCTCATGAGAAAAGAATTATCTAAACTCATTGAGGCTAAGATTATTTTTCCCATTAAGTACTCCACTTGGGTGGAAAAATTGGTTCTATTCAGAAATAAGAATGGTGAAATTAGGCTCTGCATAGACTTTAGGGACCTAAACAAGGCCTCTCTCAAGGATCACTATCCTTTGCCTTCAATGGAGCAGATTCTATAGATAGTGGCTAGATCTGAGAGATTTTCAATGCTTGATGGATATTTGGGCTTCAATCAAATAAAAGTGAAGGAAGCAGGATCAATACAATCTGCATTCACCACCAAATGGGGAACATATGCATATCAAAAATTCCTTTTGGTTTATCAAATGCAGGTGCCACCTTCTAAAGAGCAATGGATATTACCTTTAAAGGATATATCAATCAATTCATCTTGGTTTACCTTGATGATATCATTTTTTCTCCAAGCAAAACGTAGATCACATGAAGCACCTAGAGAAAGTACTTGAAAGATGCATGGATTTTGGGGTATCTCTTCACCCCAAGAAATGTAATTTTGTAGTCCTTAGAGGTTATATTTTTGGGCATGTTTATTCTAAAGAAGGAATTTCCATTGATCAAGAAATAGTTTTTGTCATCCTTGTTCTTTCCTGTCGACTCACGAGAAAAAAATTTGCATTCATTCCTTGCAAAGATCAACTTTTTAGGCACTTTATTCTCAACTTCGTGGGTTAGGTAAATCCACTCACACTTATGCTTAGAAAATATTCATCTTTCAGATGGTTTGCGAAAGGAAGGAAAAATTTGGAAAGATAAAAAAGAAATAGCGCATGCTCCTACGTTGATTAATCTAGATTACTACAAAGATTTTATCTTATACACATATAGAGTTGATTCTTGCATTTCCATAGTTTTAACTTGACTAAATGATCAAGACTTAGAGAAACTAGTAGCCTTATTTAGACAAACCTTGAAGGATTATGATCTTAAGTACAACCATATTGAGAAAAAAATTATTCGCCATCATATGTGCCTCGAAGAAATTTAAAATTATGATTGTAGCTAGCCGTGTAAAGATTCTAGTATTGCATCCCAACGTTAGATATTTTATTATGGGAATAGAGATCAATGAGAACCAAGCTAGATGGGTAACTAATATCATGGAATATGATGTGATAATTAAGGCCACAATATTGGTAAGAGGCTATGCTCTTTCTGAGGCACATTTGGTTGAAGATGCGGGAATGACCCAGAGACTATTTTATTCCTAGAAGAGGAGAGCCACGTGTAACTTGAGAAGAATGAATACATATATGTGGATAAATGGATGAATATAATGATAACATTCCTCTCCTCTGGTATATATCCTCCTGGTATCAATAAAGTAAAGAGGTGGAATTTAAGGTTGCAGTCTTTTCCATATGTCTGGTTGATGGTGTACTATTTAAAAGGAACATTGATGGCATGTTTGTTAGATGCATTGAAGATGAGAAATGTGACATGATTTTTGATGAATTTCATGATGGTTTCTCAAGAGGAAATTTCTCTGCTAAATTTACAGCCTATGAAGATCATAAAAGCAAGATATTTCTAGCCTACATTATTCGCGGATGCTCACAAGTGGGTTAGGAAATGTAAGGAGTGTGCTCTCTTTACCAAAAAGAGAAGATTGGTGTCCTTGTCTCTTCATCTAATTTAGGTAGATTAAACATTCACAAAATGGGGTCTTGAATTCATTGGAATGATCAATCCTCCATATAGTGTGGGTCACAAATGGATTCTCACAACAACAGATTACTTCACCAGGTGGACCAAAGCTACGCCATTGAAGGAAGCTACTAAATCAACCATCTTGGAATTTCTTGAAGAAATTTTCACAAGGTTTGGCTTACCAAAAACAATTATTTTTTATAATTCTAAAGATTTTTGGGATCAAAAATATCTAATTGGTCTCTTCAACTTAGAATTTATCTCAATAATTCCTCTAATTATTACCCCCAAGGAAATGGATTGGTGGAATATACTAACAAAAATCTGATTAGAATCATGGACGCAAATCAAAGGCAGTGGCATACAAAAGTGAAAAATTCTCTCTAGGAAGACAAGATAACAACGAAGAAGTAAATTGGCACTTCTCGCTACAAAGCGGCATATGACAAAGAAGCTAGGATTCATTTTTCACTTGAGTTTCCTTCACTTGAGTTAGCACAATAGTTGGAATTTGAAGACGAGAATCAAAGAGAAATCAAAATGGTGGAACTTGTGGAACTTTAAGAAAAATAAATGTTGTCATGATCGGGATGGAACAACATCGAATTCAAACAAGCGGTGGTTTGATATAAAAGCCGGGCCTTAGATATTCACTTTCAGAGATCTGGTCTTGAAATGGGATGCGGATCAAGATAAACTAAGAAGACACTCCAAATTTGATGCTATTTGGAGAAAACCATACATTATTACTTCTTCTAAGGCCGCTAATTATTTTGAGCTATCTAATATTGATGGGAATGCATTTAAAATCCTAGTAAATGGGATTTATCTCAAACCTTCTCATTAAGAGTTTCATGTATCTTGTACATAGTAGATTAGATTTCTAATTCCTCCAAATTCTTTCAACACATTGTCATATTGGTATTTTAGGTTTCTTTTCCTTAGTGCTTTGCACATGTTCCATATTTTCATAGGATGTTTTCATAAGTGAAGAGAGTTAACAATCAGTTTCCATAAAGTGAAGGAGTCAAATGAAGAGAAACTAAATCAATAAGTTGACTCCGTGCTCGATGGGTACCTAAAGTTATTGATCATCCAACAAATAGGAAAATGACCCTGTGAGTTGCAAAAATATTGCCCAATTTTTCATCCCTTGAAAAATTCGAGAAACTTACACAAGTGTTGGACTTGGAAGATATTAAGAGGAAAGTTTTATGGAATGAAGAGGCTTTGGGTATTAGTGGATGGAGAAAAATTATCGTGGAGGACCTAAATAGAACCATAGTAGGAAGAAAGTATCACGAAAGAAGAAAAGACTTTGTGGGTGGCTATTCAAAGCCACACTACTATAAATAGTGTTTACGGCTAAGACAACAATAAGAGGCGGACCATGGGTCATAATAAAGTAAGTCACAATTTTGGGGCAAGGTGTGGAAGGTTTTCAAAAGCCACATAGATGTAAGGTGCCACAATACAAAGGAATGATTTGTAGATGACAAATAGCCAAACAAGACTAAATAGAAAATCCACATAAAAAAATGATGTTTAAATGTGAGAGGTTGGAAATTGATTAGTATTTGATTCACTCATCAGATATTTGAAGATTCAATAATATCTTTATTCTCTATGCAAACAAATCTAATTTTATGAGTCGATTGAGGCAAATGGGAAATATTCAAAGAAACTTCTCCGAACGTAAAGGTGCATTTCTAGGTGGCACAACCACCAAAATTAAATTCAGATATGGGAGATCGGTTAAATAAAGTGTGTGATAATGGATAAATAAAGTTTCACCTTGTTCCCTAAGAGAATTAATTAAGTCGATTGGGGTTGGTTGAGGAATTCAAATTTCCCTCTAATTCCTCCTCTTTCTCCTTTCCACGATTTTCTATATATTGAAGAATAATACTCTTTCTTATTGTTTAGATACTTTTATATTTTGGGCATCTTGTAATATAAGGATCCTTTCTTGTGTTTTCATGTACCTTTGGATCTTGATTCATTGAATGCTCACTTCTTCCTCTTGTAATTGTAACAATCAATGCATAATTTCAGGAAATAAAATTTAATCTTGTGGCTCGTTCAGCCCTTTTTCTTATTCTATTGCATTCCTTGAATTTCTTGCATTCACAGATGTGTTGTATGTTTCATTTTATGAATCTTTGTCTATTTTGTATCATGAAAGTGGATTTTAGGAGTGATTTTGATCGTGTCTCATATCTAGTCCTCTTTATTATCATTATCTTCCCTTTCCCCTTATCTAAACATATTCATCCCCTTATTTTTTGGTGCTATCACCTCTATAGATTAGGATTTCTATTTTATGCATCTCCTTCTCACCCTGGTCCCTTGAAAAGTTAGAGTAGAGCTAGATAGTTGCATTTCAATTCCTAGGAGTAGTTTAGCATTAGGAGTAAGTAGAGGAAGCCGAACTTCTTTGGAGGTATGTCTCAGTTTGAGTCCCACAACTTGGAGACAATCCCATGTTGTCTCAAACCCTAGATTCTTGTGATCATGGATGGGTGTACATTTGAGATAAAAATAGAAGGCATTGTGAAGTTTTCTCTGTAGAATTAATATTATCAGAACATTCATTCTAGAATTTTTAAATCTTAGTAATCCACTAACCTCAATGCTAAAAATTAACATGGGTTTTATTTGGAGAGCATAGGTAAATAATACATTTGAAGCAATCAAACATGTCATCTCACAAGCTCCAACTCTCACTAATCCATATTTTAGAAAAGAATTCATTCTATATGCTTTTGGAGTAATTGATACAATCTCAGCTATGTTGGTACAACAGAATGATGAGAAAATGGAGCAACCAATTACCTTTTTTAGTCAAGGGCTACAAGATTATGAGGTGAATTATTCCTTTGTTGAGAAATTTCTTTTAGTAATTAGGAGTCTCAATAAATTCAGACATATGCTTTCTAATAACAAGATTCATTTAATGGTTTCTCACACAAGTGCTATAGATTTTATTTTAAGAAAATATTCGATGAGAAAAAGGAGAATGGATCAAAAAAGTGATGGAATACGATGCCGATATTAAATTCACTTAGATGGTTAAAGGAACAAGACTTTTTGAATAGATATCTTCATAATTTCATGATGATAAAGATAAATTTTTAGTACTTCAAGATGGCCAAAAATCAGAAGTTCCTTCATTGCCTCAAAGTTTGACCCAATAAATGATCTATTTTCTTTAAACTGGACAATGCCCATGGGGTTTGAAAAAATAAAAAAAGGAGGTATTTCATATTACAACCCATTCCTTATGTTATTCATGATAATATACTATTAAGAAATGATGTGAATGGAGTTATTTTAAGATGCATTGAATCAAATTAGATTGAGCATGTTTTGGAAGAATTTCATGATGGTTCATCTGGTGGCCATTTTGCACTAAGAGCTATAGCCTTAAAGGTCATGAGATTTGGTAATTGCTGGCCAAACTTATTCAAACATGCTCATATATGGGTAAGAAAGTGTGTAATTTTTTTATAGAGAAACAAAATTTAATAGCTCTTCCTCTTCAACCCATTTAGGTAAATCAACCTTTCATGCAATGGGGATTGGATTTTATTAGCATGATTAATCCACCCTCTATTTTAGGTTATAAATTGATTATCATAGTTACATATTACTTAAAAATATGGATATAAGAAGTGGATTTAAAATAAGAAAATGAGACATCAATTTTATAGTTTTGCAAAAGTATTATCACAACGTTCGATTTCCCTATAAAAATCATCTCGATAATGCCATAGCTTTCCTTGAGAAAATATCCACACATGGGAAGTCAATTTTGGAATTCATCTATCAATGTCTTCCAATTATCACCCTCGGGATTGGATTTTTGAATCAACAAACAATAATATTCTCTAAATAATAAAAAAATGGTGGAAAATCAGAGATCATTGGACACAAAATTGAAATTGGCCTTATGAGATGATAAGATTACTCCTAAAAGATCAATAAACAATTCTCCTTTCATGTTTGTCTATGGTAGAGAAGTAAGGTTTCCTATCTCTAATGAGTTACTAACTCTAGACCTTATTAAAAAAATGGAGATGATGGAAGTAGATTTAATGGAAATATGATTATAGAGTTGATGGAGTTGGAGGAAATCAAAAATAAGGAAATGAAAATAATGGAACTTCATCAAGCATAATTTAAGCTATATTTTGATAGTAAATCAAATAATAGAACATTCAAACAGGTGAAATTGTGCTTAAGTGGGATGAAGGCATAAAAAACCTGGGATACACACAAATTTTGAAGCTTTTAGACTGGACCATATTTTATTATAGGTTGTAAGCAACACAATTACTTTCACCTCTACAAACTAAATGGTGATTAGATTCCCATCCTAGTTAATGGGATGTACCTCAAACCTTTTTACCGAGTACATGCTTCATTCATAGTAAATTATTTTGTTTACTTTCCTCCAAGTTATTCACATACATTGTTGTTTGTAGTTTACTTTCTTGTTTGCCTTGTGCACTTTGATGGTGGGTTGTCTAATAAGTGCTTCTAGAATAATGGTTGTTTCCAAAAGGTATTTTAAGTACTCATACGGTTCCCAAGAAGGTTGTAAAAATTAGTACATAATTCCATGCCCAATGGATGATTTTATTCAAGGCTACTAGATTTTTTACATCTAGTAGGAAGATGTTCTGAAAGTCACCAAAAATAATCCAAATAATTCCTCATACTTATTTTTACAACTTCTCCAAGCTTGAGACTTAGATTTTAATGCTAGTGAGATCGAGAGTGAAGGTGGAGTAAAATATAGTCACAAAAATGATCTTATATTTAGCAAACACATACGAATATTACACCAACTATTATATATCCATATAAATAACAAACCAACTTCCTATAAAATAGGAAGTCAAAACAAGAAGTAACCCGGTAAAGAGAATCGGGTATAACAAACAAAGAAAACATATAACAATATATCATATTTAACAATATAATAATAACCCAATGAAACACTTATAATTAATATTATTCCTAACATTCATCCTTTAGTTCGAACATGGGAAGAAAGAACATATGAAGAAATGGAAACAAAATCATATGCATCTGCATAATTTTAGGTTTACATACTATTGTCTTAGATCTTGTTACACATGACCATGAAATTCAACACAATGAATCCCTTACCAGATGGTCAAACTTCCACCAATACATTACATATGCAAACTCAATAGTTCCCACTTCCACTTCAGTGAATTCTCTTTCACGGATGATCGATGAATAATTCGACAATTAGAGAATCTTAACAGTCATAGGATCAATCTAGTTCAAATTTCCTCCTAAACAACTATTCTCATATTTTGAAATGCACATTCTCCTCATTTCAATCATAACAAGGGAAGGAAAATGCACACCATTTTTTTTTCACATAACACACAACTGAAAAATAGATGCCACCATACAAAAATGTGACCCCGTCATTAGTGAATGAAAAGATGCATTGATCGTCATCCTTCCTTCATTTCCTTTTACCTCCAAAGCATGATGCTTGAACTCATCTTGATATGGATTTGCAAATTTTTATATATCCACGTGGTGTCAAGTGTTGAAATGTTTTTGTTCATATTTTTACGGTTTAGTATCTCTGTCATATCCTTCTTCAATATTTTCATGAATTATTTTATTCTATTACTTTACATATTGGTTGTTACATTCTAGTGATAATGCATCCTTGATGAATTTTTTTATTTTGACTCGAATCATGATGACAACTTACGATAAATTGTTTCCTAAATCTACACAAGACAACTACTAAGATTAATTTGACATTTGATGAAAACAATCAAACTTGACAACCAACTATTTATAATAGATGAATCAATTATGAATGATAAGACTAAATATTTTACAATGCATGAATTTTATAATAACTCTTATGAAGATTTAAAAATGACTCTTTTTTCTTTGAATAGGAATTATATTTGAACTCTATTGACACTTTTAATGACAATAAATACTTAAATATTGATAGATAACTTTAAACATAAATGCTATTAAAACATATCTAAATTTACTCAAATGAAAAATAATCTACAACCTGTTAAATTGAATATTATACAAACTATAGTTACAACCTATGAATATTATAAAATTTCATAAAAATTTTACTAACATTAAATAATTTAAATTTCTTAAACATAGAGATACCAGTTTGACAGTTGTATCAGATTTGTTAGGACCATTTGGGAGGGATGAAAAATAAAAATAAGAGCATGATATTTTATGATGAAAATGGATTGACAACATGCATCTGGATCTTGAGATATCTCATTCAATGCCATATCTCAGTGTAAATTTAATGCAAAAAAACAAATTCCATGCATCGAATGGAAGTTCCTTGGTTAGTAAAGCTCAATTAGTTCTATCCGCCTAATAAGGTGGTGTCCCCAATATTTCATTTAGAAATTTTTGGATACCCCTTTAAAACTTTGGTCTTGTTGCCTTGTGAATATTTGTGGTCATGTTGCATGTGTCCCTTGAATAATAATTTGTTGTTTAGATTGCTTCCTTAACTTATTTGGATTGCAGGATTGCTCGGGATCCTTCACGAGTTTGCAAGAGGTTTCTAGTCATATTTGTAAAATACCCACTTGCCAAAAATTTCTCAAAATTCATAAAAGCTAAGTATTTAGCCTATTGAGAATTCAAGTTACTTTACTTCATGGTTTGCAATAAGTTTCCATTCAAATACTAATTTACACTTTCTCATGTTTGGTGGGTTTACTTAGTTTCTTTACTTTTTACGGGAGCCAAGTAAAGTAGTTGGAAAACCCCAAAAAATCTATTTATACTCATGCATTCTTTGCGTTAACCTTATGCAACTTTACTCCTTAAAAGAACCAAGTAAAGTCACCCCCCAAACCTAATTTTCTTCACTTCCTTCTTTGTGCCAAAACATTTTTAATTTACTTTTGAATGTAACTAAGAAAATTAGTTGGAACACTCAACAAACCCAATATGCTTAGCTTATCGGTATTTTAAACCTACTTTACTTGCTTCATAATGTTAAGTAGTCAAGTAGAGCTAAAGGAAAACTCTGTAAATAAAGACCTTACTTACTCAAGTTTGCCGAGTTGATTTACTCCTTAAAGCAATGCTAATTAATTAAGTAATGCTAGGTCTAAACCCCATGCAATGCTTGACCCAATATGGTTTGTGATGAATCATTGCTTCATAAATAAAAGAAAATCAAAGTCATTGGCTAAACCTACCTTAAAACCAATGGTTATGTGGCATTTTTACCCTACATAATTAATTATGTGGAGAGCTTAAAAATAAAAGTAATTCCATGTTATTTTTATGTATCCTAAGCACTAAAGTGAAGTAATCACCTCTACGAATCTGAGCAACCTACATTTTACCGAGTGAGGATATTTCGAGTGATTTGACTTGACCCATTTGTAGAAAAGGTATGTGTTGTTGCAAATCAGCAGCACCCTTGGATGTTGATCAGATTTCTAGTTTGATCATCCTAAGCATCCAGTGTGATTGCACAACATTGAATCCTTTCCCCAAGTGTGGGACTTGTAAAATGGGAAAGGAATCTCTAGATTAGAGGCTGGTTCCTCAACTCCTCTGATCAGATTTGTCACTTGCAAGTTATACAGAGGTTTCAAACTCAAAATCCTACTCTAGATTCCAAAGTGGGTAGAGATGGAGAATGCAAAAAACTGAAACTAGTGCTAATAAGGTGATACACCAAAGGAGTGGTGGACATTTTTTACTTCTGCAAATTGACACAGTTCATAAAAATGCAACAAAAATTCATGCACAAACTGATAACTATAATGGAAGGTTAGAAATGAATCAAACAACACAGACAAAGGATTAAAACTCATTCACAGAGCTTGCATTGTCATTTTCATCAAAAAAACACTTGCATTACAACACCTGAGAGGAAAAATAGGTTGCAGTCTTGGAAGAGGTCTGGTTTTCCACAAAAATCACTTTAAGTGACAAAGGGAGCCTGCCATACATGGAAAAAATGTTCAACCCTTTGAAAATGAGCCAAAATTGGCTTTTACGGTCACGAGGGCGAGCCCGAGAGAGAGAAATGTGGGAAAACGTGGAAGGGATTCAACCATTGACTAAAAATGCAATCAAAACAGCATGCGTGTCCTTACAGACCCATCCCCGACATTTTTAGCCATCTTTGGGAGAGAATGCGAGCCATTCTTCATTAAAAATGGTGGTTGAAGCGTCATTTTGTCCATGACCACGTGCAGGAGGTGTTTTTGATTTTCTCTCTCTCAAACTCCATAAAAATGCAAAAAGACCTAGAATCTTGTAGAGAATTTTACCAGCTTTCCATTGATATCAAGAACATAAAAACCAAGCTTTGGATCGAAAGATATGGCCATTTGAAATTTTAGGGAAAAATAGGGCCAAATCGGATTGGCGGGCGAAAATTTGAATTTTTCACCTTTTTTGCATTTGGGAAAAATTCCCAAAAAATCCCCGCGCTCCACCATTCCAAGTGCCACGTGGCACATTTTTATTGGGTGCGGGCCCATCCTGCTCCATTTTCCTTTGATTTTCCCTTTGGGAAATTTTCCAAAAAATCCCCAGGGCCGATGAGTTGAGGCCACGTGTCGTGCGCTGATTAGACACGGGCCTGTCCTTCCTAAATTTTCCATGGGCCACTTTGACCATTTTCAACCTGGACATGTGGCAGTGTCTCATTGGGTGTGGGCTTGCCCCTTCGAATTTTCCATGTGGGCTTTTCTTGAATTTTTGGGTGCCACCTGGACACGTGGTGAGATTCTATTGGCTCGCATCTTGGGGCGGGCTTTTCCTTTTAAATTTCCTTTGTTTTCCTTGTGGGAAAATTTCCCAAATTCTCCCTACCCCCACCGGTCAAGACACGTGGTGGCATTTCATTGGTTGCGGGCCATCCACAAACACTTTTACTTTTGTGCGCAAACTTTGGGAAAAAATCCCAATTTCCTCCCGCGCTCCACCTTTCCAGGGCTCCGGTGACACGTGGTGAGATATGATTGATTGGCGGGCGCGGGCCAAAACTCCTTTTGAAATTTGGTGAAACACTTCACCCAAAATCCAACTTCTCCTCTACCCTCCGCAACTCCCACGCCATAGGAAACGTGGTGCAATCTGATTGGGTGCGGACCTTTCCTCAAAAAAATTTCATGTGCAGCACTTAGCCAAATTTTTCAAATTTCTCCCTGGACACGTGGCCTCATCTGATTCATCGGTGGGCTTGTAGGGAAAAATATTCCTTTTGAAATTTTGCCAAAACACTTGGTAAAAAACCAAGTTCTCCTCTGACCCCCGCCACTTCCCTGGACACGTGGCGGCTTCTCATTGGTTGCGGGCCTTTCAGGGGAAAATTTCCCACAAAAACTCTGCTGAGCCATAACTTCAAAAATACATGGAGTTAGGAGGAAAACTTTACCTTTCTGGAAAGATGAGAGAGAGCTCTATCTAATAGTGTCATTTCTAGAAAGTTTTGAGTGCCTGAAAAAAAAAAAATTATGTCTGAGGCACAAGAGAGGGAAGAATGAAAGGAGTTAGCCACAAAATGAGCAAGGGGGCACATTTTGGATAACAATTTTGGTGACTCGAGAGGGTCATCACTTTGGATGAATTTACGAGTTTGCACTGAAGCAATCCATTGGGCATGGAGTCATCGAATTCTCTATTTGATACCCCAACTGACTAGAACACTACAAGGAGGAAGATGGAATATCACCTGATGGAGCAAGGCCTGTAAACACATCTCCAGGAACAACAAGCTTGTGCCAAAGCACTTAGGGAAAACAAACTAACCTACAGCAAAACAATGTGCACAAGCACTTAGAGGAATGGAAACCTAAGCTAATATATACAAGGTGGAGAATTTCCCTTTAATAGCAATGCTTTAGATGGATTCCATTGACTAGAATCTGCAGTTCTTCGCCATCCAATGAAGACAATTGGAAAGCATTGTTGTCCTTACACTTTGTGACCATGTATGGGCCACTCCAAATGGCATCAAATTTTGAATGCCTTCCCGATTTTTTTCTCTGTCTGCATCCCATTTTAACACTAGATCTCTGACTTGGAAGGATCTATTCTTGGCCTTTCTATCAAAGGTCTTCTTTATCAAAGCTTGACCCTTCTCCATTGCTTGGGATGCCTGATTTCTAATTTCTTGGAGCTCCATCAATTCTACATATCTGACTTCCATGGGCTCAAACTCCAACAACTCCAACTATTTCATGAGTTCCAATGTTGGCAACTCAAGTGACATGGGCAAAATTGCCTCTCTCCCATAAACAAGCTTAAATGGAGAGTTACCTGTAGATCTCTTGGGAGTTATCCTATCAGCCCATAAGGCTGATTTCAACTTAGTATGCCAAGACCTATGATTTTCATCAAGATTCCTCCTAATGATCCTCAACAAGTTCTTGTTTGTAGACTCACCTGGCCATTACCCCTAAGGGTAATAGTTTGATGAAGTACTTAGGTAGATCCCATTCTTGACAGCCCATTCAGTCACCTTGGACCCAATGAATGCCAATGCATTATCTGATATTATTGTAGTAGGTATGCCGAATCTAGTTTTTATTCCCTCATAGAAATCTAGGATGCTAGATTCATTTGCTTCCTTGAGTGCTACTGCTTCAGTCCACTTGGTGAAATAATGCATTCTTTGTTAGAATCCATTTGTGCCCTTGGCTTGAATTGGGATTAATGACTCCAATGAATTCTAAACCCCATTGCATGAATGGCTAGTCAACTGAAATTGGATGCAATGGAAGGGCAGCTAGCCTCTCTTTACTGTGAAGAATGCACAATTCTTGCACCTCTTGATCCATGCATAACAATCATTGAAAATCTTGGGCCAATAATAGCCAGCCCTCATGATCTTTAGAGCTATCACTCTTGGTGCAAAATGACCACCAGCTAGTCCACCATGGAACTCTTCCAACACCCTATGAATTTGATTTGTACCAATGCATCTCAGTAGTACTCCATTCACATCTCTTTTGAACAAAACACCATCAACAAGAGCATATGGGATAGCCTGCAATCTGAAGTGTCTTCTCTTGGTCTTGTTCATCTCGGGAGGGCATAGGCCTGTGCTTAGGAAGTGCATTATATCTTGGGTCCAGCAAGGAGTGAGGACATCATCATTCTCCTCTTGAGTGCTTCCTTTCTCATGGTTGTCTTGCAACGCCAAAACAACCTCCTTCTCATTGCATGCTTCCTTTTGTTTTCTCAAAATCAGCTGCTCACACAATCTTTTCCTCTGACCAACTTGGTGACTTTGATCTCTATGTCATACTCCATGACACGAGTAATCCAACCTACTCTCTTTTCATTCAAGTCTTTGTTGAGGAGGAAGTCTTTAACTCCCACATGAGAAACCAGCAATTGGACCTTATTGTTTGAAACTAAATGCTTGAATTTCTTCAAGCTTCTGATTACTGCAAGAACATGCTTCTCAATGAAAGAATATCTCACCTCATAGTCCTCTAGGCTTTGGCTAAAGAAAGCAATTGGCTGCTCATCATTGTCTTTGTTCTGCTGTACCAAAATTGCAGAGATAGTATCATCACCCCCAAACACATAGAGGGTGAAATCCTTGGAGAAATCCGGGTTGATGAGAGTTGGTGCTTGAGAGATGGCTTCTTTGATTGCTTCAAAACTTTCCTTGCCTTCTATTTGTCCATTTGAAAGCCATGCTTTTTTTAACATCTTGGTGATCTTTAGGGCTGCAAAATTTGGGACAAACCTCCGAACAAAATTTATTCTCCCCAAGAAACTTTGAAGGGCCTTCTTGTGGCTTGGAAATGGTAGGGATCTTATGGCTTCAACTCTTTCTAGATCAATTACTAATCCTTCTTTGGAGACAATGTGGCCTAGGAGTTTTCCTTCATGGGCTAGAAAAATACACTTTTTAGGATTCGAGGATACTCCAAATCTTCTACACCTTTGGAACACTTGTCTCAAATGAAAGAGGTGGTCTGCTATATTTTTTGAAAAAATAGTGATATCATCAAGATATATCAGTACAATGTTGTTAATCAAACCTTTGAATGCCATGTCCATTGCTCTTTGGAAAGTAGCTCCAGCGTTGGACAGCCCAAATGGCATTTTCCTGTATGCATAAGTTCCCCATTTGGTTGTAAAGGTTGTCTTGAACTGATCTTCTTCCTTCACCATAATCTGATTATACCCTGAATAGCCATCAAGTAATGAAAACCTCTCAGAGCCAGCAACAACTTGCAAAATTTACTCCATAGAAGGAAGTGGATAATGATCCTTGAGAGATGCTCTATTCAAATCTCTGAATTCAACACACAATCTGATTTCCCCACTCTTCTTTCTTACTGGAACCAAGTTGGCTACCCAACTGGAATGTTTGATAGGGAATATGATTCTTGATTCTATCAACTTATTCAATTATTTTCTCATGAGAGGCTCCATGTGGGGGTTGACTGGCCTTTGTTTTTGCCTGATGGGTTTAGTACTTGGATCCAATTCAATGGTATGTTGAGCTAACTCGGGATTGAAACCTTTCAAATCTTCATAGCTCCAAGAAAACACATCAAGGAATTCTTGACAAAGCTGTATGAACTCATACCTTTCTTGCTCAGTTGTCATCTTACCGATTTGGAGTGATTTGCCTCCTTCTACCGAGATGGACACTGAATCTTCTCCCTTGATTTGGATGTTTGCTTTCTCCTTCCTAAACTGATCATTAGGATTGAAAATGGACTCCAAAGTAATAAGTCCCTTGGGTAGCTTGTTGGTTCTCAGCTGTACCACCTGGTCACCATCTTCTTGCTCAAACTTTTCTGATTTTTAGTGAGAACTCAGCCTCTTCTTTGCAAGAAATGGATGATTTTGCTGATCATTCTCAAACACTTACCAACTTACATTGTTGTCTAGCACTGAAGGCCTCACAATCACATGGATGTTTGGTTGTATCTTGTCTTTCTGAATGCTTTCAATAACGTCAAAGGCTGCCCCAATTGCTGCAAGACATCTGCAATAAGCTTGGTTCTCTTTTCTAGGAATGAATTTTATGCCAAAACCCTCAAAATCTTCAATGAGGTCCCACACCCTGTTCTTGTAGCATTTGAGAAGATCATTCTTGATGGCATGCTGCCCCTTAACTTGGTTGACAATCAACTCACTATCACCAAAGACCTGCAAGTTCTTTATTCCTCTCTTGATTGACCAATGTAATCCTTGTATCAAAGCTTCATATTCAGTAGTGTTATTAGAGCATGCAAACTGAAATCTAAAAGCTGAATAATACTTAACTCCTTATGGTGAAACAAGCATAGCTCCCCCTCCTGCACCTTGTCTACTCCTTGACCCATCAAAAAACAATTGCCATACCTCATTGTCATCCTTGTGGTCTAGCTTGGTGATGCTAGGAATAGGCTGATTTTCTTCATGCATGCAATAGACTCCTAGCTCAGATTCTTCTATTTCTTGATAAGGGTCAAAAGCATTCACCTTGTTTGCCCATTCATCAAGAGTTAGATCGGGATGCTTCAACCTTGGTGTCGACTTCATCGATGCTTGGATAATCTTCTTGATCAAAGCGTTGAACAATTGGTATTGATCGACTTGGAGTGTAAGGCTCAATGTGAAAGTTTGCAATAGGTTCAGATCTGATTGTGGCCTTGGTTCCATATCTTGTTCTGAACAACATGTGTGACCAATCAGTAGATAAGTAACCTCCAATCTTGGCTATGAAATCCCTTGACAAACATAGGGCAAAGAGTGGTGGAAGGTCTATTATTGAGACATCTTGCAAAACAACAATGTTGGGGCAGGCATGTAAGGTAAGACTCAAGTTTTTTATCACTCCACTATTGTCACTGCTGTCCCATCCAATTGCACTACCCCTTTGGATATGAATTCATACTGAATTCCCAATTGATCAGCTATTTGCTTGGGCATTACTAAACTACTTGCCCCGGAATCAATCATGCAATTGTGTACTAGTTGATTTCCAATGATCAATGAAACATAGAATGGAGGGGGCTTCAACATTTTACCTTGTTGTCCTCCATGATTCCCCTCAAGCTAGGTAGCATTTGTGAGCACCTTCTCTTGCATTTGGACCTACTGATTTGAAGTTGACCAGTCCTTCATGGAAGCTTGTAGCAAGTCTCTTTGGCCTAGGATAGATAGTGATTCCCACATTGATATGTTTACATTTGTCTTCTTCATTTGATCAATGATATTGAATGGAGATGAAGCATCTCTTTTTGTCCCTTGGCCTACACATTCATTCCTTGCACATGGGCAGCAGCAACTGGCATTTGGGTTGGCTTAGGAGCTGTTTTAGGCAGTCCTTGCGTGTTTGGGATTGAATTTTGTTTGCCAATAGTTTGTGGGGTGATAGAAGATTGAGGATTTCTTGGGGCTAATGGTTGTTCTTCACCCAAATTTCTCCTCTTTGACCTTGTGTTGGCTGCAACACTTTGGGAAACCATTTGATTCATGCCACAAAAATCTTCTTCCTACCAGTTTACAAGTGTGGTATCATTTGGAGTTGACTATTGTTGGAATGTTTCTTGACTACCCTCACCCTCCACACTAGTTGTTGTCACCATTAATGCTTGATTCAAGGCACCGTTGAAGCACATGGATTGGTTATGAGGTTCATTGCATGGGAAACACCAATCATACTCTTGAGCTATATTGTTTTGAACTGGCACTAATGCTTTAGAGGCAGATGTAGCATTGGGATTATAGGGCTGAAATGGTCTATTGGCAGGAGGCCTTGCTTGATTTAGATTTGCAGCTGGATTGGGTGGTCTTTGGGGTTGATATGGCTGCCTGTTAGGCTAAGCTTGAGGCTAGAAGGGAGGTCTAAAACCTTGGGCTTGCTGCCTCTTGAGTGTAACCAGCTCATTACCTAAATTTTGTAATTGCTTCATGACTTCTTGAAGTTCATTTGAGGCACTAGAAGATGAAGTAGAAGCTTCACTTAAATTTTGATTTCTAGGAGTGGGGATAGGAGCTAAATTAGGCGTTTGATTAGTGTTTGGGCTCTCTAAACTTGGAAATAGTGGCATTGGAGGCCTAGGAGCTAGCTTTCCAGCTTGAATCAAACAATTTTCAGCTCTAATGGCAATCTTTATAAGCAATGGGGATATTTGTGCCTCCCATGGATTGAATTAACATAGAAATATCAGAATTTAAAGCTTTAAGGTAATAAAGGAAAGCACCTTCTCATTGTTGGCCTGACTGCCATTGGAATTCTCTCCCAAGTCCTTTGAAATCTAAAATTAAAATCAGTCAGCTGCTCATTGGGAGCTCTCTTGATGGTTGTCAACTACTCTAAAAGGGACAAGTTGTCTCCCTTTTCTCCAAACTGCTCATGGAGGGCTATACATAGCTGGTTCCAATTTTGAATAGAACACGAGGCAAGACTCTGAACCATTGCAAAGCCTTCCCTTTGAATGAAGATGCCAGCGGTTTGTGTAACTTGCATCTCATTGATCTCATGGATTGCACAAATGTTATCAATATCCTTGACATGATCACCAGGAGTAGTCTGATTCTCTCCAGTAAAGTATGGGATGTTCTTCAAGGCTGCAACTAGGATTGGGTTCTGTGCATTGAGAGAAAGTGGGCTGCTGCCAGTGAAATTGACATAGGGTTGTTTTGTGCCATTCTGATTGGCCTTAGAACCCTTGTTGATTGAATGAAAGGCCTACCAGGTGGAGGAGTTGAGAGAGTTCTATTTGGTGGAGATGGAGACCTTTGAATTCTCCTCCCTCTTTGCCTTCTTCTTAGAGATAACTATGAGATACTCAAACAACACTTCTTCTTCTCCAACTCTTGACCTTGTGGTGATTCTTCTCATGAGTTTTTCAGGCCTATACTACTAAAACCAGTTGATTCTTCTTCCTTGGAGTCGCCAGATGTGAAATTTAGGGCTCTTTAAACTTGGGAACTTGCAACAAATGCACATCAATTTGTTGCAATGAAGATGAAGACCTCTAAGGTCCCACCAGGTGTGCCAAAACTATTGTTGCAAATCAGCAGCACCCCTGGATGTTGATTAGATTTCTAGTTTGATCATCCTAAGCATCTAGTGTGATTGCACAACATTGAATCCTTTTCCCAAGTGTGGGACTTGTAAAATGGGAAAGGAATCTCAGTTAGAGGCTGGTTCCTCAACTAATCTAATTAGATTTGTCACTTGCAAGTTATACGAGAGGTTTTGAACTCAAAATCCTACTCTAGATTCCAAAGTGGGTAGAGATGGAGAATACAAAAAAAAACTAAAAACTAGTGCTAATAGGTGATACACCAAAGGAGTGGTGGACATTTTTACTATACGCAAATTGACATGAGTTCATAAAAATGCAACAAAAACTTCATGCACAAAATGATAACTATAATGGAAGGTTAGAAATGAATCAAAAACACAAATAAAGGATTAAAACTCATTCACAGAGCTTGCATTGTCATTTTCATCAAAAAAACACTTGCATTACAACACACGAGAGGCAAAACAGAGGTTGTAGTCTTGGAAGAGGTCTGGTTTTCCACAAAAAATCACTTTAAGTGACAAAGGAGCCTACCATACATGGAAAAAATGTTCAACCCTTTGAAAATGAGCCAAAATTGGCTTTTACGGTGCGAGGGACGAGCCCGGAGAGAGAAATGTGGGAAAACGTGGAAGGGATTCAACCATTGACTAAAAATGCAATCAAAACAGCATGCGTGTCCTTACAGACCCATCCACGACATTTTTAGCCATCTTTGGGAGAGAATGCGAGCCATTCTTCATTAAAAACGGTGGTTGAAATGTCATTTCTATCCATGACCATGTGCCAGAGGCATTTTTCAATTTTCTCTCTCCAAAATCCATCAAAATGAAAAATGACCTTGGAATCTTGTAGATAATTTTACCATCTTTCCATTGATATCAAGAACACAAAAAACCGAGCTCTGGATCAAAAGATATGGCCATTTGAAATTTTAGGGAAAAACAGGGCCAAATCGGATTGGCGGGCGAAAATTTGAATTTTTTCACCTTTTTTGCATTTGGGAAAATTTCCCAAAAAATCCCCATGCTCCACCATTCTAGGTGCCACATGTGGCACATTTTATTGGGCACGGGCCCATCCTGCTCCATTTTCCTCTGATTTGCCCTTTGGGAAATTTTCCAAAAAATCCCATACGCTTGGTGAGTTGAGGCCATGTGTCGTGCGTTGATTAGACGCAGGCCTGTCCTTCCTGAATTTTCCATGGGCTGCTTTGACCATTTTGACCTGGACATGTGGCAATGTCTCATTGGGTGTGGGCATGCCCCTCGAATTTTCCATGTGGGCTTTTCTTGAATTTTTGGGTGCCACCTGGACACGTGGTGAGATTCTATTGGCTCGCATCTTGGGGGCGGGCTTTTGCCTTTTAAATTTCCTTTGTTTTCCCTGTGGGAAAATTTCCCAAATTCTCCCTGCCCCCCGCTAGTCCAAGACACGTGGCGGCATTTCATTGGTTGCGGGCCATCCACAAACACTTTTACTTTTGTGCGTAAACTTTGGGAAAAAATCCCAATTTCCTCCCGCGCTCTCGCCTTTCCAGGCTCCGGTGACACGTGGCGAGATATGATTGATTGGCGGGCACGGGCCAAAAATCCTTCTTTGAAATTTGGTGAAACACTTCACCCAAAATCCAACTTCTCCTCCACCCTCCATAACTCCCATGCCATAGGACACGTGGTGCAATCTGATTGGGCGCGGACCTTTCCTTCAAAAAATTTTCATGCGCAACACTTAGCCAAATTTTTCAAATTTCTCTCCTGGACACGTGGCCTCATCTGATTTGTTGGCGGGCTTGCGGGAAAAATCTTCCTTTGGAAATTTCACCAAAACACTTGGTAAAAAACCAAGTTCTCCTCCGACCCCCGCCACTTCCTGGACACGTGGCGGCTTCTCATTGGCTGCGGGCTTTTCAGTGGAAAATTTCCCACAAAAAATCCATCGAGCCATAACTTCAAAAATACATGGAGTTAGGAGGAAAACTTTACATTTATGGAAATATAGAGAGAGCTCTATCAATAGTGTCATTTCCAAAAAGTTTTGAGTTTCTAAAAGCGAAAAATTATGTCGAGGCACAAGAGAGGGAAAAATGAAAGGAGTTAGCCACAAAATAAGCAGGGGGCACATTTTGGATAACAAAGTATGTTCTTTGTTCCCCTTCTTTCTTTTTGGATTTTGTCCTACATTTCCTTGGTTATTTTTTCAAACCTTCCTATTCATCGTTTGAAGTTTTTCCCCATTATGTAAATTTTTCTTTACCATTGAATTATTCAAGAACTTGGTTGAATTTGTTAAAATAAGTTGAGGGTTTCATGAGTAGGTTGAATTCATGGTTATTTAGTGCCAAAAAATTCTAAATCATGTCTTAGGAAGTGCCCTAGTTTTTCCTTAGCCTAAACAAACTAGCAATTTGGATAATTTTGGGGTTTCCTAAGGCCTTGGGTTACTTGAAAATTGGAGTTATTAAGATTTTTCTCTTCCCCCTTGTTTTGAGAAGCTGAACCCGCTCAACTCAAAACCTTAACCTTGTGGGCTTCCTAATCACTTCTACTTCCTCTCCATGTTTTGTAGAGATCCGATCCCTCATAACTTAAATCCTAACTATTGTGGGGTTCAAGGTTGCTTTTACTCCCCTATGTTTTGTGGGTTTGTGACCCCTCACTACTTCCCCGTGATTTGTGCACTTTCAAATGACTATTACTTCCACTATATTTTGTGTAAAATCAAACCCCTCTTGTTAAAGACTTGTTCTTTGTGGGTTTTCAAGGTACCATTATTGTTCATGCTTTACGGTGATTCAAACCACTAATACTATTGCCTTATTTGCATAGAATCAAACCCCTCCTACTCATATTTCAATAGATAAACCTTGTAAACCTACACTTCATTATAAAAACAAGTTTTCTTATTGGATTGCTTTCTTTAAGCCTAGAGATTCACTTACAAATAAATTTTGTGTACTTTAATGACTAGATTAGCTTTAGATATGCTCATAGACTTGAAGTTACTTTTAAAACATCAATAGTATGACTTGAATCCAACATCTTAAGCAGGGAAAATTGTTAACATCTCAGTAGTTGGCATACATTATTAATTGAAGGAAGCACTACAAATGTTTGAGGTAGGGGAAAATTCACCAGATGTAGAAGAGGTTTCCATTATCTAGGAGGATCCCAAAAATTTTAGTTGAAGAAAACTCAAAGGATAAAAAGAGAAAATGAAAAGCTAAAGCTACATCAGTCGGGAAACAAAAGGAGATAAGATGAAGTATGAATATAAGGGTTATCATGTTGAATCTTGTGTTTTATCTAGGCTTTCTTAAATCAATGACACAGACATGGGACATGTATCTATAGCTAAACTTATAGAAATATATACGAGAACTAAGGCAAACACCTTTGATGTAGGCCACGACCAATAGTGGATAATATAAGAAGTTGTATTTCCTAGTACTTCCGAGTCACTTGAATTTGTTTTGGAATGTGCCAAGTTTTATGATCCTCTAACAAGATTATTAAAAGACATTAGTAAATCTTGAGGTAATATTTGATACTCAATTTTTCAATTATTTTTGAATATCTGCACAAAGGAAAAGGTGTTGTATCGATTATGGAAAATGTAATAAAGAAATGGGAAGATAACCACAGTGATCTGTATTAGAATCATGAATTTGAACTATTTGAAGAAACCTAAGCAAGCCTCCAGGTTTCCCAAAACCATTGTAAGGTCAAATCTTATCTAGGAAGAAAATGACATAACTCATTTGTTATGTAGGATCAATGGAGAGAAAAATGCTAAGAATTTATTCACATGGATGTATTATTTCATCATAAAAATTGAGGCCAATAAGGCCAATGCATTGATCAACTAGGCTGAAATCATAAGCAACAATATTAATCATCAGCTAAGAGGGGTTAGAGTGTCTTTCAATTTTAATACTACCTCTTATCAAGTGTATGTTTCATCATCAAATGGAACTTTCTCCATGTTGCACACTAAAGGGATCTTAGCTACAAACCTTATCTATGAATACTACCCATAATTAGTATTATCTGAGTATTTCAAGAAATACAAGAAGGTGAATGAATTCTTCTTTTATGAAATCATTTACAAGCTCAATACTATGATGAAGGAAACAAATGTTACCAATGCGGCATGGGACACAATTTCTCAATATGGATGTATCTTTATTCACTTTTCCAATTTCACATATCTCAAGGTTTGTGGTTTCTCAAGCTTCAAGCTACCCAAATGATAAGTGGATACTGATGGAACTATGCAGGAAATTTGTGGAAATAGATGACCTACAATCAAGAATTCATAGAGAAGATGTTAGATTAATAATAATAATTAGTAATTATCATTGTGCTAGCATTCATAAGGCTAAGAATATTTTGAAAGAGATGTTCCATCATTATGAACAAGAGTACTATGAACCCTAGAAAATTTTTGACTTCAAGAAGGTGGCACGAAATACCATTTCCTTGGACTATATGCACCTCTCGGAACTAGAATATTTCTGGATAGATTGTAGGGATGGATTTTAAATCAAAATAAAATACTATAGCAAGATGACAGTCCAAAAGATTATTAGTTTTGGACTAGAAAAAATTCCTAAAAATCTCCATGATGATGGGAATGTAATTTATGATTCTTACAATCAAATGGGAGGAGATAATGCTCCACTCCAATCCATGAGGAATAATGTTAAGAAAATTAAAGAAATAAGATCAAGGGTCCATGTTTATACTTCAAATTTTCTCATTAAAATATATTATTGTCTAGAGGAATCAGTAATGAAGTAGATGAGTCAAAAGAACACCAAAAGGAAGGAAGGACTAGGTGAGAGTAACAAAGTACCAAATAGGTCACCAACAAATGAGAAGCACAAAATAGTGAGGAGACTAAATTACCATTATCCACATAAGGATCAATTCCTAAAGTCACTATTAGTGAAGCTTTTCAATCACTAACACAAGTTGTTTCTTAATCCTTTGTTGTTACTTCCATACAAATTCCTACTACACAAGTGGAAGTTATCATACCACCCTTAAGGCCTAATTCATTCATTCTTCCCTCAATAAGGGTAGAAAATCCACCTCTCTATCCTCCTCCTCCACCATCAAATGATCATTCTAGCACTCAACATGAGGAAGAACATGATGCTGCCTTGGAGAGAATAACCCTTCACCTCATGAAGTTTCACAAACAATAAAAATGAGAGAATGTTAGTGTAGGTTATTATTTATCCTTTTATTTATTTATAAGGATAATTCTTACACTTGTGTTATCCCTACACTTGTTGGGTTAGCTTGCTTAGGTGTACTAATTGTGTGGAGTTAGCTTACTAGTTGTGTTGAGTTAGCTTCTCAGTTATGTGGAGTTAGCTTACTAGTCTTATGGAGTTAACTTAACTACCAGTATCAATTAGTGGGAGTTCTTCACCACTTATTTAGGTAGTATTTGCACTTCCCTCCTCTATATGTACATATTTCTTATTGAATAATTCAAGTCATTCTATTGTAATGTATTGAGCATTATGGATTATGATGGATTTCCATATATGGTATTTTAGCTCTTTTGTTTTTGCAAATCTAATGTGGTGTTCTATTATCATCGAGATATTGGCTTGGAACAATCTTCTTATCATTCCTTTCATGGTATCGAGTAGGAGATTGTTGTTGACATCCATCTGTAAGTTTATTTTGCAAATAAAATATTTGTATATTCATATATTTGGGATTTGGTCGTATTTTGTTGTTGTGTGTAGTTTTATGCAAACCGAGAGGCTTCCATTGGATCCAGAAGACATGAAAACCCTAGGATTGCACTGTAAATTCGGCCATTTCTATAGCGAGTCAATTTTTGGATTTTTGTTGTTGTAGAGAAGTGCCTTTGGTTTACCTTAGGATTCATGCCCACTAGAAAAGAAAACACTAGTTTATTTTTGGAGTCTGTTGGGTTTCTTGAGATCTACGCAGGGTAGTTTTCTTTTGTGGCATAGCTATTTCATTATGTGCGCGAGGACATTTTTCAAATAGTTCTTTTTTTTTGCGGGGGTCCACGGATGTTGTGCATGTTTTTACTATTCGGGAAAATCTGCAAGTTGCTATATTTTCAGAAATAAAGGTCTTGTCCACAAAGTCCGAGAAATAGTATTTTTACTAGAAGAGGTAGTTGGATGTGACTTAAAATCCATTAAAATCCTTGGAGGTAGTTGTGCAAACATCCATTAAAAGCCTTAGCCATTGGTCATATGGTATGGTCATATGAGGGCTTAAAGCTTTTGATTCCTACCCGATAGGTGCTTAACTTCAGCCCCCTTTAATTTTATTTGTGTGGTGAAGGCAACAACAATCTACTTTGTTTTAGTGGTAACTAAAATAAATAACAGAGCAAAATATTAAAAAGCTTGTAAATTTTGATTGGTAACTCGGTTTTTAGTGTTATTTTTTACAAAAGTTCTTGTTTTTTCATGCTCTTTCCATTGGAAATATTTATTTTGAGAATTGCACTATAATTATAAAGTTCCAAATATGGAGGAGTGTTGTAATCAATTGTGGACGCAATTTTAGCCGGTTGAGCCGACATCCTAAACTTTTGGGAGTTGCATTTTGTATCTATCATGGATTCTGAAAATGATATGATTTTCTCTACGAAGTGTGTGGACTTCAAGAAGATATTGTTAAATTTGTAAGAAAATAGATCTCTTAAGAAGTGAAATTCTCTTTTACAATCATTCATTCATGATAATGGATACTGATAATACACTTCCTATAGAAAAAACTTGCTAGCTTATAACATCACCATCATATTATGGATAGCCATATCCATGCTCCTATTCCACTTGCAACTATTGCTCCTGAACCCACTAACATTTATCTGTCATTCTTTGAGTCTATTCCTGCTCTTGATGCTCATACACCTATGAAGCTTGTTACTACATGCTCTTCCACATCTGTGCCTATTACAATACCACATGTTGTGTATCCTACTTCTACTCAGTTGTATGGATTTTTTGAGAAGCATACCATTGCATTCAATTCTTGCATGCTCTATTCTATGGGTCTCACTAGCGGAGTCATTGGTAGACATTCACAGGGTATTGTTTCCTCTATTCCACATGTTAAGTGGAATTCTCATCATGACATTGGTTTTCGAGAAGATACTTCATTGGGATCACACATTGATAGAGCTCATTTTTTTGTTCACTCGACTCTTTATGAGGATCATGAGAAACACATGAGTTCTACACCTTCACTCAGGCTTGAGAAACTTGAGATTTCAGCTGTCAAACATGATCAACCTAACACACATTATGATTTTATTTTTCATGTACCCATTGTGCATTTTGCACCAAGTCATATGCAAGCATCTTCTTCATCCATCCGTGTTGATTTGGGGTGGATATCTGATCACTCGTGGAGGAGACATAGGAATTCATTGAGAGGACTCTATAGGTGTGGCTCCTCCACCATTAGGCCTCTTGCTCCAATTTCTATACCTTATGCATTGTGATGCTTCTTGTTTTGAGAATTTCTCTTTAGCGAGTGTAGTGTATCTCTCTTGTTTTTGAGAGATTTTGTATCTCGTATTTTCAACACTTTTGGCATGTTGGACAGTCTCTCTGTGGGGGAGCTATTTTGGTGGAGCCAGTGTTATTTTGTCGGTGTTTGAGAAATTTTTTTGACAACTCATACAAATTTTTTACGCCACTCC
This sequence comes from Taxus wallichiana var. yunnanensis, assembly GCA_018340775.1. Lineage (NCBI taxonomy): Eukaryota > Viridiplantae > Streptophyta > Pinopsida > Cupressales > Taxaceae > Taxus > Taxus wallichiana. The sequence continues at coordinate 612,690,344 of CM031238.1, forward strand.
ACCCATTCAAAGCGGTATGGGAGGGTGTGGTGTTGATCCCGCTTCTACGGGTTTCATGTCCTTGCCTTATTACCTTGGCTTTTCTTGGATCATGGCACTCCTATTTATTTGGATCTCATGTCTGCCTTATTTCCTTGGTTGTTCTTGGATCATGGCACACCTCTTTGTAACAGTTGATAAAATTATGTTTGGTGTTTGTTTTTCACTTTCAACATCACTCCATTGACAGTCTCCTTACATGGAGCTATTCTGGTGAAGCCCAATGTCAGTTGTTTTTGAGTTCTATGATTGAGCAGTGGATTCAGACCATAGTGCACACCACACTTCTTTAGCATTGTACGCATTTTTGGAGCCGATCTTCTAAGGATATCTTGCAGCAGGATTTTCCTTCTCTACTTTGTTATTACTAGTTTTAGGTACCTTACACTATCTAATTTTCCTAGTTATTGTATTTGGGTACCTCATTAGGCCTTGTTTTTGGGACCCACCTTCTTTTCACCCACCTAAGCTATGCTTACGGGAGGGTGTTAGTGTAGGTTATTATTTATCCTTTTATTTATTTATTAGGATAATTCTTACACTTGTGTTAGCCCTACACTTGTTGGGTTAGCTTGCTTAGGTGTACTAGTTGTGTGGAGTTAGCTTACTAGTCTTTTGGAGTTAACTTAACTACCAAGTATCAATTAGTGGGAGTTCTTCACCACTGATTTAGGTAGTAGTTGCACTTTTCTCCTCCTATATGTACATATTTCTTATTGATAATTCAAGTCATTATATTGTAATGTATTGAGCATTATGGATTATGATGGATTTCCATATATGGTATTTTAGCTCTTCTATTTTTGCAAATCTAATGTGGTGTTCTATTATCATCTGAGATTGTGGCTTGGAACAATCTTCTTATCGTTCCTTTCAAAGAAGCTAAAGTAGTTGCTATAGAAATGGAGCATATGGAAGAAGGAGAAATTAGGAAAGCACGGGAAAACAAACTCCTATGGAGGCTAAACAAGAGTCTCGGTATAGGAGTCACATATGTATCAAGAAGCTAATGAAGGAAAGGAAATTGAGTTAGGCATAAGAAATAAGACCGCTAAAGAAAAAGAAGTTGAAAATTAGTTGATAAATTAAAAATGGTTAAATTAGAGAGATTGTTATTACAAGGTACTACACCTAAAACACAACAAGAGATTGTGGTACATCCTACTACAGCAGTAGCAAGTCTAGATATTGTTATGTACTTAAGTATTCCTATTTCTTCAGGATAATAATTCTCATCATGGTTAGCATTGTAGAAAGTCTCAAGTGCTAAGGAGATAATAAATCTAGAAGAGATGGACTGTAATTGCCTAAAATCCTATATAAGAGAGAAAAAGATCATAATCTGCCAATTTAACTTCCAAGCTAATAATTGAATCATCGGGGAAAAGTTATCCAAAGTATCTACTCAAGAAGAAAGAAAGAAGAAAGGAGAGTTAACTAAATAAGATAGAATTGTGACAAGGGGCCCTTGGGTGAGGTCACAATAGAAGAGATGTAACAAGAAACTCAAATCTTGATTGCACACTCTTTCTCAAGTTGGAAATAGAGAATACCAAGAAGCCCAAATTGAATGATCAAATTTCCAAATTGTGAGAAATTATTGTAAAAGTTTCCAGTAATTCTTCTTAGCCTATGGTATCAGGAGAGAAGGTTAATCCTCAAATAATCAAAGAAGTGGAAGAAACGGGAGATAAAGCTAAAGTTATGGATGAGTGGATTAAACTAATCAACGAAAAGGTAAAACAAAAATATTCGAAGTGCTAGTTGGATTGGGAGATTTACGGGGTGGATTTTATTAGTTGAAGAATTTGAAATTGGAAATAGACAATGAATGTGGGATTGTTGAACTATAGTTGGAGATTCTTGAGAAAATAAATTCATTGCTAGAGAGGGTATTGATTGAAGAGTAAATTGTACCAGAGGGATCAGTGAAAAGGGTAAGCAAGAAGAGATGAATCTTTCTTTTCACACCAATCTACTCGAGAAGACCGATGAAAAAAATGAAGGTGCTAGAAGAAGAGGTGGAAGAAATTCTAGAAATTCTAGATGATTGCATCTATTTTATCACAAGATACATAGAAGCCAAACCACTCGGTACCATAGAGAAATTTCTTCACATTATTAAGAAAGAAATGGATAAGTCCATTACTCCTTTCACTTGTGATTCGATGGAGAGATTGGAAAAGATTCACCAAGATGTTATGAATCTTGGGGAAAACCTAGTAAAATTTAGAGGCTTTAACACCATTTTAGTGAATGAACTACTCATATATGAAACATAAATGACAACTATTGCTAAATCTAATGAAAAATCAATAGAATATATGTTGGATCAACATGCTATATACCGGGAGAAAAATAAGGAGGATCTTTGAGGAGAAAAGTGATGATGAGGATGAAGAGACAAGCAAGAATGAGACTGAGTTTCTTCAATTAAAGTGACTTCTTCTTATTATCATATTATGACATTGTAATTTAAGTAATCAAGAAAAATTGTAAAAATTTATAAGTTTTTGAAAGCCATTACTTTAAGTTATTTTGATAAATTCCATTACTTAATAAATAGGTGGAACAACATGTAAGGTAGTTAAGGTTTTATTTAATATATAACATTCAAAATTCATGCATTCTAAGCGGTGATAAATTAGAGGAGAAAGATTCTCAACCTCTTTCAATTTTGTAGCTAGGCACATGTGGAAATATAATTAAGGTCTTCTATTTGTACTACCTTTCTAGATTCTATAAATAGAGAGAGAATTATATGGGCTAAAGGATTGGAAATATTTTAGCAATCAACTCTTGTACTTTGTGCATTGAGATTTCAAAATTTGTGTTGGAATGCTTGCATGTTCATTTTGTAAGTTGGTTGAACTGAATAAGGAGGATTTATGTGGAAATTTGTGTCTAAAGAAGTCTTGCTGTGTGTAATGAGAAATTTTATGGTAAAATTTTTGTTATCTTGAATATTCATCTATATGTATTTCTTTTCATTTGCTGAAAATTGTGAAAATTATTAAGCGTTTATTTATGTTTTATAGCTACTGATAAACTATGTGATCTACTTGTTGTGAAGTGAGATTATTTTCTATCGATGTTTCTATTATCTTGAAATTTCTTTTCTCTTCTTTTTTTTTTAAGTTCCCCAAACACAACTTCTTACTTCTTGTAGAGTTTTTAGCTATGGTTTATGAGATTTGTAATTAAAGTAATAATCTGAAAATAATTTTTAGTTTGCACATAAGTAGTTATAATAAATAAACATTTTACATGGGAGCTTCACCATTTACTTGAAGGATTTACCCCATGAATTCCTAGGTTTGAGTGTGTAGCCAAGCATAACATATAGCCAACACAAGGACGTGGAGGTATGTATTTGATCATATCATTGGACATCAATGCACTCCACGGTTCCGTGTTCTATAAAATCATAACCGGAGATGTGTAGAAATAATTGACAGGATCATGTATGGATGGCATTTAAAACAATATCTTCAACCAATCAAACTTTGAAATACATTATCTCAGGAACAAAAATTCACTTTGTAAAACCGCATGCAAAATTTCTCGGACCAATACACATTCACCAAATAAAAACTTTATTACTTTTCTTTAAATTTTATCACTTACGTAAATGAAAAAAGTGTTAGATGTACATGAAAGAGAATCATGAATTTCCAATGGATATTCAACTATGGGATCAACGTGGATGTGTTTTTGAGATAAAAATGTTGCATCTACTAACATACAACTTGGTAATTACAGTTGTATGATAGGGGATCCACACACTCTGTCATCATGATGCCAAATCAATGTCTCATCTTAGGGCATAGATTGTATATGCTCTAATACCATATGAAGATATAGGAATATATTTTCACAAAAAAATTGTCTTCTATTCAGCATACCCACAATATTATTACATCGGCTATTATATAGCCATAGAAACAACAAAAAAACTTACTACTAAATAGGAAGTCAAAACAAGAAGTAACTCGGTAAAGAGAATCGGGTATAACAAAAAAAGAAAACTGTAACAATATAAAAATTTTAATAATATAATAATCACCCAATGAAGCACTAAAAATTAAATTTATTCCTAACATAGAACTCACTCTAGAGCTCAAAAAAATTGGAAGCCACATTCGGAGCTCAAGCCAAGTCATGCAATCAGTTGAGCTAAAGGAAGTGAATCATCTTTTCGGTCATTTGTGAAAAATGAATCATGGCTATGCCATCTCAGATTTGAAAATTTAAATTTTAGAGGTTTGAATTTATAACAAAGGAAAATTTTTGCTGCAAAGGAAAATCCGTACTATAAAATAATCAATGCACTAAAAAAAAAATGCACTACAAAGGAAATGTCGTGTTATAAATGAAAAAACGCACTATAAAGGAAAATCATGATACAAAGAAAATGTCGCGTAACAAATGAAAATTAAAAAAATGGAAAATGAAAACCTACAACATGCTTAGAAAAGAGCTTACTATTTAAGTTAAGGAAAATATCCTTAATATTAGGCCTCTTAAGAAGGAAAACTTCCCGAAAGAGGAGGATAAATTCTTGCTAAATTGGAATATTATTCTAGAGGATTTTCAAGTCGTAAATCCTACCATTGCTGCTCCCTCATTCAATGGATCCATCTTCCCGATAATTGGTTCAAACTAATTTTTATGGTTCCTCTAAAGGCATCCCAAGAGGTTATGGTGAAGGTGGCATCATTAGAAATCACCATGGAAATCTCATTATTGCTTATGCATGTCTATGGGAACTCAATCCAACCACTATGTTGAGGCACTTGCTGCTCTTTGGGGTCTAAGAGCTGCTAAAGATTACAATATTACTAATCTCATTATCGAGGGTGAATCCTTAAATATTATAAATAATCTTAATGGTAATCAACCTCCTATCTAGATTATTAAAGAATTTATAAAAGAGGCCATCAACATTTGTAACATATTCACAAATTTCAAATTTTGTCACACTTACAGAGAGGGAAAATATGTGGTTGACTCCTTTTCCAATTTTGGGGTAACTAAAAATCATCTTTATTATTGGAATGATAATAATGAAATTTCCCAAATCTCTAAATAAAACATCTCTAAAGAAAAAGTGGCCAAATGTACTAAATATAAGTACTCACAATAGGAGGGAGCATGTGAGAATTTGGAATTATGAGTACTTCGCATGCCCGATCTGTGTCCTCTCCTTTCAATTTAATCAAGGAAATTAGATATTTTATTATCTATTTGATTACCAAGTTGTTCTGAAGAATTTCAGGTTTCATCAAAATCCTGCAGATTGCTCCATTGATAGGAGTCCTTCTTTTATTAGCATCCGGGAGGTGCTCCTTGCAAAGTGGAGACAGGTTTGTGACCTAACATGGAAGAATAATGAAGAGCTCTGGAAAGTGTTGAATGTTTATGGATTTAAATATTTCATACAATAGATAAAAGGCCATGACAAGCACATCTCGGTGGCCTTTACAAAAGCTGGAAAGATAGAGTTGTCACATACAAAGGTAAGGAATATTTCAATACTAAAAACCTGATTTTTTTTTTATTGGGCTTGGAATGGAATGGATAAATTTTGGAGGAATAATTTTGATAAAGATGATGAGGAGAATAAATTTATGGAAGGGTATGAAACCATTAATTGTTTCAAGGTGTTCCTTGTTTGCTCCTCTATCCCCGCCCCTTTTTATTGTCTTGAATGGTGGTGTGTTAGGTCTCCTTGAGGTTTACTTCACAACCCTTCCTTGCATCATCTTGTTCTCCTAAAGAATTTTCACAAGAACCCTAAAGTTATCATTTCATATTATATCTTGCACTAAATTGAAAAATCCATCCAAGAAGTCCATTCCCACCAATGGGGCCTCTGTTTTAATCAAGGATTTATCCTTCTTTTACACAAATATCTGCTATGATATTTCTGCTAACATCCCTTCCCATCCCATTACTCATGTACAAACACCCCTACATCATAGGGTTATGATCAAAAATATCAGAACCCCTCTCCTCCTCTAATAAAAAGGTTTTCCGCAGCGGTGAAAAAGGAAAAGAACTTGAAATTGTAGAGAGCCTATTATCCATTAGCCAAACTTCCCGGGAGACCATTGAAAATTATGAAATGAAGGATTTGATCAAGAAACATAATGAGAGAATTAATATCCTTGAAAAATATGTGTCTCACTTGCTCAGAGATGGGGCTAAGGAAAATAAAGATATTGAAAACAATCCTATGCTCAAGGTAAAAATTAAAGAAATCTCTAAGAAGTAGAAGGATATGGAAGAGACAATGGAGAATATTGTTAATAAGTAATGGAGATTAGGGTTAATGTTGTTGTGGATGGTGTTGACATGATGGTTCATGTGAGTTCATGATGATACAAGGGGATTTAGTGAGGATAACTTGCTCTTACAAGCCCATTTAGGTTCCTAGGTGATGTTTCATGGTGGTATAAGACTCTTGGTTTCTTGATAAGAATTTTTATATGATGGATAATAGGTTTATAGAGTGTTTAGTAACTCACATTAATTGTAGAGGCTACGAGATACAAGTGATTCACTATGTTTGGTGTTTATTTGGAGTAGGTATGAATGCTAGGAGATATGAGATTGAGGTATAGATCCATATGAGATCATTGATGCATGTATGCAGGTGTATCATGGTGTAACAAGTATTTTTGGGTTATTTTTAGTACTTTATAGCGAGTTACAATGTTCTTTTAGTTGACCCTAGCTTTTACAATGTAAAACCCTAAGAGATAGCTATACAAGTCTTAGTGTCTAGAAATTTTTAGGTATGGTAATGAAATTATGATTATTTTAGATGTTATTTTCATTTTTAATGGTGATTTGAGAAAAAAATTTAGGATGTTAGGATCTGAATTTTTCAAGTTATGTCAGTTTTGGTGAGACAAGGTCAAGAACTAGTGCATTTCAGCTCGAATGGGAACGTCCGATGCTCACCCTAAATTGTAGAATTTTCATGGGACCTTGTAGATTTAAGGGATTTTTCTAAGTTTATTATATAAGGTTTTAAAAAATAATTAGGTCATTTCATTATCATTTTTTATGAACAAATGTTAAGAAGGTAAACAACTTTTTATGAGTGTGAAACCTTAGCTTGAAAGAGGTATGCAAGAATTGTTTTGAAAGTGAAAAGTTTTGATTCCTAGTGTATGAAAGATGATTGGAACATGTAAATTAATCCTTCATATTTCTAGGAAGGTAAGGTAGAGGTCATGGTGATGAATGGTCCCCACTCAAACATGTGAGTTTCTAAAGAAGAGTGTTTTGGGACAAGGTTTTCCAAATGAGTTGCAGGATAAATTGACATTGTAGAAAGTATGTAAGATTTAATTTATTTCCAAATAGGTTTCAGAAATTTTTATGGAGGTGGAGGTTCAAATGATATCCATTTAGGTTGATTTGTCAAAGGGAAGTCTTGAGGCCATAAAAAGTAGTGTTCAGTAAAGTGAGTATAACTAGAGCTACGGGTGGAGTTAGGAGGTGATTAAAATTGTGTTGGAAACATGATTCAGAGATAGTTCTAGTTATATGATTATTTTCTCATGATTATTAGTTTCTTAATGTTTTTATGTCTTTTTTTGGAAAATACTATTTGTTCTAGTGTAGGACAGGAAAGGATCTTCTTAGATTTTTAGTTGTTTGAAGCATGAGATGGATTAGGTGATTCTTGATATTAGTTATAATGTTAAGAGGGATGAATTTTACATCAAATAAATAAATTTATATGTATTTATTATTCCTATAAAGGTTTTAACCATCGATATTTGAAAACAAATTTTTTGGCAAGTTAATTTAGTAAAGACAAAAGTGGTTGAGGTGTCTGCGGCAGTGATTGTTTCATGAGTTATAAATTTATTTTAAGTGTTCTAAAGGTTATTCCATTTACATTGATGGGTTATCTAACATAATTTTTATGTTTTTAAGTGATCTATTTTCCTAAAAACATTTTCGAGTGGTACTGAAGGGTATAGGAAACAAATGTTTTAAGAAGTACAAAGGACACTTGGCCCATTTTAATGAAATAATTTTACTGATTGAAGTAAATTTTGACAATTTATGATGTTTAAATGTTAATTTAAACATGTGTTTTATTTATGGGTCATGAATAAGTATGGTTTTGATGTTAGGGCATTTTTATCTTTATGCCCATGGGGATTTGAGTAATTTTGGAGCATGAAATGATGTCTTTGGATAGTCGACCTACTTAGGTAATTTCTGATTGTTATGATTTGAATTTAATATTTTTATGGTTCATGGTTAAATCCAAAGGAGGAAAATGTTTTTTTTTTTTTAATTTGAAATGAAGAGGACCTTATAAAAGCATTGTTTTGGGTGTTTTTTTGGAGCTAGATGTGTGTGTGTGTGTGTGTGTGTGTGTGTGTGTGTGTGTGTGTGTGTGTGTGTGTGTGTGTGTGTGTGTGTGTGTGTGTGTGTGTGTGTGTGTGTGTGTGTGTGTGTAAACCAAGGTGTGTGTGTTTTTCAAGTGTATGAGAATGAATTGATATCCTATCAAGTGTTTTATAGGTTTAAGAAGATCAGAAAACATGTGTGCATGTGTTTGAAGCTTGAAAAGTGAAGAAAGTGATTGTATGTGAGGGATTGAAGACTTAGGGTTTGTATGAGGTTTTGAAGAAGTGTAGCTGAACTAGTGGTATCCATTAGTTGTGGAAAAAAATTATATCAAAACATCATAAGGTTGTTAATTTGGTGCTTTATCATCTTGGGGGTTTTAGCCTCCTTGTGGAGTTGGTGCTTCACAAACTTATGGGTTGGTGTTGCTTAAAGGGTTGTAGCTCTACTAAACTAGGGTTTGGTGCTCCTTGTGGGGTTGGTGCCTCACTAAATTTTAAAACATATCAATATAAGATTACGTTTTAGTGGGTTTTATTACCCTCGAGGTTTTCCCACTTATATTTTGTGTCTTATGTTTCTTATCTTGTTTATGGTGCGATAAATTATTATATGCACACATTAATGAATGGTTGAATGTTTGTTATTTTTTTAATAATAAAATTTGAAATATGAATTAATTTTTTTGTAAGGACTGATTCACTCCTCCTCTTAGTCAATTTTTCTTCTAATAATTGGTATCATAGTGGGTCCTTTTAGAGAAGCTTAAAAAATTGAAGGAGATTTTCTGAAGCACAAATGGGTGGTAAGAAGAATAATTCTCAGAAAGGGAAGAACTCCAAAGATGAATGTTGTTCTACCGCAAGTGAATGTATAAATTTCTTAGAAAATTTAACTCCTCCTTAGGATTTGTAACTTGTGAATTTGGAGAAGGATTTGTTGATTCAGATTCAGATGGTGAAGAGTCACCTTGGGAAGTAGTAAAAAGGGAACTTTCTCTTACTAGAGATGAGAACCAAAAGCTCACACAACAGATAGATTAATTGATGAGTAAAAATGAAAAAGAGATTAAACTCCTTGAAGGTAAGTTCAATAATGAGAGTAAATAACATTATGAGATCACAAAGCATTTAGAGAAAAATTAGCAGACTTCCTTTAATCCAAGAAATATGCTCATAAGCATAGTCATGATATTCATGTTTTGGATTCACAAATGGAGGATTTTTCTAAAACCCTAAAGGTTAAAGAGAAATAATGTACTTAGATGAAAACACATGTTACTCTACTCAATGATAGACTCAAATATAAGGAGGATGAGTACATCAAGTATGAAATAGGCATGAAATCCCTACATTCAAGACTTGATCTATTTTTAAGCAAATTGATTTTTTTGGAGAAAATTACAAATGATCTAGAAAATATTCTTAGCAATCAAAGATCAATAGGTGATAGGGTTGGTTTGGGGTTTAATGATGACCTCAAGGGAAAGGATAAGATGCAAGATGATAGTGCTCCAAGCAAAAAGGATAAAGAATCATGCAAGGAGGATGAAAAGAAGGAGATATCCACCAAAGAAAAGGTGAAGCCAAAATCCATTAGGCAACCTAATGCCTCAAGGTATGAAAGATAATTCAATGGTTATTATTTCTCATGTCATGATTTTGGTCATAGAGCTAGAGATTGAAAGAAAAGGTCTTCTAGGAATTGTGTAGGACTCTTCCATGGTGAATTTTCATTCATGTCATGAGTATGGTCATAGATAAAATGATTGTGTATGGAATATAAGAGTGTTTGAGAAAAGAAAAGGTAAAATGATGTTCATTAAGAGATATGATCCTAGAGATAATCAACCATGGAAAGATAATAGAAGTGAGTTTTTGCTAAGAAAGTTGTATGCTATAATTTCAATGAATGAGGACATGTTGATAGGTTTTCTTTTATAATCCACATAGTCATATTGATGGTTTCAAGAGGAAGAATACGATAGTGTGCTACTTCGTAACAAAGTTGGTCATACTGCAAGGAATTTCTATCAAGATTTATTGAGTTAAAACAATATTTTTAAAGGTCCTATTGTAAAAGTAAGGGGTCTTCAAAGGCATAGAATACATGAAAATGGTCCAAGAAGGACTTGGGAACCAAGAAGAGATATTCATACTTCAATAAGAGTTGGTGATGGTGGAAGGAAATGTATGATACAAATATCATATCAGTAAAGAGAAGAAAGATGTTTTCAATTACCTAAGGGTACTTGGGACTTCTTCAAGACCTTCTTTTAAGTATTTTTGGTGAATAATATACCTTCACTATGCTTCTTTGAGGTATAATAATGCAAATGAAGAATTAAACTTGGGGGATCTCATTTGGTCATTCCGTGTGACTCCTCGTGTGCATAAGGTATGTATTATAATGTCTTCCTAGTGAAAGTTGGTTGTTCTATTAGTATGAAAAGTCAAACTCACAGTATTATTGACATTGGATGTACATGTCAAGTTCTTATGGTCTGTGATTATGTTATCATGGTGTGTGGTTGGTCTGAGATGGTTGTGTATATTCATGAGTCTCGTGGTCATGTTTTTTCGAGTTTTTGATTGGTATTGAACTCATGAAATTTTATCTCTTGCTCCCAAAGTATGAGTTTAGTAACAATTATTGAGTATGTGGAGTCTTCATGGTAATATGTATGAATCTTATCATGTGTCATGGTGCCTTCATGTATCATAAGTGCATGTATCAAGCATGACTAAGAGTCCATAATGTCAGCGATGTTGTGTTTTTCTCAAAAGTATATTTAGAAAAGATCATATGTCATAAATGGATTATTCTCTTTGAGTTATCTCGTGTTGATCACGAGTAATGTATTGGGTATGTTCTTTGGTTTAAGAGTCCTTAAGTTCTCAGTCAATTGTGTTAAGTGATGAATGGAAATCTCTAAGAAAGGTTGAAGATATGTCATCCCATCAAGAATATAGAATTGATCAAAGTATTGTGAAGAGAAAGGTTTATACAAATCTTCTTGAAAGTTGTCAATTCAAACAAAGGTGGGTTCAAGTATAAAAATATTACATGAATTCAAATCAAGTAAAAGTATGCTTAATAGATTATGGAGTGATATGTCAATGATTGATAATAACGTTTGAGGTCTTGAGGACTAAATTTTGGTATTTCTTTTGGTCTTCTCTTCGTATAATCGGCTTTCATAGTACACAGTGAGTGATAGGATTGGAATGCGGATTTTGGAGGGATAAATGATTTATTCTAATGTTGAAAATTTGTGAAAATATTATAGACATGATGGACTACATGATACAAATTGGTTTGAGGCTCTAAATAGGTATACATTTAGAGGAATTTATGAAAGTATTGAAAGTTGACTATGAGGTACAAAAAGACCTAATTTTGAATGTGTATATTGCAAACTGAGATTGTTGAGATTAAGTACATGGTAAAAAAGCCTATGGTGCAGATAATATGGCCTAATGGGTGTCTGAATCAGGTTTGACATCTTCATAAAGGTAATTTCATTAACAAATATGTGTGAATCTCACTATTGCATGGGCTTGAAGACCTGTGAATGGTGCATTTGATGATGTAAAAAAGGTAGTATGAAATTTTGATGATCCTTATAAGAATTATGACATGTATATGAATGGAAAATACTTGATTGAAGTAGAAGATGATGGTAGAAGGTAAATTTTGTATTCGTTTGCTCATTATACACCCTTGAAGCATCTAAATTGTGCTTTATCCATGCTCAAGACTGTAAGTTACTTCTTGAGTTATTTTTCTTTGCTTGATCCTCATGAGTGAATGGACTTAATATGGAGTAATAAATGTAGTTGAAAAATATATATGGGTTCTCTTATAATTAATGAGTCTCAAAGGAAAAGTGTAAGATATTCCTTGTAAAGTTGTGCCACAAGTTAGTAGTGATGAGCTACGAGTTTAAGAACACTCTTATTACAAATTTTGCTATGTCGAGCATCAAAAATAAGGGTGAGCATCTGTAGTGAAGGGTAAATGATCTAAATAGTGTTAGTTAGTTCATCTCAGATATGAAAATATTGTATGATCCTCATTCATATATTGATTCAAAATTGGCTATCTACAAGTTGTGGAAAAACGTAGAGGCAAAAAGAGTATCTTGATTATTCAAATATGAAAGTGCTTGTGAATAATTTTTTTGTGTGTCATTGTATTAGTACCATGGTTTTGCATGTGTAAAGATATAATTATGCCTTGAAATATTAGTTGAATATGGTCTCAAAGATGGTAAGTCTATGGGATTTTTCCTGTTATTCCTTGTGCAAAATATCCACCTAGAGATTATATTGATATTGAAGGGTAAAGTGTGAGTTTTTTTCAACATATATGATGTGTGTCTAAGTTCTTCTTATTTTACAAGGTGCTCCATGAGTTTTTCTTGTAGTGTCTTGAGGAAGAGGTCAAATGATTGTATGGAAAAATTGGTCACAATTCTTTCGGACTAAAAGTGATCTCCTATAGGTAAGAGCATGGAAATTTTACATTATTGATAATTCTAAGACCTTAAGAATAAGGTATATACTTCCATTAAGGTGGTGTGAAGTCTTAAATTCATGAAAAAGGGTTTTTATGGTGTTTTTATTTCTTCATGAGTGATACTAGCTTGTCACAGGTATAATCTATTCAAGAGGCAGAGTATCACTATTTTAGAGTCCTGTAGGTGCCCTAATGAAGTGTGTTAGTAGTGTATGGGAAAGGTTAGAATGTTTTCATTGCTTATTAAGGTGAAACAAGTTGTTAAAGGTATGGAGAAGTGAGTCTTTTGGCTTAAGTTGATCATGTTGAGAAAAATTTGATTCCAAACCCCAAGTTTGACTGTTATAGTGGCTCAAAAGGTTGTTTCTATAGGAGAATATAAGGATATGGATTTTGAGATGCATGGGAGTTTGAGATGACTACAATTAAGAGGTAAGTCAAGTATTTTACCATCCACATTTCTCAAGAAAATATATGTTCTCAAATTATAACATATATGGATAAAGGGCCCATCCAAAGAGCTTCAAAATTTCCATGTTTGCCATTTTCTTTTTGCCTATTGTCCCATTATAACACCAAGTCCCCAATATGGAAAATTTTTGGAGAGAACTTCTTGTCAAATATATTTTTCAAATTTTCCTTGAACTTTATGTTTCTTTGGCAAGATTATTTTCTATCCTCGTCAACTTCAACCATTTGGTTTATCCCTATTTTATAAAGATCAATTCCTTCTTCCTCTCCAAGTTGTGGCATGAATTGATACATTGATAACTATAAATGAAGAGGAATAATGGCTTGTTAGAATTTGAGGATTCTAATAAATACAAATTTAATCAACTTACATATTATATAATGTTACAATAAATATTACATCATAACATAAGTAAATAAAGAAATACTTACATGAAATAAATAATACATGTGACATAGTATTTATAGTGGAAAACCTCAATAGGGTAAAAACCACTTTGAAAATAACCTTTTACTTCAGAGAACTTATTTTACATCCAATAAGATCACCTCCTCCTTTGAAACCCTATTTACCAAGGGTAAAACCAAATCACTTGATTTGCACATATTTGATATATTTCCCAAATATATCAAATGAGGACCTAAAGTCTTTTTTATATAAGGTGATTGGGTATGTCTCCTAAACCACCTTGTCAACCTACAATGGTTGAAACATACACCTAGGCTTATAATATTTAATATTAAAAATATAATCATTTCATAATATTAAATATTTAACCTAAAGTATATACCTAGGTTAGCATATTTAATAATATAAATATAAATATTTCATATTATTAAATATTAACCTATATATTAGTGATGGACCCATATACATTAAGGGTTGGTTATACCACTTAATAATTATGTTCCAACACTCCCCCTTAATGTTAAGTGGGGCAACATAACATATGCCAATAGATTACCTCGTCAATGTGGTGGTACACTACTGGATTTATAATCCTTAAACCATAAAAGTTTTACGCTAGCATATCGGTTGAATGAATTATAACATCTTCATCATACTCAATTAACATTTTGGTATAAAATGTTTTGCAATCCCAAATATCATCCCATGATTAGTGGATAAGTATGATTTGTGAGTTTTATATGTTCTCATAAAAGGTTATTGAACCCAAGCATATATGATCCTTTTACAACCAAGGACATCCTTAACAATATGCTTGTACTAGATGTTTACCAGTAAACTCAATAGCACTAAAGAGTTTACTAAATACCACCTTTAATATCTTTCTACACTTCTTTCTAAAAAAATAAGTCGAGGAGCTATACATGCTCGAAGGTCTTTTTACACTTGCCCAAAGGTCTTTTTACACTTACGAAGGTATTTTACAAATGCCCAAAGGTATTTTTACAAAAACTAAGTTCCATTAGGAGGTGACATTGTCATGCACACTCCCCCTCAATGGAAACTCCGAAAATCCAAGCTTTTCATGAAAGTGACAAAACTTTGCATCACTCAACGACTTTGTGAAGATTTCTGCAACCTACTCTTCAGTTAACATGAACTTGATATTTATGTCATCACTTAACACCTTCTCACGAGTGAAGTGTATCTATATCTCAATGTGATTCATCCTCTTATGTTGAACCAAATTATCAATCAAGAGTAATACAACTCTGGACACCACATAGAAGAGGAATACTACCTTTTACTTTCATGTGTATCTCTACCAACAACCGTTTGCAGCTACATGGCCTCTTTACTTCTTCTATTGTACTTATCTACCTCAGTAGAAGAAATGGATCTGATTGATTGCACTTTTTCTTGAAGTAATGGTTCTTACACCAAAAAAACTTGAACACATATCCAGTATATTTTATAACACAACATCAGTATGGTTAGAGTCAAAAAATCTATATAAGATAGCATTTTCATTCTTAGTATAATGCAACCCATAATTGATTGTTCCTTTAATATATCTAAAATTATTTTTGCAATATTCCAATAATCTTTAAAAAAGGTTCCTATATAAAATTTGAAGTAATTCCTACTGTATAAGACATATCTAATCTAGTTATAGCTAGATAAATCAAACTATCAACTAACAACGTATATAAAATAGGATCAACCTTTTTCATATGCAGATTTATGGTCAATATTTATTCCAACTTCCATTGAAGTAGAAAATGGTTTACAATCAATCATAAGAAACTTTTTCAATACAATTATTACATATTGTGTTTTGAAAAATAACAATAGAATGAAATACAGTCATAGAAAGAACATGAGAGGAGAGACCTAACTCATTCATTTCAAAGTACTACTTTAATTTCTCTTTAATCCTATGAATTAAATCATAATTGTCACTAGTCATAAGCAAATCATCAACATATATACATATAATGATAATATGCGAGCCTTATTGCTTAATGAATATATCATTGTTAGAATAACAATTAACAAAATCTAACAGTTTAAAGAAGGAAACAATTTTCGCATACCAAGCTCTAAGAGCTTGTTTAAAACCATACAAGGATTTCTCAACTTACAAACATAGTTTTCTTTACCAATTTCTTCAAATCCTTTAGGTTGAAACATGTAAAGTTCTTCTTTTAAATCGCAATTCAAAAAAGTATTTTTCTTATCCATTTGGTGGATTTCCCACCCAAATTGAGCGACAATTGCAAATAAGGCCCTAATAGTACTCATTTTAGATACATGGGAAAATGTCTCGACATAATCAATACCATGTTTATGATTGAAACCTCTAGCAACAAGTCTAGCTTAATGTTTGTTAATACTACCATCAACATTATACTTTAATTTGTATATCTACCTAGACCCTATAATACTTTGTGGCTCAGGTTCATACAAGGTAATTAATGCATGGTACATATGATGGCTTCTAGTCATTTTCCTAAGGTTAATAGGATTTGAATTTTCTAACATAGATTGAGCCCAATTTAATTTCTTATCTAGGAAGATAAGAGTCTCATAAAAATCTATAACATAGAAAAAGTTATCATGACCATTTACTAAATAAAAAACAAAACCATAATTTAGAAGCATTTCATGAAGTAATTTCAAGAGAAGAAGATAACACATGTAGACCTTTCACTAGATTATATCTATACATTTCATATAAGCTTCGATAATTAACATGTTCTAACTTTTCATACCATAGTTTTGAATTATTCAAGTTATAAGATATAAACAAGATGCTGAAGAGAAATTATCAAAAATATATAGATCATTTCTTTGAATTCCTTAAGCTATTATACTCTCATTACTATCATTGATATACCAAGCATCCTTCATCCATGGATTCTAATTGTGTCCATACTTCTTTTGAATGTTCGATATTACCAATGTGTAGAAGGTACTTATCATTCATATTACAAAAATCATAGAAAGAGCCTCCTGCATTCATTGCAAGAATGCATTCATGTTATCTACGGTTGATTGATGAGCGGTGGGAGCAACCTCAGATCTATAAACAATCGTCCGAGTTTCCTCGCCATAAATATTTTTTTGACCCAAATGTTGTAGTTGGTTTCATTCAGAGTCAGGTTTTGTCAAGACGAAATAGTGGACGCCATTATTTTCCTAAACACGTAAAACACACCCCACTATAATATACAATGTACCATAGATTTAGATGCATATTTATCGATAATAAAAACAACACTCTTAATGGAATCAAATCTAAATTTTATAGATCTAAAGAAACTATTTAATCATAACTAATTTTTTTCATTACAATACATTATAATTAACCTCTCATGATCAAAATAATAACCCATGCAATATAAAGTCCTCTTCCTTATACCCTACATTTATATAAAAAATTATTTCTGACCATATATAAGTGAAGAAGAGACCCCTAAGAATGCATAACAACTTCAAATTTCTAAAAAAATTAATATAGACAAAGATCCGGCCAACTTAAATTTGACGTCTAAATGACCTTTATAATGGTTTAATTTTTGGTCTATCGTGATAGTCATTTGACCGTCAATTTTAATACAATGAAATTTTCTTGGAACCTACGAGCTTAAATTTGGCATCTAAATGAACATCATATTGTCTTATGTTTGGTCTATTGTGACGGTCATTTGACCGTCAAATTTAATGAAGCCAAAACTTGTTGTGTATTTCCAGAATGTAAAATTCCATAATTTTTTCTTCTATATAATATTAGGGAGGTTATATTTTAATACATTATAATAACCTATTATAATTTATAATATAAAAATATATACACTTTTTTTAAAAAAGAGGTATATAGTTTATAGAATGTAAATAAAAAACAACATATAGTTCATAAAAATTATAAACTATAGTATTTTTAAATAAAAACACAATGACCAAATAAAAATATCGGCCACTTGGTATGTAATTATTACTTTAGGTTTTTATAAACATAAACTATGCCAAGACAACCCACATTAATATGGTATGATAATTTGGAAACATAAGTTAGGATATTAGTTTTTTTATATTAAACATGCCATACTTACCAATGCCACGTGAAAAACCTAAGAAAATGCCACATGATTTAAGAAACTACTTAGGTTTTAATTTTAATTTTTTTATATCTCACTTAGAAAAAGAATGGGGTCGCTTTAGAGTTGAAATAGCTTTTAGGGTTTTAGGTGTCCATCTTTTTGTTTTTGTTTTAATGAACAAGTATAGGATTAAACTTAGTAATATTAATTATTAAGGCAACTACCCACCATTCACCATATCGGGCATTAAGAGTAAAACAATTTTTATAGTTTAGGTATGTTCAAAACATTTTTTTATGGAGCCCATACAAATGGGGTAGTTATAAACTATAGTATAAGAACTATATAAAATATATAGTTTTCAAATTATATAAATTTTAATACGATGTTTATATAAGTTATTATATAAACCTTATTCTATATATTTTTAATTTAAAAAAATATAGTTAAAGATTAACTATAAACTATATTTTTTAAATCAAATTCTTTTAGAGGGGTCCAAAGAACATGGGTATGATTTTCATGCAAGTAAATATTTGAAGCCCTTTTCACTTGACACACATCAATCTCCAAATAAACATTAATTCCTATAATTTACAAAATGTAAATGAAAGTAAGAAATATATCATATTACATCTCCCCCAAAAAATCGGGGATTTAAAATTGAAAAACCCTAAAAATTTACAGAGAGTTTAATTGCACAAATGTAGTGCCAAAATAAATTAGGGGGAAAAAAAAGAGGGGATCGGATATTTTTAAATTCCCTTTCGGGTTAGTTGAAAAAACCCGATCTGATTAAATAAATAAAATACAAAACATTTTATCTTAATTTATTTAATTTACCTCACTTTGTTACCATGTTAGAATTTGAGGATTCTAATAAATATGGATATAATAAACTTACATATTATATAATGTTACAATAAATATTATATCATAACTTAAGTAAAGAAAGAAATACTTACATAAAATAAACAACAACACAGTGACGTACTATGTAAAGTTAAAAACCCCAATAGGGTAAAAATCACTTTAAAAATAACATTTTTACTTTAGATAACTTATTTTACATCCAAGAAGATCACCTCCTCCTTTTAAACCCTATTTACCAAGGGTAAAACTAAATCACTTGATTTGCACACCTTTGATATATTTCCCGAATACATCAAATGAGGACCTAAAGTCCTTTTTATATAAGATGATTGGGTATGTCTCCTGACCCACCTTTTCAACCTAAAATGGTTGACACATACACCTAGGTTTATAATATTCAATATTAGAAATATAATCATTTGATGATATTAAATATTTAACCTAAAGTATATACCTAGGTTAGCATATTTAATAATATAAATATTATCAAATATTAACCTATATATTAGTGATGGACCCATATATATTAAGGGTTGGCCAGACCACTTAATCATTATGTTCCAGACAGATTGGGTGACATAGACTATCTCAAATGGAATCCTTCCAATTGACCTTTTGGGTGTGATTCTATCATCCCAAAGTGTAGATTTTAATTACTCACCCCATCTCCTCTTCTTAACCTCTAATCTCCTCTTAAGTATCTTGAGCAAGTTATTGTTACTTGATTAAGATTTCCCATTTCCTTGGGGGTTATAGTTGGAGGCATAAGTTAGGTTTGTCCCATATTATTTACACATTACCATAAGAGGTTTAGCTCTAAAAATCATGAAATTATTATAAACTAACTTGGCTGGGACACCAAACCTACAAATGATGTTGTTCAAAAGGAATTCCATGACCACTTGGTGAGTAGCCTTCTTGGTGGGGATTTATTTAACCCACTTGGTGAAGTAATATGTAGCAACTAAAATCCACTTGTGGCATGTACTAGATGCCTCTATTATTTCACCAATTAAATTTAACCCCCATTTCTAAAAGGATCCTCAACTAAAATGGGTTATAATGGAAGGGATCCTAAATATTTTATCCTACCTGAGAAATGTTGACAACCTTCACACATCCTTACAACTTGAGAAACATCCCTAAATAGTGATGGCCACCAATATCCTACCCCCGATAATACTACGAGCGGTCACTTTAAAAGAATAATGGCCACCAAAAACTCCTCTATGGAGCTCATTTATCATATGAGGAGCCTCATATTCAGTTATACATATTATAAATACCCCTTCCATATTATTTTAAGCTAAACCAAAGTCATTCAAGATGTATTTTTGGGACACAAAATTTAATGCCCCTCTTTGATTCTTGTATGGATGAAAAGGAAAAGGAAAATTATTCAAGTAGTACACAATGTCCTTGTACCAAATATAAGCACATACCTTTCTATAAGGATCACCCAAATAAACAATAACATTGTTTACTTCAACAACTTACAAATTTTATTCCACCATTTATCTTTCTCGAACCAAGGCCTCTTACCAATTTGGTGGTTTTTATATCCATGTAATATATTCTTGGATTTTGTTTAATCATATACACCTTTTTCTTAAATCTTCCATTTGTGTCGAATGTCTTTGACCATGGTGTGTTTCACATAGGTAGCAACCCTTGAGCTAAATCACGTATGGTCTAAAATTTTTAGTGGAATTTACTAAATAAAAATCCTGTTATTCCATGATTTTGTACCTAGATTTAGATCCTTGTAAGGAACTCTGATGAAAAATGTGTCGGTACCCAAATCGGTTCTCCTTTTGAATTCAAAAAGCATCAACAAGCTTAGTGGGATGCTTAGAGAAATATGGATTATAATTTGAATCATTTTGTAGCCGAGGAGGGATATAACTATCTCTTTGTTACTCGAGCTTGGGAAATGTTGGATAGCACCATGTTAAGGGTTTGACCTACCCTACTAATTTAGATTCTGCTTTCATCCAAGGTTAGAGGACATGTTTTGTAACTTGTATTTGTAAGGGAAAATAATGGACCAGCAATATTTAACTCTCCTTTTTAGGACATTGAGAAATAACCTTGAGAAGACATGGTCAATGAAACATAATCTAACTCTCATGAGTTATCACCCTAGAAAATGTAGATGTCTCCTAGACAAGGTTCAGGTTACTAAATACAACAATAAAATTGGCTTGCTCCTACATATTTTCAATAAAGGATAGGTAAATTCAATAAATCTCCTTCACATTCATGGATAAGCAAGTGACAAGAAGGGGTGGTTCTTATAGGATTTATCGGTTATGGATGTATTTTGTTGGGGAATTAAGCAAGATAATTTGATTATATCAAATCTTTGGGAACTTTTAACAAATTTTGGAAAATATACCAAATGATAAGATAAGAAAACATCAAATAGATAACGTTGAACCTTCAACTAGGATATGTGCATCCATGGAAGCCCGAGAATAAACGATTTCACACAATCTTTGATGCACGTTTGAGAATTCACTAGTAAAAGCCTAGGCGTGTTGGCACATCACTCGGCCTAGACCGAGTGCTCACGTAAAGTGTGAAAAGGTACTAGGTACCTCTTTCATGTTGTTTTTATAGGATGTTAGTACGATGAAGACTTAAAGCATTCATATCCATGACTAATACATCATTTTATAGTGCATGTTCAAATCTATATCTTAACGTATCATAAATTAGACAATAATCATAGTGAAATTACTCATGAAATAATAAACTATAACCATGATTAACACCTTGATTTATTCAATAACCTCCATTATATTTAATGCAGTAATACACAAAATCTTCTTACAATAATGGCATCATATGCTCATGCGCATACAAATCTGATAATATACTCTCACAGTAATCTAGTCCTTACATACTATTCACACACACCTCCACTACGTAGTTCATTACATATTTATAAGGGTGGGACTTTCCCTTCACTACTTATCTAATCCCAAAATAGGTCACATGCTATTATTAGCCATGCCGTTGTTACAATAATAGCCACACATGTAAGTGCGCTAACAATAGACTTCTTCTAGTTAACTGTAAGTAGTAAATCTATTCTCAGCCTGTACTCATGCAAAGCACTTTGTAGCTAATCCTCCAAAAATAGCCAATGCGTGTCACATAAGTTTCCAACCGGTGTGTGTGTTCCGCACGTCATCTTCCAAAAATATATCTTCATCATGAAAAAACTAATTCTTGAATCTGTCTTTATCCTCAGTGCATGATTCCTTGTCGATCCCCCCACGCATTTGAATGCACTCTGCTCTTATGCGTGAACCTTCTGTATTTCTTTTGCTAAGTGCAAGATTTTTTCAGACCAACATTACCCCACACTAATTACATTACCACCCTAGCAATGGTTGTCTCTAAAATGAATCAAATAATGTGAATAGAGAGATAGAAAGAATTTTATGAATAAAATAATGACTTTACCCTGCAACATCATCTTCTTCAACTTGAAGAATCAATTCTGGATATTCTTCTTTTATTTCCACCTCTAAATTCTACCAATCATTGAGCACAACCTCTTCCTTTTCTAGGATATCCACTACAATTGACTCTAGCTCATCTTTTGCAATCTCTCCTTTCTCATTTTGTAAGACCAAAAAAATGTTGGACATGGTAGTCATTCTTCCTTCTAATAATTCCATCTTTTGTGTGATGAGTTTCCCAAGCTCATCTAGCCTTTCCTATGTGGTTCTTGTGTTTCTTTAAGGGCCTCGTACTTCTTCTCAACAAGTGCTAACCATTTTACGTGGCCCAAGGTCTCATATTTTATGGATTTTAGGACTTCATTGTCCTCTATAATGGTCCTAGTTCTTATAACGACTTATGGTACTATACAAATATTTAGTGCTTGATCTACTTTTTTCACTTCCTCCTATAAGCTCTAAAGCAACCCCTCATATGATGAAATCTTTCTCATCACCAAAGATTTTTCTTACTCTGCTTCTTACTCAATATTATTTGGGTTGGGAATGCATAGAGGTTTAACTTCAAGAACCAAGTCCACCAAGGTTTTTACATAATGCATTTCGAAGGAAAAATTTAGGTACCGTAGGCTCTAAGTGTGGCTTTTCTTTCATGATATTGTCCCCACTTCCTCTGCCATGTTGATGAAAACAATGTTATTCTTCTATGCCAAGTCTTTTTCTTGCTTTAGGTACACTATTTCTACATCCTGGCCTTGATCTCTTCAATTAGCAACCTAGTTATTGCAGCCTTATCCATATTTTGTCATGTCACCTCTATCGAGACTTTCACCAAAGCATTTCTCACTTGTTCATCTAACATAATAGTAGGATTTATTGTTATGTGTCTTGCCTAAGGTGTCTTCTTCAACCTCCTTGATACACATGACTCTTCACATACATAAAATTCTGGTTCATCCATGTGTGTGTGCATAGACCATGATAGTTACTTCCTTGTGCGCATGGTCACCATATATTCATCCATCAGCTCCTACCCATATAACTCCTTTGGTGTCATTGTGCTTTGAAAATAGGTGCAAACAATTTTACCTATGTCCTCAGCATAGCCCATGACTGATGCAACATATTCTCCACTTGTTCTCTTCAATCTTGGCCCCTTAGGAACTTGGGCTTCAAGATTTGGAGCTTGTTCTTCCATACCCTGAGTAGTCTCTAGTCGTTGTCTCATCTGCCTCCTTCTCTCCTTCTTCTCCATCCTTAATTTCTTCATCCTTTAGTTCTTCCACATCCTTTGGAGGTGTAGGAGATTTGGGCATGCTCTCCTTAGACTCTTCTACCTCCTCATTCAACTTCAACTTCCTTCTTCTCTTCTCAGTTGTCTCCTTTTGTGGAGAGAGTCGAGGTGATCTACGCATTGATTATGGAGTAGCACCTTGGGTCCTTATTCTCTTGAATACCCTTTTGAAGTAGCACTCTCCTTGGACTGTATCCAAGTCCTCATCTTCCCGCCTACCCCGAGGTGGCGTAGTCATGTCATCCATTTTACCTTTTTCGTAGGTTGCCTCTTACCTATGTTCTCCAAACCACCACTATCTTCATGCTCCTCTTCTTCATCTTCTACTTCTATTGTCTTTATGGGCTTAGGTGTTGGAACATTTTCCATTATATGCTTACCTTTTGGCAGCCTTGGGAGCATGAAATCATTCTCCACATACTTATTGTTCTCCATCTTGGGCTTGAGTTGAAGGTACACAAGTGTTGCTCCAACGTCTCCAATGGCCAAGCTTACAAGATTCATGCTTATAATATCTGAGATCAGCCTCTCAATGTAGGTAGTCTATCCTGGATATACATATGTCTTTCTCAGTGTATGGTAGTCACAATATACCTTGTCTACATTGAATCTTAGGTGGCACACATCCAAAAACCGGTGAATTGATGCCTAGAAATATTATGTTGTGAAGGCATATGGTAATTTGAACCATGGGCTCTAAGCCCCATCTTTCATGGTGAACCATGTGATGCAAAAGTTTTGATATACCACTTAACTTTATTTCCTTACCTACTATCGAAGGTAACTCCTTGGCTATGTGTCATTATTCTTCAAACACTAGACAGATCCTATCATACCATTTCTCTGCCCTTTGTTTGAATGGTCCACTCATTGATCCTTAGCACAAGTACTTGCCAAATATTTCCACAAGTGACTTGTGCTCCATAGGGTATTCCCAAATTTTCTCCTTCATCCCATCGGGCACCCCGATTTGTTACAAGATGTGCAATACTTCTGTACAACCGGGTACTTTTTCAATTTTTCAATGTCTATGCCACATGCAGACCCTTGGTATACCCCAGCTCCTTCCTTGTCTCTAGGATTATGGCCTTATCAATTAAATCACCGTTTAGATCTACCCCTATGCCTTTCAAGCCTATTACTGTTGAGATCAATGCGGCTATGATTCTAACCCTCCATCTAACAAAGTAGAAGAAATCCTCATGGACTCTTCTCATCAACCATCGATACAATGGTTTATACTTTCTAAGTATGGTAGCTCATACAACTAGTATACTCCAATCTATTTTAGTAAATTCTCACCAACGTCATCGTACAACGACACATATTTTTGGTTATAATGCATCAAGCTCTTACTTATTATCTGATGTACAATGGTTATAATCTCCGATTTTACATTAATGGATGTGGGAATCCCATTCTTGTCCCATGATCATGCCCTTTGGATACTACATTTATGAGAAATTACTCTCAAGAGAAATTTCTTCTTCCACTTCAACCTTCTTCTTCCCTTTTACTCCTATTACGGGTTCTTTCTTTGGTGCCATTGGAAAAACTCTCTTTTTACCCTCTATAATCGAGTAATTTTAAACCCTAGTTCAAATCTTCGTGCCCTAGTGGAAATTGTGTGCCCTAGCTCATTTATAACATGTCTACTTTGCTCAAACCCTTCACCTATGGGAACGTAAGCTTCTCCTATGCATAAACCTTCTCTCCACGTTTGGTTTCACACTCTTCGCACCTCAACACAATTTCTCGGCTTGTTTTCACTTAGCTCTTTTCAAATTATCTCAATTGTAATGGTAAAAATGAACTCGCATCCCATCCTTATATAGATTTTCAAAAAGTTAGTGTATTTATTTCTCCTCCACCTACCAACAATCCTCTCATTAATCGACCATTTTCATTCCTTCCACACGGTACATCTTCATGCCCAAGCTATAACCTTATATTGTGCCTTCCTACCTCCTAGCTGTACACTTCTCTTTAGCGCACCTCCATGCACCCAAGTACCTTGCCACTGCGCCTTCCCTTGGTAGTTCCCATGGCCTCTGCTTACCTCGCGTTATACTTGTTTCTTCATTCACCTCCACCTATGGTCCTTGTTTCTAAGAAGCAATCTCTTTCTTTAAATTTTCCAACTTAAATAACAACCGTGGTAGTTAATTCCTTTCATGTGTACTTATATTCATCAGTCCTATACGGATATCAATAACCACCCCACACTAAGAGTATGTGCAAAGTCCTCTCGTGCATAAAAATTATCCAAATAGTAATTATCTTCTAGCTTGTAAACACGTTTATTACATTAAAAAAACCAACTAAATTGAAAAATCATAACGAAAAAAGGAAATACATTAAGGAAATATAGAATTGGAAATCAAATCTATATGGCAACCTACCTTATTGCAAACACCAAGAAGACTTATTTATAGGAGGGCTTCAACTTCTCCGTTGAAGTAACCAGTAACCATATTCCATAAAGAACCTCTAATTGGAAAACACCTATTTCAAGTATGCGAGTGATAACATATGGCCCCAACCAATGGAATTTGAGTTTTCTGGATGGCATAAAAATTAGAATCATAAAGGAGCACCATCGTCCAATTGTGAACATTTTATCCCCGATGTGCCTATCATACAATGTTTTTGCTTGGTCTTTTCTTATTTTTGACTCCACCATGCTATTACTCATTTCTCATCCATCATGATTAAATTTTCAATCCATTCTTCTAATGCTTTCTCATTAGCTAGACCTCCAGCATGTGCAATATGCAAAGATGGTAACATGAATTCCATAGGAAGAACTATGTTTGTGCCAAACACTAACTGAAATGGTGTGGATTTGTTCAAACTTTTATCCTGTTGTTTGAAATGCCCAAATTATGCAGATACTTTATCATCCTAATCCTTTCTTCCAACATCACATATTTTTGTCAATGTGTCACTCAAAATTTTGTTGAAAGCCTTAGTAGTTCCATTTTCCTGAGGATGATATGGTGTAGTCTTATGGTGTACAATCATGAATTCATCCAACAAAATTCTGTTGTCTCATTTAGAAAATGTATGCCCCTATCATCGGTTAAAATTAAAGGGCATCCATACCTTGTAATAATATTTTCCCAAATAAACCTGTCTGTTGTAGCCATTTTACAATCCTTTTGTAGGCATTGCTTCTACCCACCTTATCGACAATCTCTGCAAGTTATGATATAGCATGATCCATTCCTACACGCAATTTGGTGAAATAGGACCCATAAAATCTATATCCCATTTCTCAAATGGTTCGCACTAGTAATAGGTCTTAGAGGCATTTCATCTTGTTGACATGGTTTGCTAAGACGTTTCAAAGTGATCACATGCCTTACAAAATTCCTTACAATATTTATACAGTGGTCTCCCACTATAATCTAGTGAGTAAGATCTTGCACGCATGACATAACTTACATAGTGGCCACCTGCAATACCACCATTAGATTCTTCTATAATATTTGTATGCTCATGCTCCAAAGATACACCGCAGTGTAATACTTCATCCCATCCTAATTTGTATAAGTCATCGCTAATCAACATATAGGGCATCATGTGTATGGCAACTTGTTTCTTCTCCAAGGATTTCATTCTTTCTGGCACCATGCCTATAAATAGAAAGACAATAATGTCCTCTAATTATGATGGTGCATGTTGTAACATGTATAACTATGCATCAGGCATGGTATCTTTAATGGCTTGTGCTTCTTCTCCTGACTATATTATAGATAAATGGTTTGGTCCATAATTACTTTTCCCTAGTTTTACTAGGACTATGAAATTAAATTATTGAAATAAGAGTACCCATCTACATATACACCCCTGTAAAAACGGGCTTGTTTACCAAATACTTCAATGTCATGTGATCTATGTAAAAGAAAAATGGTGTAGCTAGTAGTAATGTGAATTTATGTAGTGCATAGATCATTGGAAAAGCTTCACACTATGTAGTTGTGTAATTTAGTTTCGCATGAGTCATATTTCTACTAGAAAATAGATAGGATGATCTAAAATTCCTTCTCTAGGATGAGCCAATACTACTCCAATGGTTGTGCTAGAGACGTCCACATGTACATGAAATGGTTGGTTTCATGAAGGAAAATGCAGAATAGGCGTGGTAGTAAGTTTCTCCTTTAATGTCCTCGAATGCACACTACTGTGGTTCTCCCTAGTAGAACATACCTTTTCCTTTTAGTGACTCCTCCAAAGGTGTGAAAATATTGGCATATCCTTTAATAAAATTCTTGGAATATCTTGTGTGACCCAAAAATCCGTGGACCTCACTCTGATTAGTAGGCTCTTTTAGGCCTATAATGACTGCAACCTTATCTGGATCTACCAACAAACCTTCCTTACAGATTATGTGTCTTAACAATATTCCAAATGGTGTATAAAATATGCACTTGTTGATGTTCAAAGAGATACTCAAATGTCTACATCTTTCAAACATTAAGCATAGATTGTCACGATGGTCCTTGACCAGTCCATACACCGTCCAATCATCTAAATAAACATGTAAGAAGTTGTGAATCAACTATTTAAACACTTGAACAATTGTGCATGAAAATATAATAGGCACATTTTTCAAACCAAAATACATCATAGTATAGGTGAAGCTACCCCATTCAGTAGTAAAAGTATTCTTTTCCTAATCCTCCTAGGCAATCCTAACTTGATGATACCCAGAGAATCCATCTGTAAATGAATAGATTTTGTGCCCTACAATGCCTTCTAGTATTTCCTCAGTGAATGGTGTAGGAAAGGGATCAGTCACACATGCAACATTCAACTCCATGTAGTCCAAAAAAATCCTAATCTGACCATCCTTCTTGATACTGATCACCATTGGACTAACCCATTCTTACTCATCCTAGGCTTGATGATTCTAGACTTCAACATTTTATCAATCTCTTCTTTCACCTTTTCACGTAAGTTGGGGTTCATCCTATAGGGTCTCTTTCTAACTAGGTGCACACCCTCTTTAACATTTATCCACATCTCCCCTAATGATTCATGCACTCCTTTAAGCTCATGGTACCCTCGAGGGAATAAGTCCTGATAATCCCGTAGTAACTCTATGATTTTTGCCACTTAAAAGTCTGACCAATAGTCCATAATTATGGCCTCCTTATGCTCAGAATCTGATCCAATATTCACTTGCTTTTTCTTCATAGGTTAATGAGAGGCGCGTGTGGTCTTATCTACATTCTCCAACACCTCATGCCTACCTATTGAATGGTTTATATCCATAATTTATACTTCTTCGTCATCCACTAAGTAGACCATTTTTCCTTTTTCTTTCTCAAAGAAAGCATCCTAAAGGAGTGTGGCATTGACCTCTTTTTCTTCAGCCAAACATGCTCTTGATTTTCCTTCTTCCAATAGCTCCTAAATGAGTTCTTCAACCTTGGCACTATCCCCCATGGTTAAGTGCTTTATGACCTTTAATGATTCTTCCATCAGAGGTTTAGTAGAGAAGAATTCAAATGTTTGGGTCATTCCCTGCAATTTATTCCTACTAATTTTTCAGTCTCTCTATAAAGTTTTGCGCATATACATACCAAGAACACATGTAGCCATGTAGAGTGGAATAAAAATTTTGCACCCAGAGTGAAGGTGGTAAAGCTTCTTTCCCCTCTGTCCAAAGTATCTCACACTTCTGAACATGGTGCTAAACAAGTTTCTTACCATGATAAGTACAAATTTGAGTAGGTGCATTTCTCCTATGGAACCTAGTGGCAAGAAATCCTAATTGTATTCCATCCTACAAGATTATCATTGTGGACCACCCACCAGCATGCTACTGTCCCACATAGGGTATATGCTAGCATATTCCTTCTCTATGGTAGGTCTATCCACCGTTCTTGCATGGTGTAGGAATACCATAGGATATCCTTCTTCGATATAACAAGGTACCGAGTTGTTACCTATTCTCCTAATATAATGTGGTTTTTTGTCCTTAGGAAATATGCTCTTTACTATGCACCCTACCAACTCATAAGTGCTATGAGCCCAATTATCACAAGCAACACTTGTAGTATCGCTAATAGACTGTGCATCCTCCCACTGAAGGATTCCTTCTTTACATGGCTCAAGTACCTTTGGATCCTAGATGGCGTGTACATAAATCCTATTCAAGTCTTCTTCACTCAACGGATCAACATAGGGTGCAAATTTTCCATCTGTTATAGGGATATTAACTCTTTCCTCCTTGTTTTCAAAACTGATATAACCCTTTTGAAACAAAGATCAACATTATTTGCATAGCACCAAGGATTCCCCACTAGAGTGGGAAGTTGTCGACTCTATCAAAGATCCTTTGAAACCTCAAAATCTCCAGTAAACTTGGATCCTTGTATGGTAATGGATGCATCTTTTAAAACTACGATGGGAGTGGCCTTAGTCCGATTAGCCATGAACAATAAATTAGAGGATGGCTGCAATGGCAGTCTCCCCATTTGTACCCATGCATCTAAGGTAAGAAAATTGAATTTCGTGCAAGTATTAATCAAGTATATTAGTCAATAGCCACCCATCCACAACAACATTAAAATTTATTTCCTCATCATAATCTAGGCTATGAGGGGGAATATTTCCATGCAAGATATGTTGTCCAAAGATAGTACTTGTACGTAAAGTGTTTCCTTTTAACCAATTCCCAAACATTGGAATGATATTATCTTGGAAAAAATATTTGCACACTTCTCCCAAGTCATCTATACCAGTTTAGACCGTCTCGATGCTTTCTTTTGCTCCATCTTCCATGATTACTCCTTAAAATACTATATTTCACCCTAAATATTCCCGAGTACCTCCATGGTTTCTAGTAAACATCCTTCCGATCGGAAGGATCTGGGTACCGTGCATATAGAACCTCCTACTTAGTGATGGTAAGCTTTTGTTGCAATGCTTCTTTGTTGCATCTTTGCTTGATGCGGGTTGTGATATTTACCCGCAATGCCTCGATTCTCGCTTCCAACTTGGGCATCCACCGATTTTCCACATACTATTGTATCCTAACCATACATGTTCCTTTGTTTTCCTATTTATGTTGCTTTCTAAGATGCTCATATAAGTCCAAAAATCCTTATAACTATGATTATTTCCACAGTAAAGAACATGTAATATTTTGAGAACATTCATGCCTATAGTGGTCGGAGAACTCACTTCTTCCACCACCATGGGCTTGGCCTCCATATCCTCCTTGAAACCCTTGACCTCTACCATGAGATCCTTCAAAATTCCCTTCATTCTAATGATAGCACACTTGATTGTGATCCCGATCCTAATTCTCATTCTTTCCTTTAGAGTTATCTAAAATTCCTATATGTCGTTCACCGATATCTATAACATCATGGATCTGACCAATCAGCCAACAATCTTCCATCTCATGAATTGTGGACCTACATATTTTGTAGTAGCATTAAACATTCTTCCTTATCATACATTATAGTACTAGGAAATGGATAACATCATGGTTTAGAGGTCATGTCTCACAGTCCAACAAAATTGAGTGCACTAATCTATGGGGACAACTATCCTTTTTGTGACCTTCCACTTCACAATCTGTGTACCAAATCCCTGTGCATGTCTCATGTGTTGAATTTGTCAATAGTTTCTCCAACTACTTTTCCATAGCTATAATATGTTCTTCTATAAATGGGCTAACCCTAGTGTCTATACTTCCAACTGCCTTAGCACGTAAGGCTGCTTCAAGTGCTTCACGTGGATCATTGTATGTTTTATGTGATAGTGCCCTCCTAAAAAGGGTAATCAGACCTCTAACAAACCATTGTGGATGATGGCTTGAATTAATATCATAAGATAGCTTAGATAACAACAATTTGAAATGGGCATCATACTCTCTGACACTTTTAGTAGTGCCTTGCTTAATATCCTTTAGCGCACTTATACTCTTCTACTCATACTCAGGGATGTGAAACTCCTTAAGCAAAGCATATTTTAAAGTTGTATAGTCTACGCAAGTTTGATCAGGGTCAAACTTTATGTACCAACTTTGTGTAAGCCCTTGTAACGTAGTAGAAAATTAACTTTCCCTACGCTCAAAAGCTATGATTGTTTTTTTCTCACTGAGTATTTCACACATGTGTACATGTACATGGAGATGAAGAGACATCTCCATGTAAATATTCGGGGTCAAAGTGCGGACCTTTCCCACCTGATCCAAAACCTCCTATATTTCCACTCCTCGAGAACCACTAGAGCCACTAGAGCTATAGCCACCTATACCTCCCGATCCCAAACCTGCAGATGGGGTCGGACTAGAAGATGTACTTCCTATGTCCCAAAGGTAGTCCGAATGCACACGATAATCTGCAAAGTGTTACTACTCCCAAAGGATAGTCCAAATATTGTTGCACTTTGAATTATATGCAGAGGATACACCTGAAAAGGTACTCCCATATAACAACAAATCCTTTTGGACTACCATCATTTTTATTTTTATATGACTCAATCCTACTCTACCACTTCCTAAATTAGCTTGCTGACTATTTTTTGTAATAGATACTAGAAAACTAAGTGCAAGGGAAAGGTTTCCTAGTGGGTTCAGATGTGTGCCCATGGCCTAGGTCATATCTGATGGTGTGTTTCTACGTGAGGTGTAGGAGGGTTCCCTTTCATGCTTTCCCAAATGGGGGAGTTCTTGATGCTCAGGTTCCACATATTCTCGCATGAACGTAAACTCCTTCCCGAACTATATTTCTCCATAATGCCATTTACTCGCAACCTCCCATTATTTCTCTACAGCTCTCTTATGCGCCTCATTATACTTAAGCCTCCTTTCTTTCCTCTACCTCTCTTTTGCTAGGTCTACCATCTTTCACCAATCCAGTCCTTCCCCGCTTATGGTGGGGTTTAGTTCACCATCGGTTTGCTCTCTAAATTCAAACTTACAACAAAATTTTTATTTCCATTGGAATACCTACGGGTAAGTTCCCCTAGGATATCATAAAAATTGAAATTCAGCTACCTCTGGGCACGAATAAGTGGAAATTGAGTACTCCAAGATATAGTTGTTCAAAACACAATGGAACCACGTATCCATAGTGTGATTCCATATCATATCAGCATCATAAAGGGCCTAAAATTCTTCCTATGTCCAGACAAGTGTGTGATACATCTAATTCCATTTAGATGCATAAGCAACCATCCACTCATATAGTTCTACCAAAAAGATAGTGAAGAATATCTCATACAAATAGTCATACAAATTGTGCTCCACCCATGTGCATGTGTTAAACTTAGATCCAATGTTGAACCCCATGCATATTCTTCTTCTAAGTCATGTATCTACTCCTCAACACTTGATAGGGTCAACCAGTACATCTTCATTGTGAACCATCCGTTTTAGTCTAATTGGTTAGGATACTCGTCTCTCACCCAAGAGACCCAAGTTCATGTCCTCGCAATGGAACCAATGATGCAACCTAGAATTCACCAATAAAATCCCATGTGTGCAGGCATATCACCCGGCCTAGACCGAGAACTCACTCGAAGCATGCAAAGGTACCAGGTCCCTCTTTAGGGTTGTTGTTGTATGATGTTAGCATGATGAAGACTTAAAGCATTCAGATCCATGACTAATACATCATTCTACGTGCATGTTCAGATCTAGATCTTAAAGTATCATAAATCAAACAATAATCATAGTGAAATCACTCATGTAATAATAAACTATAACCATGATTAACACCTTGATTCAGTCAATAACCTCCATTATATTAAATGCAGTAATACACAAAAGATTCTTACAATAATGGCATCATATGCTCATATGCGTATCAGATGTGGTAGTATACTCTCATTATAATCCAGTCCTTACCTACTATTTTCACACACCTCCACTACGCAGATCATTACATATTTATAAGGGTAAGGAATTTCCCTTCACCACTTATCTAATCCCAAAATAGGTCACATGCTATTATTATCCATACAACATTATAATAATAGCCACACATGCAAGTGCGCTAACAATAGACTTCTTCTAGTTAATTATAAGTAGTAAATCTATTATCAGTTTGTACTCATGCAAAGCACTTCGTAGCTAATCCTCCAAAAATAGCCAATGCGTGTCACACCTCCAACCAGTTTGTGTGTTCCACACACCATCTTCCAAAAATAGATCTTCATCGTGAAAATGACTAAGTCTCAAATTTGTCTCTATCCTCTCGCACATGAATCCTTCCCAATCCTCCCATGCATTTGAATACACTCTACTCTTCCACGCGAACCTTCTGTATGTCTTTCGCTAAGTGCCATATTTTGTATGACTAACAATCTTTGAGAATTTAAACATAAAATCTCATGCTAAAAAAATCAATAAAACATCAAGAACCCGCGATCTATCATGCCTAAGATACACTCATAGACTTACAAATAACCTTTTTCAATAAAATGGAAGAAAAGTGAATTTAAAAAAATTTATTGCACAATGAAATGAAATCTCTCCTCACAACACAATTAAAATTACCACAATGCTACCACAAGGATAAGATCTTGTGTGATTCAGAGGGATTCCTAACATAAAATTGCAACAGGAACATGAATATCTATTTTAAATTATCTCAACTTAAAAGAAAATAGAATAATGCTCATGACCAAACATAATTAATTGAGAACTCATCAAATTCATCAAAAAGGAAAGTTTCATTTGCAGTCTCAATGCTTGTAAATGGTTGTACACTTACAACCATCTTGACATGATTTGATTCTAAAGCTAAAGTAATTATGTGTTTCTCAAACAAGTTCTTGGAAAAATGGTTTCTCTTAGTTTACACCTTTCTTTTCTAAAATTTTAGAAAATTTTAACCCTTCAATGTGAGAGTATTCTCATTGCATTTATACAAATATCAATCACTCACTCACTCTTTAATTTCCCCAAAAGTATGAATCTTTGAAGAATATTCTTTCTTTACACATAGACTAATCCATTTTTATTCTCTTGGAAATATCTTGTTTTATGTTGCTAGGTGGGAAAATTACGAGCCATTCACATTTTTCATTATCCCAAAATGACTAGGATGCCATGTCACTTCTTTCATGTTTATTTTAATCATTTTATAGACACCAAATTTGGGTCACACTCCCTTGGTCGATTCAATCAATTAACATAATATTATTAAATAATCATTACACCATTGCCACATTATTAATTATTCATCTTCACATATTTAATTTAATTAATTTCATTCTCACCGTTGGGCCCCAAAGTATCATCTAAGTACAAGGGTGTGTGAGAAGGCAGGGACCTAGTTGAAGAAGGGTGCACGGAGTTGAAGGCATGCAGGAAGGGTTACGCAAGGTTTTGCAAAACATACGGCACGCATACATGCAAGGAAAAATAGATTTGGTACTTAGCCACATTTGGCATCCCAAGTAACACACAAGAAAAGCATGACCCTATGGGATCAAAAGGGAATATTCCAAGCATGCGATGGAAGGTTCCAGAAGACGTAATTGTAAGAAGTGGAAAGCTCAAATTTGAGAAGGTATACTTCCATGGAGGACCACTATGACACTTAGAAACCAATCAGAATCTCCGAAAGGCATGGTGGTGGGTGATAAGGTTATAAATACAAGCACCCAATAGAAGAAATAAGAGGAAGAAGAGTGTATAGAGTGTGGAGAGTGCAAAGGAGAGAAAAGAGAGGTGAAGCCTTGTAGAAGCTGAATGGGGATGTTATGGGTTAGGGATTAGAAGAACTCTGTAAGCAATGGCACATTTAGGGGGATGGGTTTGCATTCTTTTTATTTTTGTAATATGATGAGCATAATATAGCTCTAATGCATGACTTGGCTCTACATAGTTATATGAGGATCTATTATGACCTCAGGGGATGTAATGTGGATTGTTGAACCTGTTAAAGATGAATATAAGGCTCTGTTATAAATCATATATGTGCTCAAAGGTATAATGCTTATGTATTTCCTTTCTGTATGAACCTTATGTTGCTTGTTATTCCTCTTTTCTAGATGCAATAAGATAACAACTCATTCTAAGCTCTTGAATGTGGCATGGTTCTTTTCTACTCATTTTCATTTGAATATTTGTTATAAGATGATGCATTCTCATAAGAATCACATAAAGGAGAGACTCGGAGCCCACACATGCCTCGGGTGAGCACCCAGCACCCGCTGGGTGATAGGCCGACACACATGGGATTAGAATATTGGTCTAAGGGTATAAAACATGACTACATCTTGGTTTTGAAGTTTTTATGAGAAATGACATGCATCTTTGTCCCCGGAGTGTGTGATGACAAATCGTTTGACCTTAGAAATCATTGAAACATGGCTCAAGAGCACAAATGATGAGTTTTCGGAGATTCAACACTACACCCGAGTTCGATGCATGTATATGGGTAGAAGAGAACTTATACAATGAGTTATATGAGACATTCTTTTGATACTTCCCAAGAGAATTATATGAATGGATTTCAACACATGCATCTAGATCTAAGCGGTACTATAGATCGTGTGTATGGACCTAAGAAGACTATCAAAGGCTATAGGATGTAGATATGATTTGGAACCATTTTATTGATCTTTGGTGGAAGGGAGTCTTTGACTAGTTATACTCTTGAATATGCCATTTATACGTATTCTTTTGAAGAGGTTCTTGAGTTCAATTTTTGAGGGAACCTAGAGGATCATATTTTCCTTTTATTCCTTTGGCTATAAATCTCTTGGTCATTACTTTGAGTTTAGAAGCATTTACCATGGCCGAATAAGCTCCTCTAAGCGCTGGGAGAGGAAGATAGGGTAGAGGA
Organism: Taxus wallichiana var. yunnanensis; assembly: GCA_018340775.1. Classification (NCBI taxonomy): domain Eukaryota; kingdom Viridiplantae; phylum Streptophyta; class Pinopsida; order Cupressales; family Taxaceae; genus Taxus; species Taxus wallichiana. The sequence goes on from CM031238.1 coordinate 612,726,733, forward strand.
AGATGGTGTACATTGTGGCTAAGAAGGAACGGGAGGAGAAAGGACTCAAGTATAGCAAAGATCATGAAAGGGAGATGATTAGACAACACGAGGTTACAAGTGTGATGGATTTATGGAGGCAAATGTTGTGGGAAGGAGTTGAGGTTCATGCAGAGAACATAGAACCCGAGCGCGTCTATGTTACCCCATCTTGGTAAGCACGAGAGAGAATCCCCTTCATCTTCTGATGATATTTTTTGCATGGAGAAAGGAGATTCTTTGGCACACATTTGAACCCACCTAGAAACCAAACTTTGGCACTTGATTTTCTAGATCAAGGGAGAAGTATTGTTAACCTAGTTGGTATCGATGGGAGTAACCAATCTATACCCGGAGATATAATTTCTCATTTGGAACATCCATGGCTATGCAAGCCATTCCTGTATTTGGAGGAATCTTTGGACAAGGTGCAAGTACACAAGGATTGGGTATCGCATCTAGGAGTGGTGCGGGACATGCAATTGGTAGTGGGACAATATCACAAACCATCGGCGCGTAATTCAATGGGACATTAGGAACACTAGGTGTGACCACTTCAAGACCTTATCCAACTACATGAGGTGGATGTCATGGATCAAGAGGAGTAGGACCTAGTGGATCCAGTGGATCTGGTGGAGGAGGAAACACCAGAGGGAACCAAGGCTTTGGATCGGGAGGACAAGGACCCCAACCACCTCCCCAAGTGTTTTTGAAATGTCTTTACACTTACCAGACTATATGGGTATTAAATATGTTGTAGAGCACGTGCACAAGTGTGAGTTACTATGGCACATGAAGGGGATCACTACCCTAGAGTGGAAGGCAAGCCAATTTTAAAAAACATCAGTAAGGGTGCATGCATAGTTGGTATAGGAAGTATGACCCGCATCAAATGGTGGTTGAATACACCACATTTAAGAACACCTTCCTAGGAGAGCTCCATATCCCGAGTTTGAGTAGAAGAGTATATCATCGCTCTAAAGTAGATCTAGCAAGGAATGACAAAGAGTGTGTAGGAATATGATGTGCATTTAAAAAATATCTTATCTAAACTATTCTATGACATTCATCCTTCTCAACATGCTCAATGGTTTTTCAAAGGATTGATAACACCATTTAGAAGGGATCTATTGCACAATACTTTGACAGACGTGTGTGAGGATAGCGAAGCTTCCTAGCGTTGAATCTATTGGGCGTTGATATTGGTGTTAGTCCTTTTCTAGAGGCTCAAATTACTACAATGGCCAAGCAGTTGGAGAAGGTGTATGCAAACTTAGCACATGAGGTTTGTAGTCAAATTTGGTGTATAGAATGTGAAGTGGAGGGACATGCAAAAGATAATTTCCCTAGAAGTTGAGTACGCTATGTTAGTAGACTATGATATTTTCCATGGGGATCATGATGTAAGTATATGCCCTTTACTCTAGCGCGTAATCCGCAAGAATATTTCTTCTAGGTGTGTACTAGAATAGCCTTTCAAGTAGTTCCAAGGATGATTACCATCATTATGAAGGATGCATGATGGAGGAGCACGTGGAAGAGGGTTTCGTGGAATATTTTATGCTCATGGTAACTGGGATGGAGGAAAAGTGAGTTCCCATGATGAATCTATTATAATTGTGGATCTACAGATAATTACAAATGTGAGTGTCTTTATCTTTTTAATGCTCATGGTGTGGAAAAACACAAGTACGAAGAGTGTCCAAGTACTTATGATCATATGAACCAACAACACTTTGGAAAGAAAATGTGATGGGATGGTGAGCACCAAGAAGGTCGATTCATAGTGGACACCAAGAGTGACACATGAGTCGTGATAGAACCTAAGTTGGTGATGACATGAGAAGAGGCCATGCGCACCAGGGAGATGCCAAGATAAAGGACACTAGTTTCAAGAGAGGAAGTGGTACATGGAAAATATACAAACCCTTCTCATTAGAAGGAAGTGTATTAGGAGACTATGTACGTGATTCAAATTTTGCAAGGGGAGATCCAATGTATAAAGGAGAAATCAAGGTAGTTGGAGTAAAGGAAAGATTCCAAGGTTCCAAAGAATGACCTAGATGAGGTCAAGGAAGTATGTAAAACTTTAACACAAGAGTATATTATCCCCTTACTAGGAGAATGGCTGAGAGAGAAGGCACCACGCACCGGAGTAGAGCACAAAAGATAGATTTTGCATGCAAATATTCCTCCTCACAACCTTGACTATGACAAGGAGATTACTTTAAATGTGGTTATTGATGGATGACTTATGAGAAATATTCTCATCAACATGGGAGAAGAGGTAAATGTTCTTATCTTATATGCTCGACATCAAATGAGAACTCCCATGTTGGAGCCATCTCCAAATGTGTTGTACATGGTAAACATAACTAAGGAAATGCCCATTGGATTCCTAAAGGATGCATTTAGCACCATCTAGGGGGCAAGTTCCCTGGGAGACTTTGAATTCTTGGCACTTGCCAAGGTAGAAAACTTTCTAGTGTTACTTGGGCGCCTATGGTGTTTCAAGAACAATGTCGACCTATAGTTTAACAAAGGGTATATCAGCTTTGAGAATAAGTAAGAAACCATGATTATCCCCTTAACGCATGGGAAATCAACACCCTATATGGAGCCATTAGGAGAATAATTACTTGATAGAATATATGTGTGATCCATCAAAGATCCTGAGATAATTCACTCACGAAGGAGTCATCCATTTGAAGATGCTTAATCCTTGAGTGATACCACTAGTGTGGCATGTGATAATTGGGCACATGGGACTTATGAGTTAATTGGGTGATAGTTGAGAGGATCTATAACAAGGGTAACAAAGGCATTCTCACTCAAGTGCCTAGGAGGAAATAAGTTTCCAAGTTACTCTGGAGGAGCGTATCCTGAAATTTTCCTATGAGAAATGGAGGCTTAGTGGAAGAATGAAGATGAGAGGAGGGGAATGCTCAACTACAACTTACTCAAAATTGTAACATGCTGATGGGATAAACATCAGGAGAACCTCCTACAGTGATGTGAGGTGAGGATCGCATTTTCTATAAAGTTCTCTAGGAACAATGTGCCCACTATCATACAAGACTACCATGGTAAAGAGACTACCTCACTTCATATCCAAGCATGTGAGAAGGCTTGGATGAAAAGCGTAGAAGTGTTAGCACCTTCATTATGGGTGGATAAATTTTATCCCACTTTACAAGGTTGTGTGCAAGCATGGTATATTCATTCGGATATGTGTCTCCAAACAGGTAATTGGCAGGAGTTGGTGGTTGATCTCATTCAAGATTTTGAGTATAGGAGTACCAAGCCATCAGTGGATAAGGAATTGCCAATAATCAAGTGCCTCACGATGGGAGATAGCACTATATCAGAGGATAGGCTTCTGGAGTTACTAGGTGAGCCTTATTTGGAGGCACACCTCAATGAGGAAGAATTAGAGGAAGTACATCTTGAGTGCACATCCATGGAAAAATAAAAAGGAAAATGGTCTATGTAATAGACGAAGAAGAGATGGAGACTTTGGATGTTAACCATTAGGAAGGTATGCACAAAGTCATAGACAACAATGATGAGTGAGCATGTGCCTACCATGAGCCCTAGAAAACAAAAAAGGTTAATATTGGAATGAAGATAGAACCTAAGGAAGCCATCATTGGGGACTATTGGTCAGAAAAAAAAAGTTTCAAAGGTGATTGATCTGTTGTGCAAGTTCCAAGATTTGTTTCCTCATAGGTACCATGAACTCAAAGGTGTTCACCATTCCTTAGGGGAGATGAAGATCATATAACATCCCAAATATCTTGTAATTTAAATTAACTATGGTTAATTCTAATTAGGATTAGATGAGATCATCATTGTGTGTAAGAATTCATTTGGTTCATCGTGTCATGACCCACAACTTCTGTTGCGGGGCATGACACTGTTGAACAGTAACCCCGCACCCACCTTGATGATCCTTCCTAAATGTGATTAGGCCTTGATCATAGGTAAAATGGTTCATAAATGATAGCAAATATTTCAGTTACTTTATTTTAATCGGTTTGGTCGTCTTTTATTTTTTTCAACTTTTGTAATGACCATAATGATAACTGCCTCTATTTTATTTGACAATGCTATATCAAGCCAACTTTATGAGAATATTCGAATTATTATTTACGGACTTGGTGATTTTCATTTATTGGAATGTTTTATATGAAACCGGAAATTCAACTAATTATTATGGTAATATATTGTTGGAAATATGTGGACTTGTATTATGAAGGTTAATTTTAACTTAACCATTAAGTTGGGTAATAACTAAAATAAAAATAAAAATAAATGAAATATTAATTAGTATATATATATATATATATATATTTTAGAAGGATTTGGCATGTAAGCCAAAAAAATTAATTAATATTTAATATTTATGGGTTTCGTAAAGCGAAACACCTTCACATGGCACCAAGTGTGTGGCATGCACTAATGCATGTACCGACATTGGGAAGCCCAAAAATTCTCCAATATGTTGCCCAACTATAGTTTCTTTCATTATATTTTTCTTTTATTTCTCCCTTGTCTATTTTCATTCTTCCTTCTAGGATACTGCGTAAGTTTTGGAGGTAGTAAGGATTCAACTTGTTAGAGCCGAACGAGTAAGAAGTTGTTGATTCGGGGTTTACTTCGGGCATGCATATCTTCTCCTTCTGTTTGCATTATTTGTAAAAAAAAGAGGAAATACACATTCTATTTTAATGACAATCAAAGGAATTTGTGCATGACTTATGATTTAATTTCTTGGAGATGAAATTTGAAAAGGAAATTAATGGATTTTGTATTCTCTTAAGATTTCTTTGTGTGGTTTTAGCTAAACCTAGAAAAAAAAGGAGATGGGGTTTTTGTTTTGATCTGCAAAAATAAAAATAGAAATGAAAGTTGTTAAAATCCCTTCTTTGCATTAAAATAAATTATACCCAGAAAAAATGGAGTTGGGTTTCTTTATTATAAAAGGAAAACGTTTTTGTTAAGATGGGTGTTCCAAATCGATTTCTACCTCTGGGTTTTATTACAGTAAAATAAAAATTTATTTGTATGAGCAAAGTGATTTTTGGGTAGTTTGAAAAACATTTTTGCCAGGTATTTCTATGTTTTTCCAGGTATTTCATCATTTTTCTTGATATATTTTCTTCCAGATTCTAATAATTTCTAAATAGAAAAAAATTAATGCTGGAACAAACTGATTTGGATATGTACAAGTCAATTTTCCTGTAGGTATAATTTTATTACCAAATTTGAAAAAAATAGTGTTAACAGTCTATGCAAGATGACTTTTTTTTTCTTAAAGGATTTCGTTACAAGAAGTGTTAGAAACTTATTTTTGTTATTATATGCAAATAGACTTCAAAATTATCATCATGTGGTATGTGGGTCAAGTTTTTTTGTTGATCTGTTCATTTACCAGAAAGAACATGTTAAAATGATTTAATAGTGGTTTTTTTACACTGTTTAGTTGGGTTGTTGATACAAATGTGTGTGTGTGTGTGTGTGTGTGTGTGTGTGTGTGTGTGTGTGTGTGTGTGTGTGTGTGTGTGTGTGTGTGTGTGTGTGTGTGTGTGTGTGTGTTTTGATTGTTTGAAATGAAGATATTGTGTGTTTTATAGAGCTTCTCACTAACTAGAAATAATATGTTTAATTTCTCTTATTAATAATGTTCTTAAACATTTTGTAGAGTTGTTCCTTAACTGAAAATACTATGTTTTTATTTTCTTTGTTAATGATGTTCTTAGATGTTTTGTAGAGCTGCTCATTGACTGAAAATAATGTTTTATTTTCCTTACTAAAATGATGTTCTCAGACATTTCGTAGAGTTTCTCATTAACTGAAAATAATATGTATTTATTTTCTTGTTAATGATGTTCTTGGACTTTTTTAGAGCTGCTCATTGACTGAAATAATAAGTTTTATTTTACTTGATTAATGATTTTTTTAGATGATATGATGAGCTGCTCATTACCTAAAGAGAATATGTTTAATTGGTATTTGGAAATGATGATTTCAGATAGTTTTGTTAAGTTGCTTGTTGATTGGAAGGTAAGAAAAATAATATTTAAATATGTACCATGTGAAGTATGATTTTCTTGTGGTTATAATCTGAATTCAAATGTTGAATGATTATGGTTTGATTACTTTTTTTGTGATGGTAACTTATTAAAAATAAGGAAAAAAATGTACTCTTCTTAAGCATATTGTTCCTACGATTTATGAAAAAAATTAAATGTCATATATTTATTGTTTGAAGCTGAAATAAGGATGTCTTGATCCTTGTGATTAGAGGGAAACATGATCGCTGAAATAGAAATTGGTTGTTCTATTTGTGTGCATCCATAGTTGTATCTTTATGGAAAACATGTAGTAATACATTCTCAGTTGTATTACCATGCGCTTGTTGATAAAACAACATGTATATCTTTTCATATTTTATTAAATAATTACATCAGAAAATGGAGGCAATATTCATGCCAGTTCATTTTGAATTGACATCATACCACTACTCCAGTCTTGTAGGACAATTAGCCGTCACATTCGGATATGTGGAAACTCATGTCTTGTGAAGTTTTATCGTAGCATGGATTTAAATGAGTTACTTGGATTTAAATTTGTAGAAGGATGATATCCTAGAATTTTGACTAAATTTATTGGGATCTTAGACCCATTGTTAATATTAAAACATCACTATGTGAAATTTATCGTATCGCTTATATATTTTTCCTTAACAACATATGTAATAAATACTAGAATTGAGAAATCTTACTTATCATAAATTGTTAAATATATTTATTTGATATTTATCAATGTATGAAGACAATAATTGGACAATTATTGTAACATTCAATTGTCTATTAATTTATAAATTAATTATCTATTTAGTGGCGTAGTTAATCGGAGGAATAATTAAATATATATTAATATATATTTAATTCAGCATTCTAGTAAACTTGATATTAATATGTTAAGATTGTAAAGCCTATTGTATAGAGGATGAAAGAGTATCGTTATAAAAAGGAAATTTAAGGTTAAAAATAAAACATCAGGAAAAGATCCATTAGGCATAATAAGGGATAAGTACATGTAGAATGCTAAAATAGTTATTTCAGGATAATGAATGTACTTATCTCATAATGATCCTAGTTGGCATTTGACATCTATCTCGATATAAAATATTCCAAGATAGGTTTAATTGAAAATAAAGTAAATACAAACTATAAGATCTAGATATCTCGTTAAAGGGATAGTTGTGAGGTGGCGAAAGACTTAAAACTCATAAGACTAGTGTGTTGTCTTGATTTTAATCGTAATCCTTTGCATGGCGGATAACTTTGGCCAAAGTAATGCAATGATGGTTGTGTATTGTCTCGGTCACCTAGTCCTCAAATTAAATAAAATTCATCAAGTAACCTAATCATGGTACGTTAAACACTAAACATGAGGTAGGAAATGGTCGATATTGGAATACAAAGTTGGGAAAATAGCTTCGTGGTAGACCCAAGGACTTTCACATGGTTCCCATGACTTGAAAAATGTTGAGCCAAAATGCTAGTAAGTATTGTCACTCGAAGTAGTGACGAAGGGAGATCATGGAGATTTGGATACACCCTTCTCAGCCGCACATGGCTTAGATAGATTAAAAGAAAAAAATTTATTTAATGAATTTGATTAAATAAATATGTATGATTGCAGTTGTGTAATTTGTTTTTATGTTTTTAAAAAAATTATCATTTTCCAGCTCTTGTAATTTTGAGCGTTACATTTTGGTATCAAAGCCAGAGGCTCAGACACTTGGACATTAATGGGACACACATTCTAATAAAAATTATCCTCTTTTATAAATTAGGAAACTATGGCTAGGCCGGCAATAAGAGCTAATATGACGAGTGACAGTGGGGTAGATAATGATGACGTGTTGGATAATACAAATGCTAAGTTAGAATAAATCATCAACCTTTTGAATGACACCTGAAATTGAGTTACTACCATAGAATAATAAGGTCGTGGTAGTGAAGAAGATGAAAAATCACAGGATGAGAATCAGAGTAATGAGCAACATGATGATCAACACAAGCACCTAAATAAAAGGCAAAATAAGAAAGTAAGGTCGGCTCTTTGAGTTAGAAAGGGACATTAAAATAATATCCCCACCTAAATTTGATGGTACAACTCTTGGGGATGGTGCTAAAAATTGTCTCTCTGAAATGGAAAAATATTTTGAGATTAGGGACTTTTCGGAGGAGACAAAAGTAGTATGGGGATTCTACCAATTGTCTCGTGAAGCATCTTCCTGGTTGGATAACCAAAAAATGGAACTAGGAATTACTTTTGGTATGATCACATGGGAGAAATTCAAGGCTACTTCCATCAAATATGGCTACCTCAGCTATACTTTGACCAAAAGATGGCAGAATTCCAAAATCTGATTCAAGGAAAGTACTCAATTATAGAATATTGGGAACGTTTCACTCGATTGCTGAAATATGTTCCTATGTATCAAAAGGATGAGAAGTTTAGAGTGAGAAAATTTATAATGGGATTTAATCCTAGCATTGGTGGTGAGGTAGATGTTCATGGACCTACCTCGATGGAAACAGTGTTTGAAAAAGCTATCAAGCAAGAACAAAAGATGTGAAGTATTTATGCCTCTAAAGAGGAAAACAAAAGGAAAAATAGCAATTTTCAAACACCAACCACAAGTAAACAAACATGGAAAAAGGGAAACAACAAGTTTAGACCTGTCAATAAAAGAGGAATAATGGGTAGAACTATTGTGAATAATATAAAAATGGGCAACAAGCAACAAGTTTCGGCGAGTAATAAGATTGAGAGAAAAGGACCTCTCGGGTGGATGTTTTAAGTGCAAAGTGGCAATCATTTCACAAACAATTTTCCACAAAGAGGACAATGGAATAACCAGAAGAAAGGATCTACTATAGTAAATAAAGAGGGGAAACAACATAAGATTTATGTTGTACTCCATAATAAGCAAGCAGAAAAGTTAGAGACTCCAATAGAAACCTCAGGTAAGATTTTTGGAGAACCTGTTTCTGTTTTATTTGATTCTGGTTCAACAAAATGTTTTGTTTCATCTAAAGTAGCTGATAAACTCAAAATAAGAGTTGAGTACATGGAACACACTTGGACTATACAATATGGAAATAAAGTTGTACATAGAGTGAATCAATGTTTGTTTGAGGCACCACTAGAATTACCTGAGTTCACGATAAGATTAAACCTCTATGTAGCACCTCTTAGATCCTATGATGTTATCATAGGTATAAATAGGTTAAGTCAACATAGTGTAACCTTGGATTGCTTAGGAAAATTTGTAACTTGTTGTGATGATCAGCAGAAAATAACAAGTGTTTAGGGTGTTAAAAGAGAGTTTGTCACTAGGTAGATTTCTAACACACACGAAAAGGAAAATAGAATCAGCCTATCATCTATATGCTGTAAAAATAACATATTCAAGACAGGAAAATGAGCCTAAAATTGAAGCAATTCCCATCCTAAGGGAATTTAGACATGTTCTTCTAAATGAGTTACCCAGACTTCCACCTAAGCGTGAATTTGACTTCACTGATAGAGGTCAAACCAATAATGGAACTGATCTCCAAGGTAACTTACGTAATGAAAACAACCGAATTAGTTGAGTTGAAAGCTCAATTACATGAGTTGTTGTCATTGGGTCTTATTGAACCAAGCATATCACCATGGGGTGCACCGGTAATCTTCGTGAAAAAGAAGGATGGGACCCTCAAATTTTGTATTGATTACCAAATGCTCAACAAGGTAATAAGTGAAGAATTGGTACCCGCTGCCCCGAATCGATGATCTTTCTTATCAAATGGGGGCGAAAAGTGTTTTCCAAGATAGATCTCAGATCTAAAGATATCCATAACACCACTTTTAGAATAGAGTATGGGAATTACGAGTTTACAGTTTTTCCCTTTGGTCTAACAAATGCACCTACCGCTTTCATGAACTTGATGAACAACGTGTTTAGGGAATACTTAGACCAATTTGTACTTATCTTTCTTGATGATATATTAATATACTCCAAGAATGAGGAAGAACATGATGAACATTTAAGGATTGTGCTGGAAATTCTCAGAAAACATAAATTATATGGAAAATTATCTAAGTGTGTTAATTATCAATACGAAGTACAATACTTAGGCCAAATAATAAATAAAGAAGGAATCTTGGTGGACCCTTCGAAGTTCAAGTACCATCATGGAATGGCAAGATCAAGTATGTGCATGAAGTGATAATTTTTAAGGGTCTAATGTGCTACTATCAAAAGTTCATGAAGGATTTCTCTAGGTTAGCGGGACCTATCACTTCTTTGTAAAAGAAGGGTAAAAGAATTTTTGAAACAACAAGTGTGAAGAATCATGTAAGGAGTTAAAAGGTAGACTCACAAGTGCTCCAAAGTTGTTGAATATTCCAGATCTAAATGTGAACTTCTCGGTGGTAATTGTTGCTTCAAGGGAAGGTTTGGGTGGAGTACTACTACAAGATAGGCATGTGGTAGCTTTTGAAAGTAGGAAGTTGAGGGTGCATGAATTAAATTACACACCACATGATCTTGAGCTTGTTGCGATTGTTCGAGATGCGCTGGTATGGAGGCACTATTTGCTTGGGAAACCTTTTGAACTCAAAAATATCATCTTGGGCTCAAGTACATCTTTACCTAGCCTGAATCTAAATGTAAGGCAGCGAATATGGCTAGAGTTCTGCCAAATTATGATTTTGATATAGATTACATTAAGGGAAAAGAGAATAGGGTGGTTGATGCCTTAAGTCACAGAAATAATATTGCTGATATAATTACATTAAGAACCCATTTCAAAGATGAAGTCAAAAATGAGTTAACCAATGACCCCTACTACAATCATGTTAAAAAAACTCTAGAAAAATATCTAAGAGACAAAATTTATGATGGTTTCAAGCGGTGAAACCGATCTGAAAATGTGTGTTGTATTTTTTTCACTTTTAAAAGTTTCCAAAGATAGTGATTTTCTTAATCAATTTTAATTATTCTAAGCTCCACAAATTGATTAAATTCTAATTATTATACATCCATAGAAGTGCGGAAAACTTGGGTAACAAATAAATAATCAGAACTGAAAACACTCAAATAACAAACAAGATTGTTTATGGGGTTCGGAAATTCCTACGTCCCTGGTTCAGATTGAACCGATCCATTAATAATATTGAAATTTAAGTACAATAACTCTTAAAAACAACCAATAATGAATCAAAACCTGCAAATGAGCTGATCAATGTCCCAAGAACTCTGAAAAATAGCAGAAACTGTCCCAAGAACGATCTGTGGCTCCTATAGTGTTTTCACAATGTGATCTCCCTGCAACTGTGTTAGAAAAACACCTACAAATGGAGATTTAAAAAATTCTATGAAAAAAATCATATATTGAGATCATCTCTGAATTTTGAACACTTTTCATGTTTACACCAAGTCACATTTTAGACCAAGAGTGCATTGAAATTCGTGTTTTCTAACTAGTTGTTTGTAGATCCTTGTTAAAAATTCATTCAAAGCTTCCAAAAATAGGTTAAACTAAAAAATAATATCAAATATTGCATCATTAGAATCATCTTAGAATTTCCTACATTTCACCTTTTTACTCTGAGTTCCCATTCTGAGTGCAAGGCCTTCAAAAATGGCATTTTCTGAAAACTACCTCATTATGCTGCTTTGCACAAACCTACCACTTGTCCTGTATAAGTTGCAGCGACCCATTTTATAACCAAGCGAGCTTCTTTGGTGAGTTGGTTAGTGGATTGGTCTTGGAGTGATGAGGTCAGGGGATCAAATCCCACCTCCTACAATTTTTCCGCGGTTTTGGATTGTTAATCCCACATTGTGGGCACGCTCAATAAGGAAAGCATTTAATAATGCTAAAGTTGTTGGTCTTGGATTGGCTTTTGAGCCACCTTATGCTGTGCATTGTGGGTTTGGTTGGCCAATGTTGTTTGACCATATGTAATACCAAGGATAATGTTTGAATAAAATGTGTGGCACTTATCATATAAGGCGTGGCAAATACATGAAATGCGTGGGAGATATTGGTTTGTTTGGATATATATATTCATACCGAGTTGATAGGACATGAGATATCCTTGGTTGTTGATAAGGTAATCCCGAACTTAGTGTTATATCCTTGAGCTCTCCAAGTTGGATAATAATAAGCCCAAACATAACAAATAATGTGGCTTGGTAATTAACATGGAAGTTAATATCAAAGAATTACAAAGGTAATAAAATGGAATTCGACCCAAGTAGTATAATGACATTCCAAATGAAATATGGCAATAAATACCACTTTTTGACCCTCGATAGGCAAATCGAACTTGTGGTGGCAAGCCACGTGGTGGTTTGAGGACCCACCACGTCGGTGATAATATTATCATCCTCACATGGCCGGGCTCCCCTCCGTAACAAAAGTTGAGCCTCTTGTTCTGGCCCACTTTTATGTGTGTCAAAGACCGGAGGTTGCAAACAACTCGAACAACCTTCATTTTTCCTTTTTTTTCCTTTTTCCACGTGTTGCATTGCTATTGGTCCATTATTGACATGTTGACCAAAGTTGACTTTCTTGTTGACTGAACTTTGACTGGACATATCTTGAGCTCAGAGTGTTCGTTTTTCACGTTCTTACAGTCGTTGGAAAGATCTCTAAAGGCTCTACTGCACTAGAATGGTTTAGGGAATTTTAGGGAACATTTGACACTAAAATTGATCCCTTGATCACTCCTCCCCATTGAGAAGGCTTTTTGTCCACAAAAAGTTGTTTATCAACCCAAAAATAATGCTATCTCTTCCTGCATTACACAAAAACATATAAGAACCTGAAATAACATTATAGGTTAATAAAAATGCAAATAGTTGATTAGCTAATTACATAACCAATCATATAATAACACCCAATTAAGCTAGTGTTCAACTGAAATGTTGTAACCCTGTCAACTCTGCACACAACTATGATCTGTCATACCCCACTGTAATGCCATCACAATTAACTGACCAGATAATAACACCCATTCTATTACAGAAAGCTAGTGTTCAACTGTCACTTTATGATACGGCCGATTACCAAAAATTACAATTCCATAACACAGATTAGTATACAAGACATCTAAACTGCTCACAATTAGGCTAGTGCCCACTGCCCATCTCGAAATCAGAATAACCGCAAGTATTCACTATCAGAATATAATAGACTATCAACGCCCAAAAATAGCTATAGTCAATAACTGAACCCACGTGAAGCTTCCAAAACATTGTATTGCCATCACAAATAACAACTTAGATAATAACACCCATCTATATATGAAGTTAGTGTTTAACTAACACTTTGTGATTATGTTAATTACAACTGCAAGTTTCAAATTTAGAGATGCCACTGATGCCTATCCTGCATACTATTTTCAATAATGGAACTAATAACCAATATGAGAAAACAAAACATGATTATGATGAACATATCACTCAAATCTTCTCTTGATTGTTTCCATTCATTTTCAAAGCTTAAATATCAACTTAGAGCAAATCCTTATCAATCAACAAGAATCTCTAAAATATAGCTCTAAAAAATATTTGCTTTTCTACTATCAACAATTTATTGTAGTGCAAATATAAAGTTGAGGAGTGTTTTTCTCAACCAATCACTTGGGTTTTTCTGTTTTGGTTGTTTTACCTTCTCAAGTACCAAAATGAGTTTTAGAATTAGGTTTAGACTCGCTGGTTTTACAATATTGCCCTTTTTAACAACTTTCCAATTTTGTTGTTTAGGAACAAACCAACAAACCTTAACATCATGACCATTCCTATTACAATGGGAACAAAATTTAACTTCCCTATTTTTAGGAGTCTTACCCATTTTACCATTCTTAGAATTATGTCTACAAGAATGATTCCCATGTTTAGGTGAGGTAAAATTCTTACGATTTCTCACCTTTCCTTGGTGAGATTGGTCTTTAGCACCTACTTATCATTCACAAAAGGCATTAACTTCTTAATCAAATTTTTCCTCTACCAATAATATGCAATGAGAATGATTATTACCTTCACAAAATATGCAAGGAAAGCATATTTCGCCTACCAAAGCTATATTGTTCCAACTAAAAGAGTGTATTAGAAGTTTTAGGATTTGATTTTTCCTTAGTGTTATTTTTAGTGTAAGTGGAAGGAGGTGGAATCGATTACCCCCTTTACCTATTTTCTTACACCTTTCATTGTTCCTCCTGATGGTAGAATCCTACAATTCTAGTGGTATAGATCCTTGGCTATTAGAAGCTTGTCTTCCTTCAACTGCTTTGGAACTTTCTCTAATTTCCATTTTCCCACTAGAATAACCCAAACCTGTAAACCGAGGTTGATCCTCTACCTGTATCGGGTTAGCATCACCTTGTCCATTTTTACCAAGGCCCTTTTCGTTAAATCCCATCTTAACCATTAGTTTAGACCCAATTCCCTTAGTGTGTTTTTCAAACTGACCCAAAGGAATATCTGAAACTGAATGAGAGGAAGAATTAAAATGTGAACAACTTACAAAGTGCATTCTGTCATAGTACCTGCATCTGATTTGGAAGGAATTTCCTTCTTATGTTCACCTTGTTGCAGATTTTCCAAGAGGGCATCGTTGGTTTGTATTTCTTCCTACAACTCTTTAACAAAGCCCATCAACTTCTTGCTCTCTTCAAGCATCTTGTTAACATACTCCTCTTTCTTGGTTATAGAGGATTGTGGCTCATATTTTAACCGCATTATTTCCTCTTCCAAGGAATAAAAATTATCTCTCAAGAAAGATTTTTCTTCTTGGAGTTGGTGGTTTATGGCTTCAAGCTCATCCAGTTGCTCTTGTTTGGATGACTTGCCCATGATTCCTTGTTCCTGCAAACACAACTTGTATTTCCAAAACTACACACTACAAAAGAAGATTAACAAGCCCCAAAATTTCTGCACACTGAAGACTGAAATCAATATTGAAACTAAAGCCAAATTTTCAAACACAATTAGAAGCTAATCCGACAATCTAACTGCTCTGATACCAAACTTGATCTGAAAATGTGTGTTGTATTTTTTTCACTTTTAGAAGTTTCTAAAGATCATAATTTTCTTAATCAATTTTAAGTATTCTAAGCTCCACATGATTAAATTTTTATTATTATGCATCCATAGAAGTGCAAAAACTTGGTTAACAAATAAATAATTAGAATTGAAAAACTAGATAACAAACAAGATTGTTTACGGGGTTGAAATTCCTACGTCCCCGGGTTCGAGATTGAACCGATCCATTAATAATATTGAAATGTAAGTACAATAACTCTTACAAACAACCAATAATGAATCACAACCTACAAATGAGCTGATCAATGTCCCAAGAACTCTGAAAAATAGCAGAAACTGTCCCAAGAACGATCCGTGGCTCCTACAGTGTTTTCACAATGTGATCTCCCTGCAACTGTGTTAGAAAAACACCTACAAATGGAGATTTAAAAACATTATATGAAAAAAATCATATATCTGAGATCATCTCTAAATTATGAACACTTTTCATGTTTACACCAAGTCACATTTCGGACCAGAAGTGCATTGAAATTCATGTTTTCCAACTAGCTATCTTGTAGATCCCTGTTAAAAACTGCATTCAAAGCTTCCAAAAGTAGGTTAAAGCTCAAAAATAATATCAAATCTTACATCATTAGAATCATCTCAAAATTTCCTACATTTCACCTTTTTACTTTGAGTTCCCATTCTGAGTGCGAGGACCTTTAAAAATGGTGTTTTATGAAAATCGCTCCTTATGTTCTTTACACGGCACTGCCACTTATCATGTATAAGTTGCAGCGACCCATTTTATAACCAAGCGAGCTTCTTTAGCGAGTTGGTTAGCAGATTGGTCTTGGAATGATGAGGTTAAGGGATCAAATCCCACCTCTTACAATTTTTTTGTGGTTTTGGATTATTAATCCCACATCAGGCACGCTCAATAAGGAAAGCATTTAATAATGCTAAAGTTGTTGGTCTTGGATTGGCTTTTGAGCCACCTTATGCTGTGCATTGTGGGTTTGGTTGGCCAATGTTGTTTGACCATATGTAATACCGAGGATAATGTTTGAATAAAATGCGTGGCACTTATCATATAAGGCGTGGAAAATACATGAAATGCGTGGGAGATATTGGTTTGTTTGGATATATATATTCATACCCCAAGTTGATAGGACATGAGATATCCTTGGTTGTTGATAAGGTAATCCCCGAACTTAGTGTTATATCCTCGAGCTCTCCAAGTTGGATAATAATAAGCCCGAACATAACAAATAATGTGGCTTGGTAATTAACATGGAAGTTAATATCAAAGAATTACAAAGGTAATAAAAATGGAATTCGACCCAAGTAGTATAATGACATTCCAAATGAAATATGGCAATAAATACCACTTTTCGACCCTCGATAGGCAAATCAAACTTGTGGTGGCAAGCCATGTGGTGGTTTGAGGACCCACCACGTCGGCGATAATATTATCGTCCTCACGCTGCTGGCTCCCCTCCGTAACAAAAGTTGAGCCTCTTGTTCTGGCCCGCTTTTACGTGTGTCAAAGACCGGAGGTTGCAAACAACTCGAACAACCTTCATTTTTCCCTTTTTTCCTTTTCCACGTGTCGCATTGCTATTGGTCCATTATTGACATGTTGACCAGAGTTGACTTTCTTGTTGACTGAACTTTTGACTGGACATATCTTGAGCTCAGAGTGTCCGTTTTTCACGTTCTTACTAGTCGTCGGAAAGCTCTTTGAAGGCTCTACTATATTAGCATGGTTTAGGAAGTTTAGGAGAATTTGACACTAAAATTTATCCCCTGATTAGAAACATATGGGATTCGCATTATAAGAGAAGAATATATGTACCAGAGGGTAAAAATTCGAAATAAAGTTATGAGAGAATTTCATGATGTTCCCTACTCAGGTCACCAAGGAGTAACAAAGATGATGGCAGATATAAAAATAAATACTTCTCAGAAAAATATGAAAAATTATGTGATTATTTATGTCTCACAATGCCTAGAATGTCAGCAAGTAAAGGATAAACATTCACATCCAGTAGGACTATTATATCCTCACAATGTACCAGAATATAAGTGGCAAGTTATAAGTATGGATTTTTTCTAAGGTCTACCTATGTCCCAAAATAAACATGATTTTATACTTGTAGTTGTAGACATATTAACTAAAGTGGCACATTTTATAGCAGTAATTTAAAGGATAATTCATCCATACTGTAAAAAGGTTTGATAAGAAGTTTTTCGATTACATGGAGTTAGAAGTAATAATTTGAGAGATAAGGACTTAAGGATGACTTTCAGATTTTGGCAGACTTTGTATGTTGCCTTAGGGACAAAACTGAACATAAGTTACGCCTACCATCCTAAAACTGATGGTCAAACCGAAAGAGTAAATCAAGTGTTATAAAATTTACTAAGAATGTATTTCATAGATTAGCAATACAAATGGTAAGAGTACCTTCCCTTAGTTGAATTTGCCTATAATAAAACTTACCATTCTTCCTTTCGGATGGCTCCTTTTGAGGCTTTATATGGTTGTAGGTGTAGAACACCTATAAGTTGGGATAATCTTGAAGATAGAGTACTGATTGGACCATAAATGCTTTTGGAAATGGAAAAATAGGTTAAATTAATCCAAGAAAGATTGAAAGAGGCAAAAATAGACAGAAAAGTTATGTAGATTTAAAAATAATTTACAAAAAGTTTAACGTGGGAGATAAATTTTTTCTTAGGGTCAAACCTAAAAAGATTTCCATTTCATTTGGCAAGTAAGCCAAACTATCTCCTAGGTTTGTAGGACCATTTGAAGTCCTAGAGGTCGTTGGACTAGTAGCCTATAAGCTAGCACTACCTCCCACTCTATCCAGGATGCACAATGTATTTCATGTATCCTTGCTTAAGAAATATGTACCTGATTTAACACATGTACTTAATTGAGATTCATTGCGGAGTTCTAGATCCATGGGTATTTGTGATTGATCCTATGAGGATACTAGAAACTTGTAATTTGCACTTGAGAAACCATGAGATTTCACAATGTAAGGTCCATTGGGACCAATATTCTGAAGAAAGTGTCACTTGGGAGAATCTAGAAGATATCCAGACTACTTTTCCGCATCTGTTTGACTAATTTTTAAGAATATGTTTTTGTTATAGTGTTAAATTCAGTTTTTCTGTAAAGTGTAGATAAGAAAATCCTATAGATAAGCCTACAACTGAATATTGGGACTAAGGTACTTTTTTATTAGTAGTTACTATTGAAGATTTTGTTAATGAACCTGGAAAATCTATCGTTTAAGCAGTAATGTGTTATGTCTACAGATTATGTGACTAATTTTCTAGATATATAAGGGTTGTTGTGACCTTTATGATTCAGCTGAAATGATATTGTTACAAATTCTAAGCTGATTTGAAATATATTTATGCAGCAAATGAATGATGGGTTTAGTTTATCTATTTATCCTGAAATCATCGAGATGATGATTATTCTAAGGGGTGGAGTATGTAACATCCCAAATTTCTTATAAGTTAAATTAACTATGGTTAAGTCTAATCAGGATTAGATGAGATCATCATTGTGTGTAAGAATTCATTTGGTTTGTCATGTCATGACCCACAAAGCCTTGCAGGGCATGACACTGTTGAACAGGTAACCCCGCACCCACCTTAATGATCCTTTCCTAAATGTGATTAGGCCTTGATTGTAGGTAAAACGGTTCATAAATGATAGCAAATATTTCAGTTATTTGTATTTCAGTTACTTTATTTTAATCAGTTTGGTCATCTTTTGTTTTGTTCAAATTTTGCAATGCTATATCAAACCAACTTTGTGAGAATATTCAAATTATTATTTACGGACTTGGTGATTTTTCGTTTATTGGAATGTTTTATATGAAACCTGGAAATTCAACTAATTATTATGGTAATATATTATTGGAAATATGTGGACTTGTATTATGAAGGTTAATTTTAACTTAACCATTAAGTTGGGTAACAACTAAAATAAAAATAAAAATAAATGAAATATTAATTAGTATATTATATATATATATATATATATATATATATATATATTAGAAGGATTTGGCATGTAAGTCAAAAGTTTTTTTATTAATATTTAATAGCTATGGGTTTCGTAAAGCGAAACACCTTCACATGGCACCAAGTGTGTGGCATGCATTAATGCATGTACCAACATTGGGAAGCCCAAAATTCCCCAATATGTTGCCCAACTATAGTTTCTTTCATTATATTTTTCTTTTATTTCTCCTTTGTCGATTTTCATTCTTCCCCTTGTGGAATACTTGCATGAGTTTGGAGGAAGGAAGGATTCAACTTGTTAGAACTAGAAGAGTAAGAGGTTTCGATTCTGGGTTTACTTTAGGCATAAATATATTCTCCCTTCTCAGCTCCATTATTTGTAAAAAAAATGAGGAAATACACATTCTGTTTTAATGACAATCAAAGGAATTTGTGGACACTTTTGATTTAATTTCTTGGAGATGAAATTTGATGATGGATTCTGTATTCTCTTAAGTTTTCTTTGTGTGGTTTTAGCTAAACCTAAAAAAATGCGAGATGGGGTTTTGGGTTTTGATCTACAAAAATAAAAATAGAAATGAAAGTTGTTAAAATTCCTTCTTTGCATTAAAATAAATTGTACCCAGAAAAAAATGGAGTTGGGTTTTTCTGTATTAGAAAAAGGAAAAACATTTTTGTGAAGATGGGTGTTCCAAATAAATTTATTTTTCTATTTAAATTTGATTTCTAAAACCCAAATCAATTTACGCGCTCTAGGTTTTATTACGGTAAAAAACAAATATGTTTATGAGCAAAGCAATTTTTGGGTAGTGTGAAAAATGTTTTTGCCAGGTATTTCATCATTTTTCTTGATATATTAGCTTCTAGATTCTAATAATTACTAAACAAAAAATAATGCGAGAACAAACCGATTTAGATATGTATAAGTCAATTTTCCCTGTAGGTAAAATTTTATTTGCATTTGAAAAAAATTAGTGTTATCGATCTATGCAAGATGAATTTGTTTTTCTTAAAGGATTTTGTTATAGGAAGTGTTAGAAACTTATTGTTGTTATTATATGCAAATAGACTTTAAAGTTATCATCCTGTGGTATGTGGGTCAATTTTTTTGTTGATCTATTCATTTACCAGAAATAACATGTTAAAATGATTTAATAGTGATGTTTTTACACTTTTAGTTGGGTCAACATTGATATAAGTGTGTGTGTGTGTGTGTGTGTGTGTGTGTGTGTGTGTGATTTTTTGAAATTAAGATATTGTGAGTTTTATAGAGATGCTCATTAACTTAAAATAATATGTTTAATTTCTCTTATTAATAATGTTCTTAAACATTTTGTAGAGTTGTTCCTTAACCTGAAAATAATATGTTTTTATTTTCTTTGTTAATGATGTTGTTAGATATTTTGTAGAGCTTCTCATTGATTGAAAATAATGTTTTATTTTCCTTGCTAAAATGATATTCTCAGACGTTTTGTAGAGCTGCTCATTAACTAAAAATAATATGTTTTTATTTTCTTGTTAATGATGTTCTTGGACGTTTTTTTAGGTTCTCATTAACCGACAAAATAAGTTTTCGTTTACTTGATTAATGATTTTTTTGGACAATATGATGAGCTGCTCATTACCTAGAGAAAATATTTTTAATTGGTATTTGGAAATGATGATTTTAGATAGTTTTGTTAAGTTGTTTGTTGATTGGAAGGTAAGAAAAATAATATTTAAATCTGTACCATGTGAACCATGATTTACTTGTGGTTATAATATGAATTTGAATGTTGAATGATAATGGTTTGATTACTTTTTTTGTGATGGTAGCTTATTAAAAATAAGGAAAAAAATGTACTCTTCTTAAGCATATTGTTCCTACGATTTATGAAAAATTTTAAATGTCATATATTTATTGTTTGAAGCTGAAATAAGGATGTCTCGATCCTTGTGATTATAGGGAAACATGATCGTTGAAATAGAAATTGGTTGTTCTATTTGTGTGCATCCAAAGTTGTATCTTGATGGAAAACATGTAGCAATACATTCTCAGTTGTATTACCATGCACTTGTTGATAAAACAACATGTATATCTTTTCATATTTTATTAAATAATTGCATCATAAAATGGAGGCAATATGCATGCCAGTTCATTTTGAACTGACATCATACCGCTGCTCCATCTTGTAGGAAAATTAGCCATCACATTTGGATATGCGGAAACTCATGTTTTGTGAATTTTAATTGTAGCATGGATCTAAATGAATTACTTGGATTTCAATTTGTAGAAGGATGATATCCTATAATTTTGACTAAATTTATTGGGATCATGGACCCATTGTTAATATTCAAACCTCACTATGTCGAGTTACTATATCGATTATATATTTCACCTTAAGGGCATATGTAATTTATGATTTTAATAGAGAGATGATTACTTTGTATGTAATAATATCTCAATATGAGTAAATGAAAAATACTAGAGTTGAGAAATCTTATTTATCATATATTGTTAAATATATTTATTTGATATTTATCAATGTATAAAGTTGATAATTGGACAATTATTGTAACATTTAATTGTCTTTTAATTTCGTTGGTTTGAAAATATGTTGAATGGACAGATCTATGGATAAATGAGCCAAAAGTGTGCAGGAATAGCCCCTCTTTCGGTCAGCAAAGAAAAATTGGTTTATTGCTATTCTACCAGCAGGAATCTTGTGCAAGTCTCACAATATTCTGCCTTCCGGGGTTGGGATCTCATCCCAGTAGAGGTATTTATAACTGTAAAAGAAGGGAAAGAAATGGAGTGGGAAGATAGGAAATATTTGAAGGGAGAAAAGAAATGAATTCCAAAGCAGAAAGGTCAGAAGGTCTATGATTTGGGTTGGTAGTATACAGAGCCGAACCTACTTGCATAGATGAACAAAGCAATACTGATGAACAAATGACAAAAAAGTAGAAATAGATCCAACAGAATAAACGCACAGATCTGACATAAGAAAGATCAGATGCCCATAACACACATATTCAAGACAAAGTCTTAATATTTGTATTAATGTTTTCTTCTGTTACAAAAAGTACAAAGCCTTTTCTTCTCACTTCTATTTTTCATCTAAAAAATATCCACACCTGAATACAACAAGTATTCAAGTATATATAGAAGGAGAGAAGAAAAGAAGGCAAAAACAAACCAACCACCTAATTACAAAAATATCTTACAAGAGATTCCAAAGTCATTTGTTGACTTTTGACAACTTTGTGGATGACATCATCCCATGGTGCAACATGGATGATGTCATCATTTGTGTCAACATACTTTAGATATTTACAAGGAGAAGGTCGGGAAGAAAGAGATTATTCATCATCATCCCGCGGCTGAAAGGGGGTATCTTGTTTTTGCCGCTTTGCTCAGTGACGAGATGTGGCCCAGGCACGGTATTCCATGAACTTACTGATCATGGGTTGAATTTGATCCTGGGAAGGATCCTTGTGTCGATCACTGATAGCCTTGCAAGTCTCTCGCTCGTCTGTGAGCTTTTCGGGAGTTTGGAATAATCATTTTCTTCCTCTATCAGGTACCCAATGAAGTCACGACAAAGCAAGAAAGTTGTTGATGGATTTAGCGTCGAAAGTGACCTCTCGGTCCCGCCCCTGAAACGATCTCTCCTTGAAGATCGAATAGTTTCATCCACCTTTCTTAAGGTGAAAGGAGTGAACAAACTAGAGACATTCTCAAGAAAATTTGCTCCATCTGATGCATTGCATCTAGGGCTTCCTCCTTGATTTTGTCAATCTTCTCCAGACAAACTCCAAGTGATCGACCCGGTAATCCGAGTAGAAAGGATTTTTAAGGGCTCTAGGATGCCCAAAGATGCCGAACTTGACTAGATCTTTGTTGAACAGTTGAGCATTTTCTAAAAGGTCTCATGCTGCATCCTAGCATGGTCCAACTCTTTTGAGATGGGTCCTTCTATCACCTGGAGCTCTTTGTTCATCCGATTGATATTCTGATATAATCCGGTGAACTTGGCGATCACTCCCTCACTTTCTTTGAGGATTTGGTTCCTCCAGGTGGAAACTGCCATACCCTGCTTGCCGATTTTGGCATATTCATTAATCTTATCCTGGCTCAAAGGCTCGGGAGTTTGGTGGGCTTGATTGTAGGAGGTGCACTACCCATTTTCTGCAAGGCGTGGAGAAGATGTTTATTTTTCTCCTTTAACAGCCTTTTCTCTTCCTTTGCTTCCTGGAGCTTCTTGCAAAGGGCATCAACTACAGATAGGGCCTCTCCTTAAAGGCTTTTCAAAGATGTCCCCATTGTGACTTGGGTCACTGTATAATCTGTCAAGACATATCCTTTTATCCTTTAAAGGATTGGGGTAAGCTATCTCCATTACTCTCTCTCCTGATGCACTCTAAGAGAAGCGGGTTAAAGGCTTTACTTCTTGGTCCCCTTTGATGGGATGACGGAGAAGTCCATCGGTGCGATGGGAACTTTCCTCTTTTGTTGGCTCAGGTGCTGAGAGATCCATGATGGACTTATGGGAGAGGGACCGGAAATAGAAAAGGGAGCAGCTGCAGTAGTAGAAGGAAAATGCGTGGAGACACTTGGACGTGGCATCGAGAGGGAGGCCGAGGAAGTGCTCACGGGAGGAAGAGATAATGCATGGGAGGTAGACATGGGAATGGAAGGAGCCGAGAAATGAGGGAAGAAATGGTGGGGCTGACTCCACGAGAGAAGAGAAGATAGATGATGAGGAAGGGGGAACAACAAAAGATGGGGAGAGGATATGACCAAAGGAATGGTCACCCGAGGAGGGAAGGAGGAGAGGGAGAAGGGATAGAAGGGACTTCAATAGTTACTGAGTGGCAACATCCTGAGTGGATGTGCCTATCGGAACATCTTCCGCTACTTCTTTTCCAGCTTTCAGGATTACAACCCATTCTTGTGAAGCGGAAGGAGGAATTTCAGAGCTTCCTCTTGGGTGGAGCTTGACTCACCCTCCTTGTCTTTCCCTTTGCTCTTTGGTAGATGTTTTGGCCTGGAAGGTGTGTTGCCCAATGGAGATGTGGTGAAATCAACTCCAAGGTAGATGAGGCCATTCATTCTGCACCAGTGCTCTGTTCTCCGCAGAGTTTCTTTGACCCTTTCTTCTATTGTCTGAGGCACTTTGGTTCTGTCAATTATAGCGAAAGGCCAGTCATCCCCACCCATGTCAAGATATACTTGATCAACTTCTTGATCAGCAGTTTGATAACCTTTTGGGACGATGGCTACACCGTACTGGATGATTTCAGCCAAGGCTAAGCGGGAATGGTCTTTCCTTCTAAGCTTGACCTCATGATACAGGTTGATATAAATATCCTTGATCTGTGGAATGTGGATCGGATGAGTTTGGCCCTAGGAAGACAATTCCTTGGGTCAAACTTGGGCCTTGCCGGGAAGTTGTGCTTTAGATTTAGCAGCTCCAGCTCTGCAAACATCTCCCGTGCTTTGTGGTGAGAGAGACAAGTGTACCTTCCCACTGTGAGGGGGAAAGAATTTCCACCCTTCTATCTCTTCAGACACTTCTCATGATAGGTTATGAGCTGTCTTGACAGCTCCAACAGGATCAGCTTGGGGCCGGCATATCTTGGCAATTTGGTTGGTTCTCCCAAGAATTTGGCTACCCTCTAGATAAGTGAAGGTGGGGAATTGAGTGAACAAGGCCCCCCATTTCTCTATTGCTGCAACAATGCTCTTGGTCATACGACCGTGAGTCATGTTTGGCCTCAAAAGGTAGATGATGCCATAGAAGAAGGTATCATTAATCTTTGTAAACTCGGGGATCTATTTTCCAGCTTCAGTTCTGGATAGTATTCATATATTTTGACTTGGGGCCAAACCCCACACCACATCAACTTTGGGTAATCTATCTCTGAGGCTACAATGTAAACAACATAGGAGTTCATGTAGAACCTCCCCATTGTGGTAAGTTGTTGGAGCTGCTCGGATATAGTGCTGCTTATGATCTCCACCCACTCAAAGCATTGATCTGGCACATTCTTGTTCATTGTCTCCAAGTATCTAAGCATCCATTTATGAAAGTAGTGGGCATCAAGAAGCCCAAATACTCGCTTCAAGAACGTGATGGTATCACTGAGTTCCTCTGAGAAATCGCTGCGATGAATGACTTGTGGCCATTTGGTCACCACCTTCTTGTTTTTCAAGTATACCTCATTCATTAATTACATACACTGATATTCATTATCATCTCAAGCCTTGGTGCAATCTTCCGGCTTATGGCCACAAAGTGTCACTTGCGGTGAGGAATGCCGAGCATTATTTCGAAGTGCGGGGCGTAAGGTTGATCACGACCTCGCCTTTCTCATTCTAGACACACCTTGTGTCTTTTTGTCATGTAGCAAAGGCTACTACCATCATGAACTCGTTATTCATAGCACCGACCGAGATCCCCCCAAGAAAATGCAGCCCCACCGCTCACCGCTTTGTCCATCCACGGACTTCCTGTGACCCTTCTAGTTCTGGCCCAAAAGTCTTCCATATCGATATGACCAAGTTCTGAGTCTCTTATATCCAGGTCACATTCTGCCTGGGATTCGGGCATCCTGACCCTCTGATATTTGTACTTCATTTCTTCCTCTGTAAGCTTGGCTTTGCCCTTAGACTTGGTAGGTATCTTGCTTGATGTAGACATATGTAGTTCTGAACTTAGTTGTTGATCTGCAAGAAGAAGAAGTGAAACCCAACGTAGGAAAGTCATATTAGTTGTTTGATCTTCCATTAAAGCGTTGACAGAAGGAAGAGTTAGCAATTTTAAGGCCTCGGGCGCATGAACACTGCAGGTTGCAGGGTTAAATAGTATGGCACATAGAAAAGGGGGGCTGCGAGGAAAATCAGCTCCAAAGGACGCAGGCGCATGGACACTTGCAGTGACATTTTTGTTGTTGCAATAAGGGATGTACTGCACCATATAGATGCATTTTATAACGGTGCTAATATTTTTCATGTTACACATGTACAGGATGCGCCAAAGGGGGTAGTTTAATGTGTGTAACATCATTTTTTTGTGTGCCACAGGGAACTTGGCGCGAGCATGGAAGGTCCGCATGACATGATGTTCTTGTAATAAGGGATGTGCATGTGTCGTTACTTGATTGTACTTGGCGCAAGTAAGGTTGGTGTTGCATGGATGCAAGGTGTGCCAATGGCGTAAGTTTTTGCAATGTTACACATGAGTTTGGTGCACCAAGAGGGCACAGGGTTAGCAGTGTTACAAGCAAGGAAAATGTGCTTTGAGGGCGCATCTGTTTTTTATGCAGCAGGCATGGTGGATGCACCGTTGGTGCGACTGTACTTCATGTTGCAGGGTGGTGGCACCGCGCTTAAAAAGGAAAAAGAGCATTCTATCAATTTTTAAGTCTTTGTTCTTCCTCTGGAGGGGTTACATGTGTTTAAGCCTCTTTTGTAGGGTTCCTTGGATGATGAACAAGCTAAAACAAAGAGATCCAAGTGATTTTTTTAGAGGCAGAGTCCTCTTTACCAGCAGATCTGGAAAGAGGGAGAAGTGCATGGGGGAGGACAACAAAAACAAGCAAAGGGAGGTTTCATGGTTTCACAGATCATTCTATCCAACCCCACAAACAAACAACCAATAACCAAAACATAAAACATGAGAGCAATAAGGACCACTTACCAGGAATATATATAATGTGAGAGGTGAAACTGGGTCCACGACGCGATACGAGAACAACACGCATCTTGTGAGTGTAGAGGAAAAGAACAATCACATGTTTTCTGACTGGTGAAAGTGATAGGGCAGATGCGCCTATATATAGGCAAAGTTGTAATAAATGTGCCAACCACTTTTTGAAGTGGCGCATCAAAATGCCTGTCGACACTGGAAAGCTTGCGCCCTTTGGCGCATCAAAACACATGTTAACATGAAGTTATGTGCACCCTTGGTGCACCAAAAGTGCTTCAACATGGCAATACGTGTGCCAATGGCACACCAAAACGTGGCGCAACAAAAATATTGTTGACACGAAGGCGCATGCACCTTGGCGCATGCAAGAAAGGTGCAACATGGTGAGGCGCAACAAAATGTGTGTTGACACGCCAAAGGGTGCGAAAAGGATATGAAGGGGGTGTAAATTTACCCTGTGTTGCACAAACAATAGGTGCGCCTAACCCAAAAAGACCAAAAATGGCTAAGTTCGGAAAACTAGATTTCCCGGGAAAGGGTTTTGCAACGTTCTGAACGCAGAGGGGTCCCTGACGAGGGACCAGAACAAAATTTTGGTATGGTTACCCGTAAAATTACCCTTGCCAATTTTACGGGATAACAGCTGGCTCTTTCTGGGGACTATCTCTGAATGGAAATCAGGGGTAGAGAATCCCAGATCCACACGTGCCTATCCATTGGGTACAGAGTCAAAAACAAGGGCGACTACAAAAGAAACACACAACCAACAAAAGAAAACACACGACAAAAACAAACACACAACCAAATAAATCGTATAAAGAAGAGAGAAAGCTCTACTTCCTGAAGATTTTCAGATGCTGCCCGCTATAGGGAAGCAGGAGTCCAGTTCCGTCCGGATACGAGAGATAGAAGTTGTTCTCTCCGTTGAGCTATTTGATCTTGAAAGGTCCCCTCCATAGGGAATCAAATTTTCTGTGCATGCCCTTTGGCTCTCTTCGTTTGTCCCACAAAAGGATGAGGTCTCCCACCCGGTACTCTCTTTTCTTAGCTTTTTTATCGAACAATCTCTTGACCTGATTCTGATGTTCGGTGATCCTGTCGACCACTCTTACTCTCTTTTCTTCAAGCTCTACTAGATACATGATCCTCTTTTCAAGGGAATTTTGGAAAGTCTCATCTTCGATTGCTCGGGCCAAGCACAGAGTAGGGAGTTCCGCAGAAATGGGAAGCTCAACATCGGTGTCATATAACACTTGAAAAGGTGACATACATAGAGACATCTTGGGAGTGATGCGGTCCACCCACAAAGCGTCATATAATGACTCGTGCCACATTCGTTGATTCTCATCTACTAGCTTTTGTATAATGGTTACTAAGTTTTTATTACTGGATTCTACCTGACCATTTCCCTGAGGGTAATAATCTGAGGTGTGAGCCAAAGTTATTCCGTATTCATAGAAAAAGCCAACAACTTCTCATGAGGAGAAGTTGGAAGTGTTATCAGCAACAATCTTGTTTGGAACACCAAACCTGACAATGATATTTTCTTTGATAAAACTGCAAACAACCTCGGAAGTGGCATGTTTGACAGGTATGGCTTCTACCCATTTTGTGAAATAATCTATTGCCGTCAGGACATAACTATGTCCGGCACTCAATGGGGATTGAGTGCACCAATAAAATCAATTCCCCACTGCTTGAATGGTTCGTCGACAATGACCGGCCTGAGGGGAAAAGCAGCCAACTTGGGCTTTGCTGAAAAACTGTGGCAAGGTTCACACTTTGCTACCCAGGTGGCTGTGTCTTGGAAAAGCGTCACCAATAGTACCTAGCCCGGATGATCTTGTGTGCTGTCACGGAAGAGGAGAAATGGCCCCCATAGGCTGAATTATGAAAACTCTCAAGTAACTTCACTTGCTGTGGTTTGTCAACACATCGTAAGAAGATGCCATCTATTCCGTGTTTCAGTATAAACCATCATCCCTAGATGATATATCCGGCCGTTCCGAGCTTTATAGCGTGCTTCTCCTCTGTAGTCATATGAGTGGGCATTTGCCATAGGTGAGAAAGAAATCAATATCAGAATACCACTCATCGCTGGTTGCGACAAATAGGACCATCGGTGGTGAATCGGTTTTCTCCAGCTGGCTTTGTGCTCCATTGGTGCAATCATCCTTTTCCTCAGGGTCTTCTGAATCTTTGTTTTCAGCCATAAGCTGACATAGGCCCTTGCCTCTTACCAACTTGGTTGGTTTTATATCTAGATCATACTCTAGACTTTTGCAATCCAATTCCCCGCAAGCTTCCTAACTCCTGTTGAGTTAAAATTGACTTAACTGCCGTGTCAGGGACCAGCACCACTTTATGAGAGTTTAAAATGTAATACCTAAAGTTCTTGACTGCTTTGACAATGGCAAAGGCATGCTTTTCCAACTAAGACATTTTTAATTTGTGAGGCTTGAGGGGAGAGCTCATGAACGCAATTGGGGATTCAACATCCTTAGAATTCTTTTGCATCAAGATGGCAGATACAGTATGCTCATATGCATAGCTATACATGATAAAATCCTTAGTGAAATCGGGACATACCAAGACTGGCGCGTGAGCGATGGAGGCTTTTATTTCCTCAAATGACTTCTTCCCTTCTTCACTCCATTGGAAAGCTGGTGACCCTTTCATCATGTTTGATATATGGTGAGTCTTTTCAGCAAAATCAGGAACAAAGCACTGAGAAAGTTCACCTTTCCGAAAAAAGAGTGAACACTAGTCTTGCTTGTAGGTAAAGTAAGGATCTGAATAGCCTTAAATCTTTCGGTATCTATCTTTGTCCCTTCTTTGCTAACAACATGTCCTAGCAATTTTCCTTCTGTGACTCCGAAAATAGAATTTTTTGGATTCAGGGAGATCTCGTGCTCTCGGCATCTAATCAATACTTGCTCCAAATGATCACAATGATCATTTTGCTATTTGGAGAACACAGTTAAGTCATCTAAGTAGACTACGATGACCTTCCCCATCATACCTTTGAATGCGAAGTCCATCACTCGCTGGAAAGTGGCACCAGCATTGGTCAGGCCAAAAGGCATCCTGCTGTAAGCAAACGTACCCCAAGGAGTAGTGAATGCTATTTTAAATTGGTCTTCAGGTGAGACTTCAATCTGATTGTAGCCTAAAAAACCATCAAGCATGGACAACATTTCTGATCCAGTTACCACCTGTAGAACCTGATCCATTATGGGAAGCGGGTAGTTGTCCTTCAAGGACGCCTGATTCAGGTTGTGAAAATCTACACATATGCGTATCTCACCATTCTTCTTGTGCACTGGCACAATGTTTGCCACCCAAGTACTGTGATGGATAGGAAAATGATCAAGGCCCAAAGCATTTTCTGAATTTCAGCCTGGATAGTACCTGAGATCTTAGGATTATAATGTCTCTGCTTCTGGTGAAAAGGTTTGATGTCTTCTTTCAACGGGATATCATGCTGGACGTCCTTTGGCTTGAAATACTTTAGATCGGCATAGGACCATGCCAATACATCCATGTATTTCTTTAGCAGTTTGAAAAACTTCCGCTTCTCTTCAGGTGTGCAACATTTTCCAATGTTCACAAACTGTGGATGTTCTACCAAACCTAAATTGACCGGTTCGGTTTCTGGGGAGGAGTTAGGATCATCTCACCTTTTCTTTTTAACAAAGTGATCATGCCTGTCAAACAACCACTCTAGGGAGACCAGGCCTTTTGGGATTTTATTTCCTTTGAGCTGGCATATGCCATCGCTTCCTTTTGATTCTTCATTTTGATCAGTAACTGATTCGTGGCATGTAGAAGTGGATCCTTCAAAATGAAGTTCACTAAAATTTTCTGCCTTTTCTAGAAAGGCAATGAGTTGATTGTCATTGTTGAATACTTGCCAATGCTGAGAATTTTCCAGCACGCTTGGGCGGAAAACCACCTCAATGGTATATTTGTTTATTTTCAAACCTAGGTGAGGGAGCATGAGGGATGTTGAAACGGCCAATGAATCGGCCATGTCATTCTGAGCTCTTGGGATGGATTTTATTGAAAAAGCATCAAACTCCTTGATGTTGTCCCACACTGCGTTGCGGTAATGTCTGAGCCTTTCATTCTTCACTTGGTATATCCTCTTAACTTGATTTACGACCAGCTCTGCATCACCTTGTACCTTAAGATTCTTGATCCCTCTTTCCTTCGTGGCTTGCATGCCAAGTAGCAGGATTCATACTCAGCAGTATTATTTGTGTTGAAAAATTGTAACTTGAAAGAGAGAGGAATAATCTCTTCTTCGGGAGATATAAGCACGGCACCAGCGCCACACCCACTAGTCGCGTAGCTGCCATCAAACTGCAAAGTCTAGATCTTGTTAAGATCCCCTTCTTAGATGAGGACATCCATTTTGTCAGACTCGGTAGACAAGAAATAGTTTCCCATCCCTGATGATTCGAAGAGAATTTGGGCTTTAGGGTCATCGGAGTTAGTAACCAGGTACTTATTTTGTGATTCAGGCTCCAATGTTTGCATTACACCTTTGACGGGGATCCTAGCCTTAGACCAGTCCATATGAATCTCCCCCAACTTCACTACAAAAACTCCTTCCCAGCAGAATTCCATAGGCTGCTGGAATATCGGCAACAAGGACAGTCATTTTTACCCTTTTCTCCGGGAATGCTGCAAACGCAAATTGCGCATCCTTGATTTGACCGATCAGTGGAACTTGCTTGGTTTCCAAGGAATAACATCGGCCAAAAGGCTTGGTAAGGGTGAGGCCTAGAGCATGGGTGACTTTTTCGGCATGACATTATTGGAAGCTCCAGAATCAATTATGCAGTTGCTTAGTTTGTGGCCATTGATTAGGAGGGAGAGGTAGAAAGGTTCTATCTTGCCTGATGCGGAAGTCGAGGAAACATTTATGCGGGATGAAGGAGGGGTGGAAAGGATTCCTTTTGGGGAAACCTGATTAGTCATGACAGCCTGACTTTGGATGTATTCAGTCAACCTTACAAGTTGTTCGGGGTTTGACTGAAGGTACTCGGCTTCAGACATTTGAATCTTGGTCTTTTTAGCATGGTCAATTATGTCAAATGTGGCCAAGGGTTGCGTTGATGGAGGAATGAGTCCTTCATTTCGCGATGGTAGGGTAAAGTTACTGGTCTTCATGGAAATAGAAGAAGGTTGATTTGGAGGAGAGATGGGAGGAAAAGATTTCTTTGTAAAAGACTTAATAGGGGGTTGAGTAGGAAGAGGATTACCTCTTTTAGCAATAGTTGGGGGCATGGATGACGCAACCTTCTCTTTCTACACATTGGCAGCGACCTCTGCTTCTTTTCCTTGCGAGTGGGTAAAAACAACATATGATTGTCCGCTTGCATATCCTTGGGTACCCTCTTCTTCGTCAGATTCTTCCTCATCAAATTCCATATACCCGATAGTAGAGTCACCAGTCGGTTCACCGACATCTTGATCATCTTCGCCTTGAGACGAAGGTTCTTCATAACTTTGTTCTTCTTCTTCAATTTTGGCAAAGCGTTGACGGAGGAGCCTCAAACGCCAACCACAAAGTAGTTGCAGAAAGCGCGGCCTTTGTGGAACATTGTTGGAAACAAAATTCCTCCATGGGATATCCCGGTATGAGGTGCTTGGAGAAGCCTGAGCTAGTTGTTTCTTTAATGCAAGCAAGTCATTTGCCATCTTCTGGAATGCCGGATCAGATGAAGTAGTGGGAGAAGGGCTCGAAGCTTTAAGCTTGGACGATTCCCTTTTTAATTCACCATATATTAGCAAGTTATCTTCGATTTAGATGGCAGCAGCTAGGCGAGAATCAAGGTAGCTACTTGTTCTTGCAGGAGTAAGAAACTTACTTTCGAGCTCATAGCGTTTACGAAGAAACACTTTTGATTTTCTAGTGTTGGAAGCATGGCAACAGGCACATGGTTGATTAATGCATTGAACCTGGCGATAAAATCGTGCATGGTCTCATTGGCCTCCTTCTTCAGGTGAGTGATTTGTGATAACAATGCAAATGCATCTTCGAAGGCTTATATCTTTCTTCGAATGCAGTTCGCAAGGTGGCCCAACTGGTAATAGATCCGGCCGGTAAATGCTGAAACCATTCTACTGCGGGTCCTTGCAAGGTCTCTAAAAAGAGGTGAACTGACACATCTTCATGGGTCACATCTAGGATGCTGCATGACATGATGAATGCAGATATATGTGCATCCGTACTTTGGTTCCCACTCCCATCAAATCTTGGGAAATTCTTTCGATTTCCATGAGGGAGCGCGTGAACTGGATGTGGTAATGCCAAAGGGCCCATAGCATTTCCCCATGGTACTGCCATCTGGACGGGTGGAAAAAGAACGCGGGCTGGAAGTACAGTTCCGCTGAGCAGCAAGGCACTACAAAGTGATGTAGATGTTCCTGATGAGAGATGCTTCCTTCGTGGAGGTGAGACACTCCTGGATGACCGGTCAGCTGAACTTAGTGATGAGAAGTGAGCTGGTGTTATACTGAAGTTGTGCCTTTGAAGCAGGTCGAAGGTAAGATCGAATTCTCTCGCGAGCTCTCCTGCTATGAGTAAATGGTTCACCTGCCAGTGTACCTTCCAGATCTGCAATTTTTGGAACGGATTTAAGAACTCTTTTTGGCTGTACCTGCTGATTTTCTGATTATTCTGACAAAAATCAGCAGCATGTACTTTTCTGAATATTTAAATTTTATCCTCCTCTTGAAAACCGATTGCGGTTTATTTGTTTGATTAACAAGGATAAAATGATGGTAAAACTTAGTAAGCTGATTTTCAGATCTAGAGTTGACTTTTCAAAGAGTTTGAAAATTTTGGTAAACTGTCAAAAACTCAGATCTATGGAAAAATACAGATTTTTGTAAAAACTCAGCGAACTAAAGATCTCTATCTAGCCCAGATCTATGGATCTCTGAAGAAAATTTTCAGTTTGGGTCACTTTTGCAAAAATTTTGGGTTTTAAGCAAAAGTTCAGATTTGCAAACAGGTAATGATTTTTCTGATTTTCACTGATTTTTTAAACACACCACCATCATAGATCTGATAGATCTGTTCGATCCCCAGTAGAGTCACCAAAAACTGTTGGTTTGAAAATCTATCGAATGGACAGATCTATGGATAAACGAGCCAACAGTGTGCATGGCATAGCCCTCTTTCAACAAAGAAAGCAAAACCTGGTTTATTGCTATTCTACCAGCAGGAATCTTGTGCAAGTCTCACAATATTCTACCTTCAGGGGTTGGGATCTCATCCCAGTAGAGGTATTTCCAACTGTAAAAGAAGGGAAAGAAACGGAGTGGGAAGATAGGAAAGATCTGAAGGGAGAAAAGAAATGAATTCCAAAGCAGAAAGGTCAGAAGGTCTATGATTTGGGTTGGTAGTATACAGAGCCGAACCTACTTGCATAGATGAAAAAGCAATACTGATGAACAAATGACAAAAAAGTAGAAATAGATCCAACAGAATAAACACACAGATCTAACATAAGAAAGATCAGATGCCCATAACACACATATTCAGCACAAAGTCTTAATATTTGTATTAATGTTTTCTTCTGTTACAAAAAGTACAAAGCCTTTTCTTCTCACTTCTATTTTTCATCTAAAAAATATCCACACTGAATACAACAAGTATTCAAGTATATATAGAAGGAGAGAAGAAAAGAAGGCAAAAACAAACCAACCACCTAATTACAAAAATATCTTACAAGAGATTCCAAAGTCATAAATGTTGACTTTTGACAACTTTTGTATGACATCATCCCATGGTGCAACATGGATGATGTAATCATTTGTGTCAACATACTTTAGATATTTATAAGGAGAAGGTCGGGAAGAAAGAGATTATTCATCGTCGTCTGTCATTTGAAAGGGGGTATCCTATTTTTTGCCGCTCAAAGCACGAGATGTGGAACTGGGCACGGTATTCCATGAACTTGTTGATCATGGGTTGAAGTTGATCCTGGGAAGGATCCTTGTGTCGATCACTGATAGCCTCGCAAGTCTCCCACTCATCTGTGAGCTTTTCGGGGAGTTTTGAATAATCGTTTTCTACCTCTATTAGGTACCCAATGAAGTCACGACAGGCCAGCAGGTTGTTGATGGATTCGGCGTCGAAAGTGACCTCTGGTCCCGGCCCCTACGAAATGATCTCTTGAAGATCCGAATAGTTTCATCCACCTTTCTTAAGGTGAAAGGAGTGAGCAAACCCGGAGACATTCTCAAGACAATTTGCTCCATCTGATGCATTGCATCTAGGGCTTCCTCCTTGATTTTGTCAATCTTCTCCAGGACAAACTCTAGCTGATCGACCCAATAATCCAGAGTAGAAAGGATTTTGTTGAGGGCTCTGGGATGTCCAAAGACACCGAACTTGACCAGATCTTTGACTGAACAGTTGAGCATTTTCTAAAAGGTCTCATGCTGCATCCTGGCATGGTCCAGCTCTTCGGAGATGGGTCCTGCTATCACCTGGAGCTCTTTGTTCATCTAATTGATATTCGATATAATCTGGTGACCTCGCTATCACTCCTCACTTTCTTTGAGGATTTGGTTCCTCCAGTGAAACTGCCATGCCCCGCTCGCCAATTTTGGCATATTCATTAATCTTATCCTGGCTCAAAGGCTCACAAGTTTCGGCGGCAGTTGTAGGAGGTGCACTGCCCATTTTCTGCAAGGCGTGGAGAAGATGTTTATTTTACTCCTTTAACACCTTTTCGCTTCCTTTTCTTCCTGGAGTTTCTTGCAAAGGGAGTCAATCGCAGATAGGGCCTCTCCTTGAAGGCTTTTCAAAGATGTCCCCATTGTGACTTGGGTCACTGTATAATCTGTCAAAGACAAATCCTTTTTATCCTTTAAAGGATTGGGGTAAGCTATCTCCATTACTCTCTCTCCTGATGCACTCTGAGAGAAGCGGGTTAAACGTTTTTGCTTCTTGGTCCCCTTTGATGGGATGACGGAGAAGTCCATCGGTGTGATGGGAACTTTCCTCTTTTGTTGGCTCAGGTGCTAAGAGATCCATGCTAGACTTATGGGAGAGGGACCGGAAATAGAAAAGGGAGCAGCTGCAGTAGTAGAAGGAAAATGCGTGGAGACACTTGGAGGTGGCATTGAGAGGGAGGCCAAGGAAGTGCTCATGGGAGGAAGAGATACTGCAGGGGAGGTAGACATGGGAATGGAAGGGAGCTGAGAAATGAGGGAAGAAATGGTGGGGGACAGCTCCGCGAGAGAAGAGAAGATGGATGATGAGGAAGGGGGAACAACAAAAGACGGGGGAGAGGATACGACCAAAGGAATGGTTTGGGTCACTTGAGGAGGGGAAGGAGGAGAGGGAGAAGGGATAGAAGGGACTTCAATAGTTACAGTAGTGGCAACATCCTGAGTGGATGTGCCTATCGGAACATCTTCCGCTACTTCTTTTTCTAGGCTTTCCAGATTACAACCCATTCTTGTGAAGCGGAAGGAGGACTTTCAGGAGCTTCCTCTTGGGTGGAGCTTGACTCACCCTCCTTGTCTTTCCCTTTGCTCTTTGGCAGATGTTTTGGCCTGGAAGGTGCGTTGCCCAATGGAGATGTGGTGAAATCAACTCCGAGGTAGATGAGGCCATTCATTCTCGCACTGCGCTTTGTTCTCCGCAGAGTTTATTTGACCCTTTCTTCTATTATCGAGGCACTTTGGTTCTATCAATTACGTTGAAAGGCCAGTCGTCCCCACCGTGTCAAGATATACTTGATCAACTTTCGATCGCAGCAGTTTGATAACCTTTTGGGATGATGGCTACACCGCATCTTGGATGATTTCAGCCAAGGCTAAGTGGGAATGGTCTTTCCTTCGAGCTCGACCTCATGATACAAAGTTGATATAAATATCCTCGATATGTGGAATGTGGATCGGATCGAGTTTGTCCCCTCGGGTAGGCAATTCCTGGGTCAAAATTGGGCCTTTCCGGAAGTTGTGCTTTAGATTTAGCAGCTCTAGCTCGCAAACATCTCCCGTGCTTTATGGTGAGAGAGACAAGTGTACCTGCTTTGTGAGGGGGAAAGAATTTCCACCCTTCTATCTCTTCGAACACTTCGTGATAGGTTATGAGTGTCTTGACACTCCAACAAGATCAGCTTGGGGCTGGCATATCTTGGCAATTTGGTTGGTTCCCACAAGAAGTTGGCTACCCTCGATAAGTGAAGGTGGGGAATTGAGTGAACAAGGCCCCCCATTTCTCTGTTGCTGCAGCAATGCTCTTGGTCGTACAACCGTGAGTCATGTTTGGCCTCAAAGGGCAGATGATGCCATAGAAGAAGGTATTGTTAATCTTTGTAAACTAGGGGATACTATTTTCCAGCTTTAGTTCTGGATAGTATTCATATATTTTGACTTGGGGCCAAACCCCACACCGCATCAACGCTGGGTAATCTATCTTTAAGGCTATAGTGTAAACTATGTAGGAGTTCATGTATAACCTCCCGTTGTGGTAAGTTGTTGGAGCTACTCGGATATAGTGCTGCTTATGATCTCCGCCCACTCGAAGCATTGATCTGGCACATTCTTGTTCATTGTCTCCAAGTATCTAAGAATCCATTTATGAAAGTAGTGGGCATTAGGAAGCCCAAATACTGTGCTCAGGAACATGATGGTATCACTGAGTTCCTCTGAGAAATCGCTGCGATGAATGACTTGTGGCCATCTGGTCACCACCTTCTTGTTTTTTAGGTATACCTCATTCATTAATTACATACACTGATCTTCATTATCATCCCAAGCCTTGGTGCAATCTTCTTGGCTTACGGCCACAAAGTGCCGGTGGTGAGGAATGCCGAGCATTATTTCGAAGTGCCAGCAAGGAGGTTGATCACGACCTCACCTTTCTCATTCTGGACACACCTTGTGTCTTTGTTGTAGCAGCGGGCTACTACCATCATGAACTCATTATTCACAGCACTGACTGGGATCCCCCCAGCAAAATGCAGTCCACTACCTACCAGTTTGTCCATCCAGGGACTTCCTGTGACCCTTTGGGTCTGGCCCAGAAGTCTTCCATATCGATATGACCAAGTTCTGAGTCTCTTATATCCAGGTCACATTCTGCCTAGGATTCGGGCATCCTGACCCTCTGATATTTGTACTTCATTTCTTCCTCTGTAAGCTTGGCTTTGCCCTTAGACTTGGTAGGTCTCTTGCTTGATGTAGACATATGTAGTTATGAACTTAATTGTTGATCTGCAAGAAGAAGAAGTGAAACCTAATGCAGGAAAGTCATATTAGCTATTTGATCTTCCATTAAAGCGTTGACAGAAGGAAGAGTTAGAAATTTTAAGGCCTCAGGTCGCAGGCGCATGAACACTGCAGGTTACAAGGTTAAATAGTATGGCACACGTAAAAGGGGGCTATAAGAGACAAATCAATGCCAAAGGTCGCAGGGCGCATGGACACTGCGGGTGACATTTTTTGTTGTTGCAATAAGGGATTTGCCTCGCACCATATAGATGCATTTTATAACGGGCACTGATATTTTTCATATTACAGGGTACAGGATGCACCAAAGGTGGCAGGTTTAATGTGTGTAACATCATTTTTTCGTGTGCCACAGGGGAACTTGGCTCGGCGCATGGAAGGTCTACATGACATGATGTTGCTGTAATAAGGGATGCGCATGCGCCATTAACAATTGTACTTGGAGCAAGTAAGGTTGGTGTTGCATGGATGCAAGGTGTGCCAATGGCGTAAGTTTTGCAATGTTACACATGAGTTTGGTGCGCCAAGAGGGCATAGGGTTAGCAGGGTGTTGCAAGCAAGGAAAGTGTGCTTTGAGGGCGCAACTATTTTTTATGCAGCAGGCATGGTGGATGCGCCGTTGGCACGACTGTACTTCATGTTGCAAGGGTGGTGACTGCGCCAAAGAGGAAAAAGAGCAGTCTATCAATTTTTAAGTCTTTGTTCTTCCTCTGGAGGGGTTACATGTGTTTAAGCCTCTTCTGCAGGGTTCCTTGGATGATGAACAGGCTAAAACAAAGAGATCCAAGTGATTTTTTTAGAGGCAGAGTCCTCTTTACCAGCAGATCTGGAAAGAGGGAGAAGTGCATGGGGGAGGACAGCAAAAATAGTAAAGGGAGGTTTCATGGTTTCACAGATCATTCTATCCAACCCCACAAACAAACAGCCAATAACCAAAACATAAAACATGAGAGCAATAAGGACCACTTACCAAGAATATATATAATGTGAGAGGTGGCGGGTCCAGACATGATATGAGAATGATGAGGCATGCTTGACAAGTGCAAAGGAAAAAGAATAATCACGTGTTTTCTGACTAGTGAAAGTGACAGGGCGGATGCACCTATATATAGGGAAAGTTGTAATAAATGTGCCAACCACTTTTTGAAGTGGCGCATCAAAATGCCTTGTCGACACTAGAAAGCTTGCGCCATTTTCCGCATCAAAACACATGTTAACACGAAGTTATGTGTGCCCTTGGTGCACCAAAAGTGTTGTCAACATGGCAATACGTGTGCCAATGGCACACCAAAATGTGGCGCAACAAAAATATTGTTGACACGAAGGCGCATGCACCTTGGCGCATGCAAGAAAGGTGCAACATGGTGAGGTGCAACAAAATGTGTGTCGACACGCCAAAGGGTGCACCAAAGGATATGAAGGGTGCATATTTACCCTGTGTTGCACAAACAATAGGTGCACCCAACCCAAAAAGACCAAAAATGGCTAAGTTTGGAAAACCAGATTTCCCAGGAAAGGGTTTTGCAACGTTCCGAACGTAGAGGGGTCCTTGATGAGGGACCAGAACAAAATTTATGTATGGTTACTAAAATTACCCTTTCCAATTTTACGGGATAACAATTTCTAAATTAATTATCTATTTAGTGGCATAGTTAATCGGAGGAATAATTAAATATATATTAATATATATTGAATTTGGCCTTCTAGTAAACTTGGTATTAATATGCTAATATTGTAAATCCTATCAGAAAGAGGATGAAAGAGTATCGTTATAAAAAGGTAATTTAAGGTTAAAAATCAAACATCAAGAAAAGAGAAACTAAATGGGAAGGTAATTAGATGAAAAGATCGATTAGGCATATTAAGGGATAAGTACATGCAGAATGTTGAAATAGTTACATTTCAGCATAACGAATGTACTTATCTCATAATGATCCTAGTTGGCCTTTGGCATCTATCTCTATATAAACTCTTGCAAGATAGGTTTAATTGGACTTAAAGTAAATACAAAATATAAAATCTAGATATCTATGAAAGGGATGGTGTGAGGTGGCGAGAAGACTTAAGACTCATAAGACCAGTGTGTTGACTTGAGTTTAGTCGTAACCAAGACGACGGATAGTCATGGGCCAAAGTAATGCATTGATGGTTGTGCATTTTCTGATCACCTAGTCCTCTAATTAAATAAAAATTGTCAATAACCTGATCATGGGAAGTTGAACACTGAACATGAGGTAGGAAATGGTCGGATACCAGAATATGAAGTCGGGAAACTAGCTTCGTGGTAGACCCAAGGACTTTCACATGGTTCTTATGACTTAAAAAGGTTGAGCAAAAATGCTAGTAAGCATTTTCACTCGAAGTAGTGATGAAGGGTAGATACACCCTCCTCACCGCATATGGATCACATGGATGTTGTCGATAGATCAAAATTAAAAAAATATTTAATGAATTTTACTAAATAAATCTATACGATTACAATCGTGTAATTTGTTTTATCTTATAAAAAAATCCTCATCTTCTAGCTATTGTAATTTTGAGCTTTACAGATCAAGTTGAAGGAAGGTAAACATCTGATTCAAACAAGCCTTATCGATGAATCCAAATTTGCACATACGGTTAAAGGAAGAAATAGATAAGATGATACATCTAGTATAATTGAGGCAATTGAAGAATAAGAATGGATAA
This sequence comes from Taxus wallichiana var. yunnanensis, assembly GCA_018340775.1. NCBI lineage: Eukaryota > Viridiplantae > Streptophyta > Pinopsida > Cupressales > Taxaceae > Taxus > Taxus wallichiana. Next base: position 612,767,557 of record CM031238.1, read on the forward strand.
GCCCAATGGTTATCGGTATCAAGAAGGATGGAAGGATACAAATTTGTGTGGATTACAGTGGATCCGAATGCATTGTGTTTCATCGATCCTTTCCCAATCCCCTTTATGAAGAAATTTTGGAGGGAGTATCCGGGTGTGAATTATACTCTTTCACATATGGGTTCTTAGGGTATTACCAAGTCCGGATAGCAATGGAAGACCGTAGAAAGACAACTTTCGCCATTGAATGTGGAAGTTTTTCCTACATGGTTATACCTTTGGATTAAAGAATGTGCCTGTTGTGTGCCTACCTGTGTGTTCTCACGTATTGTGGTACAAGCATTTCAGAATTCATCCATAAGTTTCTTCAAGTTTACTTAGATTGAACTCAGTATGGATTAGTGAAAGACCATTGTGAAAATTTAAGGGCGATTCTTGAGAGATGTTGGCAATTAAGGATAACCTCAATATTAAGAATGTGTTTTCGCTTACTCCATTTGGGACTCTGTTAGGACACATTATATGCAAAGAAGGCTTATTAGTGGATCCCGCTAAAGTTTTAGTTATTGTAGGATTATGGGAGCCTACTAATCGAAGCATAGTGCATGATTCCTTGGGCATACAGTGGTAATACAGAATTTCAGCAAGGGGTATCTCAAGATCACCACACCCTAGGAGGAATTGTTAAAACACAAGAGTGCCTTTCATTTGGGAGAGAGGTGCAAGAGAAGGCATTTGACAATTTGAAGGATAGGCTTGTACGTTTTCCTTCTTGGGATAAGCCCTTCCATGTGCATGTTGATGCCTTAGGAAAAATATGGGAGTAGTACTAGCACATCCCGATGAGGGAATTATTGATCATCACTTGTGTTTTCAGTAAGTAGAAAATTAGCACCAGCAGAAAAAAATTACACAACTACTAAGCGTGAAGCATTGTCTATGATCTACATGCTCCACAAGTTCAGGAATTATCTATTGAAAACACCATTCATATTCTACACGGACCACATGGCATTGAAATACTTAGTCAACAAGCCCGTTCTGCAAGGGCACATATGTTATTGGGTCATATTATTTAAAGAATTTGAGTTCACACAATTGTCGTAAAACTAGGGAAAAATTAATTAAGGACCGACCACTTATCAAGGATTAACTCAGGGGAGGACATGCAGAGCATTGAGGATATCATTCCGCACACACAACTATTTAGGTTGCAATGCGTGCCTCGACTTGGAAGATAATATGGTATTATTAAATACAAGTGTGGCGTCGGAAGGCGGGAAGGATCTAAAGATAAAGTAGTTAGCAATACATGTCACACCCTACATGTTGACTAGTAGAGACCTGTATAAGTTAGGTCTTGATGAGGTTCTATGCTTGATGCATATTAGAGCATGATCACATGGCAATTATGGAAGAAGTTCATGGTGGGATTACAGGAGGACACTATGCAGGAAATGCTACCACGCGAAAGATTTTATTAGCAAGACTTTGGTGGGAAACCATCTACAAGGATTGCATTGAGTTTTACAAGGCCTGTGACCATTTCTAACACCTTGGAAAACTTGGAAAGAGAGATGAAATGCCCTTGTGACTGATAACTAGCGTTGAACCATTTGAAAAATGGGCAATCAACTTTTTATGACCAAATTTTCCAACTATATGAAGGACCGGTTCATGGTATATCATCACTTGCACTGATTACTTCACACGGTGAGTAAAGGAAATGCCTACGAAGGATTGCACCACAACAACAACTACTAGATTTTTATGGGAGAACATAATCAGTAGATATGGTTGTCCTTTAAGTTTAACAAGTGATAGAGGTACACACTTTCTCAATAAAATGATCAGATTCTATTAGAAAAATTTATGGTGGCCCATCACAAGACTACCCCTATCACCCTCAAGCAAATGGAATTGCTAAGGAATTTAACAAGATACTAAGTCACACGTTGACTAAGATATATGACATTGGAAGACAAGATTGGGATGAAAAAGTATCAACCATTCTATGGGAATACTAGATAACCTACAAAAGGTTGAACAAGGCCACACTGTTTCAATTGGTGTTTGGCATGAGGTTATTTTCCCAGCTTGAATTCATGTTACCATCATTTTATATAATGCACATAGGACGATTAGCTAATGAGTTAAGCACTTTGGAAGAAAGAATTGGTAAGTTAATGTAGTTAGACGAAATGCAATCACTTGCTAGATGGAGTCGAAGACGAAAAAAATTAAGACAAAAGGCATGGCATGATTGTCATATCAAGAACAAGAAGTTTGAGGTTTGGTAGATTGTGTTTGTTGTATAATTCCATGTATCTGTTTCATTCTCGCGCCATCTTGGGAAGTTGAAAGTCCATTGGTTGGGACCTTACATCATCTTGTACAATCTTGATTCAGGCACTTATGAGTTACAAGACTTGGATGTGAAGAGGTTACTAGGTCATTTCAATGGGAATAGGTTAAAGCCCTACTATAAATAAGTCTTCTTGGTGTTTGTAATAAGGCAATATTTCCGATTAGCTTAGAATTTCCCTTTATGATTTTTCTTTCTTGTGTTTCCCTTTCTCATTGCTTGTTCCTTTCTTTTGTTTCATTTTTGTACCTTGTGTTCTGGTAACCACATTATTTTTCCAGGGTTGTGTATGTGTAGAGGACCGCACATCTATTTTAGTGTTGGGTGAATTGATATGAAGTATAAGCTTGCAATACAAATTGAGTGGAAGATTAGTAGGAAGTGTGTAAGGTGGAGAAAGTGTGTGACGAAACCGGCATATTGGACTATGGTGTCAAAAAGGCTTTGTAGAAACCATGTAAAGAAAGGATGAAGAGCACAGAACAACATGAGGTAGGTGAGGGAAAAAATTGGGTAAAGGATAGAAGAATTTCCTTCGGTGCTGTACACGCGCGTGTAAGAGTCTTCATTAGGTTGGATTTTTACATACCAGAAGGTTGTAAAGGGTTTTTCATGCATGAAGTGGTGCGGGTGTAAGGGCACTTAAAGTAGGCGTAGTAGAAAAATTGCATTTAATGTTAAGGTACATTGGTAGGTGATATAGCATTTAATGTTGGAAATAAGGAAAAGCTATAAATACGAAGTTAGGTAAGTCATTTGTTACCTTGTGATTATGAAGTGAAAGAATCTCTTGCAAACTAGAGCATCTAGAGAGAAATTTTTGCGAAGAAAGGAGAATCCAAGAAATTTGAGTGTGCATCTAGAGTAGATCTACAAACTAGAAGGAAGGATTACACGGCGTGAGGAAAGTTATGTGAAGAGCGTCGTGGGTTAGGTAGCTAAGGCACGTAAAAGAAGGATTCAATTCAGGAGTTGAAGCTTTGGAGTAATTTTTGGGATTGATCAGAGTAGCAGAGAAAAGAAAGAGGAAGGAGTAATTAAGTTTAGTCCAACCAGAAAATATGGCACCGTAAAACCATCACAAGCTCAAATAAAGAATGGTATGCAAAGATGCGAAGACCTAGATGGGGTATTGCTAGGAAAATATTGGGAGTCACACTTACAAAAGATGGTCGTGAGTGATTATAGCCATTGCACGAGCACAAACGAGAAAGAAATGGTACTAGATTTGGTCGACCAACTAACAAAAGGACACCAAATGGGATTCCCATTAACAAAGTGATGACGTAAAAGTCAAATTGGAGAAGGCTAGATTATTACAACTATAGGAGTTGCCATACTTTGACAAACCTAAGCACCTTTACCTATGGTTGATGTCACACATGCATGAGGATCAATTTTACTTTGTGGCATGCAAAATGTGCATCACACAACAACTAATATCCAGGTTCACATGCCTCACTTGTAAAGGAGATAACATAGATGATGATCTGAGTGACAAGGAGGCTATCAAGGAGACTATAACCACATATGACTACAAGAAGGGGTCGTGATACTTTGACATCACTAAGATTCTAGACCCAATTATGAGGATGGCCACGTACTTGGTGACCAAGCTCAATAATCAGAAAAATGGATACAAGTGAACAAGGCATGGCTAAATGTATGCGAATATATTTGAAGGAACCATCTACAAATTGTCCACTTTCATCGTAGATGAGATTATAAGCAACATGCGGAAGGGAGAGAAGATACTCTTCGGTAACGTCCTCCTCACCATTGTATTTTTAGATATTGGAGTGCCTGATGGGCTAGAAAAATTTGTTTGGGAGTATCTAGAAGAGGATCCCTTGGTCACAAAAAGGTTTATGAAATATACTTGTGAAACCATGACGGCCGCTCACAAAGTGTTCCTCGAGAAGTGGTATAAGTGAATGCGTGACACATTCAGGGTTGAGTGGAAGATCCCAGAGTAGTTGCCCACACTCATGGATGGAGAGGTAGAGTTTGTAGTATACCAACACTTCTGCATTAGTAGATTTACATTGACAGATGGGAATATGAGTCCATGGTGCAAACTACCCTTCTCCTTCACCATGCAATACTTCCAAGCCAGAGTTAATCGGTTCAAGGAGGCCAAGATACTAAGGTTAAACCTTAGTGAGGTAGATATAGATCACCGCGAGCTGCATGGGAAGCTCATTTACCCAAATAATCTCACATATGTGGAGAGATATGCCTCCCAATATATACAGATGATGAAGCCTTTAATGCGCTAATTCGCAGGAAGGACCATAGCAAGGGTGTATCTGCGCATAAGGCCAAATTTGAAAAAGGTACTTACTTGGAGAATGATGTCTCCATCCCTAAAGACCCTACATGAAGGAATAAGTTTGTGCCTAGGAAGAGAGAAAGAGAAGACATGCAGAAGGACCACATGTTCAAACCACATAAATGGTGAGCATGTCAGAAGTAAGTGCTAAGCCTAGTACTTACGCATGGAGGAAAAAATATCCAATCAAGACTAATTCCCTAAAAGAAGAGGCATTGGATCACAAATATCCCCTCACATGGGAGGAATTACTAAGAAAGACATCACCTATCAAATAAAATTAAAAGGAAGAATCTCAGATCTTTGGAATCCCAGAAGGAAGAAGCAAAGGGTGATCGATTAGGTAAATTCATAAAAGACAAAACATCTAGATGCCTACATCAATGATAAGGATGATGATGATGAGCTAGAAGGAGGTGAAGACCATCCTATCTATGAGGTACATGACTCTAAGGAAGAGGGAGATGAGGAGTATAAGGAAGGAGACAAGGATAAAGAAGGAGATGAGGAGTATAACGAAGGAGGTGAGGAGTATAACGAAGGAGATGAGGAGAAGGAGGATGAAGAAGAAGATGAGGCCTGTTGGTGAGGGAATTTTTTTGGGTGGAAAAAGTTGAGAATTACTTTCCAACACTGTGGGAATCTAATTCCCTCTACTTAACCGGTGTAGCTGCCATGTATGCATGCGTGAGAAAGTGTGGATTTATGTAGTGGCCTTTCGGTCAAGGATCCAACAGGGGCACTCCACTGACCCTATGGAAAATTTTTGCAATTATCTGCAAGGGAGGAAATTTTCTATGAAGGTGGGAAAGGGAGTGAGAAAAAATGTAGGAGAACTAATGTTATAAGTAGAAAATTACATTCTTGCACACATTAGTTAGAAACTTTAACACATGCATTTATGAGAAAAAACAACCTTGCAAATGGAAACAAGATGAGATAAGATTGTGAACTCAAAGTTTCTAAAATCTCCTCATCAAAAAGGCTACAAAATCCTTCTTCTTGTATTGATGCTTAAATAGAAGTTGTACATAATGTGGGAATGGAAGAAATTTGAGAATGGAGGGAAGTAGAAGAAAATGGCTATCTCCTTTTCTTTCTCTAAGTACATATCACTCGTGAGTTTACAAGATCAATTGCAAACCCTCTACAATGGCATGAAGAAGCCATAAAATATCTTGCAAGAAAAAGTTACAACTTCTTCTTGTTAACCAGAAACGGTTTACAATTTTTTTATCATTTGTGTCCATTCGATTCTTGATTTGTGAAGAAACACTTATGGCGAGAAAAACTAGACTCTTCATAATGCATCCATTACACCCATTTTGTAACTTTGAATTTAAACCGTTCATATTGCCTTTGAAGTTGTAAACCTGCAGTCGTCCACATGGGAGAAATTTATCGAGCAAGACAGCGTGGAGGATGCCTTGCATTTTGCATTTTGTGACTTTATAGAGATTTGGAATTTTTTACATTTTTGATCCACTCACCTACTTTTGATATTGTCTTAACACGTGGCCTCACTTTGTATTGATGAAGGAATCATGGCTCCCTTTCGACTTTTAGCCTTTTTACAAAAGGCTCAAAAACACAAATCATTCCTCCAACCTACCTCCCTACTTTGACCTTTGATGCGGACTTAGTATTTGACTTTTTCCTTGTCATTGATGGGGCTGCGGGCCACTTTTTAACTTTAAGCCCCTTCAATGAAAATAAGGCTCAAATTCTCAAATCTCCCCAACGGTCCACTTCCTTGCTTTTACTTTCAATGTGAGCTCAACATTTGACTTTCTCCCTTTTGTTTAGCGGGGTCGTATATCTGACCCTAGATATGTGGAGCTGGCGCTCATTTAAAACCTAACTTTGGATTTTTCCTTTGAAGTTGCGCCAGGCTGACACGTGGAGGATTCCACCAACTCACCGCCGCGCTTTGACGTTCGATGCGGGCTTAATATTTGACATTTTCCTCATCACCACAATGCCTCAAAACATAAAAAGGACCCATCCTGCTGCATCCAATTAGATATGTCCATGTACTCATGGATAATGGGGCCAAAATTTGACAGGGAAGAAAATGCTCATCATTCACGACTATGGAAAAATGCAAAGAAGAAGAAAAACTCCACCATTTCGCACCCAATTTTCAAATTTCTTTCACGAACCAAGGAATTGAAAAAAATACAAGGTTTGACAATCCATGGCCATAGAAATATTGACAATTTCATTCAAATGAGGACAACAATAAAATTTTCATGCATCCAGACAAGAAAATGGAAAATTTATCAAAACGTGCAGATTGGAGAGTTTAAACAACTTCAAAGCATGAATTTCTCTATCTTTTCAAACTTCCAACTTTACTTGAACACTTCTAGAGGGCGTGAGCTCAAAAATTTTGAATTTGAATTAAAAAATGAGGGGGATTTTGAGGGCGACAACAAGGCCCAAGGAGAGGGGGTGAGCGGGGAAGAAAATACAAAAGATCAAAGGACCACAACCCTTATAAAGGAATAGGTAGATGAGGCTATAGAGAGAGAAGTGGAAAAAATCATCAAGGACCTAGTGGAATAAGAGGTAGAACACAGTGTAGACGTGGTGATGAAGGAAGTTGAGGAGGAAAGCGTAGGAAATCATAGGAAAAGAATATGACAACATGGGAGGAGATCCTAGTTTGGCTGTAAGCTTTCCAAAATCCACATGAACAGGGAGAAAGAGCATGGAAGTAGTGCAAGGTCAAAGAATGGGCTACATTGATGATCCAAACATGGTGTTTCACGCATGCTTCTAAAGCACCATTCCAATGAAACAACTCTTAGTTATGGATTCATTTGATGAGGAAGGTGCATATCCTTAGACAAGGAAAATGTTATCATGGGCATTTGAGTCCCACATTAATGAGCCCGAATTTGAAATAAGCCAAGGAGCATTGTTGAAAGTTCCTAAAACAAAAGGAATAAACCCCTTGGTGAATTCTCAACAATTATCAAATGAGAAAATCTGCAACGTGCTCAACAAAGTTTCAGTTGACATTAAAGCAAGGCTCTTCAGAAGAAATGACAAGGTGAAGTTCTTAGAGACAGAGCTAGAGTAAAAGATGGAAGAACTCCTTGAGAAAAGCAAGGATCTGAAGTAGGAGGAACTAATCAATGCTCGGTTAAGGCCTGAGCTAAAGGAAAAGAAGGCAAGAGTGAGTGAGGCATACAAGAAGATAGAGATGATCACACATGTCATTTTCTTAAAACATCCAGACTTAACACCACCCGCACAAAATTATGGATCAACCTTGTAATTCTAGAAGACTTTATTAACATACTCACTATGGAAATATGGTCACTTTCCTTAGAATCCACATAGGAGGCGTTGGCGTGACAAGAAAAGTAAAATAAGATGAAGGTTGTGGAAATTATTTCTCAATACAATAAGATCCTCACCAATGTAAAATCCTCCATGCAAGTTGTTGAGGCTACCTATGATAACTCCATGGACAGGGATAGAGTGGCAAGTATCTTAGTTGTTGTTTGTGTCCATTTTGATCTTACACCACCTTTTCCCTAATTTTATTTTCACTCTGCATTTCTTGAAACATTTTCTACAGTTTTAATGGGTAAAATGAAGTTGTTTCCTCTATTCCCATGCCTTAATCCATTTGAAAATCATTTGACATGCCCCATTTTGTAAGAATACTCAAGTTTGCCCTAATTTTTCCCTAAATTCTTCAAATATGTGGGCTATGTCATTTTTTCCATTTTCCGATCATGGAAGCTTAAAAATGATCGTTTTATACCTATATGCCTTTGAAAATCTATCCCGTGGTTGAGAAATGCTTGGAATCATGTTTCATCTAATTCTATTTCAAAAAAATTCCATCCTTGGTGAAAAAATCAGATTCTAGGCACAACTAGAAATATTTTGTGTTTTTACAATCGACGAGCGTATTTTACTCACAAATTATTTTTGAGAAGTCAGAGGATACGTGGCGGCATCTAATTAGTTGAGGAGAAGTGGGGAAGTGTTATAACTTATCATTTTTTGCCTTTTTGGCAAATGGGGCATTTTCAGGCCCAGGGCTCCACTTTTTCCAAATTTCCTACATGGCATGTTTTGATTGGCCAAGGAGAAGCGGGGGAGTCGATTTTCCTTGGAGATTTTTGACTTTTATTTTGTAAAATTTTTAAAATTCAAAACTGGCCCAAAACCCGCAGCCAATCATAGGTGGACACGTGTCCTAAAAATCAAAAAGGGAAAAGTGGGCCGATGGGGGACTTAGAAGAATTTTTTCCTTTTTGGCGAAAAGGGAAAAAGATGTGGAAAGGTTCGCAGGCCACAATGGAAGAGAGATGGACACGTGGTAGGGCGGGGACAGAGTGGGCCAGGTGGGGAAAAGGGGAAATTGTTCCCTTTTTGGTCAAAATGAGTTAAGGTAAAAAATTAAGCCACGGGCCCGCGAATGAGCCATAGGGAGACATGTGGTGAAGGCAAAGTGGGTCGGTCACAATGACTAAGGCAAAAGGGAAATTTTCCCTTTTGTAAAAAAATACTCAGTGGTGAAAGTTTAAAGCAAGAGCCCATGAATGAATCAATGACCAACACGTGGCGAGGATGAAATCGAGGTGCATGCCCGCAGGAAGAAATGAGAAAAATTTCCCTTGGCCAAAAAAGAGGTTAAAACATTAAATAAGCCCACAAATCCTCAAAGTGATAGAGATGCTGACACGTGTCAAGGGAAAAGATAGAGGTGTGGGCCCACACGGGTAAAAAATTAAAAAATTTCCAAAATTAAAAAAGGTTAAAATGCGTAGAATATAGCCGCGATTTCAATGGGACCCACCATATGCGACATGTCATCACCAAATTTCAAAGGTGGAGGGGCGGAGAAAAATTTAAATTTTTCCATTTTTCCAAAAATGTTAAAAAGTCAAAAAGTGATCCCAAATTCATTCCTAATCACATTTTGACACATGGAGGGCCCAGATTGAAGGAGAAAGAGTAGATCAAGGGTAACTGTACATTTTCATTTTTTGCCGCCATTTTTGCTCTAGGAAGTGTGGAAATGTGAATTTTGAATCATTTTTCATCAAATTTTTGGTGAATTTCTGTCCTTTGTGCTGCAAAGAACAATGCAGTGGTTTTAGGGATTAATTTGAGGATTTAAGGTGTTTTTGAAATAAAGTTTTACTCAAGTTCGTGTAAAAATTTGAAATATCAAATTATAAAGTTACAAGATCAAATTTTGGAATGACAAGGATGAAATGATGAAATGAAAGGGGTTTGCATGCTTGGAGAATGAAAAATGTGCCTCCATAATGGATAATGATGAAGGATTTGTAATGATTTTCCATTTTAGAAACACCTGGCAACTCTTGTTGCAAATTTGTTAAATGTCCCTATCTGTGAATCATGTTGGAATTTTGTAACAAACTTGATGTTGGGCATATTCTTTTCTTGGGAAAGAAGGATCAAATGTAATTAAAAGTTATATAATGCATGTTTTGAGACATGCAAAAGGTTGGAGAAACTTAGAATTTCATAGGAAAATCTGGGAAGAAGCCCATTCTCTGAGAAACCACCTGAGAACCATTTCTAATTCCTTTTTGCATTAGATTTGTATCATGTTGAGTTGGTTTCAGTTGTAAAGCCATCAACAAGCTCTAAGATTTTTCTTATAACATTCCCCTGCTGATAAATTTGGTCATTATGGATTATTTTGTGTTGTCTCTTGGCAAAATTTACATGCACTTATGTTTCAAAATGTTTTCAATTTGTGTTTCATGCTCCTGTTGCAGTCTTATGTTTAAAATCTCTCTTGATCTTACATGGTCACATTTCTTGTTGATGGTTTAGTGGAATCTGCAATCTCACATTCAGAAGAGATTTCATCTAATAAAGAGATAAACAAATTTAAAATCACTTTACCTTCCTTGAATTCTGAGATTATTTGTAAACCTTTAGGTGCACCTTAGGTCATGATAAAATAGAGATTTATGGATACTTTGTTGGTTCATCGCTTCAAGATTTTTGGTAGGTTGTTAAAGATTGTGTGGAAGAGTGCAGATTTGGGCCTCCATTTGGTGTACATATCCTAGTTAAAGGAGTACCTTAACCCCTTTGAAGCATTCTATTATTTAGGTCTTACAAATTTCTTGCAAAGGTCCTCAAAGAATTTGGCAGATTTGGTTAGTCTTATCTAAAATCTCCCACCAAAAATTTATTCAATAACTAATCATACCCCATACTACCCCTGCATTGCATTATGTGTCAATAATAGAATATAATCCATATACAAAAATGCATAAAGAAAATTAGGAGCATGTCATGTCTCTAGCAGCCTCAGCCTTGTCTTGAAAGAATTTCCATCATTTAGTAGTGACATCACTATTGTATTTGAATAATGGAAAATTGATCATGTTTTCTAAAATCCATCTCCAGGACAACATGCACAGTATAAGGATATCTCCACCTCCTTCAAAAAATAGAGGCTGCAATATAGGTTCTCTTACCTTGGTTGAAAGGCACAACCTAAAATAGTGAGGATTAGATCAAAATCCTTTCAAGGTGCTACCCACTTCTTCAAATCCTGAGTGCTAACAAGTTAGATAAATTTCTTCCCCAACTACAAATGACATATAAATAATTTATCTGCCTCTGAGTGTCTTGTAAAATCCATGATGCTACTCAAGTTGTGAAGGAGATTAAATTTGGGTACCAACACCCAAATGGCATCGTTGATGGGGACATTATTCAATATTTCAGTATTTTAGATCCTTGGTAATACTTCTTCTGTGATTTATGTGCAATTACAAATCTGAGTCTCATTTTCTGATCAGATTTGTAAGGATTGAGTGAAGATATAAGTTCTGCCTGAAATTTTACCAGTTTCCAGCAGTTGTTGCACTTCATTAGCATTTGTGGTTGATAAATTCAAAGAAAGGAAGGTCTGATATATAAAGTTTGGTAATATTTTTAGTGCTGATAGATATTTGATAGATTATTTTAGTGCATTTACACAACTAGGGTGAAATTCCTTAGTGGTGACTCCATGTTGTTCTGATCTTGATAAGTACCAGTGTCTTAACCTTTCTATCATTTACTTTGGTGTTGTTAATCTCTACAAAACTGGAAGGAAGAAGATCTCTCTTCATTAGAGACTCTACTAAGAAGTTGTTTACAGATTCAAGAAACTTAGAGTTGGAAGGGAGAAGATTTTGGAAGGTTTTTAAAGGTCAGACATCAGGAAAAGATATATCCATTGGTAGAAAGATTATCACTCTTCTTCAAGTGATTCTGATTCAAGAAATCCTCTCATAAACTTGTTTACCTCAGCTAGTGAAGGTCCTTCTACTGTATTGGGTAAGTTCCTTCTCCAATCTACACCTCTATGTTTTAATTCAAATAAAACTTTCCAAGAAAATCAGCACTTAGAGAATACCAATCTTGTGAATCACATTCTTGAGCCCCAAAGACCTTACAGTCCTCATCAGCTTGTGTCACCCCGAAGATCACCTCCACCAAACAATATGGCTTATCTTGGACCTCCATTTTTTGTTAACACCTTTGGTCCTATAGACTTTAGAGGAATGGATGGTTACCCAAATGTTGTCCCACAAGATGTCAGAAATAGATTGCCAAAATTCCAAGGTAACAATGCAATAACTGGTGATCAGCATCTCAAACTTTTTGTTAACATGATGGAAGATTTTGAGATAGAGTTTGAAGATGTGTATATTAAATTGTTCATTCATACACTAGAAGAGGATGCTAGGGATTGGTACAAGGCTCTGCCTAATAATTCAATTGATTCTTGGACTAAGATGAAGAATGCATTTAGGTTGCAATATGGTGAACAAGACTGATCCTAGATTTCTCTTGTCTAAGTTTGAGAATATCAAGAAGAACCCCAATGAATTATTCCATGACTTTTACAAGGTTTAACAAAAATTTAAGAAGGTTGTTTGTTAGTCGAGGCCTTCTGATGAGTCTTGTTTAATCAAATATGCAAATGCATTTGGTAAAAAGGTAGCCTATTACCTAAGAGATAAGAACCCTACTAATCCATGACAAGATTTCACCATGGCACTTCAATTTGAAAACAATATCAAAGCAATTGGGAAACCTCTCAAGAGAGATGGTGTAAAGTTAATAAACCATGAAAAACCTCAAGCTAGCAAGGGTGCTGATTTAAAGGAGGTTATGAAAACTTTGGCAGGGGCTGTCAAATAAATCTCATATAAGTTGGCAAGAGCTGAGAAAGGAATTGGGAAAACTTCACAAGGTCAACCAAGAGTACAAAACCATGATAGATTTTCCAATCATCCTAGAGGTGATCAAAGGGTAGATGATAGAGGAAAAGGACCCATGGGGTCTGCAAATAGACATTCTCAAGCACGTGAAGGAAGAGTGTTACCGATCCCTAAATGCTATGGTTGTTGTTCAAGAAGTTACTGATATTGATTGGTGTGATAGGTGTTTTCTACCCCATCCTCCATGTGAAGTGGACCAAAAATATGGTGAAGTTAATAATGATGATAGTACTGATGATGATATCTACATGATGGGTTGTTCTTCAAGCTCACAAGGAGGAGTAACAACTACTGAAGTGATAAGTGAAAGGATAACTGCAACCTTTTGGGATTGCATCAAACGGGTACAAGTATTCCTTTACCCTCATACTCTTGATGTTGATGTAGTGCAAGATTTTGAAATTCCTAACAATGACTTTAAATACTTAAGAGCTTTGATGATTAATAATTATGATGGCGGTATTCCTTCGGAGGAAGATAGACAATTGTTGATGAATGATGTTGTAGCTCAAGAGAAAGACTATAACACTAGAAGCAAAGTTGTTAAGGGAGTTGGGCCTCAAGTCAAACCTAAAACACCCTTGCTCACAAACATTCCCAAAGAATCTCCTAGAAGAGAAGCACCTACCAAAATCTCTATTGTCCCAAGAAAAAATTACAGTCCTCCTCATGCCCAAGCTGCCAAGAATCCCTTGCCATCAAATGAATCTTCTTGTCTCCCTTCCAATGCTGCATTGCCAAAGAGTGTTCCCTATGACATAGCCCAAGTATTGAGCCAAATCAAAGTGAGTATTCCAATCATTGAGTTTCTTAGAATTCCTGAGCATAAGAAGAGAGCATTTGAGTACTTGGGGTTGAAAGAAGAGAAGACTACTCTAGGAAGAAATGTAAATGTTTTTGAGATTCCTCCTCAAATAATTGTTGACCTTGAAACACCACCAGTAGTAGAGGATTTTAGAGAGACACCTGAGGTATATTTGGGGACATATTTGGTTGATTCCCAATTGAATGTTGATCCATTCTTCACAAATTTGATCATAAAGGATAGGCTACTTCACAATTTTATGTTTGATTCTGGTACATCATGTAATGTCATGCCTCTAGAAGTCATGAATGAGTTGGATATCAAAGTGATAGCAGCCTATGGAAAGTGTATGGCCACAGACTCAATAGAAGTGTCGGTTGTTGGTTGTGTGAAGGGTTTGGTTGTGCAGCTTACATCTTATCCCGAGAGGAATTTAAAATTAGATGTTGTTATTGTTGATTGCCCTGCCAAATGGGGTATGTTATTGTCAAGAAAGTGGGCTGCAAGTGTTAGAGGGAGTGTCCAAATGGATATTTCTTTTCCACCATTCCCATTGAGGGAATCCTTGTCAAGCTCTATGGAGAAAAGAAAATGTTGCATCTAATTGAGGACCCAAACAATGCTTCTTATGAAGTATTATTTGTTGATGTTGATGTTGATAATTTTATTGGTTTTTCTGATGGAAAAGAACACAAAATGGATTATTCAAAGTTCCTTGAATAGGTATGTTCTCCTTGGACCTTGCTATTTGATGGAGCTTGCTCAAAATTTGGAAATGGTACTGGTGTAATTCTGATTTCTCCTAGCTTGGAAGAATTTGTTTTTTCCTTCAAGCTTAATTTTGAATGTACTAACAACATTGCTGAGTATGAAGCCTTGTTGTTGGGTTTGAGAATTGCATGGAAGTATGGTGTCAAGGACATCATTGCAAAAGGAGATTCAAAGCTAGTTGTCAAACAAATAAGAAAATTGTATGCTACAAAAAATCAATGGATGAAACAGTACAAACATGCATTTTGGGATCTAATTGAGATGTTTGATTCCTTCAACATTGTGCATCATGATAGAAGTTTCAATGTTGTTGTTGACAAGTTAGCAGTGTTGGGGTCAAGATTCAGAAATTGCACCGTTTCACCTTATTGTGAGTACAATGTTAATGTGTTAACTATGCCAACTATCCCTGACAACATCAAGAATTGGCAAGTGTTTAATGATGACGCTCAAGTGTAAAGGTTCTTACAAAATCAAGGTGAGTTTGTAGATCAGCATATTGATTGGGAATCAATGGTATGTATGACTGAAGGAAGAGAGACTTTGTTTGGAAAAGATATTATCCAATTGAAAACTAACACCATTCCTAGAGGTCTTGTTGCTCTTGAGTCAAATTTTAGCAATGTTGATTGCATCATCAATAGAAACATATCAGTCTCAAGGGATGTGGAAGAGCATAAATTGGGAACAAAGGAAAAACCAATAAAAGTTTGGTAGGGCAGCAGTTTAAACAAAGAAGAAAAAATAGTCTTACCTCCAATTGTTAAAAAATATCAAGACTTCCTTACTGGTCATATTCAGAGCTAAAAGCATATAGAGAAGACTTATTTCAGCATGAGATCCCTCTTGAGAAAAATGCCAAACCATTCAAACAGAAGCAAATGCTAATTAATCCACTCCTCTCCATGAAAATGCAAGATGAATTAAAGAAACTGAAGGAGGGAGGGATCATTCAGCCCACAAGGTATTCATCTTGGGTTGCAAACCTTGTGCCAATCAGAAAGAAGAATGGAGATATCAAACTTTGTGTAGACTTTAGAAATCTGAATAGAGCTTCATTGAAAGAAAATTATCCTTTACCAAACATGGAGAACATGCTGCAGTTAGTGACTGGATCTGAATTGTTTTCCACCTTGGATGGTTTCTCTAGCTACAATCAGGTTGTTGTCAAGGAGTCAGAAAGATTTAAAACTTCATTTACCACTCCTTGGGGAACATATGTTTATGTGAGAATTCCTTTTGGTCTCATGAATGTGGAGCTACCTTCCAAAGAGCAATGGATGTTGCTTTTGTTGGTTATATAAATGACTTCATTGTAGTTTATCAGGATGGTGTGATTTGTGTTTTTAAGGAGCAGAAAAGATCACTTGCAGCATTTGGAGAGAATGTTGATCAGATGTAGAGAATTTTGAATCTCTCTCAATCCAAAGAAGTGTCACTTTTGGGTGAAAAAGGCCAAGCTGCTTGGTCATATTGTTTCAAAGGCTGGTGTCATGATTGATCCGAGAGAGAGTATAAGCAATTAGCAAGGTGCCAATTCCAAGAACGAAGAAGGGCATCCAATATTTCTTTAGGAAAATCAATTGCATTAGAAGGTTTGTGTCCAATTTTGCTGAGTTGACTCTTTCTATCACGTGCATGTTAAATAAAGATCAAGTTATCAAATGGGAGGAAGTTGTTATTCAGGATTTTGAAAGAATTAAGGGAGCACTTAAATATGCACATGTATTGGCAGCTCTAAATTACAAGAAGCCTTTCCAAATCTTCTCCTTTGCTTTTGAAAATACTATTACATCTGTTTTGTTCCAAAAGGATGAAGATGGGCCTGAGAGGCCTATTGCCTTCTTTAGCAAGGCTTTACAAGCTACTGAGTTAAAATATACAATCATGGAAAAACAAGCATTTACCTTGGTGAAAGCAACAAAGGTTTTTAGGCCTTATATTTTAAGTTCAAAAATTTTTGCTTATGTTCCCCAACACCATGGTAAAATACATCTTATCAGAGATGGAGATCTCAAGTAAAAGATGTAGATGGGTGAACAAACAATAGGAGTATGATATGGACATCCAAACCAAAAGTTGGTAAGAGGTTTGGGTCTTGCTAAGCTCATGTCTGAGAGCAACTTGCAGACTGTGGAAGTGAATGAAGTAGAAGAAGAAAGGGTAGATGTTCTTGGGAAATTGGTAAGTTCTGAATGGTACAAGAATATAATATTTTACCTCAGACACCTATGTTGTCCTGATCATTTAAATAAAAATCAGAAAAGAGCCCTCAATTTGGCTTCTCAAAAATACATCATCACTAACTTTGGGTTGGCTTGGAAGAACCCTGAAGGTGTCCTCTTGAAGTGTGTAATTGAAGATGAAGCTCCCAAAGTGATTATTGATTTTCATGGGGGAGTTTGTAGAGGACACTTTGCTAGAAGGGTTACAACACACAAGGTTTTGAGAGCTAGTTATTGGTGGCCTACTCTCTTCAAAGATGCAACCATGCTGATCAGAAAATGTGAAAGTTGTCAAGCATTTCTCTAGAAGAATGAAAGCTTCAGGCTCCCTTCTTTTTCAGCCTGTATCAATTGAAGCTCCTTTCAAACAGTGGAGGATGGACTTCATTGGTGAGATTTTAGAGCCTTCTAGTGTTATAAAAAAATGGATCCTTGTAGCCATAGATTACTTCACCAAGTGGGTAGAGGCAATCCCCACCAAGAAAGCAACACACCAAGTTGTTATGGACTTCTTGCTAAATAATATCATATGCAGATTTGGTGTACTAGTCAAGATTGTGGCTGATAATGCCATGTGTTTTAGAGCTAAACCTTTGATGGCAATGTGCAAGGAGTATGGAACTAATCTGAATTATTCTTCAAACTATAACCCCCAAAGGAATGGACAAGATGAGTCCAGCAATAAGAACTTATTGAAGATCATTAGGAGGACCTTGGAGTTAAACAAGAGAAAATGGGGTGAACAACTAAAATTTGTAGTTTGGGTTGATAGAATCACTACCAAGAGAGCTACTAGTAAGAGCCCATTTGAGTTGGTGTATGGAACTCAAGCCCTGTTGCCCTTACATCTGCAATTATCTTCATTTCATTTTGTTCAACAACTTGAGGATCAAGAGGTCAGTCCATATGAAGCAAGGATTAATCAGATTGTGGAGCTAGATGAAGAGAGAAGAGCATCCCACTAGAGGCATGTCAGATTTAGAGAGAAGTTGAAAATATTGTTTGACAATAAGGTCACTCCTAGGGCCTTCAATATTGGAGATTTGGTTTTGTTATGGGACAACAGAAATGAAGATAAGGGCAAACATGGAAAATTTGATGCATTATGGATGGGCCCTTACTCCATTGATATCAGAATTGGTGAGAATACCTTTTTTCTCAAATATTTAGATGGGGAATTACTTGAACTACCTATTAATGGTAGGAATCTGAAGCATTTCTTGGATTAATCCCTAAATTTGAGGTATGCACCACTTGTACAAAGTGTATAGTGTTTGGTTTTTCACTGTTTTTGGTGTTTTGTCGGTTTGTGGTTTGCCTTGGTGTGTGGCAACCATTTTTTTCAGGTTCTCAGCTGGTTTTTGGTGATTTTGGCTCATGAATCCTTTTCCCAATGGATTATTTTGGCACTTGGTCTACTTATTGTTCTTGTGGCACTCACTAGGAGTGCCCATCCCCAGTAGAGCCAATGTTGGTGTCCATTTTGATCCTCTATTATTTTCCCATCTTTCCCCTTTGTTCTACGTGCTCTGAAAATGTTTTTCTTTGAGTTTGGTGGTCTGAAAGTTTCCCCATCTAGATTGAATGCTTTAAATGGCTCATAAACCTATTATTTTCCCCAACTTGAAAGAAAAATACATGCAGGCTCTGTTTTATGCCCTAAATTTCCAAATCCATGGGCCTCTGTCATTTTTTCCATTTTTCTCGGCCTATGGAGCTTGAATTTACTCATTTTGTACTTATTTTCCTCAAAAATCCTTCCCCATGGTCAAAAATTGCTTAAAACCACTTCCCATATGTTTTTTGACCAAAAAATCCTTTACCCACGAGAAAAAATCGAATTCGGGTGTCCTTAGCAATTCTGTGTTTTTGATGGTCGACGGGTGTCATTTATTTATCAAAATTAAGATCAAGTGATGTCTCCTATGTGGCCACTTCTGGTTAGACAAGGATCGGCGGGGTTTCTTTGTAAAACTTAGCATTTTTAGCTTTGGGAAAAATTCAAAATTACCCCCGCAACTCCGTAGGAGGACACGTGTCATGTTCTTATGCCAAGTAAGAGAATGGAAGGTAGGCGGGGAACTTAGGCAAATTTTTCCTTTTTACGAAGGGAAAAAGGGTGTGGAAAGGCCCGCGAGTCCGCAATGGAGTACAGGGGTGGACACGTGGTAGCGTGGTGGTAGAGCGGGAAGTGCGGGCCGTGGAGGAAAAGGGGAATTTTTTCCCTTTTAGCAAAAGGAGTTAGAGTGCAAATTAGAACCGCGGGTCCATAATGGAGCAAGGGGTGGACACGTGGTGGGCGTAGAAGGAAGTGCGGGCTGGTGGGGGCAAAGGGGAAATTGTTCCCTTTTGCAAAAAGACTTAGAGTAAAAAAATTAAGCCGTGGGTCCAAATGAAGCAGAGGAAGACACGTGGCGGGCAGAGCGGTCGGCCAGTGGCGGAGGTAAAAGGGAATTTTTTCCCTTTTGCAAAAAAGACTTAGAATGAAATATTTGAGGCATGGCTCCATGAAAAATCAAAACAAGACACGTGGTAAGGGCAAAATCGGAGGGCGAGCCCACTGAGAGGCAAAGTTGAAAATTTTCCTTGGCAAAAAAAAGGGTTAAAACATGAAATAAGCCTCGTGGATTTTTAGCGATAGAGAGGATGACACATGTCAAGGATAGAGGCGGAGGTGTGGGCCCATGGGGAAAAAAAGTGAAATTTTTCCAAACTCCAAAAAGGGTCAAAATGCATAGAATTGAGCTGCGATCCCAATGGGACCCACCATATGCCACGTGTCATCACCAAATTTCAAGGGCGGAGGGACGGAGAAAAGATCATTTTTTCCATTTTTCAAAAAATGTTAAAAGGTCAAAAAGTGAGCCCAAATTCATTCCCAATCATATTTTGACACGTGAAGGGCCCAAATTGAAGGAGAAAGAGCAGATCAAGGGTAACTGTACATTTTCATTTTTGGCTGCCATTTTTGCTCCATGAAGTGTGGAAATGTGAATTTTGCATCATTTTTCATCAATTTTTGGTGAATTTGTGTCCTTTTTTCCTGCAAAGATCAATACAAGTGGTTTTAGGGATTAATTTGCATATTTGAGGTGTTTTGAAATAATTTTTACTCAGGCCCATGTAAAACGTGAAATATCAAATTATAAAGTTACAAAATCAAATTTTGGAATGATAAGGATGAAATGATGAAATTAAAGGGGTTTTCATGCTTGGAGAATGAAAAACATGCCTCCACAATGGATAATGATGAAGGATTTGTAATGATTCGCCATTTTAGAAACACCTAGCAACTCTTGTTGTAAATTTGTTAAATGTCCCTATCTTTGAATCATGTTGGAATTTTGTAATAAACTTGATGCTAGGCATATTCTTTTCTTGGGAAAGAAAAATCAAATGTAATTGAAAGTTATATAATTCATGTTTTGAGACATGAAAAAACAGAAACTTAGAATTTACGAGAAAATCTGGGAAGAATCCCATTTTCGAGAAACCACCGAGAACCATTTCTAATTCCTTTTTGCATCATATTTATATCATGTTGAGTTGATTTCATTTGTAAAGCCATGAACAAGCTCGAGATTGTTCTTATAACATTCCCTCTTGATAAATTTGGTCATTCGGATTATTTTGTGTTGTCTCTTGGTAAAATTTACATGCACTTATGTTTTCAATTTGTGTTTCTTGCTCCTGTTGCATTCTTATGTTTAAAATATCTCTTGATCATACATGGTCTCATTTCTTGTTGATAGTTTAGTGGCATCTACAGTCTCACATTCGAGAAGAGATTTCATCGATAAAGAGATAAACAGATTTAAAATCACTTTACCTTCCTTGAATTCTTAGATTGTTTGTAAAACTTTAGGTGCACCTTAGGTCATGATAAAATAGAGATTTTTGGATACTTTGCTTTGGTTCATCTGCTTCAATATTTTGTGGCAGTTGTCAAATATTGTGTGGAAGAGTGTAGATCTGGGCTTCCATTTGGTGCACATATCCTATTTGAAGGAGTTCCTTAACCCCTTTGAATAATTTCTGTTGTTTAGGTGTTACAAATTTCTTACAAATGTCCTCAAAGAATATGACAAATTCTTGTTAGTCTTGTCTAAAATCTCCCACCAAAAATTCATTCGAATAACTAATCCTACCCCATACTACCCTGCTTTGCATTGTGTGTCAACAAAAGAACACAATCCATTTACAAAAATGCACAAAGCAAATCAAGATCATACCATGTCTCTAGCAGCCTCAACCTTGTCTTGAAAGAATTTCCATCATTTAGTAGTGACATCACTATTGCATTTGAATAATGGAAAATTGATCATGTTTTCCCAAGGCCATCTCCATATAATATGCATAGTATAAGGTTATCTCCACCTCCTTCACAAAATAGATATCTGTAATATAGGTTCTCTTACCTTGGTTGAAAGGCACAACCTAAAATAGTGAGGATTAGATCAAAATACTTTCAAGGTGCTACCCACTTCTTCAAATCCTGAGTGCTAACAAGTCAGATAAATTTCTTCCCTAGGTAAAAATGACATATAAATCATTTATCTACCTATGAGTGTCCTGGTAAAATCCATGATACTTGCTCAAGTTGTGAAGGAGATTACATCCGGGTACCAACACCCATGTTAGATCCCCGATCGAAAGGCCACCACAGAAATCCACATTTTCTCATGCATGCATAAATGATAGCTACATCGGTTAAGTAGAGGGACTTAGATTCCCGAGCATTGGCAAGGAATTCACAAATTTGTCTTCCCGACAAATTTCCTCACCAACATATATGTGATAGGTAAGAAGACTAAAGTAAACATGATTATAATATTTATGAGTTAATTGATATTGTGTGATTGATGATTTTGGTGTGAAATTATTTATGTGAATGTAATGATGAGAAACGTGTAATGGGTGGTGTAAACAATGAAAAAATCACATAACAAAAACAAACAAAACAACAACTTGCAAACCTTCATGTAGCTCTTCTTTGCAAACCTTAGTAAGATTGTAAAATATTTAAGCTTATGGAATCTTAAAACTTATTGATTGTGGGTGCTCTTGAATGACCTCTAAATGGGGATGCAAATTTATATGAAAAAAATAGGAAATATTAGAGTATGCTGATATTGGAGAGCAAAAATTACCGAGTAATTGTGTTATAAATCCTAGAGGATTTGTAAAGGGATATGCATGCTCTCTAGCTAAGTACTAGTCTAAGTTGGTTGAAAAGTAGTTGAATGCACATGCTAAAAATATCATTTGAGGGAATTTAAATGGTTTTGAGAAGATAAATTCCATTGAGGGGAAGTAAATGGATTTAATTGGCAGAATTCTCATTTGTAAAGGTGGTTTTGTGTGCAATTTAATGACCCCCACCTTTTTAGGATTCTAGAACCTAAGTTGAATGGATTGGTGAAGTGGAGTCCAAGGGGAATTTGAGTAGTAAAATAGGTTTACTTTCCTAATTAGATAACTAATTTAATCATCTATATTGTGTATCTAACTAATTAATTAATTATTTAATAAATGATAACTAAGCTAGCTAAAAGTTTACTAAAAATTAATTTAATTAATCCAAAGGGGCATAATTTGAATGGTTAATCAATTCAATAGATCAATCATAAAAGGATGAACAACATGATGTATAGGGATAATATTGGGAATGAGTAAGTGATTTTAGGGTGTCTACAAGTGGTATGTGCATAAACTCTAAATAAAATATCATGAACATATAGGGACCAAAACCTATTCTTGAAAAATAAGGAAGGGTGATCCTCATATGTCATAAGATACTTAGTAAAAAGGGTAGCGTTCATAATATATGTAGATAGAGAGTGTAATATATGGGTAATTAAGACATTGTTATGGAGAAATCAAGTGTGCCTAGGTGTGAGGAGTTACTCTAGAAAATGAAAGTGCATTTTGTGAAGATCAAATGTGAAGCTTATGATTAACTAGATGTTTCATTGATGGTGCCACAAAAGACGTATGAGTAACATGTGTAAATTTTGGTATAAATTATTCTCTATGGAAACTTATTTGTGTTTGGGTTTTTCAGCTCTTATGTGGGAATAAATTATCATAAGAATAATTTCTTGATGTATCAATGAAATTATTATTTTTATAGTAACACTTGTTGTCGATGGATGTCTCAAGAAGGTGAAGTAGATATATCAAATTATTGTATCTCAAAAGTGGTAATGCTTTCTTCCTAAAATAACTTATGTTTTCTATCCAATGCATAGAATTATTTATCAATATGTCCATTAATATGGTAAAAATTGAAAAAAGGAATTATTTTTCTCTCTGAAGCTAGTGAGGGGGATAATGGTCATTAAATGGAAAATGAATCAACTCTTCATCGAGTAGTGTGAGTAGGATATCATGTGGTTGATCAATATATTTTTCAAAGTAGACTAATCCATACTTAGGCATAGAAGGATTCTTCAAGAGAAATCTTGGTTTAGGCTTAGGATTATACAAAGTTTTACCATAGTGGAGAACCCTAAATTTAGTATTATTTGTTGGTAATTATATTTTTGCATCATAGTCACACATATATAAGTAATAACAATGTTCTCATAAGGAGGATTATGTTGATGTGGTACTATAAGCTCTCACTTTAGATCAATAACACATAGGAAGTTCTTGGTAAATTAATCACATGTTTTATAGAGTAATTATTCCTTAAGAGGCCATATGATACCTTGAGAAAAGATATATTATATCTCTAGGTCAATGGGTTGATCTAATAATAGGTTTATGTTTTCTTTAAAATGTAATATATAGTTAGATATATGTTCATTATTTCCTTAATGTAAGGATATGAAATGCTCACATGTAGCCTTAGGGCCTTTATTGCAACCAAATTGATTTAGGAAAGCATATTCAAGTTCGAGAAAAGTACTTAGATATCCAATAGGAAGGTGAGTAAACCAACACATTACTTCTTGTATGAGACTCTTCGGGAAATATTTGAAACTTAATATATCATTGTGATATTAGGTCATAAGTGCTCTATACTTCTTAAGATTTAGGCAGGGATATGATTTACCATCAAACAATTGGAATGAAGGCATGATAAAATTCTTATGGAATTATGATTGGAAAAATTTCCACTAAAAAGTATTTCCATAAATAGAATTGGAATTGATGTTAGCATAGTAAGCTTTGATGTCTAGGATTAAAGTATGTACTTTACGTTTCAAATATTCATGCATAAGAGAAAGCACCTCTTCAGGAGGTATAGAATAGACATATACATGCTCATTTAAGGGTTGTACCTTACTAGTAATAGTGGCCTTATGAACATTGTTTTGTTTAAAAGTAGTATGAGATGATATGTCATTACGTGGAATTTGGGGTTTTATAGGATTTTCACACATTGAGGTTATAAATGAGTATCATTTTTATCTACCATCATAATATTTACACTAGGAGATGAAATTGGACTATGTGTATTACATACAACTAGAGGAGAATCAATATGTTCATTTTTTCCAAGAGAAATAGAAAAAAATCATCATTATGCACATTATCATTTATAAGGGGTGGAGGAGAAGTAATAATATAATCATTGGATATGTTTTCAAGAGGATATGTAGAAACACAAGTATGCAGAGTATCAATCATAATATATGTAATAGGAGTGGAATAATTTGTATCTATATTTCATTCAAGAGTATTAAAGATACCTTATTGGTGTAAGAAAGATCATTTATTTCAAATTCAATAGGAAGAGTAGAAAAACAACTAGAGTCAAGTATATGTGAAATAGAAATGTTATAAGTAAGGGAATTTTTTACATTTAAGAGGAGTGTGAGAGATACAATGGTTCTCATTAATATCATATGCAAGAGAAGAAAAATCATCATGTGTTCTATGAAGGGGCATTAATAATGAACAAATTCTAGATCATTATCGGAAACATAAGGAACAATATCAAGAAATGTAAGGATGTAATATCATCCTCATGTAGCCTAGAATCACTGTCACCATCACTAGATTATATAGGATTTGTGATTGTTGAAAGGTCATCGATAGGTGGAGTGGAAGGTGGTTCATCATCACTATCCAAACCAGCTACATTACGCTTGTAACTACAACCACTTTCACCTTTATTAGTGGGAGGGGAACATATAAATTCCATTATCTCATCTAGGATTTTGGACTTTGTAGGGATAGAAGGAGGAATATTTCTACATTTTTGTTAAAATTGGGGTGGTCTATCTTGAAACATAAGAGGAATAGAATTTTTATTATGATTTTGGACTATATCATCCCTATAAACATATGAACATGGAAAACATTACTTCTATTCAAAATTGTGGTATGGACCTGTTTAGATGGACGATAACCACTTTTTCTCCACAAGGCATAAATGCACACCATAATCATACCAATAATAGGGAAGAAAGTAAAAAAAATCACACAAATTCCCTAAGGAAGCAATAGGGTTTGGAGAACAACAAGCTCAATGTAATAGAATGAGTAAGATCCTAGATTAGGTGAATTTTTTATTAATTGGGTTTACCAAAATGTATCAACCTTAATTAATTTTAATTAGGTTTTATAAATGATGTTAAAGTAACAAAACATATAAATACACTTGGATTTATGGTACATATTAAATAAATAAACATACAACACCACAATCATTACTAATAACTAATATATGTAATTTGGAATGAAAAAAAAGATGCAAAGAGGCATTTATAAGGTTTAGGAAATTGTTAGAGTGTTTTGATGAGTGATCCGAGAAAGAAAATAATCTATAAATTTTTCAAATAAATTGTTGTGGATTTGGAACTCAATGTTCAAGACCATATGAAAATGGAAGGAACATATGGTATGGTATAGACCAAATTGTATGGTATTACACCCGTAGGAAATAAGGACCTATAACTAGTATTTCTCATTGTGTGTCATTGTGTTCTTAACGTTTACATCTTAACTTTACACAAAACCCTATATGTCACTCCTGAACCTTGAAAACATACCTAGCTATTGTACAACACACTCGAGTAATCATTAGCTTTGAAATTAAATATACAAATTCTTGAGTCGACTAACATCATGGTTACCCTATATATGAGTCACCGAAACCGCATTATATTTCGGACTCAATATAGATATCCTATTTCTTTATAGTAATGTGCATGTAACTAACCCTTGACCTATTTTTTCCCTTGTTCCTCAACATCGATAGAGGGATGTGCTACTTCATCCCAATAAAAACCCTTTTTACATATGAAAAAATAATAAATATGCTTTGTTATGTTATGTATGCAACATGCATATGTGTCTCTTGCTTCTTTAGATTTATAGATGGTAAATAGGTAGATGCCTTCTAGATATTAAATACTTATATTATAATTATATATATATTGGATTTATTAATTTTAATTTCACACCTTAGTGGCGAGAAAGATTGACTCGAGAAAATAAGAAAGGTATTATGAAATGAGTAATGAACTGAATCAAAAGATAAAAAAATAGAGAAAAATAAAGGGGTCCATAACCGTAAAAGTATGTCAAAACTATATATATGGTATTGATCCATTTGTACGGTTTTGGACTAGAAATATATGGGATAGAAATGAAGAAATACATGATAGGGGATACCTATAACTTGAAAAAAATATTGACAAAAGGTTGGAAAATTCATACAGGATCATTCAAACCAAGCAAAAAATTATGGAAGAAGAGGGGTTATTCTAGTAAGATTTAGATTCAAGGTTCATAACTCATGCATATGAATGTGTGATAAAAGAATGATGTATATACAATATAAGGTTGGAATAGTGGCCATTGTTGATAACATGTACCTAAAAATGGGCTATTTATTGTTGATACCATGACACAAATAAAAATAAACATGCTACCCATAAAAATTATGAATAGATATGTAAAAAAAAATAGTAGAGACAAAGTGTCAATTATGTCATAATATAAAGTATTACATGCATAAAAAATATAGTAATCATCAAACATGTCAAAATCCACAATAAAAAAAAAGTTTCATCATTATAGTATATACCAAGTGTTCCATAAGATAGAATATAAATAGTATAACATAGTAAACAATATTGTAGAGATAACTAATAAATAATTTAATAAAACATAGTCAAATGTATGAATTTAGCCACAAACATGAGACACCCATAGTGTCATAAGACAATCACAATAAGAGGAACATTTTACCACAAGAAGATAAAAGAGTACATACATGCAATATGGGGATGAAGCCACAAATGTGGGATGCCCATGGTATCATAAGACAATCAAGGCTCTCATACCATATAAAGAAAATTACTATAACATTGTAGTTAAAAAATAAAATCAAGATAAACCACAAATTAATAAATCAAGGAAAGAATCTTCATAAACAAGTATTAGAAATAGTATATCAAGTAAGTACATACACAAGTAAAAGTAAAAATAGAAATATTAAGATATTTTATCATTACACAATATAAATGTTAGTCATGGTATCTCAAAACACAACAATAAGCACTCTATACATACTCAACCATGATGAGGAAGGTGTAAACTAAAATATAATGAAAAATAAGTACCTATATAAAAATGGGGTTTCCACTATATGAATTATGTAGGAACCAAGTTGGCTCTTATCATCGTGTATCAAGTTTTGTGTATCCTAAATCAATCTCAACATTCCATATGAATGCATGTGTGTAAAAATTAATAATACCATCTATAAAACCAATGTGACAAATAACATGTATAAAGTAATAAGCTGACCAATAAAACCATAAACATGTACTAATTTATTATTTTTGCACATATTTTCATGTTATTAAATTATGTGAGGATTTGTGTGATTTTCAATTTTTTTGAAAATAGATATGTATAATAAAGGGGACAACAAAATATCCACCCTATAATAGCCTCATGTAGAGGTAGAACACACTCAAAGTGTGAAGGGATCATGAGACCTAAAATTGTTATAAGACACAAAGGGTGCACAAGTACTAGATTTGTAACACCCATAGCATCTGTTATATAAGACCCGTGATTAGAAGAACTCTAATGAGTAGGATGTGTAAACAATGAGCTATTCAAAGTCCTAGGAGAAAGTGTCTCATGAGGAGAAGTAAGTGACTTGGATTATCGGTTAATAAGAGTGTGAGGTGAGAAACCCATAGATAAAAAATACTTAGCCAAAAATGGAATAAGAATAATTGTATTAGAAAGAGTATGTAGACCATCAATATTTGGCATCAAAATAGCAAGAGCACTAATGTAAATAATGATTGAAGTAATAGCAATAAAATGGAGAACATGAAATAAGAATATATGGATCTAAGGGTATAATAAATATGTAAGAGACTCAATGTCATGAGGATTGAATGTATCGACCTAAAAACTAGGGAGAGACACAAACCCAACCACATGGAAAAGAGGTGATGTGGAATATTTTGAGTAGTTGAAGCATATTGTGGTGTAAAAAAGTAGCATATGTAATATTATGTTGAGTTACATCATGCATACAAGATGTAACCAACATAGAATATAAAAGAGCATCATTTTTGTGGAGGTAATATTAGAAGAAATAATTATAACATTTTTCATAGCATTATATGGGGACTTAAGCATGTGAAAAGTAGTATGTGTGTAGTATTTTATTACCCAATATAGCTATGCATGTTGGCACTTCATGAAGAAAATTTTGGAAGCTCACCCAAAGCGCGCATGACAAATGTATCGTGTCCCTCTTTTGTTATGATTAGCAAGATGTTAGCATGCATGTTTATCATATTCATGCCAAAATAACCATTCGTGTAGAGAGATACACCATAACAGTCATTCATACAAGAATATTCATCATAACATGTCAATTTAACAACACATATAATACGGAAATCATTCAATAATGAATATTAAGATATGAACACCCATCAAGCCATGTTTAGACATAGAGATCTTTACAATCCATACATAATTACCCATTGCAAACCATTATAAAATAGGAGCCAAATCCATTACAATATTTTACGTTGATGTGCTGGAACATACATGCATATCATCTATCATGACTTGAATACCACAAAACCTTACATACTAGTAGTTGCACTATAGGACTCTCCAAAACATCAACACTAGAAAAATATCCTAAACAAGGATGCACTAAATATACATATATACATATTTATGGTGGGATTTCCCTTCACCACCTACATGCACTTTCCTATTAATAGGCATGCTAACAATAGCCCACATGATTTTAACATCCATAGGTGATCTCTTCCTTTTTCTCTACATGTTCTTTTCCCAATTATTACCCTTTCTTTTTACTTGCTAAGTCATCTCAATTTTGACTACTTCTAGTCTTTTCTTAAGTGACACTCCAACCTTGTTTTTCTATTTTTATCTTTTTCTAGAAATTAATCTAAATAATTTATATTTATCATGCATGCGCACAACCTTGTACGTTGAACTGTTATTTTGTGATGCACAAACTTCTATGAATTAGTTTGTTCTTTCTATTTCCTCTTGTGCACATTCTTTTGTGCACCATTCTAACTACCGTGCATGGCTAGAACTTATCCATTTTCTTATACCAACATTACCCCGTAATAGGTATATTATCCATCCTCGGAAAAATTATACCAAAGAATTCTCTTTAAATAATAAAGAATGGAAGATCAAATAATGGTGGTGCATACACCAATGAATCGATAATATAAATCTCCTATTGGTGGGCACTCAAATTTATTCCTGGGGTGGTTGGAGTAGTTCTTGAAAAATTTTCTTCATTATATTTTCTAGATCTTCCCACCCCTGTAAGCTTATTTGTTGTTATAAATGGTACCATTCTTGCAATATCCCAATCCTTCTCAAGGGTCATCTCTTCACCCTTCTCCTTTAACTCCCGATTATCCTACAAAGGTGTATTCATTTATTTTACCCTCGATACTTATATCTAACCCCAAGCACATCATAATATCACCCAAAGATACGCTAGGTGCTCACCTAAGGCACGCACAAGCACCGAGCCCCTCCTTTATGTGAGCTTTGCAAGAGAGTTTTGTCATTAATGGAGGATTATTTGCAAAAACAAAAGTACATGCATCTACTTAAAAGGTAGAAGATATAACTAATATATCTACACATCAATGCATCAAAAAAGGTAAATAAACATTGTATGAAGCACAAGGAACTATATCTGAGTCATGACAAGCCAAATAACATGAGGGTTTACACCCATAAAGAAGATGTACATAATATCTTCATGTATATTGATTTAAAAGAGTTTCTATTATCCACACTACATTCAAAAGGGTCATCTCAGACCATATACATTAAATGAAAGAGATCAAACCCCTCGAAATTAATATGATCATATATCCTAACTATGTTTTCCCCATTATAACCCTTGTTACAGAACTCAACACCCATACATATGCTTAATGATATCCTTTGTAACCTTCTAGCATCAAGAACTCTAAACCACAACATCATGAGCTCAAAACCATTGCATTACCTAACATTTATGTAGCACCTCATTACCCATATTCTTCTCCTAGCACTCATGTACCCTCTAGCAACTTTGCACTACCTTCTCCTTATTTTTGTTTTTGTCCCAAGCACTCCTTTAAATAGGATCAACATCCACCACCATGACTTCTCTCATGAGCATATTGCATGCCAAGTGTCAATGTGTTCCTCCATAGGTGAATGATTATCCTCTTTACAAAACCTTCCACTAACTATAATGATGCCTCTAGGAATATTCCCTATGTGGAATATCCTTTTCTTAGCCTCCAAGGTTCTAGGCTGACACCTTATTAACTTATCACACCTAATCGGGTCCTCACATTTTTTCTCAAGTGAATAAGTCCTTTAAACCCTTGTTTTACCTCCCACATGCACCCTAGTTTCACTTAAACCCTTCTTTAAAAAAATTATTGTGTGCTTTTCCCCAAGTACCCTTATATTACTTGTCCTATGTGCACATCTCTTAGTACTTAGCCAATATTTAGGGTCCAAAATCACCCCACACTACATGTGTTCTCCATCCTCGAAACATTTTTCTCCTTCAAAGAATAAAGAATAGTGGAATTGAAATAATCTAAATAAAGAATGGAAGAATGAAAGAATGAAAGAATATGCTACTACTGTGCGAGGAGTGGGAACTCCTTCTTCATAGATGCCTCAATCTTCTCCCAAGCATCTACTTCTCCCTATGCTTGCTAAATTAGGTCACCCACCAATGTGCTTACTTCATCAAAACTTAGTTCATTACTCTTAGATTTTAGCGTATCTACAATGCTTCCCAACTTCTTGCTAAGATCACCCTAGTGCATCCATCCTACAAGTGAATTAGGGGTATAGTTCCTTTAGCCTATTCTTAATCAAACCCCGTAAGGTTTTGATTGCTTCCAAATTCTTCTCAAATTTGGTAAGGATCTTATGCACACCACCCTATTTAATTTTTTTCTTTTCCTGAAATTCTTTTTAGATCTACCTCATGTGTAGCAAATAAATTTTCTTTCTACCATGTCTTTGTTGGCACAATTGTCATACACAATTTTGGCCATCTACACGATGGTATTTATTGTGGCAAGGAGCTTGAGTACCGAGTCACTATCTCCCCAATCTTCAACTTTTCTTCCTCCTTCTAGCATGCCATCACCTCTTCTTCCGAATCTAATGTGAGTGGCCACCTTTCCATGGTGAGGATGCAGGTCAAGTCTTCCAAGTAGTGCAAGGTTGACTCATATTTCTTCTCAAGTAGGGCCAAGTCTAGGTGCTTCAGGATAATGGCATCTAAAATGGCCTCTATCTTCTTGTGGACTTCATGTACCTTCACCTTTTCATCCCTTAGTTCACACCTTAACTACGCACTGATCAATTCCTTTTGTTTTATCTCCTTTTCCCTCTCAATGATCTCCTCATTCTTTTTCTCAATCTCCTCCTCTAAGACCCTTATTCTATTGTTTCTACCAAAGAGTCTTTCTTCCACCTCTACTAATACTTTATTGAGTGCATTGAAAAATTTCTCATCTGAAATTTGTTGGGAATTTACAAGAGGGTTTATTCCCTTGACATCTGGTATCTTCATTAATGTATCACGATTTACCTTGAACTCGGGTTCATCAACGTGGGACTCAAAATCCTAGGATAGCATTTTCCTTATGTGTGGGTATGCACCTTCTTCATCAAAATAAGACCAAGTAAGGAGTTGGTCAGTGGGTATGGTACTTTGGAAGTGCACATGCAGTACCTTGCTTGGATCATTAATATAATTCATAAAGTGTTCCTACACCGCTATTATGTCCTTCCCACATATAAGCTTCTATTGGGAACCTTCATCGATAACCTTGGGTCTCCACCCATTCTACCATACTCCTTTCCTACACTTGTACTCACTTCAATTTCCTTTAGCACTTATTCGGCACTTCACTCTACTTCTTTCTCCACTAACTGTTGGATAATACCGCTACCTCCCTCTCTACCATGTTATCCATCTATTCCTCGATCGGGGTCGGGTCTTCGATATTTCATGTTTACTTCCTCACTCCCCCTTTTCATGAGCACCTTCCTCATTCTCATCCCTCTCTTCATTTACTTCTTCATCTAACTCATGTACATCATACACATGATGATTTTGAGCCTCACCATGCTCTCCGTCATCTTCATCACCTTTTTCACCCTCCATAGTATATTTTTCTCCTAAGTCTAACTCTTTTTCACCCTTTTCTTCTTCCTTACTAGTGACACCAATACAGGGGACTTGTCTTTTTCTTATCTCTCGAGTGACTCTTCCTTCTCTGGAAACTCTTTTCTAATGGGAGACCTCTTCCGGTGGAAGTAAGTACTTCTTCCCGCACCCAAATCTTGTGCCCCTATTATCTATACTATCTCCGCGTTTGGGTCCTTTTTATCGAGCCTCCTCTATTTATCTTTTCCGTGGCACAACCTTTTTCCTCATAGTGGGGTCCTCAGAAATGGAGACATCATCTTTGACATAAGTGAATTTTTCATACTTAGGCCTAAGGCACAAATAAACCTTCGTTGTTTTCCTTCCTACAACAGAAATGTTGTTGGTTTTAACATGTGCACGTCATGGGAGACATACTTATCCACATAGGCACACTTCTTGGGGTATATTAACTTCCTACGCAGCTCACAAGTAATCTTAATCTACTACACTTAGATCAAACCTGAGTTTATTTGCCTCTTTGAATCGATTGACCCGACCTGGAAGTACTACCCCGTGAGGGAGAAAGGAAAATTACACCAAGGACTCTTGGTGTCATCTATCAAAGTAAATCTGTCGATACAAAAATGTTGGTATATGACGAACTCAGCCTCTCCTTGTACTAATGAAGGTAACTTCTCGGGTATTCTCCATTCAGCCCCAAATGCATCATGCATCCGTTTATACCACTTTTTTAGGCACGCCTTATGATTGGTTGTCATGGTGTCAAAATTATATTGTTCAAACCTCTTGGTAGGGGAGGGGTTCTCCTCCAAGTATTCCTACAAAACCTTATCCAACCCATCAGAACTATAATCTCGAAATGACAATGGTGAGGAGGATATTACCAAACATGATCTTCTCTCCATTGTGCACATAATTTATAATCTCTTTTATAATAAAACCGAGAGGTTACCAACATGATGTAGAAGGTGAATTTTCCCACATTCCATTCAAAGTTGCACATACATGGGATTTACAAAAATACATTCACTCACCCAGTTTCAAGTATGATCATACCTGGACTCGAGCTAGACCGAGTATTATTTCTAACGATCAATCCAAATACTCAACATGAAGAATACAAGAGAAACACCAAATTCATTGTGGAATTGAAATTGGATGTATGGATTAAAATATTCTACTTTAACAGGGAAGATAGGAAAATTAAGGTTCTTCTCACCATCTGCATAATCAGATGCTTTTTCTAGACCAGTCGTATCAAATTACCATTGAAGTAATGGCTAGGGTTACTGACTATGGGATAAAGGGAGGTCCACGTTAACTAAAAATAAAACCCCACTGAAAGACACGATGAAGGAGATGGGTGTCACAACATGCAACAAGGGAATCAAAATTACAAACATCCAAAACCCTGCTTTGAGGTATGCCGCAAAATCCATTTGTTTAAAAATTTACCATATGAATAGAGAGGATGACACCCATGGGATTAGTGCACAAGTGGCATTAGATATGGTGATGGCTCATTCTGAATATAACCTAGCTGAACTATTAGCTACAAAATTTCATGAAAATGTAAAGAGAATTAAATATGGAAAACACAATTTTTTTATGGCTCAATACTCATATGCTTGGAAATGTATTTCACGAGAACACTACCATAAAAAGAGGAACTGTTAGATTGGAAATTAGATACCCCCGTGGAAGAAAAAATATTTGAACATATGAAAACTATGGATGTCATCACTCAAATAACCTCACTTATTAAATGGATAGATAAGATCAGAGAGATAGTTGCAAATAAATCTAGGGTATCAAAACATATAGTGGCCAAGTATGAACAATAAGTCATGTTTTTATGGACATTGACTATATTTTTATCAAACCACTAATTCCACGAGATAGGTCAAGTACCTCCATTACCCTATGAAGCTTCATATGAGGTAGTATAAACTTCAATACAAGCATTGAAAGCATATCTTGTGGATCCTAGGAAACCTATTCTTCCTAGTTTTGATGATGTGATTATAGAAACCTTTGAGGAATACAAGCATCAATTTTCACCACAAGGAAAGTCAGAGACAATCAACGGGACATCCAAAACACAGAAAAGAAAGAAATCCCCTATCATTCAAAACCAGATTACCAAAAGATAGAAAGCCTAGCTAAGAAAGAAAAGTTAAGACAAGTTGCGGTGAATAAGGAAAGAGAAGAAGAACAATCTGAAGAGATAGAGTAAGTTTCAAGGTTAGAAGAAGAATATGAAGAGCACACTCCTTCAAAGACCACAAAAAAATCAGGCTTACCCTAAGTATCTAAAGATGTAGAGCCATGGATAGAGACAAATTTGACAAAATAGCCTACAAATACTATCAGAAAAGCTTATCTCCAGGTGGTATCTCATAGTTAACACAAGATTATGTGGCAAGCATAGGCAAGGAATAAATGGAAATAACAGAGGAAATAGTTTATTATTTGGAAAATTTTGGCTTCATTCTTGAAGATATTATGAGCCTACTTCTGGGTGAATTAATAAAGGAGATACAAGAGAAGATTGAGGTAGAAGAAACAAGCCACCTAAAGGACCTTCAACAGGAAATATCACACTTGAAGGTTATCAAGAAAAATATTCAGAAGAACAATGATGGTTTGAACAAGTAGAATAACTTATTGGGTTTCTAAATAAGACAAGAAAAGAAAGAGAAAGTAGGACATCAAAACCTATACAGACAACAGGGGAGGAAGCTAAGAAGAAGAGAATTGAAGTGGAAAAATAGAAAGTCGCGGAGATGGCTACCCAAGAACAACTAAAAGCACAAGCACAAAAACAAAAAGAAATTGATGAAGCCAAAGAAATAGCTGCAAAAGAAAAATAGAAATCGAGTTATAAGCAAAGAAAAAGCACGTAGAAATAGAAAAACAAAAGAAAGAACAGGAACAAAAAGAAAAGAAGGAAAAAGAAGAAGCAGAGGAAAAACAGAAAGTAGAGAAGGAGGGAAAAGACTAAGAAAAACATAAGATACTACAAGAACTAAAACAAAAAGAAGAAGAAAATAAAATAAAGGAAACATAACAAAATAAATAGAAGGAAGAATGAGAAAGGAGTAGGAAGAAAGAAAAATAAGGAAGAAAAAGAATAGAAAAAGAAGGAAGAAAAAGAGAAAAGGAAAGAAAAGGAAGAAAATAAATGTAGGAAGGAAGAAGAAGAAAAGAAGAGAAAGGAGGAGGAAGAAGAACATAAAAATAAGAAATGAGAATAGGAAGAAAAGAAACAGAAGGATGAAGAAGAAAAGAAGAAAAAGAGGAACTAGAAAAGAAAAAGAAGGAAGAAGAAGACAAGAAAAAGAAAGAAGAAAAAGTACTTAAGGTGAAGGAGATAAAGGAAAAGGCAGAAAAAGAGAAGGTAGAGAAATAAAAGGAGGAACATGAAAAACAAGCAAGATAGAGTTTACAAATCCCCTCCTCTAGTATAGTAACTACACAAGCACCTAGAGACCCATTAACAAAAATCAAGAAAGCTCTACAATAAAGGAAACAACAAAAATCGATCCAACTACATGAAGGATTTGTGTAACAAACTGCGCAAAGGGTGTCCAAGTTAATCTTGATCAACTCACTCCACTACAAAAATCTGTACCTACAGTCAAATACTAGAGCAAAGTGCTACCCATGATTGGATGTAGAGGTGTGTAGAACTTGAAGAAGTAATGCAAAATATGCTCTCCACCATAAAAATAGATAAGCCACATATCAAGATTGATCCCAAGCTCTCCATTGAGAGGACCAAAGAATACATGGTAGGAGAAATTTTGAAGGAACACCACATTAATTTAGAAGGAGAAAAAGAAATAATCCACAAAACTACCATCAAAGAACATAAGGCAGAAGTCATCAAACCTCATCTAGCAGAAAATCAGAAGAAAAGAAAGGAACTACAGAATCATGGTAGCAAATATGGAAACAGAGTTGAAAAATGCCATGGTATACTACACTTATACTATTGGATGGCCAAGTATGACCATGGAAGACAAGGCAGAAATGGAGAAATTAGAATAGGAAATTCACAAAGCATCTACAGAATATGATATTTCTAAAGACAAGGATGGCACACAAAGAGAAAAAATGGTGGATCTCACAAAAAATATCATAACCAGTAATGGGCGTGGCAAGAGAAAATATACGACATGCAAGATTGTAGTAGCAGATTGGACAAAGCATTAGTGAGGATGCAACAAGAAGCTACAACTACACAAGATCAATGGAATAAGGTATAGGCACATCCCACTCCATCTGAACTAGTCCCAAAATACAAAATTGCAAGAGTGGATAGATCAGGTGAATAACCATTTGGATTCCTGGTTCAAGTATGAAAATAATATTCTTCCAAAAATAACCAAATATATGCCGCAAAGTACACCTTAAGGGCTTAGAGGTTGGGGTGTCCTAAAACCCGGTCAAGGTGAGTCAAGTGAAGGAACCTTTGCAGAAATCTAAGTTCTGGAGAGGTTGATGCCTCATAGTTTGGTGTCCCATAAATCCAGTCAAGTGAGTGAACCTTTCCCTATGCTAGATGTCTAAATCATGGTGGTTAATGACCAACTCATTTTTTGTTGTTTTTCGCCACAATTTTTGAAGAATTTTTTGGAGGAAATATAGGAGTCTTCATCAGTTGTTGTCTCGAGGATGAGAAAAATTTTAAGAGGGGGATAATGTTGATAGGATTCTTCATCAAATTTTATATAAGTTGAAAAGTTAAGGAGATAGCCACAGAATGAAGGAAAAACTACGCATAGAAGGAGAAACCGTGAGACATAGAGAAACCGCACATAAATAAGGAAAACCACATAAAGCTAGATGATGCCATGGAAGACTAGAAGAAACTGACATAAAGGTACAAAACTGTGATACATAGAGGAAATTTCCAAAGATTAGGAAAAATTTTGATACACCACCGGAATCAGTAAAAACCAAACAAACGTCGCGTAACAAAGAAGAATCATGTTAGTAGGAGACTAAAGCCGATAGAGGCATGAGTCAAAGGAAGTTTCTTTTGAAACATATTAGATTTTGTATATCTATTGTAATTAATGTATTGTATAGTGTGCATCACAAAGACACATGTGTGGATGCCATTTTGAGATTTTGTAAGAGAGCTAAGTGATATAGAATGAGAAAATATGTATGTACTACAAACTGATGTAATAATGATTGAGGAATAAATAAAGAATGAAGTTTGGAGCATAATTTGTTATCATTGTTCATAGTCTGTCAGGTTTTTAGGTCAACAAGGGCCACTAAGCATCTATCTAGTAGGAATATATCCCCATGAGTCATCTTTGTTGTCAAAAATAACCCCAAGATATTTTGGTAACACTAAAATTCAATTTTTGGGGTTAGGAAAAAAGTTTAAATGCCGCATAATACTATAATATAGTGTTTTGCAGATTAAAGGACCTTTGTATTTTGTGGGTTCTTCTAAACCACTTAACAAAGGAGTTTGAGCTCGAGAATTAGGTAGATTCCAAGGAGTCTATACCTTCATGGCATAGAAAGAATTGATATGCAAACTTGGAGAAATTTGGTGTTCCATAGAGTTTTTCAATTCTACATAACAAAGGGATGAAATTTTCCATTTGAAAGACGTGATACATAGAAGAAAGGTTTAAAGTGCAACGCAACAAAGTAAATTAATAATTTAAAAGCTGGCCACGCCTCGAAAAGCTACGAACACTTCCCTATGTTTTGTGATTTTTCCAAATACATTATTCCATGATTTTTAAGTCCATGGAATGAAGGAAGTTGATTAAAGGAATATCCTTCATAGTTAGAAGCACCATCACAAAAGGGAAGTTCAAGAAAGTTGAAAGTTTATGGTTTTGCAAGTGAAAGAGTCTCTCTAATGGTTATATATTAGTGTCTCACTAATTTCTAAATCAGAGAGAGATGTGCAACTATATGAAAGTGATATGAGTAATTTAAGCCATGAAAAGTTGTGTAATATTCAAAAGGTCGTGTTTCACATAATTTTTTTGCATAATAAGCAAATCACATTCAAATGTTATGGGACAAGATGAAATTGGTTTATGTCATAGCTTGTGATCTAGAGTTCCATTTTTGATAGGATTTATTTTGTTGGTTTCATCTCTTCAAGGCCTTTATGTTCAAATGTAAAGTTGTAAGGTTGAAATAACTATCGAGGGAAAGTCATGAGAGCTCAAGAGAAATAGACGAAATCCATATTTCTTGTTTCAAGTTCCCAACCACCTCACCTACTTGAAGTAAAATCTCAAACTACGTCGATGCACTCACCTAGAATCTCGATGGCGTGTTGCAAGGAAAGGAAAAATATATCGAGGATTAATGGTGATAGGATACGTGGAAAAAATATTGTCTTCATTCATTGAAAATAAAAAATTGAATTCCCTCCCATCTCTCTCTTCCCCATTCTCATATTCTATAAATGTAAGTGTTTAGGCATATTTTATAGGTTCCTTTCTACCAAATCTAAATGTTGTGACTTGGAAAATTCCTTTTCTTTCCTTTAGATCTCTACAACTTCACATTTTTCATGAATTTCCTAGCCTATACTTTGTAATTGTGATGGAAACTTACCTAATGCAATACATTTTGATTATTTTCTGATGTAGGAGCATCCTAAATAAGTTTTCATAGATTTATTTTTGTTATGTTTCTATGGGAAATAGGTTGTAATAGGTTGGTGTGTGTATTTTCCCTCCATGTGTTCATTTGAATGGTCTAAGTGGAGTGTAGTTGCTCAAGAAGCCCAAAATAAGCCTAAATGTGTGAAAAAGGCATAAATAAGGAATTAGAATTGGACTTGAAGATATTGTCTCTCAAGGAAAATTTCTCCAAGTCCTCTCCACAGATAGAGGAAGAGTGGATAGCTTAGTTAAGCTTAGAATTTTGTTGGAGTGAAAGTAGGATAGGTAAGAAATTGAAGGATCCTTGTTTTGTGAAGTCTAATTTGGGCCTTTGGACCATATGTTTAGAATGGGACTCATAAAAATGAGTTTGAAATAGAGATTGGATGTAATGAAAATTTTAGTGAACGTTTGAAGATTTTTCATACACATGTGGGACTGTATTTACTTGTTTTGTTTTGTTTCCAAACTATTTTTCTAGTAGGACCGAGAGCTAAGAGGTGACAATCAGGTCTGGAATCATTGGAGGGGATTTTAATTCTTGAAAGAGTTGAAGGGGGTCAAAACAAGATCAATAAAATTTATTTGGGATTTTGAACATTTCCGTACAGTCTGTGCAATCCCATCTTCCCTATTGGCCCTCATCTAGGGCATCCTAGATCTCTCAATTTCCACAATGGAATTTGATAAAAACTAGTGAAAACCATGTCCATATGACTACCTAGCTTCCTTTCAAATTTCATGCTCTAGAATGTATGACA
The DNA here is from genome assembly GCA_018340775.1 of Taxus wallichiana var. yunnanensis. NCBI lineage: Eukaryota > Viridiplantae > Streptophyta > Pinopsida > Cupressales > Taxaceae > Taxus > Taxus wallichiana. Next base: position 612,807,445 of record CM031238.1, read on the forward strand.
CACATGTGATATTTTGATTCCTAGTTTCTAATATAGTTTTGGAATGCAAAAACAGGGGTGCAGAGGTGTGTAGCATGGTTGAGAGTGGTTTCAAGAGTCGAGGTTGCTAGAACAAGCCTGAATAAAAAAATTCCACCTTTTTGGAAGTTTGGAGGCTTGGGAATGAGTTCTTAATGAGTTTCCTTCCCTAAACCATGGTCTATGAGACCTAATTGCCTTAGGACAACCTAAAACTACCTTGTTTTCCAAAAAAACCTACCCTACATTTCTAGTATGGTTTTTGGAACCCCAAATGGGTATCCCAATGGTTATGAATCTCCCCTTGAACTTCCCTCTACTCTAGGTTATCCTACAAACTTCCTATTCTTAGGGCTACAATCCTTTCACTAGGCTTACAATAGATTGTAAGGAAGTTATTCATAGCCTTCCTTCTTGGGGGTTACAAATGGCCTACCCTACCCAGTTTTGAGGATTAGAGGTGTGTGTGTGTGTGTGGTTTGTGGAGTGTGAGTAGTGGTGGGAAGTGCAAGTGTGTCTAACTAGCATGAGTGAGTGTATTGTTTCAAGAAGAATGAGAAATTTTCACTAAAGAGTTTTCTCATTCCTTGAGTTTAGCATTGAGTGTTTATGAGTGATCCTAAGGTGTGGATTGGACCACACCATTTGTGGTATCATAGCATTGATATTGTGCACAATAAAAAGGTCTAGATGAAGAGAGAAAGAAGAGCTAGACAAGCAGAGATAGAGGCACTACAAGATACCACCAAGAAGATCAGTCCAAATAGCTCAAGCAACCCAAATTGCATTGGCGAGAGGATATCAAAAACCCGATAGCTAGGTTGAGAGACCTAGAGATGGCACAGAGAAGAGGAGTGGAGATGGAAGAAGTCAGTGATGGTGAGCAAGAGCCACCAGAGGAGGAGTTGGCTACGAGAGGTAGGGGAAGATACCTCGAAGAGATATTGATGTAAGCCATCATGAGATGAGCATCAAGCCAAAGATGGAGGTTCCTATGTATAAAGGTAATCTAAATGTAGAAGAGCTAATTGATTGGATCAATACATTGGATGAATATTTTTACTATGAAATATGCCATGACAAGATTGAAAAATCATGTAGCCCTATGGTGGGATGGAGTGCAAGAGAAGAGAAGGAAGAAAGGAAAGCCAAAGATAAGAATCTGGGATAGAATGGTAGCCAAAATTAAAGGTAAATTCATTCCTAGAGATTATGAGGTGAGTCTATTTAAACAATTGCAAAACTTGAGATAAAAATAAATGTCAATTAAAGAATACACTTGAATAATTTTATAGGCTTACTATAATATCATGACACATTGAAGGAGATATAAAGAAGGTATCAATGTACATAAAAGGATTGTGATTTTTCATTCAAGATTAGATAAGTCTTCTTGTTCCCAAGACAATTGAAGAGACTTATCAGACTTCTTTGAAAGCAAAGGAGAAGATTGCAAGGAAACAAAATCCTGTCTCAAGAGGTAGGGGTAGATCCTTTAGAGGAAGAGGCCATTGTAATGATAGGAGGTAGATGAAAACATCTATAGATCAAGGGATCACCTTTAATAATTTATCAGGTGGGAGAGGTAGTTACCCATCTAGAGGAAGAAGACCCTATCAAGGATACCAAAGAGGTAGGGGCATATTTTTGGGTAAATGTTTTAAATGCAATAAGTATGTTGGCCATAGATCTTATGAATGCACTGAGAACCTTTCAAGAATCCATGGAAAGGGTGTGTATGTGGCTCAAGGTGAAGAGCAAGATGAAGAACTAGAGGTAACACCAAGGAAAGAAAATATTTTAGAGGATGGTGAGTCATTATTGATGAAGAGGATCCTATTGAAACCAAACAAAGAGGCCATAGAACCACCATAGAGGAAGAATTTATTCATAACTAGATATAAGAGAAAAGGAAAATGTTTCAAAGTTGTGAAAGATAGTGGGAGTACAGACAATCTAGTGTCTGTTGAGATGGTTGAGAAACTAGGCTTGAAGAGAGAACCACAACCAGCTCCATACAAGGTGTCTTGGCTAAAAAAATCATCAATTGTTGTTAATGAGCAATGAAAAGTGGACTTTCAAATTGGTGCTTATAGAGATCAACTGGTGTGTGACATCATGCCTATGGACATTTTTCATATTTGTCTTGGGAGACCTTGGCAATTTGACAACAAGGCAACACATGATGGAAGGAAGAACACTTACACCTTCAAGAAGAATGGAGTGGAACATACACTCATACCACTGAAAGAAGACCATGATGAAGCTGAACCAAGTTCCAAGGTGATGATGATAAGTGGAAAATAATTCTTACAAACTATGAAGAAAGAAGAGGTAAATTTTGTTGTGATTGGTAAACTAAAAAGTGTAGTAACTAGTACTCAGTTCACTGATTTTCCTCTTGAGATACAAGATATGTTGAATGAATATGTTGATATTGTTGTGGATGATTTGCCTAATGAGTTACCACTGGTGAGAAGCATCAGTCATCACATTGATCTAATCCCAGGAGAAAACTTTCCAAAAAAACAGCTTATAGGATGAAACCTAGAGAGAATGAAGAGATCAAGCAACAAGTCCAAGAATTGTTGGACAAAGGGTTAGTAAGAGAGAGTTTTATCCCATGTGTTGTTCCTACAATGTTGAGTCCTAAGAAGGATGGTACTTGGAGAATGTGTACAGACTCTAGAGCTATAAACAAGATAACCATCAGGTATAGATTCCCACTACCAGAATAGATGATTTACTTGATTGTTTGAGTGGAGCAGCATATTTCTCTAAAATAGATTTGAAAAGTGGATACCATCATATTAGGATCAGAGAAGGGGATGAGTGGAAGACAGCTTTTAAGACTAATGATGGTTTGTATGAATGGTTAGTCATGCCTTTTGGCTTAACCAATGCTCCTAGTACTTTCATGAGACTAATGAATGAAGTGCTCAAAAATTCATAGGTAAATTTGTGATTGTTTATTTGGATGACATTTTGATATTCAGTCAGAGTAAGGATGAACATTTGAAGCATCTAGAGAATGGTGTTAGAAAAATTGCATGAAGAGAAGTTGCTAATAAATGTGAAAAAGTGCAATTTCCTTCAAGAAGAATTGGTATACCTTGGTTTTGTCCTTTCCAGAGAGGGATTGAAGATGGAAAAGAGAAAATTAGAGCCATACTTGAATGGCCAACACCAAGGAGTGCATATGAGGTAAGAAGTTTCCATGGGTTAGCTAGTTTCTATAGAAAATTTATAAGAAACTTCAGTGGAATTGTAGCTCCCATGATTGAAACTATTAAGGGTGATAAAAATAGTTTCCAGTGGACTGAAGCAAGCTAATAGAGGTTTCATATTGTTGAAGAAAAAGGTAATTGAAGAGCCCATTCTAACCCTTCCTGATTTTAGCAAACTTTTTCAAGTTGAGTGTGATGCTAGTGGGTTAGCAATAGGGGTAGTTTTGAGTCAAGGAGGAAAAACCAGTTGCTTTCTTTAGTGATAAATTGAGTGATGCAAAAATAAATTACTCAACATATGACCAAGAATTTTATGCATTAGTAAAAACACTGAAGAAATGGAGGCATTACCTTTTTCCTAAAGAATTTGTTTTGTTCACGATAACTATGCCTTGCAGTTTGTGAGTAACCAACATAAGTTGAATCAAAGGCATGTGAAATGGGTTGAATATTTTCAAATTTTTACCTTCACCATTAATAAAAAAAATGAAAATCTAATAAATTTGTTGATTCCTTGAGTAGAAGAATTATGATTTTGCAGGAGTTACAGGTGAACATCACAAGTTTTGAGAACCTAGGAGAGTAGTATGAAGAGGAGGATGATTTCAAAGAGGATTACAAAGCTTGTAAGAAACCTACCATGGTGGATAGGAGTCCTTGGCTGGACTACATGCTTCAATAATGCTTGTTTTCAAGGGCAGATAGTTATGCATACCTAAAAGTTCAATGAGAGATAACTTGATCAGAGAGAAACACAGTGGAAGCTTTTCTAGACATTTTGGGAAAAACAAAATTGTTATCCAAATTGAGTACACACTAATATTGGCCAAGAATGAGCCAATATTTTAAGAGGTTTTTTGAGAAATTCAAGGTGTGTTAGTACAGTAAAGAGCTAGTCATAATGTAAGATTATACCAGCCACTACCTATTCCAAATAGACCTTGGGATTGCATTAGTATGGATTTTATACTTGGCCTACCTAGGACTCAAAAAGGCCATGATTCAATATTTGTGGTTGTAGATATATTTACAAAGATGGATCATTTCATTCCATGCACCAAAACCAGTGATGCTACAAACATAGAAAATTGTTCTTTCAGGAGATAGTGAGATTACATGGATTTCAAGGAGTATTGTTTCGACAAGGATACTAAGTTTGTTGGGAAATTTTGGAGGAATCTTTAGAAGAAGTTAGGAACACATATGATTTTCATTTTAGAATACCATCCACAAACTGGTGGTCATATTGAAGTAGTCAACAACAGCCTTGGAAACATTCTGAGGAGTCTAGTAAGCATGCAACGAAAACAGTGGGATCTAGCACTTGCACAAGCTAAGTTTACATATAATGACTCTCCTAACAGAATTATAGGTATGATTCCCTTTCAAATTGGGTATGGAAAACACCCTAGAGGTGTGTATGAGTTGAGAAACTTGGGCAAGATGGAGGCCAAGAGTGTAGATGCAGAAGATTTTGCAAAGACCATGCAGAACTTCATGAGCAAGTGAAAATGAAACTTGAGAAAAGTTTCGTCAAGTTAAAAATAGAGAGAAGACCAGAGGAGGAAAGATATCAGTTTTGAGGTTGGTGATGATGTCTTAGCACACTTGAGGAAGGAAATATTTCCAAAAAGAGAGTATAACAAGCTCAAAGTTAAGAAAATTGGTCCATGTAAGATCTTGAGGAAGTTTTCTAACAATGTATATGAATTAGAACTTCCAAGAGGGATTGGAATATCTCCCATTTTCAATGTTGCATACCTATATGAGTACATGGGAGAAGACCAAGTTGAAGAGGAACATGAAATGGATAGCAAGAGGTGTCTTGGCAAGAGAAAATTCCAAAAGCTAAACCAAAGGAGATAGAAATAGTGTTGGACAAGAAGGTGACTAAGAAGACCAGAGATAAGGAGTATTATCAATACCTAATCAAATGGAAGGATTTACCAGCTGAGGATGCAACATGGATGACTGAGAATGACCTTCTCAAAATTGGAGCCAAGATTGAAGAACTAGTGAAGACAAACAAACCATGAAGAAGACTTTTTCTCTCATGGGTAGAATGATGTAGGAGCATCCTAAATAAGTTTTCATAGATTGATTTTTAAAATTTTGGATGGGAAATAGGTTTTCATAGGTTGGTGTGTGTCTTTTCCCTCCATGTGTTCATTTGAATGGTATAAGTGGAGTGTAGTTGCTCAAGAAGCTGAAAATAAGCCTAAATGTGTGTAAAAGGAAAAAATAAGGAATCAAAATTGAACTTGAAGATATTTTCCTCAAGGAAAATATCTCCAAGTCCTCTCCATAGATAGAGGAAGAGTGGATAGTTTGGTTAAGCTTAGAATGTTGTTGGAGTGAAAGTAGGATAGGTGAGAAATTGAAGGATTTTTTTGTGAAGTCTAATTTAGGTCTTTGGACCATATATTTGGAATGGGACTTGTAAAAAAATGAGTGTGAAAAAGAGATTAGATGTATGAAGATTGTAGTGAAGGATTGAAGAGCTTTCATGCACATGTGGGATTGTATTTACTTGTTTTGTTTTGATTCCAAACTATTATTTATAGCAGGACCGAGAGCTAAGAGGTGACACTCATGTGTTGAAGCATGTGAGGGGGGAGTGTAATGCCTGATAGAGTTGAATGAGGTCAAAACAAGCTCAATAAAATTTATTTGGGTTTTTGAATGTTTTCATACAAGTCTGTGTAATCCCATCTTCCCTCGTTGTCCCTCGGCTAGGGCATCCTAGATCTCTCAATTCCCATAGTGGAATTTGATAAAATTGGTGAAAACCTTGTCCAAATGACTGCCTATCTTCCCTTAAAATTTCATGCTCTGGAACATATGGCACACGTGTGGAATTTTGATTCCTAGTTTCTAGGACAATTTTGGACTTCAAAACAGTGGTGTAGAGGTGTATAGCATGGTTGGGAGTGGTTTCAAGAGCTGGGGTTTCTAGAACAAGCCTAAATAAACATTTTCCACCTTTTTGGAAGTTTGGAGTCCTGGGAATGAGTTCTTAATGATTTTCCTTCCCTAAACCATGGTCTATGAGACCTAATTGCCTTAGGACAACCTAAAACTACCTTTTTTCCAAAACAACCTACCCTACATTTTTAGTATGTTTTTACAACCCCAAATGGGTATCCCAATTGTTATGAATCTCCTGAAGAACTTCCCTCTTCTCTAAGTTATCAAAATGCCTATTCTTAGGGATACAATCCTTTCACTAGGCTTACAATGGATAGTAAGGAAGTTATTCATAGCCTGCCTTATTGGGGGTTACAAATGGCCTACCCTACCCACTTTTGAGGATAAGAGGTGTGTATGTGTGGTCCGTGGATTGTGACTAGTGGTGGGAAGTGTGGGTGTGTCTAACTAGCATGAGTGAGTGTATTGTTTCAAGAAGAATAAGAAAGTTTGACTGAAGATTTTTCTCATTCCTTGAGTTAAGCATTGAGATTTTGTGAGTGATCCTAAGGTGTGGATTGGACCACACCATTTTTCCTTCAAATTCTCTTTGTTTTCTGTGGATACTTACCCCCATGTTTTCATTTAGTTTTATTCATTCATGTCTTTCAGAACTTTGTGTTTCCTTTATATTTTTACACATGCAATTTTTCTATATCTCTCTAGTCATATTTGAACCCTTAGTGTTTGTGCATCATCATTCTTTAATTTTTCATATTTTTTCCTTTTTATCACCCTCGGATCCTATATGTTTTAGAATTATATTTAGTTATAATTATAGTTTGAGTATTTTCTTTTAGTTTTTGTTGAGCTAGGAGAGAAGGGACCAGCCTTCTTGGAGGTTTTCCTTAAGGAGAAAAGTCCCACACTTTGAAGAAAATACCATATAAGCCAAATTATTTGAACTTTCATGATCGATATAAGGGTTCCTCTTCCATTATCTAAAAGTAAGTTCCTACCTACTAAATACTAGATGTATCTATTCATAAAGTTATAGAATCCACATTAGGAGTTGATTATTATGGAGTACATTAAGGATTTATAGGTAATAACTATTAATTATAGCCATAATGAGGTCAATCAATAGAGGGCCACAAGATATATAAATGGTTTTAGGTTTGGTATGCCATAGAGTTGAGTATGGGAGAAATACTAATAGTAAATGAATCATATTAGCTAGTGCTTCAAACTAATGAGAAATTATCACATAATAACCATAATATCATGAGGGGAATGTATATTTTTGTGTGGAAAAATAATAATAATCATTAGAAAAGTTCAATCGAAGTAAGGATAAGTTGATATATGTGTAGCAATGCACAAGTGAGGGAAAATGGATTTGTATTTCAAGTATTTTACATGTCTTGAGGATTCAAAAATTTATCCATATAGAAATATTAGGCATCATGCATATGAGTTTCCAAAAACATATAATGATGGAATCATAAGGAGAAATATAAGTGTACATGTAGCATGTGGAGATGAATATTTGGTAGGATAAGTGGAGCATTCAAAAGAGCTAAAGAAATGATAGGATCTCTTGATGAAGAGTGCATTAATTAAGACAACATAGAATAGTGGTGAAGCTATGCATAAGAATATATTTTAAATGATTTAAAATTCCGGAGGTAAGTTTTTAAAGGTTATTATTGATAGTGGTAGCATAAATAGCCTGGTTCCTAGAAAAATGGTAACGAAGTTGGAATTGAAGAATATTGTACATCCAAACCCTGTAGATTATCAAGATGTTTGGAAAGCATGCCCATAACTAATAAGTGTGGTAATACTACTTTATACAAGAAGGGGTGTTATTCAAGGGAACATAATTATCCATATTAAGAGGATTTATGTACAAGCATTTGATAAGGGAGAAGCATAGGGAGATTAGTAAGTCACTTTGAATATTAAAATACTTCAGCACATTTGGTTGAAATATATTTATGGCTAAGAATGGCCATAGATGAGTAAAAATATGTATATGAATGAAGAGTTTGATAGTTGGAAAAGGAAAACTTCAAAACACATGATTGTATCAACCATTTTTATACAAAGAAACCAAGTAATGTTATCAACAAGGATTTTTTCTTAGGGTTATCAAGAAAATAGAATGGGAAATAATCCATGATTTTGGAGGAATGTAGAAAACTTGTATGGAGGAATGTTGAGCATGATTGAAGTATATTTGGAAATGCATATGTATCCATGAATTAGTTAGCTATGTAAGTAGAATTGAAACTAACTCATAGTAGTTTCAATACAATGCTAAACTAAACCTATGCACCATCATGCTAAGATTTTAAGAAAAGTTAACCTATCAACATTTCTACATTAAACATGAAATGAAATTTTCAAGCTAATATGCTAAACAAATTAACTTCTATCCCTTATTGAATGCTAAATGAGATGATACTTGAACCTATGTAGATCTCTAGCAATCAAAGATTTGATTATGTGCTTGAAATCCCAAAGTTTCTAAGAATGGAGTATTTTCAAATCATGGCTACAAGACAATTTGACATATATCCATATGACTTCAAAAACTTGGGTGGATGAATGCAAGAAATGGAGAAGGTTGCATATTTTAATGGAAGAATGCTTAAAAGATGACAAAATGGCTATAGTGTATGCTCTATGCTCATTTAGTAATGTAGTTGTCAATAGAAAGGTAGGAGGAGGGATCCTTATATAGCCCAATGGATAGAAGAATCTCTACATCCCTCTTCATGTGGGATAAATGGAGAGGTTGGGTTAGTTTTGGATAAGGGAGGTTTAGAAAGGGTTGAGTCAACCTTAGGAGAGTTTAGTTTTTCCTTTAGTGACCCATGGGGTTTGAGGGGCTTTATTAATTAACCAAAGTGATTAATTAATAGGTGTGTAAGCTTATAGAAGCTTTTTAGAGGAATAATTAGCATGATTTAGACTATGAGAGGGATTTAATCAAATAAGTGATGATTTATTGATTTAATGGAAGAGGAAGCTAATTAATTAATAATAATTAATTAGTCTAGATAGAAAGGGGATTAATTAATGGAAGGTCATTAATTAGTATATTTGTTGGATAGAAGAGTTAATTAACTAGTGTAATGTAGCTAATTAATGGTGATAGAAGAGGAAGTGTGCTATATTGACGATATGTTGTCAATTTGTGGGAAAGAGGATAATTAGCACAATTTAAGTATTTAAATTGCTCGGGTTAAATTATAGGTGTCTACATTTTCCCCTCTTTGGGGTGGTGTAAGTGACACCACTTCAAAGATAGTAGACAAATAAATTTTGAAAGCATAGAAGAAAAATTAGTAGAAGTGAGAGATGCCCCCTCGAGTGTCGATGGGGTGATGAGAGAAGGTGATCGACAATCAAAAAAGGTGAGAGAAAGGAAATAGAAGAATGGGAGGAAAAGGATGCCCTAAGTGAATAAGAAGAATAGTGTTGATAGGAGAATGATGTAGAGGAGGAATGAACACGAGTAACACAAAGATTAAGCTTTCATCCAATGTATTGAAACAACTTTATTGTCATCATATTTCCAAAGATCTACATCATCGGTCCTTATTAAAAATATAAGCATACAAAAAAATTAGGATGACATGAAAATCCATACTATGAATGGTTGTCCATTATAGAAACACCTACTCAATGCAACATAATAAAAGAAATGTAATATGAGAAGGAAACAAGCTCATTTAATAAGGAAAACAAGTACGAACACACATATTCCAACCAAAAATGGTCAAGATGGTTGTACAAATGTTTTTTTATCAAGTTGAAGATCCCCAAATGTTTGTGATTGACAAAAAGGTTAAAAATGATGCCCCGAGAAAGGATACATGCAAGGAAGATGATAAAGGACACCAGGTCCAATGAGAAAGCGTAGTGCGCTACTTAAAAAAGCTTGTGCAGTGCAACTATATGTGCCCCAGAGTACTAACGAAGAAAGCATTCTAGCTTTGTAAATGGTTGTAAATATGATGATCCGCAAGTCATTTGATCTATGAAGATGTGAAATTTCCAGCAAGATATATGAAAAGAATACCATGCACAAGACACGAGTTTCAGCCGCTATGAGCTAGTTTACCTAGTTTTGTGAGTTTTACAATTTTTAGGATTTTTTGGAGAATTTTTGAATTTTTGGGATTTTGGATGGATATATATATTTTTTTTGAATTTTTTTTTTTGGATGGGTTGGATGCATAGAAGAAATTAGAAGAATCAGCAAGAATCTCCCAGATGCAAAAGAAATGCCCCATGGGAGAAGAAAGAAGCAACAGATGACAAATAATGCCCCAACATAATGGAAAAATTAATAAAATAATTATTTAATAAAAAATAATTATTCGATGGAGTGTGTAGAAGAAAGGATATCGCCTAGGAGCAATAAAATTTTCCTAGTGAGAAGAAAGGGGTACCAGATGGAAAAGAATTCCCAACATGACGAAAAATGAAAGAAAAATAATTATTTAAATAAAATAATTATTCACAGCGAGTAGAAGAAGAGTTAGAGAAACAACGATGGTCAAAACAGGCTTCTAGGCATCACGGCTAGTGAGAATGGTTTAATATACCCCACCCATGGGGGTAAATCATCGTAACAAATTTATTTGTTACCGACTGCTACCAAAATTTTACCGCAAGACCCTCGATAATGATGAGGATGATGGTGAGAGGACGAGCTCACAAGAGACGCGCCAACCAAGTTTAGGAGTATGCCCGGCATGCAAATGATGGCCTCTTCATGAGTAGCTTGACCTAATTCATCAATTTCAAATTTAATAGTGTAATTAATGCTTTGATTAGGATTCCAGAAGTAGGGTATAACATAGGCATGCATGCGTGAGGGTGCAGGCACCCCTATGGTGGCATAGGTACCCCTGAAGCACATGGGCACATGCATATGCACTAGAAATCATGTGTATGTACATGCATACACCCCAAAAATCATATGCACATCTGCACACATCCACATAGTACATACACGCATGTGTATGCACCAAAACCTTGCACACACATACATCGGACACCCGTGCTCACGCACGGGAAGGATAAACATTGCACAAGAGCCCCGAGGTGAATGCTTGCACGTGCATGCACCAAAAGGGGGCACACCCACCAAAAGGTGCGCACATGCCATAAAGGGGGTGTAGGCACCTAAAAGAGATGAATAAGAGGGGAAAATACCAAAAAATGACACTTAGAAGAAAAACAAATTAGCGAGATGATAGAAGAACTCGAGAAGAACTATTAATGTCTAATACATGTCATGTTTTTATAGAGATGTTTTCCAGCGTTGCAGATGTGAGAGAGACACACTCACATAGCTGAGATGGAGGGGAGCATGTGTCGATGAGACCATCACGTGATGATGATACTATTGGAGGCGGTTGGTTTAGGCTATGTAGCATGGATGCCATCAATTACCCTAGACCATGGCCTATTGACCACTTTGATTGAGTGGTGGCATAATAAGAGCCAGTGTTTTAGGATCCCCACAGGAAAGATGACCATCACATTGGAGGACATGTGGTGGATTTTACATGTTCCCATTGTAGGCTCGATGATTGAGTATACGAGTGATTTTGGTCGATTACTGTGGCAATTAGTGACCTATTTGGCCGTGATGAGATACCCCATGAGGGTATGACAATATCCTTACATGATTATATAGCTGATCGACTCTTCACCAGGACCACTTTACTTGATGGCTCTTATCAGTGGGTTCTTACTCACTAATAAGATAGGGACATCATTTCCAATGGGATTGATCACACTAGTACAGATTGTTTAGTGGTGAGCGATACTATTGGGGCCAGTGCATACTGGCACATTTATACTGGGATCTACACTTGATTACTTACCACCATTAGAAGACAATGGGGCCGACATCTTTGCTACAGATCTAGTCATGGGACCATATAGAAATTAGGTGCCCTATAGGTGTGTTGCACACCCAAGCACCAGAGGAGCCAACATACATGGCATGGGTCTCCGTGGGAGAGGACGTACGAGGGAATCTAGGTAGCATCTACTACTACTATCAAGAGTTTTATGATCTACATCGGAGAGACATCATCTGGAGACCCTACAGACACATACAGTGGCCCAAGGATGGAGTAGAGCTTAGTGTCTGTGTAGTAGAGCACTTTCTACTTAACAGCCATAACTATATTACGGAGATATACAAGGTAGACCGGTGTCAGCAATAGATAGGCAGGGCTCGGGGTGTCCCTCAGCCCAATATGTGGTATGCTCATCATGATGCGAGAGAGATGGACCATGGTCCGTGCATACAGGTATTCGAGCCAAATTTAGTTTCTTACATGAGGTATCATATGTTTGGGACCCTGTTTGATAGGTTAGAGACCCAGGCACCACACCAGATTACATGGCCATGGTATACGATCATTTTTTGTGGCACTTGACTATATGAGATGAGGCATGGGGAGTAGGTATTCGAGCACCACTTGAGGTCCCATATAGTAGTGATGATGATAATATAGGTGTGGGTCATGTTGACAATCCTTTTGATGAGAAGTGACATGATGGGCGGTGGTCAAAGTACAAGATCTGGACAAAGGCAAAGCAGGAGCCGGGACAAGGATAGGCACAAAGCACTGAGCATAGGCATAGGGTCATACATAGGATCCTAGGCCTAGATTACATGACCAGGATAGGTCCATGGATAGGTACAAGTCCGGTATAGGGACAAGCTCGAGGGTGATTTCGAGGTTAGCTCGAGCCGAGGGTGGAGATGCAAGGAATAGCTAGCTACCTTATGGTAAAGAAAGTGCAGAAGCGATAGCGGAGAGAGATCAGGCCCAATCTCACATTTTGTTTATGATGGTAGATAAAGACAGGCCAAATCCCAAGCCTTCTAAGGAGGAGATGGCTCTACACACTTCTCGCAAATATGCCGATGGCCACTCAAATGGTTCAGTGACGAGCTTACTATAGCAGACCTGCACTCCGTCTATAACTAGCGATAGCCAAGAGAGATCAACTTCATGTGGAGTGAGCGGTGGGTCGAGCCGAGATTACATTTTATCAACAGAGGTAGCTTCCTTTCGACACACGAGATGGGACAGAAGTGACAATCCGCACTCACCAAGACTTGGCTACAGTGGAGGGTAGAGCCTCCTATTATTGGTCACTATATTATGAGATTGAGAGGTAGCAGCCTAACCAAAAGTTGAGTGGATCAATGAGATTAGATAGGCCGTAGGCATCAACAAGTAGCCACGAGGTCACTAGACCATTATGAGATTGTTCCTCCTCCATCACCAAACCCTAGTCCATTTAAGGGTACTAAATTTGACTCTCATTGTATTCTTTGGATCAACTTGAGATTAGATATAAAAGCCTCTTATGAAGGTGTTTATCATTCTGAACTATATGATGTACCATTTTTGTAGCCACGAGGAATGAAGGCTTTATTTTTTTATCAATGTGTAGCATTTTTTATGTACACCTGGGAGCCATTTATGAGTTATACCATTCAAGGCCCATTTTGTATTGATGATGTATATCCTCTTTGAGACAAACATTTTATACTTGTATACATGAACATTTTGAAGGGCTTGTTATGAGATGACTTTGACTTTATTGTTTTGTGATTCTGATTACATTGTATGATGTGTATGATGATATGATTTGACTTCACAATGCATCATGATGAAGTTGAGATGTTTATGTGTTTGATTTTGATATGATAGATCCATGATGATATCAATTATATTGTACATGTGATGTTTTAGATTAGTGGCCTCGGGGTGATAGGATAATAAGTGTGGGGGATAGATTTTGATATTTATGATCCCTCTTGCCCCCATTTTGATTTATGAGGATTGCTTAGCATTTGTATATGTATACTTAGCTATTTATTTATATATGATGTATAGATGATGTTATATGTGATGATATTGATGGAGATATGATGATGAGATAACAAAACTATGTACATGCGACAAGAAAATGTTAACAAACCTAATCAAATATACAAGTGCTAACCAACATGAATTAACACAACTATGTACAATTATTTACAAGCATGCAAAAACACACTTCATATCTACAAGTAAGAATGAATTTAATCTAAGAAAGAAAAGATGAATCTTATCAAAGTATACCTAAGTAAAAACTATACAAATTTATAAACAAGCAACAACTATACAAGAAAACAATGTACACAAACAAAGCAAGAAACAAGATAAAGTAAGTAAACTAAAGTTATGTTTTTGCAAGATTGTTTTGTGAAACACTTTTCTATTGTTATTGTGCTTTTGTGAAACAATTTTCTATTGTTTTTGTGCTTTTCAAACATTTTTGAATGTTTTTGTGATTTTCTAACATTTTTTAATGTTTTTGTGATTTTCTAACATTTTTGAATGTTTTTATGATTTTCTAAGGTTTTCGAAGCTATGCACAGGTAACTAAGAAATGTGGATGCCCCCAACATTAGACAGAGAATATACAAGGGTAGGTGCCACATGTTTATAAACAGGAAGGTGAAGTCACATAAGTGCCCCCAACGTTAGATGGGGAATATGCAAAGACCATCCCTTCACAGATTAACAAGAGGAGAAAAAGCTAGATCAAGGCTTGACATGATAGGTTCATAGGGAATCTCAGATGCAAGCACGGAACTAGCCATATGCTAAGTAAAACTACCCTCTAGATGCAAGATGTTTGTGAATAACGAATGCTCCCAAGGTGCCGGAAACTTGTTTTCATGAAGGGACCTATCCACTATGCCACGATTGCATGGTTTTCACATATGGATGACCTATTTTCTCTTTTTCTTTTCTCTTATTTTAATTTTTTTGTATTTTGATCATTTTTACTCTTTTTTGGTTAGCTTTTCTAATTTTTGCACCATTTTTAAGTATAGAACTACTTAAGGTGCATGGTATTCATACGTTTTTGGAGCTCATCACCATTAGGATGGGTAATTTTATATGCTCATGTACCATATTTGGCCAGAATGATGTAAGGTCCTAACCAATGTGGTTTGAACTTGCCTTTCTTCTCTCTTTCCACCCTTGTGTTGAACTGATTTTCTTTCATGACCAAATCTCTGACCTCAAACTAATGAGGTATGATCCTTTTGTTGTAATTTCTGGAGACTTTGTTATGATACACTTTGAGATGGTTAAGGGCGCGGATGCGCTTTTCATCTAGGAGTTCTAATTCTGCCAGCCTAGCCACTTTGTAATCCTCATCCTTGTCTAGATAATCCCTAAGAGATATTCTCAAGGAAGGAAGCTCAATTTCCAATGGGATGATGGATTCAATTCCAAATACTAGGGAATAAGGTGTCGCACCAATAGGAGTGTGAATGGAGGTCCTATAAGCCCAAAGGGTTGGGTGAATTTGCAAATGCCAATTGTAACATGTCTTACTCACCATCTTTTCCATGATTCGAACCAATGTTTTGTTAGTGGCTTTAGCCTGCCCATTACCTTGTGGATAATATGGCGTAGACCACTTCAATTTTATTTGAAATTGATGACAAAGGTATTTCACTGTCTTGTTCTTGAATGATTTTCCATTGTTAATAACTATGGCCATAGGAATGCCATACTTGATATATAAGATGATTCATGATAAACTTTGAAATTTGAGCTCCTATAACATAAGTCAAGGAACAACCTCCACCCACTTAGTCAAATATTCCGTACTTATGATGATGTGAATATGACCATTAGATCAGGTAGGGGTGAGCTTTCCTATTAAATTCAGTCCCCATTTGGAGAATGGACATGGGGTTATGATTGGTTGCAACAGTTGTGACGGCACATGGATGAAATTTTCATACTTTTGACATAGTACGCATTTCCTCACATAGTTGCAGCAGTCTATTTCCATAGTAGGCCAATAATATCCCACTCTCAACAATTTCTTGGCTAGAACCATCCCATTTGTATGGGCCCCACACACCCCTTTATGTACCTCTTTAATCACTTGGACTAACTCTACTACATCTAGACAATGCAATGATTCTCATCGTAGCCACAACGATAGAGCGTACCTCCTAAGAGGTTATAATGGGCTATCTGGTGGATAAGGATTTGTTTTTCAAAATGGGAGATGTCAAGAGGGAAGGTGTTGTCTTTAAGATAGGTGAAGATGTGCTCATACCATGGGGAATTGGGACCAACAACCTCACAAGACAAACAATATTCTGACATGTCATATGCTGGATGGCGTAGATTTTCAACAAAGAAAGGGATATCATTTCTTTTAGGTGGAATTTGCATCATAGATTCTATGGTTTCCATAGTGTCTACGGATTTATTTTGTGCTCTTGGAATCTATTCAAATGTGATACGCATAAAATACTCTTTCAAAGTTTCCACCAGTTTCTTGTAAGGGATGAGCTTCTTGTCCTTAACTTTGTATTCATCGTTAACTTTCTTGATGATCAATTATGAATCACCAACGATCTTAACATGATGGATATCCCATTTGATTAACATCTTCATCCCCACAATGAGTGCCTCATATTCCGTAATATTATTTGTACAAGGAAAACCAAGGCAAAAATCTTGAGGGATAGGGTCGCTGGTGGAGTAATTAATACCACACTTTCCCTCAAACCATAAAAAGTAAGAGATCCATCAAAGTGCACTTTCCATATGACATATTCCTTAATATACAATAATGAAGCATCTAGCAGATCCAGACTTATAGGTTACATTCTGGTAACATTGCTTCGCTAACCGATCAAATGAGTACTTGTCCTTTTACTAAATTTTGATGTACATACTCAATGTCAAATTCACTTAGTAGAATGATCCAATTAGTCATTCTACCTGTAAGGGTGGGTTTTGACAATAGGTACTTAAGCGGGTAAACTTTGGATATAAGCTTGTTTTCATGTTCAACGAGTAATGGCGAAGTTTTGGAAGGTCAAAACTATATCTAAACAACCTTTTTCAATCTGAGGGTAGTTGAGCTCATAAGCAATGAGAGTACGACTGAGATATTACACAAATTTTTATTTATGGCCAAGCTCATATTGAATAAGCAACGCACCAATAACAAATTGAGTAACATAAATATATACTAGGAGTGGCTCACCGAGAGTTGGAGGCATGAGGACAAGTGGATTAGATAAGTATTTCTTAAGCAAGGTGAAGGCATGTTGTTTCTCTAGTCCCCAAATAAATGAAACATCCTTTTTAAGGAGATTGGTTAATGAATGACACTTTTCAACAAGTTGGGAAATGAAGCGATGGATAACCTATATCTTTCCTTGCAAGTTGTGCAGTTGTTTGATGTTTTTGGGAGGAGGCATTTTAGTAATGGCAGTAACTTTAGTTGGGTCTACCTCAATCCCTCTTCATGATACAATGAATCCAAGAAAATTTCTTGATAGTACGCAAAACACACACTTCTTTGGATTCAATCTGACTTTGTATTCCCACAGGCGTTCAAAGATATGCTGCAAAATCTCAGGGTGATTTGCTCTTGTTTTGGATTTCTCGAGGATATCATCCACATAGTCTTCCATGATGTCATGAATCATATCATGGAAAATCATGGTCATTTCCCTTTGATAAGTTTCTCCTATGTTTTTAAGGCCAAAGGGCATTACCTGATAACAAAAAGTCCCCTAGGGGTTGTGAAGGCCATCTTGTGTTGATCCTCATCTACGATTTTGATCTAATTGTATCCAAAAGCCATCCATAAGAGATAACATTTCATATCCTGCAGTTAAATCAACAATCATATGAATATTGGGAAATGGGTCATCATCTTTTGGACATGCCTTATTAATGTCTAGAAAATCCCTACAAATTCTAATCCTGAATGGTTTCTTTTGTATGGGGACTATGTTTGATATCCATTCTGAATAATTAATAGGTCAAATGAAGCCTTCCACTAGTAATCTTTCTAGCTCTTCTTTTATTAGAAGGGCCACCTGTGGATGCATTTTTATGAGATTTTGTTTGATGGGCTTTGCGTCTATATGTACTACTAGGTCATGCACTACTAAATTTGGATCCAAGCCTAACATATCCTTATAGGACCATGCGAAGACATCTACAAATTCCCATAGAAGCATGGTGAATGTTTTTTGTTCTCATGCTAAAAGTGAGGCTCCAAATTTTACTATCTTTGGATTTTCATCTGTTCTAATATTCACATCAATGGTTTCTTCTACTATCATATTTGACAAATCTTCCATATGTGTAGGATTAGGAGGAAGATTGAGATCTTCTTCTAAGGGTGTCTCTACGAGATTTTCACCCTTGGCGTGGTCACTTTTCTTGTCTATTGATTTTTTCACTTGTTTGTCAACCAATGCCTTAAAGAGGTTTTCACTATGTGACTTGGAATTTTGTTTTTGCCAAGGCTTTTCATTAGAACCATTTCCCTCACTTTTTCTTAAGTTTTACCAACCATGAAGCTCAACTTCCTTTCGAAGTATGCATGAGTATCTAAGTCAATGTAGAAACTTTTCTTATGGTCTCCGATTGGAATTATATCTCAAATGCCCATGAATTCTACAATGGATTTGTTATTTTCAAAGAGATCCAATAGCACGTGACGTTGTTGGTCCCATTCGACAAGGTCAATTTGAGGTTCACCAGGGGTTATGGTAAGGAAAGTGGTATCCATGAACATGTTCGTGGAGGCAAGATCCTCATATTGGCTATAATGGGAATCAGATCGCTATATAAATAATCGAGCTATCTTCGCACTCAGCGCAGGTGGCATCTTGATCATTAGGGTGCAATCAATAGGGTCAAATATCGATGTCATATCTTTTCATCTTGAAATGTGGAAGAAGAACTGGTTCTCTTAGCCCTTGCTCATTCTTTCTGCATCCTAGACACTTGTAGCCCATGTAATACATCATTCGGCTAGACTTCTCATACTTAGGGATTTCGTATAAATTTGGTTGAGTATCTTCTGGGACCCAAGTCGTAGATAGGTCCAACAATTTCTCTTCAGCGAGAAATCCTCTAAGTAAAAATGACCCAATATTTTTCTCATCTATAAGCCATTTGAAATGATAGTTGGATCGGCCTCTAGTTGTAGGTGAAAATGATAGGTCGAAACCAAAAGATCTTGTTTCTTGGTGTCACCCAGATTTCATCCTGAAATCTGTGACTACCCTATCCAAAAAAAATTCATACTTTTAAAATAATGGGTCATTTTGTGTTTTTATTGCCTAAAAGTTGTTGTATTGTGTTAAGATATTCCCAAAGAGCCATATTAGCCTTTTTCGCCAAATACCCAAATGCCCAAAATTATTATATTCGTCAAGTCGGGGATTTGTCTCGGGAAATTTGTATTTAATTATTTTGAGCCCCATTTGAGGCTATTTGTGCTCTATTTTAACTCTTTATGGTCGAACATGTCATTATTCCCATGTACCAGGAAGGGTTTAAACTTAGTGTTTTTGTGTTGTTCCATTTCGTTTTTGTGAAATTTCTCTAGAACAATTCCTTTGTCGGGTAAGCCCGATTCTTGGCCTGGAGCAGTTGGAGAACATGTATGCACATTATTCCCGGAGGAAGTCACCATCGGAGGTTTGGATCACTGGGAAAAAGTAAAGTCGTGCAGAAAATCCCTGCGGGGTTGGGCATATTTTTGGAAAACAAAGGATTTAAGCTACAATGGGAAAAATAGAACCAGCAGGCAAGGTGGGAATTTTGTACCTGCCTAATAGGGTACTTTTCCCGTGATATAAAATTCACTTAAGCTGCAATGGGAAAGTTAGAGGTCAGCAGCAAAGGGAATTTATTGCCTGCCTTGTAGGGTAAAAATTCCCATGGTGAAATAAAAGAAAAGTGACTTAAGTGAAATAATGGGATTTTATTACCTACCTTACAGGGTAAATAATTCCATTTTCAAATTCAAATCACTTAAGTGGATCATGGGAATTCCAGAGCTTCCTTGCAAGATAAATAATCCCATTGTGAAAAATTCTTAAAAATAGAATTCTATTATGCAAAAAAGTGTGCCCCCTTTGGTGAGAAGATGGCAGCCTTAAAGTGGATTAAATTAATTAATTTTTCTTCTAAAAAGGGTGCCCAAGTATGGAAGAAAGTCAACAAAGCCAAAGGGAATAAAAGAAATAGAATTAAATGGATTAAATTGATTAAATTTAATTTATTTAAAGGCTGCCCCCTTCATGTCAAAAAGTGCGCCCCATTTAGGATAGATTTAATGATTTTTGAAGCATTAAATCATTAAATTAAATTCTATTTTCAGTGGCTATGGTCAAGGCACACTGTGAAGCTTAAGTGAAGTGAAGAGTGGATGAATTAAATGAATTAATTTAATTTATTGGATGGTTGTCCTTAAACATGCTATTTTTAAAGAGAGAAGCATGATTTTTAATTAATTAATTGCCAGGAATAGGAAGGGCAATTATTAATTATAGAATTGTGAGGGTTATATAAGCATGGGCTGCCATAAGGGTGAATTATTTAATTCACAGGTAAAGAATTGCAGCCAAGAGGAAAAGTGCGCCCCATTTGAAGAAGGATTTTGCTCAGACAAAGGTGAAAACAAGGCTAAAAGCTTCCAAATTTGGCGCATGCTTTGAAGGAGGTTGATTTGTGTTTGCATAAGTGTTACAGGTGCTAAGGTGAAGTTGGAAAAGTTCATGCTCTCTTTATGTGCAAATTAAACATCAATTTTTGGGGCAGCAGGCTTGAAAAGTGCAGATTTTTACAATTAAAATTCACTATTCATGGTCCGATGGCCATCTTTGTCTAGATTAATTGTAGGAATTCATTACAGGTGCCTTACAAAAGAAAATGAGCTTTAATCAATGTCCAATACATTGCATATATCCTCCGAATCTGAAGAAATATCCAGATCTACACCAGTTTTGAAGAAATCCACCAAATAAGAAGAAAAAGAATTATTCAGACAAAGATAGACAAAGCAATGGCGAAGAGAGATGAAAAAGAAAGCACAATGGAGTCATGCATTGCTTCCAAACTTGCAGACATAAGAGATACGAGATCTAGGTCAGAACCTCTTTCGAATTGATTGATAGATCTAGAGCGGGAAAGACTTCACTCATGTGTGTGGTTAAAAGCGGTGGAATTATTCGAGCTACAGCTCTTTCCATGCATAGCCCGATTGCCAAAGTTTGTTATGGAGTGTGCTAGATCTTACCTTCCTTCATCCGATCGGTGCGAGATGCTACAGGGAAAACAATAATTTGATTGGGACGCCGAATACATCAATTGTTGTTTGAAGATTCCGGCATGAAAGGTGGTGACTTCCATTAGTCTTCAGGATGCCAGCAGCAGGTGGGAGAAGCATAGAGCTGATTGCATGAGCATAATGAATAGCAGATACATGAAGAAGCCTAGATCTCCTTCAAATTTCCCAAGAACTCTTTCATGGTCCAATTTGGTGCAGGAGGTCGATGATATTGTCAAATTGTTATGCAAGATTAATGGCGAGGAAAATGCTTACACTTTCCGTACATAGATGTATGCTTTCATCAGGACCATTAAAGTCAACAAGGTTGATTCCATAATCAATTGGTCGAAATTATTAGCGACAACATTGGTGAGCAACTCGAACGTGAAGCATACTTTTAGCTTCAAAATGACTTCCTACTTGGTGTATGCTACAGCTTCACAAGGCATCTTTTCCAAGATGGATAGATGTGGTGTTCTTTCTAAGGACCCCATTTTCGAGTGCTACCCATGACTTACTTGTACCTACATGTGAGAAATATTTCAAAGTATTCAATGATGAATCCTTCTACGATTTCATTTACAGGATAGACAAAGACTTGAAGGCCAACAGGGTAAGCAAGGAAGCATGGGAAGCTGTGTCCAAGATTGGCAGTCTATTCATTCAGTTTGATTTCACATACCTCAGGGTTACAGGATTTTCTGGAGAACCAATAAAGATGCCCAGGTATCCGAATGATATATTGATTGCCATGGAGTTGAGCAGGCAACTTGTGGAGATACACGACCTTCAGTCAAAATGGCACAAGTCTATAGGCTTCTTCCGATCACTGTCGGACATTATAGCTACCATAGCATTCATAGAGCTCGAGGGATGGAGACGTAGATGTTATCTAAGTATGAGCAAGAGTTCTTCCTGGCACGACTAAACTTTGATCCATTTGGAGTAGCCGGGAAGACGATCTCCTAGGAGTACGCACATGTGCCTTCATTAGAATATTTTTGGATGAAGTGCAAAAGTGAGTACGAGGTTAGAAAGAGAGATTTCAATAGGCTATCAGCAAAGCAAGTGTTTGAATTTGGACTAACACGGATACCTGTGGATCTTAAAGATGATGGGAATGTGGTACTTGACACTTACCATCAAATGGGAGGAGATAAAGCCGTACTACAGGATAACGTAGGAGGCTGCCATACAATTGAAGAAAGATCTGGAGCTATTTTGGTGAATACTTCAAACTGGCTGCTGACGAAGGGATATTGCCTTGATGAATCAAGTCATGGGAAACTTCGGTGCAGGAGATTCCCTCAAGCGGAAGCATGAAGGAGAAAGTAGCAGAAGGTCTAAGAAGTTGAAAGTACACAGAAGATCTCAATCAAAGGAGAAGATCACTTCTATGACCATGGCTTTAGCTCTAGCTTCTCCAGCACCCAGTACTTCACAAACTATTACACCACAATAGGATACTTCCATGCCTCTACTAAATCCGGAAACATTCATCTTCTCTCCTTAGCCACTCGTCAAAGACTATTCCGGAGGAGATGTTGAAGCTGAAAATGGTGGAGTTCAAAAGACCTTTATCCTTGGATGATTGAGAGGATGGCAGCCATCAAAGTGTGGCACTTTTCGATGGAGAGGAGGCGGAGGCGGGAGATGGTAGTGCACTCAGTGACTTCTCATTCTCTGAGAAGTAACTTCTCGGAATGGTTGGCTTCGTAGTTAGTTCCAGAAGCGAGAATGGAGATGAACTTAGAGGAGCATGACTTGCAGCTACTCCAGAATCTGGGTGGAAGAGACAGAAGGCCTAAAGTTGCTAAGGTAACTTCAAGGTTGATCATCGAGGATTCGAGAGAGAAGTTTGTTGAGATGTCAATTCCGGTAGAAGGAAAGAAGGAGGATGAGCTCACGGTAGAAGATGTGACAGTAACCAAAGTACCCCTTAGTCAAGCCACCACTGAAGGATTGAAGCAGGATACACAGACATTGATAGATGCTCTATTCCTTAGGCTTGATAGAGAAAAGGTGGAGAAAGATGAGCTACAGAAGCAAGTATCTCAATTGTGCGAGATCATAGCCAAGGTTGCTAAACCCTCCATTCAGCCCATTTCAGAGCAGGTGAGTGATCATCTTATGCAGGAAATGGAGGATGCAAGCAATCAAGTAAAAGATATTGACGAATGGAAGGATTTGATTATTCGTCAAGCTTATGTGTAACTTGGAGAAGTGCCACCTAAAGGTTATGAATGATGTGGAAAATCAGTTGCACCAATTGGTGACGAGCATAGTGGACATGAACACAGTTGTTGAGAGTAACCTGAGTATTTTGGCTGAGATCAACAAGCTGCCGGGAGATGTATTGGTTACGGAGTAGATTATACCAGATGGATCAATTGAGAAGGGGAAGCAGCTAGAATTTGCGGTATCTTTCCGTTTGGAGATTTGTAGAGTTTTGCTGAAGAGGATGTAGGCACTTGAGAGTAGGACATCATCCTTACCAGATAGTATCATTTCTTTCACTGAGGAGGACGTGGTCGGAGGTGTTACTTCATACGTGTGGATCGTTCCTAGCAAGGTTCCTATTGTTGCAGACTCACAACACCCCTGGATGCAGATCAGGCTTCTAGGTTGATGTTCAGGCATCCAGTGTGATTGCACAACATGGAATCCTTTCTCCAAGTGTGGGACTTGTAAAGATGAGAAAGGATTCTCTAGAGAAGGCTGGTTCTTATTCCTCTATTCAGATGCACACAAAAATGCAGAGGGTTTACTAAAACCTAATCTAACTTGTCAAGGAGACAGGTGAGAACTTGTTTTGCAAATCTAACACAGACCACATAGATGCAATACAAACACTATGCACAGGTAACCAAACTGCAATAAGAGATCAAAATAACAGCAATGAATACATGAGAGGGTTGAGAATCAATCACAAACATATATATATTGCTCAAGAGTCGATACAGTACATTGCAGTGGCCAAGAGGCAAAAACTGGCATTACAATCCATATGGGAGGTTTGAAAAGCTCCACAAATTCTCTTGCAAGCAGGGAAGAAGGGAGGATGCAAAACAAGAATGTCTGACCTGTTAAAGGAGCTCCTCTTTACAATATATACTAAGAATGAGAGAAGAAAGAGAGAGGAAAGTCGAATCTACCACAACCACTTCTAGATACATTTAAAATCATCTCATTATGGTAGAAGTGGCGGCTTTTGGCAAAACGGTGAGCTGTCTAACAGGAGCGGCGAGCTGTCTGCTGCATTAAAGTTGGTTGTTGAAGCATTACTTCTGTCTATCACCACGCGTCAGAGATGTTTTCTTAATTTTCTCCCTCCAAACAGCACCAAAATGCAAGATTGATCCCAGAATCATGTAGAGAATTTCAACAGCTTTCCGTTGATATCAAGAACGTGCAAATCCGAGCTCTGGATCGAAAGATATGATGATCTGAAGATTTAGGGCACAAAACAGGCGAAAACGGATTTTTAAATTTCTTTTCCCGCGCTCTGCCATCTGGACGACACGTGGCGGGCTCTGATTCGCTGAGCAATTCCCTCTCTCCACCTTTTCACGGGTTTTTCTTGTGGGCCCCTTAAACTTGGACACGTGGCACTATTTCATTGGTTTGGATCAGTGCTCGAAAACTCGCCCCTTTGACTTTTTGGACCTTTTTCCTTGACGACACGTGTCATGCTGTGATTCATCCACGGGCCTGCCGGATTTTCGCATCCACCGCGTCTTTTTTTTCTCGGATGTCCCAAAGTCTGTCTGGGACAAATTCTTCCGGTTCACCCGAAATGGGCTTCCACGTCCCCTTTCTGCCAGTGACACGTGGCGTTATCTGATTGGCTTTCAGCTCCTTCGGCTATCCGCGTCCCGCGCGTCCCTTTGTCCCACTTGTCCTTGTGCTAAAATTTTCCGTTTCGGCCGAACCGGCCGGTTCGCGTCCTCCGTGCACTCACGGCCCAGATGTCCCAGTGTGAAAGTTTCCTGTTTCGGCCGAACCGGCCGGTTCGGGTCTTCCGCGTACTCTTGTCCCGCTTGCTCTCGGTGAAGGACTTGGACAAATTTTCTTTCTTTCGGCCGATTCGGGCATTTCGCGTCCATTTGTCCCAGATGTCCCTTTGCTTCGCGGGCCACCTGGAGGCGTTTCAGCCGAACCACGCCTTGGTGTCCCGCATGTCCCAAATATTTCTAGGACAAGGACTTAGCTGATTTTCACAATTTTTTCTGGCCCAGGCTTATTTTCTGCAACTTCTCGCATTCTCTCAGAGCTCGTTCTTTTTCAGCCTGGGACTTGGGAATCCTGATGTATGTTATCAATTCAACCCTGGGGGGGTGAAATTGGATAACAGTTCCTAATTCCCTGGAAGGGTCTCTTATGATGGTACAAAAGAAAATTGCTAAAGCTACTAAGCCTTTCACGATGAATTCTATTAGTAGACCTGGTGGTGCTTGCAGGTAGATATTGCAAGGTTTGGGCCGAGCTTGGAAGATGTGGAGGCATGCATCAAAGTGTTGAATGAAGGATTGCTGTAGTTTTGGGACAGAGAAGGAATTAGTGGCTAAAGCAGATGAGAAGATGTTGAATCACATGTTCGACAAGTATATCTCGATATCGAAAAAAAGAAGACATAAATGTTACAAATTTGGCGGGACTTCTTCTATTTCTTTCTTCTTCTATTTTCTATGTTCCTGGATGAAATTGTAAAACTTTAAGTTATTGGTTTTGCAACCATTACTTAAAATTCATGTGGAACAATTCTATTAGTTAAGTGATACATGTGTCACTTAAGGAGAAGTTAGTTGAGGATGATTTCCAAATGTCATCTTTACTTGTTGTTTATGTTTTAGTTTAGTTAGACTTCCCATTTGTACTTTCCCTCCTACATTCTATAAGTAGGAGAAGAACCTCCGAGTTAATGATCAGAATTTGTAAGCAGTAATCTGGTGTTCTAGACTTTGTGTTGAACCCTTGAGAGCCACTTGGAGCAAAGGAATATAAAGGAGTAGGTTTCGGAGAACTTTGTGTCACGGTGTACTGTGTTTCTTGCTTTTAATCTTAGATCTCTTAATAAAATTTGTGTTATTTTAGATCTAGATCTAGAGCTTCCTTTGTTTTAGAATTCTTTGTTTATATCTATTGGATTCTTCTATGTGCATGTAATTTAGCTTTACCATCTACTGATTGGGATGCACATCTTCCCCATTTCTTCTGTGTTTATGTAATTACCTTCCTCTATACCTTTTCCTTTCTTTAAACAGTTGCTTACTTGCTGCAAAATTGTTGATTATGGTTCATGAACTGAGTAGTTAAAGTAAAACCCCATTTAGATATTAGCATACTTAAATTGACAAATCGACATGGGAGCCTCTTTGGTTAAATGTGGGAGATTTATCTCATGACTACCTAGGTTTTGTGCTATATAGAAAATCTAGCCAACATGTACATTATACTCTCCACAACCGTATTCCAGAACCTTCATCTCCCATGAATCAAAAGGATAAGTTGATGTAGAATCCTCACGAGTGCAAGAACTTAGGGAATCTAAATCTACTCATGACTCCATGGCTTCATATTGAAGAGGAACAACTATATCAGTAGAGGGACATGTATAGGCACCCTTACGCACAAAACTATTGAGAGCTCTACAGTGAGTGAAGGGCTCTAGATCTCCTTGTATCATGACAGTGTGTCCCTCATGTTTCAATTTGATGCATTTATGGAACGTTGATGGCATGTCATACATGTCATGAATCCATGGTCGACAAGAAGCATATTGTACATAATTTCCAAGTCCAACACGTGAAACTTTGTCGATGACAAGTGGGTCCTACTTCCATGGATAATGTGATTGTGCTAGTTGATTCCCTCTCTGGGTTGTCGTAAGTGGTTATGGTAATGATGTGGGACTCTAGATCTTCTTCTGTATGTCCTAGTTGCTTAATTAATTTCAATGTGCATATATTCATCCCTAATCCGTTGTCCACAAGCACCCATTTTATCTTTCGGTGGGTAACGAATACCTCAATATATAAGGGGATATTATGCATTGGATCTTCAATAGGGATCTCCCTATGATTAAAATAGATATACTCGGCTAGTACAATGTTTTCCACCATGACTTGAAAATGAGAAGAGTCTACTTCTAGTGGCACTCCTGACCCCTAAAGATTTTTGTACAAGATGTCCTTATGTACATTCAATATTTTGAGAAGATCTAAGATTGAAATCTTGGCAGACGTATTCTCAAGTTTTTCTAAGAGGTTGTACCTACCATCTTGTAGGGTCAATGAAGAGGGTTTAGGAATCATAAGGCATGCACAACTTGTTACCACAAAGTCATGCAATCCTTTCCCTTGATATGAATGGTGTTCACATGTTCACTAGAGAGCAAATACTTCCAATGAGAGAATCATAATGATTATTTTCCTTCTTGGTATATAGATAATTCTTTGCTTTGTAACTCTGGGATGACTCTCCTCGATCCAGATTTTTCTCATCTGACTTACCATGTTTAGGGAATGGTTCTTTGAATATTCCCATCTTTTTGTTTGGCATCTGAGTTTTCTCCAGGGTATCCACTTCTATCTCGTCATTGTTGATGAGGTCTTGAATGAAGTGAAAAATTCATAGACATTTTTCTATTTTTGTCCCTTGACACGATGTAATTCACAATAGTCATGCTCTTTGTACCATGATGGTTTTGGAGCATTTTCATCAAAGGGTTGTGTTGTGGGATAAGTCACCATGTGAGCTACATCTAATTGCTTCAATATGGCCGACAAAGGCTCATTGAGAGGAGTGAACATTCTATGTTTAGGTGGTGGTTGAATAGGTCCTTTGGTCAGTTTAAAAGGTTGACCAATTTGAACCATTTGCATATGTTTGGAATCTGTGATTTCATCTCCCACCACATTCTTGTTTTTGTTAAATATTTTCATATTTTTCGTAGGTTTTGCATTTTGGTTATCCTTAGAGTGTGGTTTAATGGTTCCTTTGGCAATAAGGGCTTTCTCTATTTGAATTCCCTTTTCAATAACCTCTTCAAAGGTGCGAACACAATGCATTTTTAGATGAAAAGTGATTTTTGGGTTGAGATTGGGCACAAAGATAATCGCCAACATTTTTAGGATATCTCATTAGGATGTTGTTTAGTGCCACACAAGTCTTCCATGGTTATGTCACTTTTTATGTTGTACGAGAAGTGTCTTACAAACCTTTCTGCCATTTCATGCCATGTGAAAAATAGACCCATGAGGTAAGCGAGTGAACCATTCTAAGGCTTGGCCCCCTAGACTCTTTGGGAAGAGTTGTATGAGGTAATTTTCATTGTAGGCCACTTCTTGGCATGCCATGTAAAAATATTTTACATGGTCTTGTGGGTCACCTTTCCCTCTATATTTGTCAAATTTTGGCATGTCAAACTTTTTAGGGAAGGGTTGCAATGTCATAGTTTTATCAAATGGATGGGGACATAGTTCTTTGTATTGATTTTTTTGCTATTTCCAACAAAGTACTCTCTTGGAGGCTTGTAAGTGTCAATTTCATAGATTGTATTTCTTGAGTGAATAATTGTTATTTGGTAGGAGAAGAATGGATATATATATATATGATTGTTATCTGTATAGTCTTCTCCTTGATTGTCTAGTTGAAATTCACTAATTTTGACCTTAGGTTTTGTCTTTTGTACATTCTTGTTTATTTCTTTTTGTACATGAGATGTTAACAAAGCTAATTTTTGACTAAGGTTGCTAATTTTTGTTGAATAGTGACTTCTTCTTTGAGAGGTTCCTCTTCTTCTTCATGTTGTGGAGGTTGTTCAACATTTTCATGTTCTATTCTGACTTTACGTGGTACTTTAAGGAAAGGTATTCTATATCCCACTACATTATCATTTCCCACGTTAGAGGTAGAAGCATGTCCATGTGTTAAGATATCATCCATGTTAATAAGAGGTTGCTCCTCTTCATTAGCATCATTTGTAGGTGGGATTATCTCTTGTTCGATAGGAATTCGGCTCCTAACTCCACAACTCGTGCTAGTACCCGATCCTTGTTTCTAAAAAGGAATTCATCTAACAAGGTGGGGTCAAAATCAAATTCCGCATGTGGTGATTCTAACTCATCACCACTATGATCTATCATTTCTTCTACCTCTTTCTCCACAGAGAATAAAGGCCCAAGATCATGGCCAATAAAGGGGTTTGACCCTTATTTGTTTGAGGCTTCCCAAGTTTGCATTTTTCTTGCTTCCAAAGCCTTATTTTTGAGCCCTAATCTTGTTTTAGGAGCCATGACATGTAATAGTTTCACTAAGGTATATGTGAATGTGTTCAAATATTTTTATCAAACCTAAGTGAAAAAAATAATGTCAAGAAATTAAGGTATGTTATGAATGTCAAAGAACCAACGTGACACAATGATTTTCTCTTAAATGAATGAGCCAAGAAAGAATAAGTCACACACCTGTGTTTGAGTTTCAAACCAAATAATCAAAGGAAGGAATTCCTAAATTTTTCTTGAAGAGGTAGTTGGTGTCGTATGATGATTAAAAAATTGTCCCTACTTATTTCAAGTTCAAATAAATGAATAAGGTGTAAGTAATAATAGGAAGTTAACGTGACCTCCAAACAAAGTATACTAGAAGAAAGCCCAAATTTAATCAAGACATGCATTCTAAAAGGTGTCGATTATGATTGTGAGTGACGTAAAAATTTCACAGGATATGTTAACCAAACTTTATGAGAAAGTAAGGTATTAATATCAAGATGATATTGATATAACACACACAAGTGGTAACACTTAACTCTCTTTAGAATCGAGGTAGTAATTGAAATCAAAATAAAGTGATATTATACCTAGGAATTGTTAAAGTATATATAGCGTAACCTCATAATATCGATATTTAGGTCAATTTTACAAGAAACAACACGTAAATACCAAAAATGTAGTGACACGATATAAACAAGATAACCGTTCAAAGGAGAATCAAAGTGATGAACCAATCCTAACTACGATGATGATCTTGACTTGGGTATCAAGATAAAAAAGGATACCAATGATATAAAAATGTCTCCACACACTTTAGACGTTTAACAACCCAGCCAAAAACATGGATGGGCGTAAACAAAAAAAAAGTGGCGAAAACCATCAATTGATAACGCAAAGGTAGTCACTCTTCCGTTGATAAAAAAGTGTCAAAAGAAAGTGAAAGAAGTAGATCAATTGGTGTTGAAAAATTTTGGCCTCACTTCGGCAGATTTTCACCTCACCTTAGGGAAAGTGAAAAACTAAGCAAAAGTAACACTTCACATGTTTCGTGATGAACAATAACTCTCAACTCAAATTGGATTTGATGTGGTCCAAGTTGGCTCCTAGTCAAAGATAGCTTCCTAGGTGGTTCACTCAACTAGGTGTCACAAGTCATCTAAGAGCAAGCTTGATTTACCAAGAAAAGTCACACTGACTAATTCTTAGAGTATCTCGGCTTTACTTTACCCCCTTCAAGCACAGTGGGAAATAAATGCATCCATCATGTACTCTCACTGGGGTCACAATATGGATGACTTGTGACACTAAATCTCACAAATGGTAATACTAGTCAAGTAGGTTGTGCGGAGCACTTCCCATTTCATCCACAAGGTTCCCTCTTGTGTGGACTACTTTGGGGTTCCTAGGACCACCCCCATTGTTATAGCTTAAGGCTTATGCCAAAGGGGTTATGTCCTAGTTTTGAGCGAGACAATACATACCCTTATCCGAATCTACAAAATACAAAGTGTGATGATTGTGGTGTTTTTTTATCTTTTTAAATTGGATGTGGTTTGCTTGAACACCTTTTGGCAACCTGCACGGAAATTGTATTAGTAGTTTAATTTTGTTTCAATGCCACCTTTTCTTTGACAAGTGTTTTTGGTTCTACACAATGGATTAGTAATTTTCCATGAAAAGAATAAACATTGTTTCGATTCTCAAGATCACCCTAAGATACAAGAGAAGAGCATACGCGACACAAAATCCAAGAAATCAACAAATGGAAACACTTAATTTAAACGCAAAATATACCTTTTCTCAATTTGGACATTCAACACATTCTCAAAGAAATAAAAGACATAAGAATCATTTTTGATTCCCAAGATTTCCCAAAAGATGCGAGGGAAGAGCATATGTGACCTTACTCTTATAATTAAACATGCAAGGTTTATCTAATGTCTAGTCTAGTATACCCATGCAAAAATAAAACCTACAATGATGTTAGCACTTTAGGAAACATTTTTTTAGAAACTTGAAATTAATATGCCAACTCGGACCGAAGCACCTATGTGTGGGTTAGGGCATGTGTGCGTGGGTTAGGGTGATTACGCCCCTCTGTGTAAATCTAGATCCACAGTGCACTGTACCACCGAGAGATGTTTGTGTCGGATATGGGCGTGTGCGCCAGGGTATAGGCGTGTGTGCCAAGGTTAGCAAAAAGGTAATATGGAAACTCGGACCATGTGCCTATGCCACTCGATATATTCCTACACCAAGGATGTGGCCATGTGCACTAAGGTATAAGCGTGTGCGCCAAGGTTATGGTGTCTGTGCTGAGGTTAGAGTATGTGCGCTATCCTGACGAGGTTTCGACAATGGAAAAGGTAAAGTATGGGAGTAGAGTGTGTACGCACTAGAATGTGTACTTGTTCTGGTTTAGTGTGCTTATGCCAAGGTTTGTGTACTGTGCCT
This sequence comes from Taxus wallichiana var. yunnanensis, assembly GCA_018340775.1. Classification (NCBI taxonomy): domain Eukaryota; kingdom Viridiplantae; phylum Streptophyta; class Pinopsida; order Cupressales; family Taxaceae; genus Taxus; species Taxus wallichiana. The sequence goes on from CM031238.1 coordinate 612,839,555, forward strand.
ATCCTGCAGTCAAAATATGGCCAATGACACCAAAAGCTCAAAATACTCCAAATTTTAGTATGTTAGCTTGAAATTGACAACAACCCATTAGAATTAAAGCTCTAAATGAGATCCTACACATGTAATATTAGCAAAATCCTAAGAAATTTAACATTATTTCCCACATGTGTATATCAAGGGTTACCCAAAACTTGAAATAACAATAAAATTTGAACTAGAATGTTAAGGGACTAAGGACCCATCCCACCGGGCGTGCCAAATGTATGCACAAATTAGTTAGCTATGTAAGTAGAATTGAAACTAACACCTAGTAGCTTCAATACAATGCTAAACTAAACCTATGCATCATCATGCTAAGAGCTTAAGCAAAGCTAACCTATCAACATTTCTACATTAAACATGAAATGAACATTTCAAGATAATATGCTAAACAAATTAACTTCTATCTCTTATTGAATGCTAAATGAGATGAGATTGAACCTATGTAGATCTCTAGAAATCAAAGAGTTGATTATGTGCTTGAAATCCCAAGGTTTTTAAGAATGGAGTCTTGTAAAATCATAGCTACAAGACCATTTGACTTATCTCCATATAACTTCAAAAACTTGGGTGGATGAATGCAAGAAATGGAGAAGGCTGGCTCTTCTAATGGAAGAATGCTTCAAAGATGACAAAATGGCTATATTGTATGCTCTATGCTCATTTAGTAATGTAGGTGTCGATAGAAAGGTATGAGGAGGGATCCTTATATAGCCCAATGGATAGAAGAATCTCTACATCCCTCTTCATGTGGGATAAATGGATATAGGTTGGGTTAGTTGTGGATAAGGGAGGTTTAGAAATGGTTGAGTCAACCTTAGGAGAGTTTAGTTTGTCCTTTAATGACCCATGGGGTTTGAGGGGCTTTATTAATTAACCAAAGTGATTAATTAATAGGTGTGTAAGCTTATAGAAGCTTTTTAGAGGAATAATTAGCATGATTTAGACTATGAGAGGGATTTAATCAAATAAGTGATGATTTATTGATTTAATAGAAGAGGAAGCTAATTAATTAATAATAATTAATTAGTCTAGATACAAAGGGGGATTAATTAATGGAAGGTCATTAATTAGTGTATTTTTGGTTAGAATAGTTAATTAACTAGCGTAATGTAGCTAATTAATGGTGATATAAGAGGAAGTGTTCTATATTGACAATATGTCATCAATTTGTGAGAAAGAGGAAAATTAGCGCAATTTAAGAATTTAAATTTCTTGGATTAAATTATAGGTGTCTACAGCATATACCGAATTGGAGAGATAAATACTATAAAAAGAGAAGGAAGAGATAGAGGGGTGAGTGCACGAAGTGGGGAGCCAAAAGTGGAAAAGAATCCAAAAAAATCAAAACATGTACGCGTTTTGCTAAAACATGCTCGTGTTTTAATTTTTTTGGCTTGGGAATCACCAAACCTATAACACGTACGCATTATAATGCGTACACATTTCAAACAAGTCAAAACGCATATGTGTTATAACGCGTACGCATTTTGTGTAGTATGGACCATGTATATGTGTTTTGGTAGTTTATTTCTTATACTTCTATTATTTCTTATACTTTAAATTTATTTTAGTAAATATAAGAAATTAGGGTCACTCTGCACCTTATGGAAGTGGTCTCATAGCTCCAATAGTTATAATCTAGAAGATAGTTTTTCAAAATCTAATCTGGTCAGTACTTACTCATTTTCAAGATTTCAGCAAATGACCTAAAACTTTCAGGGCATATATATTGTAGTCGGTCTTTGTTTTGGGAAATCATATAGTCATTTTTAGGTTTTTGACCTTCTAAAATGGATTTTGGCCCTACCACTACTTGAATTGGTACTAATTTTTAAATTTGGTCCATAATTCACTTTAGTGACCATGAATTAACTCTATGATGTTTTCTACTTCTTACTAAAAAGAGATCCTCACTTTTTAGATAGAGGATTGTTCCCTGAATGGGATTCATGTCCTATGGCCAAAATGAGGTGATTGTAATGTGCCTCCTCTTTAAGGTGTGATAACACTACTAGGTGTTGAATGAGTTGTTACGAATAGTACCAAGTGAATTGCATCAAGTGAACTCAGATGATTGCTCATTCTTAGAAACATAGTGCTCTCTATAAAGATCATCCCCTCACCTTTCCTAGCTCTAAAAGCATCCTTTCATGGAATCAAATTCATAATTCTCATACATGCTTTTACTCGTATGTCTCTTATGGAGACAAACAATGCCTTAATACTTCACAAATAATGGTCCTTGATAACTCGGTGACATGACTAGCTCATTTTAGCTTGTTCTGAAGGGTGTTTAATTAACTACAAAATGGCCAAAAATGCCTTTTTAGGCCTTCAAAGGAAGTAGTCTCTCATAAAAACTAAATGAGTTGATCAATCAC